>JAWRVZ010000143.1:480000-1785602 GCA_037043235.1 Rhodeus uyekii | reverse complement strand
GAAATTGAGGAATTTACGTCATGTAAATCCAAATTTGATGAATTGTGGTGCAATTTAATCATTGGAATATATCATGTAGCTCATGCTATAATTAACAAACAAAATAAAAGCGATACATCTGTCATTCAATGACAGAATCGATATGGAATAAAAACATTATAAAATAACATTATAAAATAAAATAAAAAGATTCACGCTAGGAGCTCAGTCGAAAGAGCCCCTAGAAATAGACCCTTTTCACATGACGTCACGCAACTTCCGTTTTAACTCAAAGCAGGGTATCTTTACTTCCGTTTAGCCGCAAGCGCGTTCAGGTGAATGCAGGAACTGGCTAACTAACAACACGAAAAGTAAAGGTTATAGTTATAATAATAATGTTTACGTATTTGTAGGTTTCTGTATTTTAGTTCGTTTGATAATGTTAATGATTATTTCCAGTTTACAACTCTTTAACATGTGCGTGAACTGGATCGTAAAGTAGGCTAGTTTGTAGCAACAGGAAAAATATGCATCGCTCTCAGCCCGTGTTGCCTGAAGTTTACTAATAAGTTTTAACTTTTTATATTATGTATTCCCGCACAATTGTTTAGAATGACCCCCTCTTAATCCAATTTAATGGTCAAACCATTTTCATACTCTGATGAGATTCATTATTTCTCTTTACCTGTGTCCATCCTTCAACAGTTTCCCACCCATCAGCATGGCACAGTCTTGTCGATGCTATTGTAGTGTTCCTTGTTGTTCAATAAATACATTAAAAAACTTTTATGTGGCAGTAAATTAATTTTATAACCTTTATGGCCTTATTGTAATGCTCCATATTGGAATGTTTATAATGTGTTTGATCTGCACAATTTATGTTTACACCGAACCCAAATATATTCAGTGACTGTATATTGTGTTCAATAAACATCATACATTTGTGATAATCTGTTGCCCTCAATATTTTAATGTGATGTTGAATTGCATTTCCTGTTGTCAAAATTCTACAAAAAATGACAACGTCAAAGAAGTTTGTTTGAAACCTTTGCCAATTTATTAATAAAACAACTCACATGTACAAAAGTATTCACAGCCTTTGCCATGACATTCGGTTGGATCCTGAAAAGTCACTCTTACTGCCATTTGCATTGTACGGTGCACATTTCACAACGGTTTGGGCACGATTCTTGGACTTCTTTGGTACCGGTTTGTATCCTTTATCAAGTTTAGTACGTGTTGTAAGCGAAAATGTGTCCGAAAGTCGCTGTACATCATAAACGCATGTTAGGCAGATGTAGAAAGGGACTGTGTAAACTTAATCGCGTTCACTATGACGGCCGGCGGAAGTAAAGATACCCTGCTTTGAGTTAAAACGGAAGTTGCGTGACGTCATTGTGAAAAGGGTCTATTATAAAATAGATTATATCCGCTCAAGAATTATGACAACCCCCTCTGTGTGTCCTGACGCCGGCTCTGCTCTTATTCTGAGCAGATTCAAGTGAAGATGAACTTATTTGTAAGTTTCTGGTGAACTGCTCAAAGTTGGAGGTCCTTGTTTAACAATGTTAAATCGAACCCTTACACCCTCACACCTTACACACGAGTGAAAGTGTTGTGCAATCACATAGGCATTTTAGATTGTCTGGATTGTTAGACTGTTATTTTCTCTGTCCTGTCTCATTGAGGCAATCTAATCAAACAGGGCCTCCGTACAAACTCTTCTTGCTCTTCTCATTAGTCTGAGACGGTTCTTTAGAGAGTCATCATTTGCTCGACGTAATGAATAGGTTAATAAAATAGAATAGTTTAATTATGTTTTACTCCCTCGCTTGTTAATGGTTCCAGAGTAGCTCAATTGAATAATACGATTCCTGTTATTAATTATCTGTAAGTCAACTTGTTTAAATGGTATTTTACAGTGCCTTGATAAAATTACAGCTAGAGGCAAAGTTTTGATAGACAGACAAAGGCCGAGGACAAATTATCATACAACTGTTAGCTTGTTTCCAAAGGGTTTTATGTTAATCTTTTAGTGCTTAAGTACCCCGCAATTAACATCAGGAGGAGCTGCCTTCCAGCAAGCCTTGCAAATTGAAGTGCTCAGATAAAGTAGTTATTCAGATGTAAACCAGAGGAACGTCGGGCTATCGTACTGAAGTGTACAGGAATTTTTATGTGCGCGAGTGTGCGTGTGATCAAGGAGTGTATAACGATATCATTATCTCTCATGGGCTATGACACAAGATGTCTCTTTCAGCCCGCTGTGCTTTTGTATAGCACTAAACCAGGGCGCTAACAGGCAGATGAATGGCTCTCATCGTCAGCGCCATCTGATGAAGAAACACGTTTACATATCAGCATTGGTGGCTTGATATGCAAATGTGGCCCTTTGAGAGGGCTATAGGGGGATATGGCTCATTGTTAGGGTTTCACAGCCCTGTGTTCCTTTTATGCTACACATGGTGAGAGAGAGCGGGCGCCCATCCTCTAAATCAGCCTCCATCTCTGCTAGCTTAAACCAACAAAGGAGGCCACAACCCTATAGGACATGTGTGATTAATAGGCTAATTAGCGGTGTCACTATCTGGTCTATCTTGTTTTTCATTTCTGTTTGGGAAAAAAAATGTTTCCTGTCAAATTTTGAATTTAACTGATGTAGTTGGGCCACCCAGACAGAGGGCAAGTGATAAGTATCATTAGTTTTACATTTGAATCTATTGTAGAGAATCAGTAAAGTCATGTCACTTTTAAATAATGTTTAAAAGCAAGCATGAAACATGAAAAAACAGTGTGGCTCTTTCAACTAGAATTACAACTTTATTTTCTCTTATAAAGTCGCTCTCTGGTGTGTTCATGTTTTTACTAAAATACATCTAATCTCGAGGGACTGATCAGTAGAAATGAACCGGAGAAGGTTTTTTTTCCATTTCAAAGTAGGTAGACCATTAGAGCCACATCTACCTATTATTATGTAAATGCAATGGACCAATGGTAGTTCGAATGTGTTTACCACCCAGAGCGAAGTTTTGCAAGCCGTTTCAAACTCCTGAAACTAGCACAAAATGAACTTCATTTTGGCCTGATTTTGTTTGAAATGTCACACCAGTTTGTTATTCAGTTTCGACTGAAGTACATTGGGGCTTTTACTGGCCTTTTAAAAGCTTCAAAGGTCTGTCTTCAAGACGTGTTGTGGCTATAACATTCAACATTATAAATAACATACATTATTGCACTATATAAACCTTTTCTTAAATGCCTTGAACAGAAAGTGTCAGCCAAGAAACCAAGGGGAGAGGGAACCTGGCAACCTGTTCATAGAACAAATAGCAATGATCTTAGAATGACAAGACACATACAAAAAATACTGTTTCAATAATTAAAGATTGAGTATTTTAAGTTTCTGGACAGTCTTAAGAGAGAGTTGGGTATGATATGCATGAAATACACAATTATTTTTACTATAATTTATGTACTATTTTATATATATATATATATATATATATATATATATATATATATATATATATATATATATATATATATATATATATATATATATATATATATTATTTTTTTTTTTTAAAGTTTTTATCAAAAATTTTATATTTATAAATTATTTTATCTATATATATATATATATTTATATTTATATATATATATATATATATATATATATATATATACAAATATTTATATATATATATATATAAATATATATAAATATTTATATATATATATATATATAATATATATTTTTTTAATTATATTTTTTATATATAGATGGATTTAGTTTTACAAATGTTTGTACTTTAGCTTAAATTAAAATGTGATGTTTTGCTTTGATAGTCATCTGCAAAACACAGAATAAGTTTTTGATTAATTTATTTCAATTACTAATTTTAGGAAACAATAACAACATTGATTAAGATGCATTGATTAAACGATTTATTTTCAAAAGCAAACATATATATATATATATATATATATATATATATATATATATATATAATTATTATAGATTATTATAATACATGGATGTTTTCTGAAAATTTCAGTAGATAGCTGACACCCTGAAATGTAAATAAGCATGTCAAGCATGAAACAGACAAAGAACAACTTGAGTTAAATATGTCAAAACTTACCCTTGTCTCCCCTCCTGAATACTGAGACCTGGTTTCATTGGACCGTCTGGGATCTTTTTCATGAGTGTGAGAATTGAAAGATTCATTTCTTTTCAGCCAGGCACCCAGGGTTTCACTCTTTTATTTGCCCTAACCCTATGTCCACAAAGTCATTGTGTTAGTGTCCAGATAGGAAAATAAAACACTTGTCTTTATTCTCTTTCCCCAATCTAAATATGCTAGATATGGTCTAACCAGACCTTTAAACATGATAAACACTTTTGCCTTCAAACCGAATTCCTTTGTGTCAGGCCCCATAACTTATTGCACATGATTACAAAGCTACCGATATAATAAATTAAGCTGATGGACAGAATTATACCCAGTGCTTCCTGCACTCCCCAGTGACGCATTCTAGCTTAGTGCTCCCTGACAGCAGTCTGTGATTTAACACGAGTGAGGAGGCCAAGAGGAAAACAGAAAACATTCACAGGAAAGGTCTGAGACTGGGCCTCCGCCTAGTTTACGAAACCCTCTCTTATTCACCACAAGTGAACCGCCATTAAAAAACCAGAGCGGAGCATCTGGGAAGATAGAAAAGTGTTTTATTTACACATTAGCAGCGGATTTTATCATTTCAGTCACGAGAGGGAATTGTTTGACACAATAGTCAGTGGAAGGGATGAAAAAAGGATTGGCTTGCTTGCTCCAGAGCTGGGTCTTGTGCATTAAAACAGATGTCTACCTTTGACGTGGGTATGTCATGGGCAGAGATAAACAGAGTAAAGCAAAGAGAGTGCGGAACTGGCACGACATCGACTAATTTATCTCACTGAGAGACAGATTAAAGGCAGGGCTCAGTAAAACAAAGTTGGGCCGCCTTAATCAGGGGACAGACTCCAGGCATTATAAATAATAAATCAGGCCTGGATATTGAGAGGCCTGGGTGTTATTAGAGAGTATGGCCTTTTAAAGCAACAAATACAAGCCATCAAAAGCTGTGTTTCCACTAGTGAGAGAACTATGGGTCTGTCCCAAAACCTAGTGAGCTTCTTTGCTACACAGGCTACACCTACATAGGCTACTTGATTATACTCGCATGTGATTTCAATAGAGCATCAGCATGTTACTGTAGCAAACAAGGCACAAATAAATGCTCTGTGAATATTTATACTTATTTAGTATTGAATGAATTGTACAAATATTTATAATTAAATTGGTTTTCATTTCATCTGCTGTCTTTAATAGATTTTTTCACTGATCTGCTATACATGCTAATGCTAACTAATTTAGTTTTAAATTCTTTTGGCTAAAAGAAGCATCTTATAAAGTGTCACCAGCCTTTAAATGCTGTCCATGTAGGCACTAGGTTATAGAAAAATGCATGCTTTTTTCATTTTGACTTCTGAGACACCTAATGTTGTGATAGCATCCGCTATCCTAGCGCATGCTCAGCTATGTGATCAGCTGCCCTGAGCTATCTTCATGTTCTGAGCTGTTAATTTCACAATTTTTTATTTCTTTTATGCTATGATTTTCCCTAAACTCTTATGCAAGTATTTTTTGTCGCTTACCTTCAGTTATGTTTAGATTTTTTTATATAAACTTTCCACTATGCTAACTTGCATGATGTAGCAATGTTGTGGTAGCGCACTCAGTGCATTCCAACCTCTTAAATTCACCATTGTTATTGTTTAAATTGATGCTCTGTGTATCAATTATGGGTTTTTTTCTTAGATGACACAGAGGTTATTTCAGCGAGTTATTTGGCATGCAAATGCCCCGCAGGTCAGATGCAGAATCATTTCAATGCTAAAACATAAAACTGGCTTTTATGTTCCTCTTGCTCCATAGGAGAAGCGTCTGTCTTTAACTATTATTAGGGTGAAGGCAGGGGAGAGAAGACAAGATTTAAAATTTTCAGTGTCATTAGTTCGACATGGGGTCACAGCTGGGCCTCTCCCACCATAATTGCAAGGCTTGATTTATCTGTAAAGAAGCTAAAATACATATAAATCTTCGGGCTCATCTTTGTTGCAGGATTCCCTCTCTGATTAATGACCAGGGCAAAAAAAACAAAGAAAAAAACACACAAAAAAAACAAATGTGCTGTGAATAAGTATGAATTATTCATTTCGGTGGCCTGTTAAATGTGTATATTTCCTTAAGAAAATTCAAGGTGTTTCGTGGCTATCTCCCGTTTTGCTGATGATGGAGAATGCGAGGTTGACCGCGTTCTCAAAGCCCTAATAAACTTTATTTCTACCTCAGCCATCAACCGCGGGCCCCACGCATAAATATGCTTTATGTAAATCTGTCAGCACCTGGCCTGCGCTGAGGCTTCTGTGTAGATATTGGCCTGTCTGGAAGTTTATGACGAAGTTTAAAATCATTCATTAAACTGACCGGCCGGTAAATCCACTTACTGGAAAATTGCCCCTGCTCTTCTATTTGGTTTGTAGATGCGATCATGAGTCCATTTTTAACTTAATTAATTGGCCGTTTCTGTTGACAAGAAATTTATGCAGTAATAATTTGCTGGAAATAGATGCAGAGAGTTGGAAATGAGATATCCATCACCGCCTCGTGTTCCAGCAGCTGCGGCGCGGCTAATATGAAAGTATTTCAGCCACTGACGACCCCGCTGTTTGTGCAGTCAAGATTATATATACCCACGATCCATTGCCTGCCTGAGAGGCGCTCATGGAGGTCTATGATAACAAAGAGTTTGTGATTTATAGCTTGCTGTGAAAGCAGAACTTGATGAGATTAAACAATTTCATAGCACAAGTGTTTCTCAGACCTTCTGATTTGTAGTTGTGAGCCGATAGTAAATCAAGTTTATATATCTGAAAGCCTGCTCAGCAAAGCAGTGCAATTACTGTTTAAGACAGCTACTTTTTATTTAATTTTTATCCAGGGTTTGTCTGCTTTATTTTTGCGCCTGTCAGGGAGGCGCTCACCTTCATAAGTCCTTCTCCCGGGGAGGGGAGGATGCTGGGAGAAAAAGGCCTCCTGCTATCTTTCCCTCACAGCTTTTAAAACCGTGCCGAAGGAATAGTGTGGCTTGTCTTGCTCTTGCTCTTGCGGTCACTAAATGTACATTGTAGTGCATCCTTTAACATGATGATTGTTTTGGCTTTGTTTTATTAATAATGACAAAAAAACGTTTTGTCTAAAACTACGTGAGTGTTTGTACAATAGCATCATCCAGCTGCCCACGTAACTAATCGATTATCTTCATAGTGTAACATTTATTTGTTCTGCCTTATATGCTGTAGGCTGAAATAGCACTTTCAAACTAGACGACAGCCTCCCCTTTTATCTCTCCTGCAAACATCAAGAGATCTCATTATTTAGACACATCTCAGGGTTTTTTTCCTCCCATATGCCCCAAGTCAAAATTAGTTTTCACTCCCTCTGTGATCTTCTCTGACTGGGGTGCGCTGGAAGTAAAGAAAATGGCTGTCTTCACATCAGGGCTGAGTCAAAGACGCACTTCACAGAGCCGTTCTTCCACCTTAAGCATTGCTAAGTAACCTTCACATTTCACTCATGTAAGAAGCTAATTTCCTTTAAGTTCGCATGTCACTTTCTGCAGGTCTGCTTTGTGGGTACTCTTCAAGTGTCTCAGAGCGTCTAATTGCGTAGGAAACGTCCCAGACAAGCCAGTTTGACAGTCCTACTCACAGAATCCTCAATAATTTAACATCCCACACACTTGAAAACATCCCTGACATTAGATACAGCTCCTAAGCGCAACATAAAGAGCCACCGTGTGTCATACCTTTGAGAGAAAGTGTCTGTGAAATGGAAAGATATATAGAGGAGATACACATGCATGAGGAACTGAGAAGAAAAGCTATATAGAGCAGTTGATAAATGCAGAATTTGAAGTAAAGTGCAGAAATGTTTCATTTTGGTTTTTCCAACTATAGTATAATTAGTCATTTACTAACAATTATATTTAGCAAAATAGTGAGTATGGCCTAATGACACACATCTATAGACAAACACAGCTGTCAATAAAAATAAAAGCTCAAGTGTTTAGTTTCAGTCACAGTAGAAATGTTAAAATAATTAACTAAATAAAAACATTCCAATTGATTTTAACCTATAAATGTTATTTCTGAAAAAAAGAAAAATGTAGATTGCATACTTTCTTGCCTTCTGCCTGTCTAATGTGCTTTCTCCACAAATTCGGCTTCGTCCCGTCTTTTAACAACCGGCTTCTTCAATCTGAGCACAGCTCACGTCAGAACTGATGCAGAGTTTGTTTGTGTGTGTGTGTGTGTGTGTGTATGTTTATTGAAGCCTCATACTCATTGGTCAGTAACCGCTCGTTACCGACCAATTACAAAATATTTGAGAAAACCAATCAAATCAGAGAAGGCGGGCTTTGTGCGCACAGCTGTGAGGGATGGACCCACAGCAGCACTTGCTGCTCGTTGAGAAGCATTTCATTTCATTTCAGAGAGACTCCAATATCTCTGGATAAAGTCGTTAGATTTGTCGCTAGTCGCTTTTTTGAAAATGTGGTCTTAATACTTGCTAAATATAGCGACGAAGGCGCTAAGTTGGCAACACTGTCTGCAAGTTCTTCTGTGGCTGCGCGGCACCGCTGGATATTCACTTGCGATCCACGTGCAACGCGAACTCAGCGAATGAGCAGTGAACTAGGTACGATCTTAGTCACGAGTTAACCATGTAAAGTGGGAATATGTTACTTTTTTTTGCTCGAGATACTAGGATTCGGCGACATTACAGAATTGACGTAACCGATGAGAAAATACTGAGACAAATAGGGAGTTTGGCGGTTCCACGTCGACATAATAGTATTGGCGAGTTAACCGTGACTCGAGATAGGTGAACTCCACTGTGTATACGGTATGTAGTGTATATGTTTGTTTGTTTTTTGTTGAGAAAGTGAGAAACTTTCTTTTCAAGTGAATCAGCCTAGAAATGTCTTCCACATTATATGAATGCAATTTTAATTGTCTCAAAGTGGCATGAATGAGAAACACCCTGCAGCTTTTAGTTTTGAGTGAAGTTTTAAGTAAAGTTAGTTCAACTTTTGAGAAAAAGTGAGAAACTTTCATTCCCTTCCATTTTTGTTCCTGGCAGAGTCATTCTTGATAAAGCAGCCGAAAAGAGCAAGTTGGCTCTTTTAAGTTCAACCCCTGTAAAGTGTTGTGCCTGTTGATATGGGCGATTAACTTCCCGCTGTTCCTAAACCTTTTGCTTTTTAAAGCTGAGCTATACAAAGAGTCCCGTTTCCGGAGAGAATTTGACTATATGCTTGAGGCAAAAGCTGTTTCACTTGTGATCCCTGATCATATGCATTTACGTAGCACAAGTGCATTGAAGTAGAACTGGTAAATCATTAAATACTTGCTCAATGCAGCTCACACTGTGATCACACCACAGAAAAGACTTTAAAACCCTTGGAGGGGCAGGCACCATTACATTCAGCATTCTCCCCTTAGTCATTACCTAAGAAAACAGAATTAATACAGTTTTATGCACACTACAGCCATTTAAAACACATTACTGCCACGCATCTGAAAGACAATTATGAAGGTCAAAAGCATTAAAGTGCTTCTTCACTGATCGGCACAAGGAGCATTTTCCCGCTCTCAGCATGACATTTATACTGCATGTAATCACAGCCCATACTTCAAATATAATTGATAGGTCTGACCCATATACAATTGAAGTCTTTTCACACAAAACATTGCGTTTAAATGAACTTAATGAGTAAAAACACAAAATCAATATCAGACATTTCACTGACTTAAATATACACAAAGATGTTGGTTTTCCCTCAGATCTCGGGCTCATCAGAAGAAGGAAAAAAAAAAGTCTTGCACGAAAGACAAGGAAAGTTTCATACCCACAGAAAACACTTTTTTTCTTGTTACAGACCCAGAGAGAAAACATATCAAAAAACATTTTACTACATGTCTTTTGCAAGCACAAAAAGCTGAAATGGTGTCAAGAGAAAACAAAACAGAAAGCTTGTTTCTTCTAACAATTGCTTTAAGCTACAAAATCTCCTTGAATCCCAAGCCTCCCGTTACTGTCGAATTTCCACTCTCTTTCTTTCTCTCGCTCGCTCTTAAAGGGAAAGCAGGCCCTTCTGTTGGGCCTGATAGGTTGTAGGCTGATGCTTAGCAACAACATTCCTGTGCCTTAAGTAGCAGTAAGCCCCTGGCTGAACTCTTTGAAGTGGCTGTCAGGCCACATTTATTTCGTTTTAGCACTTTGTCTACTTGTCCAGATATATAAGGAGATAAAAAGCACTGGTGTTTACACTGATCTTTGCCTCTCTTTCTCTCTCCCTCTTTCTGTCTCGCTCTATCTCTGTATATCTCTTTTGCGGCGCTGGTAATTAGATTGTAGTCCTGATCAGGGCATCGCGAGGATGAGATGTGCTGCGAGTTGCGCGCTAGACAACTCTTGAAGTTTCAGTCGAGGGATATCTCCAGCTTTGGGGGTTCGCCGCAAACCAAATCATAGCGTTAACTGCATCTTAGCCAGCCGTTCACCTCTTCCCACTCACAGGGGTGGAGATTTGTTTGGAGTTGATAATCACAAATGGCTGGATTTTTCGTCATTTATTTGCGGGGGAGAAAAAAGGACATGCGAAAAGAAGAGGGAGCATGAGTATGATGTATAATCCAGGAGACGAATCATATTTCACTATGACATTTTCAGCAAGCAGTCCTCCCTTTGAGTGCAGAGCCCCTGTTGGGCTGAGAGCTGCTGTGGCTTTCTCTGTTAATGCCATTATTAGAGACTTTTCTCTTTCCCCAGCTTGTAAATTTCTGCTGCATTATCATAAAGTATAGTGATTACTCAGTGTATAAAGACAATAATGATGTGAGCAGGCAGCATATGCCCAGGGCCTGGAGAACAAGAGCTCGGCGTGCCGAGATGAGACGCTTATGCAAACCTGACGCTGCAGCGCCCCCATCTGATCAGTGCAGGAAATAATGCACCATGGTGTATGTGAGAGCACTGAGAGAGCAAGAGAGCGAACAAAAGAAAGAAATAATTAAAGAACGGAAGAATGCATGAGAGCTGAAGATGAACGCAGTGTTGAGATTGGAAAATGTGTCTTGGCATTTGACATCCCAAAATTGCTATACCATAAGATCCAGATTGCTCTGAATCAGGGCGGCCAGATTTTGGCCGTATATACATCTGAGAAGTGGGATGAGTGAAGGTCTTCTGCCACTTCAATGGGGTCACTGCATCTGAAGATACTTTCTTCTGGATTCTAGATTGCATGCTCACGCTCTCTGTCAACCCTCTGCCACTCTCTTCAGACTCATAGACGAGTATCAATGGCAACCTGAGCAACATTCAGAAATATGTGCAATATGTTTATTTCAGTAAACTTTATATAGGCAATAGTTTTTTTTATTTTTTGGAACACCATGTATGAATGCCGTTGCACTGATCAATTCAACTGTGTGTGTTTATACTAAGAGTCACTGCGACATCAGTTGGTTAAAAGTAATTTAGACATGACTATGAATATGCTAGTGAGTTAGTATTCAAAGCTTTTGCATTGTTTCTTTGTAAATAACACTTGTTTTGATCTAATAGACATTTTTAAATGTTCAAATATTTTTTTAGGGCCATCGTTCGTTATACGCGAACACACAAGCTGCCGTTTATTTGATGGATAGTGATGCATATCATTTAAAAGCAACTAAAAACAAAGTGCTTTGTGGAAGGAGAAGCTCTTAACTGCCTGTGCGTGCTCAAAGCTCCCAGACTGAATGGATTCAAAGGGCCTGGGGTGACCCCTTGGCTTGTGATTATGTTTGTGTAAAATCTTAAGGATGCCGATCAAAGCAAGGCTCTTGTCCGCCTGCCCTTTTTTTTTGGTCAAGAAAGGCCCAGATAACAGCTGGCATTCAAACAGAGTTTTCCTTAAACTTTTTTTCTTTTTTTCCTGGGATTCCCATTATGAGCCAGGCCTTTCTCATCTCAAGGATGGCTCATTGAATAAAAAGAAAGAGAGGAGTGGATGGGAGGGGAGGAAGTGGAGGGAGGGCTCTGATTAATCTTCTTTCAGGGTGGGGGTGTTTGATCAGCGGACTTGGCCCGGGAGGGGTGGGATGGTTAGGAGAGAGGGGGTATCTCTGATGTTGACAGCAGGCGACTTTTGCGCACGGCATGTGATTGACGTGCCTGGCCGCTGGGCCGGAGGGGGGGTGCTCTGTGTCCGGTGGGGCATAGCCGGCCCCTGTCTGTGGGTGGTGGTGTTAATAATGTGGCAACTGGGAAGATTAATTGTAGACAAGCAGCAGGATTACGAGCGGCTTTGTGGCCGGGACAGGGCTGTTTGGTGGGGAAGGCCTCTGATCTGTCAGGTCCAGAGGAAATTAGTCAGGGAGGACTGAAGCTGACACTACAAATGCTGCTTTAGGATATTAAAGCCAAATGGCCAGAGGAGATTGAAATGGTAACAAGGAAACTGCTGACGTACTCGGAACTGCACCCCACTGGATTTGTGTAATTAGTGCGATAATTAGTCATGTGATAACGAGAGAGAAAAATGCAATAAGTTTCACGTTTGGATGAGTGTTTTAGAATTTATTATATTGATTGTCAATTTATATTGTTAAACATTGGTGTCTATGATAATTATTATAATATTTACACTTTTTCAATTTTAGTCAATATAAGTCAGATTTTGCTTAATATAAATATTATAAATACTTAATATAAACACTTAATTTCAATATTCAGCAAAAAAGTGACTAAAGATGTTTGCATTGTTACAAAAACCTTTCAATAAATGCTGTTTTTTTAACTCTCTATCAAAAGATTCCTGACAATAATATTTCAAAGTTTCCTCACAAATATTGTTTTTTGAATAGCAAATCAGTATATTAGAATGATTTCTGACGGATCATATGACACTGAAGACTGGAGTAATGATGCACAGGGAAATAAAAAAAATTGAAATCATTTTTAGGTACACATTTTTTTATTTTAAATTGTAATATTTCAAAATATTAATATTTTCAATGTATTGTTGATCAAATAAATGCAGCCTTGCTGAGCATAAGAGCCTTCTTTCAAAATCATACCAACTTACCGACCTCAAACCCTTAAGCAATATATGCATAATGCATCCTCAGCTTGCTGAGTGCTTTCAATGAATGGAAAAATAAAAATGTTCCACCTCCACTTTGTTTATTTGTCATTTTAGCCCTCACAATGATTAAATGCTATGAGAATTCCTGTGTGCAGAAAAGCAGAATATTTTCACAAAGGCATCAGATATCAACACATCATGATGCACTGTGTTTTTAGTCCTTGAAAGCAGACAAAGGAGGTAGAAAACAACACTTGTGACCTACCAGAGGCACACAGACGATCTGTATTCTCTCCAGCTCTTCTCCCGTTCTGTCTATGCGCTGGCCTTTATGTGAATATATTTGTATTTTTAAGGTCGGCCAGTGAGAGATGAGTTTACTTAAACTTAGGTCTGGCCTTTGGAGAGCAGTAATTTCATGCCACCTGTTGGATTGTCAACACACAGCAGCGCGTGTGAGTGAGTGGCAGGCTGACCAGGGTCTGACCCGCCAGGCTCTTCATGGCTGAATGGTGGCTGGGGCCCTTCCCCTGGTGGCCCCCTCTTTTAAACAGGCAGGGGAGAGGTAATCAAAGCCAGGGCCCCATCCTCACCTCTCACTCCTCTCCCTGCAAAATAATGAAAGTTGCCCTCGTCCCGTGCCCTGATAAAATAGGAACGCCACTCCTAACATTTCCTCTCCTCTGCGCTGATAAAATTTATAGCATTTAGACAGTCATCAGTCATGGCAGTGAAATCTCACCAGCATTTGTTCATCGTCTCTCACCCCGCAGTGCCTTTCCATTCTTTCTCCATTTAGTGTCATCAGTCTGGGAAAATATTCCAGATTACTTGTGACAAATGAGTTCTTTTCATTTAACTCAATTAGGATCATTGCGTGCAGAAATCAATAACCGACAGAGTTGGATAATGAATCATCGTAGACGTTATAAATGTTTGCAGGTGTGTAAACGGAGCACGGGGAATTTATGTTTGTCCAAACTTTTCTTCTTTTTTTTTAAGGACGCCGCAAGTGATCTGAGGCCTGAATCCGCCACGACGCTGTACACCCCACTGCCACGAGGATCCAGAGATGCCCGAAACCACAAAGGTAGTGTTATTTCGAGAGGAAAAAAAAAAGTGTGAGAACGCATTATGGATACACTTTTGTCTCAGATGACAGGTATTTAAACAAACATACCCTCGATTGCTATCATAAGCTCTGCAGAAGAAATGGTTCTGCTGCGTTCGACTCTATCACAGTCTTTCATGCCAGCCACATTTATCATGCTCTTTTGTCTGTGCAATGCAAAGCGCTGTTTTTATGTCACGGCCATGGCGGTGGTACTTTCATGCGAGGTCAGCTGTGTGCTTCTCAACCCCCCACCAAGGACAGATCTATTTCACAAAGGCTGACCTGCACCTCTCAAGTGATGTAGAGGAAAGCCCAGTGCTTTGTCAAAATCATGCTGCTTGAGAATAGTCCATTAAAAGGTGAACAGAGCTGACATATGAAATATTTTTTCTCCCTCTTAGATTTGGGCGAGCTGACACTCTCCATTTGTTATTTTTACGATACTGTACTGCAGCGTTAGATAACACAAGCCCTCATCTTCCTCTTTTTATTCCTCTGCCTTTATCGCGCTATTTTTATTTATCTTGACTTATTGCCTATTCTATTTGCTTAATGCATCGGCTCTGACACTCTAACTCTTTACTAAAACTCACCTTTGGCTGTGCCATGAAAATGCTTTAATAGAATAGCCATGACACTAAAAGATGCAGTTCACCTCCAAGACACTGTGTTTGGATTGGCGATAATTCATGGGGGTTCTGTGTAATCGTAATGCAGAGCAGTATTACCTGCTCATGTATTGTAGTTTATTTATTTATATGGTCATTTATTTATTGTTTGTTTAATTTGAGCTTCACCAATGCTCTCTAAGGAATAGTTTTCCCTCAAATGACAAAGCCAGTGGGGTTCAAACCAATACTGCTTTCATTGTACAGAAATGAAAAGTGCTCTGCTGCAAAAATAGATACTTATTTAATTATGTAAAATGATGAATTCTTATTTTTGGGTGAACTTTGGCTTTAAGAAACACCTGATTATGGTGCACAGGCACTTAAATTGAGATACTTGTGTGTGAAAAGTGTATCTGTTAATATATATTATGACACCAAATATGTTTTTCAATATTAGCCAGACATATTGCCATATTTGCTTTGAACCCTCAAAAACAATAAAAAAACAACAACACATTGTCCATCAATCTGAGATTTATATTCAATAGACATACATTATAGACAGATGTTTTAATCCAAACTGTTCTGTATATGTATATTGTGTATGTTTCGCAATATATACAGTACAATATTATAGTTTTATGTAGAAGAATGGCTGAAATTTGGATATGCTTCCATATGTAAAAGCCTAGTCCAGTCACGTTTGCTATATGTTACTTGCTGCCTCGCACTGGCCGGCAGGAATAGCAGCATCTATGACAGCAGGCTGTCTCAAACAGGGACCCTCTCTACCTTTTCTCAATATTTTTACAATTGATGTCACCTGCGCCAGGCCCCCAGAGCCAAGGTGCCATGGGTAATTACAGCAGACAGAAGGTCTGAGGAGGGAAGAGGGGAGACTAGCTATATGCATGGCACGGGAGGTCTTGGCTTTGGGTTATAAGACCCTTGTCGACTGTTTTGGGGGGAAATTGGGAAGTGGACAAACAGCGAGCAGACAGGAGAGGCTCAGAGGAGAGAAACAGAGGAGGGAAAAGCAGAAGCTAAGAAGGGAGGCAATGTGGCAGGCCCGGCGTGACATGGAGAACCATGAGAGTCTGGAGATGGAGGGGGTGGAGTGGAGTGCGTGGCCGCAGGAAGTAGCGCTGCTGTCAGCTCCCACCAGCTTTAAACCGGCCTGTCGCCTGAACCTAGCCCAAAGTTTCTTTCAAGAGACAAATGTCGTCTTAAAGGAACAGTTCGCCCAAAAATGATATACTCGCCGCCTTTTCGTTCCAAACGGTTCATTTTTAACAATGATGGCTCTGTTCAGTTCCACAGGAGCAAGGTGTAAAAGATAGTGATAAATAAGTGAATAATACCTTAAAAAGTAATAAGGGCTGCATTTATACTATATACTAGGGCTGCATTTTAATCACAATAAAACCGTAATTGCGATATGGCTTGGTGAGATTGTCCAATCACAAAGGCTGCAATGCTCTGCTTTTTTCAGAGTGAAGAGCGGCACTGTGTTCATGTGAGCAGCTCATGGTCAGTCGTGATGATCAGAAAAAGCATTGTGCAGCCCTGTTATATACTTTTTGTCTGACAAATGTACATTTTTAGGTGAACTGTTGCTTTAAATATAATTCACCACTTCTAAACCAAAGGACATAAAACATCGTTTGTCACTCCACAGGCACAAGTAAACACAAAAATAAAGTGGAGCCACCACTCTCACCACTGTCATATTCCAGATAGCCATATTAATAACAATTATTATGACAGGTTGCACAACTGCCCTGGAAATTTCATATATAATTGAAATGGAAATATATACAAATCCTTATATACGTCTCTGGGCATTTTAAGGCAGCGACCAGCGACCACCACTTTTGAATTCGCATCATTCATCTTCACCGTGGCGAGTAAACCAGAAGCCATCGAGGGTGAAACCGTACTCCTCCATCAGCAGCACACGCACCGACTTTAAACGCTCCTATTCTGGGCCCTGCTCCAGCTGAGTTGACTGTATTTTAAATGGCACACAACTAAACCCTTGAGGCAGGCAGCCTTCAAAGAGAAAATATTAACTGAAGACCCCCTAGGGACCATGCACTTTTTTTTATCGTCATTACGCCGTTGCTGATTTGCAGCCCCAAAACGGGACTGCATATGAAGAATAAATGACTTTACAGTTGTGGCACAACAAATAAACAAACATCTGGAACCATTCAGAGGGCACCATTAAAACAGTACATTTCTTGCCCAAAATGTGAAAATGATGATAAATGTGCTGTCACGGGGCTGGGAGAGGCCAGATGATGGAGCAGTGGGTGCTAAGCACTGACTTTTAGAGCTCAGCAGGACAGAGAGAGAATTACACCTGCTGTTTGTCTGCCTACCCTCCATTAACTTACATCTGGATAGCGTGCATCACTCAATTACCAAAGTCTGGATCTGCACCCGCATTGTTTAGCTAAAATGCCATGTTTAACATACAGCCCTAGACAGAGATATTTATGCCAGCGATCCTGTGTAATTGAGATAAATTTGATTGGTGTTGGTGATGTGCTGTTGCTTGTCTCGTTTTACAACCCAATGGATATGCAATAGCCCCAAGCTTTGCCTTTGGCAGAGTTTCCTCTTAATTATGGCCTGTCGAGCAGTTGTTCCTTTCTGCCGTTTTATAAGCGTGAGTTTGCATGTGTATAAATGGCATAGAGCTGAATCCTGCAGGCCAAACTCAACAGTAAGTTTGTTCAGCCGTCATTCACCTTTCCTTCGGTGTGTCAATCTTTTAATACACCCTTAGTGTTTGATATTGGAAAAGTGCTTGTACGTGCTCAATGAGATTCTAAAGGCTCTTTGTTGATGGTTCTAGCAGTGATGTTTTCCCCCTTGACGAGTTCCAAACTTTGGCCCTGTCAGGAATTATGGGAATCTTGTTATTGGCTGTTTTATTGGTATTTTTAGGAGATCTGTTTTATATATACATAACCTTTTTAATTCAGCACTGCAAATGTTGGCACATTAGAGAAATGTATGAATATGGTTGCTCTGTGTTTTCACTATTTTATTCATGATTTGGAGCAAGACATTTGCTGTCGTTAAATAATTCACTTAAAATCACTTACAAACTCGAATCATTTAATATTACTGTTAAATATAAATATTTGCAAATCTCAAAATGAATGTACATTTAATATACATGTTGCGCTGCCTAAAATCACTTTTCTAAAAAGAACTGATTTTAGTTTTTGTAGCGTTTTTTTACGCACAAAAAAATCTAGAATCAAACATAACATGAAAAGAAAATCGATTTGTTAGTATCAGACAGAATTTTTATATTTGTGTATCCCTGTTATTATTATAATTGACATTTCTCACATCTTAGATGGATTTGTTTTTCCCACTAAGCTGCAGAGCATTATATGTTTGCCTTTTAGGCAGCATAAATATGAGTCCTACCTTTTTGGAACATGACTGTAAAACCCAATGAGTTTCAATTCAGGAAACCGATGGCCTCAATTAATTTAAGTTTACAAAGGTTAAAAGTTATGAGTACTGTGAACGTATATCATTTGAGTTAACTAAAATAATATTTTCTAATATACAATTAAACTAAACTTTAAAATCTATTATATTATGTTTCTGAAACGTCACTCTAATGATTAAATCCTATCATAAAAGCATTAAACCTTAACAGATCTCTCCCTATACATAACAACATTTACTCTTCTCACAGAATCAGAGGCAAAGCATGCTGGGAACTAGAAATCAGCAGTATCCGATTCAGTTCTGCTAAATATAATCAGTTGAGTTCACATAACATTTTTCTATTAAGTTCAATGAACTTTCAGTAATATTTGAGCAAAATGAACTAATTTCATTGAATAAACTCGGCAGTTAGGTTTTACAGTGAGGTTCTGCATCAGGAGGACACATGATATCCTGAAGTCCTGCCTATAGACACTTCAATGTGTTGAGGAACAGAGTCGATAGTTATTTTATGTTCTACAAATCATACATTTGTTCACCGTAGGGTTATGTTTGTGCCTCAATAAGAAAGAATTGAATATAAAATCCATCTCTTCATTCCTGAAAAGAATGCTGTTTATTCCCCTACATAGACACATGTTTTCAATAGATCTGAATGAGGGAGAACTGTCTTACAGATATTTTTGCTGCGTGACAGTGTTATGATCCAAAGGGTTTTCCAGTTCTGATGAGGTGTTTAGGATCCATGTATAATGAGTTTAGGGTGTTTTGCGGCCATCTAAAGGCCCTTTATTAAACACACCTATAATTTCAGCTACAGCAGAGTAATGAGCTCCTATAAAACATAAATGGCCATCACGCAAGTTTATATTGACTTTCAGATTTACACCTCAGCTCTCCTCAGATCAGGTGCCAAAACGTAATGGATGGAACGTTGTGTGTTAAAAAAATAGGGGCAGTATGATAGTGATTTGTATTAGTCATTGGATGTAACTCGCATACATCTGCTTTGGATAACCTTGGTCTTCTACAGCCCTGATTATTACTTGCAATGGCTTTCAATCCATCTGTGGGAGACCACTGCCTTAAGTTGACTCCTACAGGCCTGTAGGTTTGTATAGGAGCTGCCAAGGGCTGTTTTGGGGCCTCTCTTTGTGAGGACTGCTTTTGTTTCTTTTGTCGGAGAGAGATGATATGATATGATTTCTCTCAAGAGGTTGCGGTGGGCCTCCCAGGACTGCTTTGGCACAGGAGCATGAATATCCATTAGTCTGGAGATGGAGATTAATGGAGGAAGACAGAGGAAGAGCCAGACCGTTCCAGCCATTCTTCACCGTCTATCAGAGCAAGAGAGAAAAGAACACAAAGATGGGATCGGATTCTTCCATGAGGCAGTCAGTGTCCTGTTTATCACTGAGTCTGGGACACCCCCCGCCCCCTCTCTCTCTCTTTCTTTCTTTCGTTCTTCGGAGCAGGGTAGATTAAAACACCAGGACAGACTTAACTTCCCTGACAGTTTCAACTGCTGAACTCGGGCTCGGCATCCCAAACTGTTCTGAGACGGCTTCTCTGTCTTCAGTGTCATTATCTCCATATGAGATGGCACTGCATTCGTTGAATAATTCTGTTTGTGTTGGATTTGAGGATGTGTCATCAACACCATTGTTTTTTCTTTGTCTTTTTTTCCCTCTTATACTTTGCTGTTTGATGTAGTGGAATGAGTCTCTGAAGGCACAGCTGTAGAAAGGTTTCGACATGACGCTGTCAGGATGGCATTGTGTTTATTTTAATGTCATTTAACATATTTGTTTGTACTTTGGAATATGAAAGCGAGAGATAATTTCTTTTTAATGATTCAAGTTAATAAGCCATGTTAATATCAAATGGTAGCTGTGCTCCTTGGGATGCTTAAAGAAAAATGCTCTTAAAATCCAGCTGTAGTGTTTGTGAATTAAAAAGGATTTTTTAAGAAGTGCTTCTAACCTTAGTCTTAATCTCCAATCTGATTGGATGGTCTTGCTCAACTTCTGTGAGTGAAGGCACTCTGATAATTGTATTATTCCATCCAGAAACAAAGTTTAGTCTGTGTGTGTGTGTGTGTGTGTGTGTGTGTGTGTGTGTGTGTGTAATAGTACAGTTTGGTACAACAGGAATAAGCAACAAATCCTCAATGTTATTTTGAACAGACAGTATTGCAAATTACAGTTTGTCACACCTAGCAGCATTTAGTCCCCCCTGAGGTAGTTGTACATTTTATTGAATTGTTTGCTCGTCTTTATTTCTTATTGTATAGCTTCTTACACTTTTATATTAGATATTGGTCATTAAAACTGACATTTATCAAACAGTGACAGGTTTGTGTCATTCCATTTTATTATATATGTGCATAAAGTAAATATAATAGTCCGTAAGTGCATCAGTCTTTATTGAAATTTTTTGAACTCACAAAACTCAAAAGGACTCTCAAAACCTTCAAGCAGGAACCAAACAACCAGGGAACAACGCAACATCAACAGACAACTAAACGCAGGGCTTAAATACACAGCAAACTGAGGGACTAAATAGACCACTTTAGACAGAACTAACTTAATCAGTAACCAAAGAGACAAATGGACAGCAGAAAGGGGAAAACTGAACTAATTACAGACAACATCAAAAACTACATCAACACAGAGCCTAACCGGGACAGAACTCCCCCCTCAGGGAAAGGTGCATCCTCGCAACATTAAGAGTCTACAGGGTTGGGACCATCAGGGCAGTGCCCGCAGGTGAGGATGCCTCCAGGGCAGCACCGGCAGTTCAGGGTGCCAGGAGGGATCGACTTGGCTTGGCTACCATGTCCGGGATCCCGTATTTTCTTGGTAGGAGCTACAGGCTCGTGGGCTTGAGCAGGCTCTGGAGGGCACTCTGTGACGGACCCTGTGCAGCCCACATACACATGTAAGGTCTGGGGCCATAATGTTCAGGGCCACCTCTTAGGGAGCAGACTGGGGAACTTGCTTGAAGTGTCAGAAGGGCTGGAGTGGCTACAATTGAGAAGCAGGGTTGTTCTCCTTCGCCTCACCAACCGTGTAACTACGAGGTCCAAGTACTTTTCCAAAGTCATTGCCATATTACGGCCAGATCACAGAGTCCAAACCACTCCAGAATATGTCCAGCAGTTCATCCTCTGAGCAGGATGATGCATGGCAGACCCGCAAAAACTCCTCCACGTACTCCTCAATGTTCTCCGCCCATCCTGGTAAACGAAACACAGTTCTTTCATAGTGCAGATTAGCTGCTAGATCCTTACTGGTTCTGTTGATCTTTCACAGCTGCTGGATGAAGGCAAGGTGAAACTGACATGCAGCAGTCTTTATTGAAAACAAAGTTTAACTCACAAAAATACTAAGGATTCTCAGAAATTTAAAGCAGGAACAGAAAAACTAGGGAAAAACTTGACATCAACCGACAACAGAACAGGACTAAACACAGGGCTTATTACACAGCACACTGGGGGACAAGACTAACGAGACTAATTAACAAGACACACCTGAACAGAACAAACTTAATCAGCAAACAAGGAGAGAGGTAACTGTGACATTGCCTGAACCACATATTAATGTTTCATATTTTTTAAATGGGAATCGAAAAAAGGCAGGGTTGTGTTTTATATTTTGTTTTGTTATAAATATACATGCAATGAAGATAATGTACGCTTTGTCTAAACCACATTTGTGTGGCAAGGTGGTGTATATATTACATTTTATTGTAAATATACATACAGATAATGTATACATACAGGTGTGTGACATTATAAAGAACGCTACTGTACCATTTGCAGAATTTTTGCGTCTCAAATCCTTTAGCACTAGCCCATCAGTTGCAGTTTTTTTTGTACTGCTAAAGCCGCTGTCATCACTTTAGAGTGTTTAATCAGTACTGCTTTGCTTCATAAAATTACAGCACTGTGATGAAGCAGCCCCTCTTGCCTGATCTATTAATACATGCACAAAAGAAACACGTTAAGTGATACCTCAGGATGGAGAATGTGTCAGCATGATGGACAAGGACATGAATTCAAGCCAGTCTGCCCAGCCCACTCGCAATAACATACTTGTGGTTCTCGGGGCTTTGGTCTGCTTCCCAGTCATGCTGGACCATCTCAGGAGACTGACAGCAAATATATCATACAAATGGATACCCCATGCCTGCGTTCTAATCAGCTTTAAAAGTGATTGCTAATGCAGTCTAAGCATTATTCATATTTGTGCGTGATTTGTGATTTGAGTTTGGGACATCAGAGATGCAGGATAGTATTTCCTGTGTGCTTTTAGCCCTGCCAAGAGTTTAGAGCAGGTTAGCGTGGCTTTCACAGTCTCGAACCACAGGACTTTATCATTATAATTTATGAGGGAAGAGGCAGGCCATATGGTTTAGATATTTTTTCGGTGGGATCGATGCAGGGTCCTCGAATTTCCCTTCTCTTGCTTAGGCTGATATGGACGGCTGTGTTCATGTCAGGGGGATCCTCAACCCTCTCAGATGCTGAGACACCCGAGTCCTGGCAGATGTTGAGCAACTTGTCTTTCTGATGGCGAAACTGATCTGTGCACAATGAGCTCTGATTGCATTATAATGATCATGTGACGGGCCAATGGAAAAGTTTATGAAGACAAATGCCGCTTGCAGGAAGAGAAAAACACACCGAAGAGTTATAATTCAAAACCGTGGAAGATACATGCTGGAACTATTTATTATTCATTATTATTCATAGCAAGGCCTTTTTTGGCAGTGTTTGCTTTTGTTAGTGTGATTCAATATACAATCAATTTACAAATGATAGCAATTAATTTGGTGACAGCTTCCATTTATTCTATTTTAATTATGTATCGTGTGTTTTTCAGGATTATTAATCATCAGTGAGAGATGAAAACATGTTATGAAAGACGTCTGTCCAAGCCTCTACATAAATGGCAAAAAAAAATATTTTTTCATACACACAGTAACTTGAACATACTACTACTATATTAAGCGTAAACATGTCAAACATAATTTGTATATGTTTGGGGAGACATAGTCAAACATGCCAGGCCAATAAAACTGTCTTGATGACATAATAAAGAAAATGTAAATATAGTTTATTCCTGTAATGACAAAGTTTAATTTTTAGCAGCCATTAAACCAGTCTGACTGTTTATTAATATTTGGGGGAAAGAATGAGGAGAAAAAGAGAAATATTTTTTCCTCCAAATTGATCAGTTGATCAACCACTTTGAGTGTGTTTCAGAAATGTGAAGCCCACGAGTTTCAACACACTACAACTCAACCAGGCATCGGCAAGGTTTTTGTTTGGGGGGTTGCATATGCATAGGGCTGGAATTATTTGAATGAGGAATATGGTGACATGTACGTTCTTGGAAGAAAAACCAAACCTACAAACTACAGTATATACTGATGTAGAGAATCAGTGCTCCCTTTGTAACTTTGCAGACCTTTTGCTCAAATATCAACATTACACACTAAAGGAAGTTGAACATGTAAAATGTATTACTGTCTAACTGCATACATGATCAAGTAAATGCTGCCTTGGTGAACATAAGAGAGTTTCAAAAACAAATCGTATCAGTTAGGTATACGTTTTTACTTTTTGTTTGGTTACACCACATGACATTTTCACAGTCATTAAACCTTTTTTGAAATTCATACAAGAGCTCCTTTATTGCAGAAACTGTATGCCATTTAACCATTAGCGTAAAGAACAAAGCACAGTTATGATTTAATAAGCAATTTAAGTCAATGACTGACACAATAACCTGTGACCTCCGATCCTCTCTTCGATCCACAGATATTCATTGTGGTGGAAGGGACTGAACTCATCTGTCAGTTAGAGCAAGCTCCATTGGACTGTTGTCAAAACTGTGTTCTTGCTCCCTGGTGAACATACTGATTTGTTGTCAGCTGTACCTCAGCACACCATCATGAGACACCCCCGCCTACGTCTGATGTCTGAACACTGGCTATTACGAGAGGATCAGCATAGCTCAAGTTAATGACTTAGCACATCGTTTATTCCATGTGAATGCTGGGAAACGGACAGTTAGCGTTCACTGCCATGCAGCAGCCTCAATGAGGGCGGATCATCTCTGTCAGAGATTCCAAGCACAAATTGATGAGAATTTGACATTTACTGTGGTTGATGGCTCGCTCGAAAGTGGAACAGGACTTTTGGCCGAATTTGAGAAGGCACTTGAACTTAATGTCATAATTTATCAAAGTCAATTGAGGTCAGGTATTTTGAGCTGTGCTGTTCAATCCTTCAGCATATTTAACTTTTCAGCTCGAATAATTGTTGGGTCAGTCAGAATGGCTCTGAAAATAAACAGATAACTAGGTCAAACAAGGCTTCGCATCTCAGGCAACTTTTTAATCTGTCAAAATGATTTGCCCAAGAAGTCGAACGAAAGAGAGCAGGTTTCCCCGTCATATTAATGTAAGCGGACACGTTGTTTTACTGTCATATTTTGATTGGGTGATCATTTTTGACATGTTGTGTCGCTGTAAGACTGTTGAGTTGACTGAGTCATAGAGGTCAGACACTGAAATGAATTCCAGATTGCTGTCATTTGAATGAGTACTTTCCTAATTTCCCTAAGAAATCATGCCTCTTCAATCTTTGCTGCTGGTTTAGCCACTCAACTTCAGGTCACCTATCCAATGTAAGCTGTCAGGATCCAGCTCTGCTGCTGTCGTACTCTGTTTGACGGATTCTCTGATCTCCCAAAGTCATTTAGTGGACTGGTATTTACTGAACAAAGTATTTGCTGCTTCGTGTTCTGTTGTAAACCTCTCTGTAGCTTGTTGTGCTGCGTTAAATAATATATTTTTTAGATTTAGCTATTTTGTCTAACCGGCTCACATTTGTGAATTTGGAATTTGAATTTAACCTTTGAAATTTGAAACTTATTCAGTAAAAAGTCTCTATTTTCTCAGACGTTTGTAATCCTTGCAGACTCTGTTTTGTATAATTTCAAATAAAAGAGATTATTTAGCATATTTAATCTCTTTATATGCTAAATATGCTAAATAATGTGCACGGACAAGGACCGTGTAAACTTAAAACATTTATTTTGATCAAAGTAATGTGAAATGTTCTAATTTATAATAGAATTTAAAGTTACTGTTTTGTAATTTATTATGTATAAAACTGTAATTTATTTCTGTGATGACAAAGCTGAGTTTTCAGCATCACATGATTCTTTGGAAATTGTTTTAATATGTTTATTTGGTGCTCAAGGTTGTTTTCCTCTATATTATTAATGTTAAAAATAGTTGTGCTGCTCTGTATTTTTTGATAAATTGTTCAAAAGAACACCAATTATATGAAATTGAATTATGGTATAAACTTGTAAAAGTCTCTACTGTCATTTTAAGTAATTTAATAAAAGCATTAATTTCTTAATTTCACAGAAGCTGCACAATATCAAATTTGCACGATATCCATTTCCGCAAGTCAAAATAACTTAATTCACACAGATCACATCCCTTTGGTTCTTTATATTATGTGTTTCCACTCTTTTTTGATAGTTGTGCATGATAAACGTCTTGTAGATTCTGCAAAGCCTGTGTAAACTTGTGAACAGAAGTGTGTATGTGAGTGTTTCTTAGAGCTCAGATCTTCACAAAATACTCTTAAAATACGCCTCTGCAACTTGACACCATTAATCCTCTGTTAACCAGCCTCCCCTGAGAGCAGCTTGAAATTGTACCACCTCCAGCAAACTAGTTTACCATTCAGCAACGCCTGAGATACAAGTGTAACACGGTTTGTTCTCAGGAAGCAAGAAGCAAATAAAAGACAAAAATGGCATGAAACACATCGGAATGAACACACATGTCCCGAAGTGCAATTCCTCCCTCAGCAAGGAAGCGAGCAAAGGCGTGCTCATATCCAGTGACCCGGTTGCCCCGTTCATGTTGTGACTCAGGGCGATACTTTGTGTTTATGCCTTAAAGTAACCATAGCTTTTCCCCTAGAAAACTGGGAGTACTACTCTCAGGATATTAAATCTAGTCCCTTAAAAGTAGCAGTGTGAGGAACGCTGTCGGCTGGAGGACAAGTCGAAATATCACTTCGGTTTTCACTTTCAGTCCTGTTTATCTGAATACAGAGTAATATATGGTGATGATGACCAACGCGGAGGCTTGGATGATACAAAGATAACCTTGGGGATGGAAAAGGGGGGCAGGAGAGCTACAAGCTTGGCTTCCAGAATCACTAACTAACAGTGACATTTGGGCAGTGCAACCGTTCAAGTCACTGCGCAAATCAGGACTGATATTTGCTGAACTTTAAGCTCTATTCAAGGTAGGGTTTTTTTGGTCTAACATACACGTGGCACAGCTAATAGGTATTATTGTGCTCCAATATCCCATGGAATGGGCAGTCCTCTCTTTATCTAGGATTTTATGCCTTTACGATAGAGATATATGAATGAATGCGAGAGATTATGGTGCTAGACGTATATTGGATGATATCCGACTTCATTAGTTCTGATGCCCTTAAAAGGACATCCTGACTTTCTTATATTTGGACAGCCGCCCCCTGTCCTTCCCTTCCTCTGCCCAGACTCACTCATGCAGCCAAGCACATAATGCGCTTGGAGCCCGGTAACATGTACGATTATAATTAGCTTTGTCAGGTCCTAGCCCCTACAACCCCCATGCAGATAATATGATAATACGTCTTCATAACCGACTGACCTTACATGCTCAATATTTCTCCCCTTATGAAGATTACATGTCAATAAAGTAATTGAGTCTCGGGCTGTGTGGCAAGTGAAGATTTAGGTTATTGGACTTTTCGGGGGCAGTGATGTATGACCGTTATTATTCCACCTGTCAGGGGATGTGCACGGTGCTGACGACGGTCCGAGGATGTCGAGGAGAGAGAATGGAAATGGGGGGAGACATCCTCTTCGGCTCGAGTGTTGTGTCGTTAATCACCCCCTCATCTTCTCCGCGTCGTTCCTCCTGCATCTGCAAACTGTATGTGTCTTATTAATTAGGAAGAGGTAAAGCTTACAGTAAAGCCATCCATTAAGAGGGGGCGAAGAGGGCCTCGACAATCGTGTCTCATCATCACTGGTCTGCCTTCATGTATCCAAACCTCATGAGATCATCCATTATAATTCCCCAGGATATTATTTTCTCTTTCTTCTCGAGTGTAAGGTCTCTGTCTGTAGGCCCCTGTCAGATGGGAGCGCATTTGTAATTGCGACTCAAAGCCTTGCGTTGGATTTAGCCTCTGCTGTCAGTTTAATACTATTAGAGTCATTGCAATCCCTATCATTACATTCATGGGCTTCATTACTCATTTTTCAATTTTGGGTTTCAAAGCAGACTTTAGCTGTTCTGTAGTGCTGCGAGGTCATTGAAATCAGTCTAATATTCATCAGAACACTGGAAGAGTTTGGCTGTTTGTTGATATATACATTGTTACAAATTATGTAAAAAAAAAATCAAACTTGCTCTTGAGTTCTTTACCTCTGTGTAGGCACATGGTTTTATTACTTTATTTTATTTTATTTACAGAAATATATAAAAACACATGATGTGTTACCTACCCATGTCAGACACTTCAGTTGATTCATTTAAAGCATGTAAATTCACAATCTAAGCGATTGTGGCTGATACCTATAAAATTAAATCAGCATCAGTTACAATTAGTTTCAGAGTTATATCAGTACCATATCTGTTATTGGCTGATATCAGATATTCTTCATTTATTGATTTCAGATTATCAATTTTTCTCACTGTACATTATAATGTTCTGATACCACATTTTTTCTGTTTTTGCCTCAAAATTATGTTTTATTCTGTATGGAAAGCACTCTCTTTCTCTCGCTCTCTCTCCCACTCAAAATGTACACACATACTGTACAGGCACACACTCGCAAAGAAACTTGTTGTCAGCGCTGCTCAGATGATTTTATCAGTAAAATAATTGATTAACTTTGACAACAATGACATTTCTCACTAACGAGGTAATATCGGCGCTGTTCTTACAGTTTTGCTATTTATTAGAGTTTAAATGCATGAGAAATAAGTCCTACACAAAAGAGCATTGAAATACATCATCTGAACAATGTTTTGAGGTGTGATAACTAGTGTAAGTGGAACTCTGACTTATTATAAGCCCCAACTCTTGACTCAACATTGTGGCCCCATCAAGTGTGTATTATTTTTCCCAGTTATTTATTACTTCATCCATACCTAAGGTGCAAAATTTGGGCAAAAATGTTGCAGACGTGATAGAGACGATTCGGAAATCCATTGCTCTTTTCCTTTTCTTATTTTAATGATTTGTAAAGAGTGATTTATAATCAAGTTATGGATTTCTATTAGTTAAATCCTTTCTTTACTTTTCTGTATTTTCTATAAAGATGAATATTGTCAGCACTTCTCACCAGATAGAACATGTTATCAGAATGTTTTGAGAACTCTTTCTGTTGAAAGTTGGAGCCTGAGCCGAGTTCAGCCTTGGAGAAGCTGTGTGTGTGTGTGTATCTGTGTGTGTGTTAATATGGTCTGTATTGGTGAGGTGATTAACTGGCACCATAAGGAGATGGGATGACTTGTTGTTCTCGACAAGCCACGTGGAAGGTCACTAACCCGTCAACCATGTGATCAACGAAGATATGCTTCAGACTGTCTGCTCTTGTGTGGAAAATTACTAGTTTTGTTTATCTTTCTTTCTTTCTTTCTTAGCCAATCAGAATAATTTAAACGTCATCATTGACATGGTTAGTACCCTCTGTTAAAGTATAATTACTATAACAATGTTATTGTATGTGGGGCGGCCTACGAACTCCTTGTGAGACCTGAAGCTGGCTTCTGCTGATGAAACTGCAAACTAAACTTCACAAAAATGTCTTTTATTAACTGCACTTCTGACTCCTGGTCTTCATTCAACATATCTGGTCCTCGTGTCTTAACTGTAATTCCCCTACATGTCTAAGCAGCTTTCGGTTTTATTAAATGCAGGAAATTTGTGTGAAACAATGCTAAATCTGCGTGGTCACTTCTTGGAGGAAACTTCCATGGCACAACAAGGCCTAAAAAGTTGGTCAATAGCCTTAACATGTTAATTACTGTCTTAATGCTATCATTATTGTAGTATGGTGTCAATTTTTGTTTCTAGGCGATCTGATCTTGATGGTTTCACTATAATATCAATAACTGTGGAAATGTTATTTCTGAAGAAACTATTATAGTCATTGTTTTGTAGGTGGACAACTGCATTAACATTGCATTAGCACACCATTTCATTCGATAGAGTATTTTTCGAGAAGGTAGCAGGAGGCCAATTGAAGTGCGAGCTGCCACGCTGAAGATCATCTGCAGTTGGATACTCAGAAAGGGGCGGGAGGGCGGCACACAGTGTTAAAGGATATTTTACCTTGTCCGCTTGGATTAAGGTGGGAGATTGATCCTCTCCAGTCAGATGAAGCTCTGGTCTGACTGATGCCCCTCACCGTCATAGTGACACCAGGCTTTGTGGGGCGAGAGGGGCACACCCAGCAGCCACCCAGAGCCCGGGCCAGCAGCGGCTCGACTCAGCCCTTGTTCTTTTCCCTTCATGCCCCCTCTCCCCGCTCTCTGTCAGGATGTCATGACAAATCACTGTACAACAGCAGGCTCCGCAGCCTCAGGTACCAGACCAACAGGCCTCAGACGCCATGCTGAAATGAATATAATAATGGGCTTCGGAAAATAGCACAAGGCACTCAAACACAGGAAGAGAAGTGAGGCTGTGTGTGCGTGCGCTCTCTGCAGGGGGAAGTGGTGAGCAGACACATGTCCCACGGTGAGGCAGGTGCAGCTCGTCTCTTCTGTGGCTGAGGTGGCAACAGGGGCTGTCAGATTGGTATTGATATGTGTCACTCCGGGGAGTGTCAGGCGCTTTATTTAAGACAGCAAGAAGGCCGTGTGTCTGTGTGGTAATTGACGGTTGGCTTCGGGAAAGATCAGGCTGTTTGTTGACCTAGCAGAGCCGCTGATGGGAGAGCTAGCATGGTGTATTGCTTTTATCCAAAATGGTTGTTTTCCCCTGTGCTATCGGTTTTATAAAGTGAGATCGTTTGAGAGGCATAGGCAGTGTAATTCCACATATAACACATCACAGAAGCATGCAAAATTGTGGTTGTAACTAACAACCATTTCAATTCTTCATAAATAAATACATTCGATTTCAAAGCGCTGTTATTTGTATGCGTATTAAAGACATTCAAAAATGTTCCCTGCTATATGTCGTTGTTAGGATCAGCTTTGTTTGTGGTCTCTCTCTTTGAGTGAAATGAGCACTGTGATATGTTGACATGTCCATTCATTTCCATGGATTGGTGGCCGTATTATGTTTGACATTAATTCCAAATGACATTCAGCAAGGAGCTGCGCTGCTTACTGATGCATGAGGTCTGTCACATTCTTCATCATTATATTTAGCATCAACACAAAGCCATGTGACCTATCTGTCCAACTGCACGCTAAAGTTTGTAATGCACTAAATCTACATCCTCTTAGTCAAAGATATCTGTCATCTTGAGCTTACACTGATTCTTGAGACAAGATGGGGGGGAAACCTGTGGAGAAACAAACGTTTATGTACAGAGGAAATATTTTTGATGAATCTATTAACAAACATGTTCTGAGGAATTAATTTAGGTGAGACTTAATTAAATCTGCAGTTAACTGTCATATATGGTATGTCACCATATATATAATTAGTAAGTATAATACATAACTCTTCAACTGCGATTAGGAATGTTAGGAGAATAATGGAAGATGACTGTACTTAAGGTTTTTTTGGATCTTAGATTGTAGAAAAAGTGTTGGTGAAACTTCATTTAGGTTAGGTTTTTAAAATTCTGTTTGCAAGTAGTTGTAATGATGGAAGGATTCTCATTTATATGTTGTTTTTGTACTTTTTTGTCCCATAAATTTAAAGATATGCTCTATTTAAATGTGTGTGAAGTGTTGGGTTAGTGTATTAATTCTAATGGCAGATGCAGTGTGGCAGTAGGAATTGTTTGATATCAAGAATAAATTTTACCATACAATGTACCTTTCATGACAACCATTTGAAATATTAAATTGGTTTTGAGTCTTGTGATGATCCCACACACAGTCATTAGTCACATTTTGACTTTGAGCACGTTGGTTTTGATAATGACCTTATAGTGTTTCTCACACTCGTTTTCTTCCTCTGGTGTTTGTGGTGGATAATTAACATTTACTGCACACTGATTTAGACCCTCGTTAACTCGAGCCGACCTCCAATGTCAAAGCGATTTAAAAAGTGCAGCGATCTTTCCGCAATGATTAATTTACCACCACATTGTTATTGAATCATGTCACTTGGATTCAATTTGAAATGAGCAACTTTCCCATCAGCCTTATTAATGGGACCATTACTGAAATCAGCAAACTTTTCACATTTTATTGAGGTCTGAATGACTTATCAGCTTTTCTTTTTAATTAGGAAGCACTTGCTAATGACAACTAAAGTCAGTCAGCCCCAGAAAATGTTCGTTCTGTAATACTTTATTCTTATCAAATTGCACTTAATGTCCTTGATACAAATGGTTATTAAATCATAATGACTAACCAGGTCATTTGAAGATGCTACAGTGGTTATTAGTGTTTGGCATCTTTACGTCATGACCCCGCACCCAGAGAGACCCTTTCACCGCTCAATACGATCAGCACCGCCACGCTGACATGTGCTCTCACGAATCCGTCTCTTACAGTGGAAGCGCCAGAGCCATCCCTCGTGCTGACACAAGCAGCAGGGGAAAATCAGACGCAGAGTGGCTGTTCGCCGCCGTGTAAGTCTCCTTATGATAGACCATGAGTTGTTCCAAGGAGATTACGGCTTTGTAAACTGCTGGAGCACCCAACCTCAAATGACTTCCCCTTATCTCCAGAGCCCAGAGCCACTGTGTGCCTTGCACACACTTGCTCTATGTAGAATAAATGTCATTGAAATTAATTTCACCAGACTTGAATTAGACTGCTATAATCTCTTTCTTCAGTCAAAATTTATGTCCTCCAGAATTCAATTTCCTCTTGAACTTCATAAGTTGGAGTACAAAGAATGATAGGCTCTTATCAGGTGAGCCGTTTGAGGACTTCATTAATGAATGCTGCCGCTTTCAATTCATAATATTTGATTGTAGTAATCTCACGAGGGTCTTGTGCTTTTGCAGTGCTGTGTCCTCTTAAAAGTGAAAGTGTGGAGGTGAACACCATTGAACGGACAGCCGTTAAAACGGCATAATGGCTAATGGTTATTTTGCAAGGGCGAAAGAGTACAATCAACAGCTCTGCTTTATATGAAAGGCCTGTAGCGCAGAATACTACGGGCAATTCAACAAAATATCAAGATTATGTTTTGCTTGGTTGGAAAAAATCATGTGGCAAATCAAGTCGGTATTGATCAGAGCTTTTGAGGCATGAACTAGCTGCTCTCTCCTGACAGGCCCTCTAGCTAGAGCAAATCTCTGAACCTTTTCTCATTGCCAGACCTCATCCATGCTTGACTATCATGTTTACCTTTGTTGCTTTAGGTTTAGAACTGTATTCCAGGGAATTCATGAAAGCCCAAATCTGTTTGATTGAAAATACACAGGTGAACCTGTCAAGAAAATAGCCTGGTAAAATTTCACTCAAATCCAAACATGAAAAACAGAAACATTATGAAGCCTCTTTATGACAAAGATAATTGTCATATCCTCATTTTGTTTCAAAACAAAATCTTATTTTTATATATATATATATATATATATATATATATATATATATATATATATAAAGATCAAATATGACCAAGACAATTTTACAAGCATTATGAGATTCACCCAAACAGCCAACAATATTCTGAGAACTGCGTCAATATAAAAAAGTTATTTTATACATCATATGGGCTTTTTTTGCTGAATTAATGGAAAATCGGTAGATGTCAGAATTGCAGAATTGTCAGAAAGGCAGCAAGGACAAAGAATCTGTGTTCAATGTATCAACCTAACCTTCAGTCTCAAAACTCAGACAAACGATACAGTGGAATATACAGTAATGTTCAAAAGTCTTAGGCATGTTAGTATTTTCACCCCCAAAAATGGTTTTAAGCCAGTTATTTATATCTTTTGCTGTAGCGTGTAAGTAGGAAATATCAGTTTACATTTCCAGACATTAATTTAGTCATTAATTGTAATATTCCAGTGAGATTTCTGGATGCTCAAGAAGTCTGACGGTGCTCCACATGGAGATCTGATCTCATCATCTTGGAATCTGTCTGGGATTGCATGAAGAAACATAAAAAACTAAGACAGACTAAATCCAGAAGAACTGCTGTGCTCAAACAAAATATTGATTTGATTTAGTTAACAGGAGGTAATTGATAAATAAAATTTATGTATGACATTATTTTTTTGAAAGCATCTAACCTAAAGTGCCTAAAACTTTTCCCAGCACTGTAAGTATGGAGGTAGGTTTCTTCGAGTGTTTTGGAGACATTGCACTGTTCTTCTGGATATACTCTGTGTCATTTTGTTTTGTTTCTTCACTTAATCACAGACAGACTCAATGAGATCATTCTATGTATCTCAGCTGTTGTCAGATTCCTTGTGCATACAAAAATCTCACTGGATTATTACAAGCAATGGCTAATGTAATTAATGTAAACTGATATTTCCTACTGACACACTGTACAAAATAAATGAATAGTTGGCTAACCCATTCATAGTAGTATGACAGTAGCCGCTTTTAACTACGTCTTGGGCTATAGAACAAAGGCATATATTATGCCTTATGGACTCAGATCGTTACATGAATCTGGTTATTAACAGTCCAAACTGACTGATTCTCTAGAATACATCAATGAAGGCAGACTTTCCAATCCTAAATAAGAAAGATAGGACAAATAAGGAGTGTGTGCTCTTTTGTCACCTTTGCTCACTCTGCCGTAAAGCTGTGTGAGCAAACAATATGACATTAAAAACAGCATTTGGTTAGAAAAAGCAGCTCATTACTGGAGAAGCTACTCTGTCTTAAAATAACGAAACTTCTGTGACACGACTGAAAATGCCAGTTAGCTGCATTGCTATTTTTATTTAGTTTCTTCCCAACACTGGTTATTGTTATGCTCATCACTGCACATAATGCACGCACAAATCAGACCATATTTATTATTTTTGAAATGCAAAAATACATTTATATCAGATAATAAGATGTGTTCAACCTATAGGAAAGTTTCCAGTGACTCAAGCAATTAAATGAAAGTTTATAGCAATATTCCTGTTCTAAAATGAATATACTAGTGTTCTTACAAGCCACTGTCATGGAGGAAGCATTAGTTTCATTAGGAGTACTGGTTCAATTATGTGTTTTTGGCCTTGGTAGCATTTTTAGCTGCTTTCTCTTTCCCTAAGCCACCGGTCTTATTTGTATGCGGTGCAATTTTCAGTTCCCATTCCCAAGACTGAGCTCGAGTGAAAAATGGCCCGCATTTTCTTGATAGCCCATGTGGATGTGGGGTATAAATGGCTAATGAATTACAGATGAACATTGACGCAAATTAATCTTCCTGATGTCCCTGGGTTATATGGCAACCATTTAAAAGTTTAATCAATACGCTAAAGTTGAAAACATGCAGGCGCTGCAGTTGTTTGGCTGTAATAAACATCAGTGGGGAATGGGGAGGCTTGCATCCAGTGCATGCATCATAATGACAGGTATTTATGTTTAATGGACTAAATATTTTTTATTGCATGAGAACAAATGTCAGTTTAACTCTGTAAGTTATGAATTTTGCTTCCCTCAGTTGCTCCCAACAGATGATTGACATTCTCAATGACACTCTCAAGACTCCGTTGCTTTGAGTAGCAACACCCACATTTTAGCAGATGCAGAGCGAGGTTGCTTGAGGTTTTTTCCCAGAGTAAAATACAGATGATGAACTGTTTATTTCAAAGCTCTGCCTTATTTTGAAAATGAGCGCATTTCCCCCCAAGGCAACAAGCGTCTTTCTTAACTTTTGATGCCTCTGATTCTTGACCCATTAGTCAGTGAGACGTCTCTGTGTCTCGGGTTTTTCTCATGTCTGCGCTGATGAAAACCAGCCTCATCTTTTCAGTGCCACACATCTGTGTGTGTGTGTGTGTGTGTGTCATGAGTGGTCAGTAGTTTGTGGTTCATCGCAGGCTTTGGGCTCAAAGCCAGTCCACTTTAGCTGCATATGGCTCCATTTGAACTGCGGCCCAGTACACCATCACAACTTGAGCCTCCCTTTTGATTGAATAAGTGACATTATCCAGGGTACTAATTTAATATCCTCCAACATTCCCTTCTTTCTTTCTTTTCTCTGGACGTTGAGCGTCTCTCGCTCTGAGCGGAGGCAGGGGAACGCAGCTGCTCTTTGACAGTGCATGTGGATATTCATCTCTGCTGGTTGCTCGTATTTATTATCTGTGTCTTTGACCTCTAAGTGAATGCAGTAACATGCAGAGCGTTGCCTTCAGGATGTCATTAAAACTGTCTTCTGACAGGCCAGCAGTAGTTTCTTATTTTGGTTAACAGACGTGGCTTGAAAAATCATATAAAATACAGCAGTTGTCTCCTATAACAACTCTAAAGATTTGTGGACAAAATCTTGTGGAGCCACGACATTTAATTCCATGAATTAGCATTAGCATTAGCACCTTTTCCACACAAGTGTTTAAAGGATGATAATTCAGACGCTATTTACATGTCAAAAAGACTTTCTGTTTCGGTGTAGGTCTGCAGTGGTGGGGAGTGATACTTTTAAAAGTACAATCTGCTGTAATTGGCTTGCAGACATTTGTTTTCTGTGGAAAAGTTTGTTGACCTTGACCTTTTAATGCAGCATAAGTGTAATACCTGTAATTGACCTGAATGTTTTGACCAAAGCACTTAAAAAAAAAAAAAAGTCCAACAAAGAGAACACAAGATGCAGTTTCAGGTGGCTGCACCAGTGATTTCCAGGACAGAGCAAATCTACAGCTGAAGCACATATCCTGTTATTTCATCAGCTGCAAATAGCGAGTACAGCTGAATTCCACTGAAACACTTGGATGCTTTATAGTGCAAATTTGACAAGTAATGCATTACCTGAAAAAACATAACCTGATTACGCGTTAGCCCCAACAGCTGTAGGTCAGAGACGGTTGTTGTAAGGCCAGATAATGAGGACTCCATCACAAGATGTTGCTGCAGACTGATAAAGGGACTCGGGCAGATATATTGAGGCTCATATAATAGCACAAGCTCATGGCTGCAGCTGCTCACAGCCATAACTCACTCTCTCGAACCCTTATGGTTGCTTCCCTTCAGGTATTATTTTAAGCTTGTAAGATAATAAGGAAAGTTTAATTGCATTGTTAATTGATTTTTTCCCCACAACATTATTACCCTGATTGATTGCAGGGCTGATGAGAGCATGGGAGAGCACAGAAAAACGCTCTGAGAAAGAGAGAACAGAGAATAGATAACCTTGATGTAAGAGCTACATCCTTCGGATATGTCTTTCCTTGACATATTGATGGCCCTTGAAAAGAGAGAAGCTGATTGTATGCATATCACTTCAGCGGCCAGTTGATGAATTTGTTTTTCCTTGTTTAAAGGAGTTTTTTTTCCCCTCAATTCTCCAAGTCTTTCAAGTGCAATTCCTCCTCACTAAAAAAAGTTTTAAATATAAAGATATACATTTTTATGAAAGTCATATCATTTATCCTTCATGGCGTTGCTTGCCTCCATTTTAATACCTTAAAAGTCTTAAAGTGAGTTTGTAAGTCTTTTGATTGATTCATTAAAATTGCTAATAAAAAAAATAGACTCAAGAATGAAACTTTCATGTCTTCTAGAGATTTATGCGCTGAGCTACTGCTTTTGCAGAGTGTCTGCTTTATCGAGGTCCCTTTAAATAGTTTCAAACTATTTAAGACTCAAAAGTCTTTATTATCATTTTAAGAGGTATTCAAATTTGGGCACAGAAAAACAGGAATCGCAATATGCCATAATGCTGACTATTAAACTTCAAAGGGCGATGGTTTAATTAAAAGAAAGTAAGTGCCGCACGTTCAAATTAAAAACAGGACCACGGTTTCAGAACAATTTGCTATCAATAAATACTCAAATACTGCAAATCATTTTTTGATGATTTATGGCAATGGCTATTTTATAGCGGTTGTAAATAAATGTTAGGGTGCATATTTTATCTCTCTTATCTCTTTGCGTGAGCAGCTGGAAATAGTAAAGCATATACTTTTTAAACACGAGTCTCAGTGTGTTTTGGTCTTGTTTATTATGAAAAATCCTGCATTATGTATAGTCCCCCCCCCCTTGACATAATTACTAAACACATTATGGTATCAGCAAAATTGATCAACCTCTAATGTATTTATTTTTATTTTTTTGGCACTGTCAATTCAGTGAATTAGTTGAACACTCTAGTTGTAGTGCTAGTAGTATAACATTCCTGTATAGTGTGTGAGTTTTATGCATTTTTCACATTGCTCTTCCTGAGAGTTTTTAAATAGCGGTGTGATGAATGTTGGCTATTATGATTTCACCTGAGTTTTGCCAGAGGAAGAAAAGCAAAGACAGCAGATTTCCAGGACGTCAGGCGCCTGTGATAGCAGGTCATGTAGAGGCTGTGGAGGACTCGTGTTGTTTGTAATAAGCTCTGAGTCTGCCGGTCCTGTCTCCACCTCTATCTCGCATGAACATTACCTCCTCCCCTAACAAAACATCCAGGTATGACAGGACGGGAATATGCAGCATGGAAATATTAACTTCCTGAAAACTTTTAATCTGTCACTGTAATGGCTGCATGCGAGTGTCTGGAATAAAGCAGAGGCCAGGCCCTGACACGGTGATTGTTTTGTATTAGCTATCAGCTCATCAGCCGTCCCCACGGGTTCAAGCGAGACTCTGCTTTCCTCTAACAGGTTATGTAAGAAATAGCTGCTTCTGCATTTTACCTTTTCTCCTGCTTTTGTCTCTCTCTCCCATTTCTTCCTCATGTAATAAGTGGAGTGTCTAGCTGTGGAAGCTGCCTGCCGTGTGCAGAATTTGCAGTGGACTGCACTATATCACGCATCACCCTGGCTGCCAGTTTACACTAAACATGCTTCCCTGGCCCTGGCCGGCCTATGTGTGTGTATCGCTCTGCTCCCCAAAGAGGTTGTTTAAAATATTCAGTCTACAGGGGGACATGTCTCATACCAATCAAATAGATTTGCCATTTGTTGACCGCTAATTTAAACTCCAGAACATGTGAGGAAGAGTTAGAGTGTTACAAATTCAGTCGTTATTCTTGTGTGCTCATACAGTAGTTTATGTAATAAAATTTTCAACCAAAATTTTTATTTAATCATTTAAAATATCATCTTTTGTAAACGTAAAAGTTGATCAAATATTTTCCTTCTACCTTAAATACGCTTACTTAACTTTATTGAAATCTTTAATTACAAAAAGTGTTTGAATCAGTTTTCTGGGTACTCAACCTGAAATAACAAAAAAGATTGTATTATTTATTTTATTATCACAAATGAAAAAAATATCTAAATAAAATAACTGAATTGACAAATTTCCCTGAACTAACGAACATTTTTCGTGCTTTCTGTATTTTTCACTGTTATACATTAGGGGCGCTATTACACATCTTCTGAAAGAAAAGCAGAAGCAAAGGATAGCATGTGTATGCAGATGCATGTGCAAAATAACACGATCACCAACATTAAACAGCACATAAATCAAAACTGAAAAACGTGTTGTTGTGTTTTTTATAAAACCCATATTCAAGTGTTGATAAGAATGCATTAAGCTAGAAAAAAAACGCTGTCGAGTTTTATAATAATACTAATAATATTGATCAACTTCTTATGATTATTATTATTCTGCAAGTTATAAAAAAGACATAGTCCTGAGGGTCTACAGAACAGGGTTAGGGTTATTTTCATTTCCTTTTTCATGGTTGTTTTCTTGTGACGTGACAACATAGTTGCTTCCTGCATCCAGTATTTTTTGTTGTTGTTGTTCTTTTCTCTTTTTTGCCTTTTTTTATATTAATGTGATCTCTTTAACAGTCACCGAAGGGTGCAGCAGCATTTAGGATGGTATCACTGCGGTTGGGTCTTGTCTTATATCCCGGTGAGGTGAAGTGTACGAGAATCTCCTCTCAAGTCAGTGCTCTGATAGTCAGAATGAGCAAACTGGGGATCCAGCGGCGGTACCTCCATCCCCAGGGCAACTTCAGCAGCTGGAGTGCAAAAACCCTGTCACCCCCTCAGAACAAGTACTTGCAATGGCAGAGCTGTCCGCTGCCCCCCCAATCCCCCACACCCGTCCGCAGAGAGAAGAGGGGGTGCTGACACCGGCGTAGACATCTGATCTGATGCGAACAGACATCTCCTCACACTTCACAGTTTGGATCACCTCAGCTCGCGAGGATGGCAGGGAAAATGAGCGTCGCTCTGCTACAAAAGTCCAAATTTAGATTGACTGAGTTTGTCTCCGGGCCTGCGGGCTGACACGAGCGGGCCCGCCACTAACTCGTTGCGGAAGGAGAGCGCGGGACTGGAGTGACACGTCGGAGAAGGCTGGTTGCCGATCTCTCGTGGTGGGGGAAGAGGAAGAGGGTAGCAGCGGCTACTTTGAAGCGACGGGAGAAGGAAAGTGTCAGATTTGGTTAGGATCCAGACTGGTGTTGGAATATGCTTGGCACTAATATGGCACCAGTATCTCTGTCCTCATCTCTGTTCACTGTCAGTACGTGCGATTCCAGGGCCCGTCTCTCTCCGGCTCTGACAGTGTCTTTTCGGATTATGTTAGTGGTGCGCTTAGAGCGCTGCCGCAGCTCGCCCATCACTCAGTTGCTTTGTTTGAAGCCTGCCCTTTTTTGTCATTAATGCACTTGATGTCTATTTAAAAACGGCGGCGAGTGTGGAATCTGTTTTCCTGTCAGGAGATCATTGACAGCATTAATGCCACTTGTCCTTGCCTCATTTACTAAAGCGCTGACACCTAGCTGCAGTCTGCCACATCCATCAAGTGGCTCTGTTTCTCTCTCTCTCTCTCTCTCTCTCTCTCTCTCTCTCTCTCTCGCCGGCATGTCAGAACGATTGTGTCTTTAACACACTCAGACTGGGCTGTCTCCACACATCACCTATAGGCCTCACAGTCTACTACCATTTTCAACAAGGCAAAAGATGTAAGCAATACAAATGCTGCGTTCTTGGTCCTAACGCTGGCATATGTTTTGCCAGGACATATATTGTTGATGTATGAGATGAGTGAACGGACACTCGCACGTTCAATGAGTTATGACCAGTCTCAATGCTTTGAAGGAACAAGTAGGTGGTGTAGCCACATTCATCTTTGCTCATTTCCCATGAATCAGTGCTCGATGAAGAGTTTTATGTAGAGTTGAAGCACCATAGCAACAGCCTGGTTTCTCCCAAGTTTTTTTCACTTCATTCTGTCACCTGATGGAGTCGCCTCTGGCTTACTTAGTTGGGGACACTTAAAACTCAGCAATATTATTGATCTGACTGTTCTGAGAACTTAACTGAGCTGGACATAGACATCAACTGCTTTATAGATGAAATGAACTAATTTAATAATCGATGGTCTTTACCACGGAACTGAATCAACACTGAACTGACTTCAGCTTAACAACAGCCAAAATGCTTTTTCCTGTTATAACTATAAAGCTGTTTTGAAACAGTCTATATGGTGACTTGACTCTAACACACTAGCAACTGCCTAGCAACGTCTTAAGGGCTACTCAGATCTCAGAAACCACTAGAAACATCTTAGCAACTGTCAAACAAGCTCCTAGCTATCATCTAACAACATTTTAAAGACTATCTAGACATCTTTAGCAACACCCTTGCAACAACTTAGATCACTCTAGCAGATGACAATCGATGCTTAGTAAAAACCCAAAATACTATAGCACCAACTATCTAGCAACATCCTAGTAAATACTCAGAGCACATTATCAACATCCTAGCAACCATCTATCAACATCTTAGGTACCACCCAGACACCCTTATCAACATCCTAGCAACCACACAAAACACCCTAGCAACTACCTATAGCAAGGCCATAGTAATTGTCTAACAACAGTTTAAGGGCCAGTCACACAGCCGATCACGCACGAATCTCTCACAAATCACACACAGATCGCCCGACGCATGAATCACTGACGGAGCGCGTCCAAACACGCACGCTTTGCGAACGTTCCACATACAAGCACTTTCAGAATCCACATTGTCAGTGGAATGAATGTGATACGTGCGCGGTTCATGCGTGATGGTTCAGGACGTGTGCGGTTTTGAACCAGTTCTGACGCATAAGCGCTGACGGCCGACGCGTGTCCCGCGCATAGTCACGCATACTCGACGCATAAACTACGCACACCGACTCATGAATAACGCACACTGACGCACAGTTGTGCGGCGGAAAATCTTTTAACCGTTCGAAACTCAAAATCACGCACAAACCGCCTTCGACGCACATCCACTTACAATCACTGACGGTCCACGTTCGTTCCACCGACGAATTACGCATACGACGCACGCTCCGCGCAGAAACGAAAATCTGTGCGTAATTTGTGGGTGATTCATGCGTTTTCGCTGTGTGACTGGCTCAGACATCACTATCAGCTGCCTATCAATGTCCTAACAACATCTTAGGGACTATACAGGCATTGCCCTGGAAATCTAGCATAAATCTTTATTTTATGTCCTGTAGAATTATTATATTAATGTAGGCATTGATAGCAATGTCTCAAACACTGTAGCAACAAGTTTGGGATGGTTATGTATCACTTAGTTGTGCCGATTTAGTTATCTGACATTATGGGGTGGGGTTGTTGGGGTATGATAAAGATTCCTGTAGGCTGTTGTTCAATAACTAAAAAATTACCAAATAAAAGTACTTTTGGTAAAGGTCCTGTAGTAATGTCTTATTACAGATGTTACTAGCCAGTTGTGTTAAGAGTATGGTGCATGATTATAATAATCATTTATTACCATGCTGTATATCAAAGAGCCATAGTATTTTCTTCTGATACATCATCAGTGCCACCAGTGCAGCATTTACTGAAGCAGTACGGTCTGGCAAGATCTTTATTGACATAAGTAGACATAAGCAAATGCCTTCTGTATTGCCGTGAGTGTAGGTGTGTGTTTAATGAATGAATAGACTTCTAAAGGATCTACAGGAGTGGCAGGTTCACGCAGTGTATCATATTAAAAATAGTCATCTGTGTTAAACATCTGCGTTCTTGCATTATAGGAGTGTTAATGCTCCTTCGAGGGCCTGTCATAGTGTCTCTCTCACACACCTTCAGAGTGTCTGGACAATGAATGAAGCAAATGGTCATGTTATCAAACATTGGATCAGTAAAGTGAGCTCATTGTTGATCTTTACCGTTACAGTTCCATCTCTCTCTCTCTCTCTCTCTCTCTCTCTCTCTCTCTCTCTCTTCTCTCTCCCCCCTCTCTCTTTCTGAAGAAAGCAATCTCTTGGCATGTTATTGTCTAGACAATGCCCTCAGGCTAAATGTTGTCTCTCTAGTGTTCTCAGACTTTAGACGGATGCAGTGTCTCCCTCGACACACCTTTCATGCCAGAAATTTGAGTGAGAAATGACAGATTCTGGAGACAGATTCTAGGATTTATATTTGCAGTAGTGTGTATACTTTACTGACAAACCGCTTTCTGTTGGATAAACGGAAACAGAGAAAAGAGTAACATTTTATTGGTTCATAGATTCATAATCATATCCATCCATCCATCCATAAATCCATCCATCTATCTCTGTCTGTCCTCATCTATCCATCTATCCATCCATCGACAGATGTGTCAATTTGACCTCAGCAAGCAAATGGAGGGGACATAAGATACATGTGATTTATAATTTCCTCTATCCATCTGTCCATCCATCCATCCATCCCTAGACAGATGTCAATTTGACCTCAGCAAATGGAGGGGGACATAAGATATAAAAATATTGCAATATAAAAAGCAACTAGCAAAAGTGTAATAATGACCAAGAATGTGAATCTTAGCTTGTTCCTGACATGCATAAAGGCCTCATTTCTGCATTCTGCTCCATCTCACTCACATGCGTGTCCGCACAGCTTTCAACGTGGAGTTAATGGGTTAATGAAGCAACTGGTTTGTGGTTTATCACAAACGATCAGTTATGTAAAGATGTTATGAAGTAGATTTTTTCCCCCCTACGAAATCAGTTCTCATTCGAAGGTGTATTTAAATATCAACCTGATAGTTAAGTGTATTGTGCTAATCGAAATCCATCTCTGAGTCCAAACAGGATATCACAGATACACCGCAGAATTCACATAGAGTTGTTTTGACATTGATGTTGTTGTTAAATGTCATTTTGACACGCTCTTCTCTCTCACTTTCAGGGGTTTTCACCAAGTGCCGTTATGTCTACTACGGCAAGCACTCAGAGGGCAATCGATTCATCCGCAATGACCAGCTTTGACTGACAGACGGGTCAGTATATAGACACGCGAGGAGGCTTTACAAAGATATCCTGTGCATATTATTATAAGTATACATGCTTCCACACACATTTTAAGCAGCCGAACACAGCCCTCTAGTGCCGTGTGCTGAGTGTGCCTTCCCTGCCACCTCCCATTGCTCTCGCTCCGTCTGAGCAGTGCCATCCAGATTGACATGATTGCCTTTAAGCAGCCCCGCTATGCCGTGGTGACAGACACACACGCGGCTGAGTGCTCGTCTTGACAGCCGCGGCTCCATGATGGATTGCCTGGTCCAACTGCTGCTCTCCCCAGGTCAAAGGTCCCACCTGAGGCTTCAGGCTGCCCACACGAAAGCCCAGGATGAGCTCCTCTCAAAGTCAAAGCTAAAGTTAAAGAGAAACATTGGGGGGAAAGTGTCGCTTTTGTTGAAGTTTTACACTTTATCTGTCATTAAAAGTAAAGCTTATTACATGGCTTTGCAACCATGTCATTTTCCAGGCATTACTGTAGGCGTAATGTCAGTTTGAGTCATTAGAGACTGGAAAAAAGGCTAATGAATTTAAAGACACAACATTTCATTTTGTTTGTTCAAATTGATTAGCCTTTTTCCAGCTTTAAAAATTAAAGACATGATCACCATTAAATGGCACGAGGGATTAATAAAAATGTAAAATTATTAGCCGTTTTTGTTACGTATTAACGATCTCAAGCTTTATTGAAAGTTTTCAGCATCAGAAATTCAGCGGAGAGGCCCTCACACACTCTCGACTCTGTGGCATGTGTATGTTTGCGTGTTTGTGAGGTGCATGTGCATGTCGTGTGTGAAGTTTGTGTGTTGCGGGGGCAGTTGTTGCAGTGCCGGAGCCTGGAGGAGCTGTGAAAGAAAGAGGTAATGAGCTTTGCTTTATTTCATTCTTTCTCTGGAGGGAGAGAGCAAAGAAAGACAGCAGCTCTGGCAGTGAAAATGGAGGAGGTGGATGTTTGTATGTATGTGTGAGGGGGGAGTCGACAACTTTCTCCAGCCTTTTTGATTGTTTCCTCATGCAGTTTTTGGACCTACTCGCGTTTTTTTAATGATTTATTTTTCTTTTCTTTGTATGTTTTTTTTTTTAAAATCAATTAAAACAAATCCATAATGGCCTTTGCTGTATTTTGGCAACAGCATTTACTAGCAGTGGGCAAAAAGTTTAAAATATTTCAATTTCAAATAAACTAGGTGCAGGGTGCAGTGAGGATGATAAATGTTTTATGTTCGTCCAATTTATTCGCTGCCTCTTGTGTTGCGCTCTTTTTCTCTCTTTTTTCTTCAATATTACATTCCACATTTCTTGCACTGAAGTTTGTATACATAAGACTAGCCAAACAGGTTTATATTGTAATCAAGTGTAAGTTGTTTTAAAGACATGACTTGAAATGAATAATGTTGATGTGAGATTGGAGATTAGTTTGATTGTTGTACAGATGTCAAACACTGTCCTTCAGTATGACATGCTATACTCCATTACCTTCTTAAGCAATAAATACGATTGTTTTGGAAATAAAATGTTTTTTCAGATTATTCTGTCTTATGATTAATGACTAAATGACTGAACCTCGTTATTGTTGTTGTTTCATCTTTGCTGTTCCTGTAAGCGTTCATTATTAATGGCATAATTTTGCCTGCCACCATCTTGCCTAATTGCCGTGTGTTAAACGGCCTCCCAAGTATGCCATCCAAATTAGCCCAGCAAATGAGAGACGTGCTTTTGGATGTGAAAGAAAGCATGTGTACCCGGAGCAGTGCTCGGCAATGTGAAGCACACAGGGAAAGGTCAAAGATAGCCCAGCGAAATGATTTCGTGTGCACCGGCTGTGTGGGTTTGTCTGTGGGTCACGGGTTGTGTGCGTCTGTGTCTTATGCACATGTTGGTCCAAGTGTGTGCGCGTTCTGTGTCTGAGAGGGACGCGATGCAATGGGAATATTGTCCTAAATGCGTGTGCGGCTTGTATGTGTGTATACAGTACATTTGTGTCTTCGGCCCTATGAGACTGCTTGTGCGTCGCTCCTGTCGTACTGCAGGAGAGCATGGTCACTAGTGCGGGCGTTTCTAAATGACAAGGTTTATTTGTCGGTGTTGTGATATGTTTTGAGAAAAGTGGCACTGACAGCTGGTGGAGGCAGCAAGAAGGAGCCACAACAAGTCCCCCCCCCCACCACCACCACCACCACATAAAATGTCATCTCTTCCCCGGCTGGCTCACCCAACCATCCCCATGAAAAGAACAGACATTTAAAACTTTGTGACATGTGTCAGAGACGCTGCCATTGAGCCACTGCTGCTGATGTAGCCGGAATTGACAGCACCCGAGCCGCTGGAGCTGGCTTGGGGACATACCGAGTTTGGTGAGTGTCAGTTCCCATCCTCGTCAGGGCCTCATCTCAAGCAGCTCCGCAAATATAAACAGCATTAGAAGGCGGGCGGAAGTGCAGCGGGAAGACATATGCTGACACACACATGTGTTCGGGCGAGAGTTGGGGTGCACTCGGGAGAGGCGCTCGATGGAGACTAATTAAGGTGTGAGAAGTCGAGAGCAACTTGTGGGCTCTGACCTGGGACTCCCTTCGGGAAACGGTCCTCGGTAGGAGGCCTGAAATTATGGGTGGAAAGGGCGGAGTCTAAATCAACATGAACTGAATGAAAAGATCATCTCAGTTTCACATGATGTTAACAAAACGATCATGGTTTACAACTTTGAATCTGTGCGTGAATTATGTTATTCATAGTACCGTTTTCCGCACTATAAGGCACACCTTAAAGACTTAAATTTGTTCAAAAATCAGCCGTGCGCCTTATAATCCAGTGCGCCTTATGGCGTGGAGAATATGGTAATAACATTTAGATTCTAGTGAAGTAAACCAGTTAAACAAAGCATTGTCATCAAGATATGGGACACCACTATCTGTTAAACAATCATTCTCTGATATCAATGGCTCAAAAATGGCATTCAACTATGCAAGAAAAGAGGCAAAGCCTGTGTAGCGTGCAAAATCTGTGTTGTGTATTTAGTTTCCTGAGTTTCGTGAAAAAGCCCAGGGCCGTATCAGAGCAGCGCACCACTACTATCCAACAGTCAGCACGGATGCCCGTCAAAGCTGTGGTGGGAAATCATCTGTAGTCATCAGTTATTAGGCTACTCTCTCTGAATGACTGACGTCGGCGAATGCAAATGAGAATGCGCGCGGCGCGCATAGTATCGCTGATTGACAGCTGTGCGCTGATAGCGTATGCTAACTGAATGAGTGAGAGGTGAGACGGGGAGCAGATCGCTCTCCAAAAGCTCACGGCTCCATCTTTTACGACAGACACGAGGAGATATTAGCCCGGGCAGACGGGAGAGGGAAAAGGGCAGGCGGGGAGAGAAAGAGCTTTATTTCCGGCGCGGTTTCAGATGAGTAGCATTTGTCATGGAAGGGGAAGATGGTGTAATTAGCTTGTCAGTCTGCTTTAGGCTGAGCTTGCGAGCGCCGGTAAGAAAGATGGACGAACTGCCACGCGAGTTGACAGCCAGTCGATAATGTGGCAATTAATGTCATAAATAATTCCTCTACCAATTATATTCGAATGGACCCTGCGCTTTAAAAAGAGAATAGTGTTCCCTTATCATTTCCTCTATCGGCAAGCATCGCCATCATTTCCAACATAATTATTTCTCTTTAAACATCTCTAGAGAGGATGACCCCGTACTTTCAAGTGTAGACAAAATACTGATTCTTTTTCTTTTCTTTTTTTTATTAAAAACAGAACACACTGTTAGAATTGTGTGTGTGTGTGTGTTTTGTAAATGTCATGGTCGGGTCCTAGACAAGATTACACTCTAATGTAATTTCAAAATATGGAGGGCATTAGATAAATCAATTTGGCTTATGTTAAAGGTTGCCAAAGCCTTACTAACATGTGCCGTATTGATCCAGCACCACCTTCTACTGTGGGAAAACGCTGCTCCACCTGATCTCTGAAGTCAAAGCAAATGTTTCCCAGAATTCATAAATTACTGCAAAAAAGGAGATGCTATTCAATTATTATTATCTATCGTGCCATCACAATCAGTCATGTTTCCAGATTTAATATTTGTCTATATTTTGTCTTGTGCACGTCGAATGACAGATATACTGTATGCCTGATTAACACTGGAATTCATGGAAGTCCATCAACACTATTACTGTCCTACTGAACACATAATAAATGGTTATGACTTCCACTGTATCAGTGGCTTTGTGATTATTAATTGTCTGTCTGAGGCGAATCAAATGGCGGCGGGGCTGTTGTAAATGGCTTCCCATTCGATGTTGTTAAACCACTCTTGAAATGGATGACCAAATAAAAGGAGCTCAACTCATGCAAAGCGCCAGTAATGTTGTGTAAAACCCTGTTAAATACGTCAGATAGATCTTTGGTCTGGGAAAGATGGCCGCAGCTGTAATATATAGCCCGGACCGTGATGCCTCAAGGTCACATCAGCCAGCGCTACATAATGCATGAACCCCCTCCTTCCTCAGTCAGTGTCCAATCACTCAGGCCCAACCTTGGGATGAAAATTTTACTAAGTAAATCAGTGAACATGCTGGCATTTCTATTAACCTCCAATGTGCAACCGACAGCAAGATGAATAATGCTAAATAATAACATGTGGCTGTAAATCAGCTTTACGGCTTGAAGGTGAGCTAAAACTGCACTGTATACCGTGTGCGTCGGCCGTTATTTGCAGTGCTCTTAAGCTAAAGGCCTTGCACGGGCAGCCAATGATTGCGCTAAGCTAGTCACGTCCTAAATGATCATGTTCTTGGTTCATATGTAAAATAGCTGCCGCGGTGAAGTTTGTTTCAGTTGAGATTGTGCTGTTTGATCTGTGATAATTCAGTTTATATCATTTCATTGGATAAATGGATAGTTTATTTGACTAATGCTTGATTGACTATGACTTGGATTCTGATTTGGGTTCTATTTGTATATATATCGTTTGTAAATATTTTATATAGTTTTGTCAACTTAAGGAATGTATGGGGCGAGACTCCATTTATTTTGGATATTCACCTTTTCACATTGGTTTTGATTTAAGGAGGTAGCAAAGTTTACTTTTCTTTCAGGTGAAAAGTTAGTTTTGTTAGTTTTTTTGGCCTTGTCTGCCCCTGAAGTTAACTCTTCATTATGAGACGACGTATTTATATGAGATAATTTTTCGTCTTTTGTTTTCACAAAAGGCTATCACTATTTTTCTACTGAAATAATCACCAGATTATTACAACAAAGAATCTTGATCGCATTACAGTTCTATATCACTTCGCCAAATTATTTCAGTTATTTCAAAAGAACCAAAACCCACAACAACCCTGAACAAGCGAATAAATACAGTAAAAAATAAGACAAAAATTATTTCCATGATTTTTGCATGGTTTTATTATGTACGGAAAGCACATACTCTCTTTCTCCCGTGGTCTCTCCCACTCAGATGCGCGCACACACACACGGCGTGCACAGAAATGTATTGTCAGAATGTATTGATAAAATAGTTTAGCAACTTGAAAACTACATGACATTTCTCACTAGCGAGGTAATAATGGCGCTGTTCTTGAAGCAGATAAACATAGTTTCACTATGGGATTACATGAGTATGAAATTAGTCGTACACATCAAGCGTTTTAAGGACAAAAATGTCTTTAAATACAACATCTGAACAATGTCTTGATGTGTGCTAACTAGTGTAAGCGGAATAATTGACTCCACGCCATTGAATTATTGAAAAATAATACACACTTGAGGTGTAACAACCATTCAATAATTCAACGACCCATCGTCAATTATTACTTACATGCTGTATGGTCATATATTCATACAAGAAAGTATTCTGGGGGCTATCACATTTTTGTGAAAATGATCAAAACCCCTGTTAAAAAAAAACATTATTTTGGCTCTTCCTTTTCCTGTGACGGCTGACCCCTAGAGGTCGTAACAATAGCTAAAGGTTTGAATTACCAGCTGATACGAGATTTCATATCATGTATATTTTCAATGATGGACTAAATCTATATTGTACTTCAACCTTTGTCTTAATTCCTCAGGCTTGTTGGTTTACCCTTTGTTGGAGCCTCACATTTTTAAGCCTAAAGCTGTTATTTTATATGCTTGACTTGAAAATCAAAGCGTCCACAAGGAAATATTGGCATTTTCTTACATTTTCATAGCAGTACTAGGAGGTAAGATTACTCAAAACCAGTGAGCATGCAAGATTTGCCCTATCCACCAGATTTTCACACAGTGTTTGTGTGTGTGTAGTGTAATGTTTATGAAATAATCTATTCCCAAAAATTGTATCAACATTGTGGATTATTTTAAATGAAATGAATAGTGTGAGACATATATATTATTTGTTGTTTGGTTTAGTAACCGACATACTGGAATGAATATTGGCACATAATGCCTGCTGGTGAGTGACGCAGTGAAGTAGTTGTTTAGTTAAAAACAATTTAAAAAAAATATTATATCAATAGTTAATGTATAAAATACTTTAATACATTTCCCAAAATATAATTTTTATATAATATTTATTTTCCAAAAAAAAGGAAAAAAAGAAAAGGATTTGGAATGATATGAGAGTTAGTAAATCTTTAAGAAATTTTTTTTTTCCTTTTTTTGCAGCTAATATTGTAGAAAATATTTTCATAGCCAGATGAACATTGTCAACAATGCCTCTAATTTTTGGTAGAATAATTTTGATGTTTATAATACAGACTTTATTATAATTATTATATATTATTATAATTTATTTATCTTAACTCATGTTTAACTACTTATGACGAGATATTTCCTCTCATTTATCTTCATGCATGCAGTGACAATTAATATTGTTGTAAATATCACATGTTACAGGGTGAAGCTTCAAAGACAAATCAAGATAATGGATTTCTAGCCATGCTGAAGTGTGTGTGTGTGTGTGTGTGTTTGTGTTTTCTCAATAACATATTATTAATGACATGGCGCTGGTAGGGAGAGAATTGGAAGCACACACACAGCTCACACATTTTCTCTTCGGATTGTGTTTTGTGTTCAGGAAAGCTTGCTCTACAAGACAATTACATTACTCCCTGTGGATTTGTTTTCTCTCTGCACTTTCACATGTAGACAGGCAGACTAATGCATGTGGAGAAAGAGCTTGATTGACCATTGCCAACAAACATTTGTCGAGCGGACAGGTGATTTTTGATGTCATGTTAAATTAGTCATGATTTTCTCCCAGTCTTCATGCTGAGCGAAATCTTGTAACATTAGCAAATGATAGGCCAGGCGTGTAAAAATAACACCATGCCTTTATTTATACCCATCATCATTCATTTGTTTTGAGCATAATAACTTCTGAGTGTAATTCATGTGAAAACTCTTAAGCTTGTGGATGTTTGACCATGACCTGTAAGATGTTGTTTTATTAGTTTCACTGACATTCAAATCCCAAATCATGCCATTTTCATCTTATACTCATTCAATGTTAATCATGAAAATATCAACAACAAAGGAATTTTTATACATTTCTACGGATCTTCTAAAGTGACATGGTGAAGGGGAAAAGAAATAAGAAATTTGTCAAAAATGCAATGCGCACAAAATGTTTTGTGAGTGAACGCAGTTTCTCTGGGGAAAACAAAGGTTTGCAAGCGAATACATTGATTCTCGAGCAAATGCAAAATGTTTTGCAAATGAACTCAAAGTTTATCAAGGGAAGTGCAAAGGTTTTGCGAGCAAACGCAATTTTTATTGGGGGAATACAAAAGTTCACTAACAAGACGCAAAGTCCCTTAATGAAACGCAAATGTTTTGCCTGCAAATTCAAAGTTCCTCGATGAAACGCAAATGTTTTGCTAGCGAATTCAAAGTTCCTCGATGAAACGCAAATGTTTTGCCTGCGAATTCAAAGTTCCTCGATGAAACGCAAATGTTTTGCTAGCGAATTCAAAGTTCCTCGATGAAACGCAAATGTTTTGCTAGCGAATTCAAAGTTCCTCGATGAAACGCAAATGTTTTGCTAGCGAATTCAAAGTTCCTCGATGAAACGCAAATGTTTTGCTAGCGAATTCAAAGTTCCTCGATGAAATGCAAATGTTTTGCTAGTTAATATAACGTTCCTCGATGAAACGCAAATGTTTTGCTAGTTAATATAACGTTCCTCGATGAAACGCAAATGTTTGCTAGTTAATATAACGTTCCTCGATGAAACGCAAATGTTTTGCTAGCGAATTCAAAGTTCCTCGATGAAACGCAAATGTTTTGCTAGCGAATTCAAAGTTCCTCGATGAAACGCAAATGTTTTGCTAGCGAATTCAAAGTTCCTCGATGAAACGCAAATGTTTTGCTAGCGAATTCAAAGTTCCTCGATGAAACGCAAATGTTTTGCTAGCGAATTCAAAGTTCCTCGATGAAATGCAAATGTTTTGCTAGCGAATTCAAAGTTCCTCGATGAAATGCAAATGTTTTGCTAGTTAATATAACGTTCCTCAATGAAACGCAAATGTTTTGCTAGTTAATATAACGTTCCTCGATGAGACGCAAATGTTTTGCTAGTTAATATAACGTTCCTCGATGAAACGCAAATGTTTGCTAGTTAATATAACGTTCCTCGATGAAACGCAAATGTTTTGCTAGCGAATTCAAAGTTCCTCGATGAAACGCAAATGTTTTGCTAGCGAATTCAAAGTTCCTTGATCAAACTCAAATGTTTTGCAAGTTAATGCAAGAAACCCCCAAGAAACTTTGCTTCTTGTTAGTGATTTTGTTTGTCAGCGATTCAGCGTTTTGCAAGCAAGCGCAATGTTTCTTGGGGGGGAACGCAAAGCGTTGTATGAGCAAAGTAATATTAATGCTTATTAATTATAAAATAATGACCAAAATGCTGTTTAAAATGAACTAGTTTTGGAAAGTTGACATTTTATACTTTGTGTCGACGACCCAATTTCAAGAACAGACTGGTATATAATATATACCATTTCAGCTGAGACCATTGACTCTTGTGTGCTTGCTCAATCTTAATCGTCTTGTCTGATAAAAAGTAAATCAAGATTAGTGAGTTTAAGTGTGCTCTATTAACACTAAGCAATTAGGCAGCTCCCAAGCGAGAGCGCTAATGCCGTACGATTCCAGCAATCTGATCACACACATTTGCACAGACCACCGGTCGACTCCACCAGCTCAGCATCGCAGTAACCAGCAGGGCACAGGGGGATGAGTCCCAGCTGACAAAACGGATAAGTCAATTGGATGAGGCTTACACAAATCTCACCACAGGGCCAGAGAGCGACGCGCTAAAACAAATTAAAAGAGCGAACCAAGAGCATATTTTATGCTAGCGTTTTATGATGTAGATGATCCTCCCCTCTCTCCTTTTCCCTTAATGATAAATCATCATCTTCCAGAAGAATGGATGGAGAAGGAAATCAAAATGTCAGTAAGAGAAAGCAAAAATGGCAAATGCGGCGTGCTTTTGTTGTTCCTCTAAAATTCTGTTAATCGCCTCAGGTAAAGATTAACTGCTGCTGCCAATTTAATTCAGCTTCAAATAATGCAACAAGGTCACTGTTTTCCTTTCGCTCTTCTCTCTCTCTCTCTCTCTCTCTCTCTCTCTCTCTAGTGCAGGATTGAGTTGTCATGTAGCTCTAATAGGCAGCACAGGGAATCATTAGTCCGGCTCAGCTCTCTGACTGATGGGCATTTCACTCCAATCATCTGGCCGTGCTCAGACGGCGCGGCACTATTGACACGGTGTCAGAGCTGAGAGAGGATGGCTTAATCAGCCGGGACACTCTCAGCATTGATTTGACAAGCTGCCGTAATGACCTTCTTGTTTTTGTAAAGGATCACTGTTTATCTGAGCTGGCACTGATGCACTGAGCATGCTGCATCGTCATGGAAACTATTATCACGGCCAAGCTGGGGCCTTGGAGTGCTCCTAAAGATGATGTCGAATGTGACTCGAGGGGGGTCGCAGTGGATGGGTTGCCACGGTGATAGCTACTCCTCCTCTGACTGCTGTCAATCCGAGAGACGCGCGAAGGACTCCTGGAGAGATGGCGTTTTTGACTCAATATCGGATCCGAGGGTGACTTTGACTTGAATAATAGTAGGATTCTCGCTAGGAGAGGAAAAAATTGTCACGTTGAAAACAAACCCCACCGAGTGTGCAACACATTGATTGCTAAGTGTTCAATATTAGAAATTTCTCACTTTCATTTACTCCACTGACAATCCACCCAGAAAATTGTTTTTGATTTTAGCACCTATTGATTTGCTAAATGGCCCATAATGACCACTCGAATGTATTCATGTGGGAAAATAGCCACCTACGCCCAATCTCGTCGGCTCTGATTGACGAAACTCAGACCAACTCTCTGCATTTCAATAACGCGTGCGCTACGCTTTCGTTCAGAATAAGCAGCCTTGCGGCGGCACCTGAGATGTTCTTATGAGTGTATTTGCGGAAGGATTCGGGGATGAGGATGCTGTCAGGTGGATGAGTGTAATCAGCCCGTCCGCCCTCCACCCCTCCGCCTCCTTCCCAATCTCCCCCCACAGCCCATGTGTCAGACAGTAAATATTACTGGCGTACTGACAGGCCCGGAGCCGTGACTCACCGTGTAAAATCGTTAATAAGCAGCATGATGGGGCCACTACATCCCAAGGTGAGATTGTAGGGGGTTGTTTTCATCCACAATTATCCAAAGGACAGCATGAAGTGTCCATGGCGGGATGATTTGTGGGCTGAAAACAAGAGTGCTTTGTCTCGGCAAAGAGATGAAGGCAAGGGAGATGGAGAGAGGTCAAACGGACGGGAGTCATCCTTACTCTTTGCTAGGTGTGTGATGCTAAAAAAGTACAGCTGATAGAGCCGGACGCCAGTGTGCAAAAAAACATATTTGGACCAACATCGGAGCAGTTTATTGGCATTTATTCATATGTTTTAGATGACAAATGAAGTGGTAGAAGCAGAGTAGATGTTTTGCTTGTGATATGTGGCTTGTTTCTGTTTTATTGCAAGAGACTGAGAGAATAGGTCTTGCATGGTTTCGTTCAGTAAACATACTGCCAAGTTAAATGGCTGATCAATCAATTTCAGTCGAATCGATCTGAATCAGTTCAGCTTGTGTGCACACACAGGGAGCCACTTTATTGTAAATCAATCATTTTGAAAACATCTCACAAAGGGGCCAGTCCTTACTAACAAGCCATAAATTTAAACCTACAGGGTGCCACCCTTATCAGCCTACAAATCAGGAGCGCAGCCAACATCTGTTCTGCTTCCTCCTCTTTATTTCGGCTTGGTGGGTCGAGCTCAAATCTTTAGTTTTGAAAAGAAAGCACGTAAGATCAGACAAATGCATTTCTATAGAAACAGTAATCGTTTTTTTTAGACTGAACCACATAACGAATGTGTGTAAAATGTCTTGGAATTGAAATCTTCACATTCTTACGTAGGCGATATGTGCAGTAATTTAAGAATGAGAGAGATTTGCTAGTGCAAACGTTTGGCAAAAGGTGCATTCCCTGTATACAGTACACCCGGTTACTTCAACCAACACACATTTGTTGGACTGTAACAATGTCCATTTGACAATACAGAGGAGTTCACTTATCTCAACCTCGGTTAAATCGCCAACCCTATTATGTCGATGTTTTTGAAGTGGAACCGCCAAACTCCCTATTTGTCTCAGTATTTTCTTATTGGTTATGTCGATTAACTAATATCTCGAGCACAAAAGAGGGACAAATTCACATGGTTATCTCGTGACTAATGATCGTACCTAGTTCACTAAGTTCGTGTTGCACGTGGATCGATCTGTGAGTGATCATTGTGTTTGCAATATTGGAGAATATAATTAAAGGTTTGTATGGAGAATCGAAGGTTTTTTTATTGTATACTGGTAAATCTCTGCTGTTAGTTGGTGCACATATGCCTTTTGTTGTTAGCAAACATATACAGTGTATGTACATTTTTATAGCATGCCGATCGCTTCAATTAAATCGGCATATTGGCTGTTGGTTATCTTGATCATCGGTTATCTCAACGCTTTTTTGCAACCCCCGAGGCCGTCGACATAACCGGGTTCCACTGTATTGTTTTTGGTCAAATGGCGAGTGTAACTCAAGTAATGACGCAATATACGAGTCACCTGTAGAACACAAATACATCAATTTTAATTGAGAAAATACAAAAAGAAACCATGTACAATTTATGTACAAACTTTTTGTACAAGACAGTATGTTTATCAGCAGGTTATATTTGACAGTCAGGTAGATCAGCTTCAGCACCATCAATTTCCTCACGTCTGGTAGTCAAATCAGTCCTATTCTGCTATGAGAAACTCCTTGTTTATCCTGTAATGAGTATGCCAATAATTACATCTATATATAATGGATGTTTTGATTATTTATTGTAGTGGAAGAAAAGACAGCAACAAAACAGTAATCCATATGCAAGTTCAGCATGTTAAGACTTAATTGCCCTCCAAGTATTTATTCTGTTACAGTGTATTTTTTTTATACAGTTTCTAAAACTTACATCTGTCCTTTACAGTAGAATAAAATAGCCAAAATATGACAGTTGTGTATTACATAGCACATCAGTAAGGTTGCTTTATATGTTACTTTAATTAAAACACTCTTGAATACAATGACAGGTGATGGAACTAAACATCATAGTCAGTTCTGCCCAGCATCTTTCAGCCATTGCTGTCCCCGTCTTTGACTTCGACAGCTTGCATAGGCACGTCTTATGCCCGTTTGAATGCCACTTTTCGCTCTAGTGGGTCTTATGGGTTCCTCCTTTGGGCTTCCTGCACTGCCTGGCACTGTCCTGGCATGGAGGCAAGGATGGCTTGGATGTTCTCCATGCCAGTGTTAGATGCCACAATATTCAAACCAATGACTGACTGATGCTGGTGGGCAGATACATGTCATGGCACTGTAGAAACTCTGATATGTGTGCACTGTAGTATCTTCACAAGATGTACAAATCAATTGCATGATACTAAAACATTGCACATTTTGTTGCAGTGGAGAAGAAAATATCAGTATCACCTCATACTGCCATTAGGGCTACGAAAGGTAACAAGGTAAGCCAGCTTTGTTTTGTAGTTTAGTCATCAGGATAGCGACCTGAGTATGCGTTTTGAGAAGAAAGGAAAAAGTCTGTAAACAAACAACCGGTTGTGACATATTTGTGATCGTAATGGATTGAAATGCTGACGACAAAATGGAATGTAAAAACCGGATGGTTAATAATCCTCAAAAAGAAAGAGCTATTTTGCTTTCTGCTTCCCTCGACGTGCATCTACACTTTTCTCATCAAATGAAACCTGCTGTCTTTACTGCGCCATCTACCTTCGTAATGTAGTTTCATTACAGGAAAAGGGCCTTACGTAGACGAAGAAAATAATAAATTGGACATTTAACTCCAATGGATTTCTTTTTTTTCAGGCTAGCAAGAATGTCGACAATCCAATTATACATACAGTTTACTCACATTATTAGTATTAGTATTTTTTTATTCGTTTATTAAGAAATCTACTTGCTACAAAGTGTAACACCAATGTAATCACAATTCAGAAAATCACTTCAGGACAAAGCCTAATAAAGCTGAGACCCTTTTACTTGAGAAAATAAATGCAGAATTTTTACACCGGATTTATATTCTTTTGCTCAATGGATGGACATGTGCTAATGTCTCTTTTCTTGCATCTACAATCATATGGCTATTTAGATCGCTGCTGATCTGATCAAATCACGTTTGCACAAGTACGTCAGCATGCTCTTCTCTTTACCCAGACCTAATTTAGGTCAAACGTCGCTAATATCCCTCTTACAGAAAGAGCAGAGCCCCTCCTCATGCACCGCTCTGAGTTCACGTCTGTCTGAGGAGCAACATCACTTTACCTGGAATTACAGAAAAGTGTCATCAGTCATTCCATATTTCTGTTAGCTTATGAAAATGAAAGCATATATGCTGTATTAGTAGTAGAGCGCAAAGTCCTTCAAAGCAGCCGTGTGAGTTTTAAAGAGCACTCCGGATGGAAAGCTGAAATTGTACCATTTTGACTCGGGTTCACAGATCTTTGACGTGTCCTGGTTGATGTTATATGATATGTCGAGTTGCCGGGGTAAAACTGAACTGCTGTGCACTGTAGCTAATAAGATATCTTTAAGATACATTTAGAAATAAAGTTCTCTGATATGTATAAAAATAAGTACAAAATGATTACGCTCATGGATAAAAAATAAGTATGTACTTATGTATAAATCTGACAGAACACTTGAAGCAAAGTTCAAAGGTCTGTGAAGCATTTGTATCAGTATACGTTCTACTTTAAAGGTACAACATAGTCGTGTAACCTTGATAGAAGTGAGTGACGTACCACAGCAAGAATCATCCACAAGTTACAACTTGGACTGATAATTGAACATCATGATTGAGCTTATGCATTCGGTCTAGGGTTTCAGGCATCACGGTTGGTCACAGGGAACATCCAAGCACTTCTCTGCCCCCGTGCCGACCCTGTGTCAGGCAGTGGCTACACCCAAAGGAGGAACCGATGGTGCCCACTTTTCGCAATATGTGGCATTTTCAATCGGATATTTTTCATTTCCGCGCAAAAGCTCAATCATTGTTGAATTATCAGCAGGTGACAGTAGTAGTAGCAGTTTCATTAACAGCAGAGCCGCAGACGCAAACAAACATGGTATTAGCCTTGAACACAGACAGATTCCCAAATCAACAGTCATGTACGATGGAAAGACATCAACAGAAGTAGTGCATATCCTCAATGTATTGCCAATTCCGAAGAGCTACGTTGGGGACGACCATTTGCATTAGGTACAGCAAACATTTGTAGCAAACCACGTATATACGTGCCTAAGTCTGAAAATGGGTATCCTTTCCTGAGCCAAACGTTCAGGCAGCCTTTGGCACACACCATGCATGAATACAGTCACGCAAACACTCGTTTCCCTGAACAAAGCCTCAGCCTGTGACTTAAGCCCCAAACTCAGAGGAGAACCGAGGGTAAGCTTTGACTCTTCCGTGAGTTATTACGCGCTAGTGCAAAATGAAATGGACGACGGATACGCAACTCAATCGGTGGGGCTAATCTTTGGGTAGTGTTTGGATGAAGTGAATGAAGGTGACCCTCATCCTCCATTATACCGCCCTCTGCATGGAGTCAGGTCACGACAGAGGGGAAATATTGCAAAGAATCACAGGAAGTACTTTTTTTTTTCCTCTTTTGTTTGCCTGTTAACATAATTTGAAAGAGTGCTAGGGGCTGTACAATCCTTACTTGATTGTCATTATGTACATCACTATGTATACATATATAAAAGTATGGAAGTAACATTAAAGGTATACACATAGGAAGTCCCTTCTAGTTCTCGATCGCTTCAAACCCTTGAGTCGAACAAGGGAAGAACAATGCGTCGCCATCATCAATCGTTTCGAGATCAGCGCTCATCTTTTACAGCAGGATGACCCAAGTCCCTCAGTGATGATAAAGGCCGGGGATTCGTTCAGCATTCATCTTCGACTTCTCGGATTGGTGGAATCAGACTGCTTGTGGATTTGTACTGATTGACTTGGTTGGCCATGTGAGTGCTCATGGGCTTGATTTGAATGTTCCTTGGGTATGCGTTTTCTGCTTCATCTGTAAACCATCTCTTTTCTGCGAGACAGCCAAGCGGGAGAGAAGCAGAAGACGAGAGAAACAGTGTTAATATCAGATCTTTAAAGCAGGGTCATGCATCTCTCTTTATTAAAAGAGGACCACGCTCTCTTTCTCTCTCTATACATTACATTTCATTCACATTCAGAAAGACACAGGGTGAAACACACATTGTTGGACCCATTACTGACTTCATGAGGCAGCAAAATGTACGGAACGTAAAAGCGTTTACAGTCTTCAAACAAGGGTGTATTGTAGCCAAAAGGAATGGCTGTATTTACGGCATATATCTGGGCACTTTATCGGGTGATCTGCTCTTTGAAATTATATATTTTAATCGAGGATATTTTTAAGCCACGCGCAGGGCCGGCATCCGTCCTCATCCTGTTCTCCTAGGCGGTGTCATTTTCCACCATTTCCAACTATTCCTCCAACTTGAAATGTGCCGTACACCTTGGAGTGTCAGGCTGCGACGAGCCACGGGGGGAAGAGTGTCACGGCGAAGTCGTTTGATGTAAGTGGAGTTGTGCCTGAGGTGGTGCAAGGAGTCAGCCACCTCGCCTCGTTCCCCTGAGTTTACTACTGATGCTGGAACTTACATCGCCTCGAGACATCCTGTGGCTCGGCAAGGGTTAAAAGAGCCAATTTCAGCAGCACAGGGACTCTCATCAAGGTTCCCTTCTCACACGGATATTTGAGGTGAATTTAGGCAGAGAGCGGAACGTGAAACCACTTTCGCCTGGTTTGAGTGAGGAACTTTTGATGGACCGAATCTACGTTTTTGAGGTTGTACAGTATAGTAGTCTTCCTTCCATTAAGAGATGTTATTAGGAATGACGCAAAGCGGCAAATATGACAAAAGCCACCAATGCATCATTAACAGCTAGCAATATAATCAACCAATTACTGTAGATTGCAGATTGATCATGTGTAAAAATTCTATATTTTCTATCATTAAATGTATATTGTTCATTTAAATTAATTTTACAAAATTATGTCACAAAAAAAGAAAAATCTACTCTCAGCACTGTCAACAGACAATGCATTTTTGAACAAATGTATTGTATTTTGTGAATTTTTGAAATACTTATTTGAAATTCTAGCTTTTTATCTATCATTAATCAGTTCATTTTAGGATATAATTCAACGGCTTAGAAAATCTGATAATATTGTATGTGTACTTTCCAAACATCGTTTTTGTCTCTTTTTTCTTTTTTTTTTTTTGGACTGGGTGACGTAACAATCAAATACGTCTTGATTAACTACCTGTAAGAACAATGTGCAGACACACTGACCTCTCACACAATGCAGTTTGTCTTAGAGAAAGAAAGAAAGAAAACCTAAATGAACAAGAGAAACTGAAATAAGTCAGGGGGGGACTACTGATAAGAGATCACTGGAACCTATCAGATGGACGGAGGTATAGAGAGAGCATGACAGTCAACCGCATGCAATGCTGGGATGGTCCTGAGCATGACAAGAGTTAGGCAGTAGCAGCAGCCATTTGCTTTCAGCTAGAAAGCAAAGGTGAAAAGTAGGCATGATTTCCTTGGAAAGTAAAATCAAAATCCCCTCTCATAACAGTGCTCCGAAAAGGACAACGTTATGATTAAAAGATCCCACAACAGGTGCTGTATCATGCAGAATCATTAACTTGCATACCTGGGCCCATTCTATTCATCCTTGTTGCACTTTAGAAAAAAAAGTGGTCTATGTAAGTTTTACAGCGTTTAAGGCAAGTTTCACAGGTCTCAAACAGAATAACTGACATCATATGTCTACATTTTTAGTCTGGTTAACATATTGTCAATTAAAAATCATAACCATCTTTATTTTTTACTAATGGTGAATGATTCTTAAACAAAATCTTAAATTCAGTATTTATGATTTACAAACTATTCAAACTATTTTTTACCACTTCTTAAAAGAAGTGTGTAGCTGTAGTATTAAAAAAAACAGTGGATCTAAAAGAATCTAATTTGATACCCTAAAACTCTTTAAAAGGACAAGGATTTGCTTCTCAAATCCAGAAAATTAATTAATATAACCTACTTTTTTTGTTCACAGGGGAGTATCTTACAAACTCTGGAATTACAACGTAGGCACGTATCATAACAGGCACTGAAATCAATGCAGGGTTTTACAGCATCCCATAATGCCTTGCAGCTCCTCCATTCTGGGGAGAGAGAAGTCTCAAAAAAAGCTTTATGTAGATGATGAAGATTTCAAAACTGTACATTTTTAACGATCCACAATTAAATGACCCAAATGCCATGAGAAATACACACCTTAAGGGCTTCTGCACTTGCAAGGCATGTAGGGATGGTGTGAAATTATTTGTTATGATAATGTCTCTATAAGACTATAAGGACATGGCAGTTGTGCTGCTTAATGGCCACCTGGAACATTAAAAAATATCACTAGAGCATAACTAAAAATAAGCCACTAACACAGACTAAAAACATGATGATGCAATTTGCAGTTCTCACACACACAGACGTATAACAATGAGTGGACAAACAGGAAGGCAAGAAATGAATTAATCCAAATGATCCATATTAACTATACACAATTAAACTTGATAATAAATCTTAAGTCAAATGTTCTAGAGGTCTGCATGGGACCTAATCATTTCATACCATTATTAATCATTCATATAGTTCAAATTTCAAAATGAGGTTAATTGTGTTTGTACAAGTGCAGCAGTGAAATGCAGACTGATGTGGCGATGATCGAATGGTCAAGGCAAGGGCCACATGCACAGAACAATGAAGCAAACTAACGAACAAAACAATAAACGCTGTGTACACACAGGCACAGACACAGAGCATCCTTTCCGTACGAAGTGTGCTAAAACCACATAGGTTAACAAACGCACACATACACCCACTCTACTGGGTTAAAAAGAGAAATAAAGGCCAACCTACTTCTGTTTGTCACGCGCTTCACGTGCTTTGCTGCTGCGGTTCTGTCGGTTCGTGGCGGGGATGGAGTGAACGGATGAACTCTTCTTGCTGGATGAATGAGAGGAATGGGAGGAGTGGGACAGGCTCGCTCGGGACTGGCCCGCATTGTGGTCGAACTGCATCAGACAGAAGATCAGGTCCGTGGGCACCAGCTCAAACTCATAAGGCGGGTTTGTGATGACATATCTGTACATATGGAGAACAAATGTTCAAGGAAATAAAGCATTCACTTCACCTCATAAACTCTGTATTTCTGTAAACTTTCTCCACTCCAGCTTTGTGTGGATAAAGGAAAAACAGAAAGAAAGGAAAAGTGCACATACCCTCATGACTATCAGAATGCTTGAATATATTGTATAATTTATATATCATTACTCTAGTCTTCAGTGTAATTATTCTCATATGCTGATTTGATGCTTATGAAACATTTCTTGTTATTATCAATGTTAAAAACAGTTGTGCTGCTTAATATTTTGGTCTATCTTCTAAGATGTTCTTTGATGAATAGAAAAGTTCAAAAGCAGGAATCTTTTGTAACAGCATCCGCTTTTCCACCGTTCTAAGAATGGTAAGAAATGGTTAGAGTTATATTTCCACTTGAGCTTGGTTAATGACGGCACGATTACAAACAGTTCTCTAACCATGCTGGTAGAATGCATTCAGTGCCATTGCCACTCAGGATTGGTCACTTGTCTGCTGACTGACTACTAGTTTCTCTTTAGCTGTATTTAAGCGTATTACTTGAGCAAAGTAAGCAAGTTCATAATAGAACTATCTGATACTCATTCATAACGCAGCTCTGTTATCAACACAGTAGAAAATGAAACCGGCTGGGCTGGGGACTGGCAAGAAACGGTTAAGCAACGAGTTTGGCCTGACTGTGGAAAAGTGGCTAATCTAAATGTCTTTATTGTCACTTTTCAACAGTTTTATGATTCCTTGCTGAATAACAATACTCATTTCTTTAAAAAATCATTTTTGTGACTTGTAAGCCAACATAAAAGTGTGAAGATTGTTTTGCTGCCTAGGTAGGGAGCTCACTAGGTGGTAAAACTGAGTTTATAGGAATAATGTAGATTTGACTGTTATTTCTCCGTACTACATGCCTAGTGAAAGAATGGACTAAAATCCTACTGATATGGCGTTTAATAGGTAAAAAGGACAGCTCACCTTTTCGTGCACTGGCTTGGTGCACCTAAATGCGCATCTCGCAATCTATAGATTCCAAAGCACAGCATGTTGTACGTTTTTAACGCTTTACAAAACAAGTCTCCATAGCAACCACCATCCTGAAAAAGAACACAAAATAAAGCTGTAAGCCTTCCTTATAGCATTCCAATCAACCTGTGCTTATTTCAGGTGTCGTTTGTCTCATTCTCTGCACTTGTATCCGAGTACAGTGTCTACACCACTATGATGAAATGTGTGGCATTGTTACTTGGATAGAGAAATATCATGCTTTATTTCACCCACAGACTTTGCGTGTTCAGCTAATTCACTTTGCATTAGCGGGCAGAGGAGGTGTCGGACGGGGAAAGAGCCCTGTTGGGCAAAGTGCCAAAACGTGTCAGATCCTCTTAACCATCCACTTACCCCCAAGTCTGCGAAGGGCCCGTCGTATAGGGCCAGCTGGGCGACCCGACACCTGTCCCTGTTAGCCAGCGTCTGCGGCGTGCTGTAGCCACCTCTCAGTGCGTTCTCCTCAGCCAACAGGCCCTCCAGCTCCGGAGTGGCGCCTCCCGTGACCAGCGTCCGGATCAGGGTGAGGATATTATCATTGAAGTATGTCTGCCAAAATAAAGGAGAGGATCCGGACGTGAGCACCATTAGAGTCACAACTCAAGACAGTCAGGATTTTGGAGCTGTCCTGAACACTGTTATCTAGACCCTGATCTGTCTCTTCTCATTTCACTCCCTGGGAAGGGGAGAGACACGGGAATGCAATTACGCCAGCTGTTGTTGTTGTTGTTGTTGTCGTCGTCGTCGTCTCCTCCCCGAGCACATTCATTTTGGTAACACCAGCCATGCTTAACAGGGGAGCGTTTTGCACACAAGGACATTTTAATTATCATTATTGTAGCTAATTGTAGACTGTATACAACGATGAATAGATAACATAACAAGCCACAGACATTTTTCTTGTACTGTGGGGTCTGGAGCATTTTTCAAATAGCTTGAGTTTGCTTGTTTATTAAGTTTTTAATGCCATGTTAAGGTCAATATCACAATCCATGAAACTGAAAATGTTATAACTTGGCAAGATAGAAAATCTAACCAGGTGTTTGAAAATCTAAGCAATTCCTCCATTCTCAGGTAAAACATTTGGATGTTGACTCTTTTATATGTTAATTACAGGTCGTCTCATTTACAAGATAGAGATCTGAAACCATTCCGCTGTGCACAATTTCAAGAGAGAGGTGTATGTTCAGTCTCTGAATCACACGTACCCACGTTTGAGGAATAAACGTAAGCTCAAATGTAGGATGGCTTCTACGCAACATTTTATAAATGAGTAAAACCTGATGATCCATATCATCTGGCATTTGTTAATATGGCTAATGTTACGATTTGCTTAGTGACCAGCAAATATTTATTATTCACTTCATATCATTTACACACTATAGTTTGAGGGTGGTAAGATTTTTTTTGTTTTTGAAGAAGTTCAGTAAAGCAGTAATATTGTTAAATATTAATATAATTTAAAATATTGTCTATTGTCTTCAGTGTCACACGATCCTTCAGAAATCATTCTAATATGATGATTTGCTGCTTAAGAAACATTTCTTATTTTTATCAATGTTGAAAACAGTGCTGCTTAATATTTGAAATATTTGAAAACGAGACTATTTTATCAGTGAACAGGAAATAACATAAAAACCCACTATTTATTTAAAATGTAGATCTTTTGTGTACTATAAATATATTTGCTGTCACTTTCCATTCCTTTAATACGTCCTTGCTGGAAAAAAAAGTATTCATTCACACTGACCCGACCATTTTAAACATTAGCGTGTTTTCCATGTTTTAAATAAGATTTTATATCCTAGACTTCTGAAGTGATCTCTGACTTGTGGACCACACTCTATCTTGTCCATCAAATGTTCTTCAGTGTCACTGATGATAAAGTTGTCAAATGATTAACGCGTAAAAATATAAGATTCTACTCGGATCACGAGGTCGTCTGTGTGAGCACCAGAGGGCCGTGTCGCCGCAAGCTCGCGCTAGAGTGACATCTCTCTGGCCCCCTGACAGCAGCATTCAGCCGAATGATGGATGAGAGCTGTCTATTAGCAGGCTTCACCTTTGTCCACAGTGAAATGCACTTGAAGGCTGCTTTGTTCTAGCTTCACTCAAAGTGAAAGGTACTGGAATTAAGCCATCATATGGATAAGGGGATAGCAGCAGTCCTGTGGTGGTGTGGGGGGGGGGGGGGGGGGAGCGGCAAAGAAGAAGAATTGAGAACGAGGGGTAAAGGAAAAAGCTACCTTTCCTAATCTACCCAAGATGACATTGTTAGGAGATTAGAACTCTCAGACCCCATAGCAGCCCACCTTGCGTGTCAAGGCATGCCATTAAAGAAAACTTGAGCACTTACCTTGTTAAAAGATCTAATAAGACTCTTGAAAGTTCATTTCATGACACATTATATGAGGAGTCTTGGCAACAACTTTCCTTTTGATGTCACCGCTGCTGACAGTGCTGTCTGATCAATGTGGCATTTCATTCACCAACCTCTGCCTACTGGTAACGTCTGAGCCCTACATCTAAAGCACTGCACAGCCGGAGGATGTCTCTTTCCTATACATTATTTCAGAGGATTAGCAGTGAGACATGCCTTCATGTAATTCTATATGACATGCCATGATGGGAGAGAAATGACTATGCACCTTTTGACAGGTTGCTTTGTTCACCCAATCACTGGCTGCTTTTGAATGCAAACGGAAAGATCATCTGAAGCCTAGCAGATAATATGAAGGATCCTTCACACAATTAAGGGATCGGAATTCCTCCTTATTCAGCAGGGATAATTTCTTTAAAGGATTTATGTATGCTAATCTGTTTAAAGGAATTCAAATCAGTAAATAGGTGTCAACGTGGCAGCTGTTTAGCCACTAACTCACCGCACTCATGAGGGAGTCCAACACGCTGACGGCGAACGCGGTACCGCAGGCGAACGGCTGGGTCAGATACAGCTCTGTGTCCGGGTCGTCATCGTCGTCTTGGTCCAAAAACTGAACGTTGGAGTCGTTCACTGCAGTACAGAGACAGAAGTCATGGGCGGAAGAGAACGGTCAAGTGGTGCGTCTTACTAGACATTGGTAAACGGGTCCATGAAGTCAAATAAACAATGAGAATAAAAATAAAAAATAAAAACAATTGCATGCACGTCAGTGGGTATGCATTCTGGAGATTCATTTATCTGCACAATGCAGTACCCAAAAAATGGTGGAATCCAACTTGAATAAAAATAAAATTCTGTCATCAGTTACTCACCCTCATGTGTATTAAGAAAAAGATTGAAATTTAAATCTTCCAACCCAGCTAGACGTTCATGAGAGATGAAGTGCTGTTTGATTTTTTTGAGTCAGATCGCAAGAAAAATAACGACTTAAATTGATCCGTTTCTCACAAAAAAGAAGATAATGTACAAGCATTATGACCTACCTTTATTAAGCTTCTGTAGCCTTTTTGGAGCTTGAAAGCGTAAACCCCAATTCATTGTAATTGCATGAAAAAGAGTGACTGGTGTAATTCTTTGCATGGAAACATGAGGGGTAATAAACAATGACAGAATTGTTATTTTTGGGTAAACTACTACTTTAAGTTAAGAATGCCAATGTAGAGTAATAGAGAACTCTCGTATTAGACAAAATGTAAGAATTTAGATTCACATAAAAGAACCTTGGTATCTCGGGTTGGACGGCAGCAGCAGTCAGACTGCTTCAAGGCTATTGTTTATGGTCTCAGCGGCCAATGTATAGAGACAATGCTCTGAAATCCCGCTCGGTTTGAACATAGCCTCACACAATCTTTGTTTCACCCCCTTTCAAAATCTATGCTTTAGAGATTAGGGCCAGCGCCAAAATAAATAAATAAAGATAAACAGCTTAAAGCAAGGTTTGATCTGGAGTTTTTTTTTTTTTTCTAATTTGATTTCTTCCCAGACTTCCTGTGAGCTAAGGAAGAGAAATGTCAGTCTTTCAGACAGGCCGCTGATGAAAAGGAGCCCGGGCCAGAGAATTGAACTGCAGGGAGATGCTATGGAAACAGCCACAAGGACAGACTCGCATGATCAAAGGCCTAGTGATGCTCTGAGAAAAAAAGAAAAAAAATCCTTAAAAAAAAGGCCAAAAACAAGACAGTCAATTTCAACCAGAACTAAGGATAAAAATGTGTTCAAAGTGATGCCATGGGAGCAGGCCTCAGCTGCAGCGAGAGAAATCAAGACAAGCCGATGAAGGAGGCAGTGCATCAGAGTAGCGGAGGACAAAGGCGCAGCTTACCCAGTTCTGTTATCATTTGTATGTTGGTTCCACTGTTTTTTTCCTGACTGAATGAAACCAAAGGCAGTAGTTTGCCAGGCTTAGCTAATGATGATAAAACAGTGTTGAGGGGAGACAGTTATTGAAACAAGTTCAAAGTCAGAGAAAAAGAAAGCATAAACGAGAGCATCATGTCAAGAGTGGGATTAGAAATCTAAAGGTACAGTGTCAGGATTGAAGCGCTTCTAGAAGAACTCCATGGAACAGTTCAGCCATGTTTGTTCGTGATAACGTGGATGTTGTGCAAGCTTGGGTATCTACGGCATTGCAAATAGGGGAACGATTACTATGAAAAACAAATCGCAAAACATGGTTTTCCGCATGTAATCGCACATGTTGCACCACTGATCCTGCAGACCTGATTTACCAAGAGCTCCATTGACGATCAATGATTCGCCTGACGAGAGAACTGAATATGTCCGGTTTGCTGGCAATCTGCTGATAAAGATGCGTTTCAAAAAGTATGGGAGAATTATGTTGAACTGAATTTTACGCTAAACGCAGACAAAGCGTTTTCAAACGGCAAAGAACGTCGAGCTGAATTACAGCAAAACCTCAGTATCAGTTTGAGCCAAGAATATGAGAAAGGAAGGAATTGAAGAGAACTTTAGGAAACCAACACTCGTCTTTAAGAGCGATCAATCCATACGAGTTCTTTAAACGGCTGATTGTGAAGTTTATAATTGAATGATAACATTACACAATATATTCAACATACATAACACAACAACATATATCCTTGTCAATATTCAATTGTAATAGAAATATATGGGATATATACACACGCTTACATACATGCTACTGTTCAGTAGTGCAGTTTGGACTATTAGATCAAGAGACAGTAAGAACAGTAATACTGTGAAATATTGTTACAATTACAATTTCTATTTATTCTATTTTAATATACTTTAAAAATGTAATTTATGGCTGTGATGGAATTAAATAACAGAATGTTCAAAAGAATAGCTTTTATTTGAAATAGAAATCTTTTTAACATTATAAATGTCTTTACAGTCACTTTTGATCAGTTGAATGTGTCTGTGCTGAATAAAATTATTTAAAGAAATTAAACTTACTTGAATTTTTGAATGACTTCTACGTGATATTGGTTATACTTTATTTGTAAGGTGTTACAGTGTAGTTAAAAATAATCCTAAATAATAAACTACGTGTACTTACCATAGGATTAAGGTGTGGTTTAGAGTTAGTTGCATGTAATTCTGCACAGTTTATAGTAATTACTATAGGAACTACATGTAACAGGACACTTTATCCCATTACTTCCATTACCGACTTGTTACTCAAGAGTCAGTGTGTGAATGCTAAATGTTTGGGTCTTTTAGTGCTTTAAGAATAACTCTTCTCCATTTTGAGTTCACTTCAAATGTAACTTCCTGTTAGCCATGATTGTCTGAGTAGCTTAGGAAAACAACATGTGAATATTTATTTAAGAAATAACCAATTGACATCCCTATGAGCAAGTGGCAATTCACGTTAACTTTTTAGCATGTCTATAATCTTGTATAATTAGCTTGAATCTCATTCTTGCATTCTGAATTACAGAAGGACACTGTCAAGAATAAATGTCAAATATCCCCTCAACTCAGTCAAACTCTAGCTTTTAGATTAGTCAATGTCAAGTGTTCGTCAATGTCTTTAATGACACATGACATGGTGAGCCTTGCCCCATTATACTTGAGTAAAATAAAGAGGTTTTTTTATTATTTGTTTCACTTCTACCAATATGAAATCGTGAGCAAACCTTAAGTAAACTAGACAAGCTCCGTGTCTCAGATGAAGGACTTTGTAAGCACTTTTGGATCTCATGCATGTCTCAGAAGAACATACGTGTATGTGTGAGGTTTTAAGTGTCTGTAAGGCCAGTTCTCTTTCTGGTGTAACACGCTGTAATTGGGTCAGTGGAGAGTTGGAGCGGCCGGTCTCTGGTGCTTTAGTGCCCTCTGAGATCTAAAACTTTCATGAGTCCCCCCACCATGGGAATAGTGCCACCCTCATTGTTATTTATAAATGAATCCATTTTGCTACTACAAGCTTTTTTTCCTCTCCCGATAAGTCTAGGTCTCTTCCGGTGCATTAAAGGCACAACTGATGAGGATGCGACTTTGACCCAGTCTGTGAAATATTCAGGTGTGCCATTACACACATCACAGACACACACTTCCTAAGAGTGTGGCTTGATACAGGAGTTTAGATTCTAATCACACTTAACTTTGACATGTTAGCAGTATGACCGCAGCCGAGTCTCACCGAGTTCAGTTATGATCGGGATGTTTGATCCCGTGGTGACGGACGCCTGCCGCACTAAGCCGTGCACTGGACTGTTATCTGGAGATGACCTATCCATCCCCGGAGGTGTAAAACCTAGAAGAGAAAGGAGTACAATTCGTTTACAATGGTGAACAAACCACTGGCATAACAGTCAGGCCACACAAATAAGATTTTCTAAATGTAGTGAACACATGGTATCATATGGAGTTGAAGGTGGTAGGAAACGAGTGAAATATAGATCATCCGCTTTTAAGGGTCAGCTCAGGCATATTTAGCATTTGCTGCCTTCCATCAACCAGCAGGTATAAATTTTATATGCTGTTCATTTTGTTACCATAAAACTGGTGAAGTGGATCCTGAAAACCTTTTATGTGAAATGCCATGAAATACAAGCAGGAGTGACAAGAGTATGAATTCACATGACTTGACACTTTTGCATTTCCTCAAGCTGACAAGTAAACACTTTAAATCAGTAATGCTATATGCATAATGCATTGGCCCTGTTTTGACATCCATCGACTGGAGAAAAATGCAAGCGTATAGTTTTTACACTGACAAACATAATGCAGGGAAAAGATTCAGGTCACAAAGTTTTCAAAGGGCTGCACAATTCTGTACAGGGGATGTCCTTCTTTTCAATGGGTAAGTTCAGTAGACTAGCTCGAAATAAAACAATAGACAGCAGAGAGAGAAACTAAGACTTTGTCTTAATTGTGCAGAGAATAATCATGTCTCCTGTTGTGTGAATTGTGAAGACTTCAGATATGCAGTGACAGTCAGAGTCAACCATCTGGCATACCGAATAACATTTTTGCTTCAGCTTATAAATAAGAGCAATTTAGATGCCGATACACAAGTGTTGTTTTGTTTTTTCTACAGATATTTTGGTTGTGTGTACAAATATTTCATATCATAAAGCATCTGAACAACTCAATGGCTGCATATACATGCAAGAACATTCAGAATTTGGAAATATTCTCTCATAACCAGACTATGTAAATATTTTGATCTCTATAAAACTTAAGACAGCTGGCATGTGCCTGTATTAATCAGAATATTCAGCATGTCCATTTAACATTCATATTCAAGCATCTCTAAACAAAGATAATACGTCTGATAGTATAAGTCAAGCAACAGCATTGAAGAACATCTCCAATATTTCTAGAAGAGATAAATATTGTGCATGTTATAGTTTCTGATTATATTTATACAGGGATATGTCAAGAGAATTCAGACATGTTAAAACAGTCTTAGCTTTTAAAAATTGTAATAATAAAAAAACATTAATTCAGCACATTTTCAAGACCACATCTCACTATGTCTTGTGCAACTTTGTGTTTATTGTTGCACATCGATCACACTTCATGCAGTTATACCCCCTCCACAAAGAAAGACACAAACCTTACAGTCATGCTATAAATTCTGCTTTTGTCTGGTGTTTTCAACGGTATTGCATTATGTACCCTGGACTTTGTGTATTTTATTCAAAGATCCCTTAAGCACTGATAGTAAGTGTCCTGTGTAGAACTTTCTCCTGGCAAAAGGCTTGCTGATTTATTCAATAACACCGTCTGTGCAAGTTTAACAAGCCACACTGAAACAATAATGTGCTGAGGGCAAGAATATTTACCAAGATGATGTGGTATGATGTTATTTATTACACCTGTATTTCATGGATCATAGATCTAAAAAAAAAAAATCTATTTATCAAAGAAAATGTGATTATGATGTGTAATTATGTAACATAAAAAAAAATATATTATACTAAGTTGGAACTACAATCTGGAATAATTAGTTATTTTTATTGCTGCAAAAGTTTATTTGGGAATAAACGATAAATTAAACTCTAATACACTGTGTTAATGAAATAAATCTTTATTACACTCTATGATCATGCCAGATGTTGAGTTGGACTAACTGGGAGAGTAGTAATGACCAGGCAGGCACTCGTGGAATCTATGCACAGATTTCCACAGAACTAGAAATTTCTACACACATATTTTGTCCTCTCAACTCCCCTTTAAATACACATAATTCCTCTAAATCAGCACAGACAATTCAAACAGATTTATTGCGGGCCTGGTAATGACATATTTTTCACGTGCACAAACAGTACGATTATTACCATCTATTATCATCCACTGCAGTGGGATGTGCTCTTCCCCAACACTACACACCGTTCAGCATGAGCCTTTGGGACAATATTGGACACATTTCATCTGAAAGCTGTCATTTTGAAGCTTTAAATCCATCTTTCTATGCAGATACTCAATAATGGTTGAAAAGTTAATTGTTGTGGGCCAGCTTGTGCGGTGTGTATAATTTACGTAATGAAGAGCAGCTGAGAGAGAGTGAAGCTGCTGATTTGTACAGTGTGTTTAATGATGATGAATCCTGATGGGCACAAGAGGGTTACATGTTTATCTGAATGCATAAACAATCTGTTCAAGTCAATTTGTCGGCAAACAAATCTGCCGCGGTCCAGCAATTGGAGGCAAATATGCAATCTGCACAAAAACGTTAGGGATTGGGGCTTTGAACACAGGGAAAAATATAATTCACTTGCTCAGAATTGCATGCATATTCCAATAATGGACATCCATATGCATGAAATGCAAATGATTCAATGCATAACACACTTTAGCTTCATAGAGATGTAATGTTTGCGTAACGTGTCTAAATGACTGATTTATTGTCTTTCCCACTTTGAAATGTCAGTCGTGCTTTTCTTCTTTGGTCATTCATGTTTTCCCTTGTTTTATTCAACCATTTGGGCATATAATTGGGCCTGGTTGTCTTTGAAAGCACAGAGTAAAGTGCTGGCTTCACAGTCTAAAGCTCTTGAGAGGTATTCTCTATGTGCAAAATTATTCTCGGCCACTCCTTACCTTGGGAATTAGCCTGCAAGACCCCAATGCTGTCATCAAACTGCATAGATTTGATGTTAAGAGACGCCAAGATGCATTCCTTGTCCTGCAGTGAAGCATCGTCGATATTGTTCTGATTGGCTGACAGGATAACGCACATGTCGCAGAGGTTGATGTTGACGGCTCTTAAATCAGCTCGACTTAATGGCGTACCCTTCAGCAGAGAGAGAGGAGAAAGAAGAAGAAAGAGCAAAACAAATTAAAGACGGCGCAGAGCTCAGGGAAATTAGTTAACAAGTATTTACTTTTCTAAAGGCAGTGACATTCAGCTGCTCTAACTATGCTCTGAGGGAAGAAGAGATGTAGTCTAATCTAAAGGCTAGCCTTTGCTGATGGCAGCTTTTTGGCTTTGTGTTTCGTACTCAGTCAAGGCGACGCTAACAAGCACTACAGCAGGAAGCAAAGCCCGGGATTCACACGACCAACAGGATCCTGCTGCCAGAACATCAACATTTGAAAACAAATTGTGGAGGCACTATTCAATGTAAAAAGCTTGTAAGAGGGGAAATGTGCAGCAAAGTAATGCATCACTCTTTGAGTCAAATGAACGCATAACGTTTACAGACATCTTGTTTTCTCCGAGTGTAAAAGCTCTCGGCTCATTTTCAATGCGTGCACTCACAGGTAAGATGGAGACTTTGGGGAAATTGTGAAGGGTTTCCCACTCTCTTCTCAGATAATCTAATGAGCCCACAAACACAATGGGCTTTAGCTCGTGGTAATGGAAGTTGCTTGCTCTCAAAGGCATCACCAAGTTTCGAAGGCCCACTAAAGCTGACGTGACATCTCCGAATATACAGACTACTACATGTCCACTTAAAACCGTCATGGAGGCCTCGCTGCGTGTCTGTGGTGAAAAAGTCAGAAACAAACAAGACAGTTACAATCTCATCAGCAAGAATGGGATAAGAGCTACCGATACAATAACCCGTATTTTAATTGATTGAAATTCGAAAACATAACATTATGAAATTGAGGAAAAGCACATTAGACATAACTAAAAGTTGGAAAACACATAATTGTATAAATATGGTCTAGCACATCATCATCACTATCAAGCACTGTCAAGAAGTTTTAAGTGTGAAAATTTATCATTTTAGAACGTTTTTCTTTTTTAACAAAAATGTGTTTCATTTAGTAAAGGCAAATATACGTATATCTTCCCACAATAATATGCCATTAAACTGGACATTCATTTTACTGTTCACAAATGAAATAATACACAATGTGGACAAAATAATGTTTAAGAAGTTTTTCAGAGCTTTGATTAAAGGATGAATATAATGCACTTGCTCAAATTGGCATATTGTAATATGAAGAATACATATGCAGACATCTAACATGTATAACTGTCTTTAATTTCATAGACACTTATTTAAAGTTGACACAGTAATTCTGTTTCTAAAAGTGCAAAAGTGAAATGTCAGTTGACTGTGCAAAATATACACTAACAATTAACAAAACTGGGTACTTCATCATACTTCAGATGATTTCTGTTGAATTATTCTCAAATTGTGGAACATGACAATGCTAAAGTTATACATATTGTATTGACTTATTTATTTATTATCTATATGACGTTTATATAGTTTTGTGTGCGTAAAATAAAATAATATTCAGTTTTCCCTTAAAGCATGTAAATTAAGATTTCATAAATGCAAACTTTAATAATACTTCTGCTTTTGAAACACTGGATTTAGCTTTCAATTTGACCATGATAATGATCAAATGAGATTTGAATTTTTTTTAACTGTCTCAGAATCATAGTGCAGCAAGAATACAACATGAATATTAAAAATAAAAATAGGGTATTATTTAAGATCGCACTTAAAAAGTGCTTCATTCTGAAACAATAGAGGGAAGAATTGTGTGACTAGGGTAGGGTTGCACCAGTCGTTCATAAGTTCTTACTTAAATTGGATAATACATTCCACACTAGAGGCTAGTAACTACTAGCTAGTTTGTAATTTGCACCAATTGTTTTGTACAGTTTCACCTTTTTCCTTAAGGCACAGGTATTAGGTCATAAGCTCTCTGTAAAGTAATGCATAGTCACACAATATGCCGTTCACCTTCAAATTCCAATTGCAGCCTTCAAATTACACGAGCAGAAGTTTGAAATGCCAAACTTCAGTTTATCCATTTACATTTTGCGTATTTGGCAGACGCTTTTATCCGAAGCGACTTGCACTGCATTCAAGGTACACATTGATATTCTAATCAGTTCTAGTTTTCCCTGGGACTCAAACCCATGACTTTGACGTTGCAAGCGCCATGCTCTACTGTTTGAGCGATAAGAAAGCCTTCATTCTAACTTCTCTTGCCTCATGTAACGGCTAAAAATAGGATACATTTCCAATAAATTTGATACTATTTAATCATGAATAACACAATTTTTATACACATAATGTTCTCTCTCCTAAAATATAAGCGAGTGTAAATATTAGCATTATTTGTCTAAAGGATTGATGTCTGTTAGGTAAAATAAGAGTTTTTATTTTATGCAGTTCAGTCAGTCTGCTATGTTATTCCAACCTTTCATCGATTCATCCGAGGCTATTTAGTTTATATGCCGAGTTATGCTCCTACTAAGTATAATGGTGCAAGGTAAAAATATTTTGTTTTGCAGAATGCGTAAGTTGAAACTCGGTGCTCATTTACGTCAAAACTGGTGCAACTGGCCCCAGGTGATTTATAACTCCGTACCATTAGCTCAACCCTACAGACTGCGGTTAGAAAGATACCTACCAGAATGACCTTCTCAATTTCTTTGGATGGACACCAGTGAAACATTCCAGTGGAGTCGTATCTTTTCACATTAGCATCCATGTTCTCAATCTGCTCGTTTCCCGGGATGAGCAGAGGGTCATGTCTGAAATGGAGCATAAGGAGGAGAAAACGTGTGAGAAGAAAACATGCGCGCTGGCCCTATTTGCAAACGCAGGTTAGTAAAAATGCAACCATGGGAATTTATCTTCTGGGCTTAATTGTGACATTTGTCAAAGGACAAACTTTCCGCACATCTCAATAGACGTCTATCGACAATAAATAAGCAGTAAACAGCCTTGTGCTGACATGGCTTGTCATTGTCAGATTGAATTTGTGCATTGGACTCCATCATAACTGCAGCTCTCTCCGGGCTGCCAAGACTGTGGAGTCATCAAAGCGTCCGCGCCGGTGACAGCGCTGGAGTGGAAGAGATGGAGCCGGAGCACTTCAGTGACTGAGTAGCACCAGAATGGAACGCCAATTACCGGCTTTTACTCCGCATCACTCCTGACGTGATGCGTCCAACGATAAAAGCTTTAACAGAGGCGCACTTTAAATATTTTAGGAATTTGCCCAATCACATTTTGCTCCCCCAAACTGAAGGCCATTAATGTTTCAGCAGCACGTCACGTCCAAACAAGCTAACCTATATCAGCGCGCCCTGCTGAAGCTGATCTGGGGGGCGTGTTGACCGTGAAAGAAGTCCTAGCACGCAGGTACAACTCGTATTCATTTTAGCCAACCGCCCTGAAGCTTTCCAAATAGCTCAGTAGTTGAAGTATATAACTGAAAATCAGAATTCACAAACCTAACGTGTGGCCATGTTAATTTGATGTCTGATCTAGAGATGTTTGGTATGAGCGGCAACTCAAAAACATAGTGGAGTAACTGTTTTGAGCTTGTTATGGTTGTATTCTCTGCCTCAAATACAGATTTATTGGTAGTATTTAATATAGACATGCCTGCACAGTTTTAATACAATCTATACAAGAAAACAAAAAATCACCCATTTCTAAAAATGTTTAAAAATAATTTGATCAGATATTTAAAATGTCTATTCCCACTCTTGACAGTATTTCAGATTCCATTCAGAATTTCAAATTTTCTGTCATTAATTAAAAAACAATGAAACTCAAAATTGTGATATTAATATTATTATGATTTTAAAAAATGTAAACAGAAAAATTAATTCTGATGTGTTTATTCAGCCCGTTGTTGCAGAATTATCTAAAGACAAAAATATATCATTATCTATCCATCTATTTCATATAAAGTTGTCAGCAGAATATGCAGACTAAAAAACAATTTTCAAAGATTTTACAATAAAACCATTTCAATTATCAATAATTTCAAAAATCAAAAAATCATCTATCTATCTATCTATCTATCTATCTATCTATCTATCTATCTATCTATCTATCTATCTATCTATCTATCTATCTATCTATCTATCTGTGTGTGTGTAGATATAGTTCTAAAATTAGCCAATATATTTGAATTATTAAAATAACTACTAGGGACAGGCAATATATTAAATATTTACAATATCTGATTTTGATTGTTTATTAAAGACCGTGTCATTAGAATAGTTTGTAATATGAAAATTGAAAAGTACAATAAAAATAGATAAAGATTAGTATTAATAATAAAATTAACATACTGATATCAATTGCTGTTGAACCAGTTCTTGAGTAATTTCTTTGTGCTATGGGTGTATTTTAGTCCAGGTATATTATGTTTTCCCTCAGTGACTCTTGAATTGATACTCATGATTTCTGAGTGCAGTTTTTGGGAGAAACCACAGAACCCTTGTAAATGCATAAAACTGTCAGCTAAAATCCACCGTGGGCCAAAAAGGCTGCCTTTGAGGAAATGGCCTCGAGGCAGACAACAAAGCCCCATTTCTAAGACGTGGCTGCAGGGGAACATGCTCTCTCAGAGTCTGCTCGACCCAGCTTTTGTGATAGCATTATCCATAGCGCTAGATTAACAACCATTTACAAAGGATTTCAACAATGAAAAAATAAAAAAGCGACGTTTTTTTTTTATATTGACAGGCTATTAACCATTTGGCTATGTCTATAACATGAAACGGCATTATAGGTTTTGATGGTCTGAATCTTAAATATAGATTTATATATACGTTTTGTCAATGCAACGAATCGTGATTTATTTATTAACACCAGCTTGCATTACTTTATCTTACGAATGTGATGTAATTTTACTGAAAATAATACCGTGCCTGTTATGCCTTGTTCTGTAACACCCTGTAATTAACACAGCACTAAATGAGGTTTGTAAATTGCATTATCCCCTTGTTAATCACACTAATAATGAATGATGGAACCTCTGCCTCACCTTCCATATTTGCATAATGTCAGATAATATTCCGGAAAATTAATTTACACTTAAAATAACTGCACGGTTACGTGAAGCACAAAAACTAATTTCAAATTCAACAACAGATTTGCGGTAGTACAAAAGCGGAATTTCTAGTCATATCACAAACCTCATAATTACTTTTTCCCTCTGTTCTTCTCTCACCTTCCTAAGCAGGTTAATTCAGGGAAACGCTCCTCTGACGCGCCGCTTAGACTGTGTTTGATTGCTAAAATATCACATCAGAAATGTGCCAATTAGCATGCGTGCATGAGATGATATCAGACTGTGTGCAGGTGCTAATAACAGTGAAAGCATTTAGTGCTTTTACACCCTGACTGAATATTTTATTACGTGGCGCATGTTTCACCGCTCACTCTACGGACCTCTGTCATTTCAATCTCCCAGCAACATACTGACTGGCGAAGTGCACCTCTGCCAAGATAGCTATCTCTCACCCGCTGTCAGAGCTGCCTGCCAGTCACAAGCACAATCCAACGCGCCATGCCACTCCAGAATAAAATATGTGACGTTACTCACTGCTGCTAGGAAACCAGACAAATGGATTTTGACTTCCCACAATTAGACGTGTTGTGTCGCCTTTGAAGTGTCCTTTTGAAGCATGATACTGTCATTGCGTAATCGCTTTTTTCTGTCTTTTTTGCAACCAAAGACACCCAGAAAGACATCGAATTCATTTTAAACAGACATTTAAGGCCAAAGTTAGAGGGCTAGAGAAGTTCACAGGAAATTACCGGGGACCCAAAGCAGGACAGAAAGTTCTCTGTTTAATTGGTGTGTCCAGAGGAGCGTCCTAGGCATGCGTTTGGGGAAAGAGAGAGAGCAAGAGAGAACAGAAGTTGCCCTGAGAGCCGGGCGAGCTGCTTTTCAAACAGCGTTCAGCTATTCCAGCGCATCACTCGGCAGTCACTGGCTCCCCGAATCCCTCTCCAGCAGGCTATGAAAGCAGCTCCTCGCTTTGAAAATTTTCCCTATCATGCAAACTGACAAAGGCATACTTTTCAAAAACCCACAGCCAATCTGTTGATCATTATTTATTTAAGACGGCCTGGAGGCGCAGAAGCCTGTAAAAACCATACTTGATATGGTATACTCTGGCTGTTTTTCCCTTTCCTGCTTGTTGAATAAAGCATCCCTAAGGCTCCCTCAAACAATCGCTTTTCATTGTGCATAAAACGCACCTTGTAAAGGCGAGGTATTTAATGTATGTTGTAATATATTGACAAAGGAGGGCACAGGTTGAGGGAGTCCACGGGTCTGTCTTTGGTAATTTTGATGTTTCGCTGCAGGGCTTCGGCTTGAAAAAGCTTACACCTAGAACAGAGGACCTGTCATCCAGTACCCAAGAGCCAGCTGAACACACAGGCACCCTAAAGCACAGAAAACTTTGACACCGCTTTGAAGCGTTTCAAAACAGGGTAAATAACTCCCAAGAATTATTATCACTTGTAGATCAAAGAGCTGATGCATACATTACATGGCAAACGGGGACCTTCAAATCTGCTCAGAAAAACAGTTTTGTGCTCCAAGTTAAGGAGTAAAAAGATTCTTCTAAGCAATTGCTGAAAGCTATTTTTTTTTTATTCTTCTCCGTTCCTCTCGCAGCGTATTGTTTCAAACTGAGAGCGAAAAGAAACAATTGAACATTGATCATTTTCACTTGGAAAGCAGACTAAAGGGCTGACAGTTTACAGTATGTAAAACTCAACATAATTGCTTCTTCTGAGGGGGAGATTCGTGTCGGAGACCTCTGTCTGGGGTACTTATTATACACTACAGCGAAGTGCCTTGTGGGGGCAAACCAACGAAAATCAATGAAATAAAACACTAATATGTTCTATAAAAAATATAGAATATTTCAATTACAAGTGAAATAAACATCACACTGAAAAAGAAATAGCAGTTTGAATGTAAATGTTCAAATTATTATTAAAACTTGAAGAATGTGACAGGCTCGCTAAATTTTTCCAAACATGAAAACAAGTAACGTCGAGCATGTTGGCCATCGCTTTGCAGAACGTCGCCTCTTCCTCCAGACCTTCAGCAACACTCTCTCGCATGATGATGTGCAACAGAGGGCATTGTCTCTGCATTTTTTACAACCTCTGCATAAACGTCTCCTGGCCACATGGGCGGAAAGCTAGTCCTTTTATCAGTCAAAATCAATTAGCAGCATTATAATTCCACCGGACAGGATAAAAGGAAGGTAATATTTGAATTCATTTTTGATTGCGATGATACATTTCACATATGGCCTTAAGTACGAAAAACACTCCTCACAGGGGTTCCCACAATAGATGAAGAGCCCCGAGGCTAAGTAACCATGCTGGCGTCTCTGATTGGTTGGCACCGTCATTAGTGCCACCGCTGTTTAAGAACTACATGTGGACGGGACTGGGGGAGATGACAGCTGAGACTTTAAAGCAAGAGTATTTTTCAAACAGCTTTTCATAGCTGCTTTCATGACAGAAATATTTCAGCTCTATCATTAACCGCTGACAGGCTGACAGCTCAAACGCCTCGGCCTGAAAGGCCTGCTCTCCCCTCCCTCCCTCCCGCTCTCTCTCTCTCCACACTTTCTTTTCCCTTCTCCACTCCTCCTACTCCAACCATCCCAGCACCATCCGTCCTGTCTCTGCCTCTCTTTCCTTTTGAAGGGTGGAGGGAGTGCCTTGAAATCAATGTCTTACCTCGTCATTTTGGGTGAGCAGTTGGGTGAATTTCGCATGCCTCCGTTGCGTTGCTTCTTTTTGGGTGACAGTGTTGACGGATGCTCATCTTCAACTGCAAACACATGCAAAGAGTGTCAGACTGTGGACAGCTGGGATTGTAAAGTGTGCTGGAGATGACATACTAAAGAACACAAAAGCCAACACTCAATCAATCATTGCAAAAAACACTCAAATCTGAGAAGACCTCCAAAAATAGAAAGATAATAGTGTTAGTATGGACAAAAGTACACTTAAAGAAAGCAAGTATAGACTTGAAGGACAACCATTAAGTTTTACACCCTGTTTTCCATGAATTCTCAAAGAAATTTTGTGAATCTATTTCAGTCCGTATCGATATGATCAAACTCTCTTTTGCCTCTCTGTCATTGTTTGGAGGGCATGAGCTTGAACAATGACAGAGAGGAAGAAAAAAGAAAAAGAAGAGTAATTTGGTATGTGTTTTTTAATGGATGACTACATGGCAAAATCAATCCTCATCATTCAGAGAGCCGTGAGTGATGGCTCCGCTGTGAGTCTGTCCCCCGTACCACAAGCACTCTCAGCGCTGAACAAGCACCCAGAACTGAGCCTTCTCATTCTGAAACACCTCTCCAAGAGGACATCACTGAGGGGCCTGTGAATGTCACAAACGCACCACTTTATAAACACATCATGCGTGAGCCTTGAAGCTGTCTGAAGGTTGAGCTCCTTAAACTGGATCCATTTGAAAAACTAAACTTAAAGGAACAGTTCACCCTAACCAGGAAAATGTCATAATTCACCCTCATGTCATTCCAAACCCATATGACTTTTGTTTTTCCAGGAGAAATTTGTAAACATGTCCATGCTCCTCTTTTTCACTCGACAATAGCCTCAAATTCTGGTAGCATATCTGAATTGAACATGAGCACAAATGAGATTTTTGAGTGGTAGAGGACGTTTAAATGCTGTAAAATCTGCAATTGAAAGTACAATCAACTTAAATGTTTAAGTCATATTAACTTAAACTACCCTAGCCCCTTTCGCCCTAGTTCCCTGAGAACTAATTGTTCCCCAAGGGCTATTTTATTGGTTGCATTTCCACCGCCAGTTGGATTTCTGAAGTGACCCAAGCGACGAGGTCCATCTATCACTGTGTTCCATGTTTATAGAGATAGTTAATGGGGTAAACATATAGGCTAGAATCTGTATGTACATGGATTTTTTTTGTATACAGCTTCTTTTTTTATGGGGGTTGCTGGTGTTTCGCATGCGTTTGGCCAATCAACGTACCCTTACATCACTGGTAACTCCATTTGTGCTGGGTTAGACCCTACTCTGAAGTAGGACTAATTTAGCTCCCCCAAAAGGCATTTCTAGAACTAAAATCGCCAAAAAGCGGTTGCTGCTGCAATTAGTTCTATGAACAATGAATAGGTTACTCTGGTGCAAAAGCCCCTATTAAACTGAGTTGTACAACTTATTAAAAATAAACAAGTTAAAGCAATGTAAAAAACATGTTGTCATAACTTTACAGTGAAGTAAAAAAATTAAGCTTTATTTTACATTTACTTTACAGTTGTGGTCAATGAATGAAACAGAAAAGCATGTACGTTTTTCAATATTTCTCCTTTTGTGTTCAACTGAAAAAGACACAAAACTTTTTATGGTGAACTGTTCATTTAAGTAGGGGAGAAACCGTTCAATATGTTGTAATAAAAACGAATAAATGTTTTCAGCCCTGGAATTTTGCCTGTACCTCAATTTCCATGTATACCACAGTACATAATGCTTTTAATTTGGGAAATTATTTATGCTACTGCTATGTTTATATCACACCGCATTACATTGCATTTTTATGATACCAGATAGTGAAAACAACATTTTGTAAAGATCTGATTTATATGAGAGACAAACTAGTAACAGAAACCCAAACTCTAAAACACTGCAAACTTGCTTTAGTGTGGCTCTGTTAGAAATCCATCCGCAGCACAGCAAAATATTAGATACAAATACTCCATACATATATGCTTATTTATCTGTGATTTCCCTTAGTCATCTAATTGTTGTAATGAAAAAAGACAAACTAAACAAAAAGACGCTGTCATGTCTTTACCAAATGCCAGTGCTTGACATTTGAAATTACACCGTGGAGGGAGCAATGTGAGACGGTAATCAACTTTAAAAATATCACTACTGATAAGACAGTGGTGCAGTGGCCCTTTGTTCTCTACTATGGTTGTTGAGCGAGTGGCCTGGCTGGGCCGGACCGCTCTCTCCTGCCCTTGCTCCTCCAAATTAGGTGGCGGAGATTTATGAGCTACAGTGGTGCCCTTCAGTAAGAGGCTTAACAATGAAATAACTCCACCTGCAACACGGCCATTTCAGCAAGTCTCTGCTTGTTCCAAATTACATTACGCCACTTTTACAACCTCAATCAAAATAGGATCAGCCCACCAAAGTGTGATTGCTGTTCCACACCACGGGCAGCTATAGCCCTTGCTTTTTTGCGTCGCCGATCAGAACGATTGAGTCAGACATCTGTCTCCTCTGCTTCAGACAGACAACTGGCTGATGCAAAGCTTCACCGCACAACAGAGATACAACAGCAAACACTTTGAACACTTTGTTTGAACAACTTGGGGGGGTGTCTATGACAACGAGTTTACAATGAGGTCTAAAAGTCCGAGACCATATTGAAAATCAAATTTAAACCTGGAAATAGACCCAGACTTCCAGATGTGAAAAAATAAAGAAAATGTAATATAAACACAAAAAAGAATATATATCAAATTATCAATAAAAAATAAATAATGTAATGAGTGGTCTTATATCCCAGGGTATATGATGGGCAAGCGAGCTATTCTGGTACTTCTATACTTATATTAACGGTAGTTGTGGTTACACACATTACAAACACACACACACACACACACACACACACACACACACACTTAGTGCTGGGGAAGGGGTACATTAGCCCCTAGCTGCTCAACATGCATGCAGCAGTGACTGCAGGGAACCATGCAGGAGGAAGGGGTTGTTTGCGGTAGCACTGACTAATGCGCACTAAGGCACAACCTACAGTGCGTGGGGACGAGCGTGGAGGACAGGGTTCTGGGGTGGTATTTTCCAGGCAGGCTGCGGGCCCGATTCAGTCCAGCCAGGCTGAGGCGTGACTGTGAGAGCAGTGCCGGAGGGAGCAGACTTCCTTTACAGTTACTAACAAGAGGTACAGCAGTCGTGGAGCACTGCACACTGGGAAGAGTGTTGGGAACAGCCAGTTTGATCGAGGGGTTTTGAAAAGTCGCTCTAACTTCCTCCTTTACTGTCAAACAGTGGAAGACAAAACAATGAGAGATGACTGTGATTGGGTCAATGACATGGTCCACAAAAAAAAGAAAGAGACTTTTACAGATCTTAGAAATATAATCATATATCCATGTATTTGGGAAAATACACTTTTTCCTTACACACACACACACACATACACATCTTTAAATATACTTTTCAGAGTAATTTTCTGCTTTTTTTTCCTCTTTGCAGATTTGAACCACATTAAACAAGAAAAGGAGATGATCTAATATTCAACTAATCAAATTATTTAATATTTTAAGAGACAGTCAGAGAGGCCATTCAGGGTCCTACATAAAAGTACGTTATGCTATCAGGTGTAAACTAAATCCAAGTACCTTATTAAAGAAGAAGAAGAATAATGATGATTTTAAATAAGATTTAAAATTCCTATACAAGTCATCTAAAAGCACATGCCATTAGTGCTTCTAAACTAAATTTATTATGATTAAAACACTGCAGCATTCATAATTTATCACTGAACTGCATGATAATCACATAAATATTTAAGTATGAAAATACAAGTTGACATGATTTTCATTGTTGAGCTATTTATTTCCCCTTTCAATTACCATTTACAGACAGATCCACAAATCCGTGTGCCATAAAGGTAACTGCCGGATTTTTGAATAATTGACGATGACCCCTCGGTTTAATAAAACACTACTTAACCACTTGCCAAGCGCTTTAGGTGAAATGTTCAAGATGACATTTGCTTTTCCATAGCTAATAAACATGAATTAATTAGAAGCACTTTCTTCCCTGCCTGCTTTGCGACAAGACAGAACAAAGCATGAACATATTATTCCTGATAACAGTCACAATGAATCAGGTCACAGTGCAGGTAGGGATGCGCTTGCACAAGGGAACACGGCAATCTCTTTACATTCTGCCTCCGTATATATGGCAAAGCAGTGTTAAAACAACATATCTAAAACGTGTGAAAATCAATACTTCATACAACACACGATTAAGCTGCGAAAAGGACCAAAATAACAAACAATCTGCTGTCTGTCAGCCGGGAGTATGCAGTGTGTGTATAAGGGACCTGAAGTGTTTCACACAGGGAGTTATCAAGCTCAACGCCTGCCACCCGAGCCATAAGACTTCAGCCTAATGCTATCTACATAAAAGGCAAGAGGTTAACCAATATCTGGTGTAACTGGAAAAGCAGTTTCCGCCCGCTCCCCAAACCTCGCTCAGAGCAATAAATAGATGGTTATTTCTGCCGTCAGCTGCCGCATAGATTTAAAGGCCGCCACAGATAACTCCTGGATTCATCTGGCCCCTGTCAAACACGAGTAGCATTATACAGAGAACATCCGCTGTGGCACTTTCACTGTGGATTTACAGTAATCCAGACGGCAACTGTCCCTTTATGAAATGCAAATCCTGTGACGAGTCACAATTGTGCATTCTTATCAAGGCCATTGTTAAATTATAGAAAACACATCTGTGAGAAAATCCATTTGAAAACTTTAGCTAATTTTATGGTGGCTCTAAATAAATCAATCTGGTGTACTCACACTTACAAACATTTTCCATCACCTAAATTCCCCTCTCTCTCTATATATATACACACATATATTATTATTGTCATTATTTTGCTGGTAATCTGGTATTATTTTGTCCTTCAGATGCAACATTTTAAGATGATTCAATATGCAAATATATATATGTAACATTCATTACGGTTGCGTATGAAATAAAACTTAACAGCAATAAAACTAAAGCTCTCTTCGCATTCGTCCGGCTTCTGATTTACCTAAAAAACACATTCAGCTGTGAACCGAACATCCCGACTGTTTCTCTGGAGCTGTAGCGCCATCTGCTGCCGATGGCGTCACAACACAGAAACATCTCCACACATGCGTGCAATACATCATAGCATTTCTATCTCTTCAATCATCCCTCGCAAGGACACGGAGCTCTTTATGCAACATCTGGATTTCATATGGATCCCTCTATTCGGCACCTGACCTTTCTCATGCACATGTTTTCAAGTCGAGCAGCCCCTCTGATGCATTTGACCAGAACCCGGTGCTGAGAATCTGTCAACACGGCCCCCCTTCCCATCAATCCCCAGTAATCTACAGAGAGCTGAGGATGGCAGCTTTTGTACTGCAATGCTAATGGGGGTAAAATCAAAAGCAAAGAGCCAAAGCAGGCAGGTTGCACGAACGAATGGGGGAATGAGGAAAACAGAGAAGTACACTTACGTGATCTGACATATCCGTTAAACTTATATTTGGCTGAGGGGAACGCAGAGACCAATGTGCAGATACAAAAAGGAAAAGAGAGAGAATGAGTGTGAGATAGACAGTAGAAAGACAGTACATCACGCTTACACAAGGACAGAAAGGAAGAAAAGTCAAGTTAACAGCAGTTAGAAGCAAAAAGGATGATGAAGATAATTATATAAGTAGGAGATGATTAAACAAAGAAAAAAAGCAAAAGAGATGATTGGTGGAGGGACTGGACTTAAACGAAGCGATGGAAATCAAGCTGCCTGTTCAGTGTTTCCACATCGCAGATCTGATTTTAAGAATCAAAGGTTGGATTCTCGTCCCGAGACCGATGACGAACATACTGCCCAAATCCCAACAACCTCACAAGGATCATTATGGCATTTGGATTTCAGCTGAGGAAAAGAGAATGCTTTGATAAGTCATCATTTTATCCTTGACACTCAATTTGATGAAACCCAGTGAAACCAATCAAACAGATGTTAACAATCTTGAGGCTTTACCAAATACAGTGTACGTAGTTAAACAACAAATTACAGATGTTTCCCATTACATAATTGCTTCTGTAAAAATTAAACGCTGCCAGCTGATCATTTTCGATCAGTAATTACTATCTTGTCAACTGCAGATGAACTGTAGGCATGGCATTCTGGGAGGAATCAAGATACTGTATGCCAGAAAATTGTGACAGAGCAAACAAACTTCAAGTCATTAAAGTGAATATGAATTGATGTTTTAATTACATGATTTGCCATTTTCTTTCTGTAAGCTTTTGTATTTCTGAGTGACAAAATAGTAAGCGATATTAGTATTATTTCAAATTAATATTTTTCTATATTTATAATTATTATCACATAATATTATCGCACATTTTAATAAACATTTACCATAACATTTTCCAATAAATATTTAAAGCTATTTAGGTATTGTTAACATTGTCCAATAGCCTGTGAAGCCTAAGGACATTCCCACACTTTATATTTTTTAATGTGAAACTTTAACAGCTGCAGCTGTTTGGAGACGATGCAGGAGAAGGCGGCAAAATGCTCACCTCGTTTTAAGATTTTGGTTTTCAAATCTTTGGTTTTGTTTCCAAAGTGTCAGCACATAACGACACTCGTCAATGACAAAAGTTCTAAAGAACGCAGGAATTAATTTGTGCTAAAGGCAAGCAGAATTGAGATTAACATTCTCTCTGCTTACAGTGTGTCAGTCACACTCACTCAGGAAAGTGAGTACGAACACACACAAACACAGTTTTACTGAAACACACATCATGAATAGTGATTCACTTCCACAATTTAATATGATTGTGTTCATATCAGTAGCGAGTTCACATGAAGTGTACCCCAGTCCACCCTTTTTATGCATCATCATCCAAACAAACTCTTTTGTCAATTGAAACCGGGTGTGCACCAAAAGGGTTAATGCTAAATGACATAAACCTGAAAAGCAAGTACATTTCAGAGGAAGATCAGACCATTTTGACAACAACTTTTAACAAATAAGTCAAATGTTTCATCCGAAACTGGGAGTTTCAGAGTCATCTCGCAGTCAATCACGATGAGGATGTGCTCAGATGCATGTAAGTTGTTTTATACTGCAGCCCCCCATCGTTGCAAAGTCTCATCTTTCGTTACAAGTACTGTATCTGATGCCATAAAGGTCACAGCGCAGGCCCAGGGCGGGGCGGTGACACAAGCTCTCAAGCAGGGGCCCTGCGCCGGTCCTGGCATATGTCGCTTGCGATCTGCGGGCGAAGGAAGAGTCGGCCGACTCTTTGGCTAGCATCTGTCCTACACGGCGGAGGGGATGACCGGCCCTGCTCCTGCCTGGTGGTAAGGAACTGTCAGGTTGAGTTTAATGACACACCAGCTGAGCTGGGGAAATGAAAATGCAAACATAATTTTCATGTCAGGCTGCATAAGAGCCGACGGTGCTGAGTTCCACCCTGCAAGGAGCGGACAAGATCCACTCTCTGGGCTGCGCCGTGCTGCCCCGCCCCGCCCCGCCACGCTCAGCACATCCTCGGCAAAGTCTGTGACCAACCAGAGCAGGCAGGAGAAGAGGAAAAAGAGAGAAAATAAAAGCCCAGAGGACAAAAAAAAAGCAGAAACCTCTCTCCCTTTCCCTCTCAGTATGCCAGGCGATTGTTGTTTACAAAACAGGCATGTCTAGGATTGCCCTGCTGGAAACTTCCTTTTGAAGGCTCATAAGTTCAAAACAGGAATTAATACCCTTTGCAATGCTGAGCACCTTGAGAGTCTTTAAAGTTTGTGTAATGAGGGGATAAGTCTCGGCAGGTGGAGCGGAGGGACTGTTATTGTCATTGTAACTTAGAGTGGAGGCAGCTAACTCACTTGTACAGTATATTTTCTCCTTAAAGTCTGCACTTTCAGAGATAACAAACTATTCTTAATAGTGTGCAGTGCACTAGAGCTATAATGAGTGTTGCATTACTCCCTACTCCTTGTCAACGACTCTCTGGGCTTTGACTGCAGCCAAGAGAGAACACAGTGTCGACTTTTCACACGTCACATTTTCATACTAATAATTCTTTGTCTGGCTTTGGAAGAAAGGAGCATTACCATCCTGAGTGATGCATGCACAGAATTAGAACAAAAAGTGCATGAAAGCTGTTTGAGAAAGCACCCATCAGGGAACATTACTTCTGTAAGACAGAGTGCATTTACTGTCACGTGTTTCATGCATTCAGCAAAATTATTGCATCCAGGGGAGTAGTATTTATTTCAGTAATAACCGAGCTACTATAACGCGCAGGTATAAAACCACCATATCATGCTTAGTGCAGGGATGTGGTGATATTTATACTTTCTGACCCGGGATTCGGGGTGTGGGAACACATTAAGTGGTGAGTGCCAGCACTTGTTTATAATTTATCAAACAAATAAGGTAGCACCTCAGCCGAACACACTTAAAAGAACAAAATCATAATCTTTAGGAAAACCAGTGCAAAATAAAAACGCGAATGGGAATTGTTGTCACTAAGGAAGTCGTGCAAACATGCGATCAAAACAATTACATGAAATACTTAGGAAGAAATTTAAAAGAAATATATATCTAAATGTAAATTACTCAGAACAACGTGACGACTTGCTCAAAGAATTTCATCAGAAAATCATTACTGATTGAACAAAAGCAAAGTCAGATGGAGGAACTCGGTGAATTCCTCATCATAGAGATGAAATGCTAGACCAGAGGCAGAACCGATGGGAGAAAGTCAAACAAGGCAGCAGCTGGCATTAGCTGTCAGACTTGGCGAAAACGCACTCAATTCAGGAAGAAAACGGCAGCGATGAAACCAATGAAGGATGATGCTACATGAAGAGATCAGTAACTATGTAATGACCAGTAACTGGTATCCAGGGATATCACCACAGACTAAAACACAAGACACAAAGTCAACCTCATCATAGGGCTTGACACTAATCTAAGCTGATGTGGCGAACAGTCGGAAGGCAGTTGTAGAGGAAATGCGATCGCCTGAACTGACCCCTGCTTTTATAGTAGGTCGCACCGCTGCCATTCCTAATTGACAGGCGCTTTAGTATTTCACATCTGCTAAGGCTTAATGAGAAGACCCCTGTTCAGCCCTGTCCTTTACACAACTAACTGCTTCAGTCATCTGGCCTCATCCAATAGCCTGAGTCACCGCCATCTCAATTGAGTTCCTGTCAGGAGATCTCTTTTTAACTTTCCCATTGAGCCTGACAGTCCCACTGTGGTATACAAGGCATTAAATAAAGCACATTGACTTTTTCTCCCCTGATTGCTGGCTAAGAGAAAATCATCGAGGAGGATCAGATCCTGTGGAAAGGGGGAGAGTTTGACGTGTTTTTTCAATTGCACCTAAATGTGGACTTTACTAAAGGAAGAGGTTTTATTTCAGCCAGTGGAAATGGTGGAGGCATTAATGGCTTGCGGTTGTAAAACATGATTGTCCAAGAATAGCAGAAAAGACATTGCCAGTACATACTTACTCTTTAGGAACAGTAGAGTCTCACTAAAGATACCTTTCAATCACAATCTAGCGTTTGGCATGTGAATTAAAGATGATTTTAATAAACAACAGACGTGTATAGTTCTGACTGTTTTTCATTTACCGATATACTTCCAATTTTGCTCAATTAATAAATATAGTCAAAAGGGATCTTGACCAGTGAGACGGACATTTGACTTGTCTCTAATATTTCAAAAAAGGACAAGACAGCATGAACACATTCAAAATTCAAAGACCAAAAGATTGTGGGTACCCAGTGTTTGAACCTGTGGGGGGAAGAACAGTTAGGCATTGGTTTGCTTGTTTCCTAACCTGAAGAAGGGTCTGCAAAGCCACATGAACATGAAAATATTATCACAACATCATCAGTGTCAATGCACACAATTAGCCCATGGATTGGATTAAAAGCACACCATAAAGTTCATTTAACAGATACACGTACACCTGTGATGTAAAAGTATAAACACCAAAACAGTGACTGCAAAATGTCACCAGCACCGCACAAGTGCTCCACTAAAACAGCATGCGCCAACAAAGTCCTACTGCACCTACTGCAGCGCTAACACAGAGAAGCCACGTCACTTCAACTACCACCAATTCACCAAACGAAAAAGAATAAGTACTAGTGTACCATCCAATAAGCCACAGATACGAAAATAATGGAGGAACAAAACAGACGCAAAACACAGCATGTGAAACACGGCACAGACACGTACACTCACACGCACACGCTCAAAGGTCACGGACATCGAACGGCATGTATTTTGGCGATCGAACTTACAGGCACGTAAATTGGTTGAGCAATCATGAACAGAGACAGAAGAAAGTGGGAAGGCCCTCTGAAGACTGTCCATGTTACTATGTACACTGCCTGTCATGCACGAGCAGTCGCGCTCAGAGCGCCCGCAATCAAAACAACATGCCAGTTTCATTCGCTTGTAGACGGACATCTTGGCTACAGTCATGTGTTGGATGAGAGGAGAGGAAAGCAGCAGGTTAATGGCAAGGATCAAAAGAGTTTTCAACCAGGGGAGTCTGAAGGTAACTTTTTCAAACAGGAACAAAAAGTGCAATGACAGGTTTGACCCGCAGATGGACCACTGCGCTCCCGCTTGAAGTGCGCTTCGGATAAGCTTCCGATGACTTTCCCACTGCACGTGTGAAGTTCGATCCAAATTTGAAGGTTAACACCAAATCTGACTTTGAAAACATCTAATAGAGGCCTTGTTTAGGCAGGAAGCAGTCGTCTCATTGGGGTCAAGCCGTGCCCTAAGGCTGATCATGTCATAAAAGGTTAAAAGGTCAGATATGACAATATGATCAGAGGTTGGGGCAAGGGACATTCAGGCAGAGAGGAATGGGTGAATGTGTTCAGCAGCAAAACCTCTTTGGATAACATCCTCTGTATCTAAAGGAGAGGATCACGTACCTGTATCCCATCATGCAGCAGCAGGTTTTTCGGCATCACAACGTGCTACAGGCTCTAACATGGGTGCTCTATTCTGTTCGTCAAACTCTGCTCACCACTGGACTCAATCGGGGACCGGCTGGGAGATGCCAATAGGCCACTTCTTCATTCCCAGATTAAAAGTTGCATTTGCATGCATTGCGCATTTTATTCAACCGTACATTACGTGGAGTGTATGTATGCGTGTATGGGGGGGTTCTCAAAGGAGCTGTGGTGAGAGACTATAGCAGCATTTGATTGCTGTGAATCAGACTAAAAACAGTCCTTGGTATACATTCTCCTGGTGCCACCTCGCTAACGGACCGTAATCAAGTCTGGCACCCTCAAAAGAGCAAACAATCCACAGGGAAAAGCCTGCTTTTGACTTCCATCTGAGGTTATGAGCCCGAATTATGAGGCCAATTTCAGTAGTATGCTGGAGAGATAATACGGTAAATGACTTGGCCTTTAAAGCCATAACCTCAGGGACTGTTATTCTTATAGAACCATGCAGAATGTCTGAAATTAAGGAGAACAGGCATGCAGTGGGAGGCGACCGCGGTCGTGTCTCTTGAAACGGCAGCCCGGTCGACTGTTTACGGGGCTGAACCAGATTAAGGCAATGCGGAAACATGCAGCAGCGGGGTTTCTACTTAATTTCATGCTAAAATCTATCGCTTCAGAGTTTGAGGGTTGACATTCATCAGAGCACATAGTATGTGGTTATGTTAGTCAGCGAGACATGGAGGGTGGAAGAGACACAAGACAACATGATGATGTGAGTGACTGAACACGACTACACAGTGAGCCTAATTACTGAAGCCTCTTTAACAGAACAACCCAATTTAGCAAGAATACTCTCAGCACGCCTATCGTTTTTCCTCGCCCTACAACGTCCCGTAATTCAAAGCGACTGTGTTTAAACGCTAAATGGAAAGGAGTATGTTTGAAGGATTTATAATATGGTCATTCAAGCAACTTTGAGCTTTTACTTACTAAAAATGATTTAAATACAGAGAAGCATTACTTTCTTACAATTCTTAAAGCAAACACACCTCTATCCATACCGATAAAAATGCGAACAACACCCTGGCTCCTTGGGAAGACCTACATAAAGAAACTTAGGTGACAAGTGAGAAGACCCTACAGTGCACAATGGCTGAAAGCAATCTTGCTAAATAGGTTTATGAGGACCTCAGTGTTCCCGTTCTGTTCCGTTCTCAATTAGTGGAACTACAGTGGCATCTAGTGGCAAGCCTTGTGTACAGCAGCTAGGTCAACACCTCCATTAGTGTAACGTTGAGAGATACACTTATAAGTGAGGGACAACTACTGAAAACAATTGAAATTCAGAACATTTCAATTCTACCAATGACACTCGAGTCATGTAGAGAAGCTGGGCAAGGGCCGGGCGGTGGAGACAAAGGGGAGGCTGTAGGCAAGAGGGAGACCAGATTGTTTTGATTGTGTTTTGGAGACGATGCTCGTTAAGTCTAAGAATTTGAAGAACTTCCCACAGAACTCTTTCTGCTCTCTGAAAATACAGCAGCATGCGAAATTGCCTTTGACAGTGAGGGGACAGATTCAAGTGGACTCAACTACCCCCCCCCCCCCCCCCCCCCCTTGGCACTGGTGAGGTCCATGACTAATAGTAGCAAAATCAATGGGTTTGTTTGACTTTTTAGATCGTCGTGACAGGTTCCGTTGAGTCAAACAACCTCTGAAACGAATCACCGATTTCAGAATGGTATTGTGAGTAGATCTTTATTGGTCAAGAACTTATTCTCTCTTATTAGAAGCTCGTTTGTAGGGGTCAGGACACGGTCATTTTCAGGCCAGTAAATTCTGCTGTATTACTGTTTTGGGCTGAGGACAGTGGAGAAATGAGAGGTGTAGGAGGGATGCAGCAGCTAGACTGATACATGCAACATATATATAGATATATATATAAATAGATATATATAGAACTATTATCAGAGTGAGACAGTCAGACTGTACTCTGGGCCACAGGAAACCCGTTTTTACTCACAATATGTCACTATCAGTGAGAGGTTTAAATAAAGAGGCGGTATTCCAAGGCAGCAAGGAAGGAAATACATCAAAAAGTATGTCAATGATCATAAAGAGGGTAAAATAAAAGAACACAAACTTCCATTACAGCAATGGAAACCTCATCTCCCTTACTGCGAGGCTATTGACCTCTTCTCAGGTGAACAGAGGGTGCATATCATCAAAAACATATGATTGGAAAGAGAACAAAAGAGAATAACGTAATAAAAGCGTTTCAGCTCAAGTTTGAGGTCAGTCATTTAAATAGTAATGTATAAATTATAAATACACTTGCTGTTCTTTTGTACTCATTATTAAAGAATCCTGGAATAAAAACTTCTCATGGTTTCCACAAAAATATTAAGCAGCACAACTGTTTTAAACGGTCATAATAAGAAGAAATGTTTCTAGAATAGCATGCTGACTGGAGTAATGATGCTGAAAACTCAGCTTTGCATCACAGGAATAAATTACTTGGAATAAGTAAAATAAATTATTTGGAAAAATATTAAAACTGTTACTTTAAATTGCATATATTTGACAATATTAATGTTTATACAGTATTTTTGATCATTTCAATGCAGCCTTATTTAGTAGTGCATGTGTAATCAAACATTCTATAGTTTTAAATAATTAAATTAATGTACACCAAAAAAATAAACTAGGAAAAGGCACAGTGAAAGGTCACTGGTTATGAAGCTGAATTATTCATCTTGTGGCTAACTGATTTGGACAAATGCTTATATAGGTCATGTAATAACAATGCATCATTCCAATATTAATGTTAATGTATGCTCTACTTACCATAAATATTGCTTCGTTCTACCAAGCCGACATTAGCAAAAACGACAACAAACATTTTGGTGCTGCCACATCTATATATAATTAAGAGGGTGTTTAAGGAAATGCAGTTCTATCAAATGATGTACATGTCTGCAGGAGCTGCTCTGACAGTGGACTTCACTCTGAGCTATTAATCTCTCTTCTACTTCAGTGACTTCCTGTCAGAAAGTGTTTTTGCCAGGCTGAGGCAGTGGAACATGACAGTGCTGCGTCCAAACGGCATTGGGCGTTCTGGGTAAACAGAGTGGATATGATTGGTAAAATGATCCTGGGCCAGGAGTGTGTTTTCGGTGTGTCTGGCGAGGGTGGGCCAAGCAGCTCTTGCCTTTTGTTTTTCCACCTGACTGGTGTCATTACCTCCGCCTCTCTCCCACTGATGCCACCATGAGCTGACAGCCTCTCTCTTCAGCCCTGCTAATCATGTCATTCCCTCTCTACATCTGCATCTCTCTTCGCCATTAGAATGTTGATGACTGGCTTTTCTCAAGAGTCTCACTATTTCACCTTGTCATCTTTCTCCCTATTTTTCTAGGCCTCCAATCTGAAGGTAGTCTGTTTTTGATGAAGTAGTTTCTACGGTTCATCACTCTACTATTTGTTTTGTATCGTTTGTCTTTTTAAAGTGGTTGCAAGGCAGCGATGCGTTTTGTAGATCATTGCAGTCTTAGATTAGTGATTTAGTGATTTTTTTTAATACTGTATCTTTATTTAATACAAATAAATGTAAAAGCAGAAATATTGTGAAATATTATTACAATATAAAATAACCATATTTAATACACCTTAAAGTATTTTAAAATGCTATTTTAAAAGCTGAAATATCAGGCATTACTCCAGTCAACATGATCCTTCAGAAATCTGTCTAATATGCCAATTCATTACTTAACAAACATTTCTAATTATTATCAATGCGGAAAATATTATTTTTGTGGAAACGATACATATTTGTTCAGGATTCTTTGATGAATAGACAGTTCAAAAGAACAGCATTTATCAGATTGTTTGTAACAAATTCAAAAGTCTATACTGTTACTTTTGATCAATTTAACGTAATTCTTCTAAATGAAAGTATTAATTTCTAAAATCAATAGTTAATCATTAATAGCTGCACAGCGGTTAGCAAATCTGTACTATGTCTGCCACAGTATTCAACAAGTACACAAAAAAATACAGAAGAGAACATCTAATTTAATATTAAATGGGAGAAGGGTAGACATCACATTCAAAAACCTGAAAAAAAGGGTAAAAGGCTGAGAGGCTCTTTTTCAAATATAAGCACTACAGATACAAAAAATGTAATCGTACTTTATATGTACTTAACCAAGATAATTTTAATGTGGCATGTGTGATATAGTTTTTGTGAATAGTATGTGAGCGGAAAGCAAAAATAAAAAAAACAACTGAACCAAAGCCTAAAATCTAAACATTTTAACACTATTCTTTTGCTGCCTTGCAAGTGTTTTCTTTTTTAAAGTGAAACTGACACGAGCCTATTATGTTACTTACAATATGTAATGAAAAATGTCATGTTTAAAAAAAAAAGAAGCTAAAATACTAAAGAAAAAACAATTTCTGACATTTTTCTCAACGTAGCAGTGGCCTACAAAGTGAAAAGTGGCGGCGGACATTTTCCGTTCAGACTGGGCTCGATGGGAGGGAGGGAGGAAGGGAGGGATGGCCGCGTGCACTTACTTCTCTTGCAGCCACACTTTTTAATCCTTTTGGGATCCGTGATGTCATCATGACATGCTTTGCAGTAGAAAAATGCTCTGAAGAGAGAGAGAAAGAGTGTCCTTCTCATTTCAGTTTTGATTTGTATGTAAAAAAAAGAAAAATCAAACGGATTGGAAACATGCTTACCTTTTCACCTCTTTAGCGTCACTGGCGATAAAGAATCCCAATGTCCCCTCTTGCATCTTAACATGATTTCCGGGGTTGATGAGAATACTGTTCAGTCAGAAAGAGGGTGATTCTCATTAACATGAAGAAAATCCATCTTGCACATTCAAACACTCTAATCAAGAGGAATGGTACACATGTTTTTGGACCTCGTTGAGAAACCGATGAGAAAACATGCATCAAATTTTGATACTGGAATTGTACTTGTGTCAAAAAAGCTGTAGGGAAAGGGACCCATTCAAGAAATACTGTTTAGGCCACTTGGTTTCACACAAATACAGTACAGTACACAACAGCATGACTTGCCCATTTTAATTCTTTTCCATGATGGTCTTAGATTGAATTGGTTGATGAGATAAAAAGAAAGAATTAAAATTGGGGTGGTAACAATCTAGTCGTCGGGCCTTCAGAAACACAGTGTGAGGTCTATCGTCACATAGCAGTGCAACTTAATTCCTGCTTTAGTGCAGTGGAAAGCAAGGGAATGACCAGCCCACCAAGAGTTCAGGGTGCATTCTGTGTCTCTGAATCTGCGGTAACAGCTCAACTAAGCCAATACATGCCATGCTGTTTTACTTGAGGTTGCTACTACGGAAACAGGACAAGCTAATTCTGAAATTATGTTAAAGACATTTGCATATCATAGAATTTGAAGCTTCAGCTCATGGTTATTATTTGTATTGTTGTTGTTGTTATGTGACCACATCATTAAATGGGCGCTGAGGAAGAGGCTGCACTAACAATAATCATTTTCTGCCACTCAGATGGACCGAAATGTACATTTTCTGTCATTGAATATTTTTAACTTTACTGGAGACTGTACATATAGCAGCCATACTGTATCTTATGTCTTTATTTTCTTTATTATTCTTATTATTTTATTAATAAGAAATATTATTATGACAGTGACGTATAATGTCTGAAGCAATAAAGTCTCCAAATTAAAGATCATTACACCGTAACAGATTTTTAAAGACAACATTTTCTTTAAAATATTCTTATAATATATAATATTCTATAATATATTCTTCAAGCTCTTAATCTTCAGCAGAACACAAAAAGGATCATTGAAACTTGAAACTAATCCAGAAACCCCCAAAATCCCGAAGGTTTGCTTCTGCTGATCAAAGCATCTTGAGACAAAACATTGAAACTGACATATTTTAAGATATGTCAATACAATTTGCTTTCAGTTAAAACAGCTCAAACTTGCATTTTAGACAAGGACAAGGCTCAGGGGGATAATATGTTATGTGTGCTTTAAGAGAGATCATTTTGTCACATGATCTTTGATAAACAGATAAAGAAAAATGTAATAAGATTAAATTGATACATTTAATATGTTTTACCTTTTAAAAAAAGAAAGAAAAGAAGATAAACCCATAAACATTTGAATGGTTAAAAGAAATCGTATTCAAATTCAAAACACGTAAAGATGGCCGTTATAAAATGAGAATTGATAGGTTGAAATTGGTCTTCTTCACTGGTTGATCAATCTCAGGCAATTGTGAACAAATACCAGGCACTGTCAAGCCTAAACTAGCTCTGTCAGTGTCTCTGTGTGACTTCCCTTGGTGGGCGAGGAAATTTGGCTGTCTATGAATCCAGTGTCAGCTTCTGCCAGATATTTGGGAGAGTCTGGGTTGTAACTGTAGAGGTTCAGCAGCGTAGACAGAGCCACTACTGAACCACTGTATCATTCCCCATTAATTAGACAAGAGACAGGATGACACAACACAGCCATCAATGGTTGCCATTTGTTAGAAATCATCAGCGAATCGAGTGGTGCCTGCAACACTTGACAAATGCCCAGCTTGACTAGAGCGTCAAGGCCAGAGAGCCCAGACGAAAGGAAAAGGTGCATGACACACATCCCATTATTCCATAGATTCAAAAAGGTGGCCAGAATCACTTATTTACTGTTTGATACATGTAGTCTTTCAAAGTCCTTTCCTCTGGGCTCATCAAATAACCACTCTGTTGGAAATGAAGGCCAAAAGAGGGGGATTTAATCCATTATAAAGCGGATGTTGGCTGGTCAGTTAATGAAAATGTCAAAAGCTCTCTGTATTGCTTTAAATTATTGCGCTGGGTTATTTATCAGTGAGCTTTATATCTGATTAAATAGCCCCCTTAGCGAGAAGCAGCACATTTGACATGCTCTTCAGAAGATGAATACAAACAGACTCATTCACTGACATATTCACAAACGTTGCTTCCCAAATCTGAGATTTTCACAACATCTGGCAATAAATCAGACAGAAGCCATTTGCAATGGGTCGATCACAGACCTATTGCATGGAAATGGAGGGTTCCGCTCGTGTCAAACCTCATATTATGGGAAACAAAGTAAGCATCGCAAATCACGTGACAGCCGACGGGCATGCGGTTACCAAGAGCATCACAACCAAGGGCACATCTAAAAGAGAGCAGGTGCAGCCACCGCACAGCGGCACGTAGATGCAAACTGTTGCAGTAACTTCTGTGCAGTTGGATTGTTGTATAGAACACCAAACTGACAGGAAGTGACCTCACTTCATAAACATCTACTCAGAGACGCACAGGCATTTGAGAACATGATGAAAGTCAGTTCAGGACAAAAAAACAGGTCGACCACTCAATCACACGCACTCAACAGAATCAACATCTCATACAAATACAAATCACACTCCCTCCCGACACACAAATACACACAAACGCGATACAGTGTTAGAGTGGTAATGACAGAAAAGGCAAAGATGGTGCTGTGAATAGTGTGGCCTTTAATAACCAATCAGTGTTTGGCGTTTAAAACTGTGAAGTAAAACTTGCCATTTTTGAGACACATCAGTTCTTAATGGACAAACACTAGTATTTTCTGGTATACTGTATAATGCATTGAGTACAGTTGTTTTCTGATTAGGGCACGTTTCTCTGTGCATTACAAAATAAGTGAGAAAAACATGAAGTACTGTTTGCATGGAGAGCAAAACGGTGAAAAGACACGGGCAAAATTTATTTGCAGTTCATGAACACTGAAAAGTAATCAAACACGGAAAAAAGGAATGGAAAGGAGAGGAAGTCGAGAACAAAAACCTATGACGCACGAGCATGGAGTGGATAAATGTGTTGATATGTGAACAGCACAGACAAAGAAACGAATGAATCGAACAATAGCAACTACTCTCTCTGCCTGCAAAGAAGTTAGTGCATTAAGCACAAAGAGAATCACAATATAAGAGATAGTGAGAGATTTTGGCCATTTTTGAGAGGGAGGTGGTACAATATCCTTAAGCTTTTCTCCCACAGTTGATCTAAAGTGTAGAGGGGTGAGATAATGAAGAGGGCATACCGCTTTCTGCTTCTGCAAACAACAAGAAAACATTATAAATCAAACATAGACCGGGAAAAAAGGAGGCGAGGAGTCAGTCATCTGTATCTGCACATTAAGATCAGGAGTCTAAAGTAGAGGGCAAAACAGTCACTTTCACCATAAAAAACAAACAAAAAAACACTTTGCATTAGTTAACTCATCTGTCCTACAAAAGGAAAAATATGGTCTAAATCCCAAAAGTGCGCTTCTAAGTTTAGACCAGCCTAGAAACACCAAATTGAGAGTTACGCTAAAGGATAATGTTGTGCCCCCTGAAGGTTTTGTCATCATGTGTGGAATGGCAAAATTATGAACCAAAGTTTAACAGCCATCCATTAGAAAGTAATCAAATTATATGAACTGTATCACACAGAGTGACAAAAAATAAAAAATAACTTTTGGCATGGAGAATACTGGACATGAGTGGCACTTTTATGTAATATCTGGGAAAATACGGGTTCTGTTTTAGATTTTTAACAGGCTAATTAAAAAGAGAGAAAAAAACTTGTTCATACTGTACTAGTGGGCGGTGTGAGAAAACTTGTAATGGTGTATATATATATATATATATATATATACACACACACACACAGTATATATTAAATAACCATATGTTTATATCTATTTTGGGATAATCCAGAGAATTACTTCATTCCCATTTGATAATTTTGTCTTTTTAATTTTGAACTTCCTGGTAAACAAACGTCAAGGATACTATTGTAACCTCCATTCCCTGAAGGAGGGAACAGAGACATTACGTCAGAATTGAACTAATGAAGCGGATTCTCCCCCAAGAGATCAATTATCTTTGAGTGTAAACTAAATGAGCCAATGCACGAAAATATATATATATAAAAAAATAAAAGGATGACCCATTCAGGTTTTTGCTGAGGAGTCAATCTGGTGGCCTAGCCGCTCAGCGGTGGTATAGCAATTGTGGCGATGGAATGTAACGTCTCCTTCAGTGAACAGGGGTTACAATATTAACCTAGACGTTCCATATCAGTGAGTCACAATTCAACGTTATGTCAGAACTGAACTGACAAATTGGGATCCCTACTTATCTCATTATTCCTGCTCCATCCAGCACCTTGTGTAAGCCACCTGATCTCCCTGTATCTTTTGGGATGGATGATGGGAGAGGGCTTTGCACAGGTAAAGTCAATCACTGCTGTTCCTTCTGACCTGCTCAGTGAGATTTTGGATAACACTGGAAAAGCGTACCCCCACAGGGGAACGCAACAGAGACCACATGGAGGTATCATTTAAAAAGATGCAATGTCACACCTGTTTTTTCTCTTTTAAGGAAATACTCTTTTAAGTGCTGAAGTTCACATTGGAAATAGGTTGCAGCCCAGCTTGTAGGACTGTGCCTGCAGTTTGCAAAAAATGCTCTGAAGTCACACCAACAGAGCTTGTAAAGAGCTTCTCCGACTCAGAACATGCGATGCAAATCTCGTATGACAATATGCATTGGCTTGTTTAGTTTACACTTATACAGGCGAGATCCCAATTAATCAGTTCAGTTTTGATGTAACTGAATGTTACTGACTAAAATATCAGCTTATTCATAACAATTTATCAAATCTGACATCAACGTAAAAACATATTTCTATTACTTAACAAAAAATAAATGATAAAACGTATAATATAAAATGGATAGTTATGGCTATAAATTCTGAATAAATTATTGATATTAATTATTGGATTAGCTGCTTTTAAAGCTTTTATAAAATAGAAGGCTATTCAGTCACATCCCAGTTCCATAGTAAAAGTGCATTTCAATGTTGTAACTGTAAACTCTGGGTTTTGCAAAACAAATAGCACTTTCATTATAAAAATTCTTCCATACAAATCCTACAATTTTTTATACACTTAATTTATCATTCCACTATTGAATCCTCTGACATTAATAAAGTGAAGTAGTCCTAGCCGATACAGGACATCTATCTAAAGAGGAATAAATGTAAAAGCAGAATGTTTTTTCTAGTGTCCCATAATATATTGTCATACCGCCCATATGTCACCAAAAAAAAAAAGAAAGAAAAATCACGTGAGCTGCATGTCATGAGTTAATAGAGAACAAACAGTACCAGATCTTCTGGTTGGTTTTTGGGCTGTGTGTGTGTGTTTTCAAGCCATCTTGTGTTCTAAACCACACTCATTAGTACTTACTGTGTACATAAAATGAATTAGTAAGAGTTACAGTGCACAGAAACATTGGAACACAGGTTGTGGATGTAGGAAGGGGTGGTGGGATTTGGCAAAGTCGAAGTTACTGAGACAGAGTACTTCATGTTATTAGTTCCAATGGGTCACTTAACAGAATGCCACAGGAGTGCTATTGATAGAAGGCTCTTTACTCGGAGAGTAAACCTTCATCAATACAGCACAGTGAGTCTGAGCAGATGTCATAGCTCTTTGGCTTCACGGTGACTCTTACAGGCAGTGATTGGCAACTGTGATGCTGTGAGAGTCAAGCTGAGGTGAAGTTACTCCAGTGACAGAACATAACATGCTGCTGTCTCAATGAGAGCTATTTAAATTTGAAACCAGATTAGATCATTTGCAGAGAGAGTTAAGGATGAAAACCTGCCAGCCTTTTCTTACAACATCATTTCTAGTGAGTTAAACAGGAGAACTGTGCTGTAGGGGGTCTGTCTGTAGGACCAAGGAGGGACACAACTGCTTTGCCCCTCTTTGGTTGGTGTATTGTGCATTGTGGAGATGAATACCAAAACGGGACAAACCTGCTTTCCCTTTGCTCTGACTTGTACTCAATAGCGATCAATAACAACTTGAGCTTCACATAGCACAGCCTGAAAAAGAGAACAGACTTGTGAGTATTACTCACTACATAAGAGCCATTAAATTAGACCATAAAAACCATTTTAAGTTGATCCCTTGCAATCAGGACAGTCTATCTAAATCACATTGGTTTAAAATCCTCCCCCACATAACAGTACATAAACATAAAATTTGTCCTGATTGGCTGTAATTTTGTCAAGCAGCAGTTTCATTCAGTGTGAACAGACAAATTATTTGTTGTTGAAGATGTATCACATCACATGAGGACACGTGATAGCCCAGGTTTGCAGTCGATTTGGCAATATATTAAAAGGTAAGAACATACGAGAGCCTTTATGATACTTACTATTATGTGTTCGTAGCAATGTGCTGTAAAGCTTTAGAGAAGAAGCATACTTACTCACAAATTGTAGGAAATGAAAGCCCCACAAAGGCACTGGACAGATATTCGGTGTACATTTCATTTGCAACTCCCTCCAGATAATACTTCTGCCATGTATCCTCCTCAATCTGCAAGGCAAAAACTGTTGGATTCAGATACACAGTCAGGGAAAACACCTCATTGACTGCGCTGAAGGGATAGAGGCACCAAAACATTAAATACATGACTATCTAAACTTTTATTTTTTCCGTTGACAAAAAGTTCTAGAAAATAAGATATGACTTAAAGGGATAGTTCATCCCTGCATGGGCTCCCTGTAAAGTTTAGGGTTTATTTTAAAATTCTTACCTATAAGACATTACCTGGGTTATACCTGGCAATACCTGACTGTGATCCATTATACCTGACTGTTGATAACGTGCAGTAAACAGTAAAACTATCTGCAATACAAACCAATTTGTATTTTTGTTATGATAATGAATTTAATATGATAGCAACTAAAAGTTTGCAAGATAAAGCAGCATAACAGACTGTTTTTGTACAGATAAAATAACTGGAGGCGAATGACAACGGAAGCCAGACACATTAAAGTTACAAACAGCCATGTCTGCTCTTTCGTTAAAAATAAGGTGGATATAACGAAATGATATAATTAGGCTTTTATTCACATAAAAATGTTGATTAATGAACATACACAGAACTCATCAAACATGTTGAAAGGAAAGTCAACCGTGTTTGCTTGACACACAACCACCAATGAGGTTTGTTCTTAAATGTCAAGCAAGTACCGGTGAGCTTCTTTTTACCATATTTGAGCTCCTCTATGTAAGTGTGTTTATCAATGTGCTTAAATTAAATGTTCATCTTGCAATTGTCTCGCTTCGGCAGACTTGGATTAAATTTCTTGATTCATATGGATTGGTTTTACTATCATAATGAACTTTTTAAAGTGAGAATGTTGGTTACATGGACATTCAATGGAGGTACAGAAATCTTAGTTTCATTAAATTTCAAAGATCAACAAAAGCCTTATGGGTTAGGAACAACATGGGATAAGTGATAACAGAAGTTTAAATTTTGGATTTCACAAATGTGTCATTCCAAAGAATTTTCAGTATATAATTAGGTCCCTAAAAGTTGTTGTTTTCATGTGCAAGTTACTCAAATCTCACTCAAGTTATATAAGGCATCAACTCTGACTAAGTTGGATAACCACTAAGAGGCATTGTGCACAATCTCATACTTAGAGATTTTCTCTCTTTCTCAATATCAATCTTTCACTTGTGTAACATTTCAACCTCTTTCAGACTTGAGATTGAAAATAAAGGCCAGGCATATTCCCGTGTCTGAACTCACAGATGGGCTCTTCATCATCTTCTCATTACACACGTCTCAGGATGTGGGGCGGGTGTGGCTGTGATAAGCAGCACGGCTATTAGGCAAACACTCTGCCATTAGTCAGCCATCTCGCCAAGCCAATGTCTATCTGACAGATAGTCAAGAGAGATGCTTTCAAAGCCAGGCCCAACTCTCTTTCCCTCTGCCTGGCTAAGAGCACTCGCATTCCGGTGCAGGCATCTTTTAGGGCGGCACTAATGGGTAGAGTTTTGTCATAAAATCCTAAAGAGATGGCAGCCATTCACCATAGGCTCCCTAAATTACCGCATGCATTTGTGCCCTGCCTGTCAGACCTGATGTAAGTGTTACGGGCGTGTTCTTTTGCACCGACTGAACAATTATTTCCTCCAGTCCCTTCAAATCCCTTCTGCTTATTGCTTTTTTGTTAAACCTGTAGAGACCAGATAAAGGATTCAAGCTGAACACTCTAGCAATATTATTCTTCGTGAACGACACAACACATCACAGGTTTATACTTAGGACAACAGACATAATGCAAATGTGTTTGTGGCTGTGTGAATGTGTGCATCTCTGGGGTGTGGGTCTCATTAACACCTCCCGGTAACACCCTTCTGCTTTGCTTCCTGAATGCCCGCTCAAATCAGTCATGTTGCCATCTACACAAGCGGCCCTCTCTAACCCCGCTCCTTCAGCAGACAGACTGGGCCTTACACTCTCACACATTGTCTATATTGTGCTCTTTCTCAACGTACCTTATGTGAAGTTGCTGATAGAAATTGACGGAAGATATTTTAGATGAGAGCCAACAAAACTCTATAGAGAGCCAAGAAATATTAGCTTATGATCACCAAGGCTGCAATTATTTGATAAACAATGCATAAAATATATTAATACTATCAAATAGTATTAAAAGTTAAGTGGGGTTTAAAAAAAACGTAATAAGTAATTTATTTCTGTGATGGTAAAGCTGAATTTTGACCTTGAGGACTTTCAGAAATCATTCTAATATGCTGATTTGGTTCTCAACATTTCTTCTTAAGGGCCAGTCACACAGCGAAAACGCATGAATCACGCACGAATTACGCACACATTTTCGTTTCTGCGCGGAGCGTGCGTCGTATGCGTAATTCGTCGGTGGAACGAACGTGGACCGTCAGTGATTGTAAGTGGATGTGCGTCGAAGGCGGTTTGTGCGTGATTTTGAGTTTTGAACAGTTCAAAATTTTTCCGACGCATGCGTTATTCATGAGTTGGCGTGCGTAGTTTATGCGTAGTTTCTGCGTTGAGTATGCGTGACTATGCGCGAGACACGCGTCGGCCGTCAGTGCTTATGCGTCAGAACTGGTTAGAAACCGCGCACGTCCATGTCCGTCCACTGACGCCCCACCTTCATATCACGCATGAACCGCGCACGTATCACGTTCATTCCACTGACATCCACTGACAATGTGGATTCTGAAAGTGCTTGTACGTGGAACGTTCACGAAGCGTGCGTGTTTGGACGCGCTCCGTCAGTGATTCATGCGTCGGGCGTGCGTCGAATGTTCGTGGAATACTTTGGTCAATTTCTCGACGCACAAGCACGCACAAACCCAATCTGTGCGTGATTTGTGAGTGATTTGTGCGTTATTGGCTGTGTGACTGGCCCTTTAGAAATATATTACATATATTTTATGGACAATGGGATCTTCATAATGTAGACAGTAAGGTGACTAATATTGTATTGGGTCAAAGGCAATTTTTTGAGCTCGATCAGTAGAGCATTGGTGTTTACAACACCAAGGTCATGGGTTCGATTCCAGGGAAGGCAAGAACTGATTCAATGCGTTTCTTGAACGCAATGCAAGTCGCTTTGGATAAAAGTGTCTGCCAAATGCATAAATGTAAATGTATTTTGCAGAATCCTTTCATTGCATGGCTGATGGAAATAATGGAAGCTTCTCAGCATCTCTATACATTTTATGATTTCACTGCTCTTTTGTTTCGGGTTGCCATCAAATCCATTAAGAAACGATTAGCAACAATATTGATACACTTTCCTTTTTGACAATTAAAGAAAGTGTTTTGGTGCTGTCAATTGTGAGTACAGACATGGGTCGGAGAGGTTAGAAATGTGTATTCGTATACTGCACTCTGGCATGGGTGGTCCGGGCTGTCTCTCCACTGTATTTTTATGAAAAGAGTGATGTGCCCTGCAGATGTTTCCACACATGCCACATTTAAACAGTCATTATAAAGTCATTCCTCATCTCTTTATGACATGAGAATGTTGCTCTCCATGTTGAAAGCCTACGCAGTCTAGAAAGAAATCAAAGCGAGAAAAATATAGCCCTTTGCGGATTTCAGAATACGGTTTACAATCTCTGTGAAATTCTTCAGTCTGATCGCTCACTCATGCTCTCTCTTGATCTCTGCATTTTTCCAAAGCGCTGCATCCAAATCTGAACCACCTGATAATAACCCACCTCACTGCAGCCATTCAGGCCTTGGACCGTTTTATTTAGTGTTTTCTTAAAAGGAGCGATCCCATACATCTCCGAGCAGTCTGGTTTAGTCAGACGATAAATAAAGATGGCTTTGGGGTGCCGTTCATTGACTATGAAGCAGGCACATGGTTCGCATTTCCCAGCTCTATCGACACGCAGGAGAACAGTAAATTGTGAAAGAGGAAAAACCACTAATTTACATCCTCACTTCCACCATGCCATTGACTCATATAAATTACCTCATAATGGCAGCAGCATTGCTGTGTTGCCATCCCGAGTGCGTCCCAAATGAGACCGCCAGGCTCAGAAGATGATTTACTCAATACCATAATGGCTCTGGTGATTGAGTTGAAGTGGGGATGGAGGCTTATTCTACTCTATGGGTTTTATCAAAGCCCAAGACGGGCTGACTGTACCTTGATGTATGACCTCATGGAGAAGAGATTGGCGAGCATAGTGGACAGGCCCTGTGCCAGGCAACTCTGGGCTATGAAGCCAGCCTTCAACTCGGCCAGGCAGATCGCATCATCCCCCTCCTTCCAGTTCCAGCTGGGAATGTTTAGCAGATGGGCCTGAGGACACATGGGACAAGACAAGGGGAAGTTAACAACGTCCCCAGCTGAGATGTCTAACATGTGTAGTAATGAAAAACACCAGCAAAAAATGAGAATCAATAAATTACTTATAGCTTAGAGAGAAGTTGTAGTTCTCTATGCTAACTTGTAGCAAATCGACATGAATTTATTATTATATTAAGGTTTAAAACACTGTCAAAACACGACGTCTTACAACAGCCCCTGGTCTCCCGTACCTTGTTAGATTATATAAATCTGTCAAACTGATAACGCAAATCTCATAACAGTGGCATCTCCCTATCATATCTCATTGCTAAAACAGCGGGATCTCTGACAGTCCACTAAAACAGTTGTCTACAGTTGACATTCAATTGCTCTCGAGTGAACTGTCCCATGAACAAAAAACATCCATCAAGTCATTAACATCCATCTCCTGTTCCAGCACTCCCTGATGAATACAAAACTGTGTTTGTGTTGGTGTAATAGGGCATAAACACTAAACACACTCCTTTGAACTTACCATTGAAATGGAAAGGGGAATCGGAAGGCTTGTTTTCATGTGGCACATTTATTTGACAAGTCATGTTTTTTATCGCTTTTATAGCCTCTTTGTAACATTATATATGTATACTTTCCATTTAGGTCGTCATCCTTTTATTGTCGACAAAAAACATACACTTCCTACCTTATTGTGGTACTGCAACATTTGAGTGATTATTCTGATCTTTGGATGGTAGTTCTTGATAGATATGACTCTGTAAAAAAAGCAGACGAGTCAACATGAAACAGCATGTTTGCAGCAAAGGAGAAAAATAGTTTCTGCCTGAAAAAAATAAAATACATTTTTAATAATTTTTCAAACAAATAATTTTTCAAAATAAATCATGTGCAGTAAAAAAATGTGCAGTAAAAAAGGGTTTTGATTAAGTGTGCATTTGGTCATTTCTAAGATACACAATCATTCCAGTCAGTTTCGAGTCTCTTAAAAGATGGCTCACTAAGGCTGTTTTTATATGATATAATAAAATAAAAGCAGTAATGAAATATTGGGAAATATTACAATTTAAAATAGCCTTTCTATTTTAACATATTTGAAAGTAATTTTTAATTTTAAATTTAATTTATTTAGTAATTCAGTGTTACAGTGTCACTTTTATTTAGCAAGACTGTTTCAAATTGATTCAAACTAAATTAATTGACAGTAAAATATAAACCGGTAAATATAAAAAATAAAATTGGTTTAAATCTTTACTGTCAATAAATTGAATTTGAATCTATCTGAAACAGTGTTGCTAGAAAAAAAGTATTATTTCTTTAAGAAAAACATACTGACCTGAAACTTTTGAACGGTAGTATTTGAACAGCTCTTGAGAAATATCATCAACATGATTTACACTCAAATGAGAAAACTCTAGACATTAATCTTCAAGTAAAATCTGTTTTATTCTGCAAGGAGCAGGTCGCTCCCTCATGTAAACAAAAACGTATTGAGTGCACCTTTAACCTCTAGGACTGTCCCAGTACTCACCATCGTAAGTCATTCTGGATTAAAAACAAGCATCTGCTGAATGAATAAAAACCAATTTATCTTTCATTTCCATAGAGAAGCCAGTGATATGTGGCAGAACAGTGTGACTTCCTTGTGAAATTCTCTCCAGTCTCGTAAGAGAGGCGCAGAATTTATTTCCATATTAAGCTGCTCTATAACACATTAGTTCAAAAGAGCATTCCAAGACCTGCCTAAATTAATATTTCATTTTCCAAACAGGCCAGACTGGGTGCAATTCTGTGCGTGGCTCATGGCTAAAAAACATCTTCAGCATGAAAGGAGGAAGTGAAATATGTTTGCCCTCTCTTCACTCGCTCCTTCAGAGCAATATTAGTTGACTCCGTCCCAAAGGAAATTCCTCCTGGCACTTTTCATCTGTGTCCAGGTATATAACGTGCGAATCTGACCTGAGACGCAGAGTTTCCCATTCACACCTTTCTTTAACAGCACAGGAGGGTGAAAGACATCAGCTTTCAATACATCTGTTTTACAGGAGGGCGTCTCTAGTGAGTGTGATGATGCTGCTGCTCAAAACAAGACGTGTTGAAATGCGTCAAGAGTTGATAGCAAACCGTAACCCTTCACCGAACTGACCTCATGATATTCGAGGCATCTTCAGCATCAGGGTCTCCACAGTATTTGTTTGCAAGAATCAAGCAGGCATCAGCTGACTCGATCTGTACAAGATGGAAAAGAAAAGGTGAGGCTGTAGGGGATCTCGGAGGCTGACGGACAAAGACAAATGACTTTTAATGACAGAAACTCAGGGTAGCGAGTAACACTCTATGTAACACTGACAATAACCAATACCAAGGATTGAGCCGAACAGGAAGACTATATACACAGTAAATGAGGGAACTAAACAGGCACAATCTAACCAATTAGACACCATGGAAACAGATGAGAACTAACACAGACAATACAAATCCACAAAACATAAGATAGGCGTAGCAAGGACAGAGTCAAAAACTGTTGCATTATTCTCTACATCATCTATACGATTCTCTATTTGTAATAAGAAAATTAATTACCCAACTGTTCTGAATATAAGACAGTGTTACTCTTGGAAATACATCTGAATAAAAGGGGTCATCTTATATTCAGGGGCTAGACTTTTAATTGTCAATAACACAACCAGAACAATAAAGAGCGCAAAAAACATGTTAAACGATTGAAAGGGATGATTTGGAAATCCATTGCCGCTTGTATATATCTTCTTTTCTTTTTCTTATTTGTACCTATATTTTTTTCTTTGTCTTATTTTCATATGTTCTTTTCCTTTTTCTTATTTGAATGATTTGTAAAGAGTGATTTATAATGAAAGTAATCTTTCCTGTAGCTCAACCAGTAGAGCACTGGAGTTTACAACACCAAGGTTGTGGGTTTGATCCCCAGGGAAAGCAAGACCTGATTCAATGTGTTCCTTGAATGCAATGTAAGTCGCTTTGGATAAAAGCGTCTGCCAAATGCATAAATGTAAAATGTAAATAATCAAGTTAGGGATTTCTATTAGTTAAAACCTTTCTTTACTTTTCTGTATTTTTCCATAGAGTAAAGATGAATATTGTCAGCACTTCTCACCAGATAGAACATGTTATCAAAATGTTTTGAGAAGTCTTTCTGTTGATAGTTGGAGCCTGAGCTGAGTTCAACCTCTGTGTGTGTGTGTGTGTGTGTGTGTGTGTGTGTGTGTGTGTGTGTGTGTGTGTGTGTGTGTGTGTGTGTGTGTGTGTGTGTGTGTGTGTGTGTGTGTGTGTGTGTGTGTGTGTGTGTGTGTGTGTGTGTGTGTGTGTTAATATGGTCTGTATTGGGGAGGTGATTAACTGGCACCATAAGGAGATGGAATGACTTGTTCTCGACAAGCCACGTGGAAGGTCACTAACCCGTCAACCATGTGATCAACGAGGATATGCTTCAGACTGTCTGCTCTTGTGTGGAAAATTACTAGTTTTGGTTATCTTTCTTTCTTTCTTAGCCAATAAGAATCATTTATTTGGGGCGGCCTACGAACTCCTTGTGAGACCTGAAGCTGGTTTCTGCTGATGAAACTGCAAACTAAACTTCACTAAAATGTATTCTATTGACTGCACTTCTGACTCCTGGTCTTCATTCAACATATCTGGTCCTCGGGTCTTAACTGTAATTCCCCTACACGAGTGTGCCCCCCCAGCAGAGCAATCAAAACAACTCTCAAGCAGTAAAGAAATATTAGTTTTATACATATGTTCTAATATACATACAGTATATTTTGTTTTAATGTCACATGTAATAATCTAAAGGTTTACTGGATTTTAAACTTAGGTTCTTTTGTAGCATGGGTTTGGTGAAGTGTAATGAAAAACAAACACCATCATATGCTTCCTGCCGCTGCTTCCTGATGGTTTAGAGAACAATTACTCAAAGTTGGCCCCTGTCATTTCAAAGAATAGATACAACGGTGAGCACGTCGAGTATAAACACCTTGTCCGTTTGGGGAGGAGAGCGCGCTATGAGGAGCCAGGCGAAAGTATAAACAAGGCTGTTTTTCAACATGACAACATCTGTCACTGCACATAAAAAGGTGAGAAATCAGTCATTGTGAAATCTATTGGAAATGAGAACTACAGGTTTTTTTATGGTTGTCGCATAATCAGGGTCGTCTTATATTCAGAACATTACAGTAGATCATGTATCAGTATATGAAGCCATTACTAAACCAAAACGGAAGAAATGCTTTTTTATGAAGTTACCTTTACTCTTGCTAGATCATGCGGGTTGAGAACAGATCCTTGATAGAATTCCACCTGAGTGAAGTGACGTTTGAACAAGGCTTCCAGCTCAAGATTAGGGGAAATACTAGAGTATGGCAAACAGACAAAATATGTTATTAACGAAGTGATGCAAAGCGTTGCGATGTTGAGAATGTAAATTTATAGGAACAAGGTTTCATTGTGCGCCAAATAAAATAAAATACCGCTTACTGGCTGATCTCCTTGTTATATAAAAACAGGCAACTATTTTGTTTTTCTTAGTAACATGCAATCATTATATTCTTTACAGTGGCTCCGTCAGACTCGTAAAATGTATTTCAAAGGGATTGTACTTACTTATGAAGAAAAACAATTTCTACATTGACATCATCCCTGTCCTTGTGTAGGAAGTCTTTAAGGAAGTTGGAAACACTTTCGAGCGTGATATGACCACAGACCACAATATGCCTGTAAGGGGGAAAATTCAGCTGAAGAGTGCAACATAAAATAAAACAAAATCTGGCATATCCTAAAAAGGAGCATAAAGTCATAATAACCCAAAACGTCTTGAAAAGATTAAATGCTGTGGCTTTTAAAGGTTTGCTGTCAGTTATAGTCATAATAGCACATGTTGTTTTACCTCATATTTATAAACATGGTTTAAACACTAAATGAAGTGCTTTGAACTTTTCAGGGCAAACAAAATTGAATCTTACGTTTTAATGTTGGATTGTCAAATGTTCTTAATAACCCGTGTCTCTGTAGCCAAACCACCCTTGTGCTAAGACGCATGTTGACATGTACATCAGTACTAACTGACATGTATCGGAACCCCTGTCAAAAACAGTTAAATTGTTTTTGGATCTGTGGCTGCAGTGAACTCTAACCGTGACTTCTCCGGACAGGCACAGAATGAAAATCAAATGGAACAAACAAACAGACTCAAACGGATTGTTCCAGAGGTCACGCTCTTCTGGGGCTCATTTGTTCTGCCTCTATAGTAAGATATAGTTTCATACTCTAGAGCTGTTCCAAAAACAGGATCAACTTTTTCCTCTCAGAGTAATATATAATAATGCTGTTTAATTCCAGTGTTTTTGATAAAACTGGTTGAGAATCTGATTCAGTGACTCGCTCATGAACACTTTCACATGCTTCATCTTTGAATTGATCAGCGTTTGTAAACAAATTGGTAGAGTAAATAATTCAATGACTCACTCATGAAAACACCAAGTACAGTAATACCTCGGTTTACGAGTTTAATTAGGGAGCTCGCAACTCAAAATTATTGCACACCAAAACAATTTTCCCCATAAGAATGCAATAAAAATCACTCGATTCGTTCCACATGACCATAAATGGCCATTTTATATATTTTGGGGGTTTTAACCAATTAATTACAAATAAAATTATAACAATTAAGATCTCATATAAATACTAATTAATAATTGACAATTAAACTCTAAAAATACTTGACAATTTACTGTAACTCGCACTAGTTTTGAGTAGCGTCGCTGCTGGTGTTTATGGAGACGAGAGGAGGGTTTTACTGCTTACAGGGTGAATTTCGTACCTTCTTTCTTACTCATCTTGGGGACCTTTGTCTATATAAATATATAGAAGTATATATTTCACTATGTGAACAATAGCGATCACAATTAATGTTAACAACACGAGGTAAAAGCGCTTATATCACTTATAAAAGTATCACTGTGGTGAATGATGCAACCAAACTGAGCGATACTGAGAGAATGAACAAGTTAAGGGGTGATAGGCTTTGTGAGAGGCTGTCGTTCCAGTAAAAATGCGTGCGAAGATGCTGAGCGTTAGGAATTTTCCACAAAAAAATGCGTGTTGGCGAGGGAAAATTTTTCTCGCACTCCGATACAATGCTCGTACACCAATTTGACTTTCCATGCTCGTATACAAAGTCACTTGTAAACCGAGGTATTACTGTATGTCCGAAATCGCATGCTGTCTGAATAGGTACTAAATTTGAATTTACTTTTTCTTTTTTTTTTCTTTCGCACACTATATACTAGAGAAGTATTCAAAATGGAACACAGGGACTTAGTTTAGACACACAGTTTAGTCAATGACTCACTCATAAAGATTTGGTGAATGAATCAGTGTATTTGAACAAATACATTCAGTGAACGATTCATTGATTCAAACAAAGTCAATGGTCGCCACTAACTGGCACAGCGATGTAACCTTCACTGAAAAATCCCTCAATTGAAGGTTGTTTTCAAGCCTTTAAACCGTATGCCAAACTACACACAAATGCTCTTTAAATTACACACCAAACATGTTCTCAAGGGTTAATATGTCTGCAATGATCTGATTCGTATAAGAGATTACGGCCATCATTACTATCCTTACAACTTAATGGCCACTTTACTGTAGTAGAACAATAACACTACTTTATTTTCCAAGCAGGGCTTCTATGCAACAGGAGGTTAAAGAGTTGAGTTGTAGCCATAGGGTTTTGCAGATCACTTCACTTCCCATGCTGGATGACTCCAATATTGCTGTGGTCAAAGTCTCAAGAGCTTTAACAGTGCATGGTCATCAATCTAAATCTGCCCAAATAAGTCTCTCCCTTCAGAAGACACAACGTGTACAAAGAACAGGGGCTGCTGACCTTAATCGTAACTGTGTGTATGTGCCTGTTCTCTCTCAGGTGCTGGAGAAATGTGCTTATTTGCGCTGAGATCCACGGCAAACATTAAGTGGATCTCTGTTTGCCGGAGGGGGCTGATGAGGCTTTATGGGTGCAGTGTCTGGATGCTATCACACATAATGATCTTCACAGATCTGGCCTCTTGTACTTAATGAGTGGCAGTAATTGCATGCTTGACTGTCCTGGGATGAGAAGCCTCTGTTGAGTTGATGGCTTGGTGTAAAGCCAACGGCGTCTGGCAAAGGGGTGGCTTGATGAGAGACACATTATTCATGTCTTCCTATTTCCAAAAATGCCCATTTGTGAGCGTTAGCTAAATCAGAGGGTTTTGTATGACAATGCTCTCACTCTTTTTAACTCTAGAACAGCAGAACAGTCTCTGGCAAGGATACAAACACACTCTGGCTCGGCTTATGTCAGACATCTTGTCTCCATGTTTGGATGAGCTTTCAGTGGTGCGTGACTGTGCTACTGATTGTGTTTCACCACTGTGGGGGCAGTTTTGTTTTGTCTTTATTTTTATTGTACAGCCAATGAAAACAATCTAATCCTTCCTTACTATTTTTGTGCTTGAGCTAAAGTGCACTCAGTAATATATACCCATTACAAGTTTGAACTTTTATAATGATTTTTCTATTTAAAAGACTCCTGAATTTAAAAGACTCCTGAAGCCTCACGGTTTCCAATAAAATATTAAGCAACTGTTGTCAACACTGATAATATTTTTTTTAAATGCTTCTTAAGCACCAAATCAGCATATTAGAATGCATTTTCATTTTAAAACGGTAATAATAATAATATTTAACAATATTACTGTTTTTACATGTATGTATGTATATAAAATGTAGATATATTAAAATAGATTTTATCTGAGGGAGATTTTTTTTTTTTAAGTATAAAAAGACTACAATATAGATGGAGGTAAATATTTAACTAGTCATGTGATCTGCCTAGACATCAAACAAACGTACATCAAACAACATCAAATTACTGAGTGCACTTTAAAGAATTACAATAGCACTTTCTACATGATCTATTTGCATTTCTATTTCTAGTATTTGATCTGTTGGCATTTGTAGTACAATTTTAAACTCCTTTATGAATGTATAGCCACAATATTGTTCACAAATAGGGAACAATTACATTTTAAGATGAAAGTTTTTTTTAATCACTGATTAAAAGTAATATGGATAATCACCATGAAAAAACATGTTGAAAAAACACCAGAGCATTTTTAACATGAAAATAAAATCTGTACTTTTAAAATATAAAAATGTTTTAAAAATTAAATACTACTGGAAAAACTACACACTTAAGATGTCTTCAACTTAAAATACACACACTAACAACACTACACTGTGAACAACACACAGTGAAGAGAACACTTGGGTTACAACACAGTTACGCACAAAAAGGTGAAATAAAATAAAAAGTGCACAAATAGAGCAATCAAACGCAGAAGGGCAGTTACCCAGCATGCACTGTGAAACATGCCAAAAAAAGAAAATAGAAAGCACCCAAAATACGGAAAGCATAACCAAAATTTGAGGAAATTAAAAACAACAAGCTCGAACATCAGCCTCAGCAGCGAAACCATTGATACTGCTCTAATCCTTAAACTAATCAATCATTTCAGAGCCGAACGGTCGAGTTTAATCAATCAACATGTTTTAGGAGCAGATAGTTGTGAATGTCACCTGATGAAAGGGGTGAATGCCTGCCCTTCTCTTCAAACCAAGAGAGAACAGGGCTTGAGACGGACCACATGTGTAATCCGTATGGAGCCAAGGCTCCATCATCATTATGACAGAGAAACAATTATTAATTTGGCAACTCTTTAGCCATTAACATCTCTTTACACTGCTATAATTATTCAAAAACACTTCATTATGTCATTTCTGACTGCAATTTCATTGCATGTGTTTTTTAAGGCTGGGTATCGTTCAATGATAACCAGAGGGGGACCTAATGCTAAGAATCGACCATTAAAGCGTATATTGACTGGCATCTAATATAAATGCATGGGAGTTATCATGGTGGTTATTTGCTACAAATCACAAGAGCGATCAATTTTAATCTCTCTCATGAGGTTTGTTTCAGAGAGTTTATTTCAACTCACTGCTTTTTCATTAATTAAACTAGAAACACATAAATATGCAATATTCCAAGTGTTTCACAGCATTTATGGCAAGTCAATGTGGTTTGTGATGTATAAACTATATTTCATATTTTCAAACTATTATAAACCGTTGTTTTTTTATCAATCATAACTGGACACATTGGTTAACGTCAATTTTTGTCCATGTTTAAAACAATTGTGAAAAGAATCATAAAATGAATATTACATAAACAAATAATTCTGCAACATTTTAGAACATATTTGAGAACTTAAATGGAAAGTTCACCCAAAATGTAAACTCTGTCATAATTTCCCCACCTCATATCCAAATGCATATTAGTGTTGTTTTAACAGTATTTATATATTTTCTTATTTGTATAGTCTATTTCAGTTTTTGTTTCTGTACATGTATTTAAATTTGACAAAAACGTCTCGGGTAAACCATGGTTCCCTACTGCCTAGGGGACGCAACGTCTCGTTCCCTATTCTCAGGGAACCCACGCAGCGCGCGTTCCCTTTGGGAAGGGAACATATTTACAGTTAGTTGTCAAGGCAAGTTAGTATTTATTCTACTATATTTTATTTTAGCTTTATTTTTATTAATTATTTTTATTTTTATTAGCTAACAATTCTAACACAGACATATTTATTTCTTCTGTGTGACACAAAAAGGGATCATTTGAAAGTCACTAAAATCTACAACATTGGATCCAAAATGACTTCCATTGTACGGACAAAAAACACTGAGGATTTTTTCCCCTTCTTTTTGCGAATAAGAAAGATTTGTAATGGCATGAGTTTAAATGAAGAGTAAATGATGACAACTTACATTTTTGGATGACTATTCTTTTAAGAGCAAAGTGGACCGTGCACACTTGAGATTTGTGGAAAACAGTAATTTACATTAAATGCACGTATTGCTAATTCATATTCACACTATTGGATATTGAAAGACATGAACAACATTATTGAATAAAGATATTTTAATTGAACTTTGCCTTGATTTATTTTCCTAAACAGACTTTCTATTTCTCCCAAAAATGTTTCTGTCACGTTTTTCATGCTGCATACGTTTCCCTGCCGGGCCCCAGGAGGTTATACATAAATATAAAATTCTGTTAAATCTCAGCCTTATAACTAGCAGGAGAATGTTCAATGCAGTGAGCTGTCCAACATCACAGACTATACATCAGACTGTCAGCTATGCATGGACAGTTCCCCAACACACCTAAGCAGAAGTCAGGAAACCAGATGACTGAACCTCCATTGATCTCACTCGTTTTAATGTGTTGTGAGAGCCATATCAGTAATGGCATTCCTATATGCCATTTCACCCTCTTTTCAACTCTTTCTCCATGAATGCTCATGCCAACACAGACCTGGTCTGCTGGGGCAAGCTGTGCCGACTCCTCATATTTGGTGTGACTTCGATTGTGGAGAGAAGCTCAGAGGCGGCGCATGAGCTCAGAGTTCACTCAGGGTTTATGTCAGTTTCTCTAATGGAAACCACAGAGATCCCGGCCTGATCCAACAGAATACTGCTCTATATTACAGTCAGAGATCCAGATCTGTGTTCCCGTTCTGATGGTTAAACACACGCTGACATAAACGGCCATCACAAACCTGGCTGTGGCGTGATTTCAATAGCAGAGATTACACTTCAAACTACTGCTAGGCTCCATACTCCATGACCGTAGTGTCCGGGTTCAAGACCAAAAACAAAAACAAAACACGGAAACATTTCTAAATGGCTACTAAACGGAAACATTTAAGGCAAATTACTTTTGCAAGATTGAATTTGTGTACTAAAGAGTACAAGGCGTCTTTAGTTTTTAACGACAGTCATGTGCTGTGTTAAAGGGACTTTAGAGGACTATAACGATGTCATTTCTTTAAATGCTTTTTGAAACAAGTCACTTATGCTCAACAAGGCTACATTTATTTGATCAAAAATACAGTAAAATGGAAATATTGTGATATTATTTTTAACATTATTATATAATGTCACAAAAATAAATGTTTTCGATTTTCATAAATTTTAAAATGTAATTTATTCCTGTGATAGCAAAGCCACATTTTCAGCACCAGTCTTGCATCATGATTCTTCCGAAATTGTATACCGATCTGTTGCTCAAGAAACTTTTATCAATTACATTTTGTTCTGTCACTTGTATGCATCAATTTAATGCATCCTTGCTGAAAAACGTTTGAAGTTATCAAACATTTGAACAGTAGTGTATATATAACTTAAAGCTGTCACTCTAGTAATCTGTCCATCACAAACCACATTGATCATAAATACGGTTTAAGAATATTTCTGTTCTGTTAAGAAAAAAACAAAAACGCGTCACCTCATCTTTACTCTGAAAGTTATCACTTCACTATGCTAAACGACCACATATTATAATAAAGGTTCACTTTGTTTAAAAAAAAAAGAAAAAAGAAAATTCGCAGTTTTGCACACTACAACATTATTTTATTTTAATGTCACATTTGTGAACACTTAGTCAATCTGGAACCCAAAAAAGCAAACTGGAATAAAAAAAAAGACCATGATTTCACTGCTTCAAGATGGTTCCCACGAAGATAAGAATATTGCTAATAATAATAATGCTCCTACTATAAATAATAATCATAATTACTATAATAATAATTCGTATAACATTTATGCAGCCTCCAAAGCATATTCATAAACACCTACATTGGACTTTTGTGAGTTTATGTAGAATTACACTCTAAAGTACGTATTTTGCACCAGCCCGAGCTTGCCGGAAATGTGTCGACAGTGGAAATAAATATCTTGACACATTTATTTCAAGGTGTCGTGATGTGTTCGTTCATGAGCACACAGTCCCATGCATATTTAAACAATAAGGCGAAGCCTGGTGCCTGTCTTTCTGCTCGGCCAGAGAGCTGGAGCCTACTGTAATTGCAACCAGATGCATGCATAGCCAGAGAGAAAGAAAGTGAGAGAAAGAGAGAGCCCCAGCTCCTTTGACAAGGCCTTCTCTCAACACCAGACTGCGAATCTAAACGTGGGGCCGAGGCCAAACATAACATTTCATCAATCTTGTTTCACTGACAGCGAAATGGCATCAAACAAAGGGGCTCCTAATGGCTTTCTCCCGGCTTAGTATTTGCCCTCAAATTCAGATGATGAAAGCCGGACGTGACCGTGGGCCTGTTTCACGCTGCGAAATGGGTTGGGAAATAGTGCGCAGGCGAGAGAGAGAGAGAGAGAGAGGGCTCTGGAAGTTAGACGCGGGCGTTTGGGAGAATCGCTGTGCTGATGACAGGGCCGTGTTTGAGCCAGAAAACGTGTGTGGGGAGGGGGGAGGATTTCAAAATATCCACATTCACATTCAGGGGTCATCTTTGAAAAAGAAAAGAAAAAACGGGACATGGTAAAAGCACCAAGCGGGGCAAAAAAGCAAGCCAATTGCAATGGAGCAGCTCCAGTGCGAGAGCCGAGGCATCCAAGCATTCAGGGTGTGCGCTGACTGAAGATCAGGGCCAGAGTCATGTCACACAGAGATGAGGTCATGGGTCAGCCAGACCGGCTTTTCTCACTGCATCATGCACAACCAACCAAATCAAAAAATCAAATAAAAAGCCAACAGTCATCCATTCACGGAGAGCATGCGAGAGATGGCTCGAGCATGACAAGCAGAACACACAAACAAAATCGAAACAAACACAAGACAATGATGAACAGCGTCTTTTATCTGAGCATCACAAAACTAGTTCTATGAACTAGTCGTTTCATTTTCTACAATTCACTCTGCTTACTTCTATTACAAATACGAAACAAACACCAATTCTATGGCAGGACATAACGGATGGAAAACCAACAGCAGTCACTGTAATCAAATGAAAATGCAGCAGATGTGTTACGAAAAAAAGAAGCCACGGACACAGAGCAAAGGGCATGGACATGTGGCTTCGATGGCCAAGGTCTCCAGTCACAGTGTGACATTCATTTGTCCTATCATTTTTGTCTGCACTAACCCCCTCTCTATCGGAGACGGGGGGAATGTGAGTCACACAACCACACCTGGTTCTGGATTTTGACTTACTTTCTGCCTCGTGTCGAGTTATAACTCCCTCCGTATTTCTTCCGATTAAGGATGAGAGCAGCAATTTCTGGCACGTAGCGAGCAAACATGGCCTACATGCATGGAACAGAAAAAGAAAAGGGCATGCAAAGAGGGGTTCTGCTGTGACCGAGGCCACAGAGGCACCTGGAATACTTACTTTCTGCCATTTACCGCACTATAGGAACCACCATATTTCTTGCGGTTTCCTATTAACTCTATGATTTCAGGGACGTAGCTGGCAAACATGGCCTAAGGAGAAGATAGGAGACAGAAGCAGAGGCTAAAAAAGAGAGCGAAGAGACCCGTCCGAGTCTGGAGTCCCCCCCCCCCCAACCTCTGAGGTGCAGAAATTGATAGAGACACGCGTTTTGTCGAGGTGTGTGTGTGTGGGGGGGGAACGGTGTAGCTTGGTAAAACGTCATAAACATTTTTCATTAAAATAATTGTTTTAAAGTAAAGGGATCTCATTGTTTTTCTTTTCTTGTTTAATGGACAAAAAGCCAACTTTGGAGACAAAAAAGTTTTTGTTTTTTTTAGGTGCTGCCCATCTGTTCTCTCTTACAGCACAAAAAGTTGTGTTAAAAGGAAGATAAAGAAGAAAAAAACCTACATGCCATGTTTTGTCCAACAAACACTATTGCAGTGGCAAGTGTATTTGAATAGTCCAGCCTGATCGCCCACAGCTGCAAAGCACATTAAGACTCATTAGTGTGCTGTGAATGAGCTGGATGCACTTTGCAAGATTGCAGCCTTGACTAAGTTTTGTTTTATCTCCATGCGGCATGTTACTAGGGACCTTAATCCCAGAGTTGTCAGCCTGACCTTCCGAAGAGAGTTGTGAGCGGTCCTTCACCTCTCTCTAGGGCCCTAATGAATTATGACATCCGCCTGATCAGACCTGACAGTTTACAACATTTCCATACTGAAGTCATTAATTGAACACCTGATATAAAGCAGAGCAATGATTATTTCCAGTCCTCCTCAAAAACAAAAAGAAATAGCAGATTGCTATGGAAACTTCTGGACAGCTGGAACGTTTTGTCCAGTGATAGAAATGAAGCGCAGCTGTCCTGCGTTATGTCTCTATAAAAATTCACATGAGAGTTTCTGAATGCCTGTGGATGATCTATACCCTGATCTTGAGTCTGTTAAGGTTGGATGATATATACTGATTTTTGTATTTTGTATTCATTTCCATGAATCCTTTATCCTAAACTATTCATTATGACATCACTCAAAAACTTATTCACGGTAAAAAGTCAATATGAATTACCTTTATTACAGCTATTTCTACCTGATCTGACCCATTACTTTAACTAGCGCAAACAAATCATGTTATCATGCAGAAATATGATAAAAATATTTAACAAGAAAATTATTTTATAAAAGGTGCTGCAATTTTTTCAGGTTTGCTTTTTTAGATAAGACTCTAAAAGTATTTATCATTTTATTTTTTATAAAAAAATATCCATTATTCATATTATCCTGTTCATTTACAGTTTTCCAACAGTGTAAAATATGTCATTTTTAAATTGTAATAAGAATTTTTATGGTATTTTACATTTTGAATTAATTGTTTTAGATATAACGATGAGAATGTATATATTATATAAGAACAGGCCTATCTGAATAATATTATTTTTTAATTTTCTTTTTTCTAGATTTTTTTTAAACTAAACTTGAAATGTAATATTGCATTTTGAAACTGTAAACTGATCAAATGTATAGCAAAAATCAAATTAAAATATAACAATCTACTCATCAAACCTGCTTATCTCTGATTTATTTGCCGTTCTAAATCATTTTAACAAAAACTTTCCGCAAAATATACACATCTACTCTTGTTCCTATGTAAATTTTTCTCTAGCGTAAATGCCGTCTTTGAGTGTTTGTGGCTGCTGTTGCTATGGAGACGCTCAAGCAGGACTATGGGCCATCCGCCTGCCACTGTGTTTGTTGGAATTCGGGGAGGGAAACAGAAGGATGGGATCTCCTGAAACCGCAAAACTGTTTTAAGAGAATAGCAACAACATTATCGTCAAAATACATGATTTAAAGACTATTTTAATGTAATAAACATGAGTGGTAGAGTCATACAGCATCTACAAGAATTGACACAACACATGTACATTTCATTTAAACTTGCGCTGTAATGTTAAAACAAGGTAATGGATTTTAAAGGCAGGGGTGTAAACGTTACAAAGACAGTGGACGTATACGATATGATAAAAACAGCGTTATAATCTGGGCCATTATGAAGACTGTGGAAAGACGACATTTATGAAAGTCATATCACAGGAGTCTTATTTTTACATGGTAGTTGGAGCAAGGCGTTTGCATGGGGCAGGGGAAGGGGTGCAGGAGGGGTGCATCGAGTGCCAACAAGAGGAAAAGCGTTTTTTACCAGACCACCAAGAATGAAGAAGACCATGAAAAGGCGTCCAAGAGTGGTTCTTGCATAGACGTCTCCATATCCCACAGTGGACATAGTGACCATTAATAAGTACACACATTCCCAATATGAGAGCGGTTGAGAGTTTTGAAAGTTTTCCCATGGATCCCCTGAGTTTTCCACCTGCGTTGGAGAGGAGAGTAAAGATAGCATTACTGACGGATCAAAACATGATCCTCTACAGCCATCTACTGTCCATAGAGAAAATCACAAAAATGAATTGCGAGAGGAACCAAACAGAGGATTTAGTGGCGATCAGAGTCTCTACTGCCATCTAGTGGCACAGATGTCCTCTGGCGCATCCTGATCAAAACTAAAAACTACAAAAAATAATAAGAATAAATAAATAACAAAAAACACACCAAACACCAAATCTTTAGAAGAACTACAACACAAACCATATACGGCACAAAGGGACAGACGTGACTCTCGTTTAGGAGCTCTTTCCTCCCACGAATCTGCACGTGCACTCCGTTCTTTTTCAGTTTCTCCTGGGGCATAGGGAGAGGGGGGGCGTGTGTGTGTCTTTTCACTCACCAGATGAATGAATCCTGCAGCAGTGAGCCATGTGCTTATGAAGATGGAACACAGGTTCACCAGCTTGATGGAATTACTGTGAGAGACGAGAGTTACATCACACCTCTCAAAGTGAGACGCATCACACTGACGTACAGATCAGTCAGTCATCTACTGAGCCCAACACACACACGAGCGGCGCCTTGCCTTGACACTGCTCACTGGGAGTGAACAAACAAGTTATCAGCAAACAAATGAGAAGACAGTGGGATCCCGAGGGTGACCAGCGCATATCTAAAGAGGCTTGCTTTCTACTGGAGGTGGACTGCATGCTTGTTCTCTCACTTGTAGTTGGCGCAGTGAGTTTTGAGTAAAGATGTCCTCAACTACGATCCTGTCGACCTCAAATTGCCAACTCTCACTGAAGGCGTAAGACTTCCCTGAAAATGTGCGGCAATGTGAACGACCCTTCTTTAGCCGCCAATGAGTGAAAGTACAGCGGTGGAAATGTATCGTCCTGTTGACAACTGTGTCGGTTCAGTGTGATATATGTGAGCAATTCCCCCCGAATGAAAATCAAGATAGCAGCTAAAATAAATGAAACGTCCAGCGATTTTACAACCACTGAGTTGGGTGCTGACTGCTTTTTCCACACTTCCTTTCTGATTCATTGACATTGTACGAAATACCACAAGATGTCAGGAAGCGCTCATCTGTCATGTGTTTGTGACAGCCTGCCGGAGGAGGAATCAATCAGGGGTCTGTCTGCTTCCTACTCTTGCATTCATCAGGCTAGATGTTCTCTTACCTACAGCACACTACACGCACACACAGCGGGGTAAACATTAACGTAAAACATTCTGTGCAGACTTCTGGGTCAAAGCTGCAGAGCAGCGTGGAAAGTGATGGATGGGACACCAGAGACCGTACAGGCTGTTGATGCCAGCGGAGTGGAGCTTTTGAAACTGAGAGTGAGAGAGGTGCGTGATATGTCGTCGGCCTTACCTTGTTTTTAAGATATTCAAAAACTGTAAAATTTCAGAGAACTGTATCAATCTCAAGGCTCTTAGAAACCTCAGACCTGCAAGAGAAGAAAAAAGCAGAAAAGAATGAAAAAATTTGTTATTTTGAAGTTATTTTTTTTTATTAATAATAATTTATTATTCTAATTATTATCATTGCTAAAAGGCTTTAGTTTAAATCAATCTTAGTATTACTTGCCAGTATTTTATCTGCTAAAAGTTTGTAGAGTTTTTAAGACACAATTTAGGAGGGTGAGGAGAACCTCAAAGTAACAATACAAAAAGTCATCATAATAATAATAATTTTATGGGTCTTTAAAAGTAGTATGTAAAACAACACACACACAGTATGCAATGATGAATAATGTCAAACAGCAATAAACTGCTTCAACAGTCAATGTCATATGGCACATAATCATCATCACAAATGTCATTGTTATGTTAAAATTACTACATTTTAGTAGCTTGGTCAAATAATGAGTCACAAATAAAACAGATTTTCAGTCCATTTATTTGTCAAGCACATTGCAGTTACTATAATACTCTATTATACTTATATACTCTGCATTCTTGAAAACAGTAGTTCATTCAGAAATGTTCTGCATAGTGTAGGTTATTTTACATTAGAATAATTAGAATTATATATATATATATATATATATATATATATATATATATATATAATAAATATTGAGAGAGAGAGAGAGAAAATATATTTTTTATATAAATTATTTTTCTATATATTCATTTTTAAACAGTTTTCAAGAAAACTTATTTTAAGTCAAGCTACAGACAATAACTACATGACAATTTATTTCAAGCAAAAATATTGCTTCACATACTTAAAACATCTGAAATATGGTTAATATGTAGCATGTATTATTTTAACAATTTATTTAGAGCTTAGAGTAGAAAAATAAGGGCCATGGAACAATCACACCTGTCTGTCTGTCTGTGTGTGTCTGTGTGTGTCTGTGTGTGTCTGTGTGTGTCTGTGTGTGTCTGTGTCTGTCTGTGTGTGTCTGTGTGTGTCTGTGTGTGTCTGTGTGTGTCTGTGTGTGTCTGTGTGTGTCTGTGTGTGTCTGTGTGTGTGTGTCTGTGTGTGTCTGTGTGTGTCTGTGTGTGTCTGTGTGTGTGTGTCTGTGTGTGTCTGTGTGTGTCTGTCTGTGTCTGTGTGTGTCTGTGTGTGTCTGTCTGTGTCTGTCTGTGTCTGTCTGTGTCTGTCTGTGTCTGTCTGTGTCTGTCTGTGTCTGTCTGTGTGTGTCTGTGTCTGTCTGTGTGTGTCTGTGTGTGTCTGTGTGTGTCTGTGTGTGTGTGTGTGTGTCTGTGTGTGTGTGTCTGTGTGTGTGTGTCTGTGTGTGTGTGTCTGTGTGTCTGTGTGTCTGTGTGTCTGTGTGTCTGTGTGTCTGTGTGTCTGTGTGTCTGTGTGTCTGTGTGTCTGTGTGTCTGTGTGTCTGTGTGTGTGTGTGTGTGTCTGTCAGGAAGCAGATTAGAGAACGTCACCTGCTTCAGCAGACTTCTTACATAAACAGCATTTTCGTCATGCCTCAAAAACATAATCTACTCAGATGCACATCACAATGTCTTAGCTTTGCTCATGCCAAATTTGTACAAAAATGACACAAAGGTAAACAAAGTGACGTCGGGCCAGAGGGCAGACATCAAAGAGTTAGTAAAGTCCTGAACAGAAATACTTTGAGGTTATCTTAAGTAACAGAAAAAAAAACACCTCGATAAAACTTCGTACAGTCATACGTACGTGAAAATTATAAACAGCACTGTTACAGCAAATATAGTCTTAAGACAACATGTCTTACCCCAGTTCGACAGCACATGGAGGCAGTAAAAAAGAGAGCCCTGACTGTCACTCTCTTTGCCATCTCCTGTCTGGCCTGGGCCCAACTTCACACGGTAACCGTTCCGAAACAGGTCACCACACGACTTTTTGCGCCGTTGGCTCTCCTGAACGGTTTCCGTGACCAGAGCACCCCGCGGGCCCCGAAACACTAGCAGCTTGCTGGAGATCATGATTCTGATATCCTGAGAGTTGATTCTCTGATCCTAATCCGTTACAAATTCGCAAATGTAGAATGCGACGTTTCCTCAGAAATTCTAAAATGTGCAGCCTCAGATGTACTTGATCAAAAAATCAAATTTGGACTCAGAGAACAAGAGATAACATTCTCATAGAGCATGAATGTCCAAATGTGTCTAAAAGAATGTTTAACAATACTAAAAGCCCTTCAAGCTTAGACTGCGACACCTGTCATTGGATGAAAATCTGATTGCAGACAATCTCTGACGTACTTGGTCTGATCTTTTCAAAATTAAACTCCCACGTCCGTATCTTCCCTTTGATCTCCTCTCCGTTTAAGTGATGTGACCGTACACACTGAACCCTTCTAGAGATTTAGATTTGTTAAAATGGAGGGGGCAAAAAACACAATCTTTTTTTTTCTGATAACTGTAATGCTGTGCAGTAGGATTGTTATGCTAAAAGGATAATACATTTCATAGCAATAATTGCTTTCTGAATGAAGTGCTGTTGAGCTCATCTGTATTCACAGTACTTCAAATGTGTCATAAAAGATGATATGTTGATACATTAATAATCAAACCGTTTTGGTGACCACAGACTAGAATTCGATTTTTTTTCTGTATAATCTGCTTTGTTGCAATTGTTTGAAATGATGATAACTAAATACGAAAAGACCCAGGATGGATTCAGAAGAGGACAGTTGATTTAACACTACATTCATCCACATTTTCGGTCTCTACGATCTTTTCCCATGAACCTTTGGTGAACCTTATAGCATGTTCCAGTCTCAGCAGCTGAAAGGCCCGTGGCACAATGATCCAGGAGAGTAGGCCAGTGCTGTGCACTGAAGCAGGCTTAATGGACATGTGTAGTATGGACAGATGTTCATTCAGACCATTTCATTCACAGACCAACAGCATCTCACATGTGTTACAGTCACAAACCACTGGCTGTTTTTCTTTTTCTCAATCAGGGAATACTGAACATGTGTAAAAGGGGATAAAGGGCTGCCAGGATTACTCGCCACTCGTTTCTCCCAGAATGCATCCGCGTGGGCATGTACTGAAGCCTGCCACGTGAGAAAGAGCTCTATGTTGAAAAGAGGCTTAAAGCACAAATTAGTTTCCTTCACTGATTTCTCTTCCTCTGGTCATACAACTCATATTCCTAACTGAGATTCTTCTAGCTCCAGTAGTGTGGCATAATACAGCTTCACATCACCAGATGGCAGTAGAACTTAACATCCACACTCAGAATGCTTCCACTAGGCTTACTCAAATACTGACACAGTGTTAGCAAATGCTACTTTTTATTAGTCATAATCAGACTCCTATAAAGTATTTGGAACATTGCAACTTCAACATAGTTGTTAATGTTGTAAATGTGTCATATGAGACATTTAGTATGAGCAAACAAAAACAAAGATATGCACATGCTGTCCATCTACAAAGAATAAAACTCTTCATTTGACTTGAGTCATGGCCAAACTGTGTGTGACAGCAGGACATTTACAGTTCTAACACTACCTTTCAAAAGTTTGAGGTCAGTAAGATTTTTTTTTTTTTAAACAAGAAATTATTTTCAGGTGTTCTTTTGATTTTTCAATTTATCAAATAATCACGGGGCAAAACATTTTATCAAACTGTTTTTTAACACTGATAATAATACAAAACATTTCTTAAGCAGCAAATCAGCATATCAGAATGACTTCTAAAGGATCATGTGACACTGAAGACAGAAATGCATTATATTTTAACATAGAAAACCGTTATTTAAAATGTTTATAATATCTCATTGGATTACCGTTTTTACTGTATTTCTGATCAAACAAATGCAGCTTTGGTGAGAATAAGACACTTCTTTCAAATATATTTAAAAAAAATCTTCCCAACCCCAAACTATATTTATAATAATTCTAAATTAGAATTTTCCATTTTGTTTGGAATGACATTCAGGCAAAAACTGGAAAAGACTACAGCATACATTTACAGAATAACATTTGACCAATCTTGAAAATAACAATAAAATCTAGAGTGAACCTAGGAATCTTCCTCCATATACTTACTAACCATTAATATGCAAAAGATCTCCTCACATATGACACTGTGATTAATGCCTTCTCCTCCCAGACCGATACAGCTTTAGGAAGCTGTTTCCATAGAGTCAAGTACCTGTTGTTAATTAATTACAAATATGAAGGAATCTAGTGTGCTCTAAACAGCCTCATGCTTCTAACCCTAACCATAAAATATTCTCCTGCATTGCTTTGAGAAGATTAATTTCTTTTTCCCATAAGAGGGTCTCTGCGTACCCTTCAAATTAATAGCACATTCTCCATTGCTTTAATCAAGGTCCGGTTTTCAGAGCGGGAATGGTATTGCAAAATTTCATTCGTGGCCAAGGTCTTTGACAGTCCCTACAGCAGATTTAATCATGATCCATCATGGGGGTCCATAATAATGAATATTGTTCATTTAGTTCTAGTTTATATGCATCACATGACACATTTAAAACAGGATTTAAACAACACCTAGCAAGTAGAAGTCTTAATGTATTAAACAGTTTATAAAACGGACTGTCTATGACTTGTCTTGGTGGAAATGTAGAGCAGGACTGTTATCCTTATTCCAGAAACACACGCTTGCTTCAGAGGGCCTGACAATTCCTCAATGTTTATTATGCCGTTTGTTCTCTAAAAGCTCTTTTCGCTGAGATTAAAATACTTCTGATCTGCTGTATATCATCATTATGTAACATATGACCACTGTAGTTCCCTCCATTCAGAGTTTGCTGATGGTTTAGGACACGTGGCTGATGTTGCTCCAGATTTCATACGCCGGCTGTTTCACGGTCTTTCATCATGTCTGAGAATTTGTCTCTCTGTTGTTCTGTGAGAGCGCTCTTTGGTCTTTTAGATTGCTTTATTCTGCAAGACAGGCACAATCCACATCCCAAAAAAAAGTACCCGTAGCACATTCATTCTATGTTTCATATGAACACTTTACATGTTTACTAGGTATGACACAGAGAGTGTGTTTTGTCCACCGGAGTCTATTACATCAAAGCACATCAATCTGAATTACACATTTAATGTATTCACATGATGGTAAAGCATCATTTTCAGCATAATTTCTCTTCAGAAATCATTCTAATATGTTTATTTTGATTAAAATTCTACATCCCGTTTTAATCACGATGCTTCTACAATCACCAGGCGAGTGAACGCTGTTGTGTAAACAGTAGATGACAATGCCTGAAATTAAGGACATCTGTGAAGTTAGGAAACACACTCTGATTACAAAATTGGTCAGCCTCCAAACCATTACACTCCTAATGGTTTAGAGCTTTTAACAAGTTCAGTGTTCAAATTTCCTCCGCACTTGGACCAAGTCAGCAATTGTTTACATATGCCGCTCAACCAAACAGCTGTTATTAGGTTGATGTTGATAGCAGCTTTTATTTGATTTTCATTTACTGGCTCGGTAGGGAGGAACACTATTTAAATTACAGATTTTTTGATGAACTTCTGCTTTTCTAATGCATTATTAAAACAGCACCATGGCAGAAGATGACAGTTCTCTAAAGCCGGTGACCAACGTACTTAATTATTAACTACTGTCTTTTGCTGTTCAAGGAAGGATGGCATTCTTTTGACAGTTGTTTTGGAAAGCACTAATGACACAGGTGGTGTAACGGTTATGAATGAGTGTGTTTACATTGACTGAACATTCAGCGGTCTAAAGTAGAGATGCGCAGGCACACGCGCACCAGTCACGTTACACCACAGTCGTGTCTCACCGGTCACTCACCCCAACTTTGAAACAAACATATTGTGATAGGAAATCATTACAATCAGACCGAGGATGCTTACTCGCCCCACTGGGTACTCAAAAGTAAGCCTTATACAAGAACATACACTTACCTTCTTGAAAGTGAAAGACCAGTTCAGAGAAGCAAGACTTTAAAAGCTAGAAAGGACTGGAAAGGATGGCAAGTACGTGAGATGACTTGATGACTTTTTATGCTATATATACTAAGGAAAAAAGATAGCATAAAGTCTCAAGTCATCTCAAGTTCTTGCCATCCTTTCCAGTCTTTCTTCACCTAAACCACACTGTCATCTTTGCATTTTGCCTAGTTTCCAAGCCATGACATTTTCTAGCTATTCTTGGGTTTCCCGCAGAGAGTGAGAACAAACCACAGCAGCTTGTCTTAATATTTAAAGAAAAAAAGAATCTCTTGTTCAAACATTTGCCCTGGTCTCATCATCAGTTTGGCCTCTATTTCATCTATCTGTCGTTTCTGTGACTGCTGCCCTGTGGTTCAGGAACTGACAGGCGGAAAGGGGAGTGAGGGGAGAGTTTGGAGACTTACCCAGCCAGCTCCGGTTCAGATAAACTGACACAAACACGGGTGGTACGGTGAAGAAGTCCACGACTGAGTTCACCTCCAACCAGAACCACAACTTATCATTGGCTGCTATGAACTGGCAGAAGATGAAAACAGGTCAATAGTACATCATTTTAAGGGGAATACTATTTTAATAACATTAGAATGAAAAAAGTTACTTAAAATATGTTGAATATGAAATATGTACTTACACGCAGGCCAAAGTAGAGTAAGAAGAACACATTGAATGCCATGTCAATTTGTAATGTGAAGTCTTTGTAGAAATTCTGACAGGATTCTATAGGACTAGAGAGAAAGAAAATTAAATAAATGTTAATTCCACTTAAAACCAATTTAATAGGCAAGTGAATAATGTCACAATGCAAACTTATCTGAATGGTCCTAAAGATTTATTTTTTTTATTGTATTGAAAAATTTATTTTCTTTTCTTTCTGATTATAAATATATAATCTTTTTATAAATACACACATATAATATAAAACACACCCTGTAACATGATCCAAATTGCCTTTATGGCATACTTTTCCAGACTAAATATTTATATATACTGCTCTTATATAACCTAAAAAATATACATACATAAAAAAGTTAACATAAATAATACTATATACATTTGCATGATATTCATTCAATAATTTGGTTCTGTGCAATGACAATAAAATGTACACAAAATTAATTTAACAACAATCTAGTTGAAGTTAGTCGTGTTTTTTAAACACAAACATGAATAGTTTATGACGGTTACAATAATCCATAGGAAACCTTTTTGTGATATAATGTACCATGACTGTATTCTAATAGCTTTTTAGTACATCATATGTCAATGCATTACAGCAAGTGTTCGAAACATCTCTACAATTTCACACTGTGAAGGCATTAGGAAAAACTGAAAGACACTGATTTGATTTAGGACTTTCTTAACCATTTTCTTAACCATTTTATCTACTAGAATACATCTTAAAATATATAAAAGCATTTCTGCTTTATTCAGTACAACTGGGATGGTTAAATCAACTGTTGATTCAATTAATTAATAGGCTTCATTTCATAAAAATCCAGAAGCCTTTGAGCTTATGTTAATGTGGTTTTGCCCTTTCATTGACATTATCATTGATCTCATGTAGGAAGTTATATAGAGACCAGTCCTGAAATTCACTAAATAATATGAAGCTAAAGAAAAGACTGCCAAAATAAGGGAAAAGGGTCACATGACGCAAGCTTAACTAGATACTTTTGGACTTAAAGGGATAGTTCACCCAAAAATTTACATTTACTGCTACTTTACTCACCCTCAGGCCATCCACAATGTAGTTGCCTTTTTTCCTTATTATACCAGTTAAGATGATTTTTAGCTGAAACCATGGTGATTCATATAAAGTCAATGGCTACGGTCACTTTGAGAGTCAATTACATGCAAAATAAAATGAATACCCATGGCTCCTGATGATTCACTGAGGTCTTATAAAGCAAAACGATCATTTTATGCAAGAAACCGGCCAGTAGCACATTCACCGCAGTCTGGAGCACAAGCTTCCTGGCGCATGACGTATGATGTGTTTGTTTGCAACAGAGAGGAAAGACACGTGTGTTACTGTCTGTCAAAATGGTACTTACTTTTGCTCATCCTGGATGCCGCAACCTGAACACGGCTTCAACATTTACCGATGCTGTGGATTGCAGGTAAAATGTTGTAAATAATGTACAGTTTCTTGCACAGACCGATCGTTTCACTTCATAAGACCTCAACGTATTGTCAAGAGCCATGTGTATTCATTTTATTTTCCCTGTGTGTGAATGCAGGATATGAATCACCAAGGACCACGGTTTCACTACAAATATTCTTACTGTTCTTCTTAAGAAAAAAAGACAGCAACATCTTGGATTAACAGCAACATCAATAAATTAACAGCATATTTAAAAAAAATAATGGTGAGCTATCCCTTTAATGGTCGAGAAGAGCTTTCTATCAAGTTACAATTAGCAGTGTCTCAAAATGCACGACCGTCAACACATGTACTCTGTGAAACACAACGCGCCTGATCCTTGAGCTCAATGTCACTTCACACTGCAATTACAACAGATCTCCTGCCATGTGGCATCCATGCAGAAAGTATCCCTGCTCAGAAATCTTAAGGCCTGAATGTCATTCCTAACTGCCTGGGCCATGAGATGACACTTTCCCAGGACCTTATAGAGATGTGGCTGCTCTGAGGTCAGCTAAAACCATGCTATGCCAACTAATAATGGGGTAAAGAGATCTCAGGGCGCTCCTAAGCTTCTAACTAACACTAGGTGGCCTCAGTTTCCAGTGCCAGCGGAGGACATACAGCAATGTCAGTTCGCACAGAGCTATGCCACCCTGAGGAACACACGCAGTCGGCTATTTCAGGCTATGTGTCTTCATCATCTTCTTTAACAAAGATGAGGCACTCTTTCAGAAAAACACCTTCTGTGCTCATGGGCCTAAATGATAAACAATCTACAGCACTAATCACTATCAGTGCACACTAGAGCTCTGTTTAAACAGTACAACAATGAAGGTGATGGCAAAAGAAAACAGGGTTTTGACTGTTTCGGAGTCGGTGATGGCGTGGCACACAGCAGGTCTAGGTTATTACAACAGCAACTGATTTAGGCCAAGGCACCATTTCTAAAATAAGAGTGATTTAACACCTGCAAGGGCACTGGACAGCCAAAACCTCAGTAGGAGGTCTAAAAATAGTCTTTCTGTTTTAGTTCCTCCCCGAGGTGCTCTCTGCATGTGCTTCTAAAATAAGAAAACACACAAAGCAATGCCTCTGTGTTTTCTTCCTCTTAATGAAAACAGGAGGAAGTGGAAGCTCTAAGCAAGGAAGATGAGAGACTAAAATTTGTTTAGGAGCAGCAGTTGATATTTGCAGCGATAGACATGGCAGCGTGTTCAAACAATTCTCTGTTCAAGGAGGAGAAATGCTCAGAGGACTAGCTAATCTTCAAAGAATCATGCTGAATATTTTTGAGAATTTCCATCCAGTTCTACCAAATACAAACACATGCAAGGAGCAAACGGCACAGCAAAGCCAGCCTCCTACATACAGAATTCAATTCTTACAAAAAGAATGGCAAGATAAAGAGAGGCATGCGAATTGAAATGGCATCTCTTATCTACTTATTGATTAAGCCCCCTCAAAAAGAGGTCACACTAGCCTAAGCATTTTAAACTGTTTTCCTGCCCTCAATGAGAACTGTGTACCTCTGAAAAACAAGATCCCATCAAGGCTTTTCTTTCAGTGATAAGATCCTACTATTGCAAAAAGCTGCAGAGTCATAACTGGGCAGAGCAAAACCTCCATCCCTTTGTAAAGGAATGAGATTGAGAATGTGGCCACCTTCACAGTGAAAGAAAGCTTGAAGAATGAAATCTGAGAACTCTACATTGCCACTCAACTACTACTCTGACACTTAAAAAAGGTTCATAAAAAGATTGTGAAACTAATCCTTATGAATAGAGCAGTTTCGTGAAAATTTTCTGGAGACACGATCACTTTATATGATGAACATTGAATTTAGACTTTTTTCACATATAAACATTGATCAGCAAACATAAACAGAAGCTTAACCAAACCTACTTGAAACAAAAAAAAACTGTAAAAAAAATGCTGCATAACATGAGAATGAACCTCATTGGTTCTTGTGGAAGCTCAAAAGTGCCTTGTAACACGAGAATGAATCTCATTGGTTCTTGTGGAAGCTCAAAAGTGCCTCGTAACACGAGAATGAATCTCATTGGTTCTTGTGGAAGCTCAAAAGTGCTTTTTAACACATGAGAATGAACCTCATTGGTTCTTGTGGAAGCTCAAACATGCTGTGTAACATGAGAATGAACCTCATTGGTCTCACACGTCAAGTGAACATCTGCTTTAATAAAGATGCGGCACTTTGGCACTCATTCAGAAAAGGGATGGAAATAAATATATATTCTGAAAAACACCTTGTGTGCTCATAGGCCCAAACTTCCTATTATTACATGGTAAACAATCTACAGCATTAATTACTATCAGTGCACACTAGAGAACATCATTGGTTCTTGCGGAAGCTGAAACGTGCAGCATAACGCATGAGAATGAACCTCATTGGTTCTCACACATCAAGTGAACATGCTTGAGTTTCCGTTTTGTCTGATGTGTGCGGTAATGAATGTTTATATGTGAATAAAAGTCTGAAATAAATCTAATCAGCATATAAAGTGACCGTGTCTCTAATGATGAAGTGGTGAATTCATTTGGATTTGTTTTATGATCTCTGTATGAACTTTTTGATGCGTAATAGATGCATAAATGTCAATGGCGGGGCAGAAACCTCTCAGATTTCATTAAAAATATCTTAATTTATGTTCCGAAGATGAACAAAACTCTTAAGGGTTTGGAGTGACACAAGGGTGAGTAATTCATGACAGAATTTAAATTTTTAGGTAAACTAATCCTTTAATCTTTCATCAGCTGCTGTAATGCATTATTAGAGGTCTATATGATATTGAAACCTGATACTGAATATCAGACACAGGCATGTATCACAATCTGGGAGAACATGACCTGCCAATGTCTCTTTCTCCTCCTCTCTTTCTGTACAGAACAAGCTGCTTGTGTGTGGGAGATTTTCAAAGCGTAGGGATGCTGCACTAGAATTAAACTGGTTGGATTATTCATCCCTGCAATGCAGTGCCAGGATATTTATTTCTGTGGCTTCTCAGTGAACAGGCCATGTATTTCCCTGCCCTTTCACAGCATAGTGTCCTAAAGCGTTTCCAGGTTAATACAGCTCAACCTAGAAGCTGTACATAGAAGCATCCATTCATAACTTTTGAAAGCAAGTCATTTTTTCTGACCTTACTGCATAAACAAATTCATTAAGTCATGTCTCTGTGCTCCTTTATCAGTGCTGAATTTGAGGACTCAGAACTAGTAGGCTTAGACATCGCAATATGTAACTGTGCTAGAGCGCTGATCACCTAAAAATGTCATAAGTGGGACACAAAACAAAGGCATCCCTTGAAGGAGAGCTTCCCCTGTTGTTGCCCTACATTTCTTGCTTCATTGTTCAGTCCCTAAAAAAAGCCATTGTGGTCTAGGGGGAAAAGTACAAACTGTTCCCGTTAAAAATGACAATGAAAATACAGTGTTAAGAAGTTTTGTAACAAGCCTACAACACAGCATTTTTATATGATGCATTTGTACTTGATCTTCATCTAAATGTACTGTAGTGTTTGGTTTCTAAGCTCTTCTGAGTGGTTGATGGGCCATTTTATGGTGGTTGCTATGCTATTTTGGGTGATTAATATGACATTTTATTGGTTGTTCAAGTGTCCTGGGTGGTTGACACTAGAATACTGAACATTGCTAGGGTTTTTCGGGGTGGCTGATAGGTTTCTACAAGTGGTTTACAAGACATTTTAGGTGGTTGCTAGAATGTTCTGGGTGGTTGATTGATACCATGTTGATAGGTGGTTGTTAGGATGTGCTGGATGGTTGACAGTATGGATAGGAGGTTGTTAGGATGTTCTGGGTGGTTGATACAGTGTTGAAAGGTGGTTGTTAGGATGTTGGGTGATGATTGCTACAGACATCTCCATTAATAATGCCAAGACAACAGGCACAGGCATTGCATTATACAAGAGGTTTATTACATCTGGCTTCTTTCAACAAAGTCATGCAACAAAACACTCCACTAAAGAGTCTATTCACTCCGCTCCAGAACTCTGGATCAGTCTGACCAAAAGAAATAGAGTCCTGAAAAGTGACTCCTTACACAAAAGATGGATTATACAGAGAAACTCAGGGGAGGGTGGTAGTTGGCCACTAGAGAGAGCTGTGCATCCACAGTGTTGAGTGAAGTGCCCTCCTGAAAGCCCCACGTGTGCACTAGAGCGATGAAAAAAGACCCCCACCACCTCCACCACTGCTCTCTGCAATTGCTGCTTTCACCCTTCATCAAATTTTGAGCTTCCTTAGGGAGTAACCATCAGCTCAGAATCACTCAAAATGTCCCACTTTAGATGTCTACTGATGGATTTTTTAACAGACAATTACGTTATCTATTTGTGCAAGCATTTGAGAGCTACATTCAACATGCTGTTGTTCCCCGCTTAAATTTGTGAGAGGCCAAATTAAGAAAAAGACATGTGGCTTGTTCCAGACATTCTGGAACAGTTGTGAAAATTAGCACCGTAAATGAGTCGTAAGAGTCGTCAGCAGATGATCCATTATCGAGACCATTAACGGTCGATTCACGCAGTACAGCAGGTCAAATGAGGAGCTCAGACAGTGAGAACCTGCATGCCTGTTGCACACGTCTCTCTCCGGTGAGGTTTTAGAGCCAAACGTGATGCAGATCATTAAGAGCACATCACAGCACAAACCGCTGCTGCAACAACCTGATCTGGAACTAAACCGGGTGGGAAAGACAACACACAACAACCAACAAAACACTCATACACACACATACCAACAAGTTAAATTCTTTTATGTTTTATCTAACGTCTTCAACAGTGGTCTATTAAGTGGTCTATTGGGTATTAGTCTCACTGTCATGTTATTTTAAACCTATATCATTTTCTTTCTTCAGTGAAACATAAAATAACATTTTGAAGAATTTTCTAACTGTATTTGTCCATACAGTATAATGAAAGTCATTGTGGTCCAAAATGACTCCACAGACTTTCATTGCATGGACACAAAAATATACTAAATATATTATTTAGAGTTCAAAAGAAGAATGACAGGCAGGTTTAGAACAAATTATCACATACCATTTTTTTCATAACTCAAACAGTAATTTAACAATCCAAATCTAAACTTCATAAGATAAAGTTCAGATAAATATTTTATTGTTAAAATCCCACATTAAAATCAAATAAATTAAAATGTGGCATACAAATATATAAATCTGTACATCAATAATGATGATTACAAAATATTATAAAAATGTCACTAAAACATTATACTATCATACAAACATAACATTCTACTATCATACAAAATGCTGAGGTCAGTATGAATGTTTTTTAATTTATTAGTTGTATTGGTTTATTATTAATTCAAAAGTGACAATACAACGCTGTAACTGTTCTTTCTATTCATAAAAGATTCCTGAAAATAAATACTACATTATATCCATAGTGGTGTGAAAAAGAGTTTACCCCCTTCTTGACTTCTATTTTATTTTTGCATGTTTGTCACACTTAAATGATTCAGATCATGACATTTTTTAAATAAGATAGATAACACAAGCAAACACTAAATGCAGTTTTTAAATGAATGTTGATATTATTAAAGGAAACCCCTGTGTGAAAAATTGTTTTACAACTTAACTGTGGTTTATCATATCGGAGTTCAATTTCTCCAGCCACACCCAGGCCTGATTACTGCAACACCCGTTTTCAATCAAGAAATCACTTAAATAGGACCTGCCTGACAAAGTGAAGTAGACCAAAATATCTTCAAAAGGTAGACATAATGCCAAGATCAAAAGAAATTCAGGAATGTAGAAAGTAATTGAGATACATCAGTCTGGAAAAGGTTATAAAGCCATTTCTAAAGTTTTGGGGCTCCATTGAACCACAGTGAGAAATTGGGTGGTGAACCTTGCCAGGAGTGGCCGGCCAACCTGGGGCTGTTTTGCTGCTTCAGGACCTGGAAGACTTGCTGTGATAAATGGAACCATGAATTCTGCTGTCTACCAAAAAATCCTGAAGGAAAATGTCCGGCCATCTGTTCGTGACGTCAAGCTAAAGCGAACTTGGGTTTTGCAGCAGGACAATGATCCAAAACACACCAGCAATCCACCTCTGAATGGATGAAGAAAAACTAAAGACTTTGGAGTGGCCTAGTGAAAGTTCTGCCCTGAATCCTATTGAGATGATGCCAATGTGTCTACAAAGAAGAGACGGCCAAAATTCCTCCACAGTGCTGTAAAAGACTTATTGCAAATTAGCGCAAATGCTTGACTGCAGTTGCTGCAGATTAGGGTGTCCCAACCAGTTATTAGGTTAGGGGGCAAGCACTTTTTCACACAGAGCCATGTAGGTTTGGGTTTTGTTTTACCTTAATAATAACGACCTTCATTTAAAAAGTGCATTTTGCGTTTACTTATGCTATATTTGACTAATACAGTAATACCTCGGTTTACGAGTGACTTGGTATACGAGCAAATCGGTGTACGAGCATGGAGGGTCAACTCGGTGTACGAGCATTGTATCGTAGTGCGAGCACATCTTTCCCCTCACCCACGTGCATTTTTGTGTGGAAAGTCCTAACGCTCAGTATCGTCGCGCACATTTTTACTGGAAATATCCTAATGACAGCCTCTCATAACACAGTCACGCAGTTCCAACCCCTTTATCACCCCTTAACTCATTCATTCTCTCAGCCTCACTCTGTTTGGCTTCTTCTTTCACCACAGTGATACTTTTAGAAGTGATAACATTAATAAATTGAAATTGAAATGTATACGTGGTTCATGAATTCATTGTTCATGAATATCATCTGCCTATGTAGTTCACTTCTCTCCACTCCTGTGTTATGGCCAAGCGGTGCTCGCGCGCGCGTCTCCCGGAGCTTGCGGTGCTCGCGATTATCACTTCGTTTGTTTTCTGCACTATTATAATAAATTCACTCCTTTGCACTTGAATCTGGGTTTTGTGTTTTCCCCCTCCCTCTTCTCTCTCGTCTCCTTCACGCCAGCAGACGCTGCTCAAAGTGCATTACAGTAAATTGTCAAGTATTTTTAGAGTTTAATTGTCAAATATTAATTAGTATTTATATGAGATCTTAATGGTTATCATTTTAACTGTAATTAATAGGGTAAAACTAAAAAAATATTCAAAATGGACATTTATGATCGTGTGGAACGAATTAATTGATTTTTAGTGCATTCTTATGGGGGGGATTGTTTTGGTGTACGAGCATTTTGGGTTACGAGCTCGCTCTTGGAACGAATTAAACTCGTAAACCGAGGTATTACTGTATTTAAATGTATATATATGTGTGTGTGTGGTTTTCTTTTTTTTGCATGTTTCTCACACTTAAATGTTAGTCATACAGACACTTTAGGTCCACTTCACATTTTACATATATATATATATATACACATACACACATACACACAATCTTTGTATATATATTTTGATAGTGTAAATCATAAGTATATATGTAAACATATTATTAAACCTTTGAATACAACAAGCATTCCCTTTTCCGTCTCTACCAAGTGGTCCTGAAAAAAATACAAAATATCAATAAGTCCTATACCAGAAAAACATCGAAACATTCTATTCTTCAACTGTTCACTCATGGGTTAACAGCATTGTCTGTCACAGTTTTTACAGAGCCTAAAGTGTCTGTATGACTATCATTCATGTAGCAACGTTCAGCTTCAGTACAGAAATGATTAGAGAGTGATGTCCACTCTGACAACAACTCCAGTCCAATAACAGATCTAGATCACTCGGTTAGGCTCTTTTATCTGGAATCCATCCATACTGCAACACAGGACATTGTGTGTCTGCAAAAATCCCTTACAGAGACCATGGACAATAGATGTGACAGGAACGCTTAGACTGGGCTGTCAGTCAGTTTGCTAAACTGACGAGCCACAGATTCACACGAAACAGTATAGAGCGATTAGTCCTCAACCAGGCGGCAGTGGCAGCAGGATGAAATAAAAAGATTTAAATACATTACTTAACTTTTTGACAATTTGTAACTTTTTTTAGCAGAAATACTGTAGGAAGTATATTCTATGGGAGGACCTTTGAAAATAAAAAATGGGGGGGGGTGTTTGGAAGTCTCAAGTCAAAAGGAGCCACTGGTTTAGATGATAACGGTTTCATATGTCCTTTACGCACCAAACCAGTGAGAGTGTTTAGAGAGTTATTCATGGTGAGGGCCAGCACAAGCTCAACTGCCTCTCTAGGCAAAACAGTCGCACCGCCCCCACTTCACACTCACAATTAAACACAATTTGAGATGCATGTGAAACACTGGAGATTTTGTTAATAATTTTGATAAAAGTGCACTACAATAAAAACATAAACATATAAAATAAAAAAACAAATAGCACAACAGTAAATGGTTCGAGTAGAGGCGAAATGCAATAGCAATTTGCAATAAAAAATGTTTTAGCACTGTTTATTGTTTTGCTAACATTAAGGCCAAATGAGGTTTGCAAAAAAATCCCACAGCAATCCTGAATTCACCTCATCTAAATCTGTTTGTCGTCTGTCTCACATATGCACTCAAATGAGGAAGCTGCTGACTCTAAGCTGTAATATGAAAACATGCATTGTAAAAGCCAGATCAGGGTTTTTCTGAATGATGTATAAACACAGTGGGTTGCCCCTCCCACTGCGTCCTGTACCTTCCTGATCCGCGCATCATAGGGATTAAAATCTCCCATCATGCCTCTGCATGCTGTAACAGTCAGTCTAGGCACACGCAGGCTGTATGTAAGACTTTATATGCAAGACCGTACACATGCTCATTTGAGTGCTTAGCTTAGACTTAAATGGCACATGTTGACGTTTTACATGTCGCGCCGCGTCAGTACAGTAGTCTGTATCTCTGACATCACACTCACTGCTTTATTCATATTGATTCAGTTTCACTTATTATACAACCACTGACGTAAATGTTTACGTAGATTGGTCAGTGCATTTGTAAATACTTTGAGCAAAGGTGAAAAGAAAAACTATGATACCTGGTTGCCTGGGGGAAAAAAGCATACCTTTCTTTAGGGAGCATAGTGTAGAAGTGTGGGTGGCAGAGATGCTCTGCTAATGTAACCATGGAAACTGGGCTGCTCGGCTTTCATTGAGAAATTGAGTCTTTAAATTCCAACATCACAGAAGAAATAGAACAAAACCCTGAATTATATAATGGTACCCTTAACAGTACCAATGAATATAGATTTAATTAATATCGTATCATTATCTATATGGGAAAATAGTACCATAATACTATAGTGTGGCCTTGTAAAAAAAAAGTAGTGGAGGTTTATGTAAGGCACAGAAATCATGACATGCAGGTGTATCAATTTGAAAACAAAACTGTAATAATTACTGCATTCTTCAACCGTTTGACCCTGTATTACAACATTACTGTAAGAAGAAAGAAAAAAAAAACTTTAAATGTTTGGGAAATGTTAGTTTACAAATCAAAATTTTGTTCCCAAATGAGATTCTACTGAAATTTAAATTTATTAAAGCTAAATCAGTTACGACTTTTTGCTTTATTAACTTATAATAATAAATATATGATATCAAATATAATAATATTATTTGACATTTATATGTTTATTTAATGTTCATTGCTATGAAGTAAAATAATCACAAAATTATATTTCACCCTTTCAAAGTATCATGTTTTATTAATAAGAATAAATTGCAAACCTACCAATTATCAAACAAAATAACTCACATTTAATATTTATTTGACCTGGGGTGTACAAAAAAGGTTAACCATCCCTTTATTCAATTTAGACCCTATCGGAGTTTCAAGCCCTATTTTGTGACCCATTTCATGAATTTTGCCTTATTTCCTTGAGTGAAATAAGCCAAAGGAAATTACTTATTTCTAAGAGCTCATTATTTAATAGCAGTGTTTAAGGCTTTTGAAATAATTCAGAATAGTACTCACTCCGAAGAATCTATGAAGTATATTCCCAGAGCTCCGATGCTGAGTGCAAAGACCAACACCACCTGGAGGGGGAGAGAGAAAGGGAAAGGATATCATTAGTGAAGGTCCACTGAGAACAGTACCACTTACAGAGAACAGATTAATCCTGGAGCGGTTCAACAATGAGCACAACTCATTTCTGCCCATATTGCATGTGTAGATGAGACTAAATAAACAGAAAACGTTAAAAAAAACTGTAAGTGATCTCACCAAATCAAGGCATGGCATTTTTGAACACATTTACTGACTCCAAACCTTTGAATGGTATTGTATGCATTTCACACCACACAGGCTTTACAAAGGAAATGTGTGTATAGGCCTGTGCAAATCACAGGCTTACACTTACTGCTATTAAACTATTTGACGATCTGAAAATAGGGAAGCCTCTGAGTACAGGAGAGGGGTGAGGGGAGCACAAAGCTCCTGAGGTCAAATCATTTGATCTTTTCTGGGCCGCTGCATGTGAGATAAACTCTATCACCATATCAGGTGAAATGATAGCAGACAGCTGCTATCGAATGGCTGCTATGTTATGGTGTGTGGTGGAGTTGTACACTTGCATATACAACCATAAAAAGCGCAAGACAAGAACATTTATTTTTAGACTGTCTGCCAACCAGAATATGAGACAAATCTAAGAAAACAGGAGAGGATTTGTCATGCACAAACATAAATCAGAAGACTTTAACCTCTACATCACCACCCTAACAAAATAATTACCATGATTTACTCTGCACTAACTTCACATAGCAAATTACCGTATTTTCCCGCATATAACCCATATGAACTTTTTTTAACTTTTTTGTTTAAGTTCACATTTCGAATTTCAAATGTTGCTCGCATGACGTCAATTATCCATAACTGTTCAGGCTCGGTACACAGTGCTTGTGCGCGAAATTCAAACAATAAGAAAACAAACACAAGTCAGAATCAGAAGAAAAAGGGCCAGAGACAACAACCCTCACAAGAAAGAAAAACAGAAAATACAGCAAAAAAACCTTAAATCCTTAGGGACGTAACAAATATATTGAAATAGTATAACGTGTAAAAAATGTGTGATATAGCCCGCACCCTTATATAACGCGCACCCCCTGCGGGGTTTGTAAAATCTGATATAACCCACGGGTTATACACGGGACAATACAGTATACTATTCATACAACCATAGCTATATAATACCGTAGCTGCTCTATAAAAACATTAATATTCACTCAAGTCAAGTCACCGTTATTTATTACAAATCAGATTGTCACAGCAGCTTTATAGTGTTAACAAAAAAATATATACAGTAGAACCCCGAGTTAAGAAATTAATCCGTTCCGAGGTTGGCTTCGTAAGTCGATCTTTTCGCATGTCGATCAGGCTTTTACATGTTAATTGCCTAATCCATTCCAAGCCTTACAAAAACACGACATTTAGCATCCCAGCTCCATACTTCTCAATTACCTCCCTTTTCAACACAATGTAAAGCATCCTCTTCTTCCTTTTCACTTCAGCAACAATCTTCACATCCATGGTGAGTGATTAGAAAAAAGTTTATGTTAACTAGGCACAATGCTGACCAATAGGAGAGCAGGATTGTAAAAAGTGTTCCCCTTCTTACATGGACTATTCCAGCAATCCCTGCCATTCAGTGCGAAATGGACTATTTCAAAACTTTCCATCTGAGAGAGCTGACGGATGACTAAGGTAAAAGAGATCAGCTGAAGATTGTATATATAGTTTATTGAGTTAAATACAGGGAATTAGTGCCAATCGTTGAAGTTTTATCGATCATGCGTAACCACACATCTATGCACCTTTAATAAATACCAGTTTTGGATTATTCCCTGAGTGAGACATCATTGTTCTGACCGGACAAATTGCAGCCTTCATTCAACCCGAACCAAAATCAGCGCGAATTTCAAAACAAAACTCGGAAATGTTTTTTCGCATCTCGATCATTTTGTCATTACTCGGGCGAAAACCCCCCCGAAATCTTTTATCGTATGTTGAATTTTTCGTACGTAGAGCGTTTCGTAAGTCGGGGTTCTACTGTATATATATTGCAACAAAGTTTGTTTTGGCTGTACAGCAGCTCTAGAAGAAACTAGTGTCATTGTCCAGCTTAAGAAAGTTCGGTGTTCATTCATTTCTGATGTAAAAAATGATTAGTTATTAGTTTAGTTCATTTTTCTATACAGAAAACAGTGATGTCGTCCAGTTCAATTCTCATAGAATGCAGTTAGATCAACACTATTGATGAATATCAAGTGTCAGTGTCAGTCCCATGATAACTGTCTGATAAAAAGCCAGGGTTGACCTTGCAGCTCACTTGAACTTGTGTTGGTGTATTCGAGCAAAAGAATGTATGATGCTACCAACTGTGACCTGCATGCTTTAGACAAAAATAATAGCTATTGCTTTATTTGAATAACAGACTTGTGTACTTCTTTAGAAACTGAATGACTTCAAACTTCAAAAGCAGTATTTATGAAAATGGGCTCAGAAGCATCTGAAATATAGCATCTGAACTGCAGAGATGTAAAGTACCCTGTAAGTAGATTTTTGGCAGACTACCATATTAGTTTAAAATCCCTGCACGGCAAAATGAGAGAGAGAGGAAAAAATGCAATATGATGAGATTTATACTGCCGCTTCTTATTGAGTCTACTTAATGAGGTTGCTTCTAAAACAACTTCTTGTTTCAGATCTCTAATCCACGCTACAGTCTGCCAGTTTCCATTCTGAAAATAATGGACAGTATATAGTGTTGACAATAAGCATGAATAATAAAAATGTCTCTTATTTCACCAAATGTAACTAATATCTTATTATAAATTGGACCGTTTCTATGCTGGCGTCTGACTGGACAATAGAGGATTCCAGCTATGCTAAAATACACACTTTATGAGAACTATGACTTGAAACAGGTTAATATTTTCAAATTTTCACCAAGACAGACATGTTCCTGGGTCAATATTCCTATTTGAAATTGTAGCCCTAACCCACCCATAATTAATCTCCATAGTCAGAGAAAAATTACAGATAAATAACACTGATGTAGAAGCACTTAACAATTGGTTGATTGGAATGTTGTTACAGGATCGACAAAGATGTTGAACCAAGCATGTTGTACTTGGTAAAATCACGTTCACCCACTTGACACCATGCATAGAATAACCCTGTTACTGTTTAAATCTTTGAATAAAAAATATTTTAATAAATAACGTGTTCTATTAAACAGTAACCATTTTCAAAAACCAAGCATCTTAGGCCTGGACAACAAGTTAAGCTTTGTACCACAACCTCTCCTACTTGACTAAATAAAACACACAATCAAACTTGTCTTGAAAAGCATGTCAAAGAACACTCTAGGCACTCTATAACTGGAAATGGAACAAGTCCTGTCACTGGTCGAGGATAAGTTTCGAGGTGAATGGAAAAGTGGCTTTTTGTGAGGTGTTAGGTGAATGGCCCTTTCTGACCCTAAAGGTCCAAAGGGATATTGGCTGGAGACTGGACATCTCAAACATTAAAGACTGGAAACTACAGCTGCCAGACAGGGTGTTTGTGTATCCAACAGTGGAGAACTATACCGGCTCACCTCATGAGGTCAGTGGCAGGGGTCTATTTGAGAAGTAATTCTACACACGATCGGGTTCCGCACGAACGATTAGCTCTTTTCACTGTTATTACAATGATTAATTGTGTGCTTATGCAAAAAATAATTGGACTGGATCATGGATCATGTTACGTATCATGTTCAGATCATTAAAGCCATTCATTTTTGCTTTTTCCCAAATTAAAGTGGAAGAATATTATATCTTAATATATAAAATATATTTATCTTATGTTGTTATGATATAATAGTTTTTAGCTCCTAACAATGAAATCCAAAACCTTTACAAAACCCTTTCCTGTTGATTCTTAATTTCTATGGACACATACTTGAATATAATTAAGATGACACACTTTGCATTATTTAATCAAATTAAAACAATTGTTTAGCCAAATTAAGTGCCATCCATCCTAGAAGATAGAAACTAGTAAATACCCTCTATGGATGCTGTTACTATTTGGGATTTTCAAAACCTCCTATTATTAAAATTTATATTTAAAATGATATTCAAAATTGATTACATACAGTATTTAAAAAAATTGGTGGGTTCACCTGATCCTTATCAGGTACCAAATGAAATCAAAAGAAACATGTGATGTGTGTCTATAAAAACATTTTTTTAAATGCTCAAAAAAGTATGTCTGATTTTAATTAAATTCTCTTATGCACGTTTATGCATTCTTTATTTTAAATCGATTTTTTTTTAGCAATGCAAGAATCTTTATTAATTCATTAAAAATCATTAATTGAATACTTAAATTAGTCTTAATACTAGATTAAAATCATTAATCTAGTATTAATGAATGCTTGCTGAATAAATATAAAATAAAAAAAAGATCTGACCCCAAACCTTTGAATATATGTAACTTCTTAAAGTACAAATGAAACATTTTGTCTCTGCGGCCACTAACAGTACTCATACTGCTTTACACAGGCCTTCTTTTCAAATTCATAAAGCAATGGCTTAGCTTAACATTATCCTGTCAAAGCAAAATACGGATCACTGCATCCATTATTGATGACCAGAGGCTGATTATTTTCATGTGGCCTGTATTTGGATTGATATCCCACATTGTCTAGTGAGAAAACACCTTGATGCATTATTAATTGGACCTCTTTGTCTGTGTGATCGTGAGTTCCAGTGAGTAGCAGCTGGAGGAAGAGGAGCTGTGCAGCTCAAGATAAGCAGAGACCGTAGAAAGCGACACTCCTCCCCCCCCTGCAAGAGATACCAAGCACTTCAGCATCATTCAGAAGAGCTGCTTTTGATCGCACAATAACGCCGTTTTTGCATTTCAAGATGAGTGTCCTCCATTTGACATCATAGTTGAGATCTTCCACAAGAGGGCACAGTGTGTTTGTTCAGTGCTGTGATGAGTCCTTACGGCAGGTTGGTAACATTGATTAAGTATCTTGAAACTTGAAAATAGGAATAGACCATATGAATGAATCACATGAAATTTGTACAGATTTCAGAACAGTTTAATAAATCCATTCAAGAGAAATACCACAAAACACTCCGAATAGTGGGATTATTCACTGTGGCTGGTTGCTGAAAAGCTGAGCATTTGAGCACTCCTGATGAACTGAGACGATAAGAGGCATCGTCTTTAAACTGACCCAGTTATTCATCTGGAAACATCAGTGCCAGCACTGTGCTCATCTCTTGTGAGAGCTTACTGCAAACCCATTACAACAATTATGGCACTGGTGGAGCACAGGATTCGCAAACATATACAAATCCATCAATGGGAAAGGGATTCTGGGATATGGAGGATTTTGCCGCCTTTCACAAACAGATGACAAAGAACTTGATTGCAAATGAGCCACAAAGCACACACAAAGGCTATCTTTGAAATCTCAGAAATGTATGCGCTGAAATATGAATTATAATATTTTGCAACTTGAACAGCCCTCGCTATGATCAATGATCAAACATATTTTTTCCAAAATGCCAACAAGCATCTTTCGCAGACAATCAAAAGAAGCAGTGTTACTAAAACTTTTTCTTCTAAGAAATAAGTACTTATATACTTAAATACTTTCTTTCTTTTAATAAAGAATAATGAATAAATAATGATACAAGGAGAGTTGTACCACCCTGATTTTTTTTACTATGCCCCTCAAAAAATATCAGTATTTATTTGATCTATCAAGTGTTCAAATAATTTATTAGATCCGAAATTAATTAAACATCATGTCATTTACTCTTACAACCTTGACAGCCAAGCATATAGATGTGCATACCACTCCTCATATAACCCATTAAAGAGAGAACAAGGGTGCTAAAGAGGTATGGTTTTAAATATAGAATGCCGTCTGCCACGCTTTCTGCCGTTTCAAGTGGCATCATGTTTACAGACAGAGTAAAGTATGAATCTGGATCCAAGGCTTCTCACATGGCCCAGTACAGTCATGGCCTAAAATATGACTCACAAATACAAATAAGCATACACACACACACACAAACACACACACATATTTAATGGTTTACATAGCAGTTAACATATCAGTTCAAAAAAATTCCATGACTTTTCCCTGACTTTTCAATGTCAAAGTTATAATTCTCAACGACATTTTAATGATTTTTGGTACTTGATTTTGTAGTCAAAGAATATGGTACACGTACATGTATCAAAACCAGAAGAAACACATTTAAAAACAAAAGCAGTCTACAGCAATGGGCAAATCAGTCTGCCAAGTCCCATAAAAATGTGTATGGAATTACACTACAATACAATTAAGTGACAAAAACCAGAACAGGAACAAACACATTCAAAACAACAGACTGATAGACCCTTGAAAAATAGGGTACACTACAATACAAATAAGTATTAACACATTTACAACAGTCTGATTTCAAGTCCCATCCAGGGATTTCAATAGCTTTTGAAAACCAGGGGTCATTTTTGGGTTAAATTTGTCTATTAACAAAAAAAAAAAAAACGCATTCAACAGTAGCCTGGCCATGTGATAACAACAACTAATTGGACATCACTGACCAGAGTTTACCCAATTCAGGCTCTGAGCACAACTTAGAATACAGAAGTTTGTCAATGTTGTCTTTGCACTTATCAAAGTTTTTGAACAAGGACTAGTTTGCAGGAATGACAGTGTCAATGAAAGTGTCATACTGGTTTGCTACATCATCACAATCCTTGTCAGCAACCTGCTTGACAGATTGCTGCAGAGTTGAAGGGGAACTCCTCCCCTTCACGTAATTTCTGAAACCTTATAGGATAACGCCAGTTGACAACTGGCCAATTGTCGCGCGATACGGCTCTGGCTGTCAGGAGCGGGAACGAGACATTGCAAGGAAATGCATTTGAGAAAGGTGTTTAATCTCAGCCTGAACACAGGAAACAATTCACCAATCACAGCGAAGAGGCACGCAGCTCAACCAATGGCAACGCCGCCAGGTGTGCTCACTACTGATAGGTGCAGCTAAACCAATGAAATCAGCTGAATCCTACCAAAATTTGCATATCAGAATCAGCAGGCTATTACAGGGCAGACACAAATATTCAGAGAGCATTTAAGCACAACTAATGTGAGAGCATAGCGTCAACGGCGGTGATAGTGAGCACATAAGCAGAAACTACTGTACAGAAACCCTAGCGTCAACGGCAAAAGCGGTAACAACTGTATTTTGAGAAAAGTAGCAATATCCCAGGAATAATTCATTCAATTACTCGCCGAAAGCACTTGAGAAGCCAAAGATGGAACATCTAGGTTATAAAACCTGGCGAAAGTGTTCTGAAAGACCAGCCAGGAGCGAAACAGATATCCTGTATTGACGTACCTCTAGACCAGGCCCACGATGAGGCAGCAGCCCTCGTCGAGTGAGCTCTGGTGTTTAGAGGGCATTCCTGTCCCTGTTCGCATAAGCCAAAGCAAAAACATCCACTATCCAGTGAGAAATAGAAGCAAGAACTCGAGAAGTTCTCACAGGTGGCGCTGACTGTCATGCATCAATTAACAATCGCGGAAGTGCCGAACGTTAAGAAATGAAAAGATTTCGGAGGATGGATTTAAGTAAAGAAAAAACTAAAAAAGGATGAAGTGAAAAAATAAATGGAGACAATAAGACAAATTTAATGACATTTCAATGACTTTATAGACAAATTACAATTTTGCATGACTTTTCAATGATTTTTAAAGACACTAAAAAATTCCCTGACTTTTCCAGTTTTCCATGACCGCTAAGAACCCTGCATAGGACGATCCACTTTTCAGAGCTAGAACTACACGGCCCTTCCTGACCATATCATTGTGCCTTTCTCAATGTGCAATTTCATTTGACAATTTCCTACCGTATTTTCAATCGAGTTCACCTTTCACTGTGTTGGTGCAACTGAATTCTAATTAGGGCATTTTGACAAGCCCCTTCAAAAGTGCACTTTAACAGATCCCATGAATAATTTAGCTGGCAGGTGATGTAGCCGGCCTGCAGATGAGTCTCTTCATATCAATGGCAGATATTGAGAGAGAAACCAAAAAAGCAAGTTGTGTAGTTCAGATGAAATGGCATGCAAATGAGCCGAAGAAACACTGTTCCACAAAATCTGAGTTTACGTTCCTCATTATCCCACCGTGATTATCTGATAGATACAAGGTTTTTCAAAAGACAAATAATTAACCTTATTAAACAACGTGTTGCATGCCCCTATGCAACTATATTACTCAATGTTGTCAATATTCAGTGTCATTTTTTACTTTCTTTTTTGTGGTTTAGTTTGGGATTAATGTAATTGCATTAATAGTATTAATGTTATTGTTTTTATTGTGTTAAACTCAGTTGTTTTTTTTTTCCTTTACATTTTTCCTTAATGTCTTGAGTTTTAATGCACAAGGCTCCTTCTGAAGCAAAATTATGATTAAATAAATGTTGTAAGTAGCTTCATGCATTACACTGATGGCATTTGATTAAAAAAAGGACTATTTCAAATAAATGCTGTTCTTTTAAACAATCTATTCAACAAAACATCCTGAAATGGCATATAATTTTGCATAATTTCCATCAAAATATTAATCTGCACAAATGAAAAAATATTTGTAGAGGACCAAATAAGCATACTAGAATAATTTCTGAATGGTCATGTGACACTGAGTGACTGAGTAATAGTTGCTGAAAATGTAGCTTTGCCATCACAGGAATAAATTACATTTTTAACTATATTAAAATAGACAATAGTAATTTTAAATTGTAATAATAATAGCAACCATTTAGAACACTAAAGCAAGTTAATACTCTAAAGTTGAACTAGTTAAAATGTCCTAGTAAGAACATATAAATCAAGAACATGACGAGCCAAAATATATTTCAGTTCAGTGCATTCAGAAAAAATGCTAACACAACAATAAGACTGTGTTTAACGGCAGGTTCCTACAAAACCACATGGGAGGAACCCAGCAGGAACCCGCTGAGGTCCAGTGATGTCAATCAGTAGGACAGAAGAAAAGGAGCTAGACCTCACAGGCATCAAACTCAAATAAAGTACCACTAAGGATTAACAACCTAAGTAACCACTGTGCTCACACCATCCAATCACAACCACAGACATGTGTGCATCAATTGGCTATGAGAATAAATTGAAAATGTATGTGAAAATGTAGATATTTCACTTCAATTCTCATTAGCCTGGGTAAATAGCCTCCAAGGGGCCAATTGAAAAACAACAGCAATAAACAATAACAACAACAAAAACACAATTCCACAAATAATCAGTTTACCTCAGATCAGCACACCTGACAGATTACCATATTCATGAGCACATACCAAATATCACAACACAAATATTATCATTCAACAAGGCTGCCCACACAAACACAAGCTCCCCAAATCAATGCCAATGCTTTAACTATGTAAATGATCAAGCCACTGTACACAGCTCAAGGGATAAAATTGTCTTTAACGCAACCCATCTGATTCACATGCACAGATGCACAGTCAGGCAGCAATATCTTGAGTGAGCGCACTGTTTACCGTGTGGACTGGTAAATAATTCACCACCTGACTCCATGGGAAATGGCACCTACTGGACACTGTCTTCCAATTACCCTCTCAGTAGGAAATGCAGCATTGATTTGTGAAGACGCTGGGTGTTAGAGCAGAGAGTCAACGTATAAACAACATAAATATATTCCAAGGGTGCCGGTGTGAAAGCTACCATAGAAATGAATTCATCTGGTCACATACAAAGGTGTGCTATTGCTGTTGAAAGAAAATAGACAAAAAAAAAATAAACTGGTGGACCATAAAATAGACGTAAAAAAGAGAAACGAGAGTTCGAGAGAAATTAAAGAACATGAATTGTGGTGATTCAGAAGATACTAAGCCACTGTATCAAAACATATACCATGTAACTTGTGGCATTCTAGTAGTAAGAGATCAAATTGCATGCATTTTGTGGAAGAACACTTTTTTTTTTAAATAGGTGATTCCCGGGAGGTTCAAGATTTAGCTGCTCCATGTCAACCTTTCTCGCTCGCTGTGACCACTAACCTTTGCCACTCGCACACCATTTCACATACAATGTAACAGGAGCAAATTTTCTCTATTTACGTACATGACGAGACACGCATGGGCGAAAACCATCCCGACAGGTCCAAAATATAATCACTTACAATAGGCTTACCATCATGAATCAGCCATACTGCACCACACACCAGCTTATTGGTGGAGAGGAGACAGAGCAATGTAGTCTATCGGTATATGGGGATGATTAGCAGGACACGATGGACTAAGGCCAATGGGAAAATTTGGCCTGGATGCCAGGATTAAAGCCTACTCTTTACAAAGGACATACTGGGATTTTTAATAACCACAGAGAGTCAGTTTTAACGTCTCATCCGAAGGATGGTACTTATTACAGTATAGTGTCCCCATCACTACACAGGGATGTTAGGACCCACACATATCACAGGGTGAGCAACCCCTGCTGGTGTCACTAACACCTCTACCAACAGCAACCTAGTTTTCCCAGAAGGTCTCCCATCCAGGTTACTAACCAGGCTCAACCCTTCAGTGGGCAACCAGTCTTGGGCTACAGGGTGATATGCCTGCTAATATATCTCATTGGTTCATGCACACTAGTCAGTGGGGGTTCTACCCACAGCGGTGGCCAAGGGCAGGCTCTGGTTATGGAACAAGAGGTAAAAACTTTTCCGGGGAAAAGGGCCATAGAATATGTACCTCTGCAAGACAGAGAATCCAGTTTCCACAGCCAGTATCTCGTTCCAAAAAGGGGTGGGGACCTGAGTCTCATTTTGAACCTAAATCATGTCTTATACAGTTCAAGTTCAGTTCAAGACAATTCCTATCTCAGATCAGTTCCAAGGTCTGGTTTGTGACGATAGTTTTCAAGAACTCAGCTCATAGACTCTCAATGTTGAGACCATTCTCCACTCCAGAGCTCCCTACATGAGGAAATTGTACACTCTGAAATTAGAAACCTGGAAACCACATTGTGGTGTAGTGGTCGTCAGTTGGACCCAGCTAACTGCCCTATTGGTACAGTGCTGGAAATTCTGCAAGAGCGAATCACTGCATCCACTTTAAGTGATTATGTGGTGGCTGTGACTGCTTACCACATCCCTTTTGGTGGAATGTCTTTAGGAAGAGATCCACTGATAACATGTTTCCTTTATGGCACTTTGAGGCTGAGCCTGCAGTACGCACAAGGGTATTGGCTTGGGATTTGGCTGTGGTACTCCAAGGCCTATCCCTGGTTCTCTTTGAGCCGAATGAAGAGGTTCCAGTCAATTCTGACTCTCAAAACATTGTTCCTTCTTGCTAATTGCATCTCCTAAAGAATGGGAGGTATGCAACTCGTAAGCACCTTTGTGCTTGGAATTTGCACCTGGCATGGTGAAGGCTCCCTCTACCCTAGGCCAGGTTTCATCCCCACTAATGTGGCTAGATTCATTATACTGCAGGCCTTCTGCCCTCCTCCTTTCGAGCAAGGAAAATGAATATGAGCAAGTTCATAGTCGAGGCTATTTCACTTGTTTCTGAGTCGGACAGATTGTCTACCCCTTTGGCAATGCAAGCCCACTCAACTAGGAGTATTGGTGCTTCTAAAGCCCTCTTGTCAAGAGTCTCCCTTCAAGATGTTTGTGGTGTGGCGGGCTGGTCCTTATTTTTATTATTATCCTTTACTGTAAGTTTCAGTTCATTAAAGTTCTGACAAACACCATTGCTGTTTTTTACTATACATTTCACAGTTGTTGTTATTTTTTATTATTACAGTGTTTAATATCTTCTTGACACACGGTGTTTAATATCTTCTTAACTCATCAGCAGAATAGAGCATCCTTCACAGAATAGAATATGTTTCACCAAACTGAGTCAAAAAAAAATTCTGGTAGTGTTGCAGACAACAGGTAAAATAACTTTTGTCTCTTTGTACAATAAATACTCATTTTTGCACTGTGCCGGATTGTTACTTGATGACAAATCCGATAGGCAAAACCTACATCAAATGACATCTAATTAATGCTGTCATCTATTAGAGCTGAACCTCACTTTCTTGACAGTTTCATCTTAGTTACCATTGCCAGCCAGTTTAAATCCGATTTAATGAAGCCCAGAGTTGTTCTTAAACATGTATCCCATCTGTCCCCAAAAAAAAGAAATATAAGGACCAAAAATAAAAAATAAGTACAAAAAGTCTCATTCAGACAGGGAGCAACTGCTGTCATTACATGTCCAGTGGTGAGTTAGCACTATGAGAAAAATGGTGACACAGCACTGATGAGAAAGGCCTGCTGGAGTCAGACCCTCATAACCCTCAGTGTCCAAAACATAGACCCTCTGAGCGAACCACATCCATGTCAGCTCCCTCATATCATTCTAGTAGACACAGCCGTCATTCTGTTCCAGCTCTATTAATTTCTCTTATTCTATTTCCATATCCCACACTCAGCTGCATCCTACAATTGAGGACCAGAGAAAACTGTACACCGTGACACAATGCATTATATTCCAGCATGCATTACATCTAAACCTGTCTAATCCTAAGTTTAATGTAGTTTATTATTATCACTATTACAAGAAAATGTATAATGACACTGTAAAAAGGACACACAAAAAAGTTTATCCAAAAGTGGTATTCAGAAATGTTTCGTGAGCACCAAGTCAGCATCTTAGAATGATTTCTGAAGGATCATGTGACCCTGAAGACTGGAGAAATTATGCAGAAAAATCACAGGATTGCATTACTTTTTTGCAATATACTAAAATTTTAAATTGTAATTATACAGTATTTTACATTACAGTTTTTTTTTTGTATTTTAAGTCAAATTAATGCAGCTTAAAATACCTGTTAAAATAATAAATCTTGACTAATCTTAATACATTTTTTAGAAATGTATATTAAAAATGAGAAACATTTAAATGATAAATGTAAATATAAAAGAAATCAAATTCATAAAAGGTAAGCTATAATAAAACCGTCTTTGTTTGCTTTTTTTAATCTAAAAGGTTTAAACTTAAAAAAAGTCTTGAATCATAAGACATAACACAACACATGGATAATTTGGCAGCAAAGTTTCCTGTGACAGGTTTTTCATATTGATTTTGTTCTTCTCATAATTTCACTTCCTTTTGGCCAAAAACTGCCTACAATCATTTACAGATCATCCCTGACATTACATCCTGCTAACAACACTTTCCTGTAGCTCAAACAGCAGAGCATGGCGCTTGCAATGCCAAGGTCATGGGTTCGATTCCCAGGGAAAGCAAGAATTGATTAGAATGCCCATGTGTATCTTTAAAGCAATGAAAGTCAATTTTGATAAAAGCCTCTGCCAAATACATAAATGTAAAAATAAATATAAAACACTCAAAGCCACAGTCAATGGCTAACACCTTCAGCAAAGTCTTAGTCAATACCACTTAATTGCAGCTAAACCTCTGAGAAACTACAAAAAGGTTACTGTGAATAAAGCATCCATACCCTGACATCTTTGGCCTGATAGTTGCATCGATGTCCTGAATCTAGAGGTGCAAATGGCCCCTGTCCAATTAACACTCCAAGTCGGGTGGGGCAGATATCTCAGAGACAAGTGATTTATAGCGATGACAGAAACAAACCGATAGCAGTTCAAGGGGAACATCTGGGTGTCCAACGGTGGCCCAGGTCCATGGCGTGGAGAATTCCCACCATTTGATTCTGTCACTGCACTGCTGCCTGCACTTAGCATGGCCAAGAACCTCATAATGATGCCTGGGAACTGCCAGCCTTCAGGATTAATGGCCTTATGCACATGAAAACAGAATCGTGTCCAAATGAGCCACATGCCATTTTCCATGTGGCGTCTGGCGTGTCATTTTGAGCCAGCACTCATTACAGGCCGGTGATCATCATCACATCCATAGCTCTATTGTGACATGATTCTGATGCTGCTAATATAGTTATCAGATCTACAGGGTCAGATTCTCCATAAGCTTCAGCACCAACAACATTCTTGGGATCTCTCACATGCTCAGTTTATGAGCATCTAATCAGACCCTGAACCCTTATTTTTCCTTCGATAACGGTTTAAATTATTTGAACCATCCAGACAGATGAGAAACGAGCAGTCGTCAGATGTCCCGGTATTGAGCTTATCTAAAATGTGGGCTGACGGCAGATATTGAAGAGAGCACAGACAGGTTGACACGTAGGAAAATGATGTGTCAAACTGAGATGATCTCTGAAAGAGGACACCGCCAACCTGCAGTTGATAGGATGAGGCACCTTGTCACAAAGATGAAGCACAGTGTTGTTTCAGTGACCTTGACTGACTTCAGAGCCATGGAATATTAAAGAGGTGCTTCACAGGCCCCCGTCATCAGGGAGAAAGGACGAGCGGTGTGATTGGTCCAGCTCAGAGGTGGGAGGATGCAAAAGTATGTGACCAGAATTGAGACTGGCTCCCTGAGGAGCACACAAAGAGGTCACTCGCTGCCTCACAAGGACGTGAGATCAAGCATGTATATCTCCACGAAGGAAAACGCGAGGTGTGCTTTTTCATTGCCAAGGTCTTTAGGGTTAATTGCTCTTGTGTGAGTTTGTGTCATATATATACACACACACATATATAAAATATCTCACAGTAAGACACCGCTTGATTCAAAATGATGCTTGATATAGGCAGGAAATATAAAGTGCTAAAACATGGGTCACTGACAAATAAGAGAGTCCACAGTAAAATTCCATTCAAAAGCTTGGGTTGGTAAGATTTTTTTATGTTTTTGAAAGAAGTCTTTTATATTCCCCAAGGCTACATTTATTTGATCAAAAATACAGTAAAAACTGTAATAACATTATTATTATTATTATTATTATTAAATATTACAATGAAAATTACTGTTTTTATACTTTATTTTAAAATGTTATTCAGTCTTCAGTGTCACTTTATCCTTCATTTAGTGCTCAAGAAACATTTCTTATTATTATCAATGTTAAAAAAAACTGTTCATATTTTGATGGAAACTGAATATACACACATTATAACTTTTTTCAGGATTTTCAGTTGAATAGAAAGATCAAAAGAATTTTTTTTAGAGAATAGGAGATAGACAGCTAAAACATCGCTGAAAGATCACTCATCATCCAGGATCTTATTACCTGTTGTTTATTCGATGTACTTTTATTGTTTATTTATAAGTACGTAGTTCTTCCATGTTTAGTAAATCACTTGTTTGTAGAGTTTTTTGGAACCTTGCTTAATTTGGTTTCAAAATAAATGGCTAGCCAACCTAATCCATTGCATGGCTTGAAGACATACATTTAGAATACGCAACTATGGTGAGCTTGCCTAGTTTTTTCCTTGTGTGTCTGCTGTATGCGTTTTCCACAAGAGTTACATGCACGCTAATGGTAACCTTGCTTAATCGACCATTGATGGTAATTTAATAAATAAAACTTATCAACAATAAATTGATTGTCTATTCATCATTAGCATGTTCAATGCTAACAAAGTATACTGGCCCTATTTTTATGGACTTTCCTTAAGAGTGTGGATTGAGCAGACCACTTTAACTCTGTATGTCAGAAAGTAATTCATTTGTGAAGGTGTGCATCCTGCTGTTTAGAGAACAGGGAAAGGGTTGTTTCGCTTCTCAGCGTCGGACTCGTACGTATTTGTGCGTTCATGTGTGTTGAAATCAGGGAGGAAACGTGTGACATTTCCCTGCTGAGATTTGCGAGCGGCAGTAGCAATGTTTCTCTGGCCTTCTGTCACTGTGTCAGAGCTATTCCTGCCGCAGCCTAGGGTGTGATTCCATAAACACACACACACACAAGCATACCCACACACACACACATTAATGCACACTCAGGCCTATGCAGTGCTACTGAGAACATCATCACATTAACTGTCACTTCCTATCTAAAATGACCTCCTCATGTGTGGGATTCTGCCGATGACACTGAAATAATGACAGGACATCCCAAATCTCCCTCAGATTACACAGAAAATCGTGATTGTACTATAAGCATGCATGAGGAGATATGAGACATTAATCAATGAATTAATCAATTTTCTTATCACTTCTGTATGGAAGCCCATTTCCGCCACACAAGGAAAAAAAATTGCGCATGAAAACTCGAAATTATGACTTACTAAATTGAAATCATGACTTACTGAGTTGAAATCATGACTTACTGAGTCGAAATCATGACTTACTGAGTCGAAATCATGACTTACTAAATCAAAATTCAGGATGAACTGTGAACATTAAGTCATAGCGCTTTTTTTTCCTTATGTGAAAATTTTCAATTTTTTTCTTATTTTCTTTCTTATGGCTTCAATACTTTTATGTATTAAAAAGCTTTAGTAAAATATTTATCAGGGTAGGCTAAATATCACTGTTTTTACTTTGTATTGTTATATGTAGAGTGTGTGTGTGTGTGTGTGTGTGTGTGTGTGTGTGTGTGTGTGTGTGTGTGTGTGTGTGTGTGTGTGTGTGTGTGTGTGTGTGTGTGTGTGTGTGTGTGTGTGTGTGTGTGTGTGTGTGTGTGTGTGTGTGTGTGAATAATTAAAAAATATTGGTAATTACACAAAATGGTTTACACAACTGATTAAAACAAACTGTCACTAAAATGTAAAATGCAAGGTCTCCTTTTACCAATTTGTCCTGAATCTACACCTACAATTTTTTAATTAATTACAATTTATGTCAAAATTCCCAAAATTAATATAAATTCACCAATGTTCATGCAACAGCTGAAAATGTAAATAATGCTGAATATGACCTCACTCGATCAAAGTCAGTTTGACCTGCAGAAAACAACAATGAATATCTGACCGTGATTAAGCAAAACTATAAACGTTTAAAGATAACAGCTATCTTGGACAGATTTCAGAAGACAGCTTTAAAAATCAGTAACGTAATAATGCTAATGACCAAATATCTGGATTGCATTTGATAACTAACCCAGAGGTAGGGAGCTATTAATAACATAAAAAAGGCTAATTTAAAGGGTAGGTACGTATCCATCGGCAGAGAGAGTGTATGCATTTGTAAGATAAGAGTGCTGTTGTGTATTCACTGTTGGGAGAGTGAGTCACTGTGTCAACTGTCATTAGCGCTTTCTGAACTCTGAATCATGCATAGCCTAGCGCGCTGCTTCCACACTCAACATTCAGTATGAACATCCACACTCAACAGCCAGATCACTTGCTTACTTACTCCACGTCCAGAAGGAAGGAGACGTACATGTACTAGGGATGTTTTTGCTACTAGATACATGTGTTGTGCTTGCCTTGCACTATTGCAGCGAGCAGGGCAGTGGCGTGATTGATAATGAGTGACACCTGCATGCTGCACTGGCCTCGTATCTCTTGGAGGAGCAGAACCATAAAAAGAGGTGTGAGGCAGTGAAGGACAAAAGAGAAACAGGCCTGTATTTTAGTTTTGTGTTTATGTGGGCGGCAGTTGTCCGTGAGGGGCTGCCACCATTACTTTTATTTTGTGTTTATTTACTTTAATATTAAAGTTGTTGAATGTTCGCTAGTTCCCGCCTCCTTCTTCCCTGAACTACTAACTGCATTACAATTTTGATCATTGTTCAGTATTCATTTAAGCAACATTAGCCATTAGAGACATTTATTCAAATCAACAGAATCTATAGGCAGCACAGGAACAATCAGTTTAAACCTAATAGCCTATTGTAACCGATTTCCAAAGCTGCATCTCTACACTTTTTCCCCGATCGCTCTGCTCCCCGGAGTTCTGGAGAGAGTTCGCAGTGACAAGGCGACAGAGTTCATAATTGTGAATTGAGTTCACTTTGATCAAACAATCTCATATTTGATTGCCCCACGTTGGCCGGGCAGAGTGTGGTTCCCGGACCCATTGTCCCTCCTCCGCAGAACTCCTTGGGAGATTCTGGTCAGGAGGGACTTCCTGTCCCAGGTAGGGGGCTTGATAGCCCATCCCTGCCCAGAACTGTGGAAACTGAGCTTGGCATCTGAGGGGGCCCAGCTCATAGACACTTTGGTCTCTCAACCGAGGTTGTTAAGACCATTCTCCACTACAGAGCTCTGTCCACGAGAAAAATGTACTCCCTGAAGTAGAAACTCTACACTTCCTGGTGCAGTAAGAGGTAGTTGAACCCAGTTACATGTCATATTGGCACCATGCTGGAGTTCCTGCAGGACAGACTCACAGCAGGGTTATCCCCCTTTACCCTGGAGGTTTACGTGGCTGCCATAGTTCTTACCACGTACCTCTGGGGGGTATTTCAATTGGGAAAAACCTATTACTTAAACGTTTCTTTCGTGGCAAACTGAGGCTGTGGCCAGCAGTACCCAATAAGGTTTGACCTGGGATTGGTCTCTGGTACTCCAGGGTCTATCCCAGGCCCCATCCCAGGCCCCCCTTTTGAACCTTCAAGGAGATCCTTTCAAGTTTCTGACTTTAAAGCTCTGTTGAAGACCTTCCTCTTCCTTACATCCACCTAAGCATAGGAGATCTTCAAGTCTACTAACATGGATCTTCAAGTCTACCATCACCCTTCGTACTGCAGGCATTCTGTTTTCCCTTCATGACTAGGAAAGGATCTGCTGCATCCAATGTGAGCACTGGACACTTATTCCACAGAGCTGAGGCCCTGTGGTGCAAGCTAGATCATCTGTTTTGCTGCCTCGGGCCCCATAGCGTTTCAACGCAGCGTCTCATTCCCTCTTCAGGAATTAGGGTTACATACGTAACCTGAGACGTTCATTTGGATTTTTAAAGGATTGTTCACACTAACATTTTTCTACACCAGACGCAAGCGATTGCATACATTCATAATGTGAAACGGCAAAAGACAATAGAACCCACTATAATCGGTGAGCTTGACTACACTGGATGCTGTGAGACGCAACATTTATGACAAACTCAAAGCACTCTTGAAAGGACAAATGGATTTGCAATGGTTTGTCGAGTCCAGTTAGCTCCTAGCGGTTATGGCGTGATGCGACACATCAATAGTCATGTACAGTGTAGACACGTGTGAAAAATAAAAATGTCACATCGCTGTGAGAACCTCCTTTTGGAACCTTTATTTTTAAGAGTGTATGATATTTTGTCATACATCAAGCTTTAAAATTCAACAACAAAAAAAGAAAATTTGAATTATTAGGCATTATAATGAACTTCAACAGAGCCTTAGAAATTAATGGCAGCATGTTTTATTAGCCTAATATAATGAGTGAAGGATGTACAGAAGGATCTTCTGTTGGCCACAGCTGTTAATACTATGTGCCAGTCATGCTGTTGTCATGGGCAGTATAAGAGGCTACCATTCTTATTATGCATGTATAATAATTACATAAACCAAACCGGCTGTCTATATTGCAGCAATTAAAATGTGGCAATTAATGTGTCCATATCTTGTTTTGAAGATTGACTCACCTCATCTTCCATGCCCGGTAATTTCCGAGGCTGGTTTATTATTGTGGTATAATCAGATAAACCTGTCCTGAACAGCTCACTGGAAAAAAATATTTTTTTATTTTTTTGCTGCTTGTTCAATTTACTTAATTAGAATGAACTAAAGCAATACACTATTGCTGAACATTTTATCACAACTCAATATTATTGTGCTCATTCCACTTAAATATGTTTAACTCTATTTAATCCCTTTTGTTGCAGGTATAGTTCATGAATAATTACAAAAAAGTAACAAATAAATACATAAATACTTTCTTGTAAAATGTACCTCAATAAGCTTTACTTTATTTACAACTTTTTACAGTGAATATAATGAATATACATTATTTCTTCATTTTTTTGAGCATAGCTGCCATGTCAGTGCAGTGAGAAGCAGTGACAAATGTCTACAATTTAAATTGATTTTGAAATTAATTTATTCATTTCTAAATGTCAGTAATATTGTCACACCCTCACACCACAAAGACTTTCAGTTTGTTATCTTTAGCCACACACACATACATATATATATATATACACATACATACATACATTATGTATGTATGTATGTATGTATGTATGTATGTGTATATATATATATATATATATATATATGTATATATATATATATATATATATATATATATATGTGTGTATATATATATATATATATATATATATATATATATATATATATATATATATATATGTATGTGTGTGTGTGTGTGTGTATATATATATATATATATGTATGTGTGTGTGTGTGTGTGTATATATATATATACTGTTTATAGTGTTTCTGCATAGCATGTTTATAAATATATATATATATACACATACATACATACATACATACATACATACATACATACTGCTATATCTTTGAGTATGTTATCAAAGAATAAAGTATTTCTATCTCAAAGCCCTGCTTGAAAATCTGTATATTTCTGATTATCTGTATATTTCCATTTGACGTTAGCATGTGGAGGAGTGGTCCATCATCTTTCTTCACTCTGTAGATCTGTGTTTTGATTTGTTGTCAGCCGCTGCGGTCTGTCTCAATGGCAGATTGTATTCTCAGAGATAGTGATATGTGCACTAGGGGAGGATTACAGTCATAACTTTACTGTTGCATCTCAGAGTAAACAGAGGCTAGAGACAGATGTCGAGATTGCTCACTCTGATGGCTTTTGTTGGATTGATTCTTTAGACAGCACCCTGCTCCCTGTGTTGAATTGTCAATTTGGTTAGTTCCCCCATAGGACATAACTGTAGATGCAAGGCCCTGCGATATGATTGCAACACTTTTATGCCTTTTGCTTGTTCACCCCTGAGGCTGTAGTGGCTTGTTAAAAGTCTTGTCTGTAATATTAAAATCGTAAAATCGCCACCTGGGGTTTTAGCTCTGTGCTGTTTGGTGCTTTGAACGTTTACCTCAGGCATGGATGAAGGTATTAAGGATTTTCAATTTGATGCAGAGCTTATTGTATGGCGTTGCTGTGCAAAAACATACTGTTATAAATCCGTGAGGTCAGACCAGGCACTTAGACCTAAGTGATGGCTTTCTTTAAAGATCTGCAAGCAAAACGTGTTTGCAGTGCAATTTTCCTGTCATGGAAAATGAAACACAACTGATAGGATAATACTGACAGTTATATTTGGCTCACATGATGCACATTGGTTTGCCCAAGATCTTCTCTAGGTCTCTAGGGCATTTTTCCACATTGTGTTGGTGAGCAAAAGCCATAGCCATCTATCTCTGCACACTTGTAAAGAACAGGTATCCTAAAGAACAGGTATACAGCATTAATTAGTTATAACATTTTCATTAAAAAAAACTTCTGATAACCATACTGTCACGGTCTGGTCATGTTGTTGGTCGCGTCATGTTTCACTTCCGGGTCCCCTCTGTGTCTCTCCCCGTGCCCTTCCCGCACCTGTCATCAGTATGTCATTGTTATCCCAGGTGTGAGTCATTTCCTTGTGTATATATTCCCGCTCGTGTTCCCTTGTCTTTGTCGGTCGTTGTACGTCATTGTAGCATTTGCGTTTCATGTGTGTGGACGTCATCCATGATCTTCCCGAGTTTGCACTAAGAAGTGCCGTTTTGTTTTCTATTGAAAGTGTTTTGTTTTCGGTTATTAATAAAGTCCATTTCTGTTGCATTCCTCGTCTCCTCGTTGTTCTCCGCATCGCACACCAGCACCGACGCATGACACATATTAGTTACAGTTTGTAAATGTAGGTGAATTACTCTATCGTTTAATTATTAGTGAGTAGAATATTATCAGAATGAAACTGACTCATCAATTACTTGGATAAAACATTCAAATTTTGAATCTCAAAAGATGACAGATGCATAAGATATGGGTCAGCTTTAATTAAAAAACTGTAGTGTGTTACCTAAAGCACGAGCTGTGGGTTATTAATGATAAAATTGTAACTGCTTAAATGGCTTCCTGCCACTGTTCTGCTGTGAGAAAGGAACAATGGAAGTTAGAAACTATTTATCCCTATTTTCTCAGCTACGCTGCTGACACGCGTAATTCACAGGCTATAAACTGTATTTATCCACCATACTCTGTGCAAATAATATTTCGTCACAGCTGTAGGGGTCTTTTATGTGTGCAGCAAACCTGCCATTAATCAGGAGGAGAACACAGGAAACCTGGAATTAATTAGGGAAAACAGCGCCACTGTTCAGTCTCTCCGGACACTTCATCATTTCTTTCTCATTTCTCAGATGAAGAGGGACAAGAAACACTTCCTTCACCTTTGCAGGGGTTGAGGAGCTTCTTTAAAGTTGTTAAAAGGTCACATGCAATTAGTTTTAATTGCACATTTGGCACAGTTCTCCATTACCTTTGGCCGGGCCATTCATAGCCAGACTTGAATTCATAAAGGTCTCGGCCTGAACAACATGTAATGTGGCCAACCACAGTTCATTGTTTTTGCACAAAAAATTTAAATAAAAAATAAAACAAGTATAACTAACTCAATTTCTCTTTTTGCAAGTTTTTGGACTGCTTTTATTAATCAATTTTACACATGCAATTAAGTAAAATCCACAACAAAGTGAATAAGTACATATTACGTAGTATATTTATCATGAAGATGATGAAGGAGAATGAAGAATGAAGGAGAAACACTATATGCAGTATATATATATATATATATATATATATATATATATATATATATATATATATATATATATACACACACATACACACACACACACACACACACACATTTCAGAACACTTTTCATTGTTCCAATGTCGATATATAAATTTACTCATTATCCATGTTACCTGAATCATATAATTCATGTTAATGTGTCAACAATAGACTTTTAAAAGCTCCAAGGTTTTTGTGAAAACTACAAATTATACTCCCACATTCATGTAACCCTTCCTGTGGATCGTCAGATGGACAGAGGGTTATTAACAAAACAGTTATTATAAGGGTGGGTTTATCACATACTATCGTACTAAGTGTACTTTTTAAACCGCATTATGGCAAAAATAAAACACTATGGCAACAACTTTCTTACGAGGATGAGGACGGCGACATTTCTTTTTTGAACTGATTGTTCCTATGCTGTGTATTGACTTTAATTTGGACTAAATTGACACAAAAAAAAAATCATTTAAACGATTATGAAATTAGTCCCTACTACAAACACAGAGGTTTTTCATATTTTCCGTTCTCTCCATATTTACGATTCTATGTAGCTTTTAGCTGCTGTCTAAAAAGTGATGGATCCTTAACGGGAAACCCGAAGTAACTCACTCCTTTTAAACGTTTACTCCCTGAACACTTGCACCTAGGAAAAATACAAGCCGACAGCACTAAGACTAAAAGTTTTCTTAAGAACTATTTTCTACTATTTGACTCTGGTAAGCATATCCATAGCAGACTGGTGGGAGTATCCTTGGACGGCAACATGCCCAGTGCATTCTGGGTGTTGAAGTTTTCCTTACTATTTGGCCAACGGGAAGACAACAGTATTTTTTCTCTGTTTTCTATCGGGTGGAACTGATTTAGAAAAAGAAATTTTTATATTAAAAAAAGGCAACAAAGACTTATTAAAAGCCCCTTTTACTAGCTAAGTACCCCTTTAAATTATAAGCTAGATTAGTATGAAAGGAACAAAATGACCTCTTATCAGCCAATAGGTAATGCATATTACACATTGTGTGAAACCAATACATTTATTAATCAATCATGCAATCATTTAAAACATTTATGGTTGAATATTGTGTTATGTTTTACATAATATTTTTGAGTAAGTGTAAGGTAGTATACAGTATAATATACAGCACATTATTTAGTACGTAGTATGCTAATACTTCTTTCCAAACATAGCCATTCAAATACGTTTTACTTAAAGGATGAGATCTTTGGACAAGACTCTCTGAAGAACTGTTTTAGCGTGCAACTGACTCACTCTCAAGGCCAACCAAACTGTCAATGTAGAAAGAAAAGTAAACCGACCCTGACATTTGATAAAGCATTTGTCTACCTACGTCTTCCTTTTCATAAACAAGCAACCAAAGCCTTCGTAGGAAGAATGGATGGATCTCAAGCTCATCACATACACACTAAATCACATCAGAATTATTCAATATAAATGCAGTGTTATTTTCTTCCAAAGCTACATGCTTAATGTGATTCAGAATATTTTTTGAATCATGACAGTTCGATCTTTTCAACTTATTTTTAATGATAGAGCTCTCACTTTGTTATATTATGTATAATAAAGAAAAAAAGAAAGAGAGAAATTTTCATTTTTCGCTTCAGGCACATATAGTACGCACTCGGTCTTCCTCACCCACTCCAGTAAAGCTGCCCACTTCAACTGCCAGAGGCAAAATACCAGTTTTCACATTACCAGCACCAACTAGAAAGAGCACCATAACAGTTTTTACTTTTCCACAGCAGGGTTTGATCTGTAAATAACCGAGTTCTGAATGAATCCATGAATGTACTTCAAAATACTGTGAATAATTTTAGATGCTTTTTCCAAAATTTCTTTAGCTTTATAAAATAAACCCTAGCTTCGTTTCCCTTAACAGGTTTAAATTCACCAGGGTTTTTTTCAACACTTGCATTGGTCTGAACAAAATGAAAATGCAGATTCACTCTCTGACAGAAGGTCATGCATATGCAGTGCTTCTCAATTATTTTCTGTCATGCCCCCCTAGGAAGACATAAACATTTCACGCGCACCTCCTCCCCCCATTTTGAAACTTTCGCCTTATTGTTTCCATGGCGACGTGTCATGCTTGTCACGTGACATACCGCAGTCACAAAAAGCGCTGTATATATATTTATCACATTTATTTAGTTTTTCTTTTTTATTCAAAGTAGTCACCAACTTGTTGGCTCTGTTATCAACTACCTGATATTCAGATTCTCAGATATGTGAAATTGAATGTGTTTTGTCGCTCAATTTGTATAATGATCATATTCGTTGATCTGTGACGCGTGACGGGCGCCGCGGTGTTGGTTTGAGCCGCAGTTCAGGAGAATCTGATCTGTCTGATTTACAAAACCTCGATTCAGTCACTTCTTCTGAAATACGTGATAGTAAGTGTCCGGTGAAGTGGGAGAAGAACAGGGTGAAGTTTATAGTTACCAATATAATGTGTATCTGATATGAATAAAACACCTTGTCAGTTTATAATTTAATGGATTGCTATTTCCTCTTTTATAGACATCCGTGTGTATTGTTCAAAGTATAACTATATTGTTTTGCCAGTACTTATGAGTATTTAAATGTTTGAAACCTAAAAGAAACCTTATATGGTTGAAATCACTGAAATGACAAGCTCTGAGCGCGTCTTTTTCTGGATCAACGCCAGATATCGCGTGAAAACACGTGTGAATTTAGCATTTGATCACGTGACGCATATAAACATCGGTGTGATCGTATGTACACGTCAAAGGATGAAGGGATTGTTATCTGAACTTCATATCTGCTGCTCTTGTTCAGTGCAAGAAAACAGACTCCCTGGCAAAAAAAAAGCTTGTTCCCCAGGGTCACGCGCGTGTGATTTGTGTCATGTTAATGTTACATCTTGAAATTAATATATTATTTTGAAAAATGTATATCTGCAGCAAAACAAATTAACTGAATTTTTACCTCAGGTTTTGCACGCATTTGCTCTGTGGTGCTCGTGACGGCTTCAGAGAATGTCCACTTGGAAGAGGAGCAAGGTAGGGGTGGATTTTAAAATCCTACACAAAACTTTTCTTTTTTTCTTCTGTCATGACAAACTAGCATAACAGTTAAGCTAGCTTAGGTTTGTTAGACTATAACAATTATATATTGTATTAAAGGAGAAAGATTATAAATTAAACTCAATTTACACTTGAACAGTTGCTATATCCACATACATTATTCTAACAACTGACGCATTCAAAATGGAAGCAAGTGACTGACTTTATGAATGACAAAATGTCAGCAAAATAGTCTCAATAGCTTGTGCGCCATTTATGTGGTCGTTTGCGTCGTTTCATTACTTCTTTACAAAACCAAAACGGGAAAACCAGTAAGTATCATCAATAAATCATTAGATTATGATCAATGACCACCCAGGAAATATTTAAGGATGCACTAATATAAACCTGGATGAACTAATAAACCTTTCAACCCGTTGATTTGTGTACTAAGAGTATTTGCTGTGATGATTACATATTTATGTGAAATGTGAAACTTATTCTTGGTTTTTATTTAATTAATTAGTTTTGGCTTCATATTTAATACACCAGTATAAAGTTTAAGCCTTTCTTTAACCTTGTTCTTGAAGACTAATAGCCTAATATATGAATCGGATTCTGATTCTTCTAATACTTTTCTAAACAAAAAAGCTGCGAAAACCGCAAAGGTGGAGCGGCACTCACAACAGCAGCATAAATGAACTAAGGCAGATATAATCATGTTTGAAAAGACATCTTGCAGGTGTGTTGCTGATCTGGACAGCTGACAGCCGCAGGCATGATGAGTGAGCATGCATGAGAGGAGCGAAGAAGCACAAACAAAACTTACACTGGCACAAATCAGCACAAAAAAAACTTTTTACGGCACAAGCGAAGCACAAAAGATTGAGACTATTTTGCTAATGTTTTGTGATTCATAAATGGAAATGGAAACTTGCTTCCATTTTGAATATATAAGCTGTTAGAATGAATCCTTTGAATAAATGACTCAGTGGCTCAATTCATTATTCTGTTCTAAGTTTATTGTTTTTATATATATTTTCTGACCATTTCATATGGCAATGGTTAAAATCTCCATTGGCAGAGTCTTTGTTACGTCAGATTGTCTAGTCCCAACATTTATGTATCGTCGTGGTCCAAAAATACTGTTATTACTGATATTCTGAGTTTCCTACCCCAGGTTATCGAATATATTCATCAACCTGTACATACACAAATTCAATAGTCACTGGTCTGAAGCATATATCTGCTCTAAATTATCTCAGAAAGTATAAAGCAATGAAGGATTTCCACTGAAACAAATCCTCTGAGATGATCTGGTGGGGTTTAAACCTGCTGAAAAGTGTTAACAGATTGAAATGCCAATCAGGCAGCGAATTAGATGCACTCCAGGGCATTCGAGGAGGTGAGCAAGCATATCTTTCAATCCAGTTTCATATTGAAGTCAATCATAATAATCCCATCTAGTGAACACTGAATCCTACTCCTCCCCAAAAGATTTGTTTAATTTGAGTGTAGATCTTTGCTTTGCACTGACTGACTTATGACGTCATGGAAAATATGTGGTGGTGGAAGGTGACGAGCAGTCCTGTCCAATCTCTGCTAATCTAGAAACAGAATCTTATCACAAGTAAACGGATCTTAAGCAAAGCTTGCGCGATCCAAATGCTGCTGTCTATACTGATAAGCAATTAAGTGTGTAAATGTGACACTGGTGACAACAGCATATTCTGAGCGAATCTTAGACCAAGAACCTCAAACATCAGGTCAAGAAGATCAAAGTGTGACGTCTATCTGGAATGTGATTCCAGACACTCAATCCAGAACCTTATATCAGTCACATTCGCACTGAATTCCAAAGCTCTGCAGAATTTTGGCACCATGCAAAATCTTTTGACTACCAAAGAGTACAGTAGGGATGTGCGAGTACAGCATTATCTGTAGCTGTACTCGGACTGGGTGGGGCCTAACCCAGAAGTGGGCGGGTTGTCTTGAAATGGGCGAGGCATACATAACCGGAATGTTATTTTTAATCATGCAATTGATATGGGTTGATCAGAAATTTTTATATTTACTGCTGATTAGAAAACTATTTACATGACAGCATCAGCCTTGAGCTTCAGATCAATGGTTTGGATCACGATAACAAAAAAACTATATACAGAACAAGTTTTGCAACAATGAATACAACACATGCGGTTGCAATTATGAAGAAATCATAATTTTTAAGCATTATTTTTTGCGTAAAGCTAGAGCCAGCAGACAGTTAAAAAAAGAGACAGGCAGGAAGAGACGCAACACTAGCCGCATTCTACCAAGCACATATACCCCACGTTTACCAGAACTACACTGGTTAATAAGTACTACAAACAAACCTAAATAAAAAACAAACCTGAAGCTGAAGAAACCTTAAACGTAGACAGAAAAGACGTTCTCGCTCAGTCACTCGTCACTCAGAACCTGAGTGACAGAGAGAGACAGAGAGAGAAAGAGAGCTGTTCTCTTCTCAGTGTTCTGTGTTTGAATGAGCAGAGCGGGACACAGCAAATCTGCATATGTAGGGGAGGGGCGCTGTGACTAGCCTATCACAGAACGCAGACACAGTCAGCTACCCAATGAGGATTTTTATTTGGCACAGATATTGACTCGTATTACTCATATGATACACATACTCGGCAAAAGTGCTTTATCCGTACCGGATACTCGTTTCAGCCGAGTATCCGGCTCAAATCTAGAGTACAGTATTCCCAAACCTATTTAACAGATCATATGGAACATAAAGTACAAAAAAAAATATTTCAGGCTTTGCATTTCAAAATTACTGTTCAATTCAAATGTGTTACTTTGCAATTATTTGTGAAATTTACTAGTAATTTCTGAGTGAAAATAGTTTTTAAGTAACACCTACACCAATTATTATTATTTTCTTTTACTCAAACGTTCTGATACATTTTAAAATCATGAAAATGCTGCTGAAAATTGGTATTAGACTTGAATGAATATAAGCTTCAGAGGTGCCACATAAAAAATAGAAGTACAACATAAAAGCAGCCAATATTACAAAGAAGGTCTGACTAAGAAATGTCGTCATGAACTATATTTCTTTGTGCATTCAATGCAGGAGCTTGAGCCTGAAATCTTACTTCTAAAAGTCTGAAAAGAACTGAAATCTTCCACCCCCTGCCTCTGACTCAACCTGCCTTAATCTAGCAAAGTCTGCCGGTGAAAAGAGGCACCTATGATTGTGCGAGAACGTGTGGCAGTTGATATATAATCCCTTTACAGAACTCAAATTAATTAGTTTTTGCTTGTCCACTTTCTTGGAGAGTGCAGGAGACAAACTATGAGCAGCCCAGACAGAATCTGAGGATATTTTCAGTACAGAATCGATTTAAACATGGTAAAATATGTTAAATAGGCCTGAGTGTAGCTTAAATCAGTATGTAACTACCTAAACAGAGATTTGTAGAACTTTGTCAATGACCAGCATTCCAGATTCTATGGAAATCTACACAGCTTTCTTGGGAATTCCGCAGGCCTAGAATCCATATGGGACTCCGACAGCCTGAAGAAATAAGCAGACACATTATAACAGCAGACAATCGGTATCAGAATCTAACACAAAAACAGCACTATGGAAATGCTTGCCAGCAGGCTGAATATTAAGGTTAACTCACTACAAATAGTAACTAGAAAGAAGAGAGAGCATGGCCTGAGACGTCACCTGAGACTAAATAAATATGAAAGGCTGACATCTAAATCAAATTCATTAAGGATAAAACAAAACAGAGAGCTAGAGGACTGGAGGTCATTTTCTGCTTTAGATGCCTGTCTATGAGCTTCCTGACATCTTTCTGTCTCCATGGATTGATGAGTTCATGTTGAGCTCAGACCCTTCTGCGTCAGTAAGCAATCTATGAGTCAGCATCATCCATTTATCCTCTGACGCTCTCACACACGCACACAATAGTAAACACACTCGCACAACACTGCACTCCTTTGTCAATTAGAAGACAAATTACATCACTGTGACATGTCACAGACACTACGGTTGAACTCATAAACCAGTAACAGTTAAGACATTTTCAAGTCTCTTCTTTTTTTGGATCCAGTTTGTGACGCAAGGAATGTTGGACCAGTTTGAAGGAAGAGACTAAAGAATGAGGTGGAGAATATAAATGTTCTTTATAGTCAATTAGAAGAGCGAACAGAGTTGAAGACAAGGCAAGAAAGTCTCTTGATATTTATATAGTATGTGGGGGTTAGGCAAGCAGACAGTCCTTGTTTCCAGTTCTTCGCCTCTGACAGCAAAACAGGAAACGGGTCTTGCATTGTCTAAAAAGGGACCCTAGCCCTTTAGTAAGAGAGATATCTCTCACAAAACAAAGAGATAGAAAAATAGTACAGTGGAACCCGGTTATGTCGACGGCCTCGGGGGTTGCAAAAAAGCGTTGAGATAACCGAGGATCGAGAAAAACAAAAGCCAATATGGCGATTTATTTGATGAAGCGATCAGCATGCTATAAAAATGTACATACACTGTATATGTTTGCTAACAACAAAAGGCATATGTGCACCAACTAACAACAGAGATTGTAACGGCTACTTTGTTTATGTTGGGAATATACCTTTAAGACGGTGTATGTAGTTCTGTGCACACTGTTCTGGTGTGAGCGCGCGCGGGGAGGAGAGTGTTTTGAGTGAGGAGAGAGATGGCAGCTCTACCGCTGACTGTTATACAGCATAATCTACTGTTTCTATTTTCCTTCTTTTATTTGTTATGTTTGTTGGAGTGTTTTCTTTTTCCTGGTTTGTACTTGCGCTCTTTACATGTTTGAGAAGAGTGTGAAACCCATCTATAAAGCTCGTCATCTGGGCAGTCGTCAACCACTCTGACAGCAGGTGCAAGATTTACCAGTGTACGATAAAAACCACCTTCGATTCTCGATACAAACCTTTAATCATATTCTCCAACATTGTAAACACAATGTCGCTCACAGCGTAAACACAGTCACAACACACATAAACACATTCGCTCATAACGCAGTCATTTTGCTCGGACACAGTTCTGAAAAGTATTGCACACGCGGTTACTATGGTTTCGCGGCTGCACGGCACTGCGCCGCAAGAGTGAGTGAAGCGTCATTGGAGTGAACGACTATACAGACCGTGATGCACGTGCAACGCAAACTCAGCGCATGCGCAGTGAACTTGGTACTATCATTAGTTATGGTGATCGAGATAATCGATGTAAAGTGGCGACTTTGTCCCTCTTTTGTGTTCGAGATAGCAGGGTTCAGCAACATAAATTAAATAGACAAAACCGATAAGAAAATGCTAAGAAAAATAGGGAGTTTGGCGGTTCCACTTCAGAAATGTCGACATAACAAGGTTGGCGAGTTAACCGAGCTCGAGATAAGTGGGTTCCACTGTACATTCTTAAATATTTGAACATGAACTCAACGGGATAGCTCATTCAAAATTGAAACTTGCCACCAACCTCTCTTTCTTTCTTCTTTACGAATTTTGCTTAAAGTCAGCATGAAATTAAAATTCACCCTATTTTCTAACTGCAAATGCTTTACCCCTGCAAGCTCACACTTATTGCCTCCACTCTTGCAACACCCACATCTCACTTATTCTGCCTACTACAAAAAATGTATTTAAAATTATTTCTTATTTTTTAAGTGAACTTTAAATATAGAACAGAAATACAACCATGCTATGATTATCCCAAAGCAAACGCCAAAATTGGGCTTGATTCCAAGAGAAATATTATCCAAAATAACCATTACTTGAGGGTTACTTATTGAATTAACTTACTGAATTAATATGAATTAAAATGGCATCAAATCATGTCCACTTCAATACAATGCCTACAGGATATTTGCAGAGTCACCATATATTCATGGTTCAATTGCACTGAATCCATAGAGTCTAGGGCTAAAATGTAATAGACAGTACCAACCGCCATGCAAAACATCGCCCTGAATATCTTGGCCAAGCATAAATAGCATTTTGAATATAAGAAGTCATTATTTTTCTTTAACTAGGAGTCTCAGAGACTTGTTTTAATTATCTAATAGCCATGGCTTCTTTGCACATGGAAAACCTGGAGAATTGTAATTAGCTAAGTGGTCTTGAATAACCACAGAATAAACCATAAAAGAGCTCGCTGTCAGTTTTACTTAGCAGTCTCTTGAATCAGAAGGGTTATAAAAGTTAAAGCAGAGCTTTGTGTCCACAGACTCTAAGATAACAGACATTTTTACATGAAGATTAACTTTGCACAAACAGATATATGAAAGATGGATAGTTTATGAGAGTTCTTTGATGATTGAAATAAAGCAGGACCTAACACCAAAGCTCCCATTTTGTGAGTACAAACTATTGATTGATTCTCAAAATGTTAAAGTCCCCTTGTCGTCAATCATTTTACACATTCAAATTCAGTCATTCAAGGATTTCACAGTAGTTTTTTCTTATTTTGTGGTGGTTTTCCTCAAACTTTGCAGCAATATTTGCATAATTTTTTTGTTTAATTTTTCAACGAAAATACACCACAGTCAACATTCTTCTAACATTTGTATTACTTTTCTGACCTCAAGAACCATTGGGCTCTGTAATTTTCAGAACGAGAACACTGATAATTTTAATATTTATTTCAAATGTAACTGCAAATGAAAATAAAGAAAATCAATAGAACGTTACATATTGCAGCGTTTCCCAAGAGATTTTGTGAAACTATGGGGGCATAGTTGTGTTTTAACCCCCTCCCCCCCATAATAAAATTTTACATTTTTCATCATACAACTAAGCATTTACATATCATCTTACTAAGACCTATTACTAGGTGATATTGAGTAACAAATTATATTTATATGCATTTTATGCTAAACTGTTAACTCGTTGATTTACATTTTAGGCCATAAAAATAACTGCACCAAATTGCAATTTCTGAGGTTTTTCTTTCTCCATATAAAACTGTTTCTTTTCGATTAATCAGGATTTTGATAAGTTAATATTTTTATAATATAACAAAAAGAACCGTAAGCATTGCAGCATTGCATTAGTTGACTGGCTGACCGATGCATTGCAAAAGCAACAGTGCAAACAGAAGTTTATCGATTGATTCATGTTCAACGCATGTAGCCTACTTTTAAGAGTTAAAAACATTGCAAGCTCCTCCAAAATCGTATGGAGTTTGCGTTAAATTCTGCGATCCCAGAATCCTGGAGGGACTGAAAACTCTTTGATGACCATAAAGGTGTATTTAAATGTTTTTTTCTGTGAAAAGAAATTCTTCATGCCTTAAGAGAGCTTGAATGCAACTTGATACACCTGCTTTACCCCATGTAGATCCATGAATCTGCTAATTGGTCTCCACCTCCACTCAATCACACAAGTTAAGTTAGTTAGGTATATGATGAATACCTGTTCATCATAATATTCATCATTCACCTGCTATATTAATAAATGTACCCGATTTTTCATATCAACAAAAAAATATAGGGATAACCTGGCTTCTTGAGACGCCCCTGTTTCCCTGTTTTCAAATATGTTACAAAAAAACTGACAATTTAAAAGTTTTCCTGTAGCTCGATCAGTAGAGCATTGGTGCTTACGACACCAAGGTCATGGGTTCGATCCCAGGGAGAGCAAGGACTGATTCAATGTGTAAGTCGCTTTGGATAAAAGTCTCAGTCAAATGCATAAATATGTATTTTAGAGACTGTCTTTGGTTCACTGGAGTTTTAAGGAGAAAATGCTCAACAAGCTTGTTGACTTACAAATTTTCACGTGGTTTGTCGTAAAGCATATTCAAAACTCATATATAAACAACATTAATAACTTGATTTTCACCACAGGGAGGCTTTAAGATAAAAAGGGGAGTTTTTGACATTAGCACGAGTGTGTGTGTGTGTGTGTGTGTGTGTGTGTGTGTGTGTGTGTGTGTGTGTGTGTGTGTGTGTGTGTGTGTGTGTGTGTGTGTGTGTGTGTGTGTGTGTGTGTGTGTGTGTGTGTGTGTGTGTGTGTGTGTGTGTGTGTGTGTGTGTGTGTGTGTGTAATGGGGCTGCAGCTGGGTGGCCCTGAGATGCGTCTTATCTTCTGACCTTTCAAAGGATCAAATGGAAAAGAGGCTAATTTATCCCAGTATGGCTGCCACAGGCTTCAGCTCTGTTCAGAAGAGATTGGAGAGATGGTTGTCTAATGAATCAAGGAATAAATGTTGGAGCATGAGTCACAGCTTCTTAATTACGACAGCTCATAATGAGAATGGCATGGAAATCATTAATTTGTACAAATTGAGACAAAAAGGCAATGCAAAAGTTAGCCAACTGAAACTAATGAAGACGACTAAAACCTCAAAAGCAACACATCTCTTTTCTAAGATGTCTTTTCCAAACTCTTTACATATATATTGCAAAGTAGTACAGATTTAATATATTTATCTTGACTGTACGATTATACATTAGAAAATTATAGATGGATGGCTGGAAGGAAAGATGATTTTCAGGGTTATACACTCTATATCAGGCAGTCACATGCAGGTGTTTGTGAGCCTGTATTCAGTCCATTTACATGAACTGCTTTGAACTGACACTGTACTCCAGAGTCTCAAACCATTCCCAAATCCCATCCTGCCTGCTTTCATCCTGCAGTAATCCACAACAGACATGTCTCTACTCTACTGTCCACAGATACCTTACATGACATGATGCTTTCATGGAAAAAAAAGTAGTTAGCATATCCCGTGATGAAAGTGAGGCTTGTGTGTTATTATAGTATGTATTACATAATATCATATAATAGTCCTTTGCATAATGTCCTAATATAGTATCACACAGTGTCACTGCAGCACCCAAGCCTCAAAATACTTTCATAGTACAGTGGAGTTCACTTATCTCGACTCACGGTTAACTCGCCAACCCTATTATGTCGACGTTTTTGAAGTGGAACAGCCAAACTCCCTATTTGTCTTAGCATTTTCATGTGGGTTATGTCGATTCTTTTACGTTGCCGAAATCGAATATCTCGAGCACAAAAGAGGGACAAATTCGCCACTTCACATGGTTATCTCATGACTGAGAGTTCACTGCGCATACGCTGAGTTTGCGTTGCACGTGGATCGCGGTCAGTGTTGCCAACTTAGCGCCTTTGTCGCTATAAATCTAACGACTTTGTCGCGACAAATCTAACGACTTTATCTGGAGTTATTGGAGACTTTTGGAGACTCTCTGAAGTGGAGGCACATATCGTTCTTACTCTTCTCAAGGAGCAGCGAGTGCTGCCGTATCCCCATCCCAAAGCACTCACAGGTGGCCCGGTCCTCGTGCAGCAGCTGCTCCCAGATGCAGGCAGAGCAGGAGATGTTCACTCCTCAACGTGCAAATGAATCACGCATTTGTGCGGGAAGCCGCCGCTGGCTGATCACACACACACAACCCTGTTTTTGTTCTGACGCGCGCTCTGCTCAGCGCCGCTGCGGACTGAAGAGCCGAGGTTAAAAGACGGGACGAAGCCGAATTTGTTGAGAAAGCACATTAGACAGGCAGAACACAAGAAAGTAGCACATCTAGTACAGCGTGATGACCTCACGAATATGTTATGACTGTTTACGCTGTGAGTGAAATTGTGTTTGCAATGTTGGAGAATATAATTAAAAGTTTGTATCGAGAATTTAAGGTGTTTTTTATTGTATACTGGTAAATCTCTGCTGTTAGTTGGTGCACATATGCCTTTTGTTGTTAGCAAACATATACAGTGTATGTACATTTTTATAGGATGCCGATCGCTTCAAATAAATCACCATATTGGTTGTTGGTTATCTCGATAAACGGTTATCTCTACACTTTTTTGCAACCCTAAGGCCGTCGACATAACTGTATTCCACTGTATATTCATAGTATAGTGTACTATACATAGTATAGTTTATTTTTTGCTCTGCTAAATTCTGGTTTAAAGTTTGACTGTAAGAAAAAAATAACATTTAAATGTGTAGTTCTTTGCAAAAAAAAAAGATACTCAACCTGTCAATAAATTAAATACAGGAAGCTAGATTCACTCTTTTTAAACATTTGTATAATTGTCAATACTTTTGCCAGGTAGATTTGCATACAATGTAATGCAATGAGTACAGAAATTAAAGATTTAGGTACCGAATAAGAAAAATAAAGAAAAATCATTAATATTAGCCAGAACGAATATTCTCTTTACACCTTAGTGCTACTCCTCCTTACTCATAATAGATGGATTCAAAATATTATTATTATTTTACATCAAATTTGAGAAATTAAGCTTCATGCTTCGAAGCTCTCTTAAACCCCTTAGTAACACCAGGAATCCTTTCTTGAATCATATTAAAGCCTTGCTTTGCCCCTCTGATAATACTTATTGAATATCTCTTCAGAATCACGGAAAGCTGTTCTTGAGGGAATCATTTGTACACCCATGTCCTCCATGTATCTTTACTTATGTATCTTTATTTTTAATTGTTGTATATTAAACAGCATACAATAATAAAAGACTGTTAATGATTCTATTTATTAAAACTAATAAAGGAATGCTGTAACGAAATTCAAATTCGATAAAGCCCTCCCTACACATACCACTAACTGATAAACATTTTATTAATAAACATACGTTAGGCCCTTTCTTTCCTTCTTTTTTAAAAATATTTTCTTAATTTGTGTTGAAAATAAATACCTTTACGATTCTGATATGTGATGGGAAAAGCGTCTTCCGTCATTTTGTCTGGTCAAACCAGATATCAGTGGGCGTTGTTAATGTTAATGACCACCGTCAACAAATACTATGGACGTTTTTTGATTGCGCCCCATCAACTGTTCCTAAAAAAGCGAGTAAACAATGGCGGAATAAAAACATTTGGGTGAACTATATCTTTATGTCTTAATTCAGTTTTCACCACAACAGACTGTATTTAACCAGATTTCAGTTCTATGCTACGCAAAAGTGAAGAAATTTCAACAAAATAAACTATCAATTAAATTCCTAATTTGACTGTTTCTATGAGGAGTTGCTTTAACAAATAAACAGCTCTTCATTATTTTTACTCCACTCATATCTCCAACCAAATCTACCCTGAGAGCCTTAAATCTAGTCCCTTTCTGGGTTTTATTGGCGCCTATTCTTTTTCTCTCCTTTTCTATATTTTTGTTTTTCCCTTTTATAATAATAAAAATAATAATAACAACAACACAGTAATCCCTCGCCACTTCGCGGTTCAAGTTTTGCGGCCTCAGTGCATCACAGATTTATTTTTCAAAAATATCAGCAGTCGTTTTGCGGAAAGCAGCGTTGCTTCATCATGATGCGAGAGAAACGGTTTCCCAGGATGCCAGACAAAGAGAGAAACTCTCTCAGAGGCTTTGTACACACCCACACGGGCACTCAGACAAGCACGTGATTGGTTCCCAGTGCGAGATCGACAAATGAGAGCACAAGTGGATGTATCCCGTGAGCTGATTGGCTGATCCTACTTCACAGATTTTTTTACCTAATCGCGGTGTTCCGGTCCACATTAACCGTAATTAACGAGGGATCACTGTAATAATAAAGTATGATGATGACACTAATTACATATCTGATTAATCCAAAACAAGATGAGTGGTACTGTGAGAATGAAAACGAAAATATAATAATAATATATTAAATTAATTACAGACCATGACCATTTTGAAGCATTTCATTTTTGAGTGCAGTAATGAAACTAGACCGTTGGAAAAGCTCTAATCCCACAGCTGTAACCTACCACACCCTATCATCTGTTTTCATACACAAACAGTAATTCTTCACAGAGAAAAGGTCTGAGATCAATGCGGGATTGAATTGCTATCGATTGTTCTGACGAACGATGGCGATACAAATGAATTTGAGAGTTTCTCGCGTCGCGGTGGAAGCAGAAGACTCTGAAGTGTCACTGCATACGGTTAGCAGTAGCAGCACAGCCTGAAGAGGTTATTTCATCCCATGTCACTCTAAACACATTTATCGAACCAGTGAATTGAAACAAAAACTGGAAACAGAGGATGGGTTTTATTTATCGAGTACTGAATCTCTTCACTGGGGAAAGCTGAATGCTTTGTTTGCTTGCCAGGAGTGGTGTTATGCACAAGACGTGACTGTGCTCTCTGGAGGGGTGTTATTTCTGCGGTGGGTGTTAGGAGCTCCATTCCTCTCATCCCTCCATCTCAAACGAGATTTTTCCTGCAGCCTGTAAATTAGTTCTGCAGGAGAAACAACCGAGTATCGAATTATGCTAACCTGATCCTGTCTGAGTGCTGCCTTTGAAAGCAAAGATGTATTCCCCATCCTGGCCTTGGATAACTTTGCTCTCTATTTTATAAACAATAATTAAAAAAAAACTTAATTAGCATTCATTTTCATCCTGTTTAAATTGCTGCAAGGCAGCAAGAGAATAAGGGTGAGCTTTTATGCAAGTGTAGGTTTCAAGCTTTGACTGAGTAAATGAGCTGCGTTTGCCATAGTTCTGACAGCTTTGTAAGATGAGAATTAACACAAAATACAAGCAAAGATGTAAGAGAGGAAGACCAATCAATTCATGTAAAAAATGTAAAATCAATTAAAAAAAGAACACAAATTTTGATAAACGATAAACTGACTTAAAACACCTTTTCATCCTTGACATTCCCACACATTTGGTTAATTTCCTCTCTCCTCTCAAATTGATTATGAAGCAGCCATTATGTGAAGTAATCAGTAATGGGTCTGATAGAAAAGAATAGTAGTTTTTTTTAGGGCAAATCAATGTAAAAAATAAATTATACCAATGAAATAAGACATTATTTTTTGTAAAATGTGCAGTTATGGTTAACTGTGTTTAAAGAATAACATTACAGTGGATGAACAGTTGTAATTCTCACTCTGACCTTTACGAATCTCATTGGTTTTGATAAGGTACAACATAAGGTAAGGTACAACATTAATACCAACATCTGTACGAGGTCACACACGGTTTATCTGCAAAAGTTGAAATATAAGTATTCAGACTTTGCTGTGACACTCATTTATTTAACTCAGGTGCTGTCCATTTCTCATGATCATCCTTGAAATGTTTCTACACCTTCATTTGAGTCCAGCTGTGTTTGATTATGTTGTAAGTGGCTTCACAACAACTCTGTGACTGTTCTTGAATGGCCCAGCCAGAGCCCTGACTTAAACCCAATTGAGCATCTCTGGAGAGAACTAAAAATGTCTGTCCACCAATGTTTGCATCTTTCCCAAAAAGACTCATGGCTGTTTCAGAGCAAAAGGGTGCTTCTGCGAAATACTGAGCAAAGGGTCTGAATACATAGGACCATGAGATATTTCAGTTTTTCTTTTTTTAATAAATCTGCAAAAATGTCAACAATTCTGTGTTTTTCTGTCAATATGGGGAGCATTAATGAGGAAAACAAAATGAACTTAAATGATTTTAGCAAATGGCTGCAATACAACAAAGAGTGAAACATTTAGGGGGGATACTTTCCGTACCCACTGTAAAACATGTTTTTTACGTTGTTAATAAGTACTAATAATGGAGTTTTTTAGAGGGCCGGAACAAATATTTTATGGGAAAAAATGATTTTAGATACGAGCAATTCGAGTTACGAGCTCATTCCTACTGTATATCCAATGTGCTACCATGCAGACACCGCAAAAATGAAACCTGTTACATTAAAGAATAATGGGGACAGAATATGGGGCTTTGTCTTAATCAGATTGTATCCGGACTACAGGTGGAAGAAAATGTGTTTTATGTGGCAGATAATTACAGGGCAAATTCTCAATGTCACGCTTCACTTGGGATTGATGGCTTTGTCATTAATGTTGTTGTTTTGACTCGTTTCTTCCTGCAATGACAGCTGTTGCCCCCATTGATAAGTTTACTGGCAGCAAAAGATTAACTCCAAATTAGAAATGCCCTCCACGGGAACTCATAATTATGAATCCAGACGCACTCCATCTCTGCCAGTCTCCCGCTACGGAGCCGTATGGATGTGGAGGCTGAATCAAAAAAGATGCTTCAAGTCCAACAATAGAGCCAGGTCTGTGATCAAAAGCCATGTTCGGTAAGTCTGTTGGGTATTTATGCACAGGGGTCAGAAGCCTAGAAGTCCTCTGTCTCTCTCTCTCTCTCTCTCCCACGCCACATAGTGGTGAAAGTCTGCTTCTTTTGCAGCCTCTTCTGCACAGGTGCCTGTCTACCTGTTAGAGCATCTTGAAGAGACTCGTAGACAATAAGGCAATTGAGAGATGGGCATTTCTGCCTGCTCAAAGGTTGGAGTAAAACTCCAGGATAGGGATGGGCGTATCGATACTGATGTGAGTATTGAAATAAAAAAATATCAATACTAAGGTGTTTTTTTTTGTTGCCAGTGATGCTTTTTTAATGCAGTGCAGGATAGAACTATTTTCCTGCGCATCTGAACACACACGTCAGAACCAATCAATCACAGAGCGTTTGTTCACTGCTGACACTGCATTGAAACAGAGCTGATTTCCCCAAAAATATCATTAGAAAACAATGATGCCTTTGGGAAACTCAGCCCAGAACAACGCTCATCAAAAGAAAGAAAAACATAACAGTTTGAGTTATTTCCCAATAAACATTGAAATGATACCCTACATAGTTTAATTTTATTTACATTATATTACATGTATTTAAATTAAATGTTAAAAGTTAATATTCTATTGTGAAATTGTTTTTATTCTGAATGTATGATTTTTGATTTTTGTCAGTGACAGTCCCTGAAAATAAACCATGATTTTACCACAGTGACCGTAGTTCAACTATAGTAACTGTATATTTCCATGGTTACCACTACAAGTAAACATTTTAACAATGAGTAAACAAAAATATAATCTAATAAATTGCAATTAAAGCATATTGAATGCTAAAGTGCCTTTTACAAAATAATGTTAAGTGGGCATCAATACCCATTTTTCTCTTAGTAATTTTAATAAATGTAATACATTTAATAATTCTGGCGAGCAGAACGTGCGGTAGCTTGTATCTCAAGGTATTACTGTACATGATTTTACATTTAACATTTTTTTTTATTCCTTCATGCATTTATAGCTGTATTTCATATCTCTAATTACACTGTTGATCACAGAACCAGTCCCTAACCTTACCTGTATCCCACCTCAATGTTTCACAATACAACATAAACACAATAAGCACATTGTACTTAATGTTTTTATGTAAGTGCATAGTAGTTAAGGACACCTTATAAAAAGTGTGATGGATTATTGTGCCACTCAACTTGTAGATTCTGGTACAAACGTCTGCCATGTGTAATCAGACCAGTCTGTAGATTTCATCTAACCTCTAAAACACCAGACAGTTGCCCTTCATTGTGCTCCCATGCCAAGTATCAGCTGGGGTTTTAGTCACACTTCCTGTGGGCGGAGACTAATGTCATTTCCTCTGAGGCTAACGTTCTCATTTCATAGAGAGCCCTCTGGTGTCAGAGTGTGCCGGAAACTTTCAGAGAAAGCAAGCCCTGACATAATCCATGCCTCCCAAAACAGCCAATAAAGCTGTCCGGGTGAGCAGAGAGCAACTTAAACCAATAAGAAAAGGTATGAAACGACTCACTCGGGAGCTGTTGCTAAGCTTGAATTAACAAAATCTCATCTTCTGTCATTAAAAGACAGAAAGCCAAACTGGTCTCTGATCAGCAGCTGCCGAGTCTTTGTTATTCCGGTCCCTTCCGCCCCCGCACACACACAGAGAGAGAGAGATAAATCACATTTACAGAACAAGCCTGCCGCTAAGTAATCCATTATGACAAAACCAAATTCTTGTTTAGGTGTCTGATGATGCTTTAGTGCAATGGATGAAAACAGGCAGATATATGACATGCTGCATCAGCCATCTGGGAGCCCAGCGTATGGCTTAACATTACGACAGAAGAGGAAAACTGACAAATACAAAAGAGAGACTGCTTTTTGAGCGCATTGGGACATCCATCTAAGATATTAATCCTGCCAGACTCACAAAGGTTATTACTAAGTGTCGCTGACTGATGTGATGCCCATATATTGACCAATGACGCATGAGGGTAAAATGTTGTTCAAACCATACCACCATGTTCAAACCATACCACCTTACATAAGACTGCAAGTGTCAAAGATGGAAGAACGACACTCATTTAGCTTACCTGAGGAGACACAGCTAAACTGCAGTAGGTGGATTGTGATAGATCTTGTAATTAAACGATTCCCCTCAGGAAACATCTGACATGACAGCACCCTCAAAGTCATCAAGCAACCCTAATGAACGAGGGTATATGTTTCAGGCTTCATTTTCACAATGTCACCCAGTATAATACATTACCTACCTGCCCAGACAGGTGCTCGTCACCCACATCTTTCTTGTCATTGTCTTATTTTCTCTCAGGATCCAAATAGCCTGCCAGATATGCACATCACAATGACAGAGCCAAGGTAAACTGCTGTTGCTATGGTTACCAGCTGAGTCCACGGATGCTCATTGCGATTTCAAGCTGCAAAAAGAACCCTGACAGAGGGCACGAGTCCATACATCCACCCACATAAACACGCATTCACACGTTATGCATACACACACAGAGCTCATAGTACATATGGGCTCTAAAGCACAGCTGCACATAAACACACACACCCACACAAACTCACTCACTCCACACACACTCTTACTGGCCCACAATGCAACATGCACAACATCGTGATGCAATTACTCCTGCAATTTCATCACTCAAAAATGCTGTTAAATACACACACACACACAAATATAAAAAAATATATATATATATATATTTGTGTGTGTGTGCATATATTGGTGCTTATCGATAACTGCATTGTTGTTATAAAAATTATTAAATATAATTTCCTATCAACAGTGTGCAAAACATGCCCTGATTATTTTTAACTAGACTGTATAATGTTTTACTTCTTGCTCTTAATATTTTGACTCTAATTGGCTAGATTGGCTAATAAGTTCCTCTGACCGAGGGAGAGAAATATTGACAAAACTTAAAATAAAGGGTGGGAAAAAACAAGGGGGGGGGGGGGGTCGTGGAGGGGGGCTGATGAAAGCATTGCTCATTTGCAGAAATTGATGATACCCTCATGAGATATGTGCAGCTCTGGCGTAACGAAGGCTTTGCTTCCTAATAACTATCCTCCGTATCTGAAAGAAACCAAGTGAAACTGTCACTTTCACCTGTGTTTCACAAAGAAATCTCTAGCTTCTGAAATGATTGAAAATAAAAGATCTATGCAAATCTATTTGTAGATAATTAACACAGATGTGAATTAAACAAATCTGGTAGTGATTTTAATGAAACTAAATAATTGAATAAACCATTTATTAGATACTGGTAAATACAATGGTGATATTCTACTTTAATATTTTAAAGTTGTGTGTGCGTGCGAGTGCGTGTCGTTTTTGTTTAATGTGAACACGCGGAGATGCGCGTCCGTATTGGCTGCGTGTTCATGTCATTGTAAACCCTTTCCATCTTGTTCCAATGGTTAACTCTTGACTTTTCCCAGCTGATTCCTTAACAATTACCCTTCCTCCTGTGTGTATTTAATCCCTTCGTGTTTGGTGTCCTGTGCCGCTTCATTGTCGTCTGTCCAGGTGTCTAGTCGAGTCCTAGTTGATCTATACTATTGAGTCCTTGCTCATCCTTCCCTGTATCTTGACACAGTGCATCATAAAGACCATATAAAATATCAATGTTTTATTCATATCAGATACACATTGTGTTGGTATTAGTTAACTTCGCATGTATTTTGAGAAAAGTGGATGAATTGACTTTTAAATCTGACAGATTTGTAATTTTAGATCTCTGAATTGCAGTGCAACCCATTGTATGTCATAGATCAACTAACATGATCATTATAAAGGTTTAAATTACAGAGGAGAGGATATTACTGTGTTACCATATTTGATACACAGGCTTTTGAGGAATATTTAATTGTACATCTCTCACCCATCACTGTATTGCACTGCATTACTGTAGGAGACATACAAGCCATCAGAACTTAATTTACATTTTTGGTCATACAAAGATCAGCAACTGCAACTGTTTTGGGCTTCTGAGGTATTTTTTTCCTCCTCAAGTATGAGTTCAATATTCACATACACAATATGAGCCATCAACATGAATGCATCATGTCTGATGCATCAGCTACTCAACAAAAGAAAACATATAAACTTTTTCCCCTGACTGTTACTTCATAGACTTCAGTCTTTAAAGGATTAAAAGAAAATTATGTAAAGAAGTGAAATAGGTGAGCAGTGGATGCAGGGAGATTCGTATGGATTGTCTATGAAAGATTGTGAGTTGATTTATAGGCTTTGATTTAGGACATTATTATTGTGGTACACTCACAGCCCTTAAACAGCATTCACAATATTACAGAAAGTCACAGCTGACAGACCTATAGTGTTCTCTTAAAAAAAGGGACAAGAGAAGACCACAGAAGGAGGACACAAAGCACACATGCATATCATTCTAGGCAATTCATAAGTCATAGTTCATTCAATACACATTGCCACTTAGTCTCACTCCAAACTCACATAATGGAAAAAACAACTGACATGCGGAGGAGCTGAAACAAACGCAGCTCCATCTGTAGATAAGGATGTTAGGAAACAGAGAGCCGTTGTATGACTGAGTTGATACATACTATATGCATTGCTACAGTGTCTGTGAGCATCAGTCTAGAGATGAATTCCAGCCAAGCTATCACTTTCAATCATTTACAACAAGGAAATACGATCCACTGGTACAGCCAACCCATTAAGTTGTTTAGACCAAACTCAATCGCTTAGATGGAGCCATGGGAATAACCTTCGTTCATATCTGTGGGTCCAAATAAAAGATCCACTTAATTTCTTTCACTTTGCTTTGAGCAAACACACAACAGTATTTACTCAGCCTGCCCGGATAGAATTGAACTGAAGATTATTACTGGTCAGTAAACTTAAGTATGTGAGTGAGTGGAGTGATGTGACTATATGTCTGTACTATACGTCATTCTGTTTGTAATGGATTCCTTGATTAAATGTCTTAATTGCAGTAAGCCGAACAGTTAAGATATTTGTAGCTGAATCAAACATATCCACATCTCTATGCTCAGATGCTTTCTTTACTGCTGTTTTCCTATTACTGTCATTTTTGCTGTGTTTTTATTTCGTTATTGAGAGAAAAGTGGAGCAAAGTCTACACAAAGGCACTTTCCGCTCCAAAGGAAATATTCCCACTCTGCTCACATGTTCTGAATCAATCACATGTCCCAACAGCAGAGTGGCCAATGCCATTCATTTCGTAGCTACAGTGACTAAATTGTCGAGAGTTAAGATTTGCTCACACACTATTTTCAGCGTAAGTAACCTGAAGAGTCATTTTCAATGGGAATTGAGTAAAGCTTTAGACCTATAATTCCACCCTTTACACGTCCATGGCATCAGTTTTCAAGAACTTGCCTTAAAAGCAATTCACCCAGAGTTTACCAAAAATGTTTTATGTTCTACAGAAGAAAAAATTTAAGCAATTTTTGTAACCCTTTAAAGTGTGGTTACATTTCCTGTTTAAAATCTAGTAATTTCCCTCAAATTCAAGCGCAAAAAATATTCCTCAAAAGTTGATCATCTGAATTCGTTGCTTTAACCAACAGAAAGCTTCTTGGTTTGAAATGAACTTCTGTGTGAGCTTTAAGCTTTATACACTACTGACAATAAACAACAGATCTTTTTTGCCCATAAAATTTCATTGAAAGTGTCGCACCATTATTGTGAATCCTCCAAATGAAAACCATATTTAGGATGTGGTCTGAGTGAAGCTGAATACTTCACTTAAAGAAAGAAAAGGGAAGGGCTGGTAAAACTGGGCATTAATGAACCAGCCACTGTGGTTAATAAAGTTAATTTCATAGTCTGCTGAAAGTTACTCACTTGTCGAGTAGGAACGTCTAATAACGACCACAGCACTTGGATACTTCAGTGATTTAATTGCCGTCAGTTTGAACGGCCCATTAAAGATTAGTCATTTACCGAAAGAGAAAAACTAGAGTGGGCCCGGCTTCCCAATCCGGTCATGTACAGCGCTCACCCCACCTGAAAGATGAGATGCAGAACTGGGAGAAAAATATTCAAGTCACAATAAATGAAGGAGATAAAGCTCCTTCATTTGTGTACGGGGTTAAAGATTTCAGAAACACCAGAGTGGAAAACCAAAAATGGATTTTATCCATAATTTGCTGAAGGTTATAAAATTACTGCTCTCATTCGCATAACGATCTCAAAGTAAATGATCTTCATTATGTGGTAAATTGACTCAATTGTTCATAGTTAATTGACCTGTCCGTGTCTAGCACAGTGCAGGCAATAACAGCTGTGATGATGAGCGCCACCCACACGAGTCACTGTTCAGTATTACTGTGCTCCCAAAAGCCCTTTATTGCGTATTTATTACGTTATTGTTAATGAGACCGTACTTAACAAAACAGCAATAAATCATCTGGGTATAATTTTGACCTCTAGAGTATGGCTTGGTGTGACAGACCCATAAAAAAACAGAAAATGTCATCAGCAATGTGCTAATTGTGTCATAGCATGTAACAAATGTGTTGTTAGGCATCAACTCAAAGTAATTAGTGAGAAAACATATCCTTAGTAAAGGATCTGGTGATCTGAATGTGAGAGAGGTTGTGTGTGGCCGTCTCACCAGAACTCTGCCGGTAAGGGTCTGCGCTGAGATCATGACCCCCGCCCAGTCTTTGACAGAGGTCATCCAGCCCACCTCACTGGCTGGGGCCTCATCTTTATCATTCGCGGTCTTCGGTGGGCCATCAGTCTGATTGTTTATAGGGTTATTCACCTTCTGTGCCTCCTGGAAAAAAAGCACATAGACAGCAAAGTAAACAACAGGATAATTTTTTTGATACAAACACTGATAAACATTTAGCATAATTATGAACCTTTTGGTGGTCTTGATGAGTTTTATTCAAATTCGTTGAATTCAAAATGAGTCAGCTGAATCATCAATCAAAAAGTGGTCTTGCAAGTGGTCTTGCCAGTGGTCTTGCCAGTGGTCTTGCAAGACATTTTAATATTGCCACGATGCGAGGAACAGAGCATATGCGATGCGGCGAGTCACGACGAGGAGAGCAGGTTTAAACTCAAAGTCACTTTAATAATAATAAACTCAAACAAAAGACTTCAAATACAAAATCAAAGAAGCACACATGCATTAACTGAACTAAAACAAAACTCTGGAGAACTGGCAAGACAGGCAGGCCATCCACAAACGACTAACTTCAACAACCGACAAAGACAAGGGAAACACAAGAGGGTTTTATACAAAAGGGAATGACGAACACCTGAGTAGACTAAAGATGAAAGCGATTGACAAGACAGGTGCAGGAAGGGCACAGGAAGATACACAAAAGGGACCTGGAAGTGAAACATGACACACCCGACAGGAAGTAACAACTAACCTTACATACAGGAAGTGAAACATTGACACGACAGACAGGAAGTGACAAATGAATTTACACACAGGAAGTGCACAGGTTACACAACAAACAGGACTAAGGGTAACAAATATAGTAAAATATTGATATGTATCATTGTGTTTATCACTGGTCTTGTTATTAATTACAGGTATTTTTATTGATGCAAATAAATATTTTAAATAAAATATAACATTTCCTGACCAAAAAAAAATAATAATAATTTTGCTTTATCTACATTGCCATAATCATCAAAAGTTGACAAATTTGGAGATTTAATTTTTCAGCTATGCAGCTCAGCATTAATACAAACCCAGGGCATTTCCTATTAGATTTAATCATTTCAATATTCATACCAAAATAAAGTCATGGAACTGAAATAGATATGTGTTATAGTAGTTAAGATGATTTATGATTTTAAGCTTCAGAAAAGGTAAAGCAGTGATGAAAAAACTAAGCAAATTTGAAGTTCAATGCCAGAAACTGCATTCATAGCACACTATTTTTGCTTGTTTCTCCAGCTTGACTCATGCTATAGTTTAACAGGCTAAAACCTACATCACGTTAGACATCAAACTCGCTGCCAGGTTTCCGACAGCTGGGAGAGGCCTGAGAGGAACAAGCGAGGAGAGGAGATTTTTTAGGCCCAGTAAAAGAGCATCTCTTAGACTCCCTGACGCATACAGCGCGGATGGCGGTGTAGGCCGAGCCAAGGACAGCTATGATTCACAAGCTCAGGGAGTCGCCGTGGGATTCTGGGGTTACATCCGCAGGGCTAGGCAACACTTCACAGTCAGGTGGGTGGATGAAAATACAGCCATCATGCGCTCAGTGGTGCAGCCTGATGCTTCAGAAGCTGCACTGGAGGAATCACTCAAATTCAACTGTGGGGTTGGCAGGGAACTGATGCACTTGGGCAATGATGGATAAATAACAGCAGGTAATACTTTAAATTCTACAAGAGCGCAACAATCTTTTGAACATATCTGTCTGCTCAGTGGGATCATGTGCTGAAATAGAAAATCAGCATGATGTAAAAAGCTTTCTGTTTGGCAACAAAAACAAAGACTATTATCCAGTTTATCCCGATAAAAATGACAGAAGAGATCATAAAATGGCTACTGATGAACTGATATATCACCAGGGACACAAACTGATTTTTGACATTGAGATAACCACATCCTATTGCCCAAAGAAATTTCACTTCTCTACTGTGAGATCTACAAATATACAGTTAACCTTGTCAATGCATAATAAACCATTTCTTTTCAAAAGTATAAAATATCTATCCATATATCTGTCAATTCTGTATAAATCATAATGTTAGTCATTATTTCTGTCATGTATATTTGGCTTTATATCAGCCATCCTGCTTTGAGATATTGGTATCAAACATCAGTCATGAAAAAACGGCATAAAACCTATATTAACTTAAACTTGTCAGTTTTGCAAGTGTTATCTAAGATTTAGTCAACACATCCCTAGAGAATACTAAACTGTGATGGAAAGACATTTGGTTCAGATGAGAGCAAAACTAATGAGAGTCTCAAGAGGAGAGAAACTCTCAGTCAACAAAACACATGCATCAGTGAAATAAAACTAAACTCCAGGACAAATGAAAACCACTGAGCATTAATAATGTATTTGCTCAACCCAGTCCTGGTTTAGAGCTTGTTACAGGTGCTACTAGCAGAAAACACCATGGTCTAAAGATCGCAAAGAACAAAAGTAATATTTGGATCTTGAGTATAGCTAATTGACTAAAACCATGAACGGAAAAAGTGAGGTGGTTTATCCCAGGACAGATATATCAGCCTGTCTTCAGGGTGTAGCATCCAGTGAGGTAGTAAAAACCATATATCAGAGACTTTAAAGAGACTGGCACTGCAGGAGATCCAGACACGACCATCTGGCTCCAGAAGTTGACCACCGGCCCAGACATATGGAGCAAAGGTTGCACAGAGTCATCAGACAGCCCATAAACTGACACTATAGCTCAAGCTGCAGTGATTCAGAGATACAAGTGGACTTGTTAGTGGACTCAAACCTGTTTTTAGTTGTAAAAGTGTCTCAGTCTATCACATCCTAGTGTTTGAAGTCAAACAATTTGAATGTAAGAATAATTATTTTATTTTGGCAGAAAATAGCACTTTCCGTATAAACAAATGAGTCTAATTGCAAATCTAGTGAAATGCTGTAATCCACAAAAAAATTTGAAATTATGTAAATGTGAAAACAAAACCTAACTGATGCACTTTCAAATGCACATTAAGTTCACACTTTCATACACTGATTTCGACTTTGAAATGAGCTGTTTTGAGACGCTGTACCATAAACTGTGAGTGATAGACATGCATCTCTTCAGTGAGTTGTACTGTTATTTCATGTGTTTTTGGATTATTCTGCTGATGAAAAATTTCAGGAGACAAAAAACTACAGACAACATGAGCTGTGGAAAAACATATGTGATTTAGGAGCTTCATACAGCACTGAAAACAGTAAAATTATCCCTCACACCTTCTATTTCATACCCACCCCGGTGGTGATGCTCTGAATAAGGTCTATTAGCTATTCAAGTGCCACGCTATGCTTTGAAACTGATAATCAACGCTAAACCGTGTCACCGTTTTGATTCTGAATTGAATAATGATTTGATAATAGGGAGGCTAGTGTTTCAATGATTTGATGTGTCAAAAAACATAATCAAGTAAACTAGTCCTAATGTGATTTGTTGTTTAACGGATCAGATTTCGCTGTCATTCCTGGGAACTTAACCTTCAATCCACAGTCGCTGCAGGAATAGGTCAACAAAGGTGTGCTCTGCCTGTCCATCACACTCCAAAATAAATCCCCATCTCCTCAAGCCTCTTCTGCCACATTGCACACATGCTTGGACCTGTCACATGGTGTAAATACTGTAGTTGGTGTGCTGTGCCCGCAGCGCGTACACTCGGATCAAGTTTCGTTCTGTTCGGATATCACCATGTGTTCAGCCTAGCCTGGAAAGTACATGTTTGAGTGTGTCAGCAAAGCCACTCAAATTCTGAACCTATCGAGTTAATGAAAGCTAAAGTAAAACCCATGAACCTGGTGACAATCATTTTAAATCAAATGTTTAAAAAAGTGACAAAGTGGGCATTATTTTGCTTTGAATTACTTTAATTGATTAAAAATAACAACAATAACAGCCAAATGACTCAACGGTGTGTGAGTTGTTTTACACAAATATATTTTGACTCCGATTAAGCCGTTTCATTTTTGGTTTGTCAGCCACGCTCGGGCAACCATGCTGCACTCTCGACAAACACAGCGTCGAGAAGAAAATTTGTCAAGTTTTTAGCCGAATACTTCATAGGGCCTTCATGCTGACTCCACCTAAAACACATGGGAGAGTGAAAGCTGTGAGCTGAGAGAGGTGTCTGTGCGAGCAAACTCTTCATGTGCGTAAAGCCATGAATTATACATAAGGCCTCAAACTGATGGCTGTGTGGATTCGAGCAGACAATGTAAACAAGAAACAACTTCTACTTCATTTGAGCACTCTGTGTGAGCGAGGAAGAAGAGGAGCTGTAGAACACTGAGCCATGAGATGCTCCAGCTATTTTTTCACCTGTGATGTCAAAGCCTGAGCTGCATAGGGCAAATCCAGCCCTCTTCATGATGCAACAGACAGAAGGCCTTAAGCAGACCAAGACCCCGCAGTCAACACGCTGACCTCATTTCATGACCTCGGCATTGTTTTTCTAACAATCTGTTCCAGGTCAGACGGGGCATTAAAGTTCAGCTAATTAAGAGTTTCCCAAGCCATTTTTGTGCCTAACTTTTTTTTTCTTCCTTTTTTATGAATGTCTAAAATTGTTAAATTGTTATCTGTATTTCTTCATCCATCTATAATAATCGATTTATCCATATCTATACAGTGTTTGCGCAATGAAACTGAAACATTGACCAATATAGTGTTGGAGGTTTCACGCTTATATATTTACTCTTTTAACAATCCATCATAGTAAGCATAGTAACCGTCGACGCAAAAGGAATCTGTCTCAAAGGGATGTACAGTAATACCTTGAGATACGAGTGTCTTGACATATGAGTGTTCTGAGATATGAGCAAGTCTTTGAGAAAATTTGCTTTGAAATGAGAGTAAACATTTGCGATACGAGCAGCTGAGAGACGCCAACGCTAGGTGTTTGAGCACTCGTAGCAGCCCACGCCGCCTCACTCGTTCACTTCACGCGTTCGTTAACTTCCTTCAGCATCTCCCGCGAGTCTTCCTGTGGTGTATGTTATATACATTTATGGGGTAATGCATAAAATCTCCACTAGAGGGCGACCTTGGTTTTACAGCAGGGGTTACCGGTGGTGACGAGTGATTCATTAGTATTATTAAGCTGGCAGCAGGAGTTATGTGTGTTCAATAATAATAAATATGAGGTTCTGAGGCATACACTCATTACACTCTATCTAATACACTACATGGGGAAAAAAACACTACATTTCCGTATTGTGTTTGTGTTATCTACATAATTTACGCAATCTACGTAATCCATCCCTCCTCCTCCTCCGCACATGACGCAACTGTATCATCTGTCTCGAAGGTAAAATCGTATAATTAAAACCGCATTTTATTTGATATCACTGGAATCCTTATATACTATAATTTTTTTTTATGTGTGTATGTCTCTATAGCAATTAAAAACATGTTTTTTCCGTTGTTATTATCACTAATAAAGGAGTTTTTTAACGTTTTTTTCTGTTCATTTGAGATACGGGCAATTCGAGTTCACGCTTAATGGATTATGCTTGTATCTCAAGGTACAACTGTATATCAAAAACATCAAACCACAGATGCACAACTCACTGCAGAATTACACCCTTTGACTCTCCTCTTTCCACAAAAACTGTTCGTCAGGAGCTTCACAAAGTCGATGGTCGGCTGCTATAGCCAAACCTTTTGTCACTCGTGCCAATACCAAATGTCAGTTTCACTGGCGCCAACAGTGCAAATCTCTAAGTCCACCTTCACTGTCTTTCCCACATCCGTGGGAGTTCCTGAAGGGGGTGCCGTGTATCAGTATGATAATGACAGAATGGTTTATGAACATGAAAGTTTAGTTGAACATCTCCAATGGCAATAAAGAAAATCACAGTGACCTGGACATTGTTCTTGAAGTGGAATGGCTTAAAATCTTTCTGGCCAAAATCTCCTTGTATCTGAGAACTGAAAGGATCTGCAGTGGGCTCACGCAGCCTAACTCAATTCGGGTCAAATCCAAATGTTTCCATATTCGCAATGTGGATGCTAAACTATTATTTATGATGTAAACAAGGCTTTGTAATTCACTTGCTGTTATAATAGAGTAAGACATTGTTAGAAACTGCAAAGTGTTTACTTTTATATGTGTACACTCTCAATAAAACAGAACATTGTGCTTTTGTAAAAAAGAAAACAAACAGGATCCGGTTTCTGTCGTCTTGGTGTCCTTTCTGTGAACTTGTTTGCAGAGCGTCGCGCCTCACAAAAAGAAACAAACTCAGCAGCACTGTGGCTGTTTTTGGTCTTTGGTTTTGTTCATCTGTTAATTAAGTCAAATACATTTCACATATTTTTTCCTTTTATATATAGATTTTATGAAACCATTTTTTTGTACATTATGTAAGTTATATATATTTTCCTTATATCATTCTGAGGACTATATGTGTTTTTGCATGTATGTATGTATGTGTGTGTGTGTGTATGTGTGCGTACGTATGCGTGTGTGTATGCATGTATGTATGTATGTGTGTGTCTGTGTGTGTATGCGCATGCGTGTGTGTATGCATGTATGTGTATACGTGTGTGTATCTGTGTGTGTATGCGTATGCGTGTGTGTGTGTATGCATGTTAGTATGTGCGAATGTATGCAGGATGTATCTGTGTGTGTATGCATGTATGTATGTGTGTATGTGTGTGTGTATGCATGTTTGTATGTGTGAATGTATGCAGGAGTGTATGTGTGTGTGTGTGTGTGTGCGCGCGCATGTGTGTATCCATGTGTGTATGCGTGTGTATGTATACACGTGTGTATGTGTGTCTATCCACTCATCCACACATAAATACATAAATACATTCATAGCCATTTATCCATCCATCTCCATCTCTCCCCAATTTATTTTTATCTATTTATCTCTTGCCCTCACTCTCCCTAAATACCTATTTATCTATCCATCCCTCCCACCCTTTTGCACACATTCCATCATCATCTCTCTCTCTCTCTCTCTCTCGCTCTCTATTTATATGCAAGCAAACAAAACAGATAAATGTTGCATTAAAAGTAATAAACTATAAATGAAATGAAAGACATTGCACATTCTGACAGCTGAAACAGGGTTGACTGTGCCCTCACTTGGGAGTTGCAGTAATAATGAATGGCAGAGAGCAGGTCATGTGACCTAGGCTGATCTAACAAGACTTGTCTTTAGAGCAGCTGTTCCAGCGACTTCCATTTGCATCACTGGGGAAAACTGTACTCCATAGCGAGTGCTATTTTTAGCTTCACCCAGGGAGCTTGGGTGGGGGGGTAACAGTGAATCCGAACATGCTCTGTTTCCCATTTGCTATTTTAATATCAGTACAGTTAACCAAAATCACAGGGTGACCATTCCACGCTACATTGTAAAAGAGATAACAGTAGAGTGAGTAAGACACCTACAGAAAATACATCATTTGAGTGCTTTTCTCATTTCAGAAAGACTGTGATCATTTTTGAAGTCATCTTTGAAGTGCTTAACATTCATTTGCCGATTTAAGAAGAATTATTTGGGCATTATACTAAAAACAAAGGTTAAACTATTTCCCTAGTAACTCATTTATAGTATGCATCTATTCTTAAATAAATTCCACACCAATCAGCACAGTACACAATAAGTGGTTTACCACCAGACTTAAGGTAAAGAAGCAATCTGAGAGAAATTAGCATTTACCAGCACTCGCACAGATGCAGGCAAGACCATCATACACTGACTGACACAACCAGGTCACCCCTGTGCTAAAAATCACTTCGTACAAATGGGAAGCTCTACAGAGAGTGGTACAAAGTGAAAAGGCTGATATATATCTTAAAAGGGGTTTGGTAAGATATGTTGAGGTCTTTAATGACAATAACATCAAGAAGAACACAAGCTGGAAGAGCATCAGTGATTGAAGGAGGAACTATAAAAAAAAAACACTAAATGATCCTAAATATATATTATAATCTACTTCTAAATCAGAAAATCTTAGGTTCAAACAATCCTGTTTCAACCCCCTAAACCTAAAATCTGATTAGTTCTGATACTGTCAGGGTTCTGCCACATTCAGTCTAGTCATTTCTTGGTTTTGTGGCAGAGCTCTGTCACTAACGTAATGTCTCGTGTTTTGTGTGTTCGTTCGCGCGCGGCTTTGAGGGTTCGAGTCGCGTGCGCTCTTGTCTGTTATGTGCGTCTTGTGCGGGTTATGATGTGCGATCCACAGACTGGTCTTGTTTGGTTTTGTGTCGGGGTTCGGGTATTCATAACTCGTGTGTTCGTCCTTGTCGTGAACGCGCGAGCCGAGTGGATCCTCGTTCTTGCGCGCTCTACGTTATGCGAGTGGGCGCGGTTTGAGGCTTTGCTTGAACCGTGTCCTCTCGTGTCTGTGTGCACTGTTGTAAGCACGCGGTTCGTGTTTTCATCGTCCACGTGCTTTCACGTTGTGTTTTGGTGTCGCGCGCGCAGTTTGGTTTTCACCAGCTGCTCGCCGTCTTTGTTTAATGTGGATACACAGCGATGCTCGTTCGCATTGGCTGCGTGTTCGTGTCTTGTCATTGTGTTCTCCTCCCTCCTTGTTTAGTTTGATTTGTCCCAGCTGTTTCCCGATCAATTACCTGTCCTATTGTGTCTATTTATTCCCTCCGTGTTTGCGGTCTTGTGCCGTTTCGTCATCATTCAGTGTTCCAGTCTTGTGTCCAGTCGTGTTTTCCGGTCTTGTTTTTCCCCCACGGGGTGGTTTTTGTTGAGTTTTTGCTTGTTTTTGTTAATAAAATCCCCACTCTCCTGCACCATTGAGTCCTCGTATCATCCCCTTCCTCAACCCTAACAGATACATGTTGACCAACAAGAACACTGACTTAGGACCATGTCCTACTTGGGTAAATTACATTGAGTATGGTGCATTAGGGGATTCTCGAGAGGACAGATAAGTAGATCAACAGCAAAATAAAGACAATTTATACAGCTTTTATTTTTATGTGAACTGTTCCTTTAAAGCAGAATCTTAAACCTCCCTACTGTCTGATTCAGGTTTAGAGCTTAAAGCAGGGATGCCATAGGCTTGATTTGAGGATTACACAGGTATGAGACAACATAATCTACGCCTCTGGTTGGATGTGCCTGCCTGTGATGCCAGACTATTTATATTATTATTATTCAAGAGTATTTTATCTCATTTCAAACTCATACCAGGCCAGTAAAATAACACATCTAATGTTGAAACATGAAGCCTCAGCACAGAACAAATCCCGGTCTTAACCACAAGATATTATTATGACCAACACAACCTTTCCGTTTCATTGTTACACGTGTTCCCATCTCCCCTAATGGCATGATATATAACAATTAGAAGAGAAAAAAGCAGACTTGTGTTAAAGTTATGACAGTGTTAAAAGGATCATTGTATTATTTGAATATTAGTTTTCCCCCACCAATGAATACATTTATAAAGTAGGGAATGGGTGGAAAACTATAACACTTATTAGCGCAATATAATTTTCTTCGATAAAAGATATATAAGAAGAGTTTTTCTTTATAAGAAAAGTTCAATAAGGGTTTCGATATAATGTTTATGCACTTAATGCTGCGTATGCGTGTTTCAGACCGTCTCACTGCTACCAATACCAATTTGATAAGAGCTGTTATTTCTGTAGCGTATGAGAAACATACAAACTACAAAATCAAGTTTAAAGCCAGATGAAACAGCGCTGACATTCTCAAAAACACTGAAAACAGGAGAAACATTGGGCCGCAAGGCTTTTCAATCCACAAATCACAAATATTTACCATAGATTTACTGCATTGATACAAACTGTAACCATAGTATTGTGGCAGAAATGTGGGATATTCATATCAAGTTTTAAATGTTTTAAATTAGTAATGGAATATAATTACAGTATTTGTTGTTATTAAGCTATAGCAGTTTTTGTATTTTGTATTATATGTCTTTAAGCTACTACGTTTTAATAAAAAAAATAGTAATAATATTGGTGTAATACATTGTTTTACGTGTGGATAAGGTGATCCAAATACTATGGATGCATTTTATAAAATAGGTAAAATTCTACAAAGATTTTACACTTTACAAATTAGGTAGTTACAGGTTGTTTTTACAGATGTTACTATTTTTTTAAATGGACAAATTTACATCTGCATCCCTACTCAAGATACTGTCAAATGTGCATTTCTAAGAGAGAAAAAACATGTAATATTAAATTTGGGGAATGTTCTGTCTGGTTTAGACTGAAATCTGTTTTGGCCATCAATTTTTTGGCCATAATCACTCAGTTGTAGATATAGAGTGAAACAAATTAACGTATAAAATAAAAAAAACAAATAAATAAAAACAGTTTTTTTTTTTCTAAATGATCATTTCCGGCCATCTCTGACTTTTTCCCCACAAATAATACAATGAGCTAATACAGTGTATTGCACGTTATTTTGACACTTAACACTTTAAAAGAATGGCAATCAATGTCACAACACTGTTGTTCGACGAGTTGTATAATAGATTTTAAAAAACATCTAGAAAGCAGATTTTTAAGGGACCTTGTAAAAGAACCAAATTCATCACATATTCGGGAGAACAAAAATCTGCACTGCTTTCAACAATTGTTTGGGAGAGCCTGCCCATTTCCATTACAGCTCAAGAACTCTGCAAACAGGCTGTGGAACCAAGAAGCGTCAGCCTCTCATATCTCACCTAAAACACAAGCCAAACGAAGAGGACACACTGCCTGTGCATTAGTGCTACTCTGCAGAGCATCCAGGCCGCATGTACTACTGTTCTCTACATGATTCACAACATCATCCCATTGATACATGATTATCAGCCTCAGTGCTCTCAGATAAAGAAGTATTCTTTTATGAATGCTGCAGCTTCCCAAGGTCAGGACTCGGATCTCTGCTTCAATGATGTTCACTGATAATAAACATGTACAAGTCTGTTGTCTTGGTCTACGTTGTGGATCCCTGCTGAAGCATCTGTGGTGGAATAATTGCGACCAGAGGGCTTTGGGAGAAATCTGACCTTGTTTTCCAATGCGTGTTACCTGCCAGCAGCAATGGCAGCTTGGAATATGAGCAGGACCTGGTGAAAAAGGACGGGCAAATAACTAGAGACGTGAGCTCAGTGGCTAGGAGGAAAGTAAATGCCTTGCTGAACCTTAAAAACCATCACCCTTTTTGTGACGTAGGAGCCTGGATGGTGCAGGACAGATCATTTGCATCTGATGGATCTGTATAAAACTAAGTGACATCACCCCCAAATAACATCAATCTTACATCCACACACATGGCTGATGTATTGCTTAAATTACTGTCCTCATTAGGAGCTAATGGTGCACTGTGCCTTTAAGAACACACTGCCTTAAATAGAACCAATAAAGAACGCAAATTCTCTCTACAATAAACCAACAATCAGGTCATTCAATTCTGTTCCTGACCATTTCAAGGAAAGTGTGAGTGGTGCATGCAAAATTTTATGTCACATTTAATCACATTTAGATTTATAATCATTGTGCAGATGTTTTTTTTTTTATCCGTCTAACAAATGAGGAAATACACAAGCAATTAATCATACAAAAGTCAACAATATTAGCAGTAGCCACACATTTCAGGATTTAACCAGTATAAAACAAAAGCTAGAGCAGAAGCTGGGTAGCTGCATAAATCTATATAACTAACATGTGTTTATTAATTAGTTGTTTAATTGTATTACAAGTTGATTAAGTGCATAGCAAGATTAATCGCATAGAATTAGGGATTTGGCAAAACAAATAAAAACCTAAAGCATTTAAAATCTGCATGGATATCCAAATAGGAAAACACAATCAATTGAGCTCTTGATCAAAATATTTTCAATTTATTAAGAGGAAGTGGAGAACCTTTAACAGCACGTCTCTGATGTGTCACTACAATTACTCTTAACCCGCTAATTTTGGAGGGCAACTCCATTTTCTTATCACTGGAAAAACACAAATTTAAAAAAACAACAACACTATTTTCAACAAAGGGCATGGCTTCAGCAATGTCTATGTGCTTGGTGCAATAATTGGTTCCCAACTCTCGCAGGGTGAGATTTGTGTCAGGGCTGGTTAGCTCTTCTTTATATCAGAAGCCTTAGAGAGCAGCCAAATCTCCACACCATGAAACTCATATCTAGGTTTCCAGCTCCTCTATCAGGGTTCAGTAAGCACAGCGATGCATGTCACATGACTTCAGACTGACCTACACTCACATGTGCAGCATCTCAGCAACTACACATGAATACTATGGTATACACATAGGAGTTTTTTTCTTATTCTTAATATATTAGATCCATAAGTTCCTGTAGCTCAAACAGTAGAGCGAGGAGCTTGCAATGTCAAAGTCATGGGTTTGAATCCCAGGGAAAGCAAGAACTGATTAGAATGTCAATGTGTATCTTGAATGCAAATGAAGTCGCTTTGAATGAAAGCATAAATGTAAAAATGAACAGTTAAAAGAAATTGGCACATTCCTTCATGCATGTCGCATGTTATCTCTGTTGTGAACATTTGAAGACATCTAAACATGTTTTACACAATGTCTGAACTGCATCTTGACACGCATCAGTGTTCTAATCCAAGTTTACCGCAAGACGCTTGTGCTGTCAATCAAGTCTTAGAGACTGAGTGCTCTTCCCACCAAACACAGTCTTTTCCAGCGCTGTCAATCAAGAGCAGACACACACAAACCCTCGAGCTTCCGTAACGAGCCTTTCCTCTGATGTCAGTATTACATCTTCAAGCACCTGTGATGAACCGGCAGTCGAGTCAACCTTGACAAAACTGAAAAAGGATATTATTACAGCCATATGAAGTCGACCTGGCTTGAGATGTAAAGCACTCATCTGCTCAAACTGGGTTCAGATGGTCCATCCTTTGCAGTTCAATGATGTTCTCTAAGAAACTGTTTTTGTACTGAATTTTTTTTAAATGGCGAAGTTTAAAGTGAAGCAGCTCAATTAACTTACAAGATGCTCAGTTCACTCTTGTGCGGATGCTGCGCTGGTATCTTAAGTGCTTACTAAGCTACAGACAACAACCTATTCCAGGGCCGATTGCAAAACTTTAAATATTTCATGATAAAATGCAAGACACAGGACGGCCCATCTGTCCTGCAGAGCTTCATTCATTGGCAGAATAAATGTGAATCATTTCAAGTTCAGCTAGTTCATTTCTTACTATAAAACACTATATTTGTTTTAGTGAGAGGAACTGTCATCAGAGAATTTAGCCTTTGTATTGTGAATGATGATGGATTTTTTTTAAAGCCATTAAAAAAAAATAATAATAATAAATGAAAAAAACGATCCAGACATCTCCCAGAATTCATTTTATCATTTTGTTTACAGTGAACAGCCACTTAGAGCAAAAAAATCTACTCCTCTCAAAAAAATCACCACCAGCACTTAAAAAATATATAATAAAAGATAAACCAACCAAGTTTGATATAGGTGTGTAAATATTTGGGTTTACAGGAAATCAATTCAACTCATAATTTATTGGTTCTCAACTCAAATCAAGCATTTTTCATTTCAGTAATTCAGTTTGAATTGATGCAAATAAATAAACAATTTACATTTATGCATTTGGCAGATGCTTTTATCCAAAGCGACTTACATTGCCTTCAAGGAACACATTGAATCAGGTCTTGCTTTGCCTGGGATCGAACCCATGAACACCAACTCTACTGACACACATACACATGGCACATACAACAGAGCTAAACAAATATGACAAACGGAAGCACAACCGTACTTGTTTGATGAACAAGGATCAAAGAAAAGCCTAAATTATATCCGTTTATCATATAAAGCAATTGTATCTCTTTAGAAGACCTGGATTACAGTGCTCAATTCATATGGATTACCTTTATGATTGTTTACCCTTTTTGCCTTTTTTATGCTTGAAAGTTTCGGTTGCATTAGACTTTCAATGTATGGACATTCAATGTATGTGTGCTATTGGTGTTATCTCATGTCAGTGACAGGTTTGCCCCAGTAAACACGTCTTTAGAGAAGAGATGTCTTTGTAACAGCGATAAATGCTACAATATTGACAAAAAATAATTATCCCTTTCTCCTGATAACCCATCATAAAACACAGAGAAGGCATAAACGTAAATATGAAAACAGTACAGCTGAGGACAGACCAGGGCCAGGGTGACAGACAGACCACTGATTACTGCAACAGACCCAAACAGCTTTCATTACAGCGATCTATGCTGATGCTGCGCTTTCTTCTCTGATGGATGAGTTAAAGGAGAGGTGGAGGATTAGAACTGCAGAAAAGGTGTTTAAAGAAAATAAAAAAGCTTATTGAATCGAACTAATTGAAAATATTTATACAGAGGAACCCATTTATCTCGCCATTCCTGTTATGTCGACATTTTTGAAGTGGAACCGCCAAACCGCCATTTTCTTATCGGTTATGTCGATTTAATTTATGTCGCTGAACCCTGATATCTCGAACACAAAAGAGGGACAAAGTCGTCACTTTACATCGATTATCTCGATCACCATAACTAATGATAATACCAAGTTCACTGCGCATGCGCTGAGTTTGCGTTGCACGTGCATCACGGTCTGTATAGTCGCTCACTCCAATGACGCTTCACTCACTCTTGCGGCGCAGTGCTGTGCAGCCGCGAAACCATAGTAACCGCGTGTGCAATACTTTTCAGAACTGTGTCCGAGCAAAATGATTGTGCTATGAGCGAATGTGCTTATGTGTGTTGTGACTGTGTTTACGCTGTGAGCAAAATTGTGTTTGCAATGTTGGAGAATATGATTAAAGGTTTGTATCGAGAATCGAAGGTGGTTTTTATCGTACACTGGTAAATCTTACACCTGCTGTCAGAGTGGTTGACGACTGCCCAGATGACGAGCTTTATAGATGGGTTTCACACTCTTCTCAAACATGTAAAGAGCGCACGTACAAAACCAGGAAAAAGAAAACACTCCAACAAACATCACAAATAAAAGAAGGAAAATAGAAACAGTAGATTATGCTGTATAACAGTCAGCGGTAGAGCTGCCATCTCTCTCCTCACTCAAAACACTCTCCTCCCCGCGCGCGCTCACACCAGAACAGTGTGCACAGAACTACATACACCGTCTTAAAGGTATATTCCCAACATAAACAAAGTAGCCGTTACAATCTCCGCTGTTAGTTGGTGCACATATGCCTTTTGATGATCCTCGGTTATCTCAACACTTTTTTGCAACCCCCGAGGCCGTCGACATAACCGGGTTCCACTGTATGTGCATTGCAGAAATATTGCATGTTTGCATTTTAAGTATTTCATGTATTTTTAGGTCTTGCATTTTTATGGGCTGAAATTCAACTATATTTAGATTATTTAGTATATTTAAGCCAAGAATATTTAAATTCAAAACATTTCACACACATTTTCATTTTATATATATTTTTTTTAAATAATCCATATATTCACTTCCAAAATCACAGACTTCACTTCCAAAATATTCGATTTGTTTAAAAATACTCAATCTATAATTAATGACATGCAACTTCCGGTCAATTTTATTTCGTTTTACAAATTCGCTTCAGTGGTTCAAATTCACCAGAAACTTTATCATATTTTTCACATTGCACATCAATGTGAAAAATGTATTAAAGTAGCTTAATGGACTAATATAAGAGCAAACTCAGTATAAACATTATTAGTGCTGCATACTATATCCAGGTAAACCATGACCGGTTTTTAGCGGAGGGTCAGTAATCGCACAGACCTCCACATCCTCGTCAAAGGTTCCCTTACAGCTGTTAGTACCGGGATGAAAAGCAGACCTTGCTGACCTTGGTGCAGTGGCCCCTGGGTTCCTCCTGGTGCATGAAAATGCCCAGGCCTCATGTTGTTGTGAGCGCATACAGGCACGTGGAGGCCATACACACACAGTGTGTGTGTGTGTGTGTGTGTGTGTGTGTGTTTCATTGTTATTTTTACTGTTGATTATATTCTATTCATTTTTCCATTGGTGAAAAAGTCTAATTTCATCCTTTTAAATATCGACCGAAGACAAAAAGCTTTTTATATCATTAAACTGACATCTCACATAACAAATAATGATTCCTTCTGCCAGAGGTCAGCTGGAAGCGTAACACAAGATTCCGATAAGGCGCCTTTGAGACAGATGATGTCCTTATTTTAAATCATTTGGTTTTAGGCTGCAAATGCCCTCTATTCCTCCTATTACTTCTTTTGCTCTAATTCATTTTTAACCACTCTTTTATAGACTAAAACAGCATTTTAGTTTTTGTTTGTTTCTTAATGTCCCTATTTTACATATTTTCCTCTGAATATCACCCTGGAAGTGCGCACCAAGCAGAGCACACTGCCATTGCGATGGGTCAGTGCTTTGAGGTGAATTGAGCAGTGCTCTGCAGAGTGTAAACTGGGCCAAGGGGAACGTCTGAGGCAGGCTGCCTTTAGTTTAGTTCATCACGCACTCTCTATACTGTACACATGAACGACTCACTCAGCCTTTCTTCTCTGCTAGTGGAGAACGCATGGTTGGCTTTGGAGCTCTTAAGTGCTCACTAAGCTACAGTAATTAAACAGTAATACAATAAGAGTGATTATTAGATTATTAGTGATTAGACTTATTCTAAAAATTCAGATTTTTAATAACAATATCTACTATCAGAATATTCTGTCATTAATATACAATTATAGTTTTTATTAATATTTTGAAATAGAACTTATTTGTATTTGTCTGTTAAGTTTTAGTAGTACTGTTGTATGTTTTTGCCGTTTTTATTTTTATTTTGTGTCTTTTTATGGTTGATATAGTATAGTACTTGGACGTAAAATAAAATAATATAAAAAAATTTGCCTTGGTAACTAGGTGAAATAAAATAAGTTTAAGTTTATTTTTTTTATATTTTATACAGAGGGCAGAAAATTATTATAAATTGTATAGTATATAGTGAAAGCATAATATATATAGTGCTTTCATAAAGTTTCAGAAAATAGAGAATAACTGAACTGAAAGATAAGCACAGTCGAACTGCTAAGCCCATGACCTAAAGGCAGCTGCCAAAATGCATTGTGGGAAATCTCTCTCTCAGCTGGGAGAGTCTGGCCCTGGCACTGCTGTTTAGAGATAAGAGAACATGGATTCTCCCTTAAGTCAGCAAAACGCACAGGCCACGCTAGAGAGAGACCGGACTGCCCTGCAGTTTTGCCCTCCATTGTCTGAAAAAACACAGTAATAGAGGCTGTGTAAGAGCAATCATGTTTCTTATGATTAGAAGTGACGACAACATTCACATGAGATGATCTGAAAAAAATTCCTTTATAAACCAGCCAACAGAGCAGAATAGACACACACTAATCTCAATCAACTTTGCTGAGCCGCTACAGGCATAAGCACACACGTACATAAGTGCTTCCTCAAATCCAGCCCTGAAGGGCCATAGTTTAGTTCCAACTCAAATCAAAGACATCTGAATAAGCTAATTACAGTATTCAGAGTTACTAGAATATTTCAGGTAGATGATTAGTGTTTGAGCTAAACTGTGTAGGATAGTGGACGGCATCAAAACATGGTATATTAGTGGAAAACATTAGTGAGCCGTCAAACACAGCATTATAAAGCATCTTCACACTTCTGACACCAAGGCTGGCAACTTAATAATGCTATTATTATATATATAATATATTATTATAATAAATATAAATACAGTAATAAATAATAAATAATAATAATAATAATTAAATAAATAAATAATAAATACAGTGAAAAAATATATGCTCAGTGGAAAAATAGACGGCTGACAAAGTGAATGAAAATGTAATAATATTATTTTAAAAAATTAGTTATTAGTGTTAGAATTAGTCATAAAACCATATACAATATAATTTAAAATCTTTCCCAATTTTTGTGTGTGTTATGTATGTTTGTGCTTATTAAGGGTTCCAGCTTACTTTAAGCTAAATGGAAGAACAAACAGGTGACATCATGCCGAAAAAAACTGGCAAAATTAATTTTGGTTAATCGAAACAATTCTCCGGCACAGACTTTCACACTGCATTGATGTTAAACGTTAATTTTCAATGTTAAACACTGTAACATAAGTGAACAAACACTTTAAAAATTTATTGGAAAAACAAATTAGCAAATTATGCCTCCTACTTCCTTTTATCGTATAAGTACATTTTCAGGAAAAATTTACATTTTCATCGACATCCCATAACATGCAAAAAAAAAAAAAATCTATCCGAGTCTTCTGCCAAGAAGTGTGTGACAGAAATCGTGGCTAGTGCTCAGTAGTCATCTGAGGCCATTTGAGTGCTTTACAACAACTCCTTGTTTAAAATGAAAAAAAATCAAACCCTTACATTTACAGCGACCTGCTTGAAACCTTCTGTTCGCCCCCATACATTTTTAAACTGTTCAAACTGCTGGCGTGATGGAGACGAGAGGAGGGGGTTACTGCTTATAGGGTGAAATTCGTACCTGCTTTCTTACTTATCTTGAGGTCATTGTCTATATGCTGTACTGTATGTATATATTTCACAACGTGAACAATAGCGATCACAGTTAATGTTAACAACACGAGGTAAAACCGCTGTAAATCACTTATAAAAGTATCACTGTGGTGAATGATGCAACCAAACCGAGCGACGCTGAGAATGAACGAGTTAAGGGGTGATAAAGGGGTTGGAACCACGTGACTGTTTTATGAGAGGCTGTGTTAAGGATATTTCCAGTAAAAATGCGCGTGGGCAAGGGAATATTTTTCTCGCACTCCGATACAATGCTCGTACGCCAATTTGCTCGTATACTAAGTCACTCATAAACCGAGGTATTATTGTATATGCATTAGCCTCAGTTACACGCTATAATCGGCATTTCCAATCTAACCGGCTGCCTGCTAAAAAACTTCTGTGAGTCAGGCAGCACAGATGTATAAAGTCTGCCAGGAAGCAAAGTCATGCTTATAAGATTTGCTCAAATGAGTGCTTTTGAGGCAGAACTAAGTACTAGATTTGCCCTCTGGATTTTGTCAAATTAGTGGCATCAAATCTTTGACAGAAACAGACTAACAACCCTTTATAGACCCATGCTGCTGTGCAACTAATTTAGTTTTTATTATAACGTTATTACCAATTTCAGAAAAATCACACCAATAATTGGCTGCTTTACATGACATGTCATATGTGCTCTTCCTGCCCATAAGTTACATAAAAGGCTAACTTTTATGCTAGTATCACGATGAAATCATATGTCAGTGATTAAAGGAGGATGTGAGCTGCCACAAACCAACCTAACAGCATTGCTGTAGGTGACTGTATAACTGTACGTAATCTGTTACGCAAACAGTTACCCTACATCACACTGACCTATTTACATTTTTATTGTACATCTGTTCGTTTTGCCGGGTGTATTTTTAACAAGATATTCTGAGTGATTTGTCAGTGTAGTATCACAGCGCTTTATGAAACCAGTCATGCCAGCTATGTTTGTCAGTGTCACGCATTCCCAAAGCCAGAGAAGAGGAGGGCCGTTTGCGCTCTGAATGTCTCAAGTCTTTTATGTTAGAAGCCACCCACCAGCGCTGGACTTAAGACAGTGAAGAAAGGCCTTTTAACATTAAAGTGAGCAAATCCACATGGCTAATCCCGAGATTTAAAAGAAAGAACACATCTTCTTTGTAGTTAATGGCACATTAATCAATAATCAGTAAGTGCACTTTATAAAGCTCATTTGTCAAAATAAAAGCTTGAGATGCTCTGGGGACTAATCACATGCGTCGACTAGGGACGTGACTGAGGAAATCGTCTTGATTTGTTAAGCGTGGTTTGAGAACACCAGTTATACTGGTATCGGGGGTGTGGACGGTGGAGTTTTAAAAGCACCCTGCTTTTAAATGGCTTACGGTGCGCGTCCACTGGTGGAACGAGCAAAGAACAGCATGCGTTTTCCGTTCATTCCCATGAATTGGAAACGCTCGCTCTGCTCCGCTCACTCCACGTCAGTGGACACGCACCATTATGAATGCCAGCACGGCTGTGCACATTTTACTTTCAAATTATTTTCAATTCGGAGGCGGCAATTGCTTGAATGATGGGTTCATTATTATTCTCAAATGGAAAAAAAACAATAACAAAACAGTACAATGACAAACACGTTTCGCTTTGAGATAAATCTGACTGATGAATGATAAATTTGACAAATGAATGGTCTTCTGCTGATCTGTGCTGCGACTGTAAACTGATTCGACTGCATTGTGTCAGGGTTCTGCCACATTCGGTCTAGTCATTTCTTGGTTTTGTGGCAGAGCTCTGACACTACCGCAATGTCTCGTGTTTGGTGTGTGTGTGTGTAACGTCTTATGTGCGGGTTATGATGTCCGATCCCGAGACTGGTCTTGTCTTGTTTCGGTTTGCGTCGGGATTCGGACATTCATGACCCGTGTGTTCGTCCTTGTTGTGAGCGCACGAGAACAGCTGTTTGCTTGTTCTCGCGCGCTCTACGTCTTGTGAGTGGAACCGCGAGCTCTCGTGTCTGTGTGCACTGTTGTAAGGCTGCGTGCGCTGTCATCGGCCGCGTGCTTTCATGTTGTGTTTGGTGTTGCATGCGCAGCTTGGTTGTCACCAGTTGTGCGCCCCGTCTTTGTTTAATGTGAACACACGGCGATGTGCGTCCGCATTGGCTGTGTGTTCGTGTCTTGTCATTGTGTTCTCCTCCCTCCTTGTTTCCTCGTCATTAGTTTGATTTGTCCCAGCTGTTTTTTCCGTTGTATTATCCTCCCTCCTGTGTCTATTTAATCGCCTCGTGTTTGCTTTTCTGGGCTGCTTCATTGTCGTATGTCAAGGTGTCTAGTCGAGTCCTAGTCGAGTCCTAGTCTGTTTTCCCCCCTCGGGATGGTTTTGTTTGAGTCTTGTTTTTTGTTTTTCATGTTTCAATAAAGAAACCTTCCCCCTGTGATTGGGTCCTTGCTCATCCTTCCTCAAATCCTGACACAGTGGTTTACTGCAGTGCTTCTCAATTATTTTCTGTCACGCCCCCCTAGGAAGAAGTAAACATTTCACCTCTGAGAGTGTCTTTCTCTGGATCAGTGACAGATATCGCGTTAAAACACGTGTGAATTTAGCGGTTGATCACGTGACTCATATGAACACCGGTGTGATCGTACACGTCAAAGGGTGAAGGGATTGTTATCTGAACTTCATATCTGCTGCTCTTGTTTAGTGCAAGAAAACTACTCCCTGGCAAAAAAAAAGCATGTTCCTCAGGGGGCCGCGCCCCACTATTTGAGAACCACTGGTTTACTGACTCAACTAAATTATTTTTTTTCCAATAAAAACTGTGGAGCAGTGCCATGATGGGCAAGTGATGTCATCGGCTTAACGCCGTGTAACACTGGTAACATCGACTATCGCAGCAAGCCAAGTGTGAATCAGCAGAGACAAATCCTTGTGCTGGTCATGTGACTGACACTATTCATCCTGCATCAGCTGTATCTTTCAGCCCCATCAGCAGCAGTTTGATAAAAAGCTCCAACAACATGCTGAAAAGTTCATATGCATGAAAACAAATAGCATGTTAGGTCAAGTTAGAGAAGGAGTGAGCAGTGTAATTTGTTTAAGATCATCAGAAGAGGCAGCTAGGATGGCAAGATTCAGTCACTTCTAAGGATGAAATTACACTGGACAAATGTCACTATCATAAGAGCAGTCCATCGTACTTGGTTTGTCGCTTAGCAACAGAGACCGGGATGGTAGACTGTAGGTGTGTGTGCTAGAGTGTGTGGGAGACAGAGAGAGAGAGAGAGAGAGAGATGAGAGATGAGAGCGAGGAGGGTGGTGTGTTTGAATAAGCTAGTGAAAGCACGACAGAAAGAGTGAGAGAGAGAGAGAGCAAGAGAGAGAGAGAGATGAGGACAGAGGAAAGGAAGAGCCAATGAGAAAACAGTGATGGAAATGAAGCGGCTTTTATTTAGTTAGAGTGCTCATAAAAATAATTATATGATAAAGGACTTCATAAACACCATCTGTAAAGTGTTAACTTTCTATTATGATTGGAGAAAAAAACAGAAGCAAATATGGAAACAACAGCTGTTGCACAAGACATATTTCATCTTGTAGTTCAAGGTAAAATACATTTGAGCTTCTGTTTTTTCTAATAATGAAAGAAGATGTGATTTATACTGCTAAGCTTCAAAAAGGACAAAAAGTTATTATAAAATAACTGCAACTCATTTCATTCCAAGTCTTCTGAAGTCATTCAATAGCTTTGTTTAAAATATGAAATCCTTATTCAATATTTCCCTCTGTTGCAGCTCTATGATATTTGATAAATCACTGTTCCTCCTCAACTGCGACATGACAATGTTTGAATGTACGCTGACTTTCAGTTGGGGTCGGTAAGACTTCTTATATGTTTAAAGAAGTCTCTTATGCATACAGAGGTTTGATCCCAAAAACAGTGAAAACAGTAAAATGTGAACAAGAAAATGCAATTTATTCCTGCTATGCAGAGCTGAATTTTCAGAATCATTAATTCAGTCTGTCACATGATTCTTCAGGAATCATTCTAAAATGGTGATTTGCTGCTCAACAAACCTTTGATCACAACTGATAATCATCAATGTAAAAAAAATGTGTTGCTTAATACTTTGATGGAAATTATAATACATAATGAAAAGGAACAGATTTTTTTCAATAATATTTCGTAACATTATAAATGGCTTTATTTGATAAAATAAAATGATTTTGAAAAAAAACTTTTTTGTTTGCTTTTTAAACTGACTTCGATCAACGCGATTGAAGGGAAGATTATCAGTGGAGTGGGCGATGATTTAAATTCTGCCTCTCACACAAACATACTGTAGGGGAATTTACAGTTAAGACCCGAGGACCAGATATGTTGAATGAAGACCAGGAGTCAGAAGTGCAGTCAATAGAAGAATTTTAGTGAAGTTTAGTTTGCAGTTTCATCAGCAGAAGCCAGCTTCAGGTCTCACAAGGAGTTCGTAGGCCGCCCCAAATACAATAACATTGTTACAGCAATTATACTCTAACAGAGGGTGCTAACTACGTCAATGATGACGTTTAAATGATTCTGATTGGCTAAGAAAGAAAGAAAGAAAAACAAAACTAGTAATTTTCCACACAAGAGCAGACAGTCTGAAGCATATCTTCGTTGATCACATGGTTGACGGGTTCATGACGTGGCTTGTCGAGAACAACAAGTCATTCCGTCTCCTGATGGTGCCAGTTAATCACCTCACCAATACAGACCATATTAACGCACACACACAAATACACAGCTTCTCCAAGGCTGAACTCGGCTCAGGCTCCAACTATAAACCAAAACATTCTGATAACATTCTCTATCTGTTGAGAAGTGCTGACAATATTCATCCTTACTCAATGGAAAACTACAGAAAAGTAAAGAGAGTTTGTAACTAAATAAAAATCCCTAACTTGATTATAAATCACTCTTTACAAATCATCCAAATCAGAAAGGAAAATAACAAATGAAAAATAAGACAAAGAAACATATGAAAATTAAGACAAAGAAAAGAATATAGGTACAAATAAGAAAAATGAAAGAATATATATATACAAGCGGCAATGGATTTCCGAATAGTATCCTTCAATACTGTAATTTCCGGACTATAAGCCGCAACTTTTTTTACGGCTTACATAATAATGTGAATTTTCCCATTTTTACTTTAAAAAAAAAACAAACAAAAAAACATTCTATGACATGCTCAGTTTTTTGGGGAGCATGAAGCTTTCTTTAGTTTAGACCAATCAAATTGCCGAACAGGTTTAAGGTACAACAAATTTTGTGTTTACGGTTTAGACCAGGGGTCTCAAACTCAAATTACCCGGGGGCCGCAGGTGTATCAAGTGTATCAGTTTGGGTGAGGCAGGGCTGCATCAAGTATTCCACAAAAAAAATATTTTCTCAAACGTCATTATTGACAGTTCTTCTTCTGAGCATGAATTGTCCTGAACATAAACAGAATATTGAAGACCATGAACAGTTCTTCTGAATATGACTTGTCTTGCCTATATTTCTTGCTGCCAGAGACCTGCAGATCTTCCTCTCACACAGCTGAGCCACATTTGGCTTGAGAGAGGAAATACTGGCTTCAGTATAGCTTGAAGATGATCGTCAGTAAGTAGACCTGGACTTGGACTTACTGAAGTTCAAGGTTGATGAAAAAGTTACTAATTTTTTTGAGATACTAAGACATTGTTATGAGAACCTAAGTTATTATTATGAGAAACTTTCTCATTTTTCCAGATACTAAGTCATTATTTTGAGAAACGTTCTCATTATTTTGAGAAACTTTCTCATTATTTTGAGATATTAAGTCATTATTATGAGAAACTCTCATTATTTCGAGATATTAAGTCAATATTATGAGAAACGTTCTCATTATTTCGAGATATTAAGTCATTATTATGAGAAACGTTCTCATTTTTTCGAGATACTTAGTCATTATCATAAGAAACTTCCTAATTTTTTCGAGATACGAAGTCATTATTTTGAGAAACCCTCTCATTATTATGACTTAAATAATCATTTTTTTCTCTCAACTGTGGCGGAAACGACTTCCATACTTTCCTGATGACATGAACATCGTAACATTTGTATTATGGTAGAAAATACCGAGATAGGCGACTGCTACCGGGCTGTTACTTATCAGCTGGGACTGTGGGACACCTTTAATATATGTATTATATACAATGGGATGAAGCTACGGAGGCATTATTTACTGTATTTTATTTTCTATATTAATCCCATGGGTTCATCGGGACAATCTAGCCAACACCGATGTCCCGTTGACTATGTAACCGGGGCGGGCCCCTGATAAGGCTCAAGCCAGACTCTGAAGCGGGACGACGGGCGGGATCTGTCCGAGTGTCCCAGCTCCGCTCCACGCCCCTCGGTGCACGGTCAACGGAGCATCGGTGTTGGTCGTTAATTTGCAGATTCGTCATGACGACATATCATTCGCATGGATAGTGGCGATCATATCGCTATCAACGATCAGCTCTATAGTTGTGAAATGTTTCTGTCTGCATGACTGCATCAAGCCCGGCCAATGCCCCACCCCCGGAAGTCATTTCCTCCACTGTGATTGGCCCTCAGGAGTCATATACTCCACTGTGATTGGCTGGTTTATACAGCTCCAGCTTGCACGAAAAAGGAATCTTCCGCACACAACGTGGTAAAGCCATATTCATTCAAAACTCGCGGGCCTCACTTACATTAAACTTTCATATTGTCCCGCGGGCCACAAAATATTGTTTCGCGGGCCGCATGTTTGAGACCCCTGGTTTAGACTAAATCGAGCGCGCTCAATCTTTTTGATTATGGTAGTGATTTTGTCATGGCAAAGACACAGAGAAACGCATATGATGCAGCTTTGATGAAAGTGACGAGAGCGACAATGAAAACAATCCAATATCGCATAAAGCGATAGGCTATTCAACTCCGAAGGAGATGACTGTGGATGACTGTGTATGACAGTGGTTTCAGTGCACAGAAGGAGGAAGATAGTGATCAATGACTTTCTTGGTAGGCTACTGTTTACTCCTAATTTTTAATTTTTTGTTACAAGCCGTGTTTTGTAAAAGCCTGTGTAAAGTTAATTTGTTTCAATGTAACGGTAGGCACCTGCAGCTTATACACATGTGCGGCTTATTTATGTTCAAAATATTATTTACTTTTTAATTCAGTGGGTGCAGCTTATATTCAGGTGTGCTTAATAGTCCGAAAATTACGATAATTTAACTAAAGACTTGAAATAAAGTGCATAAGTCGTAAGGACTTTAAAACAATCACAGCATCATCGTAGCACCACAGTCATCTTGTTAGCTGTTAGAATCTAATCTTGTTAGAATCTTGTTAGCTTCTTTATGTCAAACATTCATTGGACGAGTAGGCTATGAAGAATCCAAAAAGGACCAAAAGAATCACTTCATGACTAAATTTGATAACGATTTCTCACCCTTCTTGGATAAATATTCGGCAATATATAGGCTATCAAATGAAAGGCAGACGTGATCTCTGAAGGGCGATTGATCTGTTTGAGTGAGCCAGACAGCAGAGACTGACGGAGGACATAAGGTGGATAAATCGGTCTGGTCTAAGCAATCAGCTTCTCTGACCTTCATTTTTAATGAGGTAAACACAAGCAGCCCTTTGGGAATTCCAGACACATCGGTGAGAAGCAAACATCTGGAACAAAATAAACCTGACACAAATGATGGTCAAAAAAGCATCCCAGTCGTAGGTTAAACACTTTCTTGTCAATGACTAAAGTGCGTTGGAAAGTAAAGTGCTTCAACAATGCAATGGGAGCCAGGTATTTCCATTCCAGGTATTTTTGGAAAGAATTTGCTCCTAGGCAACAATGAGACTAAATACAAAAACAATTAGCTATAGCCTTCTCAGATGCTTCTCCCGTATTTTTTTTTTAAATGGCCGTAATGTAATCTCACTTGTCTCAAGTAATTGACTCTCTCAACTGTTTTGCACTTTTATGGTCTGTAGTAATACTGTTAACTACATTTGATTTATGTTTATATTTTCATCATTTCCAAGTCACCTTGAAAAATACTGTCAAATGAATAAATACTAGTCACATTTTTACTAGTCAAATATAGATTTATTGTAATTTCATACATAGTACAGACCAGTATTTCCCATCCACGTTCCTCGACGTCCCCCAACGCTGCACATGTAGCATGTCTCCTTTGTCTGACACACTCATTTTAGGTCTTAAAGTCTATACTAATAAGCTGAAGATTTGAAAAAGGTGTGTTTGATTAGACCAGTTCTTCTCAGTTATTTTCTGTTACGCTCCCCTAGAAAGAAGTAAACATTTCACGGCCCCCAAGTCTCCTATTTCAGAACGTTCCCCCTTTATTGTTTCAATGGTGACACTTCATGCTTGTCACGTGACACGCCGCAGCCACAAAAAGCGCTGTATGATAGATGTATCACAATTATTTAGTTTTTTCTATTTATTTAAAATATTCACCAACTTGTTGATTCCGATACTAAAATATGTAGAAGAGAATGAGTTTTTTGTCAATTAAAAGCTTTTATAATGATCATGTTAGCTGATCTATGAAGCGCGATGGGCGCCGCCATGTTAGTTAGAGAATCTGATCTGTCTGATTTACAGCACGTAAATTCAGTCACTTCTTCGGAAATACATGACAGTAGGTGTCCGGTGAAGTGGGAGAAGAATAGAGTGAACTTTATAGTTACAAATGCAATGTGTATCTGATATGAATAAAACACCTCGTCAATTTATATTTGAACGGACTGCCATTTCCTCTTTTATAGACATCAGTGTATTTTTTCAAACTATAAATGTATTGTTTTGCCAGTACAGTTGTTTTGAGTATTTAAATGTTTTAAAACGAAAATAAACCTTATGTGGTTGAAAACACTGAGTTGTTGTGATATATGACAAGCTCTGAGCGCGTCCGTCTCTGGATCAACGCCAGATGATGCACGAAAACACGTTTGAATTTTGCAGTTGATCACGTGACATAATGGGCTATTGCCCATTGATAGCAATGACCACAATATAATGTTGCTGTTAATAACTTGTATCCCTTGTTTGTGTTTGTATCCAATTGATGGTCATGGAACAAGAGAGAATAAAATCCCTTACTTTTCACAACACTTCCTGTGTGCCTAAAATGATTATTATTTGAAATTGCTGTTAGCTTTTTTGTGTTTTTTTGCCAGATGTTGCTCTGTCTAGGGATGTAGAAATATTATGGATACTCATACTGTGTGTCAACAATTGTCTCATTTGCATCTATTTTTATTTGTCCTAAGGTATTTTAGGACAAATTAAGTTGCATCTTAAGTGTATCATAATTGAGATCATTAGAGCTGAGAGCAACCTCTGATGCAATACAATTTTCCTCCGGCTGTCACAATATTTTTAGCAAGAGGGATGAATAAAAGGAGACAATGTCCTACTGCAGGCTTTCACAGCGCTTTACAAGGTGCATCCTCCAATGTAGGTCTAATAGCGCAAAGCAACAAGGGCGTCTTGTGAAAATGTCAAAGGTAAGTTTAGAAGTGAACAGAGAAAGGCTGTGTATACAGCAAGTGATTAGCCGGGGTATTTTTACACGACTGCAAGTGGAAAACTGCATTCATGAAAGCTGTTCAAAAACTCAGGTAACCCAAAAAGACACAAAGGAGAACAATACCAATATATTTCCCTCGCAGCCCTAATAAAATCATTTACACATGTCTGTTTTTTTGTTACAATTCAGTTTCTAAATAAACCTGCTCATTCAAAACATCCCATATGTCTGTGTAGATCTCTGCAGACGACACACTATGGCAGGCTAAATGGAAACTATTCCAGTATCCTGTCACAGAGATCGGATCACAAGCAGACGATGTCCTTCCATCCATTGCTCAGCCTTTCCCAGAAGCTAAAGCCTCACAACAATACACAGCATTTAAAAAAACACAACTCATGCTCTTGTTGCTGAAATTTACATTGTGGCCAAAAGTGTGTGGATACATCAGCCTTAAGGGCCAGTCACACAGCCGATTACGTACGAATCACTCACAAATCACGCACAGATTGGGTTTGCGCATGCTTGTGCGTCGAGAAATTGACCAAAGTATTCCACGAACATTCGCCGCACACCCGACGCAGGAATCACTGACGGAGCGCGTCCAAACACGCACGCTTCGCGAATTTTCCACGTACAAGCACTTTCAGAATCCACATTGTCAGTGGAATGAACGTGATATGTGCGTGGTTCATGAGTGATATGAAGGTGGGGCGTCAGTGGACGTGCGCGCTTTCGAACCAGTTCCGACGCATAAGCACTGAAGGCCGGCGCGTGTCCCGCGCATAGTCACGCATACTCAACGCATAAACTACGCACGCCGACTCATGAATAACGCACACCGACGCACAGCCTTGCGTCGGAAAAATGCTGAACCGTTCAAAACTCCAAATCACGCACAAACCGCCTTCGACGCACATCCACTTACAATCACTGATGGTCCACGTTCGTTCCACCGACGAAATACGCATACGACGCACGCTCCGCACAGAAACGAAAATCTGTTTGTAATTCGTGCATGATTCATGTGTTTTTCGCTGTGTGACTGGCCCTTTAGTAGAAATGTAATTTCATTAAAGGGATACTGAAGGGAAATAAAAAATATTTGACCATCATGCCATCCCAGATTTACATGAACACTTCGCTTCTTCAGATTTGAAAAATTTTTGAAAAATAATCGAACTCTGTCTGTATAATGCAAGTGTACGAGAACTCAAATATGAGGTAGATAACTATGGATGTGCGCAACCCCTAATTTCATGAGCGTTTAAACAGAAATTGTCAACTAGTCTAACCCCGTCCCTCACGGACAGTCTGTATATGTGATCCATTTTAAAGAACATTTAATCTACAAACAGTCAAATCTCACATTGAATGCCACTAAAAACAGTTCAGACACATGCTTTGCATTATAATCATTGTATGATGCACTTGAGCGTTCACTAAAGCAAGGTTAGTCATTATAGACATATTTATTTACGTCAACTGAGCATATAGGCAGCGAACGAACAATCATTTCCTACAGTAAAAATTAGTCCACAATTAGTCAGCACGTTAAGATATTGTTATTCGTTACCAGTGCAAGCACTTGTATGTCCGAGTTTTCCTTCGGAAGACACTGATTCATACAACTGTGGTCATATGGATTACCGTTGCGTTTACTTTTCTCACTTAAAATAGTTAACCCTGAGTCAATCAAAACCCCTGGGTTATCTTGCTTCATGCATCACACCGTTCATACTTTACCCAGGGTTAACAACTAATCATTGTGTATTCATAAACCACAGTTTTTCCATAACTGTTCAAAGGACATGAAAACGAGGCATGCGATTGCAAGTTGGCTTCTAAGCATCTAGCCGTAATAATCTAGCACTGCACTGTTTTTACAATTTAGAACGGCGATAACCCGTGGTGTGGTTTTTGAAGCGCTGTCTTTGGGGGTCCAGTAAACCATCTTACATAACTCATATTGTCACAGTCTCATCACGTTGTTCACATCTGGGTCCTTTCTATGTATCTTCCATGTTCGTCTTGCACCTGTCCTTGTGTAATCACTGATCTTATTAGTCTTGTCAGGTGTGTTGCATTTCCCCCGTGTATATTTACCCTCCTGACGTTATTTGATGGTGTCTCTCCGCGTGTGGATGTTCCCCATTCCGAGTGTTCCTAGTTTTGCACGAGTGCCGCTGTTGTTTGTACCTTAAAGTCTTTTGTTTTACGTTTTGAAAGATATCTCTGTTGCATCCGGTGTCTCCTCGTGATCCTCCGCATCGCACACCAGCACTCTTGTAACACATATACAGTAGATTGATTTAAAAAAAAATTATAATAATCTTCGCTTATGTTCATTTGAAGAAAGAAAGTCTATCTTGGATGGCATGAGAGTAAGTAAAAGATGAGAAAATTCATATTTTGATGGAAAAGTTACTTTAGCGGTCAGCAATTTTCCTATAATGTATGATATGTCTTTGAGATTATAAGGTGCTGCTCACCATGCTGACTCTGAGTCTGAATGTTTCCGTGAAACCAGATAGACTGCAGAGATTTCACTGTAGATAAATAGCAGCAATTGCAAAAGCGGTCACTGTTTCTCGTTCGTAATGATTCCATTTATACTTAGTCTTTTCCCTCCAAAATGTTTGTTTCAGCTGCCCGACTGCAAAACTGATTTGTTGTCAACAATATGGAATAACATCCGTGAATGTCATTCATAAATAATACTAAGCAACCACTAGTGGGAATGCCCTCTAGCAGCCTAACCCATCAGCCACTGGCGACATGCAGCTTTATTGATTTGATGCTTCACAGGGGAATATTTTTAGAAACACCACATTAAACCCAGAGATTTGGGCCGAATTCTATTAATTGTGCTACAAAAAGGCGATCAACCCTAAAGAAAAGCATGGTAGTCCATGGTAACAGAACGGTCCAGATGGTGAGGAAGTAGATATGATGATAGTGCATGTTGACAGAGATGCACAGTGCGAGAAGGGAGGGAGGGAGGGAGGCCCGGCAGTGCCAGAGATCTCAGTTTCTGTAATTGCTGTCAGTTAAAGACCTATAAAGCAAGGGATGGGCTGACGTTTCACTGTGATTCATAAAACCCAATCCACAACAGATCCTGCTCATAACCTGAGCCTTGAGTCCTTCACCTCAATCAGAGATTCATTTCAACAGTTAATCAAAAACATATTGCTTTAATTAAATAAACAGTGAAGAAAACAGTCAAAAAAGAAAACAAAAACTACAAGTTATAAAATTAACAGGAGCCAACTTGTTATCTACATGCTATCCCAGTACTTTTGACTTCATAAATAAAGTCCGGTCACTCTATCAGCCTTTATTCAATTTCAATTATAGAGATTAGAGGAGTGGGAATTGAGAGATTTCATTCCGATCTCAATTCGATATGGATTCATTTGGAAATAGTTCAGGGACATCTCGCTTAACTAATGTTGTAAACAATACAGGAAAACCTGTCAGTTGGTAAATTACTATTATATTAGGTTATATTTAATAAAGGTACAAATGAAAAACAGAGCCCAGGTGTATTAAATTACCGTTGCTATTTATTTTAGATATAAGAATATAAACACTCAAATGAAAACTGTGGTGTACAATCGCTTAAGGCTTTCAAATCATATATTTATGTAATAATATATCCAATTTGTGGTTGGAATATACAATTTTAAACTGTGCCTGTAAAAAAATACAGAATTATTCCATTCAAACACACATTAAATAGACATGAATAATTGGTAAAAAAATATAATGAATATGTAAATGAGCTCTTCTACAGTTATTTTGTCTAGCTAACTAATGAGCTATAAACATTTTGTATTACGTGACATTGTTTACAAGCTGTTTTAATGACGTCTTTCCGTGGTTGAAGCAGTGACTAAGCAATTACATAAGAGATAAAACTTCAGTATGTTGTATTGTTCCTTCACCATACCTTCTGTTTTTCTTCATTTTGGTTTTGTGCAATAGCCATTTGTAAAGAGCCACGTTAAAGAACAGTACAACGACATGTATTACTTGAATTTTGTAGTGAAATTAACAGTATCTGTAGGCTAAGACTTTATGTCTTATCAAAAGAAATAGCGCACAAAACCTATTGTGATTATTGGATGGAAGGTGTGCTTCAAATAATATTTAGTGACGTTTCATTTACGCATCAACTTAACGGTCGCCGTCCTGCTAGAGGGATGCTTGGCACTCATTTTATTCGTATGCATTTTTTCACATCACACATAATCATTATAAATTAGGTCTAATTTGAAAGCTTACAAACTCAAAACTCATCTTGTGAAAACCATTTTGTAATTGGACATTGCATTACCATAGAAACGGTACTTTAAATTATTTTAGCAGGCTCCTCCCCTAGTGGGCAATTTTAACGATTTTATTATCAAAACTTTTTCTAATTTTGACAAAACGCATGTCGTCAGAAAAGTCTGAGTTTCAAGGTTCCATATTTGCTGACTACGTTGTGATCGATGGGATATTTGGACAAATTTTTATTAATTTGTTACAGGAGAACGCGTCAATAAAAAAAATAAAAGGAATGTGGGTGACAGCCGGTGGCTATTTTTGGTACAGCGCCAAAACAAAATCTCATAGGAACTTTTTTGCGATATCAACTTCAAATTTGGAACACAGCTTGGTTAGATATATGGCTTTGATTTATTAAAGTAATTGTAAAGTGAAAATGATTTAGTAAAATATTGATTTTTATATACACAATTCAAAAATGTGTGCTTTCAATTCAGCAATAATCTGAGTGTCTTCTTCAAGACCAATCCAAGGTCTCTATTCCAAAGCATTCTTGAAATACATCAATTTAAGTTAAGAATAGTGCATTTTCACGTCTATTTTCTAAAAAGAGGAGTGACAGTAAAGCTTCAATATTTATTTTATTAATATGAAGACTGATTCAAATATTTTCAACATCCCTAATAATTCCTATGAAGGATTTTTGTTAGAAAAAAACAATATGGCATGAATGTTTGTAGAGTTGAATACTGACTGAGGACATAAACAAGGACATAAAACCATGAACTAAGAAAATGAGCCAATTATATTTTTATTGATAAAATTGCTCAATTGTTGATATCTAAATGTGAAAGCAAAAGCCGGAAGGGCATGACATTGCACTGCTAAACCACATAAAAGTAGTGCACATGCGCAATTGGACAATCGGACAATATTAATAAGGTCAGTCTTGATTCAAGTCATTACATGATCACTGAATCTCCAGCTTAGCCTCACATGAGCCATCAGCCTCAATCATCTGGTAAGAAAAACTGATGACACTGGGTCGGTTAAATGGGTTTGGTCCTCTCAGCGTGCAGTTTTCCATTTTAATCTCCTCCTTCCAGTATCACTGTTTAAAAGTCTCATATGTTTATACTGATAATAAACAGAGTACAAGAGCTACTGGCTTTGTTCCAAAGCCTAGTGAGCTGCCTACGTTGAGGTAACATTGTTGTGCTTCACAAAAGCCATTCCAACATTATGCTGCCTTCAAAGACACCCTTCTTTAGCAAAATATAAGTCAGCCTCTGTCTCTCGTTTCAAAGACTGTGTCCAGAGGCCATATACATCATAAAGGATGTCTTATTTCAGAACAGAAACCATTATAAAATTGACTGTCTCCTAGTGAAACATACATTGTTGTAATTTCTTTATGACTCTGGAAGGCAGTGGTCAGTTTACTGACATGAAGCAGCTTCAATGACACACAAACGCAACCCACAGGATGACAATCCCATAATGCATTGAGACAACCTCAAAGAAAAAAAAGAACATTAAAGGCGGCAGATGAAGCGAAACAAATTTTGACTTTACATATATTTATAATACATTTTATTTTAACAAGTATCAATAAAGAATCCAATAAAAATGGTTAATTGAAATTAAGCATATTAGAGCATCACATTCACATTTTCAGATGATTTCATCAAGCTACTAACAGTGAACTATTCAAAGCAACTGTGAGAAGTTTCTTATGTGGTTTCAGTGAGGATGCAAACAGCAACCTATGTGGGCAGAAGATAGCAAGGCAGTTCACTAGGTTAAAAAAGTATACATTCCACACACTACATAATTTCACACTACTATCCACACACACACTATCATTTTTATTAGCAAGGCCACGCAACCAAAATATTATTTAAAATGAGAAAAAGAAACTGTTCAAATAACAGTAAAATGCACCTGCTGAATGCGATATAATCATATTATAGCTATAATTAATATAATATTTACTGTTACTAGTGAAAATGAGATCCCATATTTAATTATGGGATCTCATTTAATGCTTTCAGAATCTTTATTTCTAAAATAATATTGGTTTTGTATTCTTAAAATGAACATATTTTAATGACAGAATATTTACTTAACAAAATGAACTAAAAATAGTACAAACATTGCTAAAATGATTGTTTTGAACAAGTATTAACTTAGACATTATTAAAAACATTATTTAGCTAAAGTGTTTGTGTAAATATTTTGTGTAAATACAGTGGAACCCGGATATCTCGACGGCCTCAAGGGGTTGCAAAAAAGCATCGAGATAACCGATGATCGAGAAAACCAACAGCCAATATGGCGATTTATTTGATGAAGCGATCGGCATGCTATAAAAATGTACATACACTGTATATGTTTGCTAACAACAAAAGGCATATGTGCACCAACTAACAGCAGAGATTTAGCAGAATACAATAAAAAACACCTTAAATTCTCGATACAAACTTTTAATTATATTCTCCAACATTGCAAACACAATTTCACTCACAGCGTAAACAGTCATAACATATTCGTGAGGTCATCACGCTGTACTAGATTGCATACTTTCTGGTGTTCTGCCTGTCTAATGTGCTTTCTCAACAAATTCGGCTTCGTCCCGTCTTTTAATAACCTCGGCTCTTCAATCCGCAGCGGCGCTGAGCAGAGCGCGCGTCAGAACAGAAGCAGGTGTGTGTTTGCGTGTGTGTGTTTATCCAAGCCTCATACTCATTGGTCGGTAACCGCACATTTTTCTTAAGCACATTTTATTTAAGGTCCGAATAAACCTGCATAATATGTGTTTACTTGTTTATCATCTTACAGCTTAAAAAAAACAGTGAGGAGAACTTTTGGGTCAGATCTGTTGACTACACTTGGGAGATTACTTGCAAAGGCTCTCTTTTTTCTAAGGCTCAGCTCTGCTTCTTTTAAGAGGGAAGCAAATGGGGACCATCAATCAGCTTCTGAGCCAAGAGGGATGAAGATAGTGGGCATTCCCAGACATCTCCCTCTATGCCATTCCTGAGTGAATTATAATTTGCTCTGAGTTAAAAGTTGATCCTCTTTTAGCAAAGTGGACTTCTGCCAAAGGGGAGCCGTGGCTTTTTCTAGCAACCTGCCTCTGAAATCATTCAATGTCAAGTTGTCTCACTCATTGGCCATTTTGGCAACATCTCAAGACAAATCCATGCTAGTATTGCTACTACAGACTTAAATGAGTTCAAGTGCATTGTATTCAACAACATGCAAAACCTGACTGAATTTAGCAAATCAAAGAGAGAAAACAAATATAACTATCTTTTTCAGTTTTGTCTGGATAATGCACATAACTCCCCCGCTGATTTGCACATGCTTGTCCTTCAGCTCTCTGGACAAGGGCAGAGTAGTGGTTCAGACATGTTAAAAATATCAATTTGAGATTTCCTTCCTATTGATTAACACCTAGCACAATGCAGAGACTTCCACAATGTTGCAAACCACAAAATATGATGAAATATGCAGTCCATCTATCTATATACACAAAACAAATCTGCACATACACAGGCTATTGAAATATACATATGGGATTCCACTTGTAGCAAGACTTTCTTTATATCAGGTATTGTATCTCAGATACCGTATTTTCCCGTATATAACCCGTGGGTTATACCCGATTTTACCAACTCCGCAGGGGGGTGCGGGTTATATAAGGGTACGGGCTATATCCAAAAATTACACGTAATACCATTTCAATGTATTTGTTGTCCCTAAGGCCGTAAGGGATTTTTTTTTTTTGCGGTATTTTCTGCTGGCGCTGTTAGGCTGTCTGACCTGTCAATCATGCAAGAAGACGTGATTGGCTGTGCTGCATGACGACGGGCTCTTCTCATCTCATCTGATGATCAACACCTGTGGAAACGCTTCTTAAGGGACGTGCTGCTGCACAGCGGGAGACACTGCTTTTTCTTTTTGTTCTGATTCTGACTTGTGTTTGTTTTCTTATTGTGTGAATTTCGCGTACAAGCACTGTGTACCGAGCCTGAACAGTTATGGATAATTGACGTCATGCGAGCAACATTCGAAATTCGAAATATGAACTTACACAAAAAAAGTTCAGAAATCTATGGGTGCGGGTTATATACGGGTAAAGGGTTATGCCAACGATTTTTTACACAAAATCCACGGGCTATATCCACGATTATCTGCGTCTGCGGGTTATATGCAGGAAAATACGGTACATATGAACAGTCACATATATGTACACAGACTCCTGCATCCAGCAGGTCAAGCTCATATGAGTTATGAATGACAATTTTCTATTTGTAGGATACACTTAGCACTAATCATTTTTGTCTGATTGAAATATGGTTGCTTTTAAAGAGATTAGTATTGACAGACAGCAACCTAGACCAGAGTGCTTTTGTGAGCCCTATATTAAAATATATAGATAAAGTCTATAAAGCCTATAAAGTCGTATTCAATGGATTTTCTGTTGGTGCATGCACAAAACTTTATATAACTAGAAATAATTTTCACATTGTGACATTCAAAGGGTTATCATAGTCTGAAATATCATGTTTTTGTCTTATCCAGTATAGTGAAGCGAGTTATTTCCTCAAGTATGATTCCGGGCTGAGGAAAAAAAACAGACGCAGCAATTCATCATCCAAGGGCTTTCCTGAACACTCCTGCAATGAGCATAAATGAATACACTATGCTTCCTGCTGATTCTACCATGTACCAAAATAAAAAAACAGCTTGTGCTCTGGGAGTAATGAATCTAAAGGACCAAGTGCATACCAATATAAAACCCATAATTTACTGGATGTCTGATTTAAAGTATTTTCTACAAAATATTAACATATTTGTCTTAAGACAACTTAAGAGAGATTGTACGTCCTGAGCTCTATTCGCACGGCAACAGTTTCTCACATGGACGTCTGTAAAAATCATTTTGCATGGCAGTTCAGTGATAAAACTGCATTCTGACGGTGGAGGAGTGAGTTCTGTGAACCTACAATCACGTGATTGACACTTGTAAACAAATCATCTGTTATTGTAAGGTGAGTTAGAGGGGATGAAGGATGAGGCGAGGACTCACTTTTGCATGTGATGAGGTAATTTATTTAACAAAAAGATAAAACTAAAATACAAACAGAAACCACCCCGAGGGGGGAAAAACAAGACTCGACTGACTTGACTTGGACACGAACAGCAAACCACAGCCATAAATGACAACGAATCAGCACAGGGCGGAAACACGCACACACACACACACACAGGGAGAATAAATAGGCAACACATGAGGCAGGTAATTGAGGGAGGACAGGTAGGGCAAATCAAACAATAACGAGGGAACAAGACGGGCGAGATTACACAATATCATGACAGGAACATGCGGCCAATGCGAACACACATAAGCCGCGTGTCCACACGAAACAATACAGTGCGCAGTCAGTGAAAACAAGCTGCGCGTGACAACACTAGACAAAACACTAGAAAACTTGACTGAAGTGACAGAACCCTGACAGTTATACCTTGGACAATTAATAAATTCACATTTAATTTAATAATAGTATCCTACCTATATAGATTATTTAAATATCCTATTTAAAAGTAGCAAAATATAAGGACTAAAGTTTAAATGGGTTTCTGCTTTGCATTTTATCTCTCAAAATGATGGATGTTGTTTTAAAAATCTGGAAATAAGCAGAAATAAGTTAACGAAAACTTTTACTTACATTAGGTCAAAATTTGATCCAGCTACTTGTTCAACTAGTAAAATGACTAGTTGTTCAAAACTTAATTTATACAAATAATATTATGCATACCACAATAATTGGCCATTTAAAAAAATAACGTGCACAAAACACAGTAGTATTTTCGAGAAGCAAAGGTCTAGCGACTACATGCATTTCCATAATACATAATGAGAGAATAAATTTGGTCTTTACTAATTGCAATTGAATCAGAACGATCAGGAAACTGAAAAACACTTCAGTCAATTAACGGCAGTCCAATTGAAAAACTTCAGCGGGTTAGTGAACATTTTACGTGTTGGTTGTGACGGATATTTTTTATGCACAAACAACGAATCTGATCCTGACATTGCTGATTTTAATATTTTCAATAAGTTTCATGACTAATCTTTTTGTCATAATTTTGAACCGTTAATGTCCCTGTATTATTATATAATATAAATTATAAACATGACAGGTGATTTTTTATAAAATGTAGTTTGATCACCATCTTCAGTTGTTTAAAAGCTTAAGGCAATTATCAAAGTATGATAAAATGTTATTTAATTTTCCAATAAAACATGATTTGTTACATTTAATTATCCTGTAGCAGATTTTAATACTTTGACATAAATCAAATATATTTTGTCCAGCTTGTCCACAGTCACTTAAGACAAACCCCACTCTTAATATTAATACCTTTTCAAAATGCAACATTGTTCACAAATACCAACACATTAATACTCTAGAAAGACCAGCATAATTGCATTGCTTCATTTTAGTATCGACGTGGCACCAATACATTTGACAACCTTGAAGTATTTCTCCTCGACTCTTTAAAATAACTTAAAGTAACACATTTTTTAAACTAATTTCAAGTCAAGTTGAGCTTTATTGTCAAGCCGCTACATGTGGGTACATATTTAATGTGCACGCATGAACTAAAGTGTGTAGGTTATCAAACATACTGGGTCATGTAATGTTTTCAAATGGGGATAAAAAAACAGCATTGCCTGTTGCTGGTGGGTTTCTACATCTTGTCATAGTAAATGAGCCCTCACCCCAGGGAATGAATGACAGAGGGGGTGAAAGGGTACAAGTTCCCAGGCAGTCCACTGACTCATCACTCAACGCCTCGGTCTGCCATTTTCTCCTGCAGTGAAATCACTGGATGGAACAAGGAATAAGCTCCTGTCCCATGATTCACATGGCCAATTCCTGAGAGCCAGGCCTATTCTGCAGGTAAACTAAAGGTTTGGTTGTACATCATGCAGCGCTGGTGCTCAGGCTGTGTGTGAATGAGCTCTGCATCTGTCAGGCGGCTCTCAGCCTGTCTAATCTAACAGGATACAGCTGACAGCGTCAGATACATTCTGACATGGCATTACTTTGGCTAAATGTCAAGCTCCTAGAGCTGCAGGTACCTGCCAAATCATAACAGCAAGGGCAGGGTGAGCTCTGATACAGCAATAAATCCCCCATAAGACCTTTTCCTAAATATAGAGAGCTGTTCATTTCATTGAGAAGCTACACCTTGACTTGTGCATGTTGCTGTTTTGGTGCCTTGCTTGCTGCCCCGGCCATTGCATTAGACAAATGAATCAGCGAGTGCAACAGGCAGTGCATCTCAACCCACAATTAAATCATGTCACTAACACAGCAGGGCATTGTTCATTTTGTTTATGAGTGCAAGCAAGCAGACTGTAGAATCTGTAGTTTCACCATCCGTGTGTATGTATTTTTAAACAAGCTAAAGTGGGCAGATAGTTGAGCTCAGATGAGCTTGAGGGACAGAGAGCAGAATAAAAAAGTGCAGCAGGTAATTAAAGAGCAGGTTACGTCTGTTTTAAGTGTAAGTGCTCCACCAGTCCTATCTTGTGTTACTAGGTTAAAAAATGTTCTGTTCTCATGCTGTAATTTGAGAGAGGCTGGTTAATTTCTCCATTGACCTGAGCAACTCTGACTCTGACCCTATTAGAAGAGGTCAAAGGTCGCAGCAGAGGTCCCGCAGCTCAGGCATAACTCAATGACTTCTATTTGTGGAGAGCGGACCTTTGTTTCCTTAAAGGGAAACAGGTTATAGAGTTATGACAAAGAATGAAATCTTGGCATCTGGCTAAGTACCAAGTCAACACTACATAAATATATATCTAAAAGTTATTTCAAATATTGTTAGCTCTTAATACAGAATATACCATCTTTTCAATTGTTAAATAATTTCTGATCAAAATGTCTATCTTGATGGGATTTGAATGTAAACACAGTTCATCGAGAATGGAAACAGACAGGACAACAACAAAAAGTAGCCTTAAATGTAACCTGAAATACCACTGCATGAACTTAATAGTAATAAGAATAATATTAATCAATTGTAATTAATCCTAAATATTGAACATTAATAACAATTTTTTGGGGCCATGTTCGAAAAGGCTAAAGACGCTAAGACGGTCAAAAAAGATGCTAAAGAGAGGGAGAAGAGAGAGAGAGAGAGAGAGAGAGAGAGAGAGAGAGAGAAGAGAAGAGAAGAGAAGAGAAGAGAAAGAAGAGAGAGAGAGAGGGAGAATAGAGAGAGGAGAGAGAGAGAGAGAAGAGAGAACGAAGAGAGAGAGGGAGAGAGAGGGAGAATAGAGAGAGAAGAGAGAGAGAGGAGAGGAGAGGAGAGAATAGAGAGAGAGAGAAGAGAGAGAGAGGAGAAGAGAGAAAGGGGATGAGAAGAGAGAGAGGATGAGAAGAGAGAGGAGAGGATGAGAGGCGAGAGGATGAGAGGCAAGAGAAAGAAAAGAGAGAGAGAGAAGAGAGGAGAGAGAAGAGAAAAAGAGAGAGAGAGAAGAGAGAGAAGAGAAAAAGAGAGAGAGAGAGAGAGAGAGAGAAGAGAAGAAAGAGAGAGAGAGAGAGAGGAGAGGATGAGAGGCGAAAGAGAGAGAGAGAGAGAGAGAGAGAGAGAGAGAGGAGAGGATGAGAGGCGAAAGAGAGAGAGAGAGAGAGAGAGAAGAAAGAGGAGAGAGGTAGAGAGAGAGAGAGAGAGCGCGCAAAAGAGAGCAGGGCCAAGCTGGGTTTTTTGAGCCTGTGCCAGTTCTCATCTCTCTGCAGTTGTATTGCTTTGAGACAATGTTCAGCAAAGCAGCTGTGTGGCTTTAGCCCCCCCTCTACCCACCAACCAAACCGGAATTAGCAAATCAAATGACATCCTTGTAAAATATAATGCACAATCATCCTCCACGTCCAGGGTGCATTCAAATGCACGTCATGCGCTGGCAACAACAACACAAGGGTGTTCAAGGGTAGATACCAGATATGATTCCCAGCTCTTTAATACTAAATCAAGGAAGCTGTTAATCAGTATTGTCTAACAAAATATTGCAGCAAACCCTTAAGAGAGAGTATCAGCTCTCTGAAGCACAGTAAAAACCCTTCTCGTACGCCAGAAGACCTTCTCTTCCCTGCACTGTGAATATGGCAAGCACAGTCGTTTCCGTTCACACACCCAACGGGTTGCAATGAGGATAGTCACACTGTTTTAGGCCATCCCAACATTTCTTATTTTAAAGCATGATTTTATTTATAACTTTCAGTCAACAGTTCGCATTCAAGAAACGCACCAGAACTGATCTTTAGTTTAAACTATTTGAGATCAATTGTTAACTTTGAGGGGAGGCAGAAATATACACGATTTAAAAGATGGATGATTTACACGAGTAATTCCTAACTCACAATGAAGAAAACTAGCAATCAATTAGTGGTATCCACAAGCTATAATTAACAACCAAAACATGAACAGCTGTGCTTGTGCACACATGAAAGCAGCCACATGTGTAAACGTCTAAAAATTGCAGACCATAACTGGGAGTTCAAAAGCAGACAAACTAGTCGTCCAAATCCGTGCGGTATTGTGGCATAGTCATTTTCTGCCCATTCATATCGAATGTATTTCAACATGATGTACTTGCACAGATGACAAGGTCGCAGCTGCTTTCATTCAAAGCAAACAGATGTTCGCATTCAATAAAACAATCGCCACCATTTTCAGTCTCTTGAATACGACGAGCTGAGATGTTTAGCACAAAAGTCATGCTAAACATTTTTGTACACCTTCCATCAAAGCAGATGAATTTGAGTATTAAACAGTCCAGTCTCTGGATCTGCGCAGCTGAAACTCTTCCACTGAGCTCTCCATGGTGCTGACGGCCTGATTCTGTGCTGGAAACACTTCTGTTTTATACATCTCATCCAAACCGAGAGACTTCACACTCACGCAGAGCTGGATCGAAGCAAATGGTTCTTGCACTTAAGAAGGCTTGAATGTTAACAAGATTGCTAATGTGGACGCAACCCAGATGCCTATTAGCCTATTCAACCTTCAAAAGGGTGTTGAATACGATTGATGAATGATATAGAGTTCCTCAACAAGGAAAACTTGAGCTTGTGCTGTCAGGTGGTCTCACAACGTCTGAAAAGGCCAAAGCTTATTGGTTGTGCAAATATGTTGTGCCTGTGTCTTCTACGTGATCTTTAGCAAGTTGGTGTTGCATCTCTAAAACAATGCTTGCAAATAATCACATTCAATACTTAAAAATGTTTACTGAAATCATGTTTTCTTCCATTTTGACATCTAAACATAAAGAGACATGCATAAATCGATTAAACCATCAGAAGCAATATATTTGAAGCAAAAACAGGCTGATGGGGAAAAATCTATGAAAGCCAGTTGTTTTTGCTTAGGGTTTACGATCACCGTTTACATGACTTTAAAAGTTATTAAGCATAAGACTAAGCATTGAATAATTTCACTTTCGACAACACCTTGATCTTGATTTAGCTGGGGAAAAACTGTAGCCTATGTTCTGCGGACTTATGTATTAATATAGTATTATTAATAATATTATAACATCATGTGTGTGCTCTATTAGCATTAAAAACCGAAATAACAGATTGGCTATTTGTAGAAGAATGACTTGCAGTACTATTTGCAGAGTAACCTCTAATTCCGTGTATTACTCTACATGGGATTCTTATTATTGTCACATACCGTATTTTTTCCCGCATATAACTCGTAGACGCAGATAATCAGAACAAAAAGAAAAAGCAGTCTCTCCCGCTATGCAAAAATTTGTGATATAGCCCGCACCCTTATATAACCCGCACCCCCCCTGCAGGGTTTGTAAAATCTGGTATAACCGGCGGGTTATATGCGGAAAAATACGGTACTTTATTTTTGAGAAAAAAGTGAAACACAAGAGTGCAAAAAGTATAGTTACTTTATGTATAACATGTAATTGTGCATAAAGTAACTAATGTAATGAGACAAGACTGGCAGAAACATGCCCAACATTACCTTGAATAAAACTACACCAGTTGTAATCGTTTCCTTCCAAGACTTACAACAATGACCTTAAGTTTCAGTGTGTATAACATATGCAGGCTACATGATTGACATGACAGCTTATTTTATAAACACTTGTCTCACGTTTCACGAACCCTATTCTTTCCACTATTACTTTTTAAACTAATGAAACACCCTTAGAGCCATACATGAAAAAATCTTTATACATTCTAAAGACCGGGTAAAAAATGTATGAAAACCGGGTAAAAAATGTAAAAAATGTCAGTTTGCTATACTTTCAACAGTATAGCAAACTGAGAGACACTTTTGTAACATTTCCTCAAGTAAACCAGTCTGACATTTGTAGAATAAACTCAAAAGCACTCCATCTCATCACACCAATGTGCTGTAGGGCATGCAAAGAGCCAAGCAGGTTATTAAAAGTGCGCCTGCCATCAGAAGCACAACCTGTTATTAGCTTGCGAGCACACGGGAGAGATGGAGCCAAATCACAGAGCAGTGCGAGGCTTCAGCAGAACAGCCCACATCCCTGAAGGTCACAGGAACGTCCTCTACCCTTCGCATCTCTTCTCCCCTCCACACTACATCACTGCTTCCAATCAAAGCACCAATTAAGATGTTAAGCTCATTGAGATGTGAGCGAATCAAAGCTCAGAAATGGGCCATGTTTATCTAGGCTCCGGATATCTCTCTAAATGAAGGGCTCGGACTGCACCATCGGTTTTCATACTAAAGATGTTTCAGAGGAAAGTGTTACCAAAAGTAGAGCCAACTCTTCATCTCATGCAAACACAACAATGATTAGGACAGAAGTCTTGTGATTACTTCATAAGGACCAATAATTCACATTGACCAATCACTACTCGGCTCTTAACCAGCTTTAACACAGCTATCCTCAACTGAACTGTGAATGTCAATATGAAGGCAAACTGTTAATATGAACTAGTTAATATTAGCCAGGCGATAGTGGAGATGAGAGCACATGGTGGCTTTGACTGCAGACAGATTATGCACACACAAGGCTCTTTAAAGACAACAGCAGCTGAACCAGTCAGCAGCGGCTGCCTCTCTGAGCTCCAGCAATGGTCATCCTACTATCTATTCTCATGTGCTAACGGTTTTGACCAGCAATCAAGATCCGGTGTCGCCACCAGTGGAAAATGTATCTCCTGACTCAGACAAACCTTTCCTTTTAGAAGAACAAAAAATACAGTGGGAGCCAAATGTCTGAGACCACAGAAATCTGGGGTTCGAATGTCTAGTTGAATAGAAAGAGATGTTTAAGACGAAAGAACATTTAGACATCAAATGAAGCAGAAAGGATTTTGCACTACAGTGATCTCTCGTTTATCGCAGTTAATGTGGACCTGAAGACCTTCCCAAAAACCTCCCACAATAGGTGAAAATCCGCAAAGTAGGATCAGCCAATCAGATCACAGGATACATCCACTCGTGCTCTCATTGGTCGATCTCACGCCGGGAACCAATCACGTGTCTTGTCTGAGTGCTGTGGGTGTGTACAAAGCCTCTGAGAGAGTTTCTCTCTTTGTCTGGCATCCTGGGAAACCGTTTATCTCGCATCACGATGAAGCAACGCTGCTTTCCGCAGTATGGCTGCCGATTTGGCGGTGTTTTTGAAGTTTTATTTTTCGATAAATACTTTTGAAAAATCTCTGATGTACTGAGGCTGTGAAACTTGAACCGCGAAGTGGCGAGGGATTACTGTATTTCTAGGTCACTAATCAAATATGCAGAACAAAAACATACGCAATAAATAAATTAAATGATATTCTGATAATATAATCCAATGAAAAAATGTTTACCAATGGTCTTTCAGAACCTACTGTATTTCATTGAGCTGTATTTAATTGGGGTGAGGGTCTTTCTTTTTAGTACAATGACAATTTTACTAAAATAAAATAACATCCATAATCAATTTATTGTATTTATTAATGTAACATTTAGCAAATTCACTAATACAATATTAGGAGTACCTGGCAGAGACTCAGTCCCTTAAAAAGAGCAAAAGTGGGTGAATTCTTAGTGTTTTACCACGTCTTGACCACAGCAGTGGAAACTGGTCAGTTGTTGCCCTGGGTTAGTAGAGCATGCTCACGTCAAGCCAATATCAACAACACATGTCGGTAACGTCAGGCCTCTATGGCGCGGTATGCTAGAAGTAACTCAGAGGCCTAGCACATAAATATCACTCAGACAGTAAATCATTACCGTTCCCAGCAATGAAACGATAACTTTGCGAACAAACTAACTGTTCTGTAATTTTTTCAAACCAATTTTGAACCCATGTCTTGGCCTGCGGTTATTAAAGTATTACGAGACAATAATGCATATCAGGGGAAAGAATTGTAGTGTTCAACACACAAGCTCCATAATAAGTGAACATGTTTAACAGAAAATAAATCACTTTTTGAAGTAGTGTTTAAGTCAATACTAAAACAGCTCTCCGATGCCTGGCTGCCCTGTAGAGCTGTCAGTTTCAATTACTTCATACATCATTATCGCTCTCTTCAACCATGATCCATCCCAGTGACTGCAGTAACAAATGGACGCAAATCTGACATGTTTTTATATTTTTATACTGCAATATGACGGCACGAGAAGCCTCCTCACCAGTTTAATTATGCATACTCATTCGTCATATTGACAACGGCAAACAGTCAACTACATCAATATATCAATTCAAGATATATTCAAATATCAATTCAAGAGGCGTAAAAAAGACAAACTGTCAGTTGCGATCGATAGCAAATAAATTTCACATTATTCTTATTGAGCTGTTTTAAGAAGGAATTGTTGCAAACCTTGAAAAAAAACAAAGCCAGAGGGGAAAGGAGAACGACTAGAAAAAGCTTCATTAAAAACAAGATTACTACTGAAGTGTAACACCCAAGTGTCCTTTGACTTCCACAACATGCTCTTCAACTGCACTCGTTTGCATATTCAAGACACAAACTAGTAAGAATTATATAAGAACTTAAGAATCTACCGACAATGAAAATAACATGCCGTTTATCTCGTAATAGAGCTATAGGCACATGTACCGAGCGCAGAACTCACGGGGTACATTGTGTGAGAGTGTTAGGGACAGCTGATCTTTGGGTGTGTGTTGTCCGCCTGTTAGCCCAAAGGCAGCTGGCGTGTTGCCAAGCACGAGGGGATACACAGGCGCACAACAAACCCACTTATTAGACATCTCAGTAATGCGGAGTGCTTTAATGAAAATACAAAGTTCAGCCCTAGGTCTATAAATATATCTTTGTATTGTAGTCTTTAAACAAAACACACACCTTTGAGACAAAACCCTCTAGTGGGTCAGAGAACGTTGTGAGCTTTAAATGGAAAACGCTAGTCAAGAGGCAAACAGACTAAATCATTGGATCGAAAAGCAAAGACTCATTTCAAGGAGCAACAGCTTTTGGTAAACACCTTCAAGCTTGTTTTGGCAGTAAAACAAGACAGGAAAAATAAAGCAATTTAGGGCTGAAATAAAAAACAATATTAAGTAAATATGGACTATGAGTTAATATCAAACTCTACTTCAGTAACGGTTTTACAACCTTGTGCAAAATATAAATAGAAACTTTTGAATTTAATGTGGCTAGTGTCAGTTGTAAGCAAAATCATTAAAGGGGAAGCAGATATGCCAGCAATCTTAAGTAGCATTTTCTCCACTGACACCCAATATTAAATGGCCATGTATTCTAATGTATTTTGGAAAAGGTTCCCTCTGACGTCACAGCTCATGCACCAGAGGGACAGTTGGGGGCTGTGCACGTTCTTGCGGTGCCATCAACCAATCAGTTACAATTTTCCAATGCCTCCAGAGTGATTAGTCACGGCTCAAATGATTGGCTCAAAAAAGTGTGCACAGAACCGAGTGCCCTTAAGCAAAGACGGCAACATGCAACTGCCCAGATTTATTCATCAAACGTACAAATAAATCTTTAAAAAGTGATTAGTTAAACAGCATCTGTGGTTGCCAGACCTTTACCATTAAAAAAAAAAGCTTTATGAATTGAACCATTTCATTAACTCACATATAAAAGTTCACCAAAGCTCTAAATATGTTTATATCTTTATAATATACTACTAACAAGATACTAATCAAAGCTCATCACAAGAAGCTTTTTCTCGAGCTGAAGTAAATACTAATATACGGTGTCTACTCTGTCACGCAAATACAAAACATGACCCCAAATATGATACAATAAACCTTAACTTAACATAAAATAATGTACATAATTTAATTGATAGTAAATAAACTGTTTTTTGTTTTGTTTTACTTTTATTGTTCCTCTTAGAGGAAACTAGGTTTGAAGCAACAGGTGGCAGACATACATATGCATTATTCACAAACAATATATAACACATGTCGCACAAATCATAGCTTATATAAAATTATTAAATGGTTACATCCAGTGCTTGATTATGATTGGTCAATAGCTGTGTTTAGGGCTACAACCGCTTCCCCCAACAGTTTTAACAACACCCTTCAGCTGTGACTTATTCATGACACAGCAAAGCCTCTCGTACCTTTATTGCTTAACCAACAGCAACCAAACAAAATCATTTTCTTCTTACACCTGGCTCTCTAAAACGAACACAACTGAAATTCTTTATTACGGGTGACACTTGTTTCTTAAAACTGAATGCGGCTTACCTAAAATAACTTAAATAGGTTGGATATGACTCAATGTAAGATTGCCACACCAAATTGTGATAAAAAAAGAAAACACAGATTCAATAAAAGAGTTTTAAAATAATTTTGCAATAAACATTGCATTTCATGCTTTCCATTTCCAAAAGATTATTTCACTGTCAATTAGATAGCTTTTTCTTTTTTCCATCCACTGGTAAACACAACTTGATAGTGCCATTCATGTTATGTACTGGTGAATAAGGATAATTTCCAACATGACTTCAACACAATCAAATATTGAAATTTTGTTTCTTGCTGCAGCTACCAGTGCTAGAAATAAAATGTCCACAAACTCTAAAACTTTATTCCAATTTCCCCCTTAACTTTTTCTCCACCAGCATTAAAAAAAATATATATATTTGCCAGCCACTGCCAGCGTTTTTGATGATTGAAAATGTAATGATTTTTGACAATCCATTTTATTCTAGCTTTCTTTTATTATCACCACTTGAATGTGGGGTACGTTACATAAAAAAAAGCAAACTTTTGAGCAAAAAGCTGAGAAAATCATATTGTCAAATATTATTTATACTATTGATCTGATTCAGAATGATAATTAAAACATGGAGCAGATTGAGTCCATCAATACCCATAATGCTCACACAGTCCTATAGCATTTCATTCTGTTACATGAGCCTGTTTTGATTGATACGTTGTTTACTGTTGGTGATTGCCTTATTTTACTTATGCATATGATTACAAATGAGATCGCTTGTTTCTGCATCTTCTTCGCATGTGTTTTGATCCGGAGATTCTGTACTATTTCTGAAGATGTGTCATAGCATATAACAGTTTATTTTTGTAAATGGCAGGGAAGCGTTTTCTCCCAAATTATGGAAATTTCCATCTATGGTGGGTAAAGGACACAAACTGTTCCCTTAAAGACTCAATAGGTGTTTAAAGCACATGCATTTTTACTTGAGCCTCAGGCAAGGTGCCACAGAGGACAGAGCGAGAGAGAGAGAGAGTTCACATTGAGTCACCATTCCTTCCGTATGGCAACTGCACCTTAGGGGCAGTTATCACCTAGTGAACAATGGAAAGACCAAACCGTCAATTCCTGATACAAAACCATGTAATAGCTCGAAGATGATGTGCTCTGGATTTGGAGCCTTTTTTTCCAGATGCATTGCACCTGTATAGTGCAGTCTATATGACTGATATAATAGCATGCTTTCAGTCTCACCCACTTGCTCAACATGGCTGGCCTCTACTACGCATCCCATTACCGACACCATGCCTGGAAGACCTGCTGTCCGCAGTCAGCTGCACAGGGATAACGTTTCAGACGCTTAACACTACTAATAAGCATGTTCCCCTTGCAACAGAGCGTCAATACCTGTCCACAAAGTCACCCTCCAGACTCTACTTCTAACAGTAAACATACCAAGTACACACAATTATCCCCACCGCCATTTTCATTTCTTTTCGGAAACAGGATACGGTGAGATATCACTTGGCACAACATACTCATTCCCAATGGTTGTCATCAACCACTGAAGTGATGAGGAAACAATGACGCTGCAAAATATGTTGCAGTTTTACTTATAAATCATATCCCAGAGAACCAGTAGCGGCTCCTGTCCGGATGACTGTAAATTGAGGTAGGGCAGATTCTGCGTCTTATTGCTAGTTTATGAATTTTTATTTTTTTATTTCTTTATATTGGAATCGCCAAACCTTTCTGGCAGAGCTTGTTGAAAGGCTTTAACGTCACACGACACATGCATAGAATAGCACTTGTAGCACTTATTGCCTTTGTTTGTTGTTTTAAAATATTACAAGTTGTCGAGGAAGTCCAGTGAGGAAATGTCTATTCTCATAACAAACAAAATAAACAAGTGTACTACAGTGGAGTTCGGTTATGTCGACGGCCTCGGGGTTGCAAAAAAGCGTTGAGATAACCAATGATCGAGAAAACCAACAGCCAATATGGCGATTTATTTGATGAAGCGATCGGCATGCTATAAAAATGTACATACACTGTATATGTTTGCTAACAACAAAAGGCAAATGTGCACCAACTAACAACAGAGATTTACCAGAATACAATAACAAACACTAATTCTCAATACAAACCTTTAATCATATTCTCCAACATTGTAAACACAATTTCACTCACAGCGTAAACAGTCACAACACACATAAACACATTCACTCATAACACAATCACTTCGCTCGGACACAGTTCTGAAAGTATTGCACACGTGGTTACTATGGTTTCTTTACCAACTCTATGCTTCTATCAGTAACGACGTCTTTGTCGATGTCAATCTGGGAATTCCTGGACAGTGATGCTAACTCTTGCACCTCTTCCAAGATAGCATCTGCAAGACTTGATTTTTCGCCACTTCCGCGAGTTCTTCTGCGGCTGCGCAGCACTGTACGTGCAACGGGAACTCAGCGCATGCGCAGTGAACTAGGTACGATCATTAGTCACGAGATAACCATGTGAAGTGACGACTTTGTGCCTCTTTTGTGCTCGAGATATTAGGGTTAGGTGACAAAAGAATCGACATAACCGATAAGAAAATGGGACAAATAGGGAGTTTGGCGGTTCCACTTCAAAAAACGTTGACATAATAAGGTTGGCGAATTAAGCGAGCTCGAGATAAGTGGACTCGCTTTATATAAAAGCTAATCACACAAGCAGGTTTAAAGAATCCATCTAACTTCAGCCTATATAGAGGTCTGTGTTTGGATGAATATATTGGTGAGGCTCAGCCCCACAGCCCACACAGACGAGCCGCGGCTGCAGAGAAGACAACAAGACTTAATCAAGGCTTCCCAACAGCTAGTGATATAAACACAGGCCTGATTGTGTTTTAACAACTTCCATCCGAAGAGGCTGAGCTGCAGTGTCAGTTTCAGATCGACTCTGCTTTGCTGGAACGCTTGAACATGTACGTAATTAAATGATAATGAAGACTGGTGACTTCACAGACGTCACTAACCCTTTTCATTTAAATAAATAAAACGTTCAACACAGTCTCATCCGAATGAGAAGGAACACATAATTCATTCATAATATCAACCATTTAATCACAAAAACACCCCACGGTCAATGCTGTTGACAAACTAACAGGGCGACAAACCATCTAATCTGTCTTTTAAGTCATTCCCAGACAGTTAGATACTAACAGGGATTAAACCCGCATTGGCTGTTTGAATCCATGCAGGCCTCGTGTGGTTAATTATAACTCACTGAATATTGTCTCCTCAAATCCCACTTGACGCAGCCAAAACGAAGCTTCGGGTAACCAGGCCTTTTTTATGTTTGCATTGAGTCTCCAGAGAAGTGAATAACACTTTTGCATTTATATTGGACCGAAGCCAATCCGTCAAAGATGGACACGCAGAAGATAAGCCACACTTTTGCTGAAATAACACACCGTGCCTCGCAGAGTCCATCTTAAGTGCCTAATGGAAGCCATCACATTACCACCAAATTGAATGGAAAATAAAAAATACATTTGCACGCAACAGGTCTGGATTGTTTTCCTATGAAAATCATTTTGTAGTTGAGGACGGCCGTTTAGTTAAAGATCATCTGGACGCCTACGTAAATGTGCTGGCTTACTTTTAATTTGGTTGACCATAATGAGTCAAATAGCATGTTTTAAGCTTAATCCATAATCAAACCATGAAGAAAACAAATTCAACCATACCCAGTCCATTAGACGTTCGTATATACATGGCATTGCAGGCGGTGTGTGAGACACAAGCGGTCTAACCTTAACTTCACTTCGCCTTGTGACATCTTGTGTCTCAATGTCTTGTTTACAGCGTGGATCTAGTAAGAGTTTAAATGGATTACCTGCGTAAACATTTGCATAAATCTCTCGTTCAGGATTCACATTAAGACGTGAATACTCACAATGTTTATCCATCAACAAATCACTGACATGAGTATAAAACATCATTCACAACAAACCATTTTCACAGAAAGCAAATACGAGGCCTGTATGAAATGAAGAAATGATAAAATGACATTCGTTCAATGTCACCACTGTCTTTTGTACAATAAACAGCTACATGTTTTGGGCTTTGTGCATCACTCTGAGTCGATGATTCACACTGACTGCTGCTTGCTGCAATATTGTCATGCAGATCCAGTGTATTCCCAACAATGTACCACACCAAATGTCATTTAGTGATTAAGATACGCAGAGAAGGTTCCAGCTAATTTTGCTTGTGGTGGGTTTGAGATGCATTACCTTGTGTTTGATGTTGCAGTGGCAGCAGACAGTCCACAGGTACTTGAGGGTCCTCCACAGGAGGATGATGAAGAGACCCCCGAAAAACGTCACCATGGATGAGGCGAGGAAAGCCCACCACATGCGCTGCCCATTGTTGTCACAGGGTACGTCTGGTGAGAATGGAATGATCACGTCCATCTTCGATATAGAGACAGAAGAGTCCGGATTTTTATTAAAATTGATATTATTACTCATTCTAGAGCAGCTGCTGCCATAGGATCCGTTGCCATCTGCCACAGCTAGCATTGAGAAGAAGCTTTGGACAGCTCCTGCCTGCGCCCCCGACCCCAGCCATCAGCCATATTGCTTCAAATATCCCTCTCCTTTCTTCTCTCTGCTTTTCTATCCACGTCTGCTCAGTGTAAATAATATCTGAGTGTGAGAAACACTGGAGAAATCGCGCGTCCCTTCCCCGCAGACATTTAAATCCGCATTAATGACGACTTCGTGTTTTCATTTTGAAGGGTTTTCCTCGTCTTTTTCCATCTCTTCTCAATAAAATGGAGTCTAAAACCAGTATTCGTGTAGTCTCTGATATTGTCAGTGGGGGAAAAGCGCACAAACAAGCGGCTTGCTTGCGTGCGTGCGTCCAAGCTCTCTGTCGTCCGTCCACTGACAGCTTGTCTAATCGATATTTCCTCTCATAAACGCCAACTTAATCAATGTCCAAAGCTATTCAGCTGAGAGTCAAGCTGTTCTTTGTAGTCTTGGAGGAAGAACCCGTTCAAACATCGGCGTTTCGGCGGCTGTTCCGCTGTCAATGGCACGTCGCTGTCCTCGGCGGATCCGCGCCACAGATTGTTGGGAAGATTTACAGGTAGGGGGGCGGAGCCAAACCCTTATAATAAAGATGCTCATATTTGTTATTAAACCTTACACAACCGCAGGCGATATTAGCGTAATATTCTTCATAACTATTACTAACAAACTATCAGAGCGTGCTCTGTTAATATATTTAATTTATTAAATCATAAATCCAGTAAAACAGTGAAATTTCAGTGTAACAGCTGTTTTCTATGTGAATTTATAGTAAAGTGTAATTTATTCCTGTGATTAAAGCTGAATTTATTAGATCATAAATACAGTAAAAACGGTGTAATATCAGTGTAAAACAGCTATTTTCTATGTGAATTTATAGTAAAGAGTCATTTATTCTTGTGATTAAAGCTGAATTTATTAGATCATAAATACAGTAAAACTGTGAAATATCAATGTAAAACAGCTATTTTCTATGTGAATTTATAGTAAAGCGTCATTTATTCTTGTGATTAAAGCTGAATTTATTAGATCATAAATACAGTCAAACAGTGAAATATTATGTCAATGTAAAACAGCTGTTTTCTATGTGAATTTATTGTAAAGTGTCATTTATTCCTGTGATCAAACCCTTTAACATTATAAGGGTTTGTGAAAAGTCTGACTCTTCCTCGCAATTTGGACTTTTTTCTCAGAATCAGATGATTTATAAAATCACAACTGAAAAATAAATTGTTTTATATAATCTCGAGTTATGCAAATTATAAAGATTAAACAGGCAATTGTGGGGGGAGTAGCCCCTGATGTAAAAGATCTTAATTGCATTTTTTTTTTATTCAGTGGTGGAAACAAGCTTGAATATGTTTACGTTAGTAAGAAAAGGCAATTTTTTTAAACTTACCAATAAAATTATGTTTAATATGAATTAATACGTTTCTTGTCAAATGTAACGTATAATAGTGATGCATTTCACAGTTATTGTTATAATTGATCAGGGAAAAAATATATGCAATTTTTCCAGAATTTCATACAACACACAAATGCTTAATTTTTAAAGCAACTGAGAGCAAAATATTTGTGGGGTAGAGATTAATTTATGGTACATATGGACATTTAGCACAATGGTCTCAGGTCTTTGTGAAGAGAAGCCTTTAAATCCTGTGAGGTCAACGGCAGTGTGTCCTGTGCGTCGCTTCATTACTCCTTCATCAGCCCGTTTATCTTTGTGTTTGTCTCAGTCATTTGTTAGTGGTTTCATCACTGACGTCTGAGCTGTTTCCCCAAAGTTCAAGGATAAGGGATAAGCGTAGTAAATGATTGTGAACCTGTTAAAATAGCTTACCTAGTTTCAAGGTTTAAGGACTGATGGTCAAATTGAACAAATAAATGTTGCGCTTTGTTATTGTGATAGACAGATGACGTGCCATTACTTCACATGCTATGAAACAAGACCCTAAAATAAGTCATTTTCAAAATATAAACAAAGCTAAACCGCAATGAGGTGTAAAGGAGATTTACTGACATCTATCATTTTTATGTTTGAGATTTACTGTCTGAGAGATGCTATTACTTGACCAGAATAGCATCTGAAATATAATCTTTGTAAATAGTTGTCAGCTGATGTACTGTATGCTGCTCATGTCATGTTTACAAGCTATTCTGACATTTTAAATGATATATAAGGTTTAGGTTCAATTTCATCTCTTGCTGCTTTTGCTGTGACAGTTTGCCATTAAATACCATGTCTTTATAAAGTATAATGACGTGCTTTCCAACAAACATTGAGATTAATTAGTTTTTAACAATGTTGTCTGTGGATAATGTCAATGTTCTGGAGTCTTCGAACTGTCTCTTTCACTTCTCCTCCTACTGGACAACAGTGAAAGTGCAAGTTTAGAGAAAAACAGCTTGGTGATTTGACACTTGTACCTGCAGAAACATGGGAATGGTTTCTCCATAGCTCCAGTTCCAGGGTAACCGCATAACGTCAAAACTGTTGCATGCCAACCCTGAGTGTTACCCAATAGGCAACCTCCTGGGTGACATGTGACAGAAAATAATACAACCAGGAGGGAAACAATCAATCATATAATTTCTCATCTCAGTATTTCTCTATGCATGTGTGCAACATATTCCATCCTTCTGTTCAGATAAACTACTGTACATGTTGGTAGTGCTTTTCCATCTTACAGCCCTCTGTCCTGGTAGGCCACCAGTTGGTAGGACTGCATCTTGCAGACCTGGCTTCAGTTGTGTTATTTACGGAGGGCAATAGGATCCACGATTGGTCTTCTTCCTGGAAAACGTGCCCAGCTGTCAGCTTAGAGGGCTAAAGAACCGGTTCCTGCAAGAGCCGCGTCAAAGAACGGCATGGCCGACAGATGCAAAGCTTAGTTGCGCAGAGATATTCTTTGGACGGTGGTAGAGCACACTTTCAGAAACATAGCATTTGCATGGTTGACCGCATCGATCAGTACCAGCACTCAGGTTTGTTCTTGTATTAGTTCTCAAGTTCAGAGGAGCTGTCAGCAGCTGTCTTGAAACAGATACCCCATGCAGGAGGCCCTACCCTTTCTAAAAGAAGAGGAAGGGGATTTGAAGGACACGTAGCTTTTGGGGTGAAGCTGGAGAGCATTGTTAGGGCTTCCCGTGGCCCGAGAGTGGTTTTGACAAGAAGTCAGCATGAGCCAAATGAGGACGCATGCTCAGGGGAGGAGCTTCAGTTCTCACGACTGAACTGCGTTAATCAGCGCTGACACGGCCGAGGGCATCTTCAGAGCTACACACCACACAAAATGTGCTGTCGGACAGCCAGTGACCTCTCTGTCAGGAGAATGTTTGCTAGGCCTTACCTGATGACTCGTCTGTTTTGTTCAAACCGTAGTTGAAAACAAGAGGGAATGCGTGTCTAGAAGCACTCTATTATTCAATGCCTCTTTAAAGCAGCGTTTTATGATAATTAAGTCTTTGGCTACAGTTGCTTTTCAAGCTTGTTTCACAAACGATTAATGTGCAAGTGTGAATTAATGCAATGCATATGCTTCAGCTGTGAAGTTTTGGAATACTAGATCCTAATGGACTGTTGAGACCAAATTATGTAAATGGGTAAAATGACAAGGAACAGTTAAAAGATTAAGTATTCCGTATCGTTTTAAAGTATGGTTCCGATGGTCAGTATTAATGCATGACCTTTTTCACAATTTATGAATATAACTTAATTTCATGAGTGTCTAAAATTTGTGTCTTACAGAAATCCCTCGTTTATCGCAGTTAATGTGGACCGGAACCCCCCGCGATAGGTGAAAATCCGCTAAGTAGGATCAGCCAATCAGCGCACGGATACATCCACTCGCGCTCTTATTGGTCGATCTCGTGCCGGGAACCAATCACGTGTCTTGTTTGAGTGCCTGTGGGCGGGTACAAAGCCTCAGAGAGTTTCTCTCTTTGTCTGGCATCCTGGCAAGTGTTGCCAACTTAGTGACTTTGTCGCTATATTTAGCGAGTTTTCAGACCACTCTAGCAACAAATTTTCCAAAAAGCGACTTGCGACTTTATCTGGAATTATTGCCAACATTCTGAAGTGAAAGCACATATAGTTCTCACTCTTCTCAACGAGCAGCGAGTGCTGCCGTGGACCTCCCCCCACCCAAACGTTATCAAACGTTGCCCGGTCCGCAACAATAAAAAGGTTGGGGACCACTGTGCTAATTTACGCATGACGTCACCTAGCGACATTTAGCGACTTTTTGGCCAGGCTTCAGCGAGTTTCCTTTAAAAATAGTTGGCAACACTGATCCTGGGAAACCATTTCTCTAGCATCACGATGAAGCAACGCTGCTTTCCGCAATATGGCGGTATTTTTGAATTTTTATTTTTCAATTAATATTTTTAAGGCCGCGAAACTTGAACCGCAAAATGGCGAGGGATTACTGTATAACAAGAATAATAAAAAAAGTAAATTCTATATTTAATAATATAGATAATATAGATTAATAATCGGTTTTCCAGGTAAGTTGCTTAAGTAACTTGGTTTGTTCATTTTCTAAAATAAAATAACATTCATACTCAAAAATGTTATCGTTATGGTGTTCTGAGTACCATACCGATATCTGCGTTTTTGGGTGGGTAGCACATTATTATTATGTAGATAATATCTATTGTAATATTTACTTGGATGAAGATTACACTTGGCTTAATTCAGTGTTAAATTGTTTTGAGCATCATGTACTAGAAACAGAGTATTGCAAATTAAACTTTAAGAAATATATTTTACTTCTTATTTAAGTAGATTGTACTTAATTCCCTGTTTTCCAAACATTTGCAAAGAAAAATTGGTTTTTTCAGTGTATCGATCTCAATTACATCTGTATTTTATCTATATACCCGTCTATATCTATAAGTCTTCATCTATACAGCATCTATTCCTGTCTATCTGTATAATCCATTTACATATATCTCTCTACCCCCCTAACGAGAGAAAGAGAGAGTGTGTCACTGTCACATCACGTCGTAGAGAATGAGGTTGAACAGCCCCGTGCAGCAACTCTTCCACCCAAACAGAAGCTGACAGCTGTACAGACACAGGTATTGTTTGAGAGCTCACCTCAGTTCCAGGAATTAACACCATATCTTCCCCATGGTTAGATGCAGTGCAGGAGCAACAAATAAGCCGGCTCCACACTCACGCAGCTGTACAACACCCGTAATATGATGGAGCTCTCAGCTCGCAGCAAGATGAACCCGCCCATCAATCAAACGCACACCATCTTCATTCATTTAATGACATTGTGAGCTACAGAAAACAGCTTTTATTCTTGCATTAATGACGTTTTCATACAAATCACATTCTTTTATAATAAAAGAAATCCCATTGGAAACAGTACCTGTGTTCTAATTGTTCTAAATACTTTGTGGTGATGAATCCCTCGCGTAAAACACACGCAAGCTATTCAGAAAAATAGTTAGACGTTAGATTCGCTTTGACAAAATGCCTAATTTCAACCCAATGGACTGATATCTAGCGGTGAAAACAAAAACTGTGCAATAAGAAATCCCTTTTTATGGAGTGTTTCTCTTTTTCTTCAAAAAAACAAACAAACAAAAGAAGGCAGTTAATGAAATGTACGGAACAGGAGTGATACACACGAATATTATTTTACAGTAAAAATTATAGTACCTATTTCCATTCTACTGGAAACCTACGAACAGTCATTTGTTTAGGGAAGTGCAAAACAGGAAAAACAAAACGAAAGAAAATGACGTTTTTGGCACAACATTAATAGGGCTACTGGTCTGCATGAGACATAACATGCCTCTTGAATAAAAAAAAAAGTTTTTTTTTAAATAGCAATGAAAAGCCACTAACATTTAAACAGATTTAAGAAAACCATTTCAGGTTTACCCTGTAACTTTTCTTTCTGTGATGTTTTTTTTTTCGTGTGTGTGTAGTACATATAAAAGTGACTGACAAACATACACAAACATCTCTCTCTCTCTCTCGCACGCACGCACGCGAACATGCTACTATTTGCCAAGACGTGACGCCCCGTCACACTCTCCTAGGCCTATAGCCTAGTAAAAATACAGTTAATATATTTCTATATATTTCAATGAAATTGCATACGCATACGTGTACAAGTGTTACGTGGGATATTCTCTTTAAATATAAGCTCTGCTATGAGAATGCTCTGAGGTCTCATAGTACACAGTGGTCTGTCTAGCCCTGGAGTGCAATCTGAGAAGTTTTACTGTTTAAATACCAGGCTTTCACCTCATGCCATTGTCATACGCTCAGTAGATCTCCAAAGGCACTTCCATTTGGCCCGTAGAAACCGCATATAGCTGCTGTCCGTCTCAGCTTGAAAGATAAGCGCTACGCTCACTGACATCTACATAACAAACTTGGCCACAAATGTTAAAGCACAAGACGAGGATTCAGTCCTTGAGCGGATATGTGGGAGGGTGTCACGCATACGTTTTGGTACAGGGGTGGGTGGGTGCACTGTTCGCTGACTGATTGCTCTGTAAACGAGTGTCTTAAATGCAGCATTGCTAAAACTTTACATGTCCGTCAGGAAGACCAAAGGAAATGAACAAATACTTCAGTGCTATCATCCTGCTTCTGCGCGCGCACACACACACACATATATATGTAATATATACACACACACACATACATAGAGTTACAATTAATAACATAATAAAAATGAATATTGACAAAAAAGAATGACTATTTTAACATGACGCTCGTAACGTTAGTGTACCTTTGAGTGTGTTGTGTATAGAGTCTAGTGTTTGTAAGTCTCAGAGCCCTACGGACAGCCCAGCGGCGTCCACAGAACTTTGCTCTGTTCCTGATCCACAATAGTCACGATCTGAGTGCAAATATAAGGGAAGGTGCCTCCTTGAACGATACCTGTCAGGAAACACACAAAAACAGAGATTCATTCATTTTTTTACACTACCAGTCAAATATTTGGATCATTAGCTATTATTAATATTCTCCACATTTAGAGTAATATTATAAAGACATGTTTCTAAAGTTAATTTATTGGCCCTTTGTATTGTCCATATACTAAAGCAAATTCAGTTTTAATTTGAGACTGAGAATCACAAAATTCTATAAATTTTTTCCCCCTTTTATTTTCATTTTGACAACAAAATTAGGTTTCCTGTAGCTCAACCAGTAGAGCATTTGTGCTTGCAACACCAGGGTCATGGGTTCGATCCCCAGGGAAAGCAAGAACTGATTAGAATGTCAATGTGTATCTTGAAAGCAGTGTAAGTCATTTTGGATAAAAGTGTCTGCCAAATGCATAAATGTAAATTATTTAACAAACTTTCGTCCTGTAAACCATGTATATCTCTGAGATTATGAATTAATATCTGTTTTCAGTTCTGGATTCAGTGAAAATCTGTCAATGTTGATGCTGATAACCTTATTTGAATGAAAAGCAAAATAAAGTATTGATCCAAAAAACTCTAATAATAATTCCATTTGTTTTTTCACAAAACTACACTACCATCAAGTTTAGGGTTGATAAGAATTTTTTGTTTTTGGAAAGAAAGAAAAAAAAAATGTTATGCTTACAAAGGCTCTTTTAATTTTTTTTTTACAAAAGTACAGTAAGCTATCTGTTTTCCATTTAAAAAATGTAATATGTACATGTTACTCGAAGCTGGATTTTCAGCATCATTCCTCCAATCTTCAGTGTCAGAAATTATTCCAAGTAGATTTGACAAATAAAAAACATTTATTCTCATTATATTACTAATATTATTAGCAAAGTTGAGCAACTTAAAACATTTGTGGTAACCGATTCTTTTTTTCTGGACTCTATGATGAAAGGAACGTTCAAAACAACAGAATTTATTTGAATAGAATCTCTTTGTAATGAATGTAAATTCCTTTGATGTAAAATATTTAATGTAAAAGCAAACCTGTGAAAAACTTGCTATACTCCTGCTCTATCTTCTGTGCGATCTCAAACTGCTCCTTGGAATGTTTTTGAGAGACTTTATCCCGCAGATAAACTGGATCTTTCTGCTCTCTACATGGGGAAAAACAAACAGTCATTCACACTTCACACATAATGACATTACAAGATTAAACTGGCACAATGACACCGTTTACATTTATTCATTTTGGCACACTGTTAAAGCAGCAACATTTCGGACGGGTGATCGTACGTCATAAAACATGAGTAAAATGAAGACATCAGCTGTTTAATGCTCAGATTCAGTAAAAGTGTGCAGCTCCCTTGAGAAGTAGATTCCTGCAGGGCAAAACAGCTAAACACTGAACATCTATGTGCACACACACTGCTATGACAGGTATCATCTGTGTGAGTGTGTGTTAGGGATGGCCTAACCCTAGCTAAAGTAAAATAAAACCACTATGTAGAAAAAAGAAAAAAATGACAGGTGTTGTGTGCGAGTCAATGAGAGTGTGTTAGGGATGGGAAATATAGCCAAAAATCAATGTAAAAAATATTTTTTAAATCAAATAATTTTAAGTCACAATAACGAGAAATAATGACTTAGTATCTCAAAATAATGAGAAACTTTCGTTATTTCGAGATACTAAATCATTATTTTGAGAAAGTTTCTCATTATTATGACTTAATCTTTTATTTTTCTCAACTGTGGCGGAAACGGGCTTAAATAATAAATAATATAATATATGTGGCCAAAAGTGAAGCCTGGAAAGGGGGATTTGATACTGATCCAAAATTAGATGGACTTAAGTGCTCATGTAAGTCCCTTTTAAAATAAAGAATAAAGATTAACCCTACAAGTTCAATTAAACCATCAAAATATTATTATTTTTAATATTTAGAATATGAGGGAAGAACAAAACACTTGCTTAAGTGATTTATCTGACCTATAAAAAAAGGCAAACTACAACTACAGGTTTTATTTTAATATGCAAATGTATGTGTATAGAAAAACAAAAAGCTCAAAAAGAGCATACACTGAATACACATAATATTTTGCTTGCGTTCATACTTTTTTTTTTTGCCATGTTTCATTGCGCTATTATCATAAAAAAACAATCGACTCCAATCAAACACAACTCTTTAATTATAATTATAATTATACATCTGTGTGCAGAATAATATCATGCATATTTAATATACCACCCAGCCTTGATGTGAGTTTTCATAGAAAGTGTCTGAGTTTCAAGCAACGCAAGAGCCTATTAAGTCAGAGTACATGACGTGATGTCACGATCCTGAGTGTTAATAAGAGCAGGACTGATTAGCTTGGGTTGACTTTATATTAAGTAAGTTCTAGTCGGCAGGTCAAAGACGACCTGCATTAATCCCCATAGTGACCGAATGCAGGCTTGCTTTTCTAATCCTTCTGGGAAATCACCAATTTAAAAAACCTCTGTTGGGACGGCTCGGCACAGAAGCGTTGAAAAGACCTAAAGGCACAGTTATGCAGCACTATCAGGAGAATAGAGCGGGGATTTATTGTTCTTTTAAGTCTCACAGCCCTAGAGAGCTATCAGTACAGTAAGCTGCAAACCCGTGATATGCATATTAAGGGTCTAGAGTCGCCTTTAATTTTGCCCGTCTGATAAACCAGGCCAGGGATCTCACAAAGCAGTCTTCAGCAGACAACCTTGAGCATGAGTGAGAGAGAGAGAGAGAGAGAGAGAGAGAGAGAGAGAAAGAGTGAAGCGGCTGCCCACGCTGTCATATATCTTGTCCTATATCTGTGTAAGGTTGTGGCAAAAGTGAGCCAAGATATTCATCCATTTAACAGCAGTTCTTCCAAGTCAAATGCAGCCTACACAGTAAAACTGCTTTCCATTTCCCAAATGTCTACAGAGCACTGAGGGAGCGCACAGGAACTACTTGGCGTAAAAATGTGCCAGGAGTGTCTTAAACAGAGAGGGTATGCGTTTTCGGAAGGGTCTGCAAGGACACCCAAGAGCTCAGCTGGCTGTGAAACATTCCTACCCACTACATTTATTTCCAGAAGCACGTGTGAAGAGGAATGTGGACACTTACTTTATCTGCTTTGCATTTTTGTAGCGAACGAAAATGACGATTGGGTAAATGTGAACGCTGTGAAGCCGTTCGATAGCGTGAGGTGCAATGTCAAGCAAACAGTGACAGTCCTACGAGAGAGAACGACACAGCACAGAACAGAACAGGTCTGAGTCATGTTACACACATACAGCATGAGCGACTGCATACACAGAAACAAGCTTACAGTCACTGACAGCAATCCTGCAAGCACAACCAAGTCACATGAACGTCATCTCTTGAAATTAATCTACTTATTTATCAGACAGTGGTTTTATTTCAATGTAGCATCACTAAAATGAGATGTGGACAAACCTTGTCTGTGATCTCCTTGATGGAGGCAACAGTAGTCACGTCAAAATGGCCGCTCCTCCGTTTGTAGTCGATGAAAAGAAAGTCTTTCACTCCTCGCTCGATGGCCTGCTGAGAAGCCTTCATCACCTCTGGATGAGCAGAACATACAAAGGTCAGCTCACTCATATTCAACAGCATGATTATGGCTGAACCGTTATCCATTACTAAGCTAGACAGTACACTCCATTAATACTACCAGTTTCCGTAATACCAAAACTATTGAATAGTAATGCCTTGAGATTTGAGCATAATCTGTTCCAGGACTGAGCTCGTAACTCCAATTGCTCGTATCTCAAATCATTTCCCCATAAGAAATAACAGAAAAAAATTAATCCGTTCCGGCCCTCTAAAAAAACTCCCTTATTAGTGCTAATAACATTGGAAAAACGTGTTTTTAATTGCTATAGAGACAAAAAAAAATTACAGTATATAAGGATTCCTGTGATATAAAATACATTTTAGTTTTGATTATGAGTTGAGACAGACGGTACAGTAGCGGCTACTTTTATTTTAGTCGATGAACATGTGAAGTGAAGGAGTGAGGCGGTGTGAGCTGCTCCAAGTGCCCGAACACCTAACGTCAGCGTCTGTGAGCATGCTCGTATCTCAAATATTTACTTGTATCTCAAAGCAAAAACTTGCTTGAAGGCTTGCTTGTATGTCAGGACGCTCGTAGCTCAAGGTATTACCATACCTAGATCTAGATATTAATTATTTTCACCTGTTCAGTTCAGTTTCAGTTCAGCTTAATATGTTTATCATATAAGCGATCGAGTCTCTTCATACAAATTTGGACTAAACCGCTGACTTCATATGGTTGAACTTTTTGAAGTGTCAAAGTGGGAGTTGCATAGCTATCAACGGAGGGACAGAAAACTCTTTGGGTGAACATCAATTGTAAAATGTGCTTGGAGAGTTGTACATTTTATCTCTGAAGTAATAACAAACAGCAGCAAACATTTGGTTGACTAAAATGCCTGCAACGGCTCCAGTTATTTTCTCTCGTTCTCTGAAAAATGTTACGAGGACGGGTGCATTTTAAAGGTGGTATCAGTCGTACCACATACAATTACTGACTGGTACCGATGAACCTTAATACCATAGACGTATAAACATTTAACTGTATTATAGAATAACAAACATCATTTTAACAGCAATCCCATTTCAGTTATAAACTAGTAGACATGTACCAAGCACACATCTGCTGAATTTCCCTGGAGATTCCTTGACCAGCATGTCTTTGACTGGATCCACCAGCGGGCCGAGGATCAGCACTGGTCTGGGAGACGTGCAGTCAATCTTCTGCACTCTCTGATAGGCCAAGCTCACAAAGTCTGAGCACACCCAAAAAAAGAAAACAATCAGTCTCATTAAAATGCTCATTTCAGCAGCAGTGCATTATGGGATACTGGGAAGTCTCACCATCTAAGAATGGAATAGAGTCTGTGCTGATTGCATCCAAGGCTACCATGTCTTTCCCGTCTTTGGAGCTGCTGCGTTTGTGCTTCTGTTTCCTGCGGAAGAAGGATCTGCGTGCAGCTGCGGAGAGGGTCTTACTAGAGCCCGTCTCGTCCTTCAGTTCAGTCATACTGTGTCTGCGGCAGAACTCCTGATCCATCCTGCACCAGAACACAAGTTTAGAACACACAACTCCCTTTCTGCAGTCTTCTGTATGTTTTCATTTCGTCACCTGGTGCAGACACGTTCTATAAAAACCATTATACACACATTTGTATGTTTGCAGTAAGCTATGCATTATTCTGAGCACATAAATTCAGTTCTACTTGAACTAGTGGGTGAATGAAATCAGATATCAATATAAACATCTAGAGAGCTAGTAAGGTGTCTGACAGGCTGATACAGATTTATACATAAACATTTTGATGACAGCCAATTATATGTACAGTAATGTCTTGAGATACGAGTGTCCCGACATACGAGCAAACAGTTTTGCTTTGAAATATGACGCAGACGCAGACGCTAGGTGGTCGAGCTGGGAGCGGCACGAGTTATGCGCGTTCAATAATAAATATGAGGTTCTGAGGCATACATTATTGTGTGTGTAGTCTATTCAATACACTACATGGGAAGAAACACTACACTTCCGTATTGTGTTTGCATTATCTACGTAATTCCTCCCTCCTCTGCACAAGCCACTACTGTATCGTCTGTCTCGAAGGTAGGAACTCATAATTAAAACCACATTTTATTTTATATCACAGGAATCCTTATATACTATAATTTTTTTTGTGTGTGTGTGTATGTCTCTATAGCAATTAAAAACATGTTTTTTCCATTGTTATTAGCACTAATAAAGGAGTTTTTTTAGAGGGTCGGAACGGATTAATTTCCCCCCGGTTAATTCGAGTTACGAGCTCTGTCCTGGAACGCATTATGCTCGTATCTCAAGGTACTACTGTACAAAAATAGCTGAAATTAAACACTAAACCAAATTAAACCATCACAACCAATTAATTGTCATTTACCGTGATGTTTTGAATTTATTTAAAATTTAGACTAACCGTGACTGACTCATCCTTTATAAGACACCATCATTTGATCGAGTCTAAGGATGGGACTCACATATATTTGCTAGGAATCTGCCCTCTTTGAATTCTTTGTGCATTTTCATCAAGTTGCCAGGCCATCCAGGTGCCGAAGTTGCCATTCGGTAACGTGTCATCCACATAGAGGATGTCATCTTTCTTAAACGAGAGGTCGAGCTCAGTCTCAGCTACTCGGTCATAAAGTGCTCTGCAGGAGGAAAAGAGGAAATGAATAATTCAACAAGTGACAGTATTATACACGAGGCAAAGACTGCGGTGCGGCATCTGCAAGAATTAGTTAATACGAAACAAATGAAAAGAGTGCAGGAGACTAAGAAAAATAAAGGAAGGAAAGAACGAATGAAAAATGCAGGAAGAGGCCGGGACAGAACCGATCCTTCATTCCCGCGAGTAGCATGAGGCGGCTTTTAGCAGCCACCCATAACTCCTCATCCCTGCTCATTCATGACATGCGGATCGACTGAGATTATTTACTGAGGGTGACATCATGGGAGCGCTGGCATAAAAAGCGCCTGCAACAGCTGCGGGCAACAGAATTTCATTTGCAAAGACAAACACGGCTATTTCTGAACAGCCCTCTTCCATTATTCTTTTTCCACCGCGCAGACACAATGCATCTCTGTCTCGAACCGTCTAATTACCACGGCTACTATTATAGAACACAAATTATTGAGATTGGGTGATATAATCTTCACCGCCAGATACAATATCTCACCCTCGATCTTAAACATAATTAAAGAGATTAAAAGATTCCTGTTGCTGTAGTTTTTTCACATATCTATATTTAGAGCAGCAAGGCCCAAACACTGGCATTTGATTATAGGGAAATGGTAAGTGGCCATGTATGGTGATGTATATTAATGGCGTAGACTGTTGAGATCAGGCTGTATCTCAGGAGCAGGGACCAGTTATGCGTTATTTTTTGCATAACTTTCAACAATTTTGTAGGAAGAGGATTACTGCATTTCACTAGATTTGTAAAATGAGATGCGTTTGTAAACCCGTTTTCACAGATATCGTTCAACTGCAGTTTCCGTCAAAATAAAAGCTCAAGAGTTTATCTCTTGCAAGTGTAGAAATGAGTAGAAAAGAATAGGAATTTCTCTGCTGTATCAGACTTATGAAATATTCATTTTTATTTATTTTACAGTAGCTATTACAGTCATAGGAATAATAATAATATAAAATATAATAATCTAATTGTTTGGTTTCTTAAAATACTAGTCTGAATGTCACAACTAACAAGAGTGTGAAGTCCCCTTTAAAGTTCAGGTACAAGTCACTTTACTGACTATGTCTTTGTTTATTTTGCACACTGAAAATGGGTTGGTTGGAGATTTTGAACTTGTATATAGCCGATACCTGATATAGAATCCATCTCCAGGAGTGTCTTTCACCTGGTTGAACTCATCCAGACGATGCTGGACTCTGAAAGTGACCGTTTCCACAGGCTTGAGCATTTCCAGGTACGCCTCCTCCACAGTCTTATTCTTCATATTAACTGAGCCATACTGGATGAACAGAGAACAATAGAAAGGATGTGGTCCAATCTCTTCTTAAAAATGTAATGTTACACTTCCATAGCTACTGTGCATGAATTATACTGTACGAAATTATTTTAACATTAGAATAAAATAAATCAAAAATAAAAGGGTTCCTGATCGAGTTCTATTCCAAAACTAATATAACATGTCAAGCAGCAAGATGATTCTTAATAAAGCAAATAAGTGTGTAATAACGTGGCCAACACAGGTCTGAATATGTCCATGCCAAGAATGGGATATTACCAATTTCACACCATATATGAGCAAGCAAAGAAGTGATCAATAAAAACAATAGTTAGGAATGCATCCTCCTGACATCTGAATTAGAGGAAGACAATACAGTGAATGGATCAGGCTGGAATGCAACCTATAGCAAATAAAATGCCAAACACAACCTCAAGACATGTTCACATTTTATTCTGACATAAAATACCCCACTCATGCATTTTATTAACTTTAATGTATCTTAAAAAAGGTGTTTTCTAAATGGAACTACAGAGGCTGTCGGGAACGTTAATCATCACACCAAACCGGAAAACATCTACTCTCTTGTCGGCTTTTAACCGGTTTTCAAACTTTCCAACTTGAAGAATTGAAATAGACTAAAAGAGTTGTCAGAAGCATTATCTTGATACACATCTCCATAAACCAAATGTGTAAGAATCATAAACACGTGTTGGTCAAAGAGCTTACTTTCCAAAAGCCAATGGAAAAACTTTAATGGATTTTTCTTGAGGGAACCAGGATGAAATATAGCATCATTGCAGTACAGGGTTGATATATGTTCAGCTTAAGTTAAAAGTCTAACTGCACCAGTGCCAATGCTAAGATGCCATTCATCTTGACTCGTTTTTAACATCAGCCAACAGAGCTGTTGCTAAAAGTGTATTAGTCCATTCGTAAAGCATCTATCACAACTGCTGTCTTGACATTTCATTTCAAAATAGTTCCCAAAAAGCATTACACAGACAGAGAAGTTGCTCCATTTACCTCAAGTATCATGTCCCCAGGCACGAGACCATCTGTTCCTCTGGCAGGACGGTCCTCCTCCAGCCTCTCCACAAATATCCCCCGCAGGTTTCCTCCGCACAGCTGAACGCCCAGCTCCACCTGAGTCTTCCTCACCGTTACCAAGCGAGGCTCCGGAACTTTCTTGGAACTCTCAGAAGAAATTCTGACATTCAAGAGAGATACAGAAACAGACTGGTCACCGAAGGTCCAAAAGGTAAGCTCCATACTTACACTTCCTTTAATAGAAGAGGCAGCTAACATGTTGATTTTTATTATCATCAATATTGAAAACAGTGCTGCTTAATATTTTAGTGGAAACCATTTAAAAAAAAATGATAAAAAAAAACAATAAAATGATTTAAAAAATTCTGGACAACATTTATATAGAAATGTTTTGCAAATGAAAAAATATCTTTACTGTCATTTTTCACCAATGAAAAATAAATTAAAAAAGACCCCTAAAGTTTGAATGATACTGTATGTAGTATGTAGATACTGTATTTGTGCAATACCTGATGAAGCTGTTGGGACTGGTGGTGGGTGTGGTCTGTTTGGAGGATGGGGTGAGCGTGCCTTCATCCTGTTCACTCAAGGTGTCTATGGTGGAGTGGTTATCTGGGGTGGTGGCTCCACTGCCCTGCGGGGTGGACTGAGTGCTCGCTGGCTCTAATCGGGAACTATGGAACAACATGGCCAAGGAGGATCAAACCTACATTCACCGGAGCCAAAAAATGAATGGGAAAAGGGCTGTACCTGGACCGAGAGTGGTTGCCGAGCTGATACATGTGTGGGTTGTACTGGGCCATGATCGTGATGGTGTCGCACTGCTGGCCAATGATGAGCCGTGCTTGCTGCTCAGTGGCATTGCGCAGATTTATCCCATTATACTGAGGGAAACCAAAATGAACGTGAGCCACACAATGCATATTCGTATTTGACATTACATGCAGCTTTACTGCTCTCAAAAGGACATTACTGAAATTTAGATGTATAGAATGTTTTCATAATTTAGCTGAACAGTGTTGTTGTTTTGAACCTACAAAAACAGATATATAACAACATTACTTGCATAAAATGACAAAAGTAACTGCATAATATTGCACAAAATAAAAAGTGCATAAAATTACACTGCTCAAAAAAAAGTAAAAATCACACATTGGATCTTAATAAACTAAATATTCAACTTGAAAAACTTTAATCCAAACTATTTATATATATTCCATAATTTGTTTCCATAAAAAGAACAAAATAATGTGACGATAGTCAATGAAAGCCAAAATCATAAACGCACTGAGGGCTGGATTAAAAATAAAAAGATAAATTTAAGTTACAGGCAAATCCAACTTAATTAATAATAATTAGTTACATTTATATAGTGCTTTTCCAGAGCTCAAAGCGCTTACATAGAAGGGGGGAATCTCCTCAACCACCACCAATGTGCAGCATCCACCTGGATGATGCAACGGAAGCCATATTGCGCCAGAACGCTCACCACACACCAGCTTAATGGTGGAGAGGAGACAGAACAATGAAGCCAATTATAGTATGGGGGGATTAGGAGACCATGACTGTCCAAGGTCAATGGGCTGATTTGGCCAGGATGCCGGGGTTAAACCCCTACTCTTACGAAGGACATCCTGGGATTTTTAGTGACCACAGAGAGTCGGGACCTCAGTTTTAACATCTCATCCGAAGGACAGTGCTTGTTGCAGTACAGTGTCCACTTCACTATACTGGGGCATTAGGACCCACACAGACCGCAGGGTGACGCCCCCTGCTGGCCTCCTAACACCTCTTCCAGCAGCAACCTAGTTTTCCCAGGAGGTCTCCCATCCAGGTACTTACCAGGCTCAACCCTGCTTAGATTCAGTGGGCAACCAGTCTTGGGCTACAGGGTGATATGCCTGCTGACGATATGGCTGATAAACTTGAAGTTTATCACAGCTACTCATAATGCAAGTCAGTCGTGTTTATGGCCCCCTTGTTCCTGTATGCTCTCAACAACGACGTCTGGGCTCCTGATGAGATGGAGGATGGTGTCCTGAGGGATCTCCTCCCACACCTGGATCAGATCATCAGTAGCTTCTCCAATACATAATGTCCCAGAGGTTCTCAATTTTGATTCAGTTCTGGGGAACGTGAGGGCCAGTAAATGACATCAATGCCTTCATCATCTTAAAACTCACTCTAGTCACATGAGACCGGGCATCATCATGTACCAGGAGGAACCCAGTGTCACTGCACCAGCATCAAGTCGGACAAAAGCTCTGTGGATTTCATCCTGGTACTAACAGCAGTAATAGAACCATTGTCTAGCATGTCAAAAGTAACGTCAAAAGTACACTCATGAAGTCTTTTTTTGACATTTTGGTCAGAAACATGCACACCAGTATCCTGCTGGAGGTCATTTTGTAGGGCTCTGGCAGTGCTTCTCCTGTTCCTCCTCACACAAAGGAGCAGATACCGGTCCTGCTGATGGGTTGTTGCCCTTCTATGTGCCTGTCCAGCTTTCTTTGTGTAGCGGCCTATTTCTCAGGCTCTCCTCCATGCTCTTGAAACTATGCTGGGAGACAACTAGACACTCCAAACTTCCTTGTGACGGCCAGTATGGATGTGTCATCCTGGAGGAGCAGGACTGCCTGTGTAACCTGATTGGGTTGCAGGTTCTGTCTCATTCTACAAACAGTGACACGAACCCTAACAAAACACAAAACTGAAGACAAATAAGTCAGGAAGAATAAAGAGAGAATAACTGTCTATGGCCATCACCTGCAAAATCATTCCCTTTTGGGGGTTGTCTTCCTGTTTCCTCTCCAATGCTCAAAGCAGATGAAACTGATTCACAATCACTTATGCTTCCTGATTGGACAGATTAATATCTCTGAAGTTTAACTAACGTGGGTTTCTACTCTGATGATTAAGTGTTCCATTAATTTTGTGTGTGTGTGTGTGTGTGTTTATTATAGATATATAAAAAAAGTTTTAAGTTAGATGTGATTATCAATGTAACGGCACAATTTAAATAAAAATGGTCATAAATTTACATTTGGCCCAAATATGTAAAAAGACCAAAAAAATAACAACTTTAGTCATTTGCAAACCTTCTCTTAATGCTATCTGGGTTATGGATGTACAGTATTGATGTAATACTAACCTCCAGTAGCTGGTCTCCATACTCCAGCCCAGCCTGGTGTGCGATGCTGCCCCCGGTCACCTTGGAGACAAAGATCCCCCCATTCTCTCCACTCACGATGGAGATCCCAAGAGGCTCCGCCCCTTTGTGCACAATGACATTCCGTGGCTCCTCCAAGTACGGCCTGCCAGAGCGATAAAAGTAGGTGAATTTCAAGATCAGAGATCATCAGCAGCTGAAACAGAATCTGGTTTGCAGGTCTTAGCCAGGGTAGATTCTGAAAAGCGACAGAGAAGAACCATGCAGGTGGATGTAGAGCAATAGACATTTACTGAACAGGCAGTTTGGAGGACTAACTGCCACACACAAAAAACAGGAGAGAAAGCAGAAGGGGGTGTGCATACAGGACTTCAATAAAAGATCCAGAGGGTTGTACATTTAATCTTCTAACCTAAATATTTAAATATGCTTGTACAAAAGATTGATTTACTGCCCCAACAAGTAAAAGCATGCTTTAATGTTACATCAAGTCCAGACAAAATATCAATGCTTCACTATCAAGCACACACCATTACAAAACACACCTCAGTATCCTTGAGTAAAGAGATTATTGAAGACTTCTTGCTATCATCATAGGCAGTTTTGATGTGTCAAGACACCCATTTCAGACATTTCACGCATGGTAATAATTCCTTATAGCAACTTTAAACTATCTTTAGCATTTGCGGTTGATTGATTTAGAAAATCTGGATCTTTTCGGGACAAGAGCAGCCAAACTGACATGCACATCAAATGTCTCTCCAATCCAGAACCTTAAGCTCTAAAGAAGACATTTACTCCAAAGAGCGCTAAATCTGCTGTGTACAGATTTAACATTCATGAGGAATCTCTTGCAGAGCAGGTTAATCAAGAAAGTAAATTAGTAGCAGCAGGTAAAATTACCCAATAACACCAATTAAACTCCACTTTAAGGAAAATGTTCATACAGAATTTTAAACTCCATGTAGTTGATCGCGTATTAAAGGGATAGTTGAAATAATATTTTGGTTATTACTTACTCACCCTTATGTCATTCAAAACATCCAATGATGGACTTTAGTTCATCTTTGAATTACAAAGGAAAGATACTTTGAACAAAAAAAAGAGAGATTTCAATTCAACCTTTGAAAGTTCACGCAACCAAAACATTCAAGCTTCGAAACCGTACAAGTATTTAATATCAATCGAATGGTTTGATATTTTATCCACATGCAGACTTTGATTTAAACGTTCAATTTTTATATATAATTTTATGTCTTCTTTTTAGTTTCTAAAGCATTCACATTTTTTATTTATTTGTGTTTCAAATATTGATGAAATTGTTCTGGGTTTGGATATGAGGGTGAGTAAATGACAGAATTATAATTTAAAGGTTAAATTAACCACTTAAATAGGGACTCAATACTAAATAGGGACTCACACAACTTCACATTTTCAAAATCAGCCTTTGGGTTGCTTGAACAACTGGTTGACTAATTGGTCAGTCATGTGAAGTGCCATTCCAACTCATTTTACTTCTGTAATTTGGCATTTCTATGTGGTAAATCTAATTATCCGTAGCACCACTAACACAAAGCCTGTGTTCTATACCAACACAACACAGAGAAGCAAGGATTTCTACAGCCAACCACTTGGAGCAAACAAGTATGTTTGTCAGGCATTCCCTGTACGTAACTGGCAGGGAACAAACCTCAGGCTTCTGAGAGAGGAGAACCTAGGCCTAGCAGCAAGAGGGATTCTCAGAAAGGATCTGTTACGGTACAGAGATCTGAAAGATTCAGAGGAGCAAAGAAGAGAGGAGAAAAACAGATTGTGAAAGAGAGAGACACACACAAGGGACTGTGAAGGGAGACAAATATGTAGAGAAGAATTATAATAAATGCATAGGAACAACTGGAATGAGTGACCTAGTTTACAAATCTCCACTAAAAGTCAATCTGAATTTTATATGATGGTACAGATTAAAATAAGTTCTCATAAGGTGAGGGACGGTGATATGATCCTTCAACATACATTATTCTATATTCATGCACAGACCAATTACTCAAGTCAGATAAAGGGCTCGTCGGGCTGCTGTACGTGGATAAGAGCGAGCTGTTGCTTGGCAACCTGAAGAAGTGGGGGGGGGAAGCAGCAGGAAGGGACAGAGGCAGGGGGAGTGTGTACCTGTCTTTTCTCCGCTCTCCCGTGGGAACAGGGCTGACGGATATCCTGGGCAAGGTGGAGATGGAGCTCTGAGACTGGCTTGAGGCGAACGAGGACGTCTCCAGATTGAGAGGGGACAAGGGTGGGGTGATGAGACTGGGACTGCTGCATTCTGAATGAGACAGGGACCCTGATGAACAACACGGATAAACAACCATCAGCATGCGTTCTAGAGTGACAAAAGCTTTACCGGAAACTATTTTAACATAAACATTGATTTTTTTTATTGTCCAAATGTGTCATTTGGACAATAAAAAATATAAATGTTTATAAATTTGCCATTATATATATATATATCTTTATGTTATGTATTAGATATAAAATTCTGAATCCAGTTAAAACGGAGTATACATTTTAGTTAATGTATAACAATACTCAGTAATACACAGTAATATTTACTCAGAGACACAACAGTTTCAAAATGTACAATAAATTAATTTAAAAAATAAATCTATCAAGTTTTCCACAAACATATTTGATAATTCTATTAATAAGAAATGTTTCTTGAGCGCATTAGAATGATTTGTGACACTGAAGACTGGAGTAATGATGCTGTCACAAATCATGTTTTAAATTATTAAATTGAAATAATATTTTACAATATTATCATGCTTGAAATGCATCCCTGGTGAACGAACGAACGAACATATGCATATACATACATATATACATATATTTATATACATACATATATACATACATATATACACATATACATATACATACATACATATATATACACATATACATATACATATATATATATATACACATATACATATACATATATATATATATACACATATACATATACATATATATATATATATATATATATATATATATATATATACACACACACACACACACACACACACACACACACACACGCACGCACGTTACTGATAAACTTGATGACCAAATAAAAATCACATTAAAATAAATCAAAATATTTGCCAATTTATGTATCCTGTGTCCTAGTACAGACGGAAACTTTGGGATAAAGGACCATTTATTTCCACTACATTATTTACATTTGACACCGTAAGCCAATGGAAACACTGTTTATGATTCATCATTAGCTAAAGAAAGAAAATTTGATTTGCACTATGTTAAGCGTAGACTCTCTGCCTCGGGTTATTTATTCAGACCTCCAATATTTCAGTGTACAAAAATGTCAGGCTTGTTTGTGCAAAGTGTTCTCTATGTGACATGTTTTACTTGATTTAGCTACTCTGAGATTTTAATTACCTTTCCTGCATCACATTGCAGCTAGTGGTGGTTATTTACAGTTTTACCAATGGCAGTGTGGGAGAAAAACACTGGATTAAAAAGCTAAATGAATTAATTTCAGAAATATTACTGAAAAAATTAAACTTGCACACAGAGTACCATGTGATAATGTACTATACTACATGAAACATTAAATCGCTGCATAAAGCCTCCAGTCTACGCTGTGCAGATGAACTCAAAGCTGCTGGATTCATGGGAGGAGGCTCACCTCTGTCTGAGCCCAGTATGGAGCGAGGATAGCGTGGCGTGGAGGGAATCTTTATCCTTTCAGTACGATATTGCAAGTTATTTGATGAACCTTCAGGAAAACAGAAGAGAGGAGATGAGGAGACCAAAATAAACACAAGCTATTTAAAATCAATGGTTTAGTGTGTGAGGGGAAAAGAAGACATATATTATTAAAGAGCGAGACTGACCGAGTCGAGCGCTGGACGGCAGGGAGTTGGTGCCGTGCGAGGCCCGGCTGCTGCGGGACGACTCGGAGTAGTCTGCGGTGCGTTTCTGGCTCAAGTCCAGACTTAAATGTCCTTGATGCTGAGGACTAAGATGAAGAGAAGAAAACAGAGCAGGTCAGATCAACAAACAGTCATTACGAGGAGAGGGAACGTTTATTTTCCTGAGAAAGAAAATAAGTATGCTGTTTTTGACATTACACTTAGTATGACATAATGAAAAGTTTGCAAGATGGGTCCATGTGATTTTGTCAAGACAAGTTCTTGGATCAACATCTTTTGTTGATCCTGGATCTCCATCTCTATCCCTACCCTTAAACCTAACGTGACCCTAAAATCAGAGGGAAATGATAGGTGAATAAGAAAGGTGTAAAAGCCCCTAACCCCTGTTGTAAGCCTAAACTTGACATGAACTGTAAACCAAACACTCAACTCTGATTGGTTGATTGGAATGTTGATCCAGGAACAACATCTATTTGGTGGAATCACGTACATGTGTGTTGGTTAACTCAGTGGGAACTGTGGTACCTGGGGGGGGTGTGCTGCTGATTGATCTGGCTGGTGACCGAAGGGCAGTTGTTAGAGTGAACTCTGTGACTTCGCACCATGTAAACGGGGTTCTTCATAACGGCTGTTACCGCAGGGCAGGGGGCCAGTCCACGATGCGCGGAGTCTGAAGTTGAAACACAACCACATTACCAATAAAACAACAAGAAACTTCCACTGCCCGCTGAGCTCAGATCTTTCATTTCTGTCTCTTTTATTGAGGCTATTGCTCTCCTCACACGGTTGAGTCAAGAGACAGTAGTAGAGAGTCAAAACTGTGACTCAAAATCGTGTGAAATGCATTTACCTTTTCAGAAAATGTCGACTGTCCACCACTGACTTCTATGTGAGCAATTTTATGTTCTATTCATTTTCTTTGTGGGCTGCACAAAAATTTTTTTTTTAATAATAAATATAACAATGAACATTAAATTAAATTTAGACTTCAATTTAACTAAGCTAATAGGAATTATGGTTTTCAAACGAAGCCTAACCTAACCTAGCTGTCACTCAGTATAGATTGTCTAATTTTGGACCAAAATATTGGTTTGTACTTGACAAATTTATATTTCTCCTATATTAAAGTTTTTATTGTCAATAACTTGTAAGGGATTGTAGACAGAACTGTAGCAGGATTCAAAGCAGCGTTGACTACATTAATGCGTTTAGTATGCTGAATAAAAACATACAGTAATACCTCGGTTTCCCCATAAGAATGCACTAAAAATCAATTAATTCGTTCCACACGACCATAAATGCCCATTTTAAATATTTTTTTGGTTTTACCCTATTAATTACAGTCAAAATATAACCATTAAGATCTCATATAAATACTAATTAATAACTGACGATTAAACTATAAAAATACTTGACAATTTACTGTAATGCACTTCAGGTTTGAGCAGCCTGCTTGGAGGAGAGAGAGGAGGGAGGAGGGGGGAGCCGGCAAAGCAAGGATTCAAGTGCAAATGAGTGAATTTATTATAATAGTGTAGAAAACAAACGAAGTGATAATCCAGACGTGTATCACACATGGGAGTCGCGGCCGCGAACAAACGCGCGCTGGAGCCGCGAATGAACGCGCGCTGGAGCTGCAAATGAAGGACTGGACAAGAAAAGAGTGGAAAGAAGTGAACTAAATAGTATATAGTATACCAAGTCGCTCGTAAACCGAGGTATCACTGTACTTCTATCCAAAAGATCATATCAACATTTTTCAGTTATTTTACAAAAAGAAACACTCGGATTGAAAGATTATCTTCCCAACGAGATTTAGGTTTCTCAGGGGTCTATCCTACTTTCTAGTTTGTAATTAAATGATCTCCCAGAAGCCTGTCCAGATGTAGAAACTCAAATGATACGTTGATTTATATACATGCCGATATGATGCAAAAGATGCCATGTAAATTATAATTTGTCAAAACATTTCTGACTGACTCAGTCAGTGCTGCTTAATATTAAGCATTCAGAAAAATGCATGCATGTATTTTAAAATTAAAAAGAGGTCCAAAAAGACAGCAAAAAATGAAAATCATATTTGTGCCATATTTTAAATAGTTATTTTAGACTCTCACCTGAAAAAAGCATGTTAAAAATATTCTGTGCACTGACATTTAATCTTAGCAATTTCAAACTTATGTAGAATCAATTTTCAAAAGAAGCTGCTAAAGTGTTTTTAGATTCTACTTAATTTTTTACTTAAATCATCACAAGCAAAAAAATCAACTCTCATACCTTTAAACAGGTTATATAAAAGTGCTTTAGAAAATATTTGACAAGAAACCAAATACAATCATTGTTATAACACCAAAAAGTAAAGTTTTCGAAACATATTTTGTAATATTTCACATGATTGATGTTTAATGTACTCTACTCCCTTTAACCCCTGGTTAACCAATGTTCTTCATGAACATTAGTCCCCTCATACGTTCCTCATCCTTCATACCTTCTACAAGCCAGAACTCACACACATCATCAACATCTCTTGGCACGGGCACTTTCCCTACCGCTTACAAGCAGGCTCAGGTAACCCCACTGCTGAGAAAACCTGCATTAAAAACCACTTGTAGATAATTACAGCCCTGTCTCATTCCAGCACTTGAACGTGTTGAATGTCAACTAGTCTGGTTTCAAGAATGCAATTCAACCAAGACAGCATTACTTTCAGTCGTTGAAGCCCTATGGATTATGAAAGCTGATTCCAAATCATCAGTTCTCATCCTCCTGGATCTTTCTGCTACCTTTGACATTGTGAATCATCAGATTCTTCTGTCCACCCTCTCATCACTTTTCATCACAGGAACTTCACTGGTTGTTTGGTGCGATGAGATCTTCAAAGCACATCAACTGATCACCAGGGTTCCTCAGGGTTTGGTTCTTCTCCATATACACCACATCACTGGATCCCATCATACAGACAAACGGTTTCTCCAACCATTGCTTTGCTGGTGAAACACAGCTCTACCTATCTCATTATAGAGTAACTTCTTTCGAAATACTCTTGAATTTGTATCGTATTATTTGGAATTAATTTTCAATTGTTATAATACAGTGGAGTTCACTTATTTCGACTCATGGTCAACTCGCCAATACTATTATGTCGACGTTTTTAAAGTGGAACCGCCAAACTCCCTATTTGTCTTAGCATTTTCTTGTGGGTTATGTCGCCGAAATCTAATATCTCGAGCAAAAAAAAAGGGACAAAATCGCCACTTCACATGGTTATTTCGTGACTAATTTGCGTACCTAGTTCACTGCGCATGCGCTGAGTTTGCCTTGCACGTGGATCGCGGTCTCCAATGACGGTTCACTCCCTGTCGTTGATCTCATCTGAGGGATAACACGCTGTAGCCGCACGTTTTTTGTGAGCAATCTTTGTGTTTGCATTGTTGGAGAATATAATTAAAGGTTTGTATCAAGAGTCGAAGGTGGTTTTTATTGTGGTGGTTTTACATATGCCTTTTGTTGTTAGCAAACATATACACAGTACAGTGTATGTAAAAAAATTTAGATGAATGCCGATCACTTCATCAAACAAATTGCGGCAATACTGTCGTGTAAAAAGACACCAAAAATATGAGCATGTACATTCTCATTTAATAACTCACATCATGTACATCAATAAAAGTTCATTTTTCATTCTTGAGAGGGTTGTTGTCTTTGGCTGTCTGACCTGTCAATCATGCAAGACGACGTGATTGGATGTGCTGCCATGAGGGAGGGCTCTTCACATCTCAACCGACACGCTTCTTAAAGGGACGTGCACAGCGCAGCGGGAGATACTGCTTTTTGTTTTTATTCTGATTCTGACTTGTTTGTTTTCTTATTGTGTGAATTTTTTTACAACTGCCGAGGCCGTCGACATAACCGAACTCCGCTGTATATGTTAATAGGAATATTATAATATATGTTAATCTTGATGAAAGTTTTAGCTATGGTCATGCTTTTCTCTTTCTCCTTTAGCTCTTTAGCTAATTCTGGAGCAGTCATTGACTGTTTATTGTCCCTGTTAAGTTGTGCCATTAATGCTTTAACTACATGCGGCATAATATGCCTCGATTTGGCTTTTACTTGTGTTCAGAAATGAATTCCACCTTTAAGTAAAGCCAGCTGCTCTGGGCAACAGATGAGCAAACGATGGGGAAGCTCAGAAGGCAGCCACCCTGGCAAAAGCTTGAACATTCAAATCAAGTAAAAATAGACCTCATCATCACACAAACCCCATATGAACCGTATAGTCACAGGACAAGGGCATCAAGCCACAGTAGTTTGTCCTGTTTCTACAAAAATCCACAGTTCTGAAAATGTAAATACTGCATGTTAAACGAGACCTAATTGACACGTTTCAGGGCTAAACAATAAGGCTGGCTTTATGCATTGAGAAGGAATCAGAAAAAATAAATGCATAACATTGTTGAGATGCATTTTCAAAGTAAGCGACAACATGAACATTCAAAGAAGAAAATAAAAAATGGGTTTTGTTCAACAAGCCTATTCATACATATTCAGTGTGATTATCATAAATGAGGAATTAAATTATTCAGTACCGACTCCACCATAAAATTAAGTAAAAGATTCATTTTGTAGGCTGCCTTGATCCGAATAGAGAAGAGCTATGCTCCACAGAGCAAATGTACCGGTAGATAGAGAGCATGTAGAAACAGTGTTGTTAAAGAGATGTGCTGAAATGGGCTCAGATTAGGGCGGGTGTAACTCACTGGGAGGCAGGGTTCCGTTATAGGCTGTAGGAACGAAACCCACGCTGTGTCTGTGAGGTCGGTTAGGAGAGGAACGCAGTATTTCCCTCTGCTCCAGAGAGTCACCATCATTTGAATAACTCTGTCAAAAACCCACCCACACACACACACACACACACACACACACAGCATTAGATAATGGAGTACACAGTTCTATGGAAAGTTATAATGAATGTTTCTACGTATTATAGAATATTCTCTAAAAAAGTAAAAGCCTGCTTGGCTAATAAAACATCAACATTTTTCATTCTTTGAATTGATTTGCTCTGAAATGGCTTAAAACCAAAATTGGCCAAAAAACCACAGATTTCACCAAACAGATTTGAAATTTTTAACAAAATTAAAAGTATTTAAAAGATTAATGACGCATTGTTCTTTTCACAACTTAAAACATTGTCCTCTAGTCGGTAGGATAAAGACACTTATAGTATTTGGCTGTTGAAAATTCAGCGGTCATAAATTATAATTTAAAATAGAAATCAATCCATTCTAATAATATTTCAAAATGTTTTACTGTATTTTGATTAAATAAGTGAAGGCTTGGTTATTGTTGTGTATATGCTATATATATTTTGTATTACAATAAGAAAATTGAAGATTAAAATGTGGTCAAAATGATGATTTATGATAAATTATTTTTTTGAATGAATTTAGAATATTATTGCTACTGAGGTTTAAAACATGGTGGTGTGCCTTTTTTTCTTTTTCTTTTTTCAATGAAAAGATGTACCTTGGCTCAAAATAGGTTGAAAAACACTGCGATAAATGATACATGTAAATAATCATAAATATGAAAGGAATAGTTCACCCTCAAGCCATCCTAGGTGTATATGACTTCCTTCTTTCAGCCGAACACTATATTTAATAATAAAAGAGCTATATTAAATATCCTGATAATGAAAATATGGATTTTTTTCAAACAAAAACCCATCGTTTTGCTTCAGAAGACCTTTATTAACCCACTAGATTCTTTTTAAGATAGATGCGCTTTTTGGATCTTCAAAAACTCAGGACTATTCTGTCTCATTATAAAGCTTGGAGGAGCCAGAATATTTGTTAATATAACGAAAATTGTGTTTGGCTGAAAGATGAAAGTCATACACACCTTGGATGGTTTGAGGGAGAGTAAACTATGGGATAATTTACATTTTTGGGTGAACTAACCCTTTAATACTACAACAACAACAACATCTACGACTTGATATACTATATAATTCATTAAAATATATATTTTAGTTAGTGACAAATACTATATTGTATTAAAATAATAAGCAAATTCATACTAATAAAATGACGCTAAGCTAGTCTTCTGCATATAATCATCCTCGTGTGTCAGCATTTCTAATGTTCTCTTTCCTCCTGGTGCAGTGGGAGATCAATCTCAGGCTGCGAGGCTAATTAAAACAGGGGCGGCTGGCTGTGTCAAGCCAAGCGGATCTATAAATTCACCTGAAAGCTCTGGAGAGCAATAGTCTGAGGAGTCATCCTGCGCCTGAGTGCCGGGGCCGATTTGGGCCTTGGACGCTTCACTTCTGGTTCCTCCGGCCGCATCCGACCAATGTCCTCCTCGCAGGACTTTCTGGAGCTCAAGCCCTTGCCCTCACGGCCCGCCTCAGTGAAGTACAGGTTACCGTTGCGATCCTCCTGCTTGGGATCAGGGATAGAGATAGTGGTGATAGTGGACTCTGAGGCAGAGCTTCCCTGATGTTTGTGCTTAAACTTGAAGGAGTCGCTACGTGTGGGAGGCGTCGGAGGAGTTGGGGTGGAGTCTGTCTTCAAAGGTTGAGGCGAATGGTAGTCCGCCTTCGAGGGTGTATCGGGCCTTTTGAAGGCATCGGCTTCAAAGATGGACTTCCTTTGCTTGGGTGACCTGTAGATGGAGAGTTGTGCCAGGCTGTCAGTTGTCATGGAAACACCCACCACCATTTTAGGCCAAGTGCCGCCACTGTGTTTCTTCTCTAGGGTGGTCTCCAGGGTAACGCATTCGGGGCCGACCGACTCCGAGCGGGTATAACAGACCTCTTGAAAGGCACTGCTACTGTAGCGGGCCGGTCCCAGCTCTGAAGCGGGTCGGAGTGTGTTAGGGTGCAAGGTGGAGATTGGAAAGACCTTCCTTTCGGAATAACCGCTCTCCTCTGTGTCTGTCCTGGTCTTTCTTCTCTCGCCGCCTGCTTCCCCGCTATAAATGTCAGTCTGAGTGGAGCTGTTGTGTTTGAGGTTTCTGCTGTTTCGTGAGTGAACATCTGACAGGTGGATTCTGCCGTTCGATTTTTCGGCCTCCCTCAGGCTCTCAAAGATGTTCTGCCCCGATGTGCTCTGAGGAAAGAACTGTTAATGGACAAGTTCAGCATGACTGGCATAATTAAACCAGCACAACATCAAAAACACAAACATTCAGAGGTACAAAACCTACTGCCACAATGGCTTATTTCACAAAAGGCAGGTTTTAATGGCTAACTGAGTAAGTGTAAGCAAAGTCTGGTTTACGGGCTTTACTGGCTAGCGGTGTTCATTGCTGTGGCAACTTGTGCTACATACCTAACCAGCTCTGGAGCGAGCTTTAATTCTGGATAAGAGATTGCCATTCAATGAAGCAAGCAAAATGACTATACATATGACAAAATAAAGTCACTTTACAGTGCAAGCATTTTAGAGATGAAAATAAGAATAAGCAGTTATAATATTCCACTTTTCATTTAATATAAATAGAAGCTTTAGAATATGTAAATTGTTAAATGTGCATTTTCATTGAAACTCTACAAACTAAAATATTAAATCAATTAAAATTATTCACTTGCATTAATAGTCTAATAGTTATTTTAGCTGCCTTCTCAAACTTTAAGGGTAGCAGCTGCTCCTGCTCGGTCTTGTAGGAAATGCATTTAAATTCATGGTATTTTTTAATTATAAAATGCTACATTTATGCTTTCAGGGAACCTTCAACAAATTCAGCAAAATTCAGTTTAAAACAATTCATTTAGTTAAGATGGCATCGGTCAGTAACTCGCTATTGCACATTGGCTGAGCAAAGGCTCAACTGATTACTGAAAGCAGTGATGAGAACAACTATATACAAGCCTATTTTCCAAATCTGACTTCCTCAGTAACGCTTCTTAGTTGGCATTCTAACTCAGACAGCTGTCTCAAATACGACTTGGAATAAATGTCACGGCAGCACCTTGGCATGTGGTAATGAGATCGACGCACACGCTCAGACAGCAGTGAGAGAACAATCACCTTCATGAGGGAGAGCGCGAGCGAGTCCCTGCCGCCCCTCAGCAGAGCCTCACATTCACTCAGAGATTTGTTATCCAGAGCGATCCCATTTATCTAGGGAAGGAGAAATTTAGGTCAGCGCTTCACCAAAGAAAAGTGCCAGCAGACTTTTCAATCCTATTTTCAAACCCAGAAATGACTTCGGAAACTTGAGAACAGAGACAATTGATTGCAGGTGAATGAAAGAACGGTGCACTTTTAAGATCTCCAGTTAAGATAAATCCTTCTATCTTTTGAAACTTAAAGGGATTGTTCACTCAGAAATAAAAATTCTGTCATTGTTTACTCGCCCTCAAATCATTCCAAACCTAAAGTGAATGACTTTCTTCTGTGAAACTAAATCAATGGAATGTTGAAGAATTGTACTAGCCATTTAATGAAACTTCAGAATGGCAAAAAACTCTAGTATCATAAAAGTAGTCCATACTACTTGTACACTATATTTCAAGTCTTCTGAACTTGTCATTTATCAAAAACAGCTGTCAAATAAAAAATGGTGCTATTAGACATCAGGTTTGATGTCAACAACACACAAGAACCAATAGCTTCCAATTTCGAACGGCATTTATGTGATTTTGTAGGACAAACAAATGGTAATATATTTTAGCACTAAACATGGGCATTATTAGTGCACTAATAATTTATTTCATTTGAGCCTATCAGTGTTGTTATTATTAACTAAAACTATTAAAATATATTTTGTTAATTGAATTAAAATTAAATATAGATTTTTAACTAAAATGAACTAAAACTAAGAACAAATATTAACAGTATTAGAACCATTTAGAAATATTTTTAAAACTAATATTTTTCAAAAGCACATAAAATTGAAAATAGCTACAGTAATACCTCGGTTTACGAGCGACTTGGTATACGAGCAAATCGGTGTACGAGCATGGAAGGTCGTATCGGTGTACGAGCATTGTCTCTGTGTACGAGAAAAAAATTCCCTCACCCATGCGCAGTTTTGTGTCGAAAAGATCCCTTTATCACCCCTTAACTCGTTCATTCTCTCAGTGTCTCTCAGTATGGGTGCATCATTCACCACAGTGCATTATTTTATAAGTTGTTGTGAATATGATTACATGTGAATATGATGAAACTTTATTAATGGAGCATGTTACCAACACCACACATTGCATACTAATGAGACTCACGTGTGTTCACAGTCCAACGCACCCAATGACGTTCTTAAAGGGCCATACACTTTTAGAGAACAGCATACTATAACAGTTATAACTCTGTACAGATCATATACATAAGTGATTTACAGTGGTTTTACCTCGTGTTGTTGCATTAATTGTGATCGCTGTTCTTCACGTTGTAATATCGTTACAAATGTTGAAGGAACTAGTTAATCTGATGTGTCAATAAGTGTTAAGTTAACAGTCTTGTCACTTTAAGAGGGCGGGGTTTCAGTCGGCGCTAGAGAGAGTGGAGTTCTGAGGGATTTGAGAGAGAGCTCGTAAGCAGAGATAGTTTTGATTCTTCTGTTATGTACGGCGTGGGTTGAAGCCAGAACCGCAATCCGATAGTTCTCAATAAAATCTCTGAATGAGAAGGAACCTGTCTGGTTATTAAAAGAAGCAACGCTACAATGTAGTGAAATATATAAGCAGTAACCCCACCCCCCCTCCCCTCTCCTCTCGTCTCGATCATGCCAGAGGTAAAGTGCATGTTACAGTAAATAGTTAATAATGACAGTAAATTTACTTAAACTTAATTAGTATTTATATGAGATCTTAATGGTTATAATTTGAAATGTAATTAATAGGTTAAAACTAAAAAAATATATAAAATGGGCATTTATGGTCGTGTGGAACGAATCAAGTGATTTTTAGTGCGTTCTTATGGGGGAAATTGTTTTGGTCTAAAAGCATTTTGGTTTACGAGCTCGCTCTTGGAACGAATTAAACTCGTAAACCGAGGTATTACTGTATTTGATAATATGACTAAAAACACTGAAAAATAAAGCTGGTCTCTTCCTCACATCGTATAGCTATTTTCAAGATTTGATAACATTGTGTTAGTCACATGGCCAACATTTATGACATCTCTGATGGAGTTTTTGTGTCATTTTGAAGTTCACAAGTCCTCATTTACTTTCATTGCATGGAAAAAGGCAGCCAGAACATTCATCAAAGCTTCTCTTTTTTTGCGTATGTTCCTAAACTGCAAACCATGTGGGTTTAGAACAATATGATTGCAAATAAACCAAAACCCAATTTAAATTTTTGAGTGAACCATTCCTTTCATGAGAACAACCGGCAGATGTATTAGCACTATTGATTGAGCCGTCTGACATGGCCAATACTGGAGCCAAAAGGCTACAGATATCAACTAGCATGGGAGTTAAAGTAACACCTGATCTGCTCTCAGGATTAACATCTGTGTTACTTATCACCAGAGTGGCAGATATCGTTTAGCACATCACCTGTCTTCTATTCACCACCTCCATTTAGGGAGTGGAATGGATTTGATTGGCAGTTTGTCTAATGAGCCCCCATGCATTTAATATAAGTAACAGGATTAAAAGTGTGCTTCAGTTGTGAGATGAGAGCTAAGGTCAGACTCTTATAAGAGCAAAACATATCCTTGACAGCGATGATCTTCCTTCAGTTTGAAAAAGGATCGCATGACTGCTTGATGACTTACGGCAATGAGGCGGTCTCCGACGGTAAGAGATCCCTCTCTGGCAGCTGGGCTGCCCGGTGCGATAGCAGCCACGTACACGCCACCCTCAAGAGTGATACCGGCATCTGGGAGGGTGCAGACCAAATGAAGGGTCATTAATAAGAAAATTAGTGAAATTAGTCAAATGAGTTGGGGAAGATGGGGGAAGTCACAGAAGTAAGTGCTACCTTTGTGTCCAATGAGATTAATGTGGACAGGAGTAACCAGTCTTCCTCCTAAAGATTTTCTCCTGCGAACGACCATATTGATCAGTCCGCCTCCGTTAAGTACGGCTTTGATGACCTGCTTCCTGTCTTTGTGAGTCAGGTCCACATCATTTATCTTCAGCAGCCAATCATTCACCCTATTGAGAGAGAGAGAGAGAGAGAGAGAGAGAGAGAGAGAGAGAAGCATAGCCAGTCAGGACAAAACTATAAGCAGGGAAATAGCCGTATAATCATTCCAGAGGGTGTTATCTGAAAAACACTCAATATCTGAATTCACCTCAATCTTCCATCCGCGATACTTCCTTTGTCCACCCTGGTCACAAATATCCCACAATCCCCTGGTAAATATGGATCATTCACCCCCTCTGCAATATCAAACCCCATTGCCTTCAAATCCATGTCGTCCTGTTGGGAGGAGAATGATGGAGAGAAAGATGAGACACAAGGAGAAACAAAACAAGCTGAAATGAAGGTAAAGTGATGTGAATGAGTGTTATGAAACAACAATTTAAAAATAAAAATAAACTATAGGTCATAACTTTTTTGACAAACTAATTTAGCTGGATTAGTATTTTGTACAAATAATGAATTATTCACACAAATTTATGAACAAAAATCTGGACTGACAAAAAAAATTGGCACAATTTTGTTGAAATTGTTTGAGAAAACTCTTATCTTAGAATAGAACTACATGTTGTTTAGGTAGCAGGGTTTTAAAGCAACAACAGTGTCTATAGTAACATTATAAACTGTAAAATATCCACACGATTTAAACAATTTTTGGCAAAAATATTTTATACAATGATAAACCTCACATTTCAGCCTAATAAACGATTATGTTATACTTAATTGGCTAAATGGAAATGCAAATTCATTCTTCAGGTTCAGGTTTACTAACAGCTTGCGGTAGCGCAAAAAATCTCTTTTGCCGTTGAAAAAAATTCTAGTCAAGATTAACTAAAGACACGCAGTCAAATATTTGCGCTAAAAAAGTGTGGACAGGTTTATTTATGCCTGACCTTACTGCATATGCATTAGTATGAGTTTCCCTTTCAGATGCAAAATTTAAGGGAAGAGAGGACATTTAAATTAATCATGCAAGCTGATTTACTAAGGTTTTTGTTAGTCAATTTACTGATATTTGTGCCATTATTTACAAAAGTTAAAATCATTTACATTTTCCCCCAAAAAGCTTAAACTAGACACTAATTTACCCAAATGTATTACCAAATTTATGGTAATGACCCATCTACGTCTGTGTTCTTTAATTTGCATGTCATCAGTAGATCACATGCAGAACTTTCCTCCCATCTGTGCTTTTCTAGAATTGCGCTTTCACCCTAATTTGCCCTGTTAAGTAAATCTGGCCCTAGTTTATTAGGCATCATTTGGAGCTAAGACAAAAAGATTAAACATGTTTCTGAAGACAGTCAGTTTCCCTCAGAGATACATCCATATAAACCGATCCCCTAATAAAAAAACAGCAGATTGGCGTCACGAATCGTGTGAATGGCTTAATTCAATATCAAAAAGGCTAAGAATGACTCATTTCTAGCTTTGTTTTAAATGAGAATAATATCCAGTGAACCAATCTTTAAGACTAATACAAAAATATGAATTGCCAACAGAAATTTTGCTTGCACTTACCCAAAATAATCACTGAGTAATATAAGCTAACTACATGGGTTAAGGTTATGTTCAGTGTTAGCACCTAGACATTACTTGATTAATTAATTAACTGAAATTACATAATATGTCCATGAAGAACAGGCCTGTAAAATAAAGAGCTACTGAAATGTTCTTGTTTTTTCCAGGTGTAGAAAATGTTACAAGACTTTTTCCTTACCTATAATCTACCTGTAAGATATAGGTTAGGGTTAGATATATTCCTTCATCCCTTTTATCTGTAGTGCTTTGGATTTCTGTATTCTTACCCGATCCTTCTCAAACTCCACCACCTCAGTCTCCCACTCTAATGAATCTGTATCTATGGCTGAATCATGGGAGCTGTGAGCCATTAGCTGGCAAAAACGCGCCTCCTTTTCCAACTGGCTCTCCATCTTCTCCCTTTGTTGGTAGAGAGAGAGAGCACAAAACAAGACAGACTATTTTCTCTCTCATCGCTCCAAACAGTCATCTAATTCATCTCACGCCCACAAAAACCAACACAAAATAGAATGTCAAAATGTCGACAGTCTTTATGAAGACCCCCACTTTCTTTAAAAAGCTGCTGATGCAAGACAGGGAAAGCCTCTGTCCTACAGGCCATTTGGATAACACTAGTTGCATCAGAGCAACTTTCAGTACAGTGTGTGCAATCTAGAAACGCCTGTGCTAGATGGAGATGTTATAAAAAAAGCTGCATCAAGGTCACACCTCAAAACTGGGTAAAACAAAACAGGATCAAGTAGTTGGGGAATACTGGCAAGCTGTCACTAAGATTCATAGACTTAGAGTGAGGAAAGCCTGGAGGGCATCAGTGACATAAGAAAAGTCTAATGCAGGAGGGTGGAGGTGCGCTGGAGTTTTAATGGCGATGTAATAACCATTAGAGGGCGTCTGAAGCAGGAATTTGATCAGAAAAGAGATTGATGCTGCGTCCCAATTCGCATACTATCCGTCCTAAATAGTACTTAAAATTAGAATTGGTGCGTCCCAAATCATAGTATGTTAAAAAGAGTATTCCAAAGATAACCGGATGGTCTACTTTTTCTGGTTAGAATACGAAGATCAGATCAGTGCACACTGGATTCGATTTAAACTACAAACATGAATAGTGTTTAAAAAAAAAAAAAAAAAGTAGAGTTCAGTAGAGGTTTAAGTAAAAGGGTTTGAGTAATTAATAACCTGACCAAAAGATATTTTCAATGTTATAATGTCATTTGCAACAGCATTGTGAACTTTTAGAAAAATAACTTTTAAATGCATCATTATGCAAATTGTTCTTCGCTTGAAAAACCCATGACTGGCAGATCAACGCGCTACTACATTTCTTTCTCTCCGGAACGGTAGGAAATTAAATTAAATTGAATGTGGAGGATTTTAACTGGGACAAGATGATTGACAGGGAAGTTTAAACGGTGACAGGATGTACGTAACTAAGCGACAGATCTGTCTGTTAAAGGCGCAATTATGAAGAAGTAGTATGTCCCAAAGCTTGTCTACTCGTGCTACACACTTCACTAAAACAGTACATACTTTTAGGGCACAGTATAAGTAGGCGAGCTGGCATGCAGCGTGAGCCTTGTTATCCATTAACAGACTTGAACCCAAAATTAATTCCACCAGGATCAGGAATCGTTTGTCATAAATGGATATGATTGAGCATTATAAGTGCGAAATGAGCTGATGCTTGCCAGTTCAAATTCACAGGAAGAAACACACTGCAAGTCATGATTACTGTCTATTACCTACTTATTTATTAAATACCGTTATGATGTTATTGACATGATTTGATGTTAGCTTTACTGTAGCTCAATCAGTAGAGCGTGGCGCTTGCAACGCCAAGGTCATGGGTTCGATTCCCAGTAAAAGCAAGAACTGAATAGAATGTCAATGTGTTCCTTGAATGCAATAAAAGTTGCTTTGGATAAAAGCGTCTGCAAAATGGATAAATGTAAAAAGAACTTACGTTATTAATTTCTACATTTATCATTTATCCACTGATAATAATAACACCGATAATGTGAGGTATTTGATTACATTTTGACCCAAATTTGTTATCAGTCAAAAACTGACAAAGATTGGCAGAAAAGCAGGACTAAAAAAAGTGTTTACTTGAGCTCTTTAAGTTCCCTGGCCGCATCGTTCCGCTGTTTCCTCATGTCGTCAAGGTTACGCAGGGCATCAGCCAGATCGCTGACGGCACGGTCTCTCTCCCTGCGCAGGTTATCACACAACGTGCTGCCAAAACACAGTAAACACACGCTCAAGCATCAGCAACAACAGTTGCTTATTTTAGATAAGCTCAATGTCAAACAGTACCGTATGCTCTCTCTCTCAGCAACAATCTTGTCTCTTTCCTGAAACGCCCAATCTCTGCGACACTTGGCCACCTCTGCCTCCTGCACGGCCTCCTTCAGCTCCTGAGACATGGCCTCGCACTGCTTCCTCAACACATCAATCTCCTTATTGGCACGCTCCATGTCCAGAGTAGCAGAGTCTTGTTTCTGTAGCAAAAACACTCATGATGAATACGACTGCAAGACCATTTAATCCCCCAAATTAAGACATCTATAAAGTCATATTAGTGAAATGAGTTAAGGGAGATGAGAACACCATCTTTGAGTGTTACAGCTATTCTAGAGATGTTCGAGAGACCTCTAGTGGACTTTAGCAGCACTGCTGCTTCAAAAGCTTCAAGTTGACCGAATCAGGTTTGGGGATTTTTTACTGGAATAATCCAATGGCTCACAGCTTATCAGATTTTTACGAGCTTTGTGGTCTGTAGTGTTTGTTTGTGTGTGAAGACTGGTGTGAAAAACTGAAACAGGCAAGAACTAAGGTGAGGATGTGCATTTCTGCTCATAGAACAGCAGATAACGGCACTAAAAGAGCCGCTGATAAATCTCATCATGGTAAAAGAAACGCAAGTTACTCTGAATCTATTACATAACTATCTAAATCACACATTTAGGTGTTTGATTATGGGTGCTGATATGACGTACACTACCGTTCAAAGGTTTAGGGTTGTGAGATTTGAATATGATTGAAAGAAGTCTCTTATGCTCACCAAGTCAGCCTTCGATCAAAAATACAGTGAAAAAATAACCGTTTTCTATTTTTATGTAATTATGTCATTTTTAGCATTTTTTTAAAGACTCTAGTCTTCAGTTTCATATTTGATTTTCATTTAAAATCAATATTTAGATTTTTAGTGTTTAAGAAACTGTTCTTCATTTTTATCTAGGCTGAAAAAAGTTGTGCTGCTTAATATTTTGTGGAAACGGTGATGCCAAAATTTTGAATGTTAGTGTATAATCTTTAAAGATTTCAAACAAAGAATTAGTTTAATAAAAGTAAACAGTGAAACACTTAATTACAAATGTTGGATTAAATGTGAACACTCATGAATAATCGACATCCAACTATCACATAACAGCTTTTTGTCATTATTCTTTATCATTGTTTGTTCAATTAGTCTAAAGACCCTTTCATTTCCCTAGTGCATTGTATTAGACAAGAAATGGTAATGTTAAATCACTTCCCTTTATGCACAGCATAGGAAAAACAAATTAAAATGACTGCTAAAACTTAAATACCTGATAAATGAACAGATGCTTTTCTCAGGTGTCTTTTTGAAACTACTCAATTATTGAGCATTTTCTCCACAATCCTTACAATGTTAAATTGGCATTGCAGGGAGCATGTTCTTAATCCTTTTAACCAACAAAATCTCCATTAAATTTTATGTGTTTGAGAAAAAGATAATAGGTTGCAATCAATAAGGGCAATTTCTCAATGATGAAACGTCGAAGCACTGAGCAGAACGGCATAAGTAACTACACGTGTACATTTTCTGATGAAAATGTGAGGGGTGCTTGCCGTGGCAAAACTCAACACTAGGAAGTCGCTACTGTGTTTCGTGCGACTGCAAGTGAGCCAAACCATAAATCTGCATAATGTTCTGGTGCAGAAATACGTCTTATTCATGCTGGCACATGGTTGCTAGGATGCTCTAAATGGTTGCTAGGGCATGGCAAGACAGTTAGCAGAGCTAAAACTAATAGATTGGATGTCTGTCCGTTTGAAAAGAGCTATACACATTTGTCTTTATAATGTTCGGATTCATTTATATCCCTCCATTTCTCAAAGGAAATGTCTATGGTGTGGTTGCTAGAGTCCAGTAAGGGGTTGCTAGGGTGTGGCTATGAAGAGTTTAGGTCATTACTTATTGGCTGCTTGATAAGAGAAGTCAAAAAAGGGTGTGAAAGAGAGAGAGAGAGAGAGAGAGAGAAAGGGTCTCTATGGCCCTGTGTGAGTGACAGCTGAAAATGATATCAGTGTAAGTCTATGGGATGTTTTTGGCCACTTTGTCTTGCACTGAGCATCATGAACATCAGAGGTCCAATCACTTAGAAAAGTAAAAGCACACTTCTCCTCAATAATCGATTTCACACTTCATTCATGGGTCTATGACAAATGATGCGAAACCCGGTTACACACCAAAGTTTTGTCTAGAAGAATAAGATTAAGTATGCGTCGCAAGCACCACTAAAAATACAATTACTTGACAATTCCATTTGTCTTAGTTTTTCCAGACAATGGATGCAGGGAATCTTCTAGGTTTTCCATAGAAGACTATTTATAATAAATGTCATTAATGTGACCATATGTAAGCACCTGTCTGGCCTGATAGTATTCCCGCAGTAACTGGTCTCTCTGTATGATGGCTTCCGTTCTCTCTTTCCTGGCCACATCTCTTTCCTCCCGCACGGTTTCGATGTCTTTACAGGCCTGACTCAGCTCTTTCTGGGCCTCTGCTTTGTCCTTAACTTCATGGCAGTATTTTTCCAGCAGCTCGTTTCTCTCACAGATGGCACGGTCTCGATCCACCAGTGATGAATTTAGCTCCTACAAAAAGAGACCAACGTCAGCGACAGTTATACGCTATTGATTTAAAGTGCTTTTTCAAAGGGGTATGTTATATTTACTGTCCACCAAGAGTAAACTTGGCAATAGAAAGGTGATTTACAGAACAGAGATCAAATTATAATAAGGCCCAGTCCCACCTTAATCTTGAATACTGTGTACAGGGTTGCAGTGACTCGTATGAATGCTGACCATAAAGCTCAGAAAAATAAAATAAAAAAAACGCTGGATGGAAACGTCAAGATGTGCATAATTTCTAAAACGTACATTATAAAAACGCATGTGCTCAATTGGAGGCAGATAATATTTTTATCAGACAAGACGACGTGTGCATAAACACATTTAGAAAATATGCAACTAAAATTTCAGATCAATTTTATTGCGCAGCATTTCAAATGTTAGTTTGATCATTCAGAAACGCCTGACCCAAAGTCTGCCATCAAAATGATTTGGGATAATGACCTCCCAGAAACATCGCATTGCCAAACATGAGAAACTCATTTTGTTCAACACATAGGATTGCTTTATTTGCCAACGTTTCATGCGATATTACATTTTTGTACACATGTTAAATTTGCAACTTTGAGTGGAAACATACCTAATCTGATGTCTGACTTCAGTTACCTGTCTGAGAGCTTCCAGCTCCTCACTGGCCACCATCCTCTCAGAGGAGGTGTTTTTGAGCCGGGCCTCTGCCGCTTCCAGCTCCGTCTGAAGCTTGTCCACCTCTTTAATGACCTGGTCCCTCTCGCTCATGATCAGTCTGTATTCATTAAACACAGAATCCCGCTCCTCCTTGTACTTCTCCGCATCCTTCACCGCCTTCAGCTGGAAGTTCTTGTAGCGCGTCACCTCCGACTGAAGTCTCTCCATCTCTCTCTGCAGCTCCTTGTTCTGGGCTGAGGCTTTATTCAGCTCCTGCTGCAGGGAGTCAAATCTGAGGGCGTTCAAATGAATTAATTATTTTGATTAATGAATTATTTTTATCATAATGCCTAAGTTCTATTACACTGTATTTTCCCGCATATAACCCGCGGGCTATACCAGATTTTACAAACCCTGCAGGGGGTGCGGGTTATATAAGGGTGCAGGCTATATCACAAATTTTCCCCCACTTAATAATATTTCAATATATTTGTTACGCCCCTAAGGACGTACGGGTTTTTTTGCGGTATTTTCTGTTTTTCTTTCTTGCGAGGGTTGTTGTCTCTGGCGCTTGTACTATCACTCTGACAGCTGGCGCTGATAGGCTGTCTGACCTGTCAATCATGCAAGACGACGTGATTGGCTGTGCTGCATGAGGGCGGGCTCTTCTCATCTCATCCGATGATCAACACCTGTAGAAACGCTTCTTAAGGGACGTGCTGCTGCAAAGCGGGAGAGACTGCTTTTTCTTTTTCTTCTGATTCTGACTTGTGTTTGTTTTCTTATTGTTTGAATTTCACGCGCAAGCACTGTGTACCGAGCCTGAATAGTTATGGATAACTGACGTCATGCAAGCAACATTCGAAATTCGAAATGTGAACTTACACAAAGTTCATAAATCTATGGGTGCGGGTTATATAAGGGTGCAGATTATGCCAACTATTTTTTACACAAAACCCCAAAACCCACAGGCTATATGAGGGTGCGGATTATCTGCGTCTGCGGGTTATATGCGGGAAAATACGGTAAATTGCTGTATAAACTGTGTGCCGATATATTTTATGTAATGCATATCAAAACTTCTATATATCCCTCAATCCTTTTGACAAATTTGATTAAGCTTTCAGCTCTGTTTAACACATTTCACCACATTTCAATTCATTCATCACGTCTTCCGCATGCAGAATATGCAAAAAAGGCTGCAGATTATGTGTGACATGACTGCAGTATCTTAAGTAAAAAATTTTAGGTTACATAACACACAGCCGATGCTGAAGGCAACTGATGCGGCTCGTACCGTCTCATAGATGAAGACCACTGCTGTTGGTACTGGATGGCCGTGTCACGCTGTTTCAGCAGAGTGTCTACTTGTTTTTGCAAGCGCCTGTTCTCCTCCTCCACCTGCTCCAGTCGGCTCAGATCAGTGTTGTGACTGGCCACCTTCTCACTGTATCGTTTGCTCAAGACGTCGTATTCCTTCTTCACCCCCTCCAGCTTGTCCATCGCTGTGTCGTAGAGCTTGTTCAAAACCTCTGAAGACCCGTTCTCCCTGATTACCTGCATCAAAAAAGACCTTCATGAACCTGATTTACTGTGTGGTATAAAAGACACAAGACACAAACAAAACATAATACAATGAAACACATAAAAAAGGTTTAGCCTTTGACTACTTATATGAACACACACACAAAAACGCATTTGTTGTTGACTACAAATTAAATTGTAGTGATATTGGTATACAGGCATTATGCAATAATGTAAAATACAATTGATGTGTGGTCACATGTCTGAATATATTGCCTATTTTACACTGTGGCTCATCATATCATATTTCCGAGTCTAGAGTATCACTTATTACAAAGTATCTTTTATCATCATTGAATTAAACCTTTACAATGCGACCACCAGAGGGCGATCACGAGTCTATAAAACATCTACTATACTCGCATGCAAAATGCTGTCACTGCACTTGCACACAAAAAGACAGTACTGCATTCAGCATTAAACAAACGGCATTAAGTTCACTTGTTCTGCAAAATGCTGAGCTATTAGAACACTATATGTTCTAATGACATAATCGAAGGCAATTCCCTGTCCGGGCAATAAACCCACATCTCATTGGGGCCTGACCAAGCCACAGTGGGATTTCATACGGCGAGTGATTGGCATCTGTATCTAAATCTCCTCTAGGCCATGTAATCAGTGCTTAGAGTATTGACTAACTGCAAAAGCCTCTGTCCTTCTCCATCAGTCAGCCAGCAATTGCCCTTCCAGGCTGACCTTTTTCAAGCAGGCGGAGCGCGTTTTGTGCAGCCTGTGGGGAGCATAAGCGCTGCTGACGGGTCAAAACACCGTTCGATCTGTATGCTAAAGTACAGATCCTGTGGCATGCCTGACGTAACCTCTTTGTGACAATTAAGACTGCTCCACACACACGCAAACACACACAGTAGATATCCTAATGCTCTAAACCTTTCCATTTGTGTTTATGGGTTTAATCCGGAAAGAAAGCCTGACAATCAATCCGACAGGAAAAGGTTCATGCCTATATGGCAGCTGCAGAGAGCAGACAGTGTGTTGACATTGTGGCATCTGATTGAATAATCTCTTGTCCCCTGGCTTCCGATTTATGTCAAGGTCAGATTTGGTTGCACTACCATGGGATGTCCAACCTCCGGATTTACAAAATAAACGCTGCCGTTCATGATGCAACAGACGCGCTAATCCCACAACAGTCTGCTCTGCGGGGGAACGACGAAATCTGCAATTTAATTAACCATCCCTGGAGCTCTCCGAAAAACTCTGGGATCGATTTTGGCAGACTAACGTCACTTTCTGGCTGACGGCAGTACCATTAGGCCCGTTTCACACTGCAAGCGTAAGCAACGCATATGTATTTTGGTGCCCGTATTAACAGGTTACATTCACACTGTGTGCATAAGCGGGGCGGTGCTGCGAAGAAGCGGCTCTGGAAGTTTCGGCACTGAGCCCATTTCTGCTGCTTGTGTTACGCTAGAACTAGCACACAACCTGAGGAAAATCCACTATAAACCTAATAGTACCATTCAAACATTTGGGGTCAGTAAAATGTTTATTAATACTTTTATTACACAATTTAATTGACAGCAAGGACACAGAAAATACATTGATAACGTTACAAAAGATTGCTACTTCAAGTTAATGCTGAACTTTTGAGCTTTTTTTTTAATGATAATAAGAAATGTTTCTTGAGCACAAAATCAACATATTAGAACAATTTCTGAAGGATCACGTGACCCTGAAAATTGAGTAATGGCTGCAGAAAATTCAGCTATCACAAGAATAATGTTAAAAACAGAAAAGTTATTTTAATGTTTCACAATTTTTTATGAATATTTTGATCAAATTAAATGCAAATGGTCGGCAATACAAAACGTCTTTCAAAACCCCCCCTTTTTTTTCTTTCTTCGAACCAACTGTTTATGAAGCATTGTCAAATAATGGGATGAGATTTTGATCCATTGTTTGAAATTAAGACATCTTTCAGGAACAAACACCTATTACTATTACCCAGACTATTTAATACTTTCATAGCTACACTTTAAAATTAGGAGTCTATCCTAAAATAATCTGGATTTAAACATGATCCCCTTCTTTATGGAAATTAGATTTCTTTGTTTGTTGGGTAGAGGAGAACTGGTTCCCCGAGGTTTCTCCCAAGGTTTTTTTTCATTCATTCTGTCACCTTCTGGAGTTTTGTTTCCTTGCCACTGTCCATCTCTGGTTTGCTTAGTTGAGGACACTTAACACTTAATATTCATCAATATTATTGATTGGCTCTTCTGGAGCTGCTGTACAGCCAAAACAAACTTTGTTGCATTGTTTCCCTGTTATCTCTGTAAAGCTGCTTTGAAACAATCTCTATTGTAAAAAGCGCTATATAAATAAAAGTGACTTGACTTGATTTACTGAAGAGTGTTGAACTTTCTTCTCCTGCATCCAGAATGGCAGCACATCTGAAAGGTTTGTTTAAGCTGCGCCCTCTACTTTGTGAACTTGGATCTTCAGCCCTTCATTTTACTTTTGGTGAGTGTTTATACTAAGCAAGATAACGTAACGCATTACTTTCCATAAATATTAGAGTAACACAATTAGTTACTTTTTAAGGGAATACTTTTAAACGCAACTTTCCCCAACACTGGTCAGTGTATTTCTGTTCCAGCATTTCACTTACACAATGCTTGAGCATATATGAAACATCTTGTTTGCCCCTGGAGAGTGTATAAAGTCAGTACCTGCTGTTGCTGTAGTCTCATGTCGGCCACCTCTCTCTGATCTTCAGAGTGAAGTCTCCTGAGCTCCTCACAGCTCTGCTTCAGATGGTTGTGCTCCCGAACCAGCTTGGCGTTCTCTCTCTTCACAACCTCCATCTCCTCCTTTAACTGAGACTGTTCGCTTAGGAGACGGCTGTGCTGTATGCTGACATACAAACACAAAACAAACAAACAATTTAGCTACATTACATATTTTGCAACTCCACATGAGAACCTGCATCACACTTCATTGTGCGGTCTAATTTCACCTTTATCATTTTTGGTGCCGTGTTGCACCTGGACCAATCAGACACAATTATTCATTATATTTAATGAATAACCAGCAAACCCCCTCTCCCAACAAACCGTGTTAGAGTTCTGTGAACTACCCCTGAACTGCAACTAACACCCGGGCAGAACCAGGCCTCTAGTTACCATGGCAAGCAATGACAAATCATCTGATAAGACTGCTTTATTACTCAAATGAATGTGGAAGTTTGAAAGCACAGGCCAAAGAAAAGACACATAAAGCCTGTAAAACTTTTCATTAATTTACAGAAAAGCTGTTCTATAAATGAACATGCATATCCCTAGGAGACTGTATCTATTATTACTGTTTTTTTGTATAGACATGCTTTATGATTGAACCACTAGATGTAATGTAAACCTTTGGTTTAATGTGTCCAATCAAAATAATCCTCATTTAATGCACATAATATGCAGAATAACATGCTTGAAGACAAAAGGTCCCGCCGAAAGCACTGGGAGGAGTGACCTCCTCTTCCCTTCTGTGCATCTTCTGGTTGCTGTTTGTGCGGGATCTCACTCCGTAAGAATGAAGTAGAAAACAGCTCTTTTAAATTGTCATAATATTTCACAATATTACTGCTTTTACTGTTACATTAAGGCATGTGTAACCTCCCTGGTCGGGACAGAGGACTCTCTCAACAGTAACAGAGTGAGACCAATGTCACAATTTCATCATAACCTCTTCATTCAACGCGGAAGAAATCAATTCCCTGCTTCCTAATTAAAGCCCCATTAATGATGCGATCACAGCAATATGCTATGAAAGAGTGATTTTTCTTTGGCCATGAAAAATATCCTTTCTGAGAGTTGATAGATTATTAATATGAAGTGTTTGCTGGAGGAACAGATTACTTGATTTTAATATTAATTCAGCAACATCAAGTTCACTCAATTAACCAATCCAAATACTTTTGATTAATGCAGTCAAGGTAATGATAAAGCCAAACTCTAAAATTCTCCAAAATTTTTGACAATGTGAAAAAGAAAAACCTATTATGAATTGAATTAGAATGACTATTTCACCCAATATTGATGTTTTTTTGTTGTTAAAAAGTACAAAAAAACAAAATGATGCAATGCAGTTTAGAGATAACGTTTTGGCCAAATTATTGGATGGCATCCAAGCTTATTAGAATTTGACTCCATTATCTTAGTAACATGCTAACAGCTAACTTTACTGCAATCAATTATAGAGTGTATATCAGTTATAGAGCGTTCCAAATCAGTTCCATTTTAGTCTGGATGCTACCAGTAGACAAAAAGGCTCAGTATAAAAACGTTTCCGTTCGCAAGATGTCAGTAATACGGCAAGCAGCATGACAAAGAATGGCTGTGCGTGTGAATGTGTGCTGTAATCACACACTGTTGAGGGAATGGAGAACATGGGATTAATCCCTCATCAACTCAATCTTCATCACTATGTGCCCAGCAAAGATGGGGACAGGAGGGCATGTGTCCTTACATCATAATCAGATTACAGCCACTGCACATCTGTGTATGGAGGGATATAATGCACACAGCACACTGGCAAACAAGGGTGAGTCAGAGACAACGGAGCAGAACAAACTTCCTTGAGTACACGCTCACATATTGCCAACTGGTTTAGATAACGAGACTACATTAAACCAACGTCATTTGAATTAATGACATATGGCAGAGCAGTTTTACAATCTTTTATAGCAAGACACTGATAGGACAGTTCACAAAAAAATTATATTATATTTTTTTATAATTCACTCACTATCCAAAACAGTCACAACTTTCGTTCTTCTGTTGAACACAAAACATTTTAAAAACATATTTTTTGGACCCAACTGACTTTGATTGCATGGACAAAAGAGTTCAAACATTATTTAAACAATACATTATTTTATCATTCTGCAGGATGACATAAGGGTGAGTAAATGATGACAAAATTAAAATTACAACTGAAAAAAATATACATACATACATGTGTGTATTTGTATAGTTTAAAAAGTAATAGAATATAATAAAATAATAGAACATTTATATATATTTTTTTTTTGCAATGATATGTGGATGACTAAACAAGGAATTGTGAAATTTGGGTAAGCGGTTCAAGTAGATATAAATATAATTAAACATAAAACTGCTTGAGTACTGGGATTATGCACATCAATATTGCAACATAAATTGAGCTACAGGACAAAGCGCAACCTGTATATGATGTAAGCGGTGATTAAAAACTGTGCTACAAATGCAGCCGATGGCTCTCCGTGTTTAAGAGAGACGTGTGGTGCCTGTACTCACTGATAGTAGTCTGCTTCCTTCACGGCCTCCTCGCACCTCTTCAGAGTCTTGGTGTGCTGGTTCTGCAAGGACTGCAGGTCCGCCATGGCCTTCATGCACTGCGTTTTTAGACGCTCGTAGTCATGAGCGGGCTTGGAATTTGGCCTTTTAAAGACAAGAGTAATACATCAGCACCGTGTCCCTCAGTCTGCAAGGGCGGCCCAATGTTAATTGGGATAACAGATACACACTCGTGGGCAAATGTTTGGAATAACTATGATTTTTTTTAAATGTTTTTGATAAGTCTCTTATGTTACCAATGCTGTGTTTATTTGAAAAATAAAAATACAGTAAAATCTGTTTAATGAACAGCATTTGTTTGAAAAAGAAGTATTTTGTAATATTATAAATGTCTCTACGGTCACTTTTGATCAATTCAATGCTTCCTCACTAATAAAAAAATAAGTGCTTTCTTAATAACCTTACTTTGCATTGTAAAGTATCTTTTGCATTGTAGTGTTTTACAGTTTACACAAAAATATTAAGCAGCAAAAATAACATTTCTGAAGGATCATGAGACACATTTTTCTTATTTCAAACAAAGATCACAATTCTCCCATCATTCTGAAAAAACAACTAAACAAAATAACATGTAATTTACTAGAGGTTGTGACAAAATATTAATTGCCGCAGCCCATTTTAAAATATTTAATTAATCTGAATTTATTATGTTACTGAAAAATGGGTTGAATGATTGATTCAATGACTCACTCGTAATTACTTCATTATTGTATGAATCTGTGTTTTTGAACAAATCTCTGACTACTAATCGTTATTTGAAGTGCCAAGTTACATCAAAAGGTTATTATTTTAAACGTTACCATAGATAGTGTTTATATCCAAACTATCAATTTATAAATTTGTATCCCAGTACTTCTGTGATAATATATATATTTGTTACACTGAAATAACAAAACTGTGTGGTTAAAAACGTTTCGTATATAACAAATGCTCTCTCTGATGAGCAGCAGAGCCGAATCAGATTTTGTCAAAGGTTTAATGTAAAAAGGCCAGTTGTCGTCATTTAGTAAAGAGAAGGCATGGATGTTTGAATCGAGATCACAATCTTTTAACGATTAAGCTCTACCTCATAAGCAATGGCTACGTGTTCCTACCCTGTCATTGTATAACCCCGCCAGTCTTGTTCCCTCATTGTTGTTTGATTTGCCCCACCTGTCCTCCCCGATTGATCTTGCCTCGTGTGTCACTATTTTTTCCCCTTGATTTTGTTGTCTAGTGCTGCTTCGTTGCCTTTAATGTCGTTGAGCCGCACAAGTGAAGAGTCTAGTCGTGTCTTGTCCCGTTCTGTCGGTCCTGTCAAGTCAGTCAAGTTCAGTTATGTTCTTCCCCTTTGGGGTAGTTTTTGTTAGAATTTTTGTTAGAATTTTTATTGAATAAAAGAACCTTCCTCCTGCGCCTGAGTTCTCGCTTCCCTCCTCCTCATACTTGACATTTACTGTATTTTTGATTAAATGCAGACTTGGTAAGAATAAGAGAGCATAAACAAAGACTCATGCCCAAAAAAAGCTTTAAATCAAAATGAAACCCCTTTACTTTCATAGGCTTTATTCCAATATGTGGCACGTTTTATTCTATGTAAGGCTGAATGGATACAGCATTACACAAGTGTTAGAATATAGTGAAACTACTATTCAGAAAGACAAAAAAGAACCAGTGAAACATTTAAGGTTTTGTTTTAAACCAAGGTTGGTACCTGCAGTCGTCGAATGTGGTGCCAGGGGAGGCGAGAGCCAAGCGCTTGCGAAGTTCATCCCGTTCCCTGGTGACCTGTCTCAGCTGGAACAGGATTGTGTCCAGGTTCTCGCTGGCTGGCCGGGTGTCACTGAGCGCAGGTGGAGGCGATGAGGCTTTGGTACCTGCAACAGTGAGCACGTCACCGGAGCACAGACAAGCTCACCCAACACTAATGCAGGGCTACAGTCAACACAGATTTCACTAAAAGACCAAGACCACAATGGAGGAATCCAACTCGGAATTACATCATAACAGTAAATGACAGTATTAAATCAAGTTTTTAATGTTTATATGTCTATGAGGTGTTCTTAATATTACTACGTGCAAATGCATCAGTCAGCAGCATTGCTGAGTATTTTGCAATGTATCAAAGACAGCCTCAAAAACACGGTTCGAAACCGCATGTTTCCTACAGCCACAAACATGCAAACTATCCCGTTAATGTGCGAGGCGCGGCTTTCTACAGTGAGCACAAGAAAATATTTAAGAAGGGACAGGAACATTCTGATACATATAACAATATAGCAGGTGAATTATACATGGATGATGTATATTACAATGTTATGTTATGCCTTACTCCAGTGACTTTCTATGCCGTTCAAAGCAATTCTAAGGATGCTGATTGGTAGAAAGCAGTTTCTGACTGGCAAACAGGAAAATGGTTTGTGTAACATTAGCTACACATTGTTAGATGTTTGATAACGTAGTCAAGCCAAAGGCTAATTATATCAATTACTGTTGTGTCTAATGTTGTAGAGAGCGATACATAAAACGCATTACCATTCTGATACATCGAGTTCTAGACGGCCCTTTATAATTCGTTCTTACTCTTGTTTTTCCAAATCAGTTTCTGGTTTAAACGTATATGACTGAATTAAACCAGCATTTCCATTTTGTGTCATTGTGTCCGCCACTGTGTAGCGTTTACTACAGCTGACCGAGTGGATCAGGTGGTGTGAATGAGTGGAGGCAGGGACTCGTTTGAATACTTAAATGGAGAATTAAGTTGCTGAGTAAATTAATTGGTACCAAGTACTCAAATACGGAGTAAAATTGTAACTTTTTAAATTACAAATTTTGCACTATTGAATTATATTTATAACTGAAGCTTTGCGAAACTGACTATATATGCAGGTATTAGTACTTATTTACTTAGTAAATATTAATATTTAGAATTACATTTGATATTTTAAGTTTTAATTTTTAAATGCAGTTTTTTGTTATGATCTTTTATCATTTTTATTAGTTTTTTTTAAAATATTAATATTTATATATATTTTTAGGTTTAGTAGTCAGTAGTAGCTTTAGGACTTCGTTTTGGTTTAAGTTTTTAATATTTATATTTTATTTAAATGAATCGAGTTTTAGATAATAATAACAACATTTTTTTAGAGTAAAGCTACCATGGCAAAAAAAAATACAGGCTTAAAATGAAATCTGACCTTTAAAGCTTGACTGTACTAAAAAAAATTGCAGAGCAAAAGAAAGCTGCATAAATAAGCGTAAGCAAAAAATATGAACATGCTTGAGGTCACAATGGCAGACATTCTGAGCACTTTATGTAAATGATGATCTTTTGGGATGAGCGGCAACTAAAATTGCACTATAATCTTTTGGTCATGGACAATCTGCTGCAGATATTCAGAGAATGAATTCTCAGTAACAAAGAGGATAATCTAAATTAAAGATAAAGGCAAACCAGAGAGCATAGGATTTATCAAGATGTCATTTCATTGTCTTTCTAGGGATTTATTAGTGGAGGTTAACATGAGATATCTGGATAAACACCACAAAGCTTTTTTCCCCCAAACTTTCCAGTGTTTTAAAGCACATAAAATTTTAAAACATGAGTTCAATTAATACCAATTTAAAAGCGTGCATGACAAGATTTTAAAACAAAATAATGCATCTTTACAAATGTAAAATATCATGTGAAATATTTAGTAAAAACAAAATGTTAAGTCATGCTGTAATTATTCATTGTTCCAGGTTAATGTCTTTAAATTAAACATTTAAAATGTAAGAAAGTGATGACTAATGAAGTGATGATTTGCTTTGTGTAAATACTTCTGCAAGTGATTTATTCTCAACTGACTGTGAACAGGCCTTTTGTTGACCTCGTCATCTTAAACCCACATTGCTCCTCATCAGACCCAAACAGAAAGAGAGCATTATGGGTATCTCTGGCACAACGAAACTGCCAAGTCATTTGGACGACACTCAGCACATTCTCCATTGGCACTAAACCAGAAGAACACGGCTTGGCCTCCAGATAGATCCGCCATGCCCTCCAACACCCATTATCACTGTTCATCTGAGCCTTCAGTCAGATTTGAGTGACATAACAAATACATCATACACACCCACATGCAAGCAAGACACGATGACAATGTATGCAAAAGTGTCAAGGGTAGGAGACGAAACTCTGACATACCGACACTGCTGAGGGAGCTGCTGCTCTCGGAGTCTGATGGCATTGTGGACAGGACGCTGTAGGTGGACCCTGCGGAGGAAAAAAGCACTATTAATAACTCAACACTGACTATTACAGCTCTTTAATTAACAAAATGTTTAATGCTGGCAGAAAGGTAGCACTTTAGAAAATGCAGAATAATTAATCTGCAACTCTCTAAAGAAACACACCTAAACATTTATTGTCGGTTTGATATGTCAGATATGTCAGTTTGAATGATTATTATGTTTTCTCACAGTATTATTTTATTTTCAGTAATTCTTAGAATTTTTACTTCATTCATTCTCAAGATGACCAACACACAACTTAACAGTTTGATACTTTGTTCTTTGGATGTTCCTTGGATGAGTCATTGCTGCGCTGTTGGGGTAATTTTGGTCGGGTGGCCACTCCTGGGAAAGTTCACCACTGTTCCATGTTTTTACCATTTGTGGATAATGATCTCACTGTGGCTCAATGGAGTCCCAAAGCTTTAGAAATGGCTTTATAACCTTTCCCAGATCTCAAATAGAGATCTCAATTACTTTTTTTTCTCATTTGCTCCCAAATTTCTTTGAATCTCGACATGATTTCTAGTTTTTGGTCTACTTCACTTTGTCAGGCAGGTCCTATTTAAGTGATTTCCTGATTGAGAACAGATGTGTGTGTGCGCATACAAACACACACACACACACACACACCTTTTATTTCTTCTAATTATAAAATAAATATAAATCATCATTATAAATACACTGTCAAAATCAAGGAAACACTTAAATCACAGTATAACACTTAGTCAACTCAACTTCAGGGATATCAATCTGTCCCAATCAGGAAGCATAAGTGATTGTGAATCAGTTTCACCTGCTTTGATGCAAATGAAGGTGACAACAGGAGCACTGTAGAGGCAACAGGAAGACAACTCCCAAAAGGGAATGATTTTGCAGGTGATAGCCATAGACAATTATTCTCTCTTTACGCTTATTTTTTCTTCCTGACTGATTTGTCTTCAGTTTTGTGTTTTGTTAGGGTTCGTGTCACTGTTTGTAGAATGAGACAGAAACTGCAACCCGATCAGGTTACACAGGCAGTCCTGCTCCTCCAGGATGACACATCCATACTGGCCGTCACAAGTAGGTTTGGAGTGTCATGAATATTTTTGCAGTATGTGATGATTGTGTAAAAAAGCATTTGAAATAAAATATAATCTGTAAATAATGTAATTCTGCTAATCAAATTAATAAGACACCCAAGTTAAAAAATTATCAATATTGTAAACAACAATATCATTTAATGCCTGACATTTACAGAAATCCCAGCAAACTTAGAGGATTGAAATGATCGCACAAAACAAACAGAAAGACATTAAAAAACACAACACAAAATCCCTTTCAATTACCAAACCTATGGGAAAACATGAGCATTCCAAAATGCACTGCTTGCAAAACACCCGAGTACGTAAGCAAATATGAATAATAATAAAATGGATAATTGAATTTTTCAGATTGTTTGCGGCTCCTCCACTGCAGGGCTCCTCCTCTTAATGAGCAGAGCGTGTGGTGACAAGGACACGGTTCATTATCACAGGCCTCCAGGAGCAGCAGGCCTGACTCCACATTACACAAACACACACACACACACACTCACCCAAATCCAGCCTGGAGAAGATCACAGCCGTTCGGCTATTCCTTCACTCTCTTATCACATCATCCAAGACACAATTCTACTTTTGAAGAGCAACTTCAGCAGCAGACTTCAATGCCTCCAGCAGCCTGAAATAACTTCAGGGTAGCAATGATTTGAGAGCAAGTGCAAGTTGCAAGGTTTTTTTGGTGGGGTGAAAGGCAGATGGAATAAATAGATATTGTATAACGTCTGAAAGCAGACAGAGTCCTGAGAGTCCTGTACGGGAAGCAGGCTTCAAAAATAGACACCCTGATTTTAATGCACTCCAAACAAAAGGTACTTTGCAGTGAAAGGATGTATGGAGATACACTCAGATGAACACATGGAGCTGCACTAACTTAATGCATCAATGATTTAATGGTGGAAGATCACTTAAAAGGTTTATGGTAAAGTATAAGTATAACAGGAAGCATAAGTGATTGCTGCTTTGGTGCAAATGAAAGTGAAAACAGAAGCACTGGATAGACAACCACCGAAAAGAGAATGGGATGAGAGCAGGTTTATACCGACTACGTGACAGACGTGAAAGAGTCTGGAGATACCATGGGGAATGTTATTCTGTGTGCAACATCATCCAGCATGACCGGTTTGGCAGTGGGTCAGTAATGGTCTGGGGAAGAATATCCTTGGAGGGTCGCACAAACGTCCACGTGCTAGACAATAGTTCCCTTATCGAGGTTAGGTACCAGGATGACACCCTCATTGTCAGACCTTATGCTGGTTCCTCCTGGTGCATGATAGTGCCTGGCCTCATTTGGCTAGAGTGTATAGGCAGTTTTTAGATGAAGGTATTGATGCCATTGATTCCCAAGACTTGAATCCAATTGAGAACCTCTGGGACATTATGTATTGGAGCATCCAAAGCTGCCAAGTAGAACCACATTCTGTTCCGGAGCTACTGATGATCTGATCCAGGTGTGGGAGGAGATCCCTCAGGACACCATCCTCCATCTCATCAGGAGCCCAGACGTTGTTGTGAGAGCATACAGGAACAAGGGGGCCATAAACACGACTGACTTACATTATGAGTTAATGTGATGAACTTCATACAAGTTGGATCAGCCTGTAACCTGTTTTTTACTAAGATTTTTGGGATGATTTTGAATCTAGCCCTCAGTGTTGGTTTCCATTGACTATCACGATTTTGTTCTTAAATTGCAGAATGTATACAAATAGAATTGTTCAAATTTCATTCATTGAGATCCAGTGTGTGATTTAAGCGCTGCCTTAATTCTTTTGAGCTGTGTACATATTGGTATATAAAGCATTTTAGGTTTTCAGATAAAAACATCAAGAATTTTAGATTTGGCCCCAAGTTCATCATCCATCGACCTCAAATATTGCTTATTTCAAACGCGTTAGTGGCAACTTTACAGAACTCTAACATTAACCTAGATAAACGTGTCACTATCATATCACTATAAAGGTCACTATTATTAGGAAGTATGGAAGCTAAAGTATTAGGGCGCTAACAGCATGACATGAAGGCGTCGGCGCAATAAGTTGCATTCTTTCTTGATAACCATGGAAACAACTTTTATTTTTACTCATTTTGTTTATACAAGAAGTAATGCATCATTCAAAACTGTAAAGGTTCTACTTTTATTTACGTAATTTACAACAAAGCATTGTGCTTTTGTGCTTGGTCACAAAAAACGAACCGAAACTCAGCGTATGCTATTAAAATGTCTGCAATTTTTTATTTTAAGGCGACGTAGATGAACGTTACTACCTGCAATTATGCATAATTAACTGTTATTACTATAGTAAGTACAAGTAACTTTTTTGTTAGTAACTGTTTGATTAACTTAAGACTAACGTTTTAATCTTACATTAAAAATGAAACAAATTGAAATAAATGATAACAGTTTTTGGCAAAATTAATAATAAATCAGAACAGAGACATATTTGGCAAAGTTCATGTTGGACATATTTCAAAACAATAGCAGTAGCCCTTTCCCCGTCCTCGTGCATTATGTAGGTCAGAGATGGCATGCTTTGCCCTGGGCATCCTTTGTGTTTGTTTGTTTCCTGCTCTGCACACACTTGGTCCAACAGTTGTTTCAGGCAAGTAGACGATCAAATCCCCCAACAACCCCCCACCAACCATCACGACATGCGCTGCTATGATAAATTCAGCTGAATTTTTAAATCCTGCTATACGGCAAAAAAGTGAATCCACATGCAGAGAATGAACATGCTCTGAGTGTCTTCCTGAAAAATGAACCAAACGCTGAAGCTTAATAATGGATGAACTCAAGAACAGAATCTAGCAGAATCAGTTTGTATGAGGTTGATCTTGAGTAACAAGATCTTATTACACCATGATGATGATCTATTCAAACATTGTCTCATAGGCTACATTTTACACAGCAGCAGAATACGGTTGTCTGTTTTTGAGCACCAAATATGGTTATGTTCACTTCAGACACAGTTCAGTTATAAACCAGAGTGGCGACCGCATTTCATAACCTCCTATAAATCTTCACACATACACAAAGATGATTCATTAACAACTGAATGATGAACTCGCAGATTAGTGCATAAATCAATATTGTGTCAACTTTCCTGCTTTTATGGGGGTCCCTTTAATCGATATTTACTAGTAACTGTGTTATGTAATTGGGGGGGGGGGGGGGCGGACTATTGGGGAGATTTACATTTACGCATTTGGCAGACAGTTTTATCCAAAGTGACTTAGATTGCATTCAAGGAACACATTGACATTCTTATCAGTTCTTGCTTTCCCTGGGGATCGAACCCAAGACCCTGGCGTTGCATTGTCACACTCTACAGTTTGAGCTAGAGGAAAGCTTGGTTGGAAGATTATGGTCAATGAAGCATTTTTATGCCATATATTATTAAAATACTATATATATATATATATTATATATATATATATATATATAGTATTTTAATTTTATATTATATATATATATATATATATATAGTATTTTAATAATATATGGCATAAAAATGCTTCATTGACCATAATCTTCCAACCAAGCTTTCCTCTAGCTCAAACTGTAGAGTGTGACAATGCAACGCCAGGGTCTTGGGTTCGATCCCCAGGGAAAGCAAGAACTGATAAGAATGTCAATATATATATATATATATATATATCCCTTTGTGTGTAAACGTATATATACAAACAAAGAGTACATTAAACAGTTTTATTTAAACTAGTACTTTACAAGATTGTGTGTTATGAAGTGTGTAAATGAAGTAATAGGAGTTTAGGAATCATTTCTGAAAACAATTTTGCACAAACTGACACCACTATGGTAGCGTGTTGTAAAAATGATGTGCAACAACTACCTGCCACAACAAAGCTGCATTAACTAGAGCCTGAGTGGTTTGTCCATTCATGCTAGAGGGTTGGCAACGAAGGCGTCAGAACGAGCCTGATAAATTATTCTGTTTACACACATTTCAGCGGTCTAAATCAGCCGACTTTGGCTGTGCTCCTGCTGCATTAAATCTGAATTCGCCCCAGCACAAGCTGAAAGACAGAGAGCAATGTGCCTCAGGAGAAGACGCATCACATAACACAGCCTTTGTTCAGTCACTTTTACATGAGTCGGCATGGCAAGCCTGTGGTACAGAGGGCAAGGTGCAAAGGAAGCGGCCAATCAGAGTCAGTCATGTGACATGGCAGTGTATGCCGTCGGTCTGGTAATAATGTGCAGTGAGGAGAGAGACATCTGCAGACAAAAGAACTGGACTCTCACGTATCAGGTGATGTCACACACAGATACAGGGATATTCCCACTTTTGACAAGCCTGGAGAAAAATCTGAGGGGATCAGAGGTAATCCAACACTCGTTCAATACAATGACTGAATAACCCCAGGACATCTCGTGAACACAAAGCACTGAAACAGAGGAACCAAAAATCGAATTACCACTACAAGTGCTGCATCTGATATTCCTTGGCATTTGGTGGGGGCTTTTAATCCAAAGCACACTAACAGCAGGAAAAGAGCCCCTGGACTAAGTTCAGCACTCGTCTCAATGGCAGCGCAGTATTAGAGCAAGATTGCGATCTCAGTAACTCTAGTTCTTGGTCACGCCTACTAAAAGCACCAGTCTCTGAGCTGCCAACAACATCTCATCACTTCACATGTCACTCCAACCACAGGCTACCTTTGTGGGTCGTGGGCAAATTCTGCTTCTCTCGGCACATCTTACAGAAATGTGTCATCTGATGGCAAAGCAAACTTTAGAGCCATTTCTTTGGCCCTAAATGTAGCACTTAACAGAATTCATCTGTAGGAAATATAGCGTTTTTGAGAGATGTCTCTTGTGTTTACAAAGGTTGCATTTCTTTAAAATCCACATCAAATTGAATATTGTGAAATATTATTACAATGTAAAATAGCTGTTTTCTATTTGAATGCATGTAAAAACTGAATTTTCACCATCATTCCTCCAGTCTTCAGAAACCCTGGTCCCCAAACCTTTGAACGGAAGTGTATAATTAACTAGTTGAGGGCTATTCTGAAGGACTAGTCAGCTAGTTAATATTAAGGAAGCCTCTATCAATCGGTTTAGCGATGGTCAAAGAAATGCATACATTTAAATTTATTTAGCACACTGAAGCAAAGAACATCTAGCCAAGATCACTGGTTGGACTCCCAGAGAACGCATGTCCTGATGTATCTGAATGCAATACAAATTTCTTTAGATAAAAGTGTCTAGCAATAAATGTAACTATAAATAAGCTAAATATCCATCTATCTTTTTTACGCATCACAGTTCAGAGTAAGCATAAGCAATAATATTGCTCACAGCCAGTAAAGTCTGAAAATAACAGCCTTAAATATTCATTGTTAAAGATGGTGAATGTGTTACAAAAGCATTACTCTGATGACTGCAGTGGTTGGTGCTCTAAAAAGGATGAATTTAGAAACACACTTATGCATGAGAGTGAAGACGACTGTGCCGACAGTCGAACAGCACACTAAAATCTTCTGAGAGAAAAGTAACAAAAAAAACCGACTAAATTTAGAATCTAAGAATCTCTTAAATTTTCTTTAAAAAGTCCAGACAGTCCTTAAAGTCCCACTGTAGTCAATAACTACACCCCTTAAAACTAATCTTTGATCATAAAAGCTACATATTTAAACTTGTCCTGTGAAAAAGTTTATTCGTGTCTTAAAATAGCTTTAAATATATGCAAATGAGCCCAGTCTCCTCTCACTTACACAGGCTTGATGTATTCGAGTGGTAATGCGTTTTATGCATCGCTTTTAACATCAGACACACAACTGTAATTGATATGATTGGCCTTGGCTAGACAACGTTATCAAACGGCTAATAACGTGTAGCTAATGTTACACAAGCCATGTTCCTGTTTTCCATCTCATAGTCAGACAACTTCTTTCTAACAATCAGCATCTTTAGAAACGCTTTGAATAACTTTGAACGTTAGTGGAGAAAGGAATATAATGCATTTTCAACATATAACCGGCGGGCTATACCAGATTTTACAAACCCCGCGCTGGTGCGGGTTATATAAGGGTGCGGGCTATATCACAAAAAAAATTGCATGTAATAATATTTTAACATATTTCTTACGTCCCTAAGGACATACGTTTTTTTTAAGGTATTTTCTTTCTTGCGAGGGTTGTTGTTTCTGGCGCTTGTACTATCACTCTGACAGCTGGCGCTGATAGGCTGTCTGACCTGTCAATCATGCAAGAAGACGTGATTGGCTGTGCTGCATGAGGGCGGGCTCTTCTCATCTGATGATCAACACCTGTGGAAACGCTTCTTAAGGGACGTGCTGCTGCACAGCGGGAGACACTGCTTTTTCTTTTTGTTCTGATTCTGACTTGTGTTTGTTTTCTTTTTGTTTCAATTTCATGCACAAGCACTGTGTACCGAGCCTCAACAGTTATGGATAATTGATGTCATGCGAGCAACATTCGAAATTCGAACCGTGAACAAAAAAAAGGTCATAAATCTATGGGTGCGGGTTATGCCAACAATTTTTTACACAAAACGATATCCGAGGGTGCAGATTATCTGCGGGAAACTACGGTAGTTCATCATAACATCGTAATATACAATTCAACAAAAATATATATACACAGGATAACCTGGCTTCTATTGAGACAGCATAGTCTTCAAAGCATTGTAATGATATGCTAAAGCCCACCGACACATTAAAGCAATTGGTTACAAGGTAGTTTGTGAAACACCGGCGATTTCAAACCAAATTTGAGACTTTTCTTTCATATCAGATAAGGAGAAAATACTCCGCAATGATGTTGACTGATGAATTTGCACATGGTTTGTCTTAAAGCATATTAAAACCCCACATAGACACATTCACCACAGGGGTCTTTAAAAGCATCAACCATCTGATTGTGTTGCAGTGAGAGGTACATAATGCAGGCTTACTCTAATATAGCATCTCCCTACAGGACACATGGCCTGTTTTCCAGGCCACTGTAGTGCTTCCTAGAACAACCTCCACGTCCCAGTCTGATCACTCCTGCAAAGACTAACAGGCATCAGGACTTCGTCATCTCAAGTCCTCCTGGGGAGATCGTACGTAATAGCCTGAAAGTTGTAATTACAATGTGATGTGCATGCAAGTGATTTTAATCATTCTTTTTACACTTACTGATACAAAGAAAACCTTTTAGTGCTCATGCAAAAAATAAATGTATTATGCGTGTAAATTATGTTGTAGGCATTTTAATATTCTTGTGCAGCAACACAGAGAATGACTGGAAAGGAAACGGTCACAAAAACCTTAAGGAAGGTTAATTGAGACAGCAGTACACAAAATATGCACAACCCTAATTTCCAAACAAAACTGTCAAATTTTAATACAATGTACAAGTCAGTGAGAGGGTTTGTTTGAAAGACATGAAAAATTTGATTCAGTAAGGACGATTGAAAATGACAAATTCATCAAAAATGACAGTAAAAGATCAAGTATAAAAGATTTTAATTTCAAATAAAAGCTGTTCTGTTGAATCCTGGAGTTCAATTTCCACAAAAACATTATGCAGCACAACTGTTTTTAACATCGAGAGTAATAAGAATTGTTTCTTGAGCAGCAATTCATCCTATTTAAATGATTTCTGAAGGATCATGTGACTTAAGACTGGAGTAATGATGCTGGAAATTCAGCTTTACAAATCAATGAAATGATTTACATTAAAAAAGAAAACAGTTATTTTAATTTGTAATAATATATCACAATATTACAGTTTTTATTGTATTTGTGATCAAATACATTTATGCATTTGGCAGACAATTTATCCAAAGCGACTTCAAGGAACATTGATATTCTAATCAGTTCTTGTTTTCCCTGGGAATCGAACCCATGACCTTGACATTACAAGCACCATCCTCTACCATTTGAGCTACAGGAAAGCAATAAATGAATACTGATAAATACAAATAAATGCAGTATTGGTGAGGAGAAGAGGCTCTGACTCTGATATGACTCTGATATGAAGGGCAAGATTAGACCATCACATCTCTGTATATTTCCATTACCTCACAACTAGCATCTAGACTGTGGCACTTCCACAGTTCCTCTGCAATTAAGCAGCTTGGGAACACTTTAAAATGGTAATGAGGTCTTTCTTGATAGCTCTGCCTCTCAAAAAAAAAAAAAGCAAAGCTCTGAGTAAAACTAAAAAGCTAGTGTCCTTTTAAAGCGACCACATCTTTGTGGTGTTGACACAGTATCATTTTGTCTCCTTTAATTCCAGTGTTAGCAATCATTCATGCATTCTGCAGCCATTAAACGATCAGGCGCTGCTAGTGAGTGTTCACACCACAAATTGAGCTGAGATCAATACTGTTTGAGCCAATGTGAAAATGTGCATGATCACATCATTATCAAGAGGGAAATAGCTTTGTGCCCATCACTTTTTAGTGATAAAGTGTTAAGCTGAAGATAGATCGGTCGGTCTAGATCCAAAAATAAATGAGAGCCGCAATATTGACTAAAAGGAGTGCAGTCTCAAATGCGTTCCATCTAGCGATGTGGATATAAGCTGAAGCTGACATGCAAAATATAAAAGACAGAGGCTATCCTGTCCTTGAGTGTGACGTTACGAGGCAGGGATACTAAAAAAAACGCCTTAGATCTGAAGTGATGGCCTTGAATCAGAGTGGCATCAGTATTAATATTTCATGGCGTGAGCTGTGCATCACAAAGTCATGAGTAGTGCACGTCTACAGAATAAACTCCGCTTCATTCACAAAACCACTTAAGCCTTTAGACTTTTGCCAGGCTCCACGATCACATTGATGGCAAATGTTTCAACTACGCGTTAACACTGCAAACTCTCAAAACAATTCCACACGTGTAATGATGTTCATCTGCAAAACTGTTACCCAATCAGCAATTCACTTCCCAGTTTTGAGTGTTTGAAAGAGAGGGTATAGAAAACAGGGTATTTCTTCTCAATTAGGATGGGCTTCTTTACAACATTTTGATGACATTTTAGGTGTACCTCGAAGAACATTATCGTATTTTCCCGCATATAACCCGCAGACAAGCTGCACCCTCATATAGCCCGCGGGTTATGTGTAATAAAAAATGTTGGCATAACTCACACCTTTATATAACCCGCACCCATAGATTGATGAACTTTATGTAAATTCACATTTCGAAATTCGAATGTTGTTCGCATGACGTCAATTATCCATAACTGTTCAGGCTAGAAAACACAAGTCAGAATCAGAACAAAAAGAAAAAGCAGTGTCTCCCGCTGTGCAGCGGCACGTCCGTTAAGAAGCGATTCTACAGGTGTTGATCATCGGAAGATCCCGCCCTCATGCAGCACAGCCAATCACGTCTTCTTGCATGATTGACAGGTCAGACAGCCTATCAGCGCCAGCTGTCAGAGTGATAGTACAAGGGCCAGAGACAACAACCCTCACAAGAAAGAAAATACCGCAAAAAAAACCTTACATCCTTAGGGACGTAACAAATATATTGAAATATTACTATGTGTACAAAATTTGTGATATAGCCCGCACCCCCTCCGGCGGGGTTTGTAAAATCTGGTATAACCCACGGGTTAAATGCCGGAAAATACTTTTTTTTTTTTAAAGGCAGTTCATGAGCCATTTAACAACTCTTTTTGATATACTGTTAGACTGTAACGTTCCCTGTCCGCTGCACTGATCGACTGGGATTCAAGTGGACAGCCCCCATGGTCTGTAAACAGTGCAAGCTGCTGATGGTGCAGTTCATTTAAAACAAAAGCCCTGTTGTTTCTGTACTGGCCCTACATTTGACTGCATGGAGGAGTTGCCCGCTAGCCCGCTGTGGACAATCCCTAGCCCTAGTTTACCCAAGTGAAACAACTGCATTGCTGCTCATTTAAACCTGAGACGGCCTATAGATCACACCAATAACTTCAGATGGTAAACCATGGCATCAAACATCTCTGAAACTGCAGATTTAAAAGAAATTATCAAGGATGTTTTGGCTCATGGAATTGTGCAAGTCTGGCTATTTGAATATCATCTAGAACACATAAATCTCACTCTCCCTGTCCTGTTAGAGAGATTGATCGGCAACATTGATCTTTTGTCTCCCCACGTTGGTTGATTTATGAGGCCGTGAACAGGAGAGTCCTTCCACGGAGAGACATGCTGTTTGCAGTTCCTTTAGCTTGCGTGCTGAACAGTTGGAGCTGCCGCTACAATCCTATCCTCTGAACCGATCCAGCCCCTCCTCCATGACTCTGAGCCCGTCTGTGCGTGTGTGTGTGTTAAGAAAGACCTGGCAGTGAAAAGAGATGAAGCCCAACAGCGGCAGCTCGGGAGAATGACTTCAGCTCAACTCGTCATATATGCATACGGCAGAGTCGTTTCAGGCTGCTTGGAGCCTGCAGGGGGACAAGGCTGATCTTTAGCTCTTACTAACATGGCTAAACGTAATAATCATATGAACTGAATCACTGCACTAAAGAAAATTACGCTTTTGAAATACCTTTCAGCTCAAATCAGCATAAGCCCCACACAGGATACATAGCATCTTCAGAGGAAGGAAACTAATCTGGAGATGAATAACCACAACTGGGAATAGGAAATATATACAGCTGCACGTGTGTGGGAGTGTGTGTGTGTGTGTGTGGTTAGTGTACACAAATAAATGCACAGTGTCAGGTGGGACTGTGCCAGCTTGCACATGCTTGCGCACTGTGTGTGTGCGCGTGTGTGTAAACGGACAGTAATGCTCTACACCAGAGGCTCTCCATGGGTGGGTCGCAGATCTGTTGTGATAAGGTCGTGAGCAGCGAGGAGGAAGAAGAATGCAAAATGCAAATAATAAAATAAATTAAACATAATATTTCTAATATATTAGGAGAAAACAAGAGGATAAGGGGGAGAAAACTCATTCAGTTAAACTTTAATTATATTTACTCTGACACTTGGAGAAAGCCAAATTAAACAATATAAAAATAAAATTACGTTGATTTACATTTAATCATTTAGCAAACGCATTTATCCAAATAGCGACTTACAAATGAAAAGAATCGAATTTTAGAACAACTGAACTCTAGTTTTTTTTTATTAATGGCAATAGATTAGAAAATAACACATATAGTACTATACACATGACAGCAATGTAAAAAAATAGAAAAAATAAGCAGGCACAATTAAATATCTAACATCAGGTATTTATTCAAAATGCAGGAATGAATGCAATTTATTCCTGTGATGAATCTGAATTTTCAGCAATTTTCATCTCTCCAGTCTTAAAACGCATGATCTTTAAGAAATCATTTTGATATGATGATTGGTATTCAAAAACAATTTCTATTATTATTATCAATGTCAATATTTTTAAATAAAAAGGATTTAATTTTCTTCAGGATTCTTTAATAAAAAGAAAAATAAGGGATCTGCACTTATTTGCCATTAAAATATTTTGTAAATATGTTTTTACTTTCACTTTTGATCTTGCCCACTGAATTCTGCACGCTCACGAAAACTCCTGTTTAACAACAAAAAATATCTTATTTACATTGTGTTTCTCGGTTATAATGAAAGGACTTACAACGATTTGTGTGCGTTTTCCACGGTCTGAAGTGGATTCTGACTAAATTAATGACATGAACCTCTGATAGGACATTGCGTTCACATGATTAACAAGTATGACTGTGATTGGCTGCTGCTCAACGCTTGGAAAAACACGCTGTAAATCGATCCCTTTGACAATCAGAGAGCGCTCAAACTAACACAAACGAGAGTGTTTTAAAGCAGGGCTGGATGGTATATCGAGTTGGTACAATAAATAAAGCAATACCATCTATATCGATATATATTAGTTTGCAAACGCATCTGAAAAGGACAAAGAGAGCCGTTTCGGGGAATGTGCATGATCCAATTTGTCTTAAGCATTAGAAATGCTTTAATATAAATGCTTCAAAATAACTGGTATGGTATAGCTAATATGTATAATTAAAAGCAGCTTACATCTGTCCGGTTACATCTGCTGACAGATACTTGTGCTGTTTTATGCACATTAAGATGTGGTGTTTTTCTCTAGGTATATTCTCCATCCATAAATGTAAAAAAAAAAAAAAATCATGCAAATATTTCCATTTTGCAGTCAGGAGAGGACCAGCTTTCTGCAAACAAATCTCACATGCGAGCCAAACAGACAATGTGCAAATAAAGTATTAATGCAAAACTTTGACAAAACTATTAAATAGCCAAAATACTTTTTGTCGGACAATAAATGTGTCAGAATGTGTAGAATTTTAAACCTACAAGAAAGTGTATTTTCATTACATTAAAGTGATTATAAAATTAGTTTGGGTTTTTTCTTCTTCATTTTTGATTTAGTGAATTTAAAAATAAAATAATTATTTTTGCTTTTAGAATTGTAACGTTATAATGTTAGAATGTAATGTGATATTAGCCCCTTTTATGAACGTAATATATAGCATAGACAACATTACATTCACTATATTTGTTTTCATAGCCTTATATGTGAAAAATACAGATTTAAAAAAATAATAATAGAAAAACGTTGAAAATACAAAGATATACCGCATAATTGCAATTTAACCAGAAAATAGAGTTTTTTTGGGGTTTTTTGAGACAGCTCGCCCAACCCTATCGGAGAGTAGTGCATATACAGTCCCAGAAATGCTGGTACAGTCTTTTTTATTTTTTAGCCACGACTGGTATGTTTAACAACCACACTCCATCCATGATGTACCAATAAAGAAGCCATTAAGCTCACACATCTCAACCTGTATCATTACAAAATATAATCAACTGCAATCATTCCAAACCATTTTTCAGACTCCAGATCCATTCTTAAAGGTCTACGAACACAGCACATGTATGTTCAAATCGATTCGCCATGGTACCCTGGCAAGTGTGTTTCCATGGAAACAAGTCAACCCATAGCCTATTCCATAGACGTGCGTCAGGGAAGCACTTGGTTTGAACAAAATGAAAATGGAAATGATATGACCCATGTCATGAGCAGTGAAACAGAAGCACATCTCCATAGGATAGTCCAGGGGGAAAAAAATCTTTATTTCAGTTACCCATAATGCCTCTCTCTCTCTCATCACTGGTAATAGCTTGAAGACGTGGAGCATTGACTGAGAAACCCTAGTGTGATCTTTGCATCCAGGGTCAATCGATACTCAATAGTTCTTTCATCCTCATCTGTAACACCACATTTCAACCGGCAGATGAAGCCTGTTCCACCCTGGTGGTCTCCTCCCTTTATATTGGATCGGTTTATCACCAATCCAACACTAAAACCCTCATGTAACAACTTTGTTATATCATAAAACAATTACACCATTGAAGCAAAACGCTGAACTCAAAATTTGAGCTCTTCAGATCAGGAAGAACAACACAATCATCACCCATGCAAATGCAAAGAGGTCTTAAAAATAGAGGTGTTCAGAACAATGCCATAGTAGAACCATTTGGGGGTTCACCAAATGAACCCCATCTTTCCTAGTTTTTAAGAACTTTTTAATTATAAAGAACCTGGAAAGGTTCCATGGATGTTAAAGGTTCTTTAAGGAACCATAGATGGCAAACAAAAAAAACATGTGACACGGAAATGAACAGATTTCTACAGAAATAAGTCATTATGCATTTACACAAATAAGTACATGTATCAGTGATTCTCACGAAAACATGGTTTTAAAAAAGTCAAACATGAAAATTAAAAAAATGCTTGAATTAATAAAGAATGATTTCAGACATTTGAACTAAAGTTTGAATTATTTTTGCACATTTTAAAAACATTATCTTACAATTTAAGACATTTTTTAACAATTTCCAAAATTCTAAATTCTAAGTCCTAAAAATTCTCATCACCGCAACAGTCTGAAAACATCAATGTTGTTAGAAAAGCTAATACATTTTAAAATTTTTAAAATTGGATTATTAAGAATAATGCACAGTAATTTGAAATTCTGAAATAATGTTTATTTTTAAATTAACAGGATTTTTATTTTGAATGCTTTTTCTCATTACCGCAACGCCTTCCACAATTTACAACAATTTTTTTTTAGAATATATACAAAAAGAAAAGACAAAAAAAATGCTCAACTGCTTCTGTAGCTCAGAAAAATGTATCTAAAATAAGTCAAGCATCAGTTTTACTACACATGTGCTCTAATTCACATCATGAATCAAGCATGATGGGCATGTCCATCACTTTAACTGCCAATTCCAGCCTTTACTATTGATCCAAAGGGGGGTAAAAAATAACTGAAAACATCCTGCAACATCATTTCATCATGTTGACATCAACATCACAATAAATCAAAAACATGACTTCATCATCATCATCATCTACAGCTGTCAATCACACACTGAAAGTACTCCAATACAACTCATGCTCAATTTGTTAGGACTTTCACATTCACCTTCAAGAAAGTAATCCCACCAGACATTGTGTTGCAACGTGCTTGATTCACGCTGTGCATCAGGTCACACGCTGAGTGTTCACTCCCAATCCAGCCAGACTGCAATCCCAGCACTTTACTACTGAAGCAAAGCTAAAAAGAACTGAAACAATGACCTGCATCATCTGCACAATACCCTCATCATCTATGCAAACGCAGAGACGTGTTGAGATGCATGCAAATACAGAATATACAGCATTCAGACAACACATTGTCTATTGCAAAACACTCAAATTGAATGTTCAACTCATAGGCAACTTCTGTAAAGACTTCCACATGCATCTGGAAGCAAGTTAGACCACCAAACATCTGTGATGTGATGCACAAGATGAATCAAGCACGCCGGTCTGCACAGTGCAGCTTACCAGAGTGATCTGCTGGTCCTGCACCGTTGGGGAAGAGGGCAGAGTACAGGTGAGGGTAGGTCTTCTCCAGGGCCACACAGAGCTCCAGGAAATGGTCGCTCTGCTTGTTCATGAGCATCTTCAGGAGCTGCTCCACTTTCTCAGCACTGGAGGAGCAGTTTTGGTCCAGCTCGAAGGCTTCCTGTTCGCTGAGGCTTCCCGATTTACTCAGTAGCTCTATAAGCCGGTCGGCATCAGTGATGGAGTCCAGTAAGTTCTGGTGGTACTGGTGTAGTAACTCTTTGTGCTTGGGCTCCATTGCAGTTCCCTAGCTAACTAGCTAGCTCCGTGCTATCGCCGTAGACCCGATTCCCCTCACACAAACCCGATGAATGCAGCAGCAACTTCTTCCTATCCGCTCACTTGTAGGATTTGAGCCAAGGCGCCATGAGATGTGATGGCTCAACCAAGCGGGTTTTCATTACAAACAGCAGAAAGGCACAGAAGCCATGTTTGTTGCCTGAGGCTGTTGACTGCACTAAACAGCGAGACATTTCTCCGGATCACTTACGCGAGGCAACTTCGGTCTATTGTCCCCTGCGCTTTCGTGGAGAACATGTTCGTCCGCGTTTATAGTTTCTTCTTGGACATTTATTTGGCGCTGTACGGACTCAAGTGTGAGCAAAAGTAGCGCAACTCTTCTAGCGTTCCTTACTCAAACTGTACGCTCCGCCATGTCTCGGTATCTCAGCAGCTGCTGCCTCCTGTCAATCAACTTCCCGTGCGATGCCCATATTGGGTAAAGTGGGCGGGGTTTCCGTCCGAGACACACCTGGTTTTCTCCAATGGGCGTGGACTACTGTTCAAAATCTCGGGAAAAAAGGGCTACACACTTATGAAGATGATGTATCATGACATAACAAGTGCAAGGGGGTTTTACGCTGGAACATGTGCTGTACACCGCACTGCTTGCCTTTGATTTTTAGTAAATGTGACTGTGCTAGTTTGTCATTTTATCACAATTTTTAAATACACAAATAAATAGTAGCCACGGGTGCTCATTGAATAGGGTGAATTTAGGTGGATTGGGACACTTACATGAGAGGTAGAAATATACCCAAAAACTTGGTTAAATGTAAAAACCCTTTAATGAACATTATCAATCATGTTTTATTGACTTAGCCTAGTTCATTAAAGACTTTTATGCTTTATTATTATGTAATGTAATAATTGATTACATTACCAGAACTGAATCAACACTGAACCGACTTTAGCTGAACAAATGCATTATTTTCCTGTTTTCTCAGTAAAGCTGCTTTGAAAAGATCTGTATTGTATAAAGCGCTATGTATAAATAAAAGTGACTTGACTTAAATAAATGTATGACTTAATATAAATAAGCGATTTGACAAAAGTAAACAAATTCTTAAATCAAGATGCATTCACTCGAGAAGCAAAATGAATCAAGATATTAAGTATTGCTTTCTAGAAATCTGTGCTTAAAACAAGACAAAACATATCTATTTTCTTCTACCACTAATAGGCCTTTTTAATTAGTCAGTTCATTTTGACAATTTTTAAAGAAAACAATACTTAATATATACAGTCATTTTCCTTTTCAACTACAGATATCTTCTTTTTTTTATACCTGTAATAGATAACAAGAAAAATACAGAGTAGAAAATTATTGATTTTCAAAGATTTACATGAATTAACACCAAATTCCACATTCTTGATTTTTCTGTTTTGTATAGCATGTGAAAAATGATTTCTCTGATTTATCTATACTGTCACTTTTTATTTAAAATAAAATGTATCATCCATATGAGCAGCATTACATTTTTGATTTATGATTAATGCTGAAAGTTCACGTTACTGTGCTGAAAGCAGCAACACTGTGAGCTGAAAGAGTGTTTACACATCTTCATTAGCAGCAGCTCAGACCGCTTTATGGATGAAGAACTAAGGTTACGAGGAGTTCACAGAGGCCACGCAGCTGGGTTTTTTGCATAATGAAAAGAAGATTAGTAAGCATCCGGTCAATTATTATTTAGCCTATACCTCAAAAGAGAGATAAACATGGGATTAAAACAGAGTCGTTTTATTGGACTACCAAAGTAGATAAGAAGCAAAGGATGTTTGTCTGACACATACAAACATGATGAACTAATGAACTATCAGTTCTCACAGGATCTCTCTCTATAGCGTATCATGGAACTCATTTTATTTCTGCTAAGGTTATGCAAGACCTCACAGAGTAACAGACCTAATAGTATCATTTGGAGAAATCTGCAATGTTTTAAAGACAGTGCAACCTGTCATACACGATCCACTCTGATCAGGATTCGAACCAGTCTTTGACATGGTTGGCAGGCGCATTAACAAGGACGCTAAAGACTAGCATCTTGCAAGCGTGCCTCATGAGGTCAGGGGAGTGAAGTAGTGTAGTAGTATTAAGATACGGACTTAAGACCATTGTTTGAAGGTCTTGGTCTTGTCTCGGTCTCAACCACTTTTGTACTTGGTCTTGTCTTTGTCTAAGAGGACTCTGGATTTTATCTCAAGACCGGTCAAGACCACTAAATTGCCAATGCATTGTCTGATTTATTTGTTAACATCATTACTGTGATTTGATTAAAACGTACTCCCTAAAATGCAATCATGCCTAAACTTTAGACACACGTTTTTGCTAGTTTGCTAGACAATAGATACAGAACTTTTCGTTGAATTTGAGGAGTGCTGGTCTGCTCTTGGGCTTGACTCAGTCTTGCCCTGCAATGGTCTTGTCTTGATCTCAACTCTACAAAGTCTTGGTCTTGTCTTGGTCTAGGTGGTCTTGACTACACCTACTGGCCTATGTCCGTTACACTAAACCAACTCCCCTAAGTCTCGCTTCCACTCGGATCACTGCACCAAATATAACTGGTCTCAACTTGCCCCGAGTGGGACTCGAACTGGGATCTCAAGGGTGGGAGGTTGGAACGCTAACAAGGATGCTAAAGACTGCAGTCGTTGGGGCGTGTCTTGAGGCTAGGGGAGCGAGGTTTAAACACTCAACACGTCTGTTACATTCAACCCCCTAGGCCTCGCTCCCATTCGGGTCACTGCACCAAATGTAACTGGTCTCGACCTGCTCCAAGCTTGAACTGGAGTCTCAGGTGTGGGAGTTGAGCGCGCTAATAACGGGGTTTGAGGTCTTTTGAGGTCAGGGGAGTGAGGTTTACACACAAAGCTCTTACTGGCTTACATCTGTTACATCGGCATTTGAAAGTTACAAAAGTCTTTTTATCTTTATTGTGATGTATATCTGGGTAAAAAGAAAAAATAGGGCAGGATTTGATTTTGTACAGCGAGAATTGATTGGATGAGTGACAGGTTGTCCCAACCTTACGGCAGGAAACGTCATCAGAGACGAGATGATGTTGCACGAGGGAGGGGAAGTATTTTGATTAAAGATTACACCGTACCACCTGACCACGGCAGATTTAAGGTGTGTTCGACTTGAAGTGGATAATTAAAGTGGAGATCAATTAATCACATTCTGAAAAATTAAAAAAAAACTCATAAGAGACCGACACATAAAACAGTGGTGGTGATAGACTGATGTTGAAAAGACAAAAATTACTATGATGGAGTTATTTAGAGTTAATTCCATCCAGGATTTTGAGTTTTTCATGTAAATACTATAGCATGCAGAGGGAAAACACAATCAAAGATTCAGGTTTAACAAAAAATAAAAGAGAAGATTAAGATGTGTATGAACAGATGTTTGGGTTTTATCTTATCCAATGATTATATATAAGTTGATTGCTCCTATTGGAGCCTCATTTGTAAGCCCAGAATAAAGTTTTTAATTTTGAATGGATTTTCACTTCAGTTATTATATAAATGATTAAAGACTGCAGTATTAGGCTATTTTAAAAAAAGTAAAAATAAAGCAATCACATTTCAGAGGGAAAAGGTTAAAAGTGAAAAAAAAAAAGATTGATGTAATTTTTCTATCCTCCATCGTTGTATTTGAAATGAACAGGGCAAGCCTGCCCTCTATTGGTGTAAATACGAAAATAACTCCAGGCAAATATGTTTGGCAGCATTGGCTTGTCGTTCTCGCCACAGTAATATTTATTCTCAGATATTTAGTTATTTATATCCAATATTTTGCGTTTAAACCCTTAGATTAATGAGCAAACGCATATGATTATGTATTACATAATAAAAGTCCACTCTCTACTAATTCGTTCCAGAAATTATTTAAAAATGTCCCCGCCATCTTGCGTTCTCTACTTGTCTAACTCAATAATGCTTGATGCTTGCCGTCCTCAGCAGTTTGCCCTTGATATGAAGAAGCGAACAGGCTGTTGGATGGCATTAGTTTTACGCTGATTTGGAAGCAGTGACACTTCAGACTCGCCCTGCACTGCGGGGAGAACTGCTAATGATGGATGCATCTTATGATTCTCTCACTGAGCGAAAAATCTCCTCAGCCATTAAAATCTTTCTTAAACACAGTTTCAGTAAAAGGGACACAAATAGTAAAATGATATACGAAATATTCAGCTTTCTAGGTGGCCTCTTTGGCTGGCAAAGGGATTGTTCACTTAAAAATGTAAATGCTGTCATCATTTACATTTCCACCCCTGTATGGATTTTTTTGTTATGCTGAACACAAAAGAAGATATTTATGAAGACTTTGAGTAACCAAACAGTTGATGGTTATAATTGTATGGAAAAAACAACTATGGAAGTCAATGGTACCATCAACTGTTTAGTTACCAACATTGTTCAAAATATCTATCCCATTAAAATAGTGTAATATCATAATATATACCAATCACACTCTATTTCAATAGCACTAAATGCCTTATATTTTTTCACTACTATTAAAGTCAAAGGCAATTGTTTGACTGCCAATATTCTTCCAAATATCTTCTTTTGTGTTCAGCAGAAGAAAGAAATGCATACAGGAACGACAGGTAAGTAATGACAAAATGTTCATTTTATGGGTGAACTATCCCTCAAGTACTTTTTTTTCTTCATCATGTAATTTAATGAGAGGTTTGATACATATATATTCAGCTCTAATTATGCTAACTTTTTCCAAGGTAGTCGCTTTAGATATGAAGTCTCCTAACTTTATTCTATTTATTGTAATGCTTGTCATGCCTGATCTGGCAGGAATAATTATACGAATGCGTACATTAATATTTATCAGGGTGTTTTGAGGTCACAGTTGAATTGGCTTCGGAAGTCAGCACTGATAGTACCAAAGGGGGCTGTTGAAGAAAAACCAAGTTAATTTGAGTTGAACGCTTGCGTTATAATCTCTTTCAGGCAGGATTTACTTAGAATTTCATATGTGTGTTTTTGGCTCTGTACAGGGTAAGCAAATGAGAAACACAAAGACAGCACCATCGTTTTCTCTTTTTTTGCCTCAATATGGCGGTGGCTGAAAATCATAACAGCTATAACAACAAAGAAATGTCTATAGTAAAAAAAAAAAACATATTTAATAATGCATATGATGCAGTAAATATAAATGTCTTTACTATAAAATGCTCATTTAGTTATGCTGAAAATGATGACTAAAATTAACATTTATGGCACATTTTCACCAGTATATTATGTATATTACTTAAATGTGTGAAAACAGTTTTGGCATTCAGATGTACACACAACACTTAATCCTGAATTTCCTTGAGAGCAAACGAAGCAAACTAGGAGGAAACAAATGCATCCAAAACACATGCATTCTTTCTGATAAACAATAATTTGCTAAGCCACCGCTTTCAGCGTAGAAGGCACGTAAAGATACATAGTTGGCTACTTTCAAAGTTAAAGACAGCACTAAAACAGCATGAAACGTGACATGCAGCATATATGCACACAAGTGCCTTTGCATCGAGTACAATAGAACATGCAAGTATGTAATAAGAGTGCAATATAGAGTAAGGCGTAAGATTGGCGTGGCTTCATGTCCTCTGCGTGTTGGTGATCATCTGTAGTGTCTAATCGCTTCCACCACAGAGCTTCAGCAGTAGTTTCTTATAATCCCCTGAAGTATCTCCCTATAAATAGATAAGTTTTATTACAAATATCATTATAAATCTGTTGTTTTCTTTTCTAAAATAAAAAAAGAGAAAAAGTAAAGCATGGTTTGACGGGTGGTTACATAGGCACTCACAGATATGGCTGTGTATAGAGATTTCCCATAAAGCTTCATGTATTCCTGACGAATATCCAGCAGGTCCACCTCAGAGCGGGTCACCATGATGCGAGTCAAAGTGCGATCCTTGGTTCCTGCTCCCTGTGCACCCAAAACATTTCTTAGTTTTTGTACGCGTTTAGATCTGAAACCCCTCGAAAACTCTCAGGCAAAATTATTTCAGCATTGAGCAAATCCTATAATGCCATTACTGTTAATATATTTATAATATTATCTTGCATAATATTACTGTACAATTACATAATATAAAATGTTTGCAGTCCAATTCAAACACAAATATCAGGTTTCACACTCTTTTTGTTCAGTCATTTGTGTCATTTTGTTCCAGTCATTTTATTGGACAAGAAAATGATTTATACATATGGCTTAAAATATTATAGACCTTGGCAGAGCTCCAAAAAAATTGATGTTGATTGTCAAAATATCCTTGAATTAATTTAATCAATTAATAAATTAATTGCATTTCCAAACTCCAAGTTTTTATTTTATAATATATATATATATATATATATATAAAAATATAAAAACACCCTATAAATACATTAATATGAAAAATATTTCTACGGAATATTTGGCATTCAACCTAGGTTCTTTTTAAAATGTATTTATTTTTTAAAGTTGCTAGCCGCCGTCAGCATTTCAGTTTTGATTACAGAGCTTCTGCTTCACTTGAATGTGAAGTTTCATAAAGCAAGATATTGAACAAAAAGCTGAGAAAATCATGTTTTTGGCAAATACAACAACATGCATAAGTAATGCTTTTAACGCACATTTCTGCTTCTTTTGATCTCTGTTTTGATAGAGATTCTGTACTCTTTCAGAATACATATAATAGCGCCCCCTACCGTCCAACAGTGAAAACATGGATTGCCAGAAAATTCCGTCAATGGCGGGGAAAGAGTTAACACAGTTTGACATCAAACAAAATGACTTCCAAACCATGGCTCTGTTTGTTGTCATTAATCATAATTAGTCTTCCCTTTTACATGAACACGGTCAACAGTACAGCTGGACCGCGCAGAGAAGAATGAGTCTCACCTTCATGGCCTTGTAGAGTCTCTCAGCAAAGTAGGCCGGCGTGTTCTTAATGCATTTCACTGCATACAGAAAAACATATTCAGACTCACCATATGCAAAATAAACCTGCAGCTAATAAGATGTGTACAACACAGCAAGCAAGAAGAGTCTTGAAACTTAAATGGAAAAATAAAACAATGAAAACAGACCAGGCATTCATCTGAAACTGAACGTCATTTAAAAGAGAAAACCTGACTGTTCATAACAGCAAACTGAAAAGACACACTAAACACACCCCGTTATGAACATGTCGCCGACTGAAAGGAAGTCATGCACTACGACACAGCAAGCACATATGTCATCTACTTTATGTGTTATGACACACGTCGTGTGATTAAAAACAGATTACCACATATTTACCCTATAACAGCTTTACTCTTAAAGGGGCCAGCAGGATGGGGAGCAAGTTCAAAAATACAATTATGAGTGTTTAATGAGTAGATCATCAAAGGATTGTAGATGGCAGATCAGAAAGCTCACCGACAGCCAGCATGCCGCTCTCCAGGTCTCCAGACATCTCCCTCTCGATACTCTTCTCAATGTCTCTGCCGCACATGTGCTGGTACTCATTAAACACTGTCAACAGAAACACACATCTTAATACAGCTGCCAACATTGAGGTCACAAACAATGAGTATGGGAGAGTACAGTAATGAACTTTAAAGCACAATCAATACTTTTAATTACAAAGCTACAGCAACATAATGTTCATTAAAATGCTCCCTATGGCTAAATGGAATGCTAGCTAACTATCTAATAAATATTGTGAAATATACACTGTTGGGATCAGTAGGTTTTTGTTTGGGTACTTTTATTCAGACAAGATTTTATTTACGGTACTGTATAAAGACGTTTATAATGTTACAGATGATTTCTATAAAAATAAAAAACTTCAAACTTCTTTTGAACACTAATCCTGAAAAAAGTATCAGTTTTCATAAAAATAGTAAGCAGCACAACAAGTTTAGACGCTGACAATAAATGTTTCTCGAGCAGCAAATCATATTAGAATGATTTCTAAATGATCATGTGATCAATTCTGCTTTGCAAAATGTAAACAAAACAGAAAACATGATTTTTGATCAAATAAATGCAGCTTGGGTGAGCATAAGACTTCATTGAAATGTCAAAAATGATATGTTAATTGGATAAATATATACCAGTACTGCACATATTATGTAACTAGATAACTCTTTAATAACTATGTCCTATGGAAAAACAGGAAAGTTGGTTGTTTTAGAGGCGTATTTAAATATTTCCACTGGAAAACATGTTGAGACATGAGTCATAATTCTCATAACGAAAACTACAGCCTTGGAAAGAGTTGTTTGACTGCAAAGCCAGATCCAAAACTGAAATTGTGGCTCTGCATGAGGCAGAATTTGGAAGTTCCTGAGCCTATTCACACTTTTATGGCTCAGATCTACTTCAAGCAAAATCGAAGAATGAACTGGTGTGATGTCATTTCGAACAAAGTCATTTCGTTTCGAAGTTCGTTTGAAACAGCTTGCCAAAGCAAATTCTTCGTTCTGGCTGGTTGACAACTTTGAACTCCCATTGGTCTGTGGTGATTATGTAATAGGTAGGTGTGGCTCAAAGGCTCCGCCTTCTGACGTGGATATATTATCCGGTTCATTTCTTCTGCTCAGTCCCACAGGATCAGATGTCCAGATTTAAAAACATGAACATACTGGAGATCTGCTTTATAGTAGAAACTGAAGTTGTAATTCTAATTGGAAGTGACACTGACACTGTTTTTTTTCAAGTTTAGGTTCTGCTTGCTTTTAAAGAATCTATAAAGTGACATGACTTCACTGGAGTGCAGAACTGCAGAGCTTGTGCAAACATCCACACTGCTATGACCAGATGCTTTCTTTACTTCACAGTGAGTATATCGGGGCCTTAAGATAACGTGGGAGTGCTTAAACATCACTATATTCTCTGGTTCTCAACCAGGGAGCCCCTAGAGGGCCTCAAAACTTCCAAAGGGGCCCTCAAAATGATTTAAAATAAGACAAAACCATCATTAAAAGTGGAAGAAAATCAAAAATCAATATATTTTTTAGTATTTGGTTATTTTTAAACCAAATAAACTTTTTTTGGTAATGCCAAGCTCTAAAATATTTGATTGAGTAGACTTAAGTCTCCTTGGGAGGCTTGAAGTAAAAAAAAAAAAAAGAAGAAAAAAAAAAGAAGAAAGTTGATACATTATATTTTCACTGAATGAAAATGACAGTAGACATTATAAGAGGAGGAGAGGGATCACTTGTAGAGAAGCAAATTGGAAAAATATTATTGATCGGACTGTACTGATGCTGTTCTATGAGATCTGAACTGAGCTGGATGATGACATCGCTTTTTGCAGAATTGCTTTATAGAGGAAATGAACTAATTTAATAATTGATGATCTTTACCACAGAACTGACTTATACTGCCAATTACCTAGAAAGAAAGCAATCTGCCTGGGGGTGGCGCAGAGGGAACTGGCCTACCTAAAATGGACTTTGACTTGAGAAAACAATACTACCATTTCAGTCAAAGAGCCATGACGTACCTGCTCTGAGATGAGCTTTGCTCCGAGCACACAGGATGGCGTTGAACTTCGACTCATCTGTGCCGAGTTTATTTTCCCCTGCTTGATACAGATTCTGCAGCAGAACACAAATAGAGTATAGTAGGCACTCTTTAAAAAATTTATGTTTATTTTAAAATGTATTTCAATAATTACCTGAGCGTCCTGTTTGGCTAATGAAATGTCCACATTCTCACTCTCATCACGATTACCCTTTAAGATAATAAAAAGAAATACTGATATGACGTGTTACAATTCAAAATAAGAGGATTTCAAATGTACATTCATGTGCACTAATTTGGATGGGTTAATGTCACTTTTCTAAAACAAAAGCACAGCATCTGTGTACCTGAGCAAGAGAGACCAGAAGTCTACGGAAGTGTCCCGATGTGTCGCTAATTATAGCATCCTCCAGTGTCTTCTTATTCTCTAAAACAAAAACACAGAGTGTTATCTATCGCTTTACTGTTGAGCTTTAAATTAAAATGCGTATTACATGTGCCACATGCTTGATTGGGAAGTAATCAAATCTGTAATTGCAGAAGGAAGGAATTATGTTATATGCGTCAAGTACGTACCAGCTTTGAAGATTTGATTGATTTCTCGGATCTGCGCATTAGAGCGAGAGGCTAAGATTTCAATCAGACAGGCCTCATCCGTTCCTGCTCCCTGTGAAATAATCAGCAGATTACATTTCTATTAATGGCATATCAAAACATCTAATCAAATCTTTTTTTACTCCGTGCACCGTAAACGTAATCTGTTGTAGTTGCGTGGACATTCTTCAGAAATTCTCCTTTTGTGTTTGTGAGTTTTGGCAAACAGTGTTACATATAATACTATGGCTCAATTGTTAAATGCTTTTGACTTTCATGTTCACAAAGGCTGCATTTATTTGAAGAAAAACATAGTAAAACAGTCATTTTAAAAGAAATCTATTTTAATATACTGTAAAATGTCATTTATTCCTGTGATAAAAAAAAAATTCAACATCATTACTCAAGTCTTCAGTGTCACATGATTCTTCAGAAATGATTCTAATACAGTAATACCTCGAGATACGAGCGTCCCGACATACGAGTATTTTTTGCTTTGAGATACAAGTAAATATTTGAGATACGAGCAGCTTATAAACGCTGACGCTAGGTGGTCCAGCACGCGGAGCAGCCCACAGCACCTCACTCATTCACTTCAAGTTTTCGTCAACTAAAATAAAAGTGTACGCGTGCGTATTGTGTGCAGATGAGATCTCATACGCGTTTAAAATGAGCGTGGATCTGTTATCCGCTGTAATTTACGTCAGTTTTGCGCTCATTTCTTTTTGACATGGATTTGCCGCCATAGTAGACTTCCGTACGCATCTCCTGCGAGTCTTCCGTACTGTGTTTGCGTTATCTTCGTAATCTACGTTATCATAATTAAAACCACATTTTATAATCACAGGAATCCTTACAAACTACAATTCTGTGTGTGTGTGCGCACTGAGGATTGAGGATTTGCATTGAGGATTTGCTCAATGCTGAAATAATTTTGCCTGAGAGTTTTCGAGGGGTTTCAGATCTAAACGCGTACAAAAACTAAGAAATGTTTTGGGTGCACAGGGAGCAGGAACCAAGGATCGCACTTTGACTCGCATCATGGTGACCCGCTCTGAGGTGGACCTGCTGGATATTCGTCAGGAATACATGAAGCTTTATGGGAAATCTCTATACACAGCCATATCTGTGAGTGCCTATGTAACCACCCGTCAAACCATGCTTTACTTTTTCTCTTCTCTCTATAGCAAATAAAAACATGTTTTCCCATTGTTATTAGCACTAATAAGGGAGTTTCTTAGAGGGCCGGAATGGATAAAAATGTTTTCCTCTTATTTCTTATGGGAAAAATGATTTGAGACACGAGCATAATCCATTCTAGGACCGAGCTCATAACTCAAGGTGCTCGCATCTCAAATATCAAGGTATTACTGTATGCTGATTTGGTGCTCAAGAAACTTTTCTTATTATAAATGTTGAAATCAGATATGTTGTTCAACATGACTTATGGACATAGTGATCATTTTAATTTTCAGGATTTTTTGATGAAGTTAAAAAATAGCATTTATTTAAAATATAAATCAATTGAATGTATCCTTACTGAATAAATGTATTAATTTGATTAATACATTAATTAAAGTTAGGGTAGGCAATGTTTTTCAAACCCGCTTCACATCCTGATACCAAACAATAATAGAAGTGGCCTTAATATTACAACATGTGGATGTCTCAGTACCAAACAATGTTCAGCCAATCATCGGTCTGAATGCGATAATAGGTCTCTCAAAGATTTGCAGACTCTGCTCTGGCTGTGTCTGTGGCCGTGGCTTTGGAAAGCTAGCTTGCTATTGCTAACCTCTATGAAATTGCCTACCCTACCTTTAATACCAACCAAAAACCTTTGAATGATATATGAATTACTACAATTATATCTTCTCTGTTATAAATCCAGTATGTATTTATATATTATATTTTGCATCAGTTATTCGTGTGAGGGTGCTGAGTTGCACAAAGTTGTTTTTCCTGAATTCTCTTATAAAAAGTAATTTCACTAACCTTGATTGCCTCTTTGAGCTCAAATGCATCATACTGAGCTGGAGTCTTCAACATGGCCAGCACCACTTTCTCAAAGTTCCCTGAAAGCTCAGACTTCAGGTCCTTCACCAAGTCCTGTGAAAATTGGGTAACATGAAATAATTTTGTTGTTTGTTTGTCGTTTAATTATTTTCTGCATGAGGCTTTGATGATATATATGCTAGTTTTGACAAAATGATCTAAGCATCTTTTAGTCTTCGATCTTTGGAAAAATGGACCAAAAATACTGATGATTGTGTCCTCAGTTCGACCCACCAATACCATCTGATTTACAGTTGTTAAGAAAGACAACTATCTGTTTAAAATAGACCCATGTGAAATAAAAGCTCTAGAGGAACTGCCGCTCCATCTGCTGAGTAGCAAATATTTTAAAAGCTCCAATGCTCTCTATTACCTTTCCATAGGCAGTCTTGTATGACACCAACAGAGGGACACGCTGCTTATTGGAGCGGCTTCCAAGCAAATTAATGATGGCTTGTTCATCAGTGCCTGTTGAAACAAGTTTTGGTATATTAGCAGCATATAGTTAACAGATGAGTCATTTTCAGGGAAAGCTCATATTGTATTGATCTATTATCTACTATGTAATAGGTAGGTTTGCGCTGCAGCTCCGCTTTCTTTGATTTAGAACAGAAAGTCATCACTCAACAGAAGTTTTCCGTCGAGGTCAGACAAGCAAAAACATAAACATTCAGGAAAGCTGCTTTATAGTAGAAACTGAAGTTGTAATTCTAATTCAAAGCAACCCTGACACCGTTTAAATTTCACATTTAATAGTATAAAGCTGCTTGTAAATCTATTGTATAAAGTGCTATAGAAATAAACGGTGAGGTGAATTGCAGAGCTTGTGCAAACATATCCATGTTGCCATGATCAGATGCATTCTTAACTGCTGTTTTCTCACTTATGTTATTTTTTTGTGCGTTTATTTTATTATTAAGAGCGAGCACTTTGTTGTAAGTATATCAAGGCCTTGAAAAATAAACGTGATAAATAATAATGAAAAATAACCCACCAAAGCCCTTCATGGCCTTCCTGAGGACCTCTGCGTCTTTTAGCGGATCAGCTCCAGGGAAGTCTTGGATGGTCCCTCTGAATCCACGCTACAAATAAAACAATCGGGAAGTTAGCACATAAATATGTAACGCAATAAATTCCACAGAAAAAAATATGAATCGAGTTAATTTACTGTACATTGATAGCTGGAACAGCAGGTGCACCTCCACCGTAACCTCCGCCGTATCCAGGCATGGACGGGTTGGGCGAGGGGGCTTTGGGATAGCTAGGCACGGAAGGATTGGGTGCTGGGGCATTTGGGTAGCCTGGCATCTGCTGGCCAGGGGCTGGCCCTCCAGGGTATCCCATTCCTGGACCTTGGGGCATACCTCCTCCTGGCTGAGGGTACAGGCCATAGGGCTGATTAGGGGTGGGGGCTTGGGGGCCCCCAGGTTGGGGAGCAGGATAGCCACCAGGCACTTGAGAGAACATGGATGGATTTGGGCTAAATCCACTATTGGCGGCGAACTGATTTGCCTGTGATGGGAAAATTTGAGGGGGCGAAAAACGCACAAAGCAAAAAGCAAGCATGACAGTTAGGACAGTAGAGCAGATGTTTCTGGAAATTAAACATATACAGCCTTGAAATGACAACACTGACAGAAAAAGAGATGATTAAGGCCAGGACAGGGAGACGAGGAGGATGTTGAACAAGTGTGCATTCATGGAAAGGTTTGTTTACATAGTGTGACTTTGCACTGAAACGTTTCTGTTGACTTAAGCCACTTGCATCATACTGCACATGAGTGTCACAGTTACATTTATGCATTTGGCAGACGCTTTTATCCAAAGCGACTTACACTGCATTCAAAGAACACATTGACATTCCAATCAGTTCTTGCTTAACCTGGGAATCAAACCCAATGACCTTGGTGTTGCTATCGCCACACTCTACCGTTTGAGCTACAGGAAAGATATACATTACATGCTTTCACAAGCACAAAGTTTCTCTTGCTGTGACCCTAAATGCAGAAGTACTTTTAGTCCATCTAAATCACCACACTACACAAAAAATTATATCAAAAGCATTGGTTAACCAATGTGTGTGTTTAATGGCTGACACCAAAATCTAGACAACAAGACAGCCCATTGCTGATATATAGCCAGAGTATTAGTGTTTCTTCAACTTTTGGGCACTTTTAAATCCCAGACGTTGAACTACACCCAAGGACAGCATACATTTCAAAACGATGACACAGGGAATTCCCTTTTTTGATACTTATGATCTTATCCGTTTAAGTAATTAAACAATGTCCATGCGTTTGTGTACATCACAGAATGTTTTGGGTGAATTATTGCTCTCACTGCATTATTCCAATGGATCCACACTTGTTCACATTTCCTCTGAGGAGTGTGCATCAGTAAATTCAGTAGGGTCAGATTTGTTGGTCAAAGCACATTCGGATGACAGATAAATTATAAAAGATTAATGTCATGGTCACAAGAGCACAGTTTTGAGCAGTTTTGATGCAATTTAAGCCAAGGCTGTGCATTTCATGCTGACTGGAATCAAATTACCGGCATCTATTGAGAATGGAGACCAATGTCATTTCTGATTATGCATTATAGCATCACTTCATTGTAGAACTTACCATTCCTGGGAGATTTGATGCATTGAATCCGGGGTTTGGCAAATTATCCAAGCCAACAGAAGCACCCCAAGCTCCTGCAAAATACATGCATTTAAAACAAGCAAACACATAAACAAAAACCTAAAACCGCAAACAAAGTATGACTGAACGATATCAATGCACTTCACAGTTAACATGACATCAAAACATGCTCCTGATCTTATCGTGCCGGTTTCTGGTGCATGTTATTCTAAAATCTTGCTCTGCCTGTGAAATGACTTTCTTTCCAGCTGATGTCTCAGATCCTTCTTACTTTTTTGACACCTCTCCTCCAATCACCTGACTCCGTGTCTCTAGTAAAAAAAAAATTCACCATCCGAAAAACTCATGTTGTGCATCTGGCTTATTGACTATCCTGTCTCACATGTCAGATAACAGAAATAAAATGGGCTGTGAACATCACTTCATGCCGACTTCAAAATACAGTGTGTACAGGGGAAAACTGCATACATTGTGTATCATATGTCAGGCTAATAATAATCTAGACATCATTTTTTTCATCACTATTCTGTGCAGTACCCCGAGGGCCCCGCATCAACCCATCTTGTAACTATATTTAAAAAAAAAAATCCTTTTCAGTTCTGAACCTGTTTTGATGTGATATGACAAAACAGAGACACTCCAGAGCAGCAGGTTTTGTTATGGTAATAAGAAGTGTCAGGTAGCACTTCACTGACATGGCACATAATTAAGCTCTCTCTGCTAGGTGTTTCGACATCTATTTTTATATATAATATTTAACTCTTCTAACTTGTCTATAGGGCTGGGCAGTATGAAGATGTAGATCATTACCACCGTTATCGTTACCAATATCGTTAGAGAGATACTGAGTAAATATTTAGCACTATTGACACTTCAGAGTGATGAAAAGCATGAATGAGAATATAAAGGGCGGTACGTGGTAAAAAGATAAAAGATGATAAAAAGAGTTATAAGAGCAATATATCCTGAAAAGGTTAAAAAGTGTTAACCTTAACTGGTCGAACACACACGTAATTATGTGAAAATGCCCGTCGTGTGGGTTACGTCTCAAGTGCAAGTCAACAGGTGGATGTAAACCGGATGTATATTAATATAATAGATCTGTGCATTTGCAAAGTGACAGGAGCCTAATATACCTACATAAAGCTATGAGTCTTTAATGTGGATCAAACAAAAGCGAAAATAGCTTTAATAAGAATACATTTATATTTAAATTATACAGTGCAATACTTTATTTTTTACATTTGAATATTCCATTTCTGTACTAATTCTAACTACGCGTTAAATAAATCCATTGTACCTGAAAAATGTACTAATTTGTTTAGTCATGTATTTGTTATATTTTATTTGTCCTATTACTAGATAATTGGCTTCTTTTTTTATTCTTCTATTTAACAGAAATGAGATAAAATAACAAAATAAGTATAATGTTAAGTGTATCGTTATAGTGAAATAAAATGTCTCATATCGTGAAATAGGAATTTGGTCATATTGCCCACCCTTTACTTGTGTATTTGATTAGTTGACATGCAATAGACGGAAATATAATTCCAACTTAAATGAACTATTTTCAATTTGAATACATTTTGAAATGTAATTCCTTCTAACATCATTACTCCAGTCTTTAGTGTCACATGATCCTTCAGAAATCATTCTAATATGTTGATTATTGCTCATGAAGCATTATTTATATGTGCTACTTTATAGAATAGAACAGTTTAAAACAACAGCATTCATAATTTCGAAAGTCTTCACTGTTACTTTCTTTTGATCAGTTCAATGTATCTTTGCTGAATTTAAATAAACAGGCTGTTTGGGATATCTGAACTTTTTACTTTTGTTCTGTCCTAAAAATGACTCTTTTTCCCAGTCTAAACAGTCAGACATAACACAAGATCAATCATGTAATGAATAAGTGACTGAATCAACTATTTTTAATGCACTACAATGTGCAATACCTCTAGCGTTTATATTCTCTCATGTGCCTAAGAATTAAGCACCACAGTGAGTCAAAACCTACACACCGACAGCCACTATCAGTTTCAGTATGAGAAAGTGTTTTGGAACGGTGTTAATGCTCATAACTAATCCTGCACACTGACAGAGATACACTAGATATTGTCAGATTCCATCTGACAGTGCTAAAGTTCAGATCTGAAAATGTGAACCCAGCATTAGATTTCAGAACATTTTGATGAATAAAATAATACTAGTAAACAAAATGGTGGATGGTCAAAATCGCTAGCATGTATACACACCAAATAAGGCATATTTTGGTATGGAAAAATAGCTGAAGCAACCATATTATGGAAAAGCCCACAAGTCAACTGCTTCCTCCAAAAGAACATATTGTGAAACGTTTACGAGTTCATTCAATTATATAATCCATGTGACCTCTGGCACAGAAACCACACACAGATCTCTGGGTGTCTCAAGAGAAGATCCTCTGATGAATGCACATGAGAGGAAGACAATGCCTGACTTTACCATTACATTCGGTCTGAGTCACTCGAATTTTTTCCTGTTGGCTCCACCTAAAAATTCCACATTACAACAGTATGTCAACATCCCCATTTATCACTGTTCAATGAAAGCGCCACTAAACAAAGTTGGTTTGTCCACTGACTTCATGACTGAAGTGTCCATAAAAACTTCAAAATTCAACATTCAAATAAAAACAACACTGTGTATGATGTAAGGAACATTGTGCATTGTGCACACTGCACATATGGAAATCATCTACCCGGATAACATCCAGATATGTGCAATTTCCTGGTTTGACTCTGGCTCACCTGCTGGTGGAGAAGTATACGGCCCTGGCTGCTGTCCAGGATAAGCACCTGGTTGGCCCGGATATGCACCTGGTTGGGCAGGATAGGCACCTGGCTGTGACGGGTAAGCACCAGGTTGAGGAGGGTAGCCACCCGCCTGCGGGTACATCCCAGGTTGAGGGGGGTAGCCGCCAGCAGCAGGAGGGTACGCCCCTGGTTGAGGTGGGTATCCACCGGCCTGAGGAGGATAGCCGGTCTGGGGTGGATAGCCTGGATAGCTCATTGTCATGCCTGAAATTTTAAGAATTTAAAGATCAGAACTTTTAAAAAATGATTTCAAAGTTTAGTTTAAACCTGTAATTGCTTAAAAACAAAAATGCATCAAAGCCTTCCATCATTCCAAAGTCAATGGATAAACATCTGAAATAAGCGGTTAGCACAAGTAAGTTTTGTTAGATGAAGTAAAACATCAGTAGCCAATACCTAATTTTTTAGTTTTTATGCTTCTTGAAAACGAATGTTGCGAATATGTGGCTACATGGGACTACAGATGATGTCAGGGACTTTAAAGGAACAGTTCACCCAAAAATGAAAATTCTGTCATTAATTACTCGCCCTCAAGTCTATCTAAACCTGTAAGACTCGTTTATCTTTGGAACAGAAATGTTTCAAAAAGTTTTTTTCATTGTCCCTCCATTGACAGCTACGCAACTACCACTTTGATGCTTCAAAAAGTTCATTAAGAGATCATAAAACGAATCCACATGAATTGAGATTTTATATGATGAACAGATTGAATTTAGGCTTTTATTCACATATAAACATTCATAAACTCGCATCAGTTATGGCAGTTAAAGCTCAAGCAAGAGAGCCAATGAGGTTCATTCTCATGTTATGCAGGTTCAGTTGACCTACCGCAAGAACCAATGAGGTTCATTCTCGTGTTACGCTCCACGTTTGAGCTTCACGAGAAGCAATGAGGTTTCTTATCATGGTACGCAGCACGTTTGAGCTTCAGCAAGAACCAATAAGGTTCATTCTAGCAACATCAACCAGGTTTGGTTGAGCTTCTGTTTATGTTTGTTGAATAATGTTCATATGTGAATAAAAGCCTAAATTCAATCTGTTCATCATATAAAGTGATTGTTTCTCTTCATGAAACAATGTAAACTAAACCACTCAATTCACATGGATTAGTTTAACTCTTTATGAACCTTTTGAAGGATCAAAACGGTAGTTGCGTTGCTGTCAATGGAGAGACAGAAATCAAAAAAGTCTAAATTTGTGTTCCAAAGATAAAAGTCTGACGGTTTAGAATGGCATGAGGGCGAGTAATTCACGACAGAATTTAAAATGTTCTGTGCACTATCCCTCTAAACATCATGCTGAAAACTCATCTACTCTCTAGTCCATTTATACACTCTTGCAAACTTTTCTAACTCAAATTTTCCAACTTATAATCCAGACTGAAAAAGTTGTCAGAAGCCAAGTAGTGATGATGTTGAAGTGCAACCATGGAGTAGTTTGTTTATTGTATTTAGGTTTCAACATTCATAAAATGTATGTTAACTTGTTAAAGCTATCTTGATGTGTTATGTTTTGTCATAGAACTTATTTTCTGCAACAATCGCAGAGCCAATGGGAAACTTCTATTGGCTTTTTTACCAAGGAAACCAGTGATCTCAACTTTCGGGTTGGCCTACAAAAATACGTCATCACTGCAGTGCCCTATTTAAGGGGATTCATAAGCTTCATCCTTTCAGACCCCGTGATCAAACATTCCAGTGCATCTGCACCTGTGCTGCTTCAATGAGCCCTCAGAGAGCACAGACTGCTGTACATCTAAAAACATCTCAAGTCAATACCAATAGAGCTGTAAATCAGCATCTGCTTTATATGGTAATTAATGCATAAAAAGCTTTTGATCAATCATATGTCCAATTTAAATGAAACTAAAATGACCAGAGAATTGTGAGTGGTCAGTATAGCCTACTGATATTGCGCTGATTCGGTTTTAATAAAGTAGTTAATGGGTTCATTTTTAAATAGTTTTGCAAGCATGTTCTATTATAGAAAAACTTCACGTGTTTGCTTTTAGTTCGGTTTGATGACAACAATCAAAACTGACACATTCTGCTGTGTTTAACACCTGACTTGAGATGCTGAGCGTGAGATGTTGGTCTGCAAAATAGAGCAACACTTACCTTTAGAGAGCCAACAGCTAACATTCAAATGACAAAATAGGTCAACCAAAAAACAATTGAGCTAAAGTTCATTTCACTTAAAAATCCTAGTCGAATGAACGTTTTATTTTCTTTTGACACCCTTTGCTTTGAAATTTATGCTGTGTTTTATGCATCAAAACATAAAACCTAAGTGGAAAATAGTGCCTATGCTCTCAAAATCCAAAAGTACCAAACATAAACAGCAGAAAGTGCATCTCAATAAGAAGTTCCCATGTGGTACAAACCATGGAAACAGAAACTACAGCTCTGACCTGCCCTGCTGCTATAGAAAACTACGGTCATGTTCAGGAAGTAAAACTCCCATTCATATTTTCCATAGGGAAGTAGTTTTGGTGATAACATATTAACCTTTTAACACTGACGTATCATGACTTTGGAGGTTGTTCAATGATGTTACAAACAACAAGTCAGTGTTTAAACGTATATCTAAACATCTAAAATAGTACACCACCTATAATCCTGAGGACAGCTCCACCAACTAGGACTTGGTTGTCTTGTTTCAAAACCTTTATGAAGAAACAAATCAGTAAAAGTACATCCTGAAAGATAGCATTTTGAGATTGTAGAGAGATCGACTCGATTACCCATTTACAGCGCTTCCTGAGAGTGGGCGGAACAGCATGGGTGATGTAGTTTTTCACTAGGAATTTCGTGGGAAACCCAATTATTTAAAAGAAAAGCTGAAGAAATGCAGGCTGACGGCTTCAGCAGAAGCAAATACCATCCTTTAACAACCTCATAGCTCACAGTCGGTCTTTTACTTCTGGAACCAGACTGTTGCACTCTATAGACCTTAGTCAGGTTAGACGCCATATTGAATTTAACCCTTATGCAAACAAGGGTGTGAGGAATAGACTTAAAGTCTTTACAATGGCTCAATCTGTAGAAAATACATATGGCAGTACCCTGACTAAGGTCTATATATAGTACACAGTATCATGCGCTTGTGCTTATGCTAACTAACTATTGAGGCGGTTAAGAAAGGCAATGCTCTCATTTTATATAGAAAATATAGCATGGAGACAGTATACAGGGCACATTATATGGATACCATGATAAGATATGAGAAATAGGCCATACTTTGTGTACTTAGTTACAAATAACCAGCTAGGCCAATATAATATTTAGCTTACGTTCACGCTCTATTTGTGGTCATGAAAATTATTTGAAAGTAAAATATACAGACTCTACATACAGTCTTATCCTTATCAGCTTTACTCAGTGTGAAGAAGGTTTTCAAAGCACCTTACCAGCCATAAAACACATTAGAAGTCGTGTAGAGGAGCAATATAAACCGACTTTAAGAGATGAACCCTGCTGATAAAAACCCCACACTTCAACATATGACGCAAACTTACGCAATCACAATGGGCCTCATCTAACGTAGAAACGAGCGCAGAAATCATATTACGACAATGTTCATGTGTGATTCATAAAACATTTGTAAGTCACCAATCCCATCATACGAATGGGATAGTAATTGTTATTTCGATTGTCATTTAGATATCACACCCCTAAAAATTCACGGGCGGAGTCCGAAATTGGCACCATACCCTTAAATAAGCCGCTTTTGAGGGAACAGCCATTTGTAGTGATGTCCGAAACAACAGTGGACGTTATTACGTGCACTCATTCAATCCCATAATGCATCGCAAGAACGAGTGTACAACTGATGTACACTCAATGGCTAGATAACACCCATAATGCACTGTGATGGTCACGCTAGAAGATGGCACCCGCAGATGAATCATCCATCCATCTATTATCTAAACTGTGGCTACAACATAATATACAGGTATAAATTCCTTTTTAATTGATTATTAAATTGTTTAATTTAGGTTTATACATGCTAGTTTCCACGATTACTATGCTAGTTTCTACTAGTATACTATTTATACTATGAAAGTAATACTATGCCCTTCCGGCGAAGTTTCACTCACTCGTTTTCATTCACTCCTTCAAGTGAACTATACAAGTAACGTAGGGAATAGTGTGAGACTTCGAACACAGCTACGGTTTAGAAGCCTTGCCCCGAGTTGACATGGAGAAACGTAACCTGAACAAGAACAGGGATCTAACCAACCGAAAATAGATAAGCCTACCGTTGCTTTTAATTGTTTCAATTTATATGCTTGTAATTATGATCTCAAGTACGTGAAATTGATCTCCAAACCAAAAACACGTTAATCTTTGGCAACACAACACATCACATTTAAATTATGAATATGTGGCCTTATTTGTTTTGACTCCAGTCAAAATACTCCCATAACAATTCACCGTCAGATTTACTTTACTACAGATTTACCAACTCAAAAACTTGCATACACAAGTTGACGTGAGATTTGATCGAAGCCACCTCCACTCACATCCATATTGAAAAATCCCAAGTTTTTACATTTGTTCATTCATTCGTTTTATAAATGAGGGCCGCTATGCAGATTTCAGTCAGGCCTAGGGCGGGCCTATACAACCGCTCCAGGCAGAAAAAGAGGCTTTTATTTGGCCTAATTTTCAGATTGTTAATTAATGCCATGCAATAGATCAGTTTCTTCAAAATACCAACTCTTTTTGGCTATAATAGATTTATTATTAGATTTATTTTTCTCTAAAGCAGGGTTTTTCAACAGGGCAAGACTTCAATTATTTTGGTGGAATAATGAAAATATGTGTTGCACATCTGATCAATTGAATGACTTAAGATATTTTAGTTTATTTAGACATATAAAATTAATCTAAATTAAATCTAAATAAATTAAAATATTTAGCTGTCTGTCTAAAATTTATTTTATTTAGATAGATAGATAGATAGATAGATAGATAGATAGATAGATAGATAGATAGATAACAGAAGAACAGCTTATACTTCACAACACGGTAAAAATAAAAATGTTTTGAACATTAGAAATGTTCCCTATTTGTAATCTTTATCAAACATATTTATAAAGAATTCCTACGAGACACAAACACAGTAACAACGAGCAATAAACATCTGGACACTATTATGTGCCCTAATTAAATAAGACGAGACAGATTTCCATCGAGGCCTACATTAAAACAGCCACTATTCAGGTTTACAACAAAATATGCGGCTATCCATATTTCCAAACTTTCATGTTTATCTCTCCCACAAAACACTTCCAGTTTCGAGTCTGGACTGTTGCACATGTATTTAAGAAAACATGTTCTGTCGCATTAAAACGTGTTTTCGACCCATAAAACATGACACAATAGAACTGAACTGAACTTTGCTGGAAGCTTAAACATGCGAAGCGACGAGAGATTATTAATACTCAACATTATGGGCGGATCTCTGAAAATGCCAACTGGAAAAAGGCTTCAAATAAGACAGCGGCAGCAGGAATTACAGAACAGAACGCGCGCGCACGTTTACATGACAGCGCACTCCACATCTTTAGAGCTATTTTAATAGTATTAGCGTTAAACAGACCGAATAAAGTCTGAAAGAGTGAGCGTTACTTACAGTTTAAACAGCGGCCCGTCACTTCCTATCTACTGAGTTCCTCTGCGCTCTTGCGTGAGACACGCAACGTCATATTTAATGAGGAGGGTGGGACTCATACTTTCCATGACTATATGCATCACAACAAACAATCTTTAACTAAATATAAGACATGTGACTCTTTCATTCACCGTGACTCACGTTGTTTGGTAGTAAAGGAATGATTATTGTAATATTTCCATATGTCTGTGTCATGCATGGAAAACCCTATTGCGAAATATACAGATTAAGAGAGCAGTTGCATGAAATGCGCTGGAGTCACTTAAAGAGCTTCGTTCAGAGTATATATATATATCTATAGAGACTATCTTTGGTTGTGTTTTCCTCTGTTGTTATTTTTTAATAATAATAGTAATATGTGACACGATACAGCACAGGCCACACAGGACTGGGTGGGTCGGTGTGTGTGCGTGCGTGTGTAAGTAAAAAAAAAAGCAGAATCACGCCCTAAAGTCAGCCACGCCCATCCGTGCGTGCGTATGACGTGTGTGCGTGTGTTCACGGTCATTAGGAAAACCAGTCGAGTTCTTAAATGTTAAATTTATTATTGAAGTGCACTATGAAGATTATGCAACTCTTCTAGGGAGAATGTAGAGCACATTTTTGATCGCAAACTCTTTTGTGTTTTTTTTTTGTGCAGAGGTGGTTATCTGAGAAAAAGACACACTCACACACAAACACATAAATACACACACACACACACATTCACTCTAAAGCAGGGTTCTTCAACAGGGCAAGATTCCATCAATTATTTTGGTGGAATAATGGAATTACTTGGGAAAAAAACAAGTAATTGACTTTGCACATCTGCACATTCACTAACATACACACACACACACAAACTCACATAAAAAATAGACTATAGCCCTATGCCTCACATGGCTTGAGTCAGGAGCGAATTCACCTTCATTCCTGTAATTCCATTCTCAGTTGTAATATTTCTAGGATTTTTTTGTTAGGGTCCTGTAAAATACGACGACACGCTGCTCTGAATCATTTTCACTTTTCTTTAATTTGGTCAGCTGTAGATTTCATGTTGAAATGGACTATTATGTGACACTATGAAAAGGCCACTGGAACCAGGATCAAACTTAAACTTATATATTAACTTAAACTATATATATATATATATATATATATATAGAGAGAGAGAGAGAGAGAGAGAGCGAGAGAGTTTAAACTACACACACACACACACACACACACACACAAACGTATAGATAGATATATAATTTTATTGTCAATTTCATGTCACTGATCTGAACTGGTTGCTAATAAAAATAACAGCTTATTTTGCAATCATCCAAAGATAAAATTCACAACTTTTTGGTTTCTCATGATGATAAGTACAATAAAGTCCCTATTGTCATCTAGAAAAAAGGTGGGCACTTCACAGAATATGGATTCACTGACGTTTACCTTATTGTACTATTTACCATTTATGTGACTGATTAAACTCTCACATTTTATCTTAGATTAAACGTACTTTTACAACCTTAAACTTCATGTACCCTAAGGTGTTGTTACTCTATTTGCTTGTAAAACGCTTTGAAAGTGCTTAGACCGTACATTTGAAATAATTAATCCCTAAAAACTACACAGACCAAATCCATTGCATGCCTATTCTAAATATTTAATAGTTGCTACATCCTCTGGGAGATTGCATGATAATTCTATTGAGGAAATGTTCTGTAGAAGGAAATGTGTACATTCTCAAGCTAGAAATCAAAGCAGTGATGCAAGCCGAACATGAGCTGATATCTAAGAAAAGGTTATTTTTTAAACAGTTTAAATTGTGTTTTGTGTTGTTCCCATAGCTGAAGCTGTACACGCCACAAAAATGTGATTCACTTTTAATACTGAATATCCAAAATGTATAAAGTCTGTTATAGTATCTAGTCATATATTAATATGAATTCAAATGCACCACATAAAATGCATTAAAAAATGAATATGAATTCAAATGCAGCTTACAAATCACAGTTCATCACTTATTTAATAAAATAACCCCAGCTAAAATGACAAAAAAATTTAAAGTTTAAATGTAGATTCTGATATCTGTGGAGTAACATGGTCCCCTATGGATAAGATGGAGTTCTGTGTTGATTGGTGAGCCAAGTAAACACCAAAAGTTACCTAAGAACAAGAGCGGAAGACAAAAAAAGAGAAGTAATGGGATTTTCATGTCATTTCTTGTAAAAGTATTCAAAGGCAAAATACAAGAATAAGAATACTTTTCCACTTCTGCATTCAGAAAGAGACCTAAGGGGTTCCTGGGTCCTAGTGGCTGATTTTTGATCAATTCCAATCATCTGGCAGCGACCACATCTCCCCATCACCTTAAACAAGACAAAGTAGAGACCTGAACATCTGTTTGAATTCTTGCCGATTATGTTTCTATTACATATTTCCACTAACCTGAAACTGAGTGCCTCCTACTGTCAAGTGAGACCAATCATCTTCTGCAAACGGCTCCTGTCCTGAGATGACCAAATTCGCTCTGAAACGCTGAATGAGCTGCTCCATGTCGCTCCATGTTCCTTCATTCTCACTATCATGCCTTTAATATGTCAGAGATAACAAAAACATCCTAAAATAATGAAGAAATGTACTACAGAATACTGGCTGGCCATTTTAAGACGACACTTTGGCATTTTAAAATCCTCAGATGTTATACTACCACGTTATATTACTTAGGCGATAAATTTGGCATTATTATACCTGTTGGCAATGTGCTCTTGTAGAAAAGACACACTGGCTCTGTTAATAAGCAGAAACTGAGCCTCATTCACCAGAGAGAGAGCAGTGGGACAACAGGCTGGATAGGGAGACATCAGAAAAAAAGTACAGAGTACAGCGATATATAATCAGACTTTGTCACAATAGCTTGGAAAATCTGAGCGCAGTTTGAAACATCGTTGGGGTCTCTTCTGAAAACATAATCTCTAGGTTCTTATCTCTGAAAAAAAATCTGAAAAGCAAAAGACACAATTTAATCTCACTGTTATGTAAGAAACAATGCCGATAATTTTGTGATTTTTTCCTTCTTTCTTATGGGAAGACATTCTTTCTGACTTCCATGATTTAAAATGGTTGACTTCTGAAAGCAACCCAATTAAAAGATCTAAGATTAGATGACTTTTACTTTAACACTGTCTTTTTACAATACAGTGAATCTAAAGCCGTGAAAACACACCAAACGATTGGATTTTCAATACACGAAAGTCACCGGATGGTCGCTGCTCTTCTCACACTACACAATTGTGCTGTAGTGTGACGGATTGGAGATCACACATTTCATTATTCTAGAACAGTCTTCCTAGCGTTGTCAGTTTAAATCTAGATTAAATACCCATTTCTTTAACCTGGTATACAGTACACATAACATATTTCTCTAATCCCTTAAAAGATGGTTAGACTGCATACATTAGGTCAAACGGAACCGGGAACACTTCCCATAACACTGATGTACTTGTTACATTGAAAGAGGAATGGTATCTAGGCTAAAATTAGCGTGTCTATCTCATTCTTATCAGTCAGCCAGATCCGGTCCGAACAGATGGCGAACCAGCACTGAATGTCAGAGGAGGAGAACATGACAAGATGAACCCTAGAGACAGATCCCCAGAAAAGACCTCGTAGACTAAACAGCCCTTGGCGCAGACCCTCAGAGAAGACCAAGAGAAGTCCCCCTCCCCACCATTCACTCCATTTCTGTCATCTGATGGAGATTGGGTTTCTCTTCACTCTCACCTCTGGCTTGCTTAGTCGAGGACACGTAATATTCAGAAATATTATAGACTTGACTGCACTGACACTATTGGATGAGAACTAAACTGGGCTGGATGATGACATCACTGTTTTCTGCAGAGCTGTTCATTTTATTATTGACTTCACTAATTTTGAACTGCTTTAAAACAATCTGTATTGAATAAAGATCTATATAAATAAGGATGTCTAGACTTGACACAACATTTCAAAAGGAAGAATTGCAGACAACTCTGTCAGGTCAAGAAAACTACATTTTGCAAGACGTGAGAAATGACACAGGAAATAAAGTAAGATAACAACGTAAGATTCCTTCTAAGTTGACTGTGTGCTCATTTGCAGCAAAAAAAGAGAAGGAGAGAATGGTTGCTTGCAGATGACGTCTCTGTTGCAGGTCTTTGACTCCTCTCCCTGAACTTTTACTTGACCTTTATCTTGCTCTCTCATTGGCTGTAGGTCACTGCCGATGTCATTTCTAGTCAAAACACATAATATTCAATATACAATACAATATACAATAATCCCTCGCCACTTCGCGGTTCAAGTTTCGCAGCCTCAGTGCATTGCGAATGTTTCAAAAATATTCATAGAAAAATAACAATTCTAAAATACCGCCATATCGACAGCCGTATTGCGGAAAGCAGCGTTGTTTCATCGTGATGCGAGAGAAACGGTTTCCCAGGATTCCAGACAAAGAGAGAAACTCTCTCAGAGGCTTTGTACACACCCACCGGCACTCAGACAAGCACGTGATTGGTTCCCGGCACAAGATCGACCAATGAGAGCACGAGTGGAGTGGGAGCCTCTTCGCCTCTCTCAGAAGCACATGTTGATGATCCAGCGCCAATATCTGATGATGAGGCGCTTCCCGAAACTGATTTAAAGGCCTCATTATACCAGTGCAGTAACACCATCATCACCATCATCACCATCATCATCACATTCATTGAACCGCACAGGTCTGTCATCGTCGTCATTACTCAAGATACTACTGTCATTGATGAGTGTAGAACACCATAATACGTATCGTATGAGAGAGTAAATGTATGATATTAAGGTTTTATAATTAAATGGATTTAATTAAAATATATTTAAAGTATAAATATACATATTTTAAACATTCTGGTACCTACACACACATTAAGGAAATTCCTAGGGGGGGCCAATCCTACTTCGCAGATTTTCACCTATCGTGGGGGGGTTCCGGTAGAGCGTGACGCTTACAACAGCAAAGGTCATGGGTTCGATTCCCAGAGAAAGCAAGAAATGTTTAGAATGCCAATGTGTATCTTAAATTCAAAATAAGTCGCTTTGGATAAAAGCGTCTGCCAAATGCATAAATGTAAATCCAAACGTTGTATTTTACCTTTTCCTCGTCCAAATTTCATATCACGTAGGAATTCCGGTCTCTGCCTTATAAGACGACAAGGTTTTCCCAGAAACTCAGTAAGCCAGGCTGAAACTTCGTCCCCACTATCCACTGTCTGTACCCTACACCAAACACACATTCATATTAAGTTACAAAATACATATTAAGCTGCAATATTAAGATACAATGTTCAAACATTTGAAGCCGTTTATAGATTTTAAGTTCATCAAATGCCTAAACGCATTCTGAAATTATAAAAAATAATAGGGTGCAGTCAGGTCCTGGAAGTAAAAACTCCACTCATTTTCTCCATAAGGAAATTGACTTTTAACAATAACTTACAAACCTTTAAACAACAAGGTTGTTAATCGATGGTATTTGCATCTGCTGAAGCCGTCAGCCCGCATTATTACAGCTTATTTTCTATACATAATTGTATTTACCATCATGTTTAATTCCTGGTGGAAAAACTACATTACCCATGATGCTATACAGAAAATTACACCAATCAGAGTCGAAAAAAGCAACACACTCCAAAATATCTCCTTAGCTTCACCCACTCTCATGAAGCACTGCGAAAGACAAAGTTTATTGCATATTTTGCAATAAACTTAATATATATTGTTTAATACAAATAATCAACATTTGTAAATGACTAGTTTTATATTTCTCCATCAATTATGCTGTTTGCAATGCTACATGACAAATACGAATCATAGTTCTTTTCCTCACTAAACCTGTTAAGTACACAGACTTGTACCTTTGTATTTTTATCAGACTTTTTTCCTTCAAAGTTGCAACACTACAAAGTTTGTAGCGTTAAGATTCACCTCGTAGCTGCTTGATTTGGTTCATGGCTTAGAATGCTATAACAAAAAATTCCCTGTGTGAAAAATGAATGAAAGAGATCTTTCTGGAACCAGCGCAGCTGAAAAAGGGAGCAGGCGTTGTTGCCCTCTATAGGACTCAATGACAGTTTTGGTGGGCTTGTGTTTCATCTTCATACCTGTCACCGCAAACTTTGCTTTGGGATGTTCTTAGATCTGAATTCTCAAGACTGCTCTCCAAGGGAACAGAGATTGCTTCCATGCCTGAGATAGGACAGAATGCATTAATATAGCTTATCATTGAACACATTATTAATAAAGAATATGTTATTAATGAAGGGTGTGTAGTAACATTTAAACTAATAATTTGATACAATGCACTTATTTTTTACACTGTAGTTATACACTCACCTAAAGGATTATTAGGAACACCTGTTCAATTTCTCATTAATGCAATTATCTAATCAACCAATCACATGGCAGTTGCTTCAATGCATTTAGGGGTTGGTACTGGTCAAGACAAGCTCCTGAACTCCAAACTGAATGTCAGAATGGGAAAGAAAGGTGATTTAAGCAATTTTGAGCGTGGCATAGTTGTTGTAGCCAGACGGGCCGGTCTGAGTATTTCACAATCTGCTTAGTTACTGGGATTTTCACGCACAACCATTTCTAGGGTTTACAATGGTGTGAAAAGGGAAAAACATCCAGTATGCGGCAGTCCTGTGGGCGAAAATACCTTGTTGATGCAAGAGGTCAGAGGAGAATGAGCCAACTGATTCAAGCTGATAGAAGAGCAACTTTGACTAAAATAGCCACTTGTTACAGCCGAGGTTTGCAGCAAAGCATTTGTAAAGCCACAACATGCACAACCTTGAGGCGGATGTGCTACAACAGCAAAAGACCCCACTGGTTACCACTCATCTCCACTACAAATAGGAAAAAGAGGCTACAATTTGCACAAGCTCAGCAAAATTGGACAGTTGAAGACTGGAAAAATGTTGCCTGGTCTGATGAGTCTCGATTTCTGTTGAAACATTCAGATGGTAGAGTCAGAATTTGGTGTAAACAGAATGAGAACATGGATTCATCATGCCTTGTTACGACTGTGCAGGCTGCTGGTGGTGGTGTAATGGTGTGGGGGATGTTTTCTTGGCACACTTTAGACCCCTTAGTGCCATTTGGGCATCGTTTTAATGCCACGGCCTACCTGAGCATTGTTTCTGACCATGTCCATTCCTTTATGACCACCATGTACCAATCCTCTGATGGCTACTTCCAGCAGGATAATGCACCATGTCACAAAGCTCGAATCATTTCAAATTGGTTTCTTGAACATGACAAAGTGTTCACTGTACTAAAATGGCCCCTACAGTCACCAGATCTCAACCCAATAGAGCATCTTTGGGATGCGGTGGAACGGGAGCTTCATGTACTGGATGTGCATCCCACAAATCTCCATCAACTGCAAGATGCTTTCCTATCAATATGGACCAACATTTCAGCACCTTGTTGAATTAATGCCACGTAGAATTAAGGCAGTTCTAAAGGCGAAAGGGGGTCAAACACAGTATTAGTATGGTGTTCCTAATAATCCTTTAGGTGAGTGTATTTAAAAAAAAAAAAGCTGTATGTAAGAAATTTCTCTAATGACAGTGTTGACTCTTCCATGAACTCTTAACCCACCCTTAAACCTACCCATACCCATATCCCACCTCAATATTTTATTTTTTAAGTACCGGTAAATACATTGGTTAATGTCATCTAGTTAAAAGTGTGACCATAATTCAGTCTCTGATCTTTAAATGATGACAGCCTAAAAACAGAGCATTGCTCTTGTAAAATAAAAATATGTTTTTACAGTGCTTGCTTTATAGTGTCTTTTGACACATTCAAAGAAATAACATCCGATATTATCATTGTATCATCATAGCACTTCCATAGTACTTGAAATGGCACTGTCTATTAAATTGTAAGGTGTTATTTATTTACCTTATCTCATGAGATGTGTGCCATTATTGTTTTTCAAAAAGCTGTAGACATGTTATTTGTACTACTCTACTGGGAAACAACAAATGTTTGACCTGAGACCTGCAGCTGCAGTGTGTTAGAGGCCAGACAGATGATAGGGCGGATGAGACACAGTTTTGGCTCCCTTTTCTGGCTCAGACAAACCCCATTCTCATTCACAACCATCCACAAACGGTCATACAACAAACCCTGTGGTCCCAGTGGCCACTCTGTCACCTGTTAAGTCAATCACAACAAGTGAGTACTTGCCATGAAAATTGATTTCATTACGTTAAACTGCTTTTCATTGTCAACACAGAAAGACAAAAAAAATGTCTTTGTACCTCAAATGATGCACATGATTTGACTGGGTAGATAAAGAGATTGGTTAGAGTATGGCTAATGACATTCTTTTCTTCTTTTGACACAGTCCCTTCAGATGCTGTTATTCTCTCAGGGGAAGGGGTGATAACTTGCTCATCCTCCCTCAGTCGGCCGTTTGTTAATGATGTCAGGAGATAAGATGCTGATGACTCCATCGGTGCAGCTGACTTTAACTGGATTATTCTCTTTTGGTCCAGGATTAGTGGTTTGTCCACAAAGCAATTCACAATAAACCGAAGAAAGTTCTGGCAGTCCTCAAAACTGGACATATATCCAAAAGACACACGGATGGATCCTGTGGGACGTCCGTCAACCAGATCAATGTTGTCACCGCAGACATGACCGGCCTTGAGAAGAGCCATTCATTAACAGTTATTACAAACATCTCATCATCTCATTGTAAGACAGTCTTTCTCTGTCTGTCCTCATTTATCTATCTATCTATCTATCTATCTATCTATCTATCTATCTATCTATCCATCTATCCTCATCGATCTATCAGATATCCATCTTTGTATTGGCAGACATCCACTTACTTGCAAATTACTCTTCACATTTTGGTTGCTGATAGTCAGATAATGTTGGCAGGCTCCTGTGTTGCAGAAACAGCCTGTGCGAATATGAATGTTGAAGAGACTAGCCATTTTGTCCACCTGCCAAAAACAACCAAACAATAAACAAAGACATAGTCAACATTTTCTAATTCTTACATTTGAGATTTTCTTCACTATCTGAACAGAAATATGAGTTTCCACTACATATCTGCACAACTTGTAGTCAGATTGTATTAGAAACGTTTTTTCTTAAATAAAACAGGTTACAGTATCTGTTTGTAAATATACCCCTTCTGTAAATACACAGGTTAATCTGGGGAGAGCATAACACAACCCCAAAAACATCGACTGACCTGAGAATACCCTACTGTTCGTCCATGACAGTCCAGCAGACTAAAGTTGAGGATTGGACCCTGTTCAGCAATACTCTGAAACTCATTATCACAGTTGATTTGTGCCACAGTTTTTCCATTGCTATGACACAGGCATGAGAGGACAATATAGGTGTAGCGAGCCAAACCATATGTGTGATGCTGAATGTTCAGCATACCCCCTAAAAACCAAAAACATCCACTTTTAATGGCAGTCATCAGAATGAGAATCACTCAACAGGTAAATGACTTTATGACTTTTGAACCTGTAAGTTTTTGAAGCGTTTCAAAACCATGATGGAGAGAAATTATGTCAAGAAAGGAGATTGTGCCATCCTCAAACCTGAATGTAAAAACAATTACACAGTAAATAAATTATGGCAGCTACATTAGTATCAACTATGCTGCTTCCCAACAATTCAAGGTCAAATATCATACCTGCTGACTATATCTGACTTTGGTACAAAATAGTTCTCCGTCACAAGATAAGCTGCGGCTGTCCCTCCTCCAAAGTAACATTTTCTCAAGACGTCAGCAGCCTCATTCCTCACCAGCAAGGCTCCGAGTCCAGTCGGGAAGCCAAACATTTTGTAGAAAGATATTGGCACAAAATCAGCAGGATACTGGCTTAGATCCAGAGGCGAGCAGCTTACAAAACAGGCAGCGTCGAGGAGAACAAACCATCGACCATGGTGCTCACATGCAGGATAGAGCTGTTGAGACTGAATTCCTTTCACATAGCTGAGGGGATATTTTCTGCCAGAGAAGTTACTCTGGGCAGGATAACAAAAAAGATGAGGTGTAGAACACTCTTCCTCTCCGTTTGCTTGCGTAGGGCTTTGTTTTGCTCTTGCTTCCACCTCATGAGGTAGAACAGAAATGGTGCCAACTCCCTGGAGTGCAGTCACACCGCGAATGCCCACCACAGAGGTGTGATTGTCAGTGAGGTAGCAGAACTGACTTCCAGGCTCCTCATTTGATGCGGCCTTCCAGGGGAAAGTGTCAGCCAGTAATTTCAGTGCAGCAGTGCTGCCTGATGTGAAAATCACAGAGTACTCTTCAGGACATGTATTAAAATGTTCCAGTATCCTGCAAGCGTTCAAAACACAAAGCAATCACACATGCATACATACACACACACACACTATATACAGGATGATTTATGTCTGTATGTCTGTATGTGTGTATATATATATATATATATATATATATATATATATATATAAAAAATGTAAATATAATATTTATATTTACATTTATATATATATATACACACATATATTATATTATAATATTATTAAGATCTTAATAGAAATACTACTAATACTAATATCTACTATCTGTGTCAATTCAGGCCAATTTCCAATTCTTTTTCTTCTTTTATAATATTAGTATAATTAGTAGTATAATATTAATTTTTGCTCTTTTTGTGTTCCCCCTGTTTATATTTTGTTTCTGTCCTGCAGTATTATATTTACTACTATTTATATACTGCTTATGAATATTTACATTTATTTTTATATTTTCAGTTTTAGTATTATTGTGTACGTTATGTGCTTTTGTCAGTTGTATTACTTTTTATTTCTTAAATAAATTTGATTCTTTAATTTATTTTTTATTCCAGTTTTAATTTTAGCAATATATATATATATATATATATATATATATATATATATATATATATATATATATATATATATATATATATATATATATATATATATATATAAACACACACACACACACACACACACACACACACACACAAACATGCACACATTCTCTCTCTCTGTCTCTTTTTTGGGTTATGATAATATTCTTTTTGAAGAAAAATGTAAATAAATATGTCTCTGTTTCCAGCTGCTTCCTATTTGTATTATATTGCTCTTGTATCTTTAAAAAAAAATATTAATACATTTAAATGATAATAAAGTCTGATGAAATATTTGGAGCGTGCAAAAGATCTTACCTGTATCTGACACTTTCCACAGTGTCATGTGTTAGTCTACTGCTGGGATTATGACTGTGAGGATTGCCTGGGAAAGAAAAGTATGTCACGATCTAGAGCAAAATATTATTCCATGTTATGAAGTTGTGCATTCAACAATGCATATGATTGTTCACCAGCGACAAGGAACTCACCATAAACATTCCTAGATATGTCATCATAAAATCCTTTAACTTGAGACTCAGGAAATAGCGTTGTGCCTGCATGATCAAGGTATGTTACACCTTTAAAAGAGAAGAAGAAGCTTTCAGGTTACACTCAGCCTCTAGGTGCAGTTCACCATGAGATCGATAGAGGGCGCTGCGTTCTGATCACAACACAACGACGAAAGAGAAAGTAAACAAACTTAGAACTTAATCGAAAATCGCTTATTTACCACTCAAACCTTACAGACATTCGTACTTTTTTTAAACCGCTTTAGATAGATAGATAGGATAGATAGATAGATAGATAGATAGATAGATAGATAGATAGATAGATAGATAGATAGATAGATAGATAGATAGATAGATAGATAGATAGATAGATAGATAGATAGATAGATAACAGCACCACATGCAGTTATTGACGTTATTAAACAGGAATGGAGCTTAATAAGGACTTTTACCCTTTATTTTTTATTTATTTATTACCTTTAATCCGTTTAAATTCTCGATCTATAAGCTCTTGATGATCAACGCCGTAACCATAATAGTGCCAGAAACTCTTAAAACTCTCAAAGGTACATAATTCCTGGAAGTCCAGCAAAGACCGAGTCTCCATTTCTGTAAAGTCCGATCACAAGAGCTCCCTCTCTCGCGTATTTATGTATCACTCAGTATGTCCAATTGAAAGAAGCGAGACCAAAGTCCAGCTGCAGTGTGACTGTTTGTGAAGCATGTCAGATGGACTCACATACAGTGGAAATGAACATGCTTATCTGATATTAGGTAAAGAAGAACTGATCATCAGTCTTGTGAGTAGACCTACAGTCAACTGAAAATATGATTTGACATACATTACAGTTCAAGGGATGCTGTGTCCACAAATATATTAAGCAGCATCACTGTTTTCAACATTGATCATAATAAAAAATGTGTCTTGAGCAGTAGATCATCATATTATTATGATTTCTGAAGGATCATATGACACTGAACACTAGAGGAATGATGCAGAAAACAGGAATAAATAGGGTTTTTAAAATATATTAAAGTTTATTAAAGTAAAAAGAAACATGTAAATTGTAATAGTATTTCACAAAGTTACTTGGGTTTTTACTTTGTAAGCATAAAAGATTAATAAACAAATAAATAAAAATCTTAGTGTAAAAACAGTAGTGTACTATGACTTTTTTTTTTTAAATAGATTTAATTTCAAAATGCTAGTATAAAAAAAATTGTTTACCTACACAGTATTTCCTTTTTATAAACCATAGATTCAGCATTTTATTATTATTATTCCCATGGTAAATCTTGCTAACTGTTTTCTGTTTTTTAGGCTTAAGTACAAAAATTCAGGTCACACTAGTTTTGATAATGTATAGTCAGAATTAGACCTGTGAGAGCAGTAAAATTTTATATTTATAATATAAAAATTTCTAATATTTTATAATATATAATATTTATAATATATGCATGTGGCTTTCTTGTAGCTCATACAGCTATAGCCCATAATTTACAGCGTGGAGCTTGCAACAAAAAGGTCATGAGTTCGATTCCCAGCGAAAGCAAGACGTGATTAGAATGTCAATGTGTATCTTGAATGCAATGTAAGTCACTTTGGATAAAAGCGTCTACCAAATACGTAAGTGTAAATTGACTTTAATTGTCAATTGACTTTATTGTCAATTATCAATTTAGGAATTTATGGAAACATAGAGTGCAAAGGTACTGTAGTAATTTTAGTACTTCAACTTATTTCAGCTATTTGCCAAAGCAAAATTCTCATAGCTTAAAACGTCCTCCTCATTATAAACAAAGCATTTAATTAAGCTCCAAAAATGGCTTGTTTTGATATTGCAGACTCTGTGATGTCACGCAGGCCAAATAATTTGCATATGACTGCCTCCAGAGAAAGACATCAATGAATAGTTACACATCATAGGCTCCGAACACTGGCATTCAGTCGCTTATTGGTTGATATTTGCAGACACTTGAAGTGAGTGGTGCATCAAAAGCAATTAGAAACCCATTACAGTCACTGCCAATGTCTACACTAGATACTAGTGTTGTAGTACTCGAGACCAGTCTTGGTCTTTTGACCATTTTGTAAAAGCATTTGTACTCAGTCTTCTCTCGTTCTCAGACTAAGAGAACTCAGGATTTTCAAGACCACAACTGCAGTAAATTGCCGGTGCATTGTTTGATTTATTTGTTAACATCATTAACGTGAAACCTTACTGCCTAAAATGCAATCAATAACTTACTTCTAGTGTGATTTCTCTGCTACTCTTGTGCCAGGTTCAAAATAATTGCAGGATTGTCCTGTCAAGATATGATTGAAAAAAGTACTTGTATGAGATTTTGTTTTTTAATATTATAACATAGCATATAATTAAGCAATATAACAAGAGGAAGAGTCATGTTTTAACAAATAGGAGCATGATTACAAACGTGATATTGGTTTTATACATACATTCAATAAACAAGAAGTTAATATTAAGTGACAAGTTTTTGCTATTTCGGCAACGTGTTTCGATACTAAATGATTCAGCTGGTTAGAACAAATTGGTTGAATGAATGATTCAACGGCTCACTCATTAAGTGTTTTGTCGCCACCTACTGGTTTTATTTTTTACACCTACATTTTATTTTTCTATATCCTAATTGTTATTTTTAAAACCTTAATCCCAACATTATTTATGCAGTTGTAACTACCTTTACAACACAAAGATGAATTTTATTGTAAGTGATTTAGATTTGTAACAGCTCTACATAGTGTCCTATTATTCTACATAGTATTTATTGATTATATATACGAGACATTTCTCAGCCTAGGTATGGATCTTTTAGAGGATTTTAAGGAGTGCTGGTCTGGTCTTGGTTTTACTCTCAACCTCACAAAGTCTTCGTCTTGTCATGGTCTCAACACACTCTGGTCGTGGTCTTGACTTGGTCTCGGTTTTGGTGGTCTCGGCTTCAACTCTACTGGATACAGTATATAGACACGCCGTCAGCTTCTGACAACAGAACAAAGTGAAAGAACGTTGGCATTGACACATCCATCTCTGCGCAGACTTCACAAGGATCCCAGCATCGGAAACAAGTGGTTGGTTTATTTTAATGGTCTACTGGTCTGAATCAGAGGAATATATGTTTGTTCAGAGCATTTTGTTGTAAATAATGAGAGTTTTGTTGAAAGATGAAGCAGTCAACTGTATTGGATCTGACAGCAACTGCATCACAACCTTAGTCTGTAAATTCAGGTTTTATATGGATAATGCCACGTGCAATAGCGGCGTTGATACAGTTTCCTATAAAATGACATTAGCTAAACATAACATTAGCCGTTTACTGATAAGCCTTAAAGGAGCCACTTCTCTTAAAAATGTATTGTTTCAGACAGAGGGTCAGAATGAAGGTCGGAAACTTTATTAAAATATAATAAAGGAACATATTAAAATATTTGTAAAAAAAATCAATGATCACTTTAATGATAACAACACGGTTTGTTTGTCATGGAACAGTTTTAGAACTTGATTTGACTCTATTTATCAACAGATATGCAGAAAGGGAAGGGAGGTCCACAGAGACCATTGTTCATTTCCATCCTAGACAGAAGGCAGTGATTAAATATGCCACTTCTGCTCCACTAATTCATTCACTTTGAAATCCTGCTGCCGAGCAGAGTGCATCTTTTTCTGTTAAAGGGCCACATTGTTTTCACAGGACTTTGGCCTCATTAGCAGGAGTGGATGCTTGGTGTGGGGGAAGGGAACCCGGCCACAGAGACGTTGTGTCTTTCTGTCCATAATGATGTGACACAGTCAATTTGGAGATGCTTATGTTGATTGGGGGTGTTGGCCAAAACCTTTTGGGCATATTCTTCCTCTGGGTCTTTCAAAACTCATTGTCCATGCATGTCTCACCAGCCAAAATGGACAACGTATTTCAAGATGAGTCTCTTAGGACACACAATTAGTCATTTCTGTCTTTTTCCTGTGAATATATTCCCTGAAGAGGTCAGCTGTCTGTATTGCAGCTGCACCAAAGTATGGAAAACCTGTTGCCTTCTGTTCTTCTTGGGATTCCCTAATACCATCCAATACCATCCATTCTCGGGATGAAGGTGCTGTGGCATCAACTACGTCAGTATTAAGTACTGAAAGAGACTCCGGGCTCACGTAGCCGGGTCTAAAGGCTTATCAGAGGCTAAGCCAAAGGGGGAAAAAAACAAAACAGTAAAGCTAGTCTCAGTCGACCAGAGGTACGGGCACAAGGCCATCTGTCCATTCTCTGAATACAACTGACAACAAAGGAGGACAGCTCCGCACTCAGGGAATCATACACAGTCTGGATCTGCAAACGGTAACTCATCCTGGATTGACAGGTTAAGAAGAATTGGTGAAGAACGTAACTGGCATCTTCGTGCCGTCTCAACCTCAATCACTTCTCAGGTCAGTTTGCTAACTTCAACCCAAAGCTGCTTGTCACGCGCAGGGACTTCCAAAAGACAAGAACAAATAAGGGTGTTAATGCTTTTCTGGCAACAACAGTGCTATTGTTTCGTCTTTCAAAAAAGGAAAACTTATGTTTAGATTTTTCATATACTTTATGTATATTGTGTTGTCTATATATACACACTTCACAACATATATTTTAATACTGAGTTGTTTCTCATATAATATAACACAGTATTATTTCTAAATTATGTGTGAATGGGTATCGTTTTGACAATGTTGTTGTCTGTACGCAAAAAACGCAAAGTAAAAATGTATTCATTTGAGTACATTGTTGTTTGACGCTTAGTTTAAACACGATATACTAAATTCACAATATATTTTTTAATATAGCATAAAACACTGTTCGCAAAAAACAAAGGCTTAGCCATTGGAATTACGTATTTAAAACAGACTGATCTTTTTTGAACACTAATCTGAGTCACCAATTTCCCATCATTTGCTTCATACGTCAACAATGCCAGTTGCACACATTATTTTAATTCCTGATGCATAAACACATTTGACATGTGAAAAACAGTGTGTGTGATAGCTATGTTTGGGCTTATTAGTGCTATGCTATATGACGGCAGAATGTTTTCAGATGCCTGTTGACAAGCTTTGGAAAGACAGAAATGGGTCAAATGGGATTTAGCATTAGCCAAACAAATCCGGGCCTAAAGGATTAGACAGGATGGTAGCAGTGTGTTTTATGCATTTACCTGATGAAACAGCACAGAACTGTTAGCCACACAAAGGAACCGGCTTTTTACTATATTTGTTATCATATATTTGTTATCATATTAATCATGCTGAATCTATAACTCATTTAGTCTTGTTCATGACTCATATATCTTGTTCACGAATACATACATCTACAGTGGTGTGAAAAAGAGTTTGCCCTCTTCCTGATTTCTTTTTTTGCACGTTTGTCACACTTAAATGTTTCAGATCATCAAATGAATTTAAATTTTAGTCAAAGATAACACAAGTAAACACAAAATGCAGTTTTTAAATGAAGGTTGTAATTATTAAGGGAAAACTAAATCCAAACCTACATGGCCTTGTGTGAAAAAGTGCTTTTACACCCACTGTTAAAACATAAATTAACTGTGGTTTATCACACCTGAGTTAAATTTCTCCAGCCACACCCAGGCCTGATTAATGCCACACCTGTTCTCAATCAAGAAATCACTTAAATAGGACCTGCCTGACAAAGCTAGACATCATGCAGCGATACAAAGAAATTCAGGAACAAATGAGAAAGAATGTAATTGAGATATATCAGTCTGGAAAAGGTTATAAAGCCATTTCTAAAGCTTTGGGACTCCTATGAGCCACAGTGAGATCATTATCCACAAATGGTGAAAACATGGAACAGTGGAGAACCTTCCCAGGAGTGGCCGCCTGACCAAAATTACCCTAAGAGCGCAGCAATGACACATTCAAGAAGTCACAAAAGACCCCATAACAACATCCAAAGAACTGCAGGACTCACTTGCCTCAGTTAAGGTCACTGTTCATGATTCCACCATAAGAAAGAGACTGGGAGTTCCAAGACGAAAACCTCTGGTGAGCAAAAAGAACATTATGGCTTGTCTCATTTTTGTCAGAAAACATCTTGATGATACCCAAGACTTTTGGGAAGGTGTGTGTCCCATTACATCTGCCGTAAAAGTAACACCGCATTTCATAAATAGAACATTACCAACAGTAAAATATGGTGGTGATAGTGTGATGGTCTGGAGCTGTTTTGCTGCTTCAGGACCTGGAAGAATTGCTGTGATAAATGAAACCCTGAATTCTGCTGTCTACCAAAAAATCCTGAAGGAGAATACCCCGGCATCTGTTCGTGACCTCAAGCTGAAGCGAACTTGGTTTTGCAGCCGAACAATGATCCAAAACCCACCAACAATTCACCTCTGAATGGCTGAAGAAAAACTAAATGAAAAGTCCTGACCTGAATTGCGATATCCTATTGCGGGTCCTATTGAATCCTATTGCGATGCGGTGATGACCTTAAAAAGACAGTTTACGCTTGAAAACCTTCCAGTGTGGCTGAATTACAACAATTCTGCAAAGATGAGTGGGCCAAAATTCCTCCACAGTGCTGAAAATGACTCACTGCAAGTTATCGCAAATGCTTGTTGTTGCTGCTAAGGGTGTCCCAACCAGTTATTAGGTTTAGAGGACAGGCACTTTTTCACACAGGGCCATGTAGGTTTGGATTTTGTTTTCACTTAATAATAACAACCTTCATGTAAAAACTGCATTTTGTATTCACTTGCGTTATCTTTGACTAATATTTAAATTAGTTTGATGATCTGAAACATTAAAGTGTGACAACCATGCAAAAAAATAAGAAATTAGAACAGGGGCAAACTCCTTTTCACATCACTGTATACATAAATGTATAAAACATTTCTTTCTCTTTTAATCTCTTTAGATAGTTCCTCTGCTGTTGGAGTGTCATGGAAAAAGGAACTACATTTCACTTAACAGCTTATGTAAGTCTGGAAAAAAAGAGGGCTAACAAATGAAAGCATTGTGACTCAGTTGGAATAATAGATCTTATAAATAAAGAAAATGCATTCATTTATTTGTCATAGCTGCAGGGTCTCATTAGAGGAATACGAGGAGTGAATAAGGCCGTATTAAAGCATTATTTAAGACAATTCACTAACACTTCTCATCTAACTCTGACTCAGCTTTTAGTTTCATCCATGAATGTTCTCTGTGATCTCATCTGGCTTAGAATTGATTAAGATGTAGATGGTGATAAGCTCGGTTATAAAGTGCTTGCCATCGAAGAGATGTGTGGAATGTGGGAACAGACAACATTGTGTTCCCACACTGATGAATTAATGAGCCTTGTTAGACATGGTCACACAAATGGTCACTTGATCCACAGGCCTAAAAAGACACAAGTGGCTCCTTTTGAATCTTATCAAACACAGTCACACCACTTCTATTAAAGCAGAACCATTAGAGACGTTAGAGGGAGGACCTCGCTCACCCGCCACTAGTAGAGAGGGAAATAATACCCAACTTAATGTCAGAGCACAACAACAGGTACCTACAGCTAAACAAAATGAACACATGACTGAATAGACATTTACGGCTGAGAGAGGTAATGTGGGGGAAAAAATTGTTTTTTTTAGTTTTCAAGGCTATATTTTCACACTGAAATTCATTTAATATCTGCTCTGTCTGAATTTTCGGTTTGTGTGCATAGAGACAGTCTGTTTGAAGCATCTAAACCCAAGAGAAGAATGAATATGAATGAGAAGGAGGGAGGAGTATTGGAGGGGGGGCTAAATGTCACCCTCACCATCCGCCTGCTAATGCATGGAAAGGTAACAAATCTCAAATCCTCACAGAGCTGTTCTTGTTTATTTTCAGCCTTGTGTTCTGCAAGCACATCCAGTCAAGCAATAAAAACTAGGACATGAGAAAGATTTATAAATGTATAGGTTACATTTTGGATTAAAGATCGTGGATTTTAAATGGAACGCACAAAGCCCTTGATCACTTATGAATACTTATACATTTGTATTATAAGTTGTTTGAGAAAATATCTAAAATCCTATAGGTATATGAGCTGTTGGAGAAAAATAAAAATGACAAAAATATAAATAGTATAAACTTTGACTGTGATCATAAGATTTCTGCAAGTATTATGTAATTAATTTTCAAAATAATGAATATATCATACACTACAGTTAACCGTGATCTGTGACGTCACAAGTTGAATTGTGAGATATAGAGTTGGACAAATGTTCCAACATTATTAATAAGAAGAAATGTTTCTTGAGCAGAAAATCAGCAAATTAGAATGATTTCTGCAGGATCATGTGACTCTGAAGCCTGGAGTAATGGCAGCTTTGCCATCACAGGAATCAATCACATTTTAAAATATATTAAAATAGAAAAACAGAATAACAGTTCACAATATAACGGTTTTTACTGTGTCTTGATCAATATATGCAGCCTTGGCGATGAGCATATTCTTTCTTTTGATAGTATATATAGAGTAGAATATTAAAACTCTACAAGAAGGCCCAACAATACATTAGTTCTGCAGTTTTATGCAGTCGTTTAGATTAACAACGTTTCTTATATTTTTGTTTTCTTGTGTGCATCTAGGAAGTTGGAAGTATCATTGGGAAGGTAAAAAAGCTCAGTATTATTCTGATAATTATATTGCTAAATTAAGCAAAATGTATTCTTTATTCTTTGATGTCCTAAAGCGCTGTTCTTTTTTGTTTAAACATTGCTTACCTCCACATTCTGGTATAAATAATTTGTTTTATATTCAGATGGTGCTTTAAATGATTTATCCATTTGTTTTTTAGAAAGGAGAGACTGTCAAAAAAATGAGAGAGGAAGTAAGTGCTACATTACCCTTCATGATTAAATTAGACTAATTGTTTTTAATTGTTTGTTTGTTTTAAACATCAACCTAATTTTATATTTTACATAATAAGGATTTTCAAAAGTTTTTGTTTCTTATAAACCATGGACAGCGGTGGGTAGTGACTGATGATTACATTAGATCATAGTGCGTTTTAAAATACTCATAATCAGACTACAGTTACTTTTTTATTGATTGCATGTTATTCACACAATGGTAGTAAACCATTCATTGGTATGATAATATTGGTTTATTATCAAATCAAGTCCTGACAAACACATTAATTATTATTTGAATTATTTCTCAATAAGTTATTTAACCATGTACTGTTGTGTCTTTGGAAGGCAACACATTTTTAATATAATTTTAACTTTACATTTTTAAATCAATATAGTACAATATTATCCTATTCAATGTGATAAATTAGTTAGGGCAAAAGTCATCTAAAAGTAATCAACATGTATATTTCCTAAAATGTGTAATGTAATGGATTGTGTTACTAACTACAATTTCCGTCATGTCATTTTGTATCATTAACAAACTACAATTTGAACACACTTTTAATGCCAAAACGCTGTGTAAAGATTAAAAGTAACTCATTTGAGTGGCCACACTTATTAAAAAAATTAGACCGCAGAAAACTGGGATAATTTTCAGTTTGAGAAAACTCATCTCATTAAAATCATCCATCAAATGGTATTTAACTGGGAGCGGGTGTAATTGTCAGCCCAGAGGCCAGATTGATCAATTAAATGTGATGCAGCAGAAAAACTCTGCTTTTCTCTGTGGATTCAGAGTGGAGCCCGGATTAATATATCTGATGGTTCCAGTCCAGAGCGCATTGTCACCATCAGTGGACCGTCTGAGGTCATTTTCAAAGCCTTTGCCATGATTGCAGAGAAGTTTGAGGAGGTAGGTGGAGTTTTTGCAGTTGTAATGAGCGATTAATGCTATGGGTGATTTGATTCAGTTGGATTTAGTATAAAAATATCATTGTGAGTTTTACCGTTTATTCCTGGTTTCTATTAGCCATATTGTCAAAGTATCAGTTGTACAACTGTTACAGTTAAATTATTACTTTATAAAGTGAATTATTATTATTAAAGTGAAAATATTATGCTATTGAATCACAATTGTCTAGGTCAGAATTACAGTGAACTTGTGTTTTTAGATATTAACTTTCTATAGTGTGATTTCCATAGTAATATGCATGCATTCCATGCATAAATTATGTGCTTTTGTACTATTTAATGGTTTATTTAAAATAAAATATAATTTTTTTATAATTATATTTATTGCTTTTTTATGGAGAGAGATCATATCAAAAATAGCATAGTAACTCCTCCTGCCTTAATTGTTAATACAAATTTTAGTTCCATAACTTACAATGTTGAAGTTTGCAAGATTTAACTTTCTCTACGTTGCACAGCGCAACCAATTGTGTTCTGTAACACTATTACACTGGCATTTAATTAAATGAATTAAAAGTAAATTAAGTCCCAGTCAAGGGGAACACTAATTACTGTAATAGTGACTTTCAACTATTTACAACTTTTGCCCCACAATGCAGTTTGATATGGTTATTTTTTACATGCAAATGCACTGATCTCTCAGTAACCGTCTAAATTCAGTACTAAGAAACAAATCTTGTAAAATCCTGTTAATAATTTGAATGCAGATTTCATACACTGTCGGTATGTATTCCTAAAAATAGTAGTTTTTGGCTTATAAACTTGAAACAATGACTTGACAGGAGATTTCTGATATGCATATATGCATCTCTTTCAGGATATCCTGGCATCCATGATCAACAGTACTGTGACAAGCAGGCCTCCTGTCACACTGCGCCTCGTCTTCCCTGCCAGTCAGTGCGGTTCACTCATTGGCAAAGGAGGCTCAAAGATCAAAGAGATCAGAGAGGTAGATATTCTAGGAATAAGTTTAATTGTTGGTAAAGGTACAAGGTTTGCAATGCGTGTCACAGCGACTCCCAGATGATGCACCGAACGATCCGTTAAACAATTAGTTTCCGTTGTCTCAGCGGCAGACAGAAACACTTAACATCAGCATGATTGATTGTCCTCATCAAGGCAGAACTTTTTATTCCTGAGCACAGGGGGCCGCTCGGCTCAGGCTTCCGCTAAATCCACGTTATGAGACGGCTGCACCCCTGAGCTGTAATTTCCCAAACTCTTGAACTCGCTCACTTTTCCTCAAACTTATCTATTCATGGCTTTCGTTGATGGAAAACAAAGCGATCCATCTCACAAGCCCAACCATTCGTTGTCATTTAGCTGCTATAATTGACATGAGGACAGTGGCTTTTGCTTGAAGGCTTTGTTTTTTATTCGGCTGGTAGATCACATTGAATAAATATAGCTGTCCTCGCTGCTGAGGGCTGTGAGGGGTGAACTGGCTGCTTTTATTCCCAGTTGCTATGAATGTCTAGGACAGAACGGCCCACCAAGGCCTAAATAGACTCACATTTATATACAGTATCCAAATAGCTTGACCTAAATAACTGGCCAGACGATAACAATGTCAGTTCTAGTCATGAGAGTAGCTGCAATACCAAAAGGTACTGTATGGCACACTTTTTTGTAAATGGAAAGAAATCAAAATGTGTAAACCTTCTCAATGCTGAGAACTTACACTATGAAAAATTGTAGTTTTAATATGTTTAAAATGCTATTATCCTTACAAACTTCCCTCATCCATGTCAATATCCCATATCACATCCATATCTATTTTTAACAATAAATTCCAATAATGACATGTCAGATGTAAAAATATGTGAATATCTGAAATGAAAAATGTCTCTATGGAACAATTGAATGTGATTGATCAGTAAATTTTATCAATACTCACAGTTGTCTAAGAAAATGCTGTACATGCACATGACTTTCTCTGGTTTCACATAGTGGACTCGATGTGTCCAAATATGCTTTTAGTTTATAGTAGGCAAAATTAGTAATTAGTAATATGTCTGAATTCATAGTATTCATAAATCTTTCACAATTTTTAAGGCAAAATCTTGTTACTTGAACAGGAATTATTGCGATTGTGAAAATTTTGCCTAAAAGACAATGGGCTCACATGGATTTACTCTTGTCACACTTCCAAGCATGGTGTAGATAGAAGGCGGGAGGAAGAAGATTAACTAAAATAAACTTTGATAACAGAACTCAAATTGTAGTTTAACCAAACTTTAATGAGAACCGACTAAGGGAACAGAAACACAGGCTTATAAACGCCAAACGGAAACAAAGATAATTGGTTAAGCACAATTGATACAAACGAGGGAACTGCTAACTGCTAAGGACTAACTAGAACCTAATGAGTAACCAAGGAGACAAACTAGTGGCGAGAAACTGTGAACAAAGAAGACAGGAAACTGATGAGTGCAAACTAAATGTCCATGAAAATGAAACTGCGTCTCGCTGCGACAAATGCATTAACCAACAGCAAGCTTCTTGGTTTGAAAGTGACTTAATTTCATACATCAATGGACCTTTTTTGCCCACAAAATGTAGTAATTCTACTAATGTGTCCACACCTGAAACAGTAGCGAACAGTACCAAAATGACCTACCACTTCCAGTGAGATTCTGAGGTGCGCATCTGATGGACTTTTCGAGGTTGAGTGCATTTTACCAGAAAAACTATTTCTACTTCAAAATATAACATTTATGTATTACTTGCCATTTGTTTGTAGTTAACTGTGAAATGCATTATAGATGGAACATACTTTTCACAAAGTTCATGCCTCATCAAACCTATTCAGACCATGAAATTTTGGATGCACAGGATCTCTCTTGTTTCATACAAATGCAACTGGTGCCATGTTGTAGTTTTGTAACAAATGACTATGCAGTTACACTACGCACTATACTCAATCGTGTAGTGTATGACATTTATAAGCTTATTTTATCATCCAGAGTCTGACAGTCTCTATACAGTCTGCTATATAACAAAAGCTGTGACACCTGAGTGCATAAAGTGTCCAAGTGTTAGTTAAGGGCATTCTCCGATTATCTAAGGTGCACTTTTTCCTCCTTAAATTTTCAGTGTGAACACACCACTCACACTAATTATAATACAATACTCAATAGAATCGTACACAAGAAGCTAAGTGAACCTTGTGTCTCAGATATCGATTTTAATCAAAATAACCACAAAGAACTTTCAGTAGGAATATTATTACAGCAGTGCTAGTCTTGTTGCTATAGGCTTAATGTTTTGTACACATTTTTCCTAGCAGAAGCTTAAAGATTCATCCTGGAAGATTATACAATTATTATTTGAATATAGTTTAATATAAATATTTCATGTCTAAGAGTGACCAGGACCACAGATGCGGAGCGGATAATGACCGTAATGGTCATTATTTAAAGAAATATGAATGATGCCATTTATGGCTATTCTAATCATCCTGTCCAGCATGTGCTGACCAGAAGTGTCGCTGTGTATTAGAGCACAGGTGCCCAGGTCCAGGTTGCAGGAGACCTCCTGCCTGACTCGACTGAGAGAGCCGTGACCATCTCAGGCACCCCCCACGCCATCACACAGTGCGTGAGACACATCTGCACCATCATGCTGGAGGTTTGTGAGCGTGCACGTGAAAGAGCATTCATATTTTAATTGAAAATCATTGTGATTATGCATGATTTCCCTTGTGCGTAAATGTTATTTCAGAGGTGGGTAATATCGTTCAGGTCTTTTTCACCTTCACACTTCATTTGCATTTACTTTGAGCATATGCACTACATATTAAATGTTCCTGTTTGCTTCATTAGTTCCCAGCATCCAACCTTGGATGCCTTTGTTTTGCAGACTTTTCCCTGGCCTGTATTAACTTTGGGCTTTGAACAGTGAAATCCAGTGAGGCTTAACAGAGTTCTAGAAGCATAGTGACGAAATGCCTTTGCTTGTGTCCTGACTGTGTCTTGTCTCCTTTATTCAGTCACCACCTAAAGGAGCCACCATCCCATACCGACCCAAACCCTCTGCGGGTGGCAGCCACACAGTGTTGACACAACCACATGCTGCGCCGGTGAGTTCTCCATCCATCTCCTGATGCAGAAACCGTACAATTGAAACAATACTTCACAAGTATTAACGATTCCATAGTTCCTTGCAGTCCCAGTGGGATGCTCTGAGTGTGGATATTTTCACTAATGATTTCACCAACTGGCAGAATGCATCTAACCCCCAGATGCAATCAGTAATACACTTCCCAATGGGGCCAGGCCAAGTGCTCTTAAACATGCAGATCAGACTGACTTTAACCACTAATACAGATCTGTAGGTGTTTGAATCGGAAAGCTAGTGACTAATCATTGTATACGCAGCTGTATATAGCTGGACTAAACAATTCATTCATCGGTATTCCACTCTGTTTTACTGTTCAGATCTTGTGAAATACTAATCTAAGATCTGACCCTTTATTTTTGACATCTAATCTTAGTATGTCATCCAAAGGGCTTCTGTTGTTCATTTGAGTGATCATGACATTTAGTTTGACTGAGGTGAGGATTGCAAAGGCTAGTTGTCTGTATAATGAAAAATCATGTCAGCTACAAGCTCCATTTGTCTGGAGGATTAAAATGCTAAGAAGCAGTTTAGTTCTGTATTTATTTATTTATTTTTTGCTATGTTTGGTGATAGCATGGGATGTTCATGTGATGCCCCCTTGTGGTTACATTAAGAAGACTTTAGCATAGTCCAGTCATAATGGCACCTAGCACTCTTAAATTTGTTAATGAGGATGTAGTCTCACATAGGCAGACTTTGACTTCTGGTGTAAAGTCTGGTCCACTTTGCAGTTTATTCTGGCCATGAGCGACGCAGTGTGTGTTGGAAATCAGGAATGGTGAGAGAACATTGTACTTGGTATGTTTTTCGTCTGAGTCTTCAACGGGCAAAGCTTAAAAAGCTTGGTCAGTAGGCGGAGAGCAGGTGGTCTTTTGTAGTTGTTCGAATGCATTTGACCACATGAGTGTTTACACTACGAAAGTAATCCGGGCTAATATATTCTTGGCTATCTCTAGAAGTGGGCAAGCTCAAAACATTTCCACCCTGTTTGCACATGTATTTGACATTGTCCACTTGAGATTGGATGGAAAACGCTTCTTACTAGCAGGTGTAAACAGGGCCTAAGTCACTCTAAGCCACTAACCTGGCAAACTATGACGGATCCAATTATTAGTTCTTCCTCAAAAGTGTTCATAATATCAACCTTGTACCTTTTAAGGCCAATTCACACTACATGGACCACAGCGGACTATCACCCGATTTCAGTACGTCAATTCTTAGACATTCCATGACCCGACAAATGCTGATTCAACATGTTCAGTCTGGAAAAAGGAGCACGGACCAATGGCAGCAGACGCCGTCAGGGGTAACCCACAGATCCATCTGTTGCTGGCCGTCGGCTTCTGTGGGTGCAGTATGAATTGGCCTTTAAACACTATTTTATTTAAAATCTGATTTGCGCTTTTGATTTTCACACAGGCTTTCTTGTTTTTTAATGAAATATGCATCGAACAGACTGTGGGCGGTCCTTGGACGTACCATGTCGGCTGTGACTAATGACCAAGCAGCAAACTGGCTGTTGTTATTTGTACTAACCCTAATGTGTTGTGTGTTTCACAGGCATTTGCTATTCCAGGGCAGTTTGCCATTCCACCCCAAGACGTGAGTGTTAGTCCCACTGTCTGATCACTATCATTCACAGCACACGTCACAACACCACTGCAGTGCCCCAGCCACATCCCTCCCCTTACACAACCACATTTCTCCCACTGCATTCCTCACACACACCTAAGTGCCGATATCCCCGTCCCTCCGATCACACTGGAGCCTCCACTAACTTCCTTCGAGCGAGAATATCAGAGGCATGATGCATGAAGATGATCTCTCTCTCTGTGACCTTTTCTTTAATATTTTATCTAGCATCACTAACATCGGTTCCTCCTTGGTTATTTCAAATCCTTGGTTACAACCCAAGTAAACAATATGTGTTAACTGAAACACTCATATATGTACCATGTAATTACACTGGTTGCAAAGCAGCACTGTATTGCAAAAGAAAAAAGCGCAAACATTATAGTTAGGGTTTATTTTTAATCTCTAAAACTATGAAGTAACCTTCTGCAAACATTTCAGGTCAAACCGTTCACCATACAGGCTCCATTCTGTGCAAGCACATTTCAGTTCACATTACATTTCTCAATTTAAATTGCAATTGTGAAATATAAAGTCACATTTAGAGATAGAATCCCATCGTGACGTACAGTAAAGTTACAATTACAAGACTTAAAGTCAATACGAGATATACAGTAAAGTTACAGTTAATTACAAAAAGTCGCAAATATAAGATAGAAAGTCACATTGCGAGATTTAAAGTCAATGTAGCAAATGTACTCGGATCATTTCAGGTGTGTTGTACATTTAAAAATTACAATTATAATTGATTGGTCCTACATGTAACACAACAGGCCCGTTCACACCAAGGACGATAGCTATAAAGATAACGCTAAAATTATAGTTTTAAAAATCGTTCTCAATATAAAAAAGTAGCAGAGTCCACACCAAAGGTATAACGACAACAGCACAAAGAAATTATATCGTTGGAATCACTTTCAGCCAGCTTTTATCCAGCTGACGAACGATAAAAACAATGACAGCCAATCAGAATCCATCTTGCTGTAACAAGCTTGAGCATTTAAAGTGACAAGCACGCGCTTAGAGTAAACAGACCCATATCATCTGCTGGTGTGGACGCTAATATAATTATCTTAATAGTTATCGTCGGTGTGAATGAGCCTTACCTCTACACTGCAAAGGCGGTGTCACGTTGTCTGTTGAATCTCACAGACAGCTGGCAGAAAACGAGACGTGTATCATGACAACTGCAGAGCCAAAGCATACCTCACACTTTCACACGATTCTTTTCCTGCCCTGCAAGCACTTGAATTCCCTTAAGGAATCAGGAAAATCAGGTTTTTCGATCACATTATTTGGAGAAGTGGACAGTAAGTCCAAAGGGGGACCTGATAACTAATCCAATTTTGAGATTTGATATGGGTGCTGTTCTGTCTGTAGATGTGAGTGTCCTCTGAAATAATTCCATTTTGATTGGCTAGTTCTAACCTCCCTTCCTGCCCCCGCAGTTGACCAAGCTTCACCAGTTGGCTATGCAGCATATCCCCCTTACCTCCCTTGGGCAGAGCAACCCCACCTTCCCTGGTACGTACCCAAAGCTCCCCAGGGAAGTCTGTCTCTCCCTTTGTCTGTCTCTCTGCCTGTCTTTCTCTCGATCTGTCTCTTTCCCTCACCAATCTTTCATCTGTCATGTCTGACCACCGCATGTTCTACTTTTCCACTCTGAAGAAAATGAGAGCGAAGCCATTCTGTGGTAAGGCAATAAATATCATAACACTTCCAACATAATGCCGCACATGCCGTGCCATGATACGACCACTAAGCAGTCCTGATAGCTCTAGTTAGCCTGTGTTCGGATGCCAGCCATTGATGGCTACTTTGAGCTGTCAAAGGAATCTTCAAATGTGTCATGAGCATCATGACGGCTATGTGATGCATGTGTGTCACCCCTCTTTCTCCTTATATGTGAACTCGTCATGAACATTTAACATTCTTCCCCCTTCATGTCACTCCGTACCTCCACAATTCCCCTGACCTGTTCAAACCACCAGCATTTTCCTAAGCACAAACCTAAAGCCCAATCTCACAGCAGCCCACATTTATCATGACAAACAAGTCCACACACTGCAAGCGCCAGCCCGTAATTACTACTATGGAAATAGGGAGTTGAAGAGAAACAGCCTCTCCATAGACGTTTCTGATAATGTGCACTATCTGGAAATGCTTTTATGAGTGTTTTTGAATCCCAGGCAGACATGAATTAACCAGAAATTCATTCATGACTCACAAACTGTAGCAGCATTCATGCTTTCATACATTGTGGAATTTTAATGTGATATTTTTCTATTTTATTTGAGCAGTCTCAGTGGCAGTGTAGCAGTGTTGACAGGATTCTAAATTTAATTTTTTTGTCAGCCATTAGGTTGTCTTTTGCTTACCTTCCCATTTCCCTGCATAGGTCTGGAGGCCTCCATTGCAACCAGTTCTCACGAGTTGAGCATACCTAACGATGTAAGTTATGGGATTATAGATTTAGGATAAAATATGGTTGAGGCATAATGTTTGTAGCAGTTCATGTTGCAGTTTTCGTTGTGTACAGTGGCCTCAAAATGTATTTGGACTCTTGAGTCACACTTCAATTGTTTGAATATCATTGCATTATTTTAAATAAATGTGCAAACTATTAATACATTAGAATTATAATTTTTTAATACTTTTAACCAGGTACTCCTAATCAAGGGTATTACTGTTTGCATGTGTTTTTAATATTTCATAATACAATTTTCAAATGTTCACTACCATTCAAAAGTTTGAGTTTGTTAAATGTACTACGGTAATACTTTTATTTTAATTTTAGTGTACTAAAATATATTCAATTTGAAATCTTTTTTTGTTTTTTGCTTAATAATCATGCTTGCCTTAGAAATCTTTCAAATATAAGCTACTTGGTTTGACATTTTATTGCAAAGACATTCATTCAGTTCTATGTGAATCTTAGGTTTTCACATGGAGCCACTTAAATCAAAAACATGTTTTACGCTTTGCTATCATGCTATTCACCATGACACATTGTTACACTGATCATGGATTAAAGTAATCTGTTATTGTATGTAAGGCATGTCATACAGTAGAGTATGTCCTAGAGGTTCACTATCAGCCTTCAGTCTTTTAGTGTCCAGATGTTGTTTGCCCCTCACCCGTCTGTCCCTCTGCCTCTCAGCTCATAGGCTGCATCATTGGCAGACAGGGCAGCAAGATCAATGAGATTCGCCAGATGTCTGGTGCCCAGATCAAAATTGCCGGGGCCACAGACGGTTCGGCAGTGCGCCACATCACCATAACAGGATCCCCAGCCAACATCAGTGTTGCTCAGTACCTCATCAGTGCGAGGTGAGACCCTTTCCTCTCACATTTTAATGGATAGTTGGGTCAAAATGGAATTCTGTCATCATTTACTCACCCTCATTTCATTCCAAATCTGTATGCTGTTTTTTTTCTTCTGAGGAACACAAAAGAAGAATTATTAAAGAATCGTCACTTTCCATACAGTTACAGTTCATAGTGATCATAAACTAAAAGAAGGGCAAAAACAAAGCAAAAACTCAAGTCATACTATGACTTAAGAACCACACTCAAATGTTCAGATGTTTAGGGTCGGAAAGACTTTTTTTCTGAAATAAATTAATACTTTCCAACAAGGATGCATTAAATTGACCAAAAGTTGCAGTAAATACATTTGTAACGTCACAAAAAATGTCTAGTTCTTTTGAGAGAAAGAATCCTGAAAAGAAGTATCATGGTTTCCACCAAAATATTAAGCAGCCCAACTGTTCTGAACATTGATAATGATAAAAAGAAATGTTTCTTGAGCAGCAAATTGATTCTGAAAGGTCATGTGATGCTAAAGAAGTCCGCTTTAGAGAAGTCAGGAACTCACCGCCCCTTAAAAATGGTCCAAATGAGATGTGTAGATCAAAAACTCCAATTAGGGAAACTCTTAAAAAATCTTGCTCACCTAACAATGAACGGGAACCACCAATTGCGAGATAAAACCACTGCTTTAATGAAGAAGTGCCAAATGTTTCGGTCACATGTGACCTTTCTCAATGCCTTCTAGGACTGAAATGTCTGCCACTTTTTCATTAAAGCAGTGGTTTTATCTTGGAGTTGGTGCTTCCCCTTCATTGTTAGAAAGTGCAGGCTTTTTTTCATTCAATGAATGAATCGCTTTTTTAAAATGTATTAAAATAGAAAAAAGTTTTTTATTGTAATAATATTAACAGTATTAGTGTTTTCACTATATTTTTGATCAAGTAAATGCAGCCTTGAGCATAAGAGACTTCCTTCAAAAACATTTTTACAAAAATCTTACCGACCCCGAACGTTTTAACTGTAGTGGATATTCCAAAACTTCTCAAGGCAAATGGCAGCTCTTTGTGGATTAAAAAGTAATTAAATTAACCCCTTATTAAGTCATTGTATTTCAAATGAAATAGTGTGGCTTCTGACACATCACGTCAGTTGTTTCGAATGCGTTTCATGACCAAATGCATTAATGTCAAATGTAATAGCTGCCATCTTTATGTCTGCTTATTTAAATTGAGAGCTAGAGTGGAGGAGAATAATTTCACTGAATAACAACTTAAATTTTTGACTTTGGCTTTCAATATATGGTAAAAGACGTTGGCTTTCAATATATGGTAAAAGAAACAACAACGAGAACAGCCAGTACATGCTACAACATTTCTCCTTTTGTGTTTTACAGAAAAAAGTAATTCATGAGAGTGAGTAAACATAATGACAAAACGTAAATTGAATTATTCTTTTCCCTCAATCTATTTTACATAATGGTGTAGTATATAGGTTTTACACAGCAGTCATGTAGTCTTTCACTCACCCATTTGGCACTCCTTTATTAATTCTCATATAGGCATGTTAAACCCTTATTATTATTATTCCTTCTTGTAACACGTAACATTCCCTAAATTGATTATTCTTTTCTCTATTTCTCTCATCCCCCGCCCCTCCCATATCACTCTCTCCTCTTGTGTGCATCCTTAACCCCTCAATTAACCACACATTTGTCCTCACGTCCCTCCTTGTTTGCCTGCATCTGAATGTTTGTTTGCAGTTTAGAGATGGCTAAACTGAGCATCCAGGCTGCATCGTCCTCCTCTTCCAGCACACCTATCGACCTCAGCCTGGGCTTCCCCCAGTCCAGCCCCTCTGCCTCCACGCCTTCTTCCATGGCCGTCCTGGCTGCTCCCCCCTCTGCTATTAATGTCCACTCCCCCTCATCTGTCCCATCCATCCCCAGTGCCCACTACGCATTGCCTGTTTCCAGCCTGTTTGGCATGAAAACCGTCCCCTTGCTGGCAGTGCACGCGGCCGCCTCCGCAGGCCTCCCGGCCGGCCTCAGCCCCTACACTGCAAAGATCCCCACCTCATCCAGCATCAAAAAATCTGAGCGGCAGAAGTTTGCCCCTTACTGAGAGGCCCCGGTCTTTAATGTCACCAGTTATGTTGTATTTGTTTGTTATTCATTCATGCATATTTAGTAGATTGAAAGTGTTTCTCCTCGCCCCCTCTTTTTTTTTAAGAGGACCGATTATGCATTTTTCTTTAGAGTGTTAGGTCTGCAAAGTTACAAAGCAAAAAGTCACTCCAAAGAGAGTTATTCTCCATTCTAGTGCGCACTGTTTCTGAACTCATTTATGCCACAATTGTAGTTTTCCTCTGGGAACGGAAGATATTTATAATTCCCACTGGGAAAAAAAAGGAGTGAGGCCTGGTTGAGTTGCATTAGAAGTGTGTTAAAACTTACGATTAAGGTAAGGGGCTTGAATCCAATCGACCAATCAGAGCACACTGTGCTTTTTGGAAGGAGGGGCTTCACAGAGGCAGGAACTAAACAGAGCGTTACTGACAGACAGGGAAAAGAGGCGCTGCAACAATGTGAAATATGTGAAAGTAATATGTTTTTTGAACATTCAAGCATAAAAATCTGATTCCAGTAGACCCCAAAAACAAAATCAAGACTTTGTAAAAGGGCATAATATGGCTTCTTTAAATGTCTCTGTGCAATATTTCACAAATAAGGAATGGTGAGTGCACGACAAGATTAATTGCTCCTTATATTGTCTTCCATTTTGTTCGGAAGTTTTTGAGATTTTAATCTCGCTCCATATAATTTATCTGACACTGCTCCTGTTTTTCTTTTTCTTTTTTTTTAAAGAAAAGCCAAAGCCAACAGGAACTTGATTTATTGGTACTATGCAGCTCACATTGTTTTGTGTGTGTGTTTTTCTAAGACATAAATCTTAAAGCGATCTTAAATGTGCTGATTAGATGGCTTCCATCATTGTTATTGTATCACAATACGAAATACAGCATAATTTAAAAGAGAGTGTGATGCTCTGCCTCTCATAATGTTATTCAGACCTTAAACTACTAGAGAATTATATCAGAACATACATCAATATACTTTTTTTGCAAATTCCCTTTTTAATTAACACTACACAGAAAATTACAATGGGGGGACAGTTGGGGGTCATTCCTGGGACCTGTGATGATGTCCTTTCAATTCCATGGACCCCCTAATATGATGACATTAATATATTTAGCAGCTCTATATTTCCATGTATTAAAACCTGTTTATAATGTGTGTGGGGAAAATGTGATATTATACTATTTCCAGAATTAAATAATTGGCATTCACATAGTATTAATGACAAAACAAACTATTTAAAATAATATCTAGAAAATATTAAGTTCCCTGCGAATATCTACTCTAGTACCATTAGATGTGTAAACATGAGGAACATTTTAATTCATTTTCACAATGAATATTGTTGCAAAGTATAATAATGGCCATTAAAAAAAAATTACATCTTAAGTTAACATGTTAACTTTCACTGTTATTGTTAAAATATTTGAGGTCAATATAATTAATAGTATTAAAGAAATTAATTATCAGCAAGGATGATAATTATCATAAGATTTATTTAATTATTAAATTTATCAAAACTGACAGTAAAGGTATTTCTAATGTTACAAAAGAAGTCATTTTCAAATAAATAGCAGCAGATCATCATATTAGAATGATTTCTGAAGAATCATGTGACACTGAAAACTGGAGTATCACATAAATCACATTGCACAATATATTAAAATAAAAAACTTTTCACAGTATCTCTGTTTTTACTGTATTTTTGATTGAATGAATGCAGCCTTGGTGAACACAAGATACTTCTTTCAAAAATGTTCAAATAAAACAATCCCCAAATAGTGTATGTATTTTACATACATATATATATATATATACACATTTAATCTCTATTATTTTCTGTGAACCCCCATAACACTCCCTTGCAACCCGCGGGGGTCCCAGGACCAGTTTGTAAAGCCCTAGTGAAAACTATACTTTCTGTTAATGTAAAACAATATCTACTAAAATGTGTTCTTTTTTCTCTAAGCGAAGATAAACAATGACACCATGAAACTGTGACACAGCAGATCTACGCTTCTCATGCCCAGCGGGGCTAATTATCTGATGTACAACTGTTTTAACAATAATTTGATGTTCTTCTGTATCTGACTGTGTGTTTTCCTCCTAGGCTGTCCTCAGTGATAGCAAGTCTGAGGCCACTGTAGTGCAACATTTACAGCTAAACATTAATCTCTGATTGGATTACCCTAAAGACATAGTGGACTCTTATGGACTCAGATACTACTCAAGAAATCCTGGCTTCATGATGTTAAATGTTTTCTATCTTGAAAACTATGTATTAAACAGATGTGATGTAACTGTAGCTTTTTAAGTGTCAACCGTTCAATGTCAGACATGTATTTGTGTTTGTTTTTAGATTGCTTTTTTGAAATTCTGTACACATTTTACTGTTAACATATGACAAATCAATGTGCTTTTGACATTAAATGTAGACGTTCTTTAATTAAACGACAGCTTTTTATTAATACAAAGTATCTGTTTTGGTTTCATTTTATATCCAAAGATGACTTTTCTTGACAGAAAATGCTTTGGCATTGCATTTATGACTCTTTTCGTGAAATGAAAATTTTTTAATTCCCAATTCCCTTGCATTTCAGTGCCTGACCTGTTGTGATTGAAGTTAAAAGGTAAAAGCAAAGAGTTTTCATGGCGCTCCAGATGCATATCTGCAGCCGTGAGTCTTTCAATAATACATGCAGTGCTTAAAACAGGGTTATTTTGGTAAAAGGGAGCCGGTCTCTAAGAACCAGGAAGTACATTTTCCCATGGGAAAAGTTGTTTTCATGCACTGTATGTGATTCGTGTTTGTCTTTTGGAGAGCTTATTTTGTCTACTATTTGTTTTTTGATGGATGTTTGCAGTTTTTTAAATTTCATTAGTACTGGTTTGCTGGAGAATGTACACTGTGCCAGGCTGAATGCTACTCATCTCTGTCAGCCTCAGAACATATAATGCTCATAGGAACCGATGACACTGCTCAAACCAACAATGCATCCATCAAAAACACTGTTTTTTAATGTATTCAGCATCCATATTCATATAAAATCACATGTTTTCTCATGATCTGTCACATGAGTTAATAATTTCCTAAGACATATGAATGCATTATGACTACCTTTATCTTGGATGTTTCACGACAGACTTCTTTCTAGGGTTCTCTGGCACATTTTCCTCAACTAGAAGAAAGGCCTCTATGAATATTAAAGCTAAGGTAGACAATGTTTTTCATAAACACTTTTTTTGTACTGGTTGTAACTGTCTTCACAACTTGATGGCAATCAATAATAGAAGTGTTTCTGAATATTACAACATGTATATCCTCTGCGGACGTTTCAGGACCAAAAATATCTAAAATGATAGGATGCCCTACCTGTCAATGTATGAATTTCCATACCTTGCACAGACATCATACGTCACGGGTATAAACTAAATTAAACAAAGATTATATACAGAATAAAAAAAGTAAAGAAGGAGAATGGCAAGATTATAATCAGTTAACTATGGCCTATGAGAACCATCAAAGAATCACCTTAAAGGGCAAAACATAGAAACGCCTCTAAAGGTTTCAGATGGTTACCTGCATTGCTGAATAATTCCAGGTGGAGCAGAGTCCAGAGATTCTAGATGATTTTGCTAGGAGTGCACTAAAGCATTTATTGAGTTCCTCTGAATGGTCCACGTTGAATCCAATCTAACTTAAAGGCAAGTTACCGGAGAGAGTCAGGAAAAAGTAGTGGCTCAAAAGAGATTGAGCAAAGATGTTCTGGATAGGGAACTCTTTAATCAGTCACACCCATTTCTGGCACAAAGGCCAATCAGAGAAGACCGGGAGAAAATCTTTGCTCTATCTTCAATCTATTTGCATGTTTATGGTGGTTTGGAGAACCAAAGTATGATTTTTTTTTAAAGAAAAGAAAGTATAATGCATTTTATCGTAGAGTTGAGCCGGATACTCGGCTGAAACGTGTATCCGGTACGGATAAAGCACTTTTGCCGAGTTATGAGTATTATACGAGTAATACGAGTCAATATCTGTGCTCGGATTGAATAAAAATCCTCAGGCTAGTCACAGCGCCCCTCCCCTACACACACAGATTTGCTGTGTCCCGCTCTGCTCACTCACACACAGAACACTGAGAAGAGAACCGCTCTCTTTCTCTCTCTGTCTCTCGCTCAGTCACTCAGATTCGCGAGTCTTTTCCGTTAACTTTAAGGTTTCTTCAGCTTCAGGTTTTTTTTTATTTTGGTTTCTTTGCAGTACTTTCTTATTAACCAGTAGAGTTCTGGTAAAAGTGGGGTTTGTTCAGACGTGGTGCGACTAACGTTGCGTCTCTTCCTGTCGGAGATTTTTGTTTTAACCGTCTGCTGGCTCTAACCAGTTTTTTGACTTCACGCAAAAAATTATGATAAAAAATTATGACTTCTTCATAATTGCAACTGCATGCATTGTATTCATTGTTGCAAACTTGTTCTGTATATAGTTAGTTTGTTATCATGATCAAAACCATTGATCTGAAGCTCAATGCTGATGCTGTCATGTAAATAGTTTTCTAATCAGCAATAAATATAACAATTTCTGATCGACCCATATCAATTGCAAGATTAAAAATAGCATATTGGTTAAAGCCCAGCCCATTTCCGGGTTAGGCCCCACCCAGTCCGAGTACAGATACAGATACAGATAATTCATATGGTTAACAGATACAGATAATGCTGTACTCGCTCATCCCTATTTTATCGTAACATACTATACACCATTAGTTGAGAAATGAAAAGAGGAATGTTTTGATGCCAGAAAAGATGGGGATTTGAAGACCTTAAAGCAGTGATACATACTTATACTGGGATATTAAGCATTTGGAGTTTCTAAAGAGCTAATATGACATAGGGACATACATAAAACACTGGACAGCTTGATTGGAGTCAATGTCTTTTTTCCTATGTGTATTGAAAGTTTGTCTCTATAGTATTTTTTAGACATTTACATGTATGCATTTGGCAGATACTTTTAGCCAAAGCGACTTGCACTGCATTCAAGGAACACATAGAATATGTTATTGCTTTCCTTGGGATCAAACTCATGACCTTGGCATTGTAAACACCAATGCTCTACTGATTGAGCTACAGGAAAGCTATACGTTTTCAAAGAGTTGTATGCTACATTTAAAATCACATACTTCCCTATTATATAGTAGGCGAAAAATAATATGTGACAACTGAAGTCGTGATTTTCTACTCATCCATTCATTATTATTGTAAAGTTATGTGCTTTGAGACATGAGGTAATTTAATGACTCTGCTCTGGCTGTGCGTGTTCATGTGTAACGGAGGAATTGTAGCTTTGGAGAAAGCACTCTGAAGGGAGGATGGAATCTCACGCTTTCAAAGCTAGCCTCTCCGAAATTGCCTACTCTAACTTTAATAATTTGTCTAAACTGTTTTACCCTTTAGCAGAAATGTCCACTGAGAGTCTGTGACATTAGTTGGTTCTAGACAACAAACTTTGTCGGGTGAAAATCAGAATGAACTTTTCGTCAACCTTGTTTTAGACACTACCTTTTCACAGGTTCTGCTGGGACAGGTTTCCCTGCAGGTTGCTCAATCATGCATGTGGTCTGAGCGAACCATTACCACACTGTCACTCGCTGCACGTAGAGCCCTTGTCCTGTTCTCAGTGAGCAGAGGCCCCATTCAACATTAATAAAATAACTTCTGCTTTTAGAAAAACACTCTCACACTAAGACGTTTTGCCAACCCATAAGAATTTGACCTTAACCCTGTCTGCTTGAAGATCTGAATCACGTCTGCATGCTAAATACAGGTTCAGAGTCGGGCTGGACTGGATCAATTCTTAATGGGCATGGAAATGTGGTGTCAGAAGGGGACCTCCTCTCCTCTGTATGGAGGGGGTCGTGGTGCCAACAGTGTTGTGAAATGTAATGTTGTGGACATCTATCCCTGCCTCTTTGTTAATGTTGAATTAATGATTTTCCCCTCTCACCCCATCAAAAAAAGATGATGGAAATGGCTTCGACCGACCCTGATTAATGCAGGCCTGTGCTGGATATGAAGAGCATTTCTTTAAAAGGACGTAATCATCTGGCCTCAAGCATCACTGTCGTTTTGTGTTTATGTGTGCGTGCTTGCAAAGTTGTCCCCCAGAAGTTGGCTAAATCTGACAGTGTCCTTTTGGGGACATCTGGGGACGTTGTCATTTTGAAAAACAGTTTGTGTATAAAATACTGTTGCTTTTTATTGAAAGAATGTAAAAAGATTTCTCATAGGGGTTAGGGCTCGGGTTACTTTATACAAACACAACAGATACTATGGTATGTTCTCTTTTAGATTACTAATAAATGTGTGTTTTTTATCGATTTGGGGGCAAAAATGTGCCCTGAAGTTGGATACAATAGCGTTCAAAAGCTTGGGGTCAGAAATCTCTTATGCTCGGCGAGGTTAATTTTATTCAACAAAACATAATATTAAACAGTAAAATTGTACAATAATGTTAAAATGTAAAATGTCTATTGTCTATTTGAACGTGCTTTAAAATGTAATTTATTCGTAAAGCTGAATTTTCAGCATCATTACTCCAATCTTCAGTGTCACACGATCCTTCAGAAATCATTCTAATAAAAACAATTGATACATTTTTTATTAATAGAAATTTCAAAGGAACAGCATTTATCTTTAACAGAATATTTTGTAACATTATAAATGTCTTTGCGTTCACGTTTGATCAATTGAATGCATTTTTGCAGAAAAAAGTATTAATTTCTTTAAAAACAAATAAAATAAAACATTTTACTGTACCCAAAGTTTATTTTGACATCAATTCAGTAATAAAATACTGTCAATGATGTATAAACAAATATGCATTTATGAGTTAGTCTGCAGTCATTATAATGAAAACAACAAGTAGTGCTATTAGCATGTTGGGAACTGGATATAATAAGCTTTAAATCAAACAAAGCTTAAAACATCCTGTTATCAACAGGGTTTTATAGGGTAGAGTTATGGTTATGGTTTAACAAATATAATCACATTCATATAAAATCCAGGTGTGTGTGTATTTACTGATTTGTACATTACAGAACATTGTATTCTAGTGTGAATTCACTTTTCAAGTTTCAGGACATTATAAGGGGTCAAGAAACATGCTATTGATTAAAATTGTAAACATGCAGAAAGTTCTGTGATGGGTAGGTTTAGGGTCTGGAAAATGTCAGCTCAGTGTGTGTGACTCAGGTAAGTTATGAGAACAAAATGTTCGCAAAAAGACCGCAATATCCAAAATCCTTGACCGTTTGGGGTTGGTTTTTGAACATGTAAAAATGCATAAAGTTTTCTGTGATGGTAAGATTAGAGCAGGGTTGGTAGTAAGGGGGTACAATATTACAGATTGTACATTATAAAAATAATTGTCTATGGAAAGTGCCCATAAAACATGAAATCACAACGTGTGAGTGTGTGTGTGTGCTGATTTCACTGTACTTAACTGAAGAGTTCCCATTACAGTGCAACAGCAAACAAATACAATCAATACAAATCAAGGCAGAAAAGTTCAACCCTCTTGAGCATTTCCATCAGTTTCATACCTGCACGAACAAATGTCTTCGTCCTCAGAATCTCGTGATGAAGGCCAACACGGCGATTTGGAGCACAGACACGCTCATCGCACATCTTACGAACAATCTAAGAATGGATAGGCTCTGTCAAAACAACACGAAATGATTAATCACACAGTCCAGTTAAGGGAATGTGCCACCTGGTGGTCAGAAAGGTGGCGCGCTATTTTCATTAAACTCCTCACCCTGTGACGCAAGTCTGCCGGTTTATGTGGGTTTTTGTTTTTTGTCACTGGTGCTGAAGAGTCCACTCCTTTCCTTCAGTTCTCAGACTAGAGCTGAGGAGGCATTAACAGCCCTGTCGTCCTCGTTAGTGGCAACGTTTAAACTAAATTGTCCTGTTTTCTGAGCGCAGTGGTGAGGTGATGTGGAGTGTGCAGAGACTGAAGAACCATCCTCGATATCAACTGTGTGACAACTATCAACACAACACACCGACGGAAACATGCAGGTACGCTCGTCTACTCAGTTTTACCCTTTCTAAATGCATTATAAAGTTACTGCTAAACGTGCAAGACGAGTAAATATAGAGTGTTGCATGACCGATAAGCTTAAACGTGCCCAAAATGAACAGAACTGATATTTACGGTCGAAGAGTGAAGTGTGGTGTGGATAACATTTCCCGCTGGCTGTGTTTGGTCTGTGTAAATGTTTTTTTGGGGTTCCGTTCCGTTCATTAACTTATGTGGGTGGTGTGAATATTAAAGGCTGATAGCTTCAGTGTTACAGCGCTGCTTTGTGTCGCATCTTTATCTACGCCTCTTTTTCTCATTCTCAGCCTCATGTGAACTGCAAGTGATCGCCTCAGTTACACTTTTGTGTCGTTAAACGTGAAGCTGAAGATGTGATTTTCGAGTGGATGTGAATAATGCTGTGAAGAGCACTGCATCAACAGGCTCCACAGCCCACAGGGACTGGAGTTCAGATGAATGCATGGCTTTTTATGTTCATTTTCAAATTAAAATTGACGTTTTATTGAGTCGGTGTGCATCTTGTTTGAGATTTATCTTTTTTCCTCTTCAATTTTTTTTCTTGATTAAGCTCTTTGTTGTTACATGTTAATTACGTTTTTACCTGTTGCGAAAAATCTTCTTTTTTTTTGTTTTCTTTTTTAACTCAGATGCTTTTGTCACTCTTTCATGATCGCTCTTGAGTGGGTTTCTCTCGCTTTTGAGTGGCGAGCGTGAAATGCAAAACCCGGAGTGGAGCAGGAGCCGAGTGGTTCCTACTAACTCTTTTAATGGCTCCAATCCACTTATATACTAAGCTCCTGTCAGGCTTTCTGTCTGTAAATTGCTTTGTGTTGTCCATCTATAATGGATGTTTTGGCTTCTTGTGGAATTATTTTAGTTGGCAGAGAAGAAATATACAAATTAACATAAGTTAATTGATATTAATTATTTTGTTGAAGTGTGTAGTTGTAGAACTGTTGTATAAATACAATGAAAATGCAGCATCAGATACATTTTTGTGGTCCAGTCTGTAATAAATTAAATTGATCTCTATTTTCTAAATGTATGTTATAGATCTTATTGTCAGCAGTACATCTGTTGCTTTCCCCCCAATTGTTTTAACCTCATAATGTATGTCATAACTGTATCTTCCAGTGACTTTTCTCTAGTAATGCAGTTATTTAGTCTATTTAAACTCCAACCCTACAAACTTGTTAATTAGGGTTTAGCCATGCTAATATTTAGCATAACTGCAATATTGCTCATGTGATACTGCTTAAATATTTTTTTCCACCAATCCCTTTTTCTCCCTACTAAAATCTATTTCTCGATTAATCTCTTTGTGTCGTTTAAAAGATTCAATTGATGTGAATTGATTGCGCTTAGCTGGACAGAGAATAGAGGAGTTATTGAAGTGCTTGTGACTCAAGTTCCCTTGAGGCAATTTACTTTCGTGTCCATCACCCCCGTGAAAATTGATGCGTGGAGGTGCGATTGGAAGATTGCTGTCGCTATGTGTGATTACACCCAAGGCTGTCAGCCTTCACAGTTTTCCAGCTTGGGGAAGTTGTATAGCTTTTAAAAAAAGGAAACAATTTAATTAATTATATTTATTTTTAAGTGCAGTAAGGTGATATTCTGTATTTCTTAACACAATACAGTTTGACAACAAATTACATTATATTTAGAATTCAACTAGTATCAATTAAGTGAAACAAACGTTGAGAAATTGCTTATTAATACGTAGTAATAATATTTAATTGTAACTACAACTTTTATACTGTGCTTGTACATTACAATAAAATCAGCAACTACAGAAATGAAAAGAGTCACACCAATCATATTTGTTCATAATCCAGTGCATACTAGGAGGATAGTAATCGATCTGAACTACAAAACTAGATTGTGAACGGAAGAAACAATTAGACAGGAAATACTTATACTTAGTAGTGTTCGTATTTTTTTTTAATTCCAATTGCCTTTATATTATGTTCAACTGTGGTTAAATAAATCAATAAAAAAGGATCAAGAGTCTTTAAAATATATTTAACTTTTTATATATTTCATGAAATCTACAGAAGCAAATAATCCATTTCACAGCCTGAATGATTAACTTGACTGAAGAATCAGTGTTGGGTTTTTTAAGGAGTGTTTCTAGTGTTACACTCCTTAAGAGCATTGATTTTGGGTCAGCTGTATTTGAAGTAGCCAACATCTCTGACTGACATCACATTGCCCCTGTCCATGGTGCTGAAACCTGCAGTTTGTTTCTCTTACAGATGTGACGACGCTTCTGCGGTAATAGACTCTACCTGCAATTTGAGGACTGTAATGTGAGTCCAGGTGCAGTCTGTAATTTATGCTAGTGGAGAGGTGTGAGATGCTTCACTCGGCTGCCATGACAACAGGACTTATCTTTGTTACTTGGCTCTTCTATACGAACGCACGAGGCAATCCCATCGTGTCAGTGCCGGAGGGTGGGGAGAAAGAGCGTTTGGAGCGTGTTCTGACCCAGGCCAAGGAAGGTGCGCTGAGCCCTGGTGCAAGGCAGCGTTTGGAGGAGCTGAGTAACCTTGAATTGGAGGGGATCAAGGGCGTGAACAGATCCAGTGCTAGCAGGACCCGACCCAACTCGAGCCCCTTGAGACGAGGGTCCAAACCGCAGGGTAAGACCCTCGAAGCCTGGGGTGAGCAAGAATCACTCAAGCAAACTGAAGGGGCTCCTACGCAAGAGGCCAACGTCTCCCTCGATGCGACTGAAGAGTACGCATATCCTGATTACAGGGGTAAGGGCTGCATGGATGAGACGGGGTTTGTGTTCGCCATTGGGGAGAAATTCACCCCAGGACCTTCCACCTGCCCCTGCTTGTGCACAGATGAAGGTCCTCTGTGCGCCCAACCGGAGTGTCCAAAACTTCATCCACGTTGCCTGCGTGTTGACACCAGCCAGTGCTGCCCGCAGTGCAAAGAGAGGAAAAACTACTGTGAATTTCGAGGAAAGGTCTACTCATCTCTGGAGGAGTTTAAGGTTAGAGCAGCACATTAAATGATTCATTATTCATTCCAGACGCCATCTTTAACTAGGTGTATTCTCTTTTATCTGTATTGAACAGTGTCAGGAGTGCTAGTGTGACCTTTATTTTATGGCAGATTTGGTGAAGACTTTAAGTTGAGATCTTTATGAATCTCTGTTCGTTATTGAGTGGAATACAATTTCTTTGGTCCAGTGGAGTTTTCTGTCCAACTGAAGAAATCTAATGTGTGCACATCATGTCTTGATTTTGTATTGATTCCAGCAGGCCACGTATTTCGAAATTGCTCATTTTTAATCCATCACTCTTCCTCAGCCTGAGCCTTTCCCCCAGGAAGAGGCTCGCAATAAGATAAAATACTGTTTTCCCCTGCATCTTATGCCTTGAAATTGTGAAGAGTTCAATTATTATGCGAGACTAATGGTGACTTATCTTTCTTAGGCTGTGTTTTCTAAGAGAAGAAGACAGGCCTTTTTTCATGTAAGGCCCTGTTATGATGTGCTCTAATTTCGCCTTTAGGTAAAAAACACTTGTTATCAGTTTCAGAGTTAGCAGCAGGTGCACAAATGATTCTTTTTGAACTGCATGTTTCACCTCACAGTGTACCCAAAGCCATTAGCTGCTTCTACAGCTTATGCTCTCGATTCAGTTTTCATTGGTACCTCCTCCTGTGTCATTGGAGTCCTTCTCCAAAGCACCTGAGCTTTATGGTAAGCAGCAGTGAGATTTATTAACGCAGAAGTCAGCATAAGTGCTTTTCACAGAGTGGTAATGACCAAAGACTGAATTTATTGGTTCTGCTTAGCTGTAACTAATGCATATGCAGACTGTAAAGGTAACAATTAAAACCTCTGCAGAACGAAATGAGTCCAGCATCGTATCTGTTTAGACCTACATTGCGGGGAGCTGCTGAATGAATCCTTACTTGCCTTTGTTGATCTTTTCAATTTTAGAATTCCCTTGTGAATTTTTATTTTCCATCACAATTTGAGGTGACACACTGTCCTCTGTTTGATCTGTTAAAGATTGTCTCAAGAGATACTGTGTGCAGAATGTTCTTTTCATAGAAATGCTAATGCCAGAAAAGTGCTTTGTGCTTTATGCTTGGTAGCAGAGAAGAAGCAGTGAGCAAAACTGATCAGTTTGGTTATATGTACAGTATGTGATTTCTGGGACATCTGTAGAGTCACATGAACGCTTCAGAAATCCACTGTGTGACAAGACTCTGAATTTATCACATGAATACAGTTCGGTTAAGGTTCATAAAATGCATATCGTGCCTTGGATTAAAAAAAGAAAAGAAAAGGAAAGAGTCTTTGAACTTGTTAGTTTAATTTGTCTTGTTCAAAAAGTTACTATTTATGAATCACAGCAGATTTATATCATTTCTCAAGCATCATTTCCACCACATCTGAAATCACCATTCAGTAATGGAAATTACATTTATTTTAAACGTTTATGGAATAAAATGGTATACTCTTTTTCATACAAAGGCTAATTTCATAGGTTGCTTTTTATGTAAATGCATAAATGCAGACAATTAAAATACTTCCAGTTTTGCATATTGTGACAAAACAACTTGAGTAAAAATTATGCACAGTATAGATATTATGTTTATTATGATTTTTACCTGGATTTTGTAGGTTTTCTTTGTCACAAATCATTTCATCTTAAGCATGAAAATGTTGTGTCCTTGTTGAAAACGTGTTGTTTGTGATGGAAAAGACTCTACAACTGATGTACAACATAATGGTCGTAAAACTTCAGGTACATCATTAGTTACCATAAGTTAATGCATAAACAAACAATAAGTAATATATTTGTTACAATATTTATTATTTTTTGTTAGCATTAGTCAAAAATACAACTGTTCATACTAGCTCAGGTCCATAATAATGATAAAAATAATAATATTACATGACAGGGCTGTTGAGTACTTAAATCTGATTGGCTAAAGTAGTTCTGGGCAGGAATTTGCCAAATGATTTCAGTGACCAAGCAGATAAAAACGATAAATCATCAGCTTCTCAAGCTGGCTGTATTAGCACCTTGAGTGTGCATTATTTTCTAATAATTCAACTGTCCATCATCAATTTTTGCTTACTTAAAAGGCAACTTTTAATAATGTATAAGTAACAAATAGAGCCTTGCTGTAAAGTCTATTTTACCAATCCTTTAAAAATAGAAATGGTTTATGTTTTTTCAAAAATTTTCAGGTTTAATTTATTGAAAGTCTGAGACAAGGACAACACAATAAAATTATATTTCTATAAGACAATTGAAAAATAGCAAACATAAATGAAGGCAGGTCAAAACGTTTCAAAGACAGTTTTAATGACCTTTTAAAAAATTTTGAATAAAATGTAGCCCTTGGGACATAAAAGTGTAGCTGAAGAATCACTCAAAAAAAGAAAAAAAACCTGACATGTATTGATATTCATCCATAATGAAGGAGCTCGGGTGTAAGGCATGACTCAGAGTTCCCCATGGACATAAATATGGAAAGAAAGGAAGGGAGATGAGCGATGCCAGAGGTATTGCCAGAAGGAGTTAGGTAAGCATTGTTAATATACTCCAAGATTGGCAGAAAAATTTGAGCATGCTCATCAATTAAATCACTCATCGGTTCCCTCAAAGAATCACGCTCTTGATCTTCTTGCTCTGATGACTGAACCTCATATCAATCGTAATAGTATTATAAATGCTGCAACAGAGGGTTTTGTTTCTTGTCTGGGTATATTTCTAGGTGTCTCCGTGCGAGAAGTGCCGTTGTGAGCCCAGTGGAGAGGTTCTGTGTTCTCTGTCCGCTTGCCCACAGACCGAGTGTGTTGATCCAGAATATGAGCCTGACCAGTGCTGCCCAGTGTGCAAGAGCGGTAAGTGATCGTGTTCTTCCAGCCTTTCTCTCTTTCTCCGTTTCTCCTCCTCACACCTTTCAACCCGCCATCCCCTGAACTGCAGAACCCCCGCTGGGTCCCCCAGGAGCGAGAGAGGTATGTTAGAATCGCTTCTATAAAATGACCACTGAGACTCCTGTCCACTACATCCAATTACCAACCCACAAAGAAAATTCACAGAAAGCATGTACAGAGAAGCAGATCTCACCACCTCTTGTATGCCTTTCGTGCAGATCCATCACATTGTTTTATAATAGCCATCAGTTTGCCATCAGTGAGGTGATGCAAACCATAAGAGATTATATTTGTCTGCAGGCCTTTGTTTAAGATAGTTGCCGAGATGCATTATTCAGACAGCAATAGCACTAATGAACCTGCAAAGTTGCTCTGCTTGTTTCCAGGAGGTGAGGTGATTAGCACAGGCAGGTGTTTCGGCTGCAGTCTGCTTTCTCCAGCCCTAGGGCACAGATGATTAAACTTTTAAGCATGTTTTTTCCATCCATTTGGCTGGAAATGCAGGAGTATAAGGTACATAAATGTACTTTCTCGTCAAAGTAACCGTCGCAGAGAAGGAAGTACTTTCAAAGCCACTCTACATGAAAAGCACACTTTGCATGGCAGACATTTTTTTATTTTTCAGGTCTGATACAAAACATAGTGAGCTGCCTACAGAAGCAGCATTTAAAGAGATACAGGGTGTGCTGCCGACAAGAAGGCTGTTCCACAAGGAATCGTGGGATGCCTTCTTTTGGCCAAATTCTTAGGTAGTGCATTATTTGTATCCTTTGCAGAGAAGTCAATCAAGTAGCTGCATCTGAAATCGCATTGCCTAATACATAGTAGGCAAAAAACAGTATGTGACAAGAGGAGTACAATAATCCCTCGCCATATCACGGTTCACCTATCGTGCCCTCGGTACATCGCAGATTTATAAATATAATATATGTAAATCTATATCGCGGATTCCTCTTTATATCGTGGGTTTCTGAGGGCAGATACGTCTTATGTTGATTCGTTCGTTGCAGTTCTGAAATGCAATTGATGGTGCCATGCAGGTGTATAAGAACTTCCTTACACAAAAGAAAAAACAGTGTCAGCAACTGCCGATCACTACGTTCCTCACCCACAAAACAAAACAAAAACAGTGGTACTCCTACAGTGGAAATGGAAGTTACGATGCTGGACGACGATATTGCACCACTTTACGAAGCGCCTGATGAAGCGATGCTTTCAGAAGAGCTGGAGTAATGCTCTTCTCTGCTGTGCAGTACATTTTACCTCATCTTTTATGTAAAGCATGTAAAAGTAATTTTTAGTTTTAAAAATTGTTTAAGTGTATAAAGGGTTTATATAAGACTGTTGGGAGGGTTTACAAAAGCTTAAATTTATAAAGATAAAAAAGAATAAGAAATATGAAAAAATATACCGTAGATTTCTATATCTACTTTGCGGTTTTTCGGCTATCGCGGGGGTGCCTGGAAGCTAACAGGGATAGCCGAGGGATTACTGTATGTCCGAATTCACAGTAATCATAAAACAGTAGGCAAAAAGTACCTGGGTCACCTACTATTTTTGACAAGATTCTGAAGTACACTTTATTATCCGATGAGGCCACACAAGAGGATTTATGAACGGAAGTGAAGCGACGCAGCTGACGCTGGTATGGTCACATGATTATGACAGCCTGGTGAATGTAGTATGTATTAATTCACACTACACGCAATCTTATTACAAGACAGCATTCTTTTTTTTTGAGGCAGCAAAGTACTTATTCAAAATAAGTACCTACTCAAGCGTATGTTATTTCTATGGAAGCCCATTTCCGCCACATAAGAAAAAATAAATTGTGCATGAAAACTCGAAATTATGACATACTTAAGTCGAAATTGATTGATCCAGACGACACAGGATGAACTGTGAACAATAAGGAATACTTTAATCGTGGTTTTACTAATAATTTAATTCTTGCATTATTAGTGGAACGATATAGCGCTCAGCAAACGCACTCTTGAAACACTTTTGAGCAAGAACAAGCTTTGGTGCAGAAAGAACAAAACAGACGTTTCTGCGGTGGCAGCTTTCACTGAACAACGACTTTAAACCTCTGGCCAACTTCATGGGTATAGATGGATCCACAAAGTTAGGACCACGGCTATGATACACACGCCTCCTCAGTCTCAAATCAACCCCTTTAACCATCTAAAAGCGGCAACAGAACTTGCACTGTTTCCCTATCAGTTACAATACAATTTTTTGGTGCATCCATCTATAACCATATTAGTAAAACTACGATTAAAGTATTACTTATTATGTTCACAGTTTATCCTGTGTCATGTCGGATCAATGTACTCGCAAGACTTTTCAAATCTCTCATAATTTCAACTTAGTATGTCATAATTTCGACTTAGTATGTCATAATTTCGAGCTTTGACAAACTCAGTACCAAAATCAATCCAAGATGAAGGATGAGGTAAAGGGTTCAAAATATTCAAAATATTTATTCAGTCCTGAAATAGTATTGATAAAATGATAAAAAAAACTTTACAGTCAGATATAATTCAACAACATTTAATGCACAAGTTGTGCTACTTAATATTATTGTGGAATAAAAAAAGTGCCAAAACAGCATTTATTTGAAATCGAGATCTTGTAATTATATAGATATCTTGTCTTTACAAGATATCTATATAAGATATCATTTTTTATTTTTTTGCTCATCCTTGTTGAATTCAAATATTAATTACTTCTATTAAATAAAAAAATAAATGGTATAGATGGTAGTGTACATAAATGATCTGTTCATTCACAATAACATAATAAATGTTAATACATAAGCAAATGCTAATTTATACATTTTGCAATTTAGAAGTTAGATATTAACGTTAAGCTAGATTACGATATGCTGAAAAAGTATAGTTCATCAATATTTAATGATACCTAATGCTTTAATGTTAACAAATGTACAGATAAAATATAGTTAAAAAGGACATTTCACTATAGTATCATGCTGTTAACACAGCAACATGTTACAGCAAACTATTGAACTCATTTGAAAGTTGAGTGAGGAACGCCATTAGCGTGGGCTGTTCTATGACCGTTTTTATGCTGTCTTGAAAGGCTGCTGCCTATGTAGGCTGTAGACAGTGAGGCAACTCAATAGGATTCTGAACAGACCTTTTGTCAGCCTTGTGTGTGCTGTTGTTCTCTTTTTGGCCAGGGGAGTGTTTTTCATGAGGGGGGAGGAAAGAAGAGCTGTGACCTCAGGTTAGTATGTGAGTGTTCTGTGATTGGAACACATTACAATGTCTTGGGAGAAGTTTTCTGAATCAGTGTGGGTTTATATAGAGCTGTTTGAGATGCTTTTAGACAGCATGTCCAAGACTGTTGCTTCTTGTGTACTACTGGATCCTGATCTAATATGGCACCGGCAGCCACGCTGCCTCCTTCAGCAGAAAAGAAATGATGACTTGGTAAATGGATCTCTGACTCGGCAGCTAAACTCTAGTGTGGACAATGGGGGAGGGGTGATGTAGGCCAATTATTTTAAAGAGCACACGTTTAAATGAATCATCTTGGCATTTGCTGAGATGCTGCCAAGACTCACTGATCAAATGTCTCAGTTGGTGTTTGGGTGTGAGATGGAATCCAGGGAACAAAAGCGGGCCAATTTCGTCAAGTTGTGCTATTGTGAATTCAAACAGCTTTACAAATGTATGTGCACACTCAAGCAGTCAAGCTGTATGGTTTTATGATGGATTGGAAACATTTTTGTTCAACGCACAAGATTACAGATGCCTAGTGATTTCACGGCATAATACCGCGGCTCGGCTCGGCTTCATTGCGCTTGCCAGGTAGTCTGCAATTTGATTTCATCTCGGAATTGTTGCGATAGATCAAATCTACTTAATACTCTGTTTGTGTTTCCTGTGGTTCCTGTGCATGTCTTATGGGGGCGGATCAGAGACACAAATGCGATTGCCCCCTCCCCCCCACCCCAGAATATGAATTAAACCGAGGGGGACAACCCTCTCCCTGCTGAAGGACAACCTGTAGGCAACAACCTGCAACCCCGGATACCCCAGCTATGCCACCTCTGAGACTTAAGCTGCAAATGTCTGAGGTAGAAAGACTCCAGCGCAGATGCAGTGCAAGAAGCAGATGCTCTGACCCCATGAGATTTGCGCTCTTCAAAAGTAAGACTTCAAAGCATTGCGCGGTGACACCGTAGGATGGGTGCCGGCTGTGACAGCTAATTCTAACTTGACTTCTGATGAGGATAATAATCACATACACAAACTTGGTGCTTGACGAGAGAATGTTATTGAGCTGATGGCTCCGCAAGAACACCGGGTTCGTGCATCATTTCGAATTCCTCAGTTTCAGTTGATGTAGAAAACAGGTTGCATAGCTGCAATTTGTATGTAAATAAGTAGAATAAAAATGAATTAATTTAACTATGTTTTGACAAGAAAATGAAAGATTGGCAAGACCAGCTTTGAATAATCAAATTTGAAGGTTTACAGACGAAAGGAAGGGAGGGAAGGCAGATGGGAAAGTTTGGCGTCAGTAAGATTTTATTTAGCAAGGATGCATTAAATTGATCAAAAAAGATAGTTAAGACATTTAAAGTTAGAAAAAGATTATGCTATTTTGAACTTTCTGGTAATAAGAGAATCCTGAAAACGATTTATCATTGTTTACACACACACACACACACACACACACACACTTAAGCAACCGTTTTCTACATTCATATAAAATAAATAAGAAAAATCAGCCTAGAATGATTTCTGAAAGTACATTTGACACTGAAGGCTGGAGAAATTGCCGAAAATGTGTGTACATACGTGTATATTAAAATAGAACAGTTATTTATAATTCATAATATTAATGTGTACTCTATGTTTGACTAAATAAATGCAGCCTTGGTCAACATAAGAGATCAGTCCTAAAACCTTTTCTAGCAACTATCCTAAACTGTGTGATCAATGGCAACACATGGTTATGGCTTTTAAGAGCCCTACAAAAAAGAATAAGGCACTATACTTATATAAAAGTATTTTTTAACCAGAATGCACATTTAATGGGTCTAGCACAAGTTAATTCATCTACAAAAAGGGGCTAAAGTAACCAGTTAAAACTTGACCCCATGATCAATACAGAAACTTTCCGACTTTCAGTGCAAATGACTCGTCCAATAAATCATAAGGAGAATGATTATTTAATTGGTACCATTAAGAGTCTATTACCATTTGATTGACTACGCCTTTGTATGAAAGGCCAGCCTTTTGAGAAAAATGTGGTGTCGAAGGGATGAAATGATAATAGCTGAAGAAGAAATGGGGTCTGTCGTCTTCATTTTGGTTGGCAGACTTGACACTGAATAGGAAAGCAGTGAGGAGAATCGATTTCTAAATGGGTTGCAAGCATTTCTCTCATAATCATAATCTTGTGCTCGGTTCACGCTCACCATGCCATACCCAGCAGCGGCTACAAAAGCTTCCCCCTCCAACTGTTTTAGCTCAGGTCACAGAAACCACACAATTCAAAGGATGTAAATGCTTGTAATTTGTTCGGTCATTAGAACGCCTCATCATTGAGCTGATTCATCCATGGCCAGCATGAGCAGCTTTCAGAAAGTGCAGTAAATACAGTGCAAGGCCACCTAAACCTCCAAGACTGTGGAGCATGTTTCATCCTATTAGCCACAGTTTCATTAATTTTAAGTGGTTGTTAACACGTGAGAAGCACAAAGGGTCTATAAAGCAGTCATGAGGGCTGATATCTCTATTTGTTGCTCATGAAGAGCAGAGGTAAGCACCTCTTTCTTAGCTGCTGCTGAATGAAGTATTATGTTCCTGTGCAGCGCGCTGCCGAGGTCTGTTGTTGGAGGAGTATGCTGGGAGACACTTGAGGAAGTGCCATGGGGGGAGATGAAAGTGAACGCTATTGCTAATATCCACCCCAGGCAGTTGTTCATGAATATCAAAGAACATCTGCGAGAAGCAGCAATGTTGGAACTCGAAAAGAAAAGGGGAAAAAAACATTCGGATTCAGTCACAGCACTCGTGTTCTTTTCACTCACTGAGGGACTGTCAGTAAATAAGAAACCTGGCATTGAGTGATTTTTTTTGAGTGCTTTTTCCTGCTTTAAGATTCAGAGAGCATTCAGAGTTGCACCAATATCACAAACTCCTAAAGATGCAATGATCTTTTAGAAAAGAGTAACTGTGCTATCATCGAGAATATACTCATGTCATAATTAACCCACATGCTGCGTTAAAAAAAACAGGCTAAAAAAAATTGCTTGTAAATCGTTCGTTATGATAGGTCTATTATATACGCATTATTAATATTGCCTTTATTTACAGAAGAATATTATGGCCAGGGATATTATCAATAACCAACAATAAACTAAAACGGGAAAAAAAGCTTTTTATTTCTGCTAAAAACAAAGTAATAAAATGACAAAAACACACAGCAAAGTTACTGAAACTTATCAAAGTGAAAGAAAATACAAAAAAGAAAATCCCTCGTTATATCACGGTTCACCTATCGCACCCTCGGTACATCACGGATTTAAAATATATTATATGTAAATCTATATTGCGGACTCTTTATAATCGCGGGTTTCTGTATTTGGTCTTATACATCTTATATGATGGTGCCAGGCAGGTGTATAAGAACATCCTTACACAAAATAAAAAAAAGTGTCAGCAACTGCCGATCACTACGTTCCTCACCCGCAAAACAAAACACTGGTACTCCTACAGTGGAAATGGAAGTTACGACGCTGGACGACGATATTGCACCACCTTACGAAGCGTCTGATGAAGCGGTGCTCTATATCTACTTCTCGGTTTTTCAGCTATCGCGGGGGTGCCTAGAACCTAACACCCGCGATAGCCAAGGGATTACTGTATATTATCTGAAGGTATATCATAGTTTGATACTAAAATAACCCTTGCAGGGAGTTCTAAATCTAAATCTACAAGTCTATGAATGTGAAACTAAACACACAGGTCTTGACAGTAGGGACCACAGCCCTTCATAACTGAAGTACATGAACTGGGTTGTTCATTTGTGAATGAGAGGGGCATGTTTGTTTGTTTAGTTACACATGTGAATCGGTTTCATTCACATCAAAGAGAGGGGGGAAGAACGACCATACACAATTATGTAAAATTGTGTTTGTTATTTAATGAAGATATTACAAGGATACAACCGGCAGAAAGAATCAGCCAATGAATCTGAACTAATTATTTTAGGGAACAGGCTCATAAGAGTGATTACTTTGGTGAATCAAAATCCCTGCTAATAGCTTGCATGTGTTACAAACAGGAATGGATGCTTTTTATTTTCTCTGAAGCCCTTTCCTTTTTGTCGACCTCCTCTCATGTGGGCCATCGCCTTGGCAACATGGAGGGAAACAAGCCCTCTTCTTCAGGGGCCCAGACACTGAGGTCACTGCTAATCTGAAGAGGTTGCAATAAACATTTTGAGCAGAGCCGAAAGCCCTGAAAATCCACGGTGCTGGGGGCAGAAAGGGATCACTTGAAAAAAAGAAATGGAGGGAGAAATATTCATGGGGGCTTAAGAGAGGCCCCAGAAATCACTTTCAGGCCTCGACTCATCTTAAATACTTCTTTTTTTTCGTCCTCTGGAGAAATATGTTCGGCCGGATTTATTGCGCTGATGGTTTTATCCGTTTGTAATGGGGCTTTATTCTCTGTGATACTGAAGGAGAGAAGTAGAGGACAGTGATTTTATATGCATAGCACCTCCAGCTCTCTTTACATTCTCCTGAAGCACTATTTTTCCAGTCTCTAATGCCCAGGAGATGCAGAATAAGTAGGAGAGCAGGATATGAAGAGCAAACTGTATGGATAGGAGTATGTTTCTAACTGATGTCTGAAGTCAAAAGCAATGACATGTACAATGTTTATGTTAAATGGGGTGAAAAATGGGGTGAAAAATCAAAAATCTTATTTTGCACATGATGTACATGACAATATAGTTGATTTTATCATTTAATTGATTCAAAGAAGCAAATTAAAAACAATAGGATAAATACAATATAAGAAATATTTAAATTAAAATATAGCTCCATGCCGCGATTAATAGTGTTCAAGTGGTTTAAGACTTTTAAGTGAATTGTAAGATATTGGTGATATTACCGGTACATATTATATAGCAAGATATAGCAAAATTGACATGCTTGGCTTACAATCATACTGTACGTCACACATGCTTACCTAATTTTGCGGAGTTCTGTGTTTTAAATGAGGATTTATAGGTTTTTGTGTATAATTGGCCATGGCCATTTTTTTAAATGACCCTGTTATTGTTATCCCAAGTGTAAAGTTAATAAATTTGATAGTTATTGACCTAGAGATTTCAGAGAATTGTATTGCAGTGGTTTTATGAGGTTAAGCAAACAACCTAGGACTAGCTCACAAACGTAGTTTGTTCATACATACATTCAAGGATTTAACAAATGAGTTGTTCAGAATGAGGAGATCTATGATATATTGACTGTGCCTGAAATCACATATGCTCTTGAGTAGGTACTTATTTTGAATAAGTAATTACTTATTATGACTGTTAAAAAGTATGTTCTATATAGTAAGAGTTTGTTTAGTATAAATGTAATCCGGACATACTTCATTCAATATGCTGTCATTATCATGTGAGCAACTGACAATTCAGGTCCTCCCATGAAGTCACTTCACTGCCATTCACAAATCCTCTCCTGTGGCCTCATGGGATAGTAAAGTGTCCATCTTATGCACAGTTCAGAATCTCACCGGAAGTAGAAGGCCATCTGGATACTTTTTAGTTACTCTTCTGAGTACTGTGAATTTGTACATGCTTCTTTTGTCGTACACTGTTTTGTGAAAGTGGCCGATTTCTTTAAAATTTCTCACAGATCTCTGGGACTAAGAGTCAAACAAGCCCAGCAAGTTTTGTTCCGATCAGCCTCCGTTAACCTAGTGGAATGGCTGCTCAAACTTCATTGGCCGGTGGTGGATGTTTTTTTTCACGAGATACTCAAATGCCCTCAGAGACAATCACAGCACCCTGGACAAAGACACGGCATGCCAATTTTCAAGTCAATTGAACGTTTTTTCCCCAGTCGCCTCGACCCTTTACACGTCACCACAGACTGTGCCCATACATAAATGTACCGGGTTTTTGTGAAATTATCTCACTCGGTTCAAGAGTTATAGACCTTTTAGTAAAAGTGGCAAGCCCACTTCAACGATTTTCCCATCCTGTCGTGAAGGTGAATGGAAATGTCTCCTTTCTTTCGATAATTATTTTCAGTCAAACTCAAGAGAATCTGCGCTGGTTTGGTTCTGGTCAGGAGAAAAAAACGACATCTCATAAATGAAAGCTCAAAAAATACCCTGTGAGACAGATTCCTGGTCTATGTGGAATAGCGTGTGACTTTTTATGAAAATGTTGAATTTCTTCATTAATATTTCAGTCCATCCAAACACACTTCCAGAATAAAATCTACCTCTGCAAATCCACATAAACCTTCTCCGTACATCTTATTCCAGTCATAATTTCCACAAATGTAAGTAAATTTAGTGGCATTTATAATGCATACAAACTAAAGAACTGCATTAGCGGGCTTTCCTTTTACTTATTCTCATAGCAGTGTGAGCTGTGATCCCGGCTCTTTCAGAGAGCATCAGCTCTAATGAGCTTTAAAAGATCATGTCATTTTCAGGATCCAAGCTTTTCTTTCCTCCTCCTTTGCTTTTTATCTCAATTACCACTGTACCATAGGAAATGCAATTCATCTCTGAATGGACCAAAGTCTTTAATGGCCCTCTCTCTTGAATTTAGTCTCTACACCAGCGCTTTGATAGGCGGTGAGGATAAGGGTCTGCTCAGCGTGATTAAACACTCCTCTCCTCTGCCAAAATGCAGCAAGCTTACGTCTCCTCCGCCGATTTGTTTGCTACTGCATGTACTGAACCCGTTTATCATCCTCCCTATCCTGTTCTGTTCTTCCACTTTTTTCAATGTTCTCTACCCCCTACCAATGATAACATATAATGCAACAATACATAATTATGTTATGTAACAGTTAAACATAAATGGCTGCACCATTAACGATCATACAGTACAGAGCCATGGGCTGACTGAGATATAAACGCTCGCAATGAACCAGCTGCTTTTACTTCCAGTCTTGATAGTTGGAGGTAGGAATTTGAAGTGTTTGCTCTGAAATTATTATAAATAAGGCTTGGATGACGTCTTGACAGCACCAGCCAAATATTCAAGATGATTGATGTTCCCGTGTGTTTTTTATGTAGTCTTCCATCTTCTATGATAATGTCTTTTATAGGCTGAATATCAATTCATCCTTGTTTGGTAAATGTAAAAAAAAAAGGGGCGGGGGTGGGGATAGGAAGCTGCTCCTAGGTAGGATTTCACTTTAATGGCATTGTGTTTTTTTATTATTAATTATGTTGGCATTTAACATCTAAATGTAACTACAGTTTCCAAGCTTCATCCATCCAACTCTGCTCTATCCTGCATCCTGTTCTGGTTTTCCACAGCTGATGAGTTACATCCATTGAAAACTCGTTTTACACCGCATGCATGTTCTGTTTATTTTCAGTGGGATACAGGCAGCAGGAGCTTGCCAATCTCGTTCATGAGTAGCCTGCTGATGCGCACACTGCACATGATCATATTTATCTTTTTGCAGCTTCTGACTACTTAAGCATTTAGCTCTTATGTTTAGTTAACGGCAAAATAGCCATGCACAAAATTGATCCATTGATAGTGTTATTCATTAAACAGTAGGGGTGGGCATTGACACAAATTTCATGATTCGATTTAGATTTACAAGTCTATTTCGATTTAATGTCAGTTTATTTTGTTCCTATCAGGTACAGAACGTGGAAGATTTCCTCAAGGAAAAAATACTAACTAATGCTGTAAACTATACAGGGAACTCTATTTGGTACATCACTATAATATAAAAGGTTAAAATGAACTGATTTACAGGCTACTGACATTAAAATTAGGCTACACAAGTAAGTTTTGTAACATTTTAGATTAATCTTCCTTTATTAATGAATAACGACACAGGAACAAATGCATAGAGCAGGGGTGGGCAAACTACGGCCCGCGGGCCATATCCGGCCCATTGGGCTTTTAAATCCGGCCCGCCGAACTTGTATGAAACCTCCTTCATTTTACATTTCCTTGTAATGTCACTCTGTCGCGGCTGCAAGCAGCAGTGGCGCTGAAGCTGTGTTGGAGAGTAGGCGTGTCGCAAACCCCTCTTCACCCCCCTTTCCTCGTCAACAATCGCGAACCGTGCTCAAACCATCGCGAACCGCGCTCACCCACCGAGTAGGAAGAGAACTACTATATAAAGGTTCACAATTAATAAAAATAATGTATAATTAGTTCTAAGTAAAGATCATCGTAACCCACTAGTTATGACACAAGTATTACAGATTCTAATATTACTAATATTCTTAAGTAAAAAAACATAACTCCCTACATTGTAAGATACTTAAGTGTTACCGAAAGTTTTTATAATAATAACATTATAATGATAGATTTTTAATGACATAATTATGTTTCTACTAGTTTTTTTAAATGGCTCATAAACATTTAAATGGTGGCTATCATAAAAACAATGAATTTAATCAAAGATTAAATTGAAGAACAATGAAAATACAATGAATATGCAAAATAGTCCATATATTCATGAAAATGCTCCTCCCTAGAGTTCCTTTTTCTAGCAAGTTTTTGGAAAGTGAATGGCTTTTCTTAGGTAATTGTAACGTTTTTGCTTTCAATCTGTTATTGGTGTCTTTCCGGTGGTTGAGACATTTGAGATGATACGGATTTTGGTCAGTTGTACTATATTGTTCAACATATCTTCTGATGTTCATTAATGTTATTTTATGCTGTAACTAGTAGTAATGCAGAAGAGATGAACGGTTCATATGCGTTCCGCGCCGCTGTTTTGCTGAACTGAGGCGCTACAGAGATCTGTCACACCACGTTAAAGAGTGCCAAAATGTTTGAATTTCATTATACAATTGACAGAATTTAAGAGCTGACTTTGTAGCATATTAAAACGTAACAACGCACAAAGCTTTTTGCAATTAATGGGATGGGAAGGGCGCTATTCATCTAACAACTGAAAACGGCATAGACTGAAAAGTCGATTTTTGGGATTTCAGAATTGACATGTTCTTTAAAATTAGAATCGATTAAAATTAAGAAATCTATATTTTTAACCCAGCCTTACGAAACAGAGAGTAGTGAAATAGTGAATGATTTCAGACACATCTAATTCTATACGCCAATTTTATTGAAAAATTTGTCATTTTTTCATTAACTTTATTACTTCTAATTTCAGCACATAATCCAATAAAAAAATAATTATTTGAACTGTAATAGACTTAAAATGCTACTGTAAAAACCTGTTTATTCATTAACAGCGTATTTCCTTACTGTATATGCAATATACTATAATAAATCTAACAGGGCTTTTTTTGTCATTTGACAGTAAAATACATAAATGTACCATTTTTGGAAGTAAAAAGTAACAAGTCATCTTGTAATTTACAGTGGAAGGAACATAAATTGACATTCCCAGAAGTCCATGTGTGAGCTCACATTTAACATAATTCATTGAAATAATGTTTTTTCATAGTTTTTGTCATCCGTAATGTAAGATCTAACATTTTATGTTATTAAATGAAAGATTAGTGCCTTAGTTCACAGTACCGCAGTATGTGGAAAAGCCATTCAAGATGAACTTCATCATGTGGCTTTCTGTTTACCAACTATGCTTTTTTGCTTCTTTTTTTTTTTACCATAAATGTCATGGATTTGTTTTTACAGTATATAGAGCTGGAGCAGTAGCACACAATGTTTCACACAACCGCTAATTTAAATGGCAAACAAATGCAAAGCTTGCTCCCTATTGAATACTGTGTAAAATGCCCTTAATTCCTACTAGAGCTTTCAAGCTGTGTTCACCAAACTCAACACAATACTTCAGGCTGTTCTGAATTAGTAAGCTGTATTATTTTTCCAAATTGATCAGACTTGATTGTCCTGTAGTGAAAAGCCATCCATCCATTCAAGCTTTGAACCATTTTTAAGTTTCAGTCAAGGTCAATTTTTCTTTTTCCAGTTTATGTATCTCTCAGAATGTGACAAGCCGTAGTGTTTGTCTTGATGAGTCATTTTAGACCTGCGTGGTCCAGTGCATGATGTGGTGTAGCAGTGGCAATCAAGCTGGCCATAATTGGAGATTTATTTTATTTTTTCTATGATCTTTTTGCCTTGACAGTAATGATGGGACAGTTAAGACCAGGCAGTTACATGGAAGGAGCTGTTTATGTTTAATGTGCACGTGCACAACCCATAGCATCATGGCTCTGAATAATACAACAGGGTGCTTCCTATATTCTTCTATTTGTTAGTGGGTTGGTTTCATCAGTTATTTCCAAAGACCAGCTTTACTATTTTCTCTTACATATCCTCAAAAGCAGTATAGTTGGGTTCCTTTTTAATCTCATAGATTTGTATAAATTTTTTACATTTTGAGAGAGCACTTGCATAAAACTATTTAAAAATGTATGCAATGGAAGGAAGAGCTTTATATATTAGCACACTTAAAGTTTGAGTCTGCACTTGGGGCTTGATAAATGTTTATGGTGCACCATGAGCTAATTACCTCCTCTCTGAAGTTATGATACAGTCATGTTTTATGGAATGTCTGATATTGAACAGTGTTTCACCATTGTCGCTTGAAACCTCGTATACCATTGTGATGAAGACTGATTGTCATCTGTGGGTTCAGTAAGGAACGCTTTCAAGGAGAAAGTGCCAAGACAAAATGCCCCTGCCTCAATAGAGTGAGTTGATTCTGAGCTCCAGACTGCAACTAAAATGGTCACAAAAGAAATCTAGTTGCAATTGGGAAAGTGCGACAATTGATAAAGCTTTGTGTGAATCCATATTCAGTTTCATCAGAATACTGGTGTTGAATGCCAATGAAAAAAGGCTCCAATGAACAGGTTGTTTGTCAGGAGGCATTTAAAAAGATACGCAAACAACTTATTAGTTTGAATGTGGTTCATCAAGTATTGTTCAGAGCTGTTACAGAGTTCATGTCTGATTCAAAATTAACTAAAAATCGTTAACTGGAAGCTGTGCCTAGGTAGCATTTTTTCTGTAATGCCTTTTCTTTTTTTTAATGAATCAACTTATGAGCCAAAACAGGTTCATAAGTTATCGGTTTGAATAAGATTCAGTAAGCGAAACATTTAGAGCGGTTACTGACTTACAGTCAGCTCAAAAGTCATTTGGGTCTTAACACATTTGTTTTTTTTGGGGTCTGGTACATGCAGAGCAAGAACTGACTTCTGTCATAGTATTGTGTTTTGATTGACTGCTAGCTTGAGAGCATCATAAAACTTACATGAGTTCAGCTGACATAATTTCATCTTGATGCCTGACAGCTACTGCCACTCACTGCCAGGGGTTGCAGTTCTGTTGGCTGGTTTATCAGTTTAATGTAGCCTTTCCCTTCTGTGCGCAGGGCCTAACTGCTATGCGGACACGGCAGTGATCCCAGCCGGCCGAGAGGTTAAGATTGACGAATGCACCATCTGCTACTGCACGTACGAGGAGGGCACCTGGCGTATCGAGCGGCAGGCCACCTGCAGCAAGAACGAGTGCCAGCCGAGCTAAGGTGGCGACGGGGGGCTCGAGACCCTCAGCCTTCACCCGGACAGCTGTGGATTTGGATCACCCGTCCCAGCTGTGGTCTGTATGGGCTCAGTACGGCAGCCCTGAGCCTCACACGCAGCCAAGACACCGGCACCGCGTGGCGCGACATCAATCACGGTCATTTGTGACCGCTCATGACTATGAACTCAGAGTGTCCCGTAGTATGCAGCGGACAGGCCAATTAACCTGGGAACAAGGCCAAGGGCCATAGTGCGAAGCGCTACATTCCTCTCGCTACGTCGGAGCCTCTGAGTTGGCATAGCGTCATGACGAGTGATGAGATTCGTACATTAGAGTTATATATAAATATATAGTCTTAGGAGGCATGGAGTTGAATTCAACTATATTAATACTTCAAGTTTGTATCGAGATTTATAACCCATATAAAGGATATTTATTTATGTATGTGCTGGTTCAACGATTATGATTGGATTCAAATATCTGACTTACGGTGAAATGATATTTTTTATAGCCTCTGTATTTTGATATACCAGATCGTCTTATTAGAATGTATAACGCACCTACAGCTGTCAATGTGTCTGGAGGAGCGTTTTGTCAAAGACTGTCAGGATGGAGCTGGCGCATAACATCTAACGTAATGTCAGGATAGTCAACAAAGCAGAACGGATTTGAAGTCCATTTGAGGGAATCAAAAAAGGAAAGAAAGCTGCTTGCAGATGTTTGCATTTATGTTAAGTCTCAATCATGCTCTTATCTGAGATCCATTTTGCTAAGACGTGTTTCTATGTGTACGTGTTTTCATGTTCCAAATAAATCGTTACACTGTGCAAGCTTGTTTGTGACTAAACGCTGATGCAAGGTCAACAAAGGTTAGTTGCAATTAGTTAATTAAAAGTAGGGCCACGCTTGAAATGTCAAGCGAAAACATGAAAAATGGCACAGATTTCATGAGGAATATTGAAACAGAGTTTCCAAGTCAAGTTGATGCTATAAATTTAGCTATGTCAATAAAGACCTCCTGCATAAGCATTTTGCTTTCAAACCAAATATCCATAAAATCCTGTATTTTGTGAACTAAACCATAGTGTAAGACTTTTCCATTTCAACTAAAACCAGAAAAATGTATATGCGTTTTTACCATTCATTTAGATGTGCAAGTTTTTGAAGATGATTCCGTTATTGTCTCTGTGTAAACTACAAACACGTGCATTTGTGAGAACAGTGATGTCTATAGGCGCACAGTTTTTCTTTACAAAATGACATCGGCAGCTACTGGCCTGTCACATTAAATATTTTTGACTTGATCAAAGCCAGTTCATTTGGATGTTACTACATGAAACATTTTTAGGTTACCTGACAAAATATGTTTTACAGTGAGAGCAGAAGTGTAGAAATACTATGAATCATACCCAGCTCTAATTTGCTCATTTTAATCAAACTCCCACCCTAAGGAAACTGTCTTGTGGAACTTCATCACGCTGAAGAAAGAGCAGAAGCTGAGTGTTGGCAAAATGGTAAGGAATATCAACTGCACTACGGTATTTATCATTTTTGAGACCTTAGAAGAGATCCAAACAAGTTTTAGGATTTTATAAATCAGCTCAAATATCATTTGATGGTAATGATTACAGCTGATGAAGTTATTTAATGTATGTATTCATATACTATGCTTGAAATAAATCACATCTTTCTTTCCAGTTTAGGACTTAGAGCCACTAATAATGAGACAAGGAGTGGAAACATCCAAATGTGCTGGACTACTCCAGGACCCCAGGACTGAGAATCACGGGATGATTCAGTCAGCTCAAACACCTCCCACTGATAGAGATGTGAGATACATGTAAGAGGCTTCATGCCTGAACAATAAGAAACCGTGCCTTGTTGCTCATTTAGTGCCACTGCTCATATGAATGCATGAATCATATTTTCCTATTAAATTCTAATTAAACATGTTTTAGGTCACTTAGATATGTTGTAGACCAGTATTATTTATATCCATTTATAGTATTAATATTTTCACTTAGCTTTTTTTTAAATATATTTTTATGCCATTTTTTTATATTTCTATATATTATTTAATCAATTTATTTCAAATTTATTTTAAGTCATTTTAGCTCTTCAAGTTATTTCTGTTTGTTACAAAAGTATAATTTCATAAAATTCATTTTTCTAGGTTTAATTTTTTCATTTAATATTTAATTAAATTTTTGTTTTATTTCTATTACTGAACATTTCTATTATTTCTATTACTGAAAGATTTTTTAAATTTTTGTTTATCAAAATCATTATTTGTCTGTTTTTTACATTCATGTGCCCTTATAATCTTTCATCAAAATTCTTCCCCTCCCTCTTGCAGCAAAATCTCTTCTCTGATGACGTGTTTACTGGCGAGGGTGGCGCAACCTGTCACTCATATAAGATCGACCAATAGCAATCTACAAACATCCAATCGATCCCTAATGTCAAATCAACTCCAGAACTAAATTTTTGTCTCATTAAAAAAGCCATTTCACTCGGACGTCACAATAGGGGGGAAAAAAAAGACTATTGCAAATTCCGTTTCTTGATAACGTTAACAATAACAACACCGTCTTAGACACTAAAATAGCATTTCATCATTAGTATGCACCAAAAAAAAAAAATCTTTATAAATTTGACTTTTAAAGTCAACCATTTGATTTGATTGTTTCATTAGAGGTCAGAATATAAAAAAGTGCACTAATAACTCTTTAGAATACGCACAGTATTTGTCCGCTACAGTTTTCTGTAGGGACAGGTCACAATGTTGCATTGACTGGCGTGATTCGGTTTAAATATTAAATATAAATCAGTGTTGGAAATGCTGATCATTAACATAATGTGAGAGGAGCAAAGTGAAGTTGACAAATCCATGTGGCAGGATAACATGCGCCAACATCAGGTGTGATATCAAAGAAGCACAAACTGAATCTTGCATCAAAGTAATTCAATCAGATCCCTCCTGCCATATGGCAGCTCTTAAATGCAGTTCGATTTGATGTCAAGGGCTCTGCCACTAACTGAAAGCTACAAAGAGCATAACACGAGTTAGCTGAGTAGATTATACAGTACTTTATTTTATTCTGTTGCCACTTCACCGCGTTGAAGCTCTCAGCAAACAAACAGCCAGTCTATCTTCAGGATTTTCTGCAGCTGAGTCATTTAGGCATAGTAACGGCAATTAGTTTTTGGATTAAAGATGAGGGTTTACATAGAGAGGTTTATATTTCCCTCATGATGTTTTATCAGCAGTTAATAATGTGTCCAATCAATTAAATGAGCATAAAATTACACAACATAATTACAGGCAGATTATGAGTAACGGGGCAGAATTATGAGTCTTAAAAGGAAATTGTACTGGGTTATACAAAAAATCATGTTCATCCAAATTTAATTCTTTTGTATTTTAGTTTAGTAGTTGCCATTCACCACTACCCAGCAAACAGAACCATTTTCTGAAAATGTTTCGCTAACGTTCCTATTAAGTTATGAAAACGTCATTTCTAAATGTTCAATATGTCCAAAGGAACATAAAGGATGATAAAGGAACACTCCATTTTATCATTTTGTGAACTTTATGGGAATGTTCTGAATGGTTTTGTAAGCATCCGGTGCAGTAATTTAAGGTAACTCCATGGGTTAAGGTTAGGTTTAGTGGTAAGTATTGGTATCAGGATTGGTAATACCAAGTTATCACCAAGTTATTGCAATTACTATAGTAAGTAGTGTGTATATGGGGAACAGGACTGTAAAAATAAAATGCTTAGTTAGACGACTTAGTTAATAAAAAGTTAGACGACATCCAAATAAAAGGTCTCAGAAAAATAATGTTTCTGTGCTAACATTGAGAACATTACTTGCTCTCCATCTTCAAACCAAGGTTGTCAGACAGTATCCCCCCTGTATAGTAATTCGTGCCTCCAGGCAAGACTTGGGGATTATGGGAAAATGAAGCCAGATGCGTGCACATACATGACAGAAGAGCTGATCACCCCCCGGCATCTCTCTGTGCTTCAATCTATCTCTTTCTTTATCTCTGATCACCTCCAGTGTCTCTTTTCTCCTCTTGACATCTCAGCTGTGGGGCTCAATGGATTTGGAATCATGGATTTCTTCATGCATCCTTTTGTCAAGTCGGGACACCCTGCTGTGTGTACACAATTGCCATTAAAGTGTCTCTTTCCCACAGTATTGCTAGCTCTTCTCCAGCCTTTCCGACGCCCATCCTTCAGATGAGAACAGTTTTCTTTCTACATTTCCCAGTTCAGTTCTTTAGCTTTGATTTTAAAACCAGCTCTTATTTTGGGCCAAAAGATCTGGCTTTTCCTCCGTTTAATATTTCCCCATGATCATTTTTTAAACAAAAGAGTGCCTTTTTCAGATAGTTTCGACTCTTGTTTGGTTTTCCGTGCTAGTTGATCTCAATTATGAAAACTAACTCTAATGACTACACAGTCAAGGGTAGCCTGAATTAGTTTGGCCCTTTGAAATGGAATTCCCAAAGTGTCTTAATAACTCCGTCTGTCTTCAAAGGGAACTTTTAATGAGGGAATCTGTTACACAAACTAAAACAGATTACCACGCGGCGCATCTAAATTTTCCTCTAATACATGATCCTCCCCTGGTCATTCAAATGATAGTAAACGCTGCGTCCTTAACAAGCAATGACATTCATTTCTGGCTTGTAGCTAGATTACTTCATACATGGCTAATACCCCATTAAACATGTCTGTCAATCTGTGATTTCCTGCGGACCAAGCTGCATTCCCACGGGCTGAAATCTGAAGGAGTTTCTGACACAGAAAACACAAACCGCTGTGCAAATGATTAATTGAGTGACTTTGTCGGTAATTGTGTTTGTGCAAGGTATAAAATGAACAATAAGCGTTTGGCTGTGTTCCATTAGAGAGATGTCCACATTGCTTCGAACCAGATAAAGAGGAAATTTCACATTCGGATTTCTGGCCTTTTCACGGCCGCAACACATAATGGAACACAGCCAAACGCTTATTGTTCATTTTATACCTTGCACAAACACAATTACCGACAAATGACAATTAAATGATAGCAGCGTGTCAAAGTTAAACATAGCACCCAATTTATTAAGCCATTACATCCAGAAATTTTAAATACAAATCACAAGCTCAGAACAATGTGGCAGCTCAAGGAATAAATGCCATATTTGGAATAAGAGAAATCAGTGAATATTTATGAAAATATCACAAGCAAGACTGTTGTTTTGACTGTGATTTTTGACTTCGTGTTGCATGTCTCAGTAAGTAAATATGATCTATAAAAACACAACAGGTGATAGAACAATAAAAATGGTTTCTGATCAGCATTTAGAAAGCAGAATGAAACAAATATTTATAGTTTTTATATATTAGTATTAACGTTTAATTGTATTATTTGTTTGAGTATATATTTTTACTAGTGCTGATCGATTAATCACATCTAACATTAAAGTTTGTGTTTATATAATATATGGGTGTAACATATAAACACAGACACTCACACTCGGTCATGTTTTGAGTTACAGAATGATTTGAGTTTGAGTTCAGGTGTGTCTCGTTAATTATCTCATTAGATCTTTGGTTGCCCTGTGTTTTGTTCTGTTATCATTTTATTTTACTGGTTGTTCTGTTTCAGTTTCATAGTGAACAGTAGTTTGTTTCTAGTTCTTTTGTTGATAAAACTTTTTTTCTGCTGTATTTAGATCCTATCTCACTATTAAACTGCAACTGGATTGTGGCACACAGATACATACATATATGTGTGGGTGGGTGTGTATATATATATATATATATATAGTAATCCCTTGCCACTTCGCGCTTCAAGTTTCGCAGCCTCAGTGCATCGTGGATTTTTCAAAAATATTCATTGAAAAATAAAAGTTCAAAAATACCGTCATATCGGCAGCTGTATTAAGGAAAGTAGCGTTGTTTTATCGTGATGCGCAAGATAATTGGTTTCCCAGGATGCCAGACAAAGAGAGAAACCTTCTCAGAGGCTTTGTACACACACGGGCATTCAGACAAGACGCGAGATCGACGAATGAGAGCACGAGTGGATGTATCCCGTGATCTGATTGGCTGATCCTACTTCGCGGATTTTCACCTATCGCGGGGGGTTCCGGTCCACATTAACCGCGATAAACGAGGGATACACATATACATATACACACACATACACCCCTATATACTTATGTTATATAAACTTTTACGTTAGATGCGATTAATCGATTTTTTTGCATACAATTTTTCTCTGAAGCCCCTAAGAAGACCGCACTGCATCCAAATTCACATACCAAATAATTACTTGTTTTTTATTTGTTATAGTATATTCTAAATAGAATGAATATGGGTAGTATGAATAAAATTTGGATGCATCATGTTATTACAGTCCCGTGACCAACCAGCGTCACTCCAATGCCATTCACAAATCCTCTCCTGTGGCCTCATGAGTGTTCGTTGAATTCGCACTTCTGAATTTCGGAAGAATTAGTACTTCATCCGACGACTACTGTTTTTCAAATATGTATTCAGACATACTAGTTATTTGGCATACTATTTTCGCATATTATTTAGGGAAGCATTTGATGTCTTTTTATTATTGGTTTAACTTTTGAATCTTATTTAATCATAAGGTCCAGATTCCTGAAGACATTTCTAGTTCAGTGGTCCAGTGTTCTCTATAAATTCAAATAGAAGGTCAATTCCAGTTCTGTGTATTTGGACCATGGCAACCATGTGATGAGCTATTGTATAACATTCTGTCATACTACTCTACATTTAGTCATCCGAGTAACTCACAGCACCCTCCTTCTCCACAACCTAAAGCTCATCTGCGATGACACGATGCTGCTGCTCTCACGGTCGCTCCTGAGGCTTGTTTACTCTGGTCCAGTTTTCGACAGCAAAACTAGTGCAAGCAAGCAATTAGCAGAGGAAGATAAATGATAACGCAAGAATAGCGAGTAGACCCCCGTTTGTGAAAAATGCCACGCGATCGAGGCTGCGACCTGCTGCTCTGTCTTGCCAAATGAGGTATTATTTCACAATTGCAAAAAAATTAAATAATCCAGTTCTGAGGACGTCTGAAAACAGGCGATGATATACTGGACTGGAAAGTCACCAATGGAATCGATACGCCCGAGTTCAAGAGAGAATTAGATTTTCTCGGGTCCGGTATGCCAGCTGTGTGTCTGTGCTTGTTGCCAGACTGTTGTCTGCAGCACAGGCAGCAGATGGAAATGCTGCATTAAGAAGGTGTGAGACAAGGTGGTATGTCTCCAAAAACACCTCTGCCTCCATCATCCTCTACTTCACAGCTCGTGTCTAAAGAAAAAAAAACGTACAAGCGAAGACATGCCAGTCCCTCGATTAAAAGAAGAACGAGGAAACCGATGAATATTGGCTATCTGTTTTTGTAAGTTGTGCCAACCACCTGCTGCGTCTCCCTGTGAGTGTGTTATTGATTGGCTCGTGTGTGGTTGGAGGGGATGCGAGTGATTGGGGGAGAAGGCTAATCCTGCTCATCCTCTTTTTCGCCGGAGTTAGTGTGCTGGGGGAGATGCCTCGTCTCCTCTCTTCACTGCTGTGACCTGAATACAGAGCGTGTCTTGGTTCAGCCTGGAAGAGCATTGTTTTGATACGGATGTCTGCATAACTAGATGTCAAGCTGTCTGAGCGTGAGGTCATGTTAACATAAAGAAAACCACTCTGTTCTCTTTGCTTCAAGGAATGTTAAAATCCAGGTATTTGGGCGTCTTTCTTCATTCCCGGATTTTTTGTAATTGGCAAATTCTTGCTAGCAGGGACGCTGTAAGGTTATCTGATGCAAGCTACTGAAAACAGAGATTCTGTTCTCATTGTGAAACTTAAAGGGTTTGTTCACTCGAAAATAAAAATTCTGTCATTAACTACTGAGACTTTCATTCATCTTCAGAACTCAAATGAAGATCTTTTTGATTAAATCAGAGAGCTTTCTGTCCCTCCATTGACAACTACGTACTGACACTAAGAGGCTAAAAAAAGTTCATACAGAGATCGCAAAACTAATCAATAGGAACGGAGCGGTTTAGTCCAAAATTTTCTGAAGAGCTTTGTGTTTTATATGATGAACAGATAGAATTTAGGTTTCTATTCACATATAAACATTGATCACTGCACTACTTTTCGATAGTTTTTCTATGTAAACACATGCTAGACAGACGTTTTTAACCATTATACTGGATTCTCCAATCCACATGACACGGCTTCTAAAAACAGGCGCTCAAGTAAAAAGTTAAACTTGTAAAAAGACCTTGCACGTTTTTCTGTTCCACTGCCCCGTGTCTCCCTCTTTTAAGCTGAAAACCATGTTTTTGCATTCCACTGGGCTGCTTTTCCATAGTTTTTCTATGTAAAGTACATTAACATCTTTTGTAACGTCTCACGTATGCCACAGTATTGTAAAACTATGAAGCTCAAGGTAAAAGAACTTCATCCTTTCAGTTTTCTTCATTCCACTGACCCGTGTATGGCAATTTTAAACCTTAAAAATGTGTTCTGTGTGAATGGTCCCTAATGCATTTGAGGTTCAAAATCCATGATTGCTTTTTTCCAAGTATTGTAAGAGTGCTCCATACGACTATGCTACTATATATTCAAATTCCTCTGAAGTAGCTTTGATTGGTTTTATGAATCAATTCATTCACTCAAAAGATCAGTACGATCAATGAACACATGCGGTCACAGTTGTTCAAATTTTCAGAGACGAAAATCCGATCATTTCAATACCAATCCAATTGGGAATTTCGCATGAGAACAATAGATTTCATAGTAAGTCAGTATTCATGAATCGTCTTCCCGTCAATGGGCTTGTTAATGAATCAGTCCAGAACATGTATGAATCATTCAGACTGCTTTGTGAACTGAATCAACCGATTTATTGAAAACGATATCCTAAATTGTCTCCTTTTGTGTTCCAAAGAAGAGAATTAGTCATACAGGTTTGGGACAAGTGAATGATAATATCATTTTCATTTTTGGATGATCACTAGTTTCTTTAACATGACTCCAGTCTTAAAAGACAGCTTTTTACCCAAGAGGACACAAGCAGCAGTTACGGCCCAATTTTCAATGAGACTCTATTAAATGTTGAGAGAGTTGACAGCAATTAAGGTGCTTAGAGAAGGGCATTTACTCCGTCGTCTCTTTGTGTTGCAGTTGGTTTCTCTGGCCCAAGTAATTTTCGAACCAGTCTTAGGGAATGAAAACAGGTTGGCTGTGCAATTGTGTGCCAGTCTAATAATGGAATCTCGTAAGTCACCAGGGACAGGCTCATTTTTGCAAAGCAACAGAGAAAGTCCATTACCCTCTGTCTTGCCTACCTTATGGTTCCTTTTATTTCTTAATTGAAACTCTTGGCTGTGTTATAGCATGGACAGAAACAAGGCTGTAGAGGAGGGGAGAGACAGCAGACAGCCAGATCCAGAAGCCCTCTCTGCTTTGCCACCTTCGGCAATGACGGGTCTAAAAATATCTACAAGCTTCAATGAGCATGATCTTTCCAGTGAGGACACTATCACCATCCCCACTCATCTCACGGCTGCAAGGGAGCTAATAAACAGTGACACCAATGCAAACAGTCAAATTATTTCCAAATCGTCAAACTGTGGTACGATGATCAATCATTGCGGTGTAAACATAAGACAAACTTGATGACCTCACTGCCTGTTAGAGAGCCCAAACAGTTATTAGATTGAAGTTTAATTGGTATCAGCTCCACACATCCAGGAATACAGGGAGCATTCTATGATAGGAGTATTTTTCAAGATTGACTTGATTGATTGAGTGAGTGATTTCTAGTTTAAGAATGTTTTAATAGCTAAGATTTGCATTTGCCATTTGAAGATAGATTATATAATTTTAATAAATGCCAGGACATAAGTTATGTGCGAATGTAGTCGACTACACGGTACAGGGTACCACTAGTCGATACCGAAAACACTAGTCAACTACACAAGAAAAAAAAACATTAGATTTTATTGTTCAAATGACATTTTAACCTTACGTTTAACCCTCTGACGCGCACGGTCGCACGTGGGATTAGAACGATCCGTGCGTCTTGTGATTAATTGCTAAATTCAAACGTATTTTCGCGCGTTGGCTGGCGCTGTGGTCGCGACAGACGCGCTCAGTGTTTGTCATATATCACAGCTATTCCGTTTTAAACAACGTACCTTTGGAATTGGAATGTCAGGTAATTGATGAAAAAGCCAACAAGCGTGTGAATATTTTGAATAAATAAGCAAAACTAAATAAGGTGTGTCAGGTGACAAGCATGACGCGTCGCCATGGAAACCACAAGCAGAAACTAAATCTTTACCGCAGATCTCCCATGCGTTTTGTTTATATCAGTCACGGCGGGTTTAATAATGACCACTGAAAGACGAGCGCGGTCTTGGGAGTATTTTAAAGTAGGAGGAGACAGAAAAGTGTTTTATAAACTTATGTCAAACTGACATATAATCAGTTATTAATCACAGGCACGGAATCAGATATTACCGGTAATCACAGACACGGAAATGTTTGGAGAGACGAGCCGAAACAGCCAAATCATCGCGTCATTTACTACAACTGTCCGCCACTGTGATCACGTTCTTTACCCGTTTATTGAACTCATTGTCATGGGTTTCACCATGGAAACCGACACACACGCCTCTCGCTACATAAAACTGCAGAGAATCCAGAAGGAAAAGCGACCTTATTTCTAACGGCATTACTTTTAGACTAGTCGGTTACAAAAGTTTCGTTTAAACGACAAAAAATTTGTCGAAAGGCACATCCCTATAATTATGCCTTCAGAAAGGTAACCGAGGTAATTAGACAAGCTAAAATCATGGAAAACCAATCTATTTATTCATCCGTAAATAAATATGTGCATTTATTTATGCCATTTCAATTTTTTATTTCGTTAATAATTTTGGTAAACACCGGTATCAGTCATTACAAATGTTTACAATCATTAGGACTAATTTCTCAATAGTTTTTAAAACCATTCATGTTGCATTAGACAATGAATACAATAAAATGTCATTGCCCTTACCCTGTTGTATTTTATCCCAGCACAAATAGGAATGATAATTAGGTTTATACCCTATAGTGTTTATGTTGCATTTATTCCTCCTTATTTATGCATACGTTTTTAAGTGCTCTATAGCTGAACTTCTCTCTGGCGATTAATCAAATCTTGTTCAATGTGTAAGAACGGTGATGATGTTTTGATTTTTTCGGTAATCACAAATCAGATTAATGCCTATTACGCATTCGCCTCAAGGTGGGAACATCATTTGGCTGCAATCTCTAAGAGACCCTTCAGCTTCCTCACAGGCTACTGCTATTGTCTGAATTCTTGCCCGCACAAGGGCCAGCTTCATTCGGTGCCTCTGAGCCCTTTTGTTTTCCCATTTCCTATTCCCACGTTCTTTTGTGACAGCTTCAGATTTGGATCCTTTTAAATTGTTGCTTCGGCTTATGCATGTGTGAGAAGCCCAACCATTCTATCTCAAAAATCTCAAGTGGCTCTGACTGATTTTCATTTGAGCCGTCTTCTCCCACTACAGTATTGATCTCGAATAGTAAACACTGCATATGTCGTCTACATATGCAGATTATAAACTTCTTTATACTGAGGGAAATAACGGCTCACAGATATCTGTCCACTCTCTAATTCGCTCATGAAAAATATAGAGCGGCAGATTTGTTACTCCATTGGGCTAATTGAGTGTGACAGGCAAAGAGCAAGGAAGTGGGAGGGTGATAAAGCAGCACACAGAAGCTGCCAAAGGCCACACTGGCAGGACAAGATCACCCCAGGTGCTCATGGGGGTTTCATAGTATGACTAGTGTTTGCATGAGCAGTAATGCTGCAGAGGCCGGCAGGGCATGGGAAGACGGGGGACCGGAGAGAAAGAAAGGCCAATGATCACTCAGACTTACGAGCCTTGGCGAGACCACTGCTTGGGGCTGAAGCCCACGGCAATGTGACATAAACAAGGCTAAACATTCGCTTTCATAAACCGAGCATGCATTTGTAATGGCATACATGCGGTTACTAAAGAATTCAGACTATCAACAAACACTTATGGGATCTTTATCTTAGTTTAGCCAAAAATTTAAAATGAGAAATGTTTTTCTTCAGCGTAGAATCTTCATGCAGATATTTTCCATAAAATAATAATTCATAGTGACAACAAGCTCTGGTTTGGAACATGAGGGTAAGTAAATAATGACTGTCCCTTTAAGACATAAAACTTCAAATGAAAGCATTAGCAGTATTTTCACTCTTACAATAAAAGTTTAAATAGAACCTTAAAAGGTTCTGTCAGGCACTTCTTATACAAAACATTTAAGGGCAGCAGTTCTCAATGAGGGCCTCAGCAAAAGGCGGTGAGTCTTTAAAATCATAGGCAGTAAGATAAGTAATAAGTAAGAAAACTTAAGACACCCATAATACACTAGGCATGTTGCCATCCAAGGCAACGATTACCTGAGTCAAATACCACCTTGCTTTAGTAGGAAATACTTCTTAGAAAACTTTTAGTCATAATACTGTCGACTTGTATTTGTCCCCAGGTACAAGCATTCAAAGAGGTTTCCAGTGAAGGATCTTCAAATATTGTCTCAGACTAAGGGGGGCCTTAAATTCAAAAAGGTTGAGAAGAACTGATCCTTTTAAGCATTTAGGTTAATTAATTTATTTAGATTTAATAATTAATTAACCTATACTTAAGAATTAAACAGCTTGTAAACAATTTATCAGTAGAATATTTTAAATAACTAATTACGCATGAAAGTTAATGCAATTATTTAAGACATTTTTCTTTTTGGGATAAAGGGTTGTTTAAAGTTGAGTCAAGAACCTTTCGGTTCTATATAGAACCATGATTTATCGTTTAACAGGAAAGCTTTTGCCAGCATACTGCTGAAAGACATCAACATGCCATATGCCAGTGCATTTTGTTTACAAAATAAAATATAATTGTGGTATCCATACTTATGAAATTCAATTTTTATAATTTTAAAGATACATTAATGAACCAGACAACAAAAGGCTCCTTAAGGAGTTTAAGTGGGCATCTTATTAAAGAGGTAATAAACAAGCATCCTCTGAGCAACTATTGCTGTCTCTTCTTTCTTTTTCTTCTTCACACTTTTTCACAGTCCCAGGCACCATTGCAGGTCAGCGATGTCTATCTTGGACCCATTGTCTAATTAACAAGACACAGCCAAAATACTCCCTTGTTGAAGGGAAAATAAACACATAGCCCATACGTAAATATCACCAGAAATTGAAAAATGTGAAAAAATGAACGCAAGGTAAATTAAAAACAAAAAATAAATTAATTTCAACTTTACATTTATGCATTTGGCAGATGCTTTTATCCAAAGTGACTCAAGGAACACATTGACATTCTAATCAGATCTTGCTTTCCCTGGTAATTGAACCCATGACCTTGGCATTGCAAGTGACACGCTCTACTATATGAGCTACTGGAAAGCTATAAAAAAAAAATGTATCTTGTACGACTTTTTAAAAAAAGATGAAAATTGCTTAACTTATTTTTATAAGTTAATGCAATGTAAAAACATGTCTTAACTTGTTGATCTATTTTTTTACAGTGTGAAAGTTTACAAAGTTCTAAAACCCTTGCTGTTTGAAGGCTGTCATACAATGAAAATTGGACACTAACATTCTTTAAAATGTATTTTATGTTCCACAAATCATATTGGTTTGAAATAACAGGAGGGTGAGCAAATGATGATAGAATTTACACTTTTGAGTGAATTGCACCTTTAGGAATTAGATAAGACAGAAAAACAAACAGACAGACAGAACTTGGAAATTGATTTAAGAGACATGAAAGTAGCACTAGTATTTTCCTAGTGACTAATATCAGTTTTGTAGTAATACACACACACACAAGAATTAAAAGTAAATGCCCATTCCCCTATCTTAACTTACTACAAATCTAGTACAAGAGCAATAACCACATAACCAGTTTAGATGGAAAGAATCTTAAGCCGACTAGCTGAAGACATTATTGTAGTTTTCCATCTCGAAAACAAATTTCTAGCACAAAAGTACAACAACCATAAAGAAATTACTCTTCACAATATATAATGCTTTACAATGAACCCTGTTAGAGCTACATATTGCAATTTATCTGTTCAATAAAATACAAAAACACCATTAATCCCTCAGTTCTCACCATCCCTGAAAAGCCAAGCCAATGTTGATTCTTGTTTTATTGCGAGCTTTATTGAATTTTAAAAGGGGTGATTCCCTTGAGGTTCGAGATTTGCTCATTCTTCTTCTTCTTCTTTCTCATTGTGTCAAATAGCCAGAGCAACTTTTCTATGACAATTCTACATGATGAGACACAGACAGGTGAGTAAACGCTCACCCTCGAAAACAATCCTGACAGATCTAAAATATAAACACTTATAATAGGTTTACTATCATGAATCAGAGAAAGACAAAAACATGTTTTGGAAGGATTGATGATATTGATTCAATATTTAAATGTAGTTCATTTTTGACAAAAAGTTTTTTCATAGTGTACCTTTTAAAAGCATATAGTTAAAAAAATATTTTGAAGCAGTCCTACTGAAATATTTGACCACTCAGAAACTAGTGTAGAGAACAGCGGAATGAAGCAAATTAGGCCAAAACAGACCGAAGGACTGTACCGAGTGTGATGGATGTGGCTTGAAAGCTCTAAAATCAATTATAATTTTGAAAAAAATAATAATAATTATGACAGAATGTAGGCTTGACCAACAAACTCAACAACAGCTGTGCACACTACTCTCCCAGTCTCTCTTTCCCTCCTTTTCATCCCCTTCTCCCATGTCATATTCTTAAATATACATGTATCTCTTTTTCTTGAAGAATGAGGCTTAAAATTAGCCTCTCTGGTGCACGCCTGGGAACCATGGGATGGGTGTGCGGCTATTTAAATAATGTCAGGGCCTGCAGAGGAAAAGAGGGAGCAGACAAGCAGACTAATAACTAGATTTCAGCAACATGGCACTCTTACTCTGTCTCTCTCTCGCTCCCTCTCTGAAGAAAATTATTTCTTGGACTAAAAATACCCATATCCCTGCCAAAAATACTTTCATCTCCAAGCACCAAAGATGTTCTAATTCATTAAGAGCTCCCCAACTGAATGAACCTCAAGCAGAAGAGAGAACAAATAAATCAAGGATTGAGCATTAATTAGGAAAAGGAATAGCCTCGCTGATGTTAACACAAAGCACGTCATATGTTTTCAGCATATTATTTGGGGAGAGTCTATATTGCGCATTCCTAGTGAACTCTTGTTTTGCTCCGGGCGCCGCTCTTAAAGATCATGTAACAGTGGTTTTAGCCAAATGCCCGAGGAGCCTTTTACCAATGGTGTTGCAAAAATGTCATCACTGTTTTTGTCAGGGATAATATGGCCAATTAGTGTGAACACAGACCAGGAAGACAAAAACAACATTAATGGCAGGTTGTATTTTGGATGGTACAATATTTTATAGAAGTGAGCATTCCCTCTATGGCATTTCTAGGCCTGGAGTGAAGTATTAATACTTAATTGTTTACAGAGGAATTTGTTTACGTCTATGCAAACACCACTGCAGTTGTTTGTGGGTCTTCAAACTCGCTGGCGGTGCATTACTGAAAGAAAATGCAAATTGAAACATAAATAACATAAATGACTGTTAAATGACTGTCAAATGGCCTCAATTAATTTAATTAAACCTTTGAAACCCTTTGATTCGTTTTCACATCTTAATGAGCACCATCTTAATTGTATATTCTCACAATGATGAGCATGAGTTTCTAGTTTTACTGGTCACTAGCTAGCTGAAAATTGTTTGACTGTGCCACATATGATTTTCTTCTTAGAGAATTTCAAATGTGGGCCTGTGCAAGTCATAAAAACAGCTATATGCTTTTTGAAAAACGAAAGATTTTTTTTTTTTATTTAAAAAGAAAAAAAAAAGAATGTACAGGATAATGATTAATATTCAGCCTTGGAGCTTTACATTTAAGTCGAGCAGGACCTACGGTCTGTTTTCTGCAGTAAAGAACAAAGCTTGAGATACAGTAACTCGCATTCCTTTTGAAACAAAGCAAGTGCTATAAAAGGGTGTAAATTATTAAAGGCAAAGTCTGAATTTGAACCCCCTCTGAAAACAGTGCTGACTTTCAGTTTTGGGATTTTCTTCTCTCTCTTGAACCAGAACTTGGATATTTTCCGACATAATTAAACAGGAGGGCAGGGTGTTATACATGCAGAGCCCCGTTGTGAAACAATTCTAATTGGATTATTTTTAACCTGCCGTTTTCAGCTTCCTGAATGTTTGTTTGGGGTTTATGTAAATGAAGGCCTGAAATTTAACATGGGCCATCACAGCTTATCACCGTCATCAGTGTCACGTTGACACACCCAGATATGCAAGGGCATTCTCATCAAAAGCACAAGCACACACAGCCATGTTAATGACAGAGATGTTGCATTCGACCGTTTATATCAAGCCAACCATCTTCTAATCTTTGGCCACTGAGGCAGACTGTATGAGATGCATTTTGCTTCAGTGAACATGCATGCAAACCATCTTAGGAGAAACACACACCCTGAACTCAAGATTATGCACAAAAAATATATTTCTTGCTATGTTAATTGAAGTCCAAAGCTATATTTTGTATTTTATATATATAGACCGTGAGACAAATCAAAGATCTGAGCTTTTTATCAAGCACAGCCATAGATCGCGCTCCCTAGATCCCTCACTTCTAACAGTACATAAAGTTAATGATGATAATAACAATAATAAACATTCGTTATATATATATATATATATATATATATTGGTGTGTTTGTGCTCTTTCTTTCCACCCTTGTGGGATCAATTGTTCCTATAATTATAGTACTGCCTGAAAATTACATTTTGGGGGACGTTGTGGGCTGTACAATATAGAAAACAGCAGCACATAGATATTAACCAACTTATTTCACATATAAAATAAAAGACCAAAGGTGTCTATAAGTGATAGGGTTATGGTTAGGGTTAAATAATTGCATCTGGCTTCATTTAAGACCACATCACATCGCCCAAATTGTCTGATCTAGGTCTCCACCTAGTGTCCATTGAATATTATTGTCATTTTGCATTCAACGTCCTACATGCATTAAACTCATTACTACTTAAACAGTTAATCATCTTCCTAATTCACATTTTACGTCCAAAATAATATAAATAATGAGTTTTAGCCTCGTTGTGATTCTTTTGAGTCCCATCGTGTCAATTTACAGACACATGCCAGTAATTTGACCTCCCACTGACTGCGGTGACACAGGAGGCAATCTAATGACAAACTAATGACACCGTCTCCTGGCAACCGCCAACGCTGATGATTACACCTGTGGCTTCATCTGCATAATCCCACATGCCAGACCACATCTAGAAGATAGATGCAGCGTTTATGGAAATATGTTCTATTTATTGGTTAATTGTTTGCTTTTATAAATCATTAATGGAGGAGGAACGAGAACCTTACCGTGTCAGACTTCTCAAGACGCCGTGTGTGTGTTCAGAGGGAGTGAGCAGGTGGCTGTGTAGACGTATGAATCTGCCCTGCGAGAAGGGTCCAGAGGGAAGGTATGACTTTGAAAGCATGGTTGAGACAGACAGACGAGTGTTCTCCAAATTCAATCGTGGAGCGCAGACGCCTGATGAAAACGCTGCTCGGGTGCCACTGCGTGACTATGTGACTCTAATAGATCCGTGCTCCGGTCAACTGAGTGCAGGGGCACAGGTGCACCGGGAGGCAAAGAGCAGAACCCCATTCATCCAAACGGTTTACACTCCGTCTGATCTGTGGGTTCCGGCAGGGGCGCGAGACAGGCCTCAGACTCCTCCGACCAGACCTTCAGCTCTGATGTACGACAAGTCTGAGAACAAGAGGTGGAACTCCAGGATGAAACCAGCGATCCTTGGAGGTAAACACAACCTTTTTCTTACAGCCCTGCACGCTTAGAGCGACTGCAGCAGTGTGCAACACAAATAGTGACAGACACTTACAATTTTATTAACGCATTCCTTCTGCTTTGTCATCAGGTTTGACAAGTGCACCGAGTATTAAACACTCCTCTCAGGACTCTCAGGTCAGTCATACACACGCTCAATTATTCATCCCTTCTACTGTAATGTTACTCTTGTATGCTGTTTGTTCAAAGCTTTAGCACTTTTACAGCACTGAGCATTAACTATTCATATGAAATGTGCCTTAAAGAATCAGTTCACCCAAAAATTAACATACCCTCATGTTGCTCCAAACAAACTCACATTACTTTTCTGTATTCCTTGTAGGGATGCACCGATATTAACATTTTGGCTGATACAAATAACTGATAATTATTTATATTTGAAAGATAAACGAAAAACTATTACAAAAACTAAAGGCTCACCATTGAAAGCAATGTGTCAAACACTTACAATAAAATAGACTAGTTTAAACCACTATATGATTTCTTAACTTTTAACTTTTACACTCCTATGGACAACTTTCTTTGTAATAAAACAAATGTTAATACTTTACAATCATGTTTCATAACATGAACCAACGATGAATAAATCCTGTAGAAGTATTGTTCATTCATCTTAATATTAATCCCAACATTTTGTAACATTATTAAAATCAAAGTTATATCTGTTATCATTAGTTAATGCACTGTGAACAAATATTTTTAACTAACATTAACAAAGGTTATTTGTTCATAATGACATATCTCAAATGAGACCTCACTGTAAAATGTTAACAAAAAATCTATTGCTTAAATACGGTAAATACAAATAAATAAATAGTAATGCAAACAAGTAATTGAATCACATTTCTTAGGCTACATATAAAGAAACAAAATGAACCATGGATAAATACAATGAAAATAGGTGTGGTTATTAAATAAATTATTTTAATCAAACCATTTTGTTAATGAAAATAATATGAGAACAATACAAGTGCTACAAGTTATTAAAAATGCATCAATGTTTTTTTTTTTTTTTTTAAATATGAAATAATTTTAAGATAAATCAGATTTGTATACAAAATAAACATAATATGTGGTTTGGGGGAGGGGGATTATACTGATTACAACATTATATTTAGATCTATTTAATCACATGAAAGGAGATCTGAGCAGATGAAAGTGCAGTGTGAGAGTGTCTTCATTGCAATGCAATTTCTTCACTCTCACGAATGTTTTCACCATAAATAACAATGCAAACATGCTGTAAATACAGCAGGTGCTTCATCATGCAGTGGCACATAACTAGATGTGATGACGTAACTGGAGTTTTGGCAAGTGTCCAGATAAACTGACCTGGTGTAATCGGCCGCTTCAGTCATTATAAATGAGTTATTTCAGCACTTTCTGTATATCATTTAATCACAATTTATAAACCCTTAAATACTCAAATTTCAGTATATAAATAAAATGACATATCAATATATATAATTTTAAAAAACAACACATACACATGTATATAAAAAGGATATCAATATATATAAATTGCATCCAATAGCATAGTATATAGTAGGTATATTTCATTATATCAGTTTAAAACAAACACACACATTTATTTATGTGTATGTAATAAATAAATATGTGTGAGAAATGTATATATACTGTATACCGATAGCACTAGCGAAACTGTAAACACTGGTCACAGACACGAGGATGTACCTTTAATTTCACCAACCTGGTTGCTCAATAAAAACACTAAACAAAAGCACGCAGTCATCATGTTTTCGTTCCATTTCAAGTTTGATTTTGATGTGACATCTATTCTAAGTGTTTGAGTTTTTTACTTACTTTTTAAGAAATTTTCCAACTAACGCTGTGTCTTCTTGAAGGCCAGCTCGAGAATGCGCGTGAAATCAAGAGGCGGGGTTTATCCCCTGAACCAATCATATCCGATCATAACCGATCATAACCGATCATATCCAATCATAGCGCGATCTACTCACGTGACTTCCCTCTATTTGTCTATTTGTCGATTTACCTCTATATAAAATATATAATGAGCAGTCAAACAAGACACACTTCACCCAAAGCAACGAATTCTTCAACTGACATGTAAAAAAATATAAATGGAAACTTTCCGAGTTTTAAGTGATTTACTAATGTTTTGTACTCGTTTTCATATTAATTATACCGTAATTAATATGCATTCTGCTTTATTGACCACAATATTATTTATGATGATGGTTGAGATTTGCCCCTCCCCTCTGCATGTGCCTGACAGAGTGTAATAGTGATCAGTGTTGCCAGATTGGGCGGAAAACCCGCCCAAATTTTATATGTAAATGCATACAAAATCCATTAAAACATGCTTAAAAACCCCGTCAACAAGCGTTAACTTTTTATGCTTTAGTTGGGCTGGAAATCTTCATTTCAATCTGGCAACACTGATAATGATCACGGATCAGATCCAATATCATCTTCCAGGTTCACTCTCTCTGAAAATTCAAGCGCCACACTCTTCTTTTTGAGCGACAAGAAATATTTGCCTTATTACGTCACACTTTGAGACCATATAGGACATTTGCTAATAATATGGCATTGTCTATTTACTATCCTCTTATAGGGTGCAGGACCATCTGTTCTTTTTGATAGCACAGCAACGGCAGCTCGACGATACATCTACACGTCTGCCACCCAAAGGTCTGAATGTGTTTGTTCTAAAGCTCCCTTAACAGCAGAACTACAATAATATATCCTCCAAGACACTTGACCAATTGGTGCTTTCTGTACCATTTGTCTGTTTATACATTTGACAGGGACTTTTATCTAAAACTTACAGTGCAATGTATACTTAAGTTCAAGATATACTTAAGTATACTTGAAGTTATACATTTTGTCAGTGATTTTGTCAATGTCAATGACCCTGTCATTTCTAGTGCCTTAGTAACATTTGTAATCGTATTTTATCCGTTTTGAATACAGAGCTCTCAATGAATTTTCATGTCTTTCCTGTAGCTTATGGTATCTTTCTTCTTTTATAAAATACTGTAATTTCAGGTAATATTTCAATAACTATATAAACATATATTTCAGGTCCATGGATTTAGTTATTTATGCTAAGGAAAATGTTATTGTCTTTTCTTCCTTATTGTGAGTTTTATCCATATAAAATTGATTGATTGGATGGTTGTGGATTGCTATTGTAATCTCATGTTGTCCCGCCCTCATGCCTGTAAACACGTCATCAGAGAAGAGATGTCATTCAGTTATACAGTATATTGAAAGATTACACATGAACTAAACATAATAATGATGTGTATTAATAAATTCTTTATAATAACTCATGTAATATTTGATTTCATGGTGACTTTAAATGCCCATCTAAAAAGTAGGATAATGATGCTAATAGGCCTGCTATCCCTGATGCATGTGATCGTGTGGAAATGCTCTGTACAGAGGTTATGAGAATGTAGACTGGGACTCAAAGTTACCTCCTCGCCACAAACCACCTACAACTACACTGGAAAAAATGGCTGACCCCGTGAGTCAACGTTTCATGCTGAAGCGATACCACAGAAGACCTGAGCTGTGGCAGGTGAGTCTGCTGCACTGGAAATGTGGTTACATCCGGTGAAGACCTGAGACATTTCTTTGCTTTCAGACTATTGGATCCCACTGGAACAAACATAGGTTGCGTGCCACATTTAACCCAAGGAAACCCATCAGCTTGTGAGTGATTTAATTAACCCTGTAGTGCACTTGACAGACATTTTTAGCCAAAGCAACTTGTGATATATTTATCAGTTCTTGCTTTTCCTGGGAGTCAAACCCATGACCTTGGCATTACTAATACCATGATCAGTTCTGTGTTTACACTGTATGTTTCCACATTTACATCAACGTGTCTGTGTATAATAAATTGTGTTGTTTTTAATGATTGTTTTCAATTGCCAGTACCAGTCCATGTCCAAAATCGGGCCATGTACCTTTATACAGGTAAGCAGATGCAGAGATCTTTAGTAAAGTATGATCATTTCTAAATTCAAATGTTTGTTATACTCAAAACAAATCCGTTGCATACCTGACCATTTATTGCTGCTTACTTATTGTCTTTGTGAGATATTTGTGATCTCTCTGTATAGTGGTACGGTAGGCTCTGAGAACATGGACAGTGTGGACGTCCCAGATGAAGACTTCGTTCCTCTGACTGTTTTGAGGACCACAGTGCCTCCTCACAACCCTGCCAGCTTGTATGAGTCTCATCTGTTTATCTGTGTTCATCATAACCACTCTAAAGAACTGTTTATAAAAAAGATGTTTTGTATTCTCTGTAGTCGAACTACTATACCTGGTTACACTGGAAAAGCCAAATTTGACAGACCACAAACCTCAGCTGTCAGTATGCCTTCTTTACCATCTACTCCACAATCCGCAGGGTAAGTAATTACAACATTTCAGATTGGACTGCTATCTTTCTAGGATGTTTCCCTTCTCGTTCCCCTAAGAAATTAGGAGGTTATTAGGAGAAATTATTAAAACTCTTAATCAAAATCTCATTAAACAATGCAAATTGTATTCCTATAAAAGTAATGCAAAGAGTTGCTGAATAAAAACTGTTGTTTTACTGTATTTATCTAACAGACAAGAGTTGCTTTGCATAAGCAAAATTCGAGCAAAATTAAAACCATAAAAACAGAGTTGTTGCTCAATAAAAAAAATAAAAACCATTAACTGAAGGCAGCGATTCTCATTTTGATTTAGTTTCACTAGATATTGAAATAACTAAAACTAAAACTGAAATAAAAATGTATAAAAACTATATATACATAGTTAAAATGGAAATTATATAAGTAAAACTATAATAGTATCTAAATTGTACTGAAATAACACCTCTCTGTATAGAAAAATGAGAACCTAATGACAATCATCAGTGACAAAAAATGGCAATAGCCAAAAAGCTTGTGATATAAAAACTGCAGAATTTGCAGAAAATAGATGCTTAATTTTCATGTAAATATTGATGTTTGAAGGTTTTCATGAGGCTCACCCTATAAGCCCTTTTCCCAGAGAAATACAAAACAGATATTTTATTATTATTGCTTAGATAACACTTCACTGTACCACTTTATCTCAGTAGGTGGCGGCAGTGTTTTTCTTTTCTTCATGGTCAAAGCCACAAACATACACAAATTCCATGAAATAAGTTAATACTTTAAGTTAACAAGTTAATCAATTAGAATATAAGGAATTGAATGGTATCATTTAATCTTGCATAATTATCTTATCAGAATACTAAGTAAATTGATTTCCATTTGCTAAAAACATAACGGTGATCAAGTGATGATCTAATGGTAATGCTAATAAATCAAGCCTAGTCTGTGTCATTGAATAACTCTAATATAGTACGGTAGTAAACATGCCTTGTAACAGCATGCACATCACAGGATCTGAAGAGGCGTTTCCCACAAACCATTGTAGTTATTTATCTTCTGATCTCTGTCTCAGTTTCTGCCTTAGTATGTGCCCTGTCAAACTTATTTTTTCAAGCTCCCGCATGTTCCCCTTCTCTCAGAGGCTGAGCTCTCTGTCTGCCCTAGATTTACTGCTCTTCAACGCTCTGCAGCGTGCGGCTACAACTGGAGGTGTGTGAACCTCGTCTCACAGCATCTCTTAATCGACTCCAACGTGACATGTCAAGCTTAACAAAGTTCAGGTCAGACAGGATAAACAAAGAGACGTGCTGCAGAACAAAAGTAGAAGAATCTACTTTAATTCTACATTTTTAAAATGGGGAAAAAGCCCTCAAAAGTCATGTAGCATTGTTGTTGTCTGTGGGTTTGCGAAGAGTCAAATCAGACAGACACTACCGGGAACAAAAACAGCCCGGCGGCGCTCTTCCACCCTCCGTCTGCAACAGCAAAAACGTCCTCAGCTTTCAGAATGAGTAGGAATGAGGCATCTGCAGCTCGAATAGAGGAAGAAGGAGGAGGAGGTGTTTGAGAGAAGCACTGGAGGAAAACCAAACTCCTCACCCAGGGACCGGGTGGGTTTTTTTGAAAACGTGTTTCCTAGCTGGGCCCCAGAAGAGCTGGTTTACCGTCTTTTTGGAGCAGACCTCTCCAGATGGCCCTATCCAAAACTGAGCTGCTCTTGTTGCCGGTGGTAATCGTGGTTTTTACTCAACCCAGATCCATTTTCCTGGAGTCACTGGTGCTCTGAAATCTGTTTCCTTTGCCGATAAAACAGGCCTCCCATCTCTTTTCCTTACAGCAGAAAGTCAGCACCTTTACAACTTCCTCTAACTCTCTCCTTCTTCTTACTTGGTAATAATTCAAATGTCTCCAAACAGTTTTTATTCCTCTGCAGCTTTCGTTGTAAAACAGACTCTGACATTGTTTGTTTTCTGGAAAATCGAACACAAGCAAATAACTTCATGACACTCGCTTTTTCAAAGCATTAGTAAATAGATACAGTATTAGATGCATACAGTACACTTGAACCTTTTCCATCATGTACTGGTCACCAGTTATTTTAATTTCTTACAGTTTTTAACCTTTTTTTCAGTCATTGGTTCACATGTGAAAAATAATTAATAGATAGATAAATAAATGCAACAGTGAGGCAACTAATTTACTATAATAAATTGAATAAATTCAATTATAACAAATTATAATTAATTAATTATTTTTTTAACTACTCACATATCATATCATTACATTGTAATGAGTCTAGTGATGGAGAAGAGAAATGGTACAAGCACTGAGCCCTGAGGCACCCCGTTAGCTAGATGCTCTGATTGATTAACTGAATACTCCAGGTTCAATACAACTTAAGTCTGTTCAACAACATTTGTGGGATGTTGAATACCTGAAGTGTATTTTATTTATTTTAACCTTTTAATGAAAAAAAAGCAAATCAAGGTGTGTGACAATGGAGGCTGATTTTTGAAGGATGTAAGGCTTATCATTTTATAAAAGCACTAACATTAATTTTTCTGTTAAAATTTTCATATTTACAGGTGCATTTTGGATATAAAATCACACAGAAATGTTTAGTAAGCAATATATGTATTTTCACACTAAAAGCAGCATGTTAACATGCATATTGTGTGTCTTGTGGCTGAATGATTCAAAACAGAGTATTTGAACATTTCAGATTTAAATTTTGTGGTAATCAAGATTATTCCACAAGTGCTGTTGATTGAACTTAACTTTGTATAGAACCCAGAATGTTCCTATAATGTGAAGATTCCCAGTTTTACCAAGCATTTCATTTCTAGAAGCCGTCCTGGTACCCGGAGCTCCCCACACTACGGACACAAGGCGCCTCTATCAGGAATGGTCACCACTGTCCCACCGGGAAACCCTTACATTCATCCCAAAGCTCCGGTACTTTCCATGAAATAACTCTAAAAGTATGACTTGTTCCTTAAAGAGAAGAATAAATGATGAAGTGTGGGAAATGAGAATCTCCCTTTTCATGAAATCCAATCTGTATTTGTGAATAGATCTATAATGATGCTATGTCAATGACTGATTCTCTGAGCTCTGAATAATGAGATGTTTTATTAGCATAATTTCCCTTGATTTAGATGAGTGCTTCTGAAAATGTGGAGGTTGTGCCATTGTCTTAAACATTCGGTGTGGGTGTGTGTGGGCTTATGTATTTGACTATATGTGTGTCCATGCGGATAAATGAGTGCATCATTTTCTCACAGATCCTCTTCTGCATACTTTTATTGTCTTGGTACATTCAAAAAGCACTTACAAACTGCTCGTGGAAAGAGCTACTTTGTGGTTACGCAGCAATGGTAATGCAAATAAAACTTTGCCTGATCTGATCTTAAAAGAAAACAAAAGACATGCATTTCTGAAATGCTCTAGTTTTGCACCCCAAGAACTGTGGTTTGGAGAATAAAAGAGAGAATACCAGTGCAGCTTCACCTGCTTACAGGAAATAGGAACATGCTGGTTTCCTGTTTCCCCCTTTGTCGTCTTTGCAGTTCAATGTTGAAAACAGTCCGCTCTGGAAGCTGTTGAATCCACCAGTTGAAAACACCTAGAAAATGCCAACAAGTAAAAATCAATATGTATTTACCACTGAAAAAGGGCTCAAAACCAAACAAATACATTTATAAAAACCGATACACAGGATTAGAAGAAATTGTTAGATGTCAATGCAATTGAATGCTTTGCACTATGTTGAACATTATATGTTTTTGGGCAGACAGAAAACTAAACTGTGTTCGGTTAGTTTGACAGCTGGGGATAAATGCTTCAAATAAAACCCTCTCTGTGGTATTTCCAGAGATGGAGATGTGGTTAGCAGATAACTAACGCCCATCATGGGGCCAAAGATCTTTTGTTTCAGTGTCTGAAGTTGTTTCTCTAAGGTGACCTTCAGACCATTGCTATGATCCGTTAGACAAAGTAACGATGAGACTCATTCAGCGTGAAGCCAATATTTTGAAGAATGTTTCTAACCAAACCATTGACTTCCATAGTATTCTTTTCCATACTGTGAAAGTCAATGGGGTCCATCAACTGTTTGGTTACCCATATTCTTTAAAACATATTATTCTGTGTTCAGCAGAAGAAAGAAATTCATACAGGTTTGGCACAACTTGAGCATGAGCAAATGATGATATAATAAAAATTATTTGGGTGAACTGTCCCTTTAACATGTGCAAGTGCCTAATTTTCCTAATGTTGTACAAGGCAAATCTGCAGGATCAGTCAGTTCTAACAATGTGGTCTATGAAGTTTAGATGATCATTAATCACAACTCCAAAATTCCCAGCTGTCCTGAAAGGAATAATGATTGATGATCCATAGTTGAATGGAGAAGTTGTGAGTTGGCTGAAACCACACACAGTTCGGGCTTGGAAAGGTTGAGTTGAAGGTGATAGTCCTTCAACCAGCAAAATAAATGTTTGTCAGGTAGGCTTAAATGTAAGAAGCCATCGTCAGATCCGCAGTGATAGAAAAAGTCACGTTTCTGAATGACAGAGTCTAGTGATGGAGAAGAGAAATGGTCCAAGCACTGAGCCCTGAGGCACCCCGGTAGCTAGATGCTCTGACTAGTCACCTCACCCTTCCAAGACACACTGAAGGATGAAAAGCAGCAGGCAGATCCAGCAAAATTACTACCACTAATGTCATATATTCGTTTACAAATCAAGCCATTATAGAAAAATTATTTTGAGGTTATAACCTAGTATTTTGCAAGTCTTTATTTATCAATAATAATATTTATCCCCTGTAATTATAATTTGTGTGAAAGTTTTGCAGAAATTTAGAAGCATGTTTTTTCCATCGAGTCTACCGTATGTTCATATTTTGTAATTACTGGATTCAAAATCCAGGAACTTAAGTTACAAAAGGTACTGCAGCTGCTGTTTTCATTAAACAGAGCTGTCTTTGACCTTTGAGCGCACACAGCAATGCCTCCTCTCCTCTGACATTTAACCTCTGTTCATTCTAAATATCAGCATCTGTCTTTTTTAGCCAAACTCACTGCACCGTTCTAAAAGCGTCCCCCAAATTTAGCGGCACGATCATTTTAACTATACTTTTCTCCACTCTTCTCAGTTCCTTGAGTTTAGTCTTTTTCTTGTCTACATCGTATCATTGGCTCAATTTTCAAGATGGGGTCACAAACATAATGACTGATTCAGTGACAGTCCTTTAGGGTCTTCACCATACTCGCTCGGCCGAGAGATTAATTTCCCTCTCGCCGCTTAGTTTTTTTTTTGTCATTTCCACATAAAGAGGCTAAATGTCAAGCATGCCTGACTCCCTCCAGTGACACATCCATTCCCGCAGATAATTACCATAAGGAAATTGATGCTTTAGTGTGCAGAGGGGAATTTAATTTACTCTGACATCCCCTGTATAATGCATTCCCAAAGAAAGAGAGATTTTTTTCAGCCCAGATTAAGAATTTAAATACAGCAGACTATTAAGGTGATTACCAATCTCGAACATCTCTGACTTATTTAGGTAGTTAAACCAATTATGGATTACATGTTGTTAAAGTTATAAATTAGAGGGTGTGAAAGCTGCTCAAAGATCCATGAAATATGCATTAAGAGGATGTCTCTGTTCTTTCCTTGTTGGTTTACTTTGCTACTGGATGACTTACGATAATATGTTTAACACTGGTGAATGTGCATCCTATCAAATCCAAGAGTTAGCGCTTAGCAATAAGTGCCAGGGAATTACTGGATCAGGTATCTAACAATAAACTAATATTATAGGGAATGTATTCGTCTATGTTAAGATTCATTTATGCCGTTGCTCATTGTTACTTTATATTAACCGATAATACAAAAATAAGGTTCATTTTATCTAATATTGAAATTTATTAGTATATGCATAATAATTTAGTATTTATTAAAAAAGTATTTTCAATGTTTTGTATTAGTAATTGTATTATCTAATGCTGACAAAGAAACCTATTGTTTTACAAGAATTTCTCAAATGTTGTACTTTTAAAATATTTTCCTGCCTTTCGAATGCAACCTTATTTGCAAGGCAAAACATTTAGCATAAATATTTAATTCTCAGTCAATTTCAAACAAATCCGTTAGAATCAGCTATGCATTCAATATCTAAATTAAAATTTGTTTTCTGTACCTCTGTAACCCTAAAGACACACTTTAAATATCCAGATAATGCACAATGAAGTTATGTACCAAATACACACAAAAAGAAAATGAAGTGTGGAAAGTTAGACACTTAATGCACTCTGTCACAGCTTTCTTTGTGTGGCCAAATCAGACTTAGATGCTGGATGACAAAATAACTTAAAATACATGCATAGTACATAGTATAGACTGTCATTTAGGACATAAGTAAGAACTTTTTATTTTTCATTTAATCTTCAGAAAATGTCAGCTATTATAAAACAACTCTATCTATATTACATCCAACTTTATCCATATACATACACACTGAAAACAATTGGCGTACAAAATATTTTTGCTATGTAATGATTTGTGAAATGTTCTAGCCATTGTCTAAGAATTGGCAAGTACAGATTAAATGTGAAATTAAAATTAGAGTGAATGATAGTACACATTCCAATAATGTTTTATTTGCAACTTTTTCCCCCCCAAAAGTGATGTACTACTGTATATAGTGTACTGTATATTCGTCACCCAGCTCTCTATATAGAGTTGGTTAAGTATCCAACTTCTTAGCAAATATAACACATACATAGCATACTATAACATGCTTGATTGCTTAATTTATCACAAAATAAAATCCTAATTGTCTAGTTTTAATCTGCTAAATGGCATATACATATTAAAATATTATTACCATCCTAATTTTCTGCAAAGCTGCTTTGAAACTATATGTATTGTGAAATTGCCGTTTAGAACTTAAAAAAAAAAAAAAAAAAAAAACTTTCAAAAAATACTAAAAGCGTTTTACTCTATGGCATTACTATTGTAGCATTAAAAAAAGTGCATATTACAAATGCATTTTCTTAATAAAAAAATATAGAATATTAAATCAGTTTATTTAGTCTGTCCACTTTAGACATTCTACTAACTACAAGTAACTTTGCAACTACATGCAAACTAACTCTCATTAGAGTATTTGTAGACTGTCTGCTTAATATTTGCTAAGACTTTGTTTTGATGCTCCCCCATATTAGATTAGATTAGAGCCAACTTTATTGTCATTACACAGGTACAGGTACAAGGCAACGAAATGCAGTTTAGGTTTAACCAGAAGTGCAATAGCAGCAAGTGGAGGATATATACAATGGTTGCATAAGTGCAGGATATGGAGATGTATAGGATTTACAGGTAATATGTACAATGAATATAAATATACAGATGGTTATTACTATAACAGGTGAGTGTGTGCTATAAATATAATAACAGGTGTCTATAAACAGCATTTACAGGTGAGTATGTACTATAAGTGTAAATGTAATATACAGATGTCTCTAACTATAAACAGAAAAAGAGTTTGTTGACCTATAGTTACTTATAGTTAGTACGATGTCTAAAGTGGACTATTAAAAAATAAAGTGTAACCTAATTTAAAATTCTTTCTAAAATGTTTGAACCCTTTATAGAATAAAGTGTTGAGTGTTTGTGGAATAGTAATGTTGGGTGTAATGCATAACTAAGTAATTCATTACTGTAATTTAATTACTTGTTCCATGAAACAGTAAAGTATGAATTATTCTTAATTTATAGAACAAGTCTGTATGAAACAATAGTGGATTTAACATATCAAATTGAACGGCTAATGCTAAAATGATGTAACCTTCACCCTTTAAAAATGTTGGTCAGTTCTAGAAAGAAATATGCAATATTATATGACTTTGAATTATAAGAGCAGCTTTGTGTCTATCCCTGTGTTGTGATGATATGGGATTTAGTCATTTGTAAAGCAATCTAATATTACACTGTTGATGACGTAATTACTAGCTATTAATTAATAGCTTTTTAGACCCAACACTGAATGGCAGAAAGAAAACTAATTCATTAATGCTTAAGTTTATCGACTGAAGAAAAACTTTTCATTATCATAACCCCCAAAAAGGCTCCACATGCTCACAGCCATAGCAGTTTGTGTGAGTTATGGGAGTCTCTTCTCGGCTCTGCTGGTAAAGACTGGAGCTAGAACACAGTTTGCTGAGTCACCCTACACCAAAAGCATTCCCTCAACGTCGTCTCTGGAGATTAGCCTGTTCATCTGTAATGTCACAAACCGTTTTTACTCCATTTATTGTGATATCAGAAGCGTTCTGGCTCTCCAAAGGGTCGCAAACTTAAACAACAAGTTGTCAAAAAAACACCCCCTAAAAAACGAGCCACCATAATCCAGGTTCCCATTTCACCCCACACCCAACAGCCTGAAAAAGTCCTCCTGGAGACAGGAGATAAGAGTGACCTCCTTCTGACTCGACATGACTCAGCACCAGCAGCTCCTGAGATATGGCTACCTGGAACGGTCAAACATTTGGATCACTGGGAGCGGAAAAAAATATATAAAAACCTAATTTATTACACCAATACCACAGCCATGAGGCAAGGCACCGGAAACGTCATTTAAAATATAATGACAAAACATGAGAATTAAATGACCCTATTTGTTTAAGCCAAAATTGCTTTCTAACTCATTATTTATTGACTATTTCTATAAATATTAATGCAAAAATTATATCTTTTGAATGATTGGTAGCAGTATTATTAGTACATCCATTCTGAGTCTGATGTTTTAATAAAGTAATATTGAACAGGTCAGTTTGTAGTGTCACAATCTTAAATCAAAAGATTGAAATTTTTAATTGTAAATAAAAAATAATTAATGCATGAGCAAGAAACCAATCTCTATGCACTAAAAGATGCGATTAATAGACTTGGGCCTGGTTTCACAAACAGGGTTTAGATTAACCCAGGATTAGGCGTTAATTAAATTAGGGTATTTAAGTAGATTTTTTGTTTTATGTGCCTTAGAAAAAAACATTACTGATGTGCATCTTGAGACAAAACAATGCCACTGAGATGTCAGAGCAAGTTGCTTTCAGTTAAAACCGCTCAAACATCCATTCAGCTCCTCTAGCTTGGAATATGTTGCAGAAAGACTGGAAATTAACTGCATTTATGTCTTTAAATGCTTTTAAAATCAAGCTTAAAACAATAGAGACTTCCTCAAAAATCTGTGATTGCTTCTCATAAGATGTGTTATTTTAATTTTTTATGTACATTGTAACTGTGTAACTTTGCTGCCTCTTGGCCAGGGCTCCCTTGAAAAAGAGGTTTTTAATCTCAATGGGACTCTCCTGGTTAAGTAAAGGTTTAATTAAAACATTTTTGTCTGAGACTAGCTTAAGCCTAGTCTGTGAAACAATGTTCTGCTGAATGCTGTTCTCCTGAATGTGAAGTACCCTTCAAAAGTATAACACAAACTAGAAACTGACAGGATGTGCAACTTTCATTTCAAGCAACATCCGTTTAATACCATGTGGTGTGTTTTCTACAATCTAAATGAAATCCCAGAAGACACAAATTGGTCAAGTGCGGTTTGCCAGTTTCACACACTCTTAGAAGAAAAGGTAGAGCCTTTTGGAGGTTTCCATTGTGGATTTTATGTATTTAAAATTTTATGGATGTAGTTTTAATTCATTTTTTACTTTTTTCAGTTTTATGAATTACACAGCTCATTAACATACCTTATCACTAGAAATCCTGCTAAACATGAACTCATTATGTGGCTTCCTGTAGCTCAAACAGTGGCTTTAACAGGCTTTAGGTCAAACAGCAGAGTATGGTGCTTGCAACACCAAGGTCATGGGTTCGATTCCCAGGAAAAGCAACGACTGATTAGAATATCAGTGTGTGTCTTGAATGCAATGTAAGTCGCTTTGGATAAAAGCATCTGCCAAATGTAAAAATTCTGTAACCATTTAAGACATTTTTCCTTATAGAACCTTTTTGGCATAATTGAGTCAAGAACCCTATTGGTTTCTATACAGAAAACTTTCTTCTAAGAGTTAAAGATAACATCTAGCTCATGCATATGGTGGCAGAGTTTACACTGGAAGTTGTTTTCACCTTTTAACTCCATCCCCTTTAATCCCTCATAGACAATAAGCAAAGCCCAATCATTGAAGACAATGTTTTTAGACTTTTATTGTAATTTTCAAATGCAGCTTTTGGTCAGACTTTAGTCAAGGGTCCAATTCTCACTATTAGCAAACTATTAACTACAAGCGTTGCCAAAATAAATTCCTAATTATTGCTTATTAATAGTTAGTGAGGTAGTTTAGGTATTGAGTAGGATTAAGAGATGAAGAATATGGTCATGCAGAATAAGACATAAGACATCTGATTGGTCAAGTGGCATTAGAGGAGTGCTGTTTAGAATAACAGCTCTGGGACTTTTCACTATTTGTATCATTCCTCTTTTCCATTCACAGCGTTCCAGACCAGAGTATGTCTGTGGTGCGTAACAGCAGCAAAACAGGGAGTGATTGAGTTGGCAGTGGACACTGATCAACCATAACCATAAATGTTTTTGTTATAATCGTGCTGAATATCAGCATAGGTGCATATATTTAATAAAACAGCATTCTTGTTAGTATTTTGTTTCTTAATTAACATATTTGAAATATTTGAAATCAGTCTGCGGCCTCATGTAAATTTGACAAGGCCCTCCACTGGGCCCCGGCCCTTGCCCTACAGCAATTAGGCTAATTAATGAAACACTAGTGCCCTTTTCCCTTTCTCATTTAACCAGACATCATTTCACTTCTCATTTAAGAAAAGTATTCTTCCACATCACTAAAACAGGTGACATGAGATCAAGAGACCCTGTCCCTCTGAGAGAGATGGAGAGATAGAGAGAGAGAAATAAATAAATAAGAAATGATCAGTCCACTGTCCTAACCCGCCTCATCCCATCTCATGCATGGCTGCCAGTGACGGTCTACTGGGTGTCAGCTTTTATTGGCACGATACAAAGCGAAGTGCCAAGCTCCGCTGCCTCGATTCCCCGAGCAGACTCGGCCTCTGGAATAAAAGCTTGCAAAATGTCTCGCACGAGCACAGAGACATAGCAATGCTGGGCTGGAAGGAGGAAGTGCAGTGGAGAGGGGAGGGACCGCGCGCAGAGTTCCAGACTGCTGCCGCGGCGCTGAGAACTTGTGCGCATGGAGCGGCGGGGGACAGCTGGAAGAGCTTCATACTGCAAACTCAAGGAATAGCAGGTAAATAACTCTCACGGGCCTTTCCCGGTGGCACACGTCAAAGAGTCGATACGAACGTGCGATTTCAGTGCGCGAGAGGGAGAGGAGAACTGGCGTGATGGAAGTTTTTGTCCTGAAGTGTGTAGCAGGTGCGAGCGCTACATATCCTCTTGACTTGGCGAAAGGCGGACGCGGAATTGCATTATACTTCAGCAGTAGTTTTAACTACAGTTGATGTGTTTGAAAACGCTCGCTTTTCTTTTCTTTTCTTTTTCGGATCACCTTTTTTTTCTCTTCCACTTTTCCATATGGAAAAAGTTTCCCGATGTCCCAAACGGGGAACTGAGTGGAATTTTTGGGGGGGTTTTTTGCGCGCGTTCTCCTCAGAAATGTAATTGATCATGGGATGAATATATACGAAATTAATTCTTGATAATATTGTGTTTAAATACAACTTTAAATGTTACTTTCATTATCTTACGATACGCACCTGTTGCTCACTGGGAAAACTCCTCACTAGGTTTGAGAATACATTTTCTTTTCCGAAAAATAAAAAACACAACTATTTTTTTTTATTTTTTATGAATAATATGTATGAGGAAATGTGTGAAATCGAAAAGTTGATTTTGTCCTTCCAACTAAGAATGAATTTTTCAGAAATAGTTTAAAAACTGGATTTTTTTACGTTTCATTTTCACTAGATTCGTAATTAAATTCAAAGTGATTTAAACTGTATAATGTGATCAGTATGAAAGTTTTTACGTAATCGTCTTTTTTTAAAGTAAATATTTCTGTGAGCAGTTATATTTTCTGTGAGCAGTTATTATCATAAATATTCGTATTATTATATACAGTGTTAGACAGGCGAAAATGACTTACAGTATTTCTTTGCTCATTTCTTTCTCCGTTGATGCATGTGTGTCTCGAGTTTCTCTTTTGTGCCCTTGTTTGGTTTCGTGTCCACTCGTTAGTGCACACGGAACGAGTCATATGTGCAGAACAAGACAAACTCTATTGATCGATTGTGTAAAAAATACACAGCGCGCGAGAGTCAAAAAATGCCCTCACATTATTAGAGAATTCAACTTTCTTACATTGAGAAACTCATAAACGCCGATTTACAGACAAACAAAGTTTATTTTACGAGGATACGAATAATTACCAATTAAAAACCATTTTCAGAATTGTGTAAAGTAGGCCTTTATTTGTAGACAAGAAAATATGAAAAATAATAAGCGCTTTTTTATATACATTTCAGCATAGTTTTGAACTTGGCTGCGATTAAAACAACTTTGGTCTATCTTTTAAAGAAAAAAAAGAATGGTTTTCACATCCGTACCCTTAAAATAAGTTTCACAGTTTGCGTTTGTAACTTTTGCGCATCTCAAGAGAATGATTCCTCCATAAACGACAGCATCTATTGCACTTTGATTTAGGCACGTTTTACTGTAAAAATCGATTGCACACATTAATATGGCACATTCAAATGTGCACGGAGAAATGAAACGATGAAGTGAATAAAAGAGTGTTCTCAATGGCAGTGTAGTGAAGGGTGGCCGATGTAAATGAGGCTTCTAAAGGGAGCTTCTTTTATTTCTGTCAGTTCCTGCATATCATCTTTGAAAGATAGCGATCACTCTCAAATGTGATGAAATCCTCACTGATGCAAGGCAGGCCAGTCAATGGATATCTCATTTGACAAAACTTACAAAGAAAGCTAAAAAGCATTAGAAGTTTTGCTCTCCTAATTAGAAATCATTATTTTCACAGTGCCTGGACCATAATATAATAAGTTACATTTTTTTCAGGTTAATCATACTGTGCAAAAGAGCCATATTTGTAACATCTGAAGGCATAATTATTTATGTTTTATTAATGTTTATCCTATATTTACACACACACACACACACACACACACATATATATATATATATAGAACTATGTTTTCTTTTATTAAGAAAAGTGGGATTTTAGGAATTTCAGTCTTTGAATGTTGTTTATAAAAAGTTGGAAAAAAGGAACCTGGTGAAGATACTTGCTCACAGAAAATGAATATATTATTAGTGTCACCTGTGTGATCCAGAATATATTAAACATGTATCAGGTGTCCACAAGGAATACTATTACATTTGTCTCATGCAAGAATAGTATTATTATTATTATTATTCATGTTTAATACCACAATTAAACTAAACAGTTAAATGAACAGATCAATGAATAAAAGATTCAGATATTATTTGTTTTAGAGGAAAAGCAGAAAGCAGCAAAAGACTATATTAGTATCAATATCCAAATATTTATGTGAATGAGGCATCTGTGTTTGTCATATGGTACTTGGAATTGGGGGAAGAAAAAAAATTCTGTCATGACTTAAATCGTTATTGCTCCCACTGAAATCAGGAAAAAGTCCCAGAACTATTTTACATCCTTTAACGATATTTCTGTTTTATGCAAAGATAAAAATTCCACCATTTACGCTCTGCAACTCTTCTTGACTCATTACATTCAGATGTCTTTATGTAATCATGCCTGAGTGAAATGATGAAACTGCACTTGTTGCAAGTAGCTCTTTAGTTAAGTCATACTCACCTTTGAATGGCTCTAAACGCTGCTTTGGCATTTTGTCTGTTTAACGGTTTTGCAGTGCCGAGTCTCCACCCATCTCTTCAACTTTTTTTCACACATAGATCTGTTTTCCTACACTTTACACTCCCTTTCTTTTCACAAACCCACATGCGCGCGCACACACACACATGTACACAGATATACTAATGGTGCTTTAAAACCCACAGAGCTCTTCCTGTCGCTATGATAATATGCTTGACTGTGCTAATCTCCTGTCTTGACTGTGACCAGTGTCCTACACGCACACTGAGGTTTGCAAAACACACACAGCACAAGCAAAAATGCAGAAAAAAGAGGCAACTGAATGTGTGAATTAAGATAACTTAGTGAAGTAACAATATCATGTTTGCTACCTGTAAAATAAAGCAAGCGTTTTCCTCTGGTTTAAATAATCATACAGTGAGGAGTATTTTTACTTTTTCTTCCTCCTCTTTGTCTACACCATCACTATTTCCCCTCTCACATCTGCTCAGAAAAGGGGGCGCAGGGGGAATACCATACCGCCACCCACCCCATACACTCTGTTTCTCCACTCCATGTCTCAGTTATGAAAAAACAGTGCATCAACCTTCAAGATGAAAGATGGTTAGTTTGCGGTATGAGGAATGCGTCACATACGATGCATTTTTATTACACCAAACACAAACTCAAACCTGACCAGACTCTAACCTCATCCTCAATCAACATCGTTTAAAAGTTGCACCTTTAGCTATGTACTTACATGCAAAATAAGAACAGTAATAATAATTGCAAATAATAATTGCTTTGTACTACTGAGGTTGAACATGGGTATGGTTGAAGGAAAAATCAATAGTGTTATTATACTGTATATGGAATTACAGAAATTAATTACAGGTGCAATTACATACATTTATTTTTTAAATATAGGTACAATATAAAACAGTTGTGTTAATGTATTGTATTAAATTACCATATTTTCCGCACTATAAGGCGCACCTAAAAAATGGATTTTTAATTATACGAATATTCACCCATGAGTCAAACTTTTACTTATTTATTGCAAATGGTCCACCTTAGGATGTAAAATTATATTACTTATATTAATTATATTACTTAAATGTACCATTTCTCAGGTCCTCTCACAGATTTTCAGTTGTAATTGTGTGTTGCTGGGCCACTGAAACAGGTTCTCATCAAGCGTTTGCCTGCATTTACCCAACCCATGTTGCTTTTGATGGCAACATGTGCCTCCTAGTAAAAATCAAAGGCAGACCACTGGCAAGAAACTGGAAAGGAAGCCAAATGCCTTCCTTCTGTCCAGATTGGGCCGTTATCTCACAGTAGCCAATTCTGTGAAGTGTTGAAAAGATTGTTGATGTCCCATTTAGACAGTCAAAGAGGTCTGTGAAGATCTACTAGCAACTCCTTGGTCTTCATAACAGCTGATCTGATCTGTGGTTTGCATATAAAAATGCCAGTAATATTATATTTTTAAACACAACCAGAAGGAGAATCAATCAATCGAGAGTGAGTAAATTAAGTTTAGCAAGTAATCACTAATCACTAATGTGAAACGTTAAGCATATTAGGTTTTTGTTACAGAACAACTATTTGAGAATACAGCATAATTAGTCATCAGTTTTATTTTATTTATACACGCACACACACCCTGCAAATATGGATTTTGATATAAAGATTTAAATTGAAGAAACATACACAGAAAAGGTATTTCTCTTCAGCTAAACCTAATTTAATTGCAATTAGCTTGTCATGTCCACCTGCGATCCTTTGCCCACCATTGACCCTTAACCTTCTCCATTTCATAGACACACACAATGACACCCATACACATTTTTATCTCACACCAGGCGAAGCAAGCCCTCATCAGGGTTTTGGGTGTGTGAGCTGGTTGTAAGTCTTTCGAAAAAAGTGCAATCCCCAGGAAGACTGGGACATTGCGACAGACGGCGGGCCGATGCTTTCCCACTATTTGTTCCAAGTGCGTGGAGCCATCTGTCATTAAAAACAGGAAGGCCTACGTCCCCCTTCTCCCAGGAGCTCTCTTGAGCTTGCTTGGCTATTTTCAGGAACTTCACTGCTCCCTGTGTGGCTGGCGCGGCCGGGCCCTAGCGGGAGCGTCTTGAAGTGGCAGCGAGGCCGAGGCTGTTGTGCCCATCTGCTGTGGGCCCAAGTGGCTGCTACATTATTAATGGGGCCACGAGCGCTGGTGACTTCTCAGATATGCAGGCCTGGCCTGAGGAAGTGCTCACCACCGACTCCTTCTGAGGAGTCAGAACACACTCATTTTGGCCCCCACATTTTCTTCTCGTCCTATTCTCTCATTGAGTTATTTCCGCCTAACCTTTCCCTTGTTTCTTTATCTGTTCATTTCTTGTCTCCGATAATCCTGTTTTTTAATTCGGTGTCGTCTTCCTTCTGTCACCTTACTCATTGCACGTCTCGTCTGCGTTCTACATCTGTGTGCTCGTACGTGTGTGTGTGTTAAAGAGAAGTGGAGAGATGCAGAAAGAGTTGGGCTGCCGGGCTCACCCATGCATGCTCAGTAAATTAGTGTGAACACGGGCGCCAATCAGCTGGCGATGCCAAACACCCGCATCCTCCATGACCCCGGGCCATCTAATTTTCTGCTTAATTTTGCGGCAGTCAGTTTGCATTTTTGGATGATTATGTGGTGGGAAATTAACAATAAATAACAAATGTGGTCTGAAAGCCTGTTCCTTTCGAGACTCCCCACCCATTCCCCGGCCTTGTAGTCCACCAAACATATTCTCTTAGTTCACCCCGTCTGTCAGAGCAGTAATGAAAATGTCTGTAATGTAATGTGGAAGACAGTGGTGTGTGTGGCTGGAATGGGGCTGTTCTTGCCAGGGTGATGGAGATACACAAAGAAAGGCCATTCTCCTTTAATCACCAACCACTTCTCTTATACAAGGTTATTTTTGAGGCAGCGAGTGCTGATGATACACTTTCTCTCTTGCTTTTGCTCCTGTTAGAGTACCTGCACAGGATGGAGACTGAGGAGGCACAGGAAATGTCCCAGATAACAGGTAAGAGCCACCTCTCATATGCTCAAAGCCACAGTGAGGTCTGGACGATCAAAACAGTCAAGAAAAGATAACGTATTTTGACTGTTCAACGATAGGCTATTTTGGAAGGTCTGTCTCAGTAGATATATGTTAATGCATAGGTGATTCTAGCCTTCAGCTCACAAAAAAACTCTTAAAAATGTCACTTTATATGATCACTTATGAACTTATAAGGGTTCAACCAAGCCAAAATTAAAATTCATACTCACTACATCCAAACTACTCCTTGACTTTCACTTTCTGGACAAAAATATTTATCGTATCTTGTTCTGCTGAAGAAAAAAAGTCATAGAAGTTTGGAATGATGTGAACAATATCTATCACTCATTTGAAAGCTTTGTGTTCCAGTGAAATACCAGGTCAAGTAAATAAAAAATGTCCCCATTCTGATAAACATCTATTATGACAAGCAGATTTAATTTTAAATGGTACATTCAGCGAACTTTCACACTTGAAGCAAGAAATGAACCTCTGTGCCATAGCACCTCATGGATGACATCTCAACACAGAGTTAATGCAAGCACTTTTCCAGGAAAATGGAAAAAGGGAACACAGTCTGAATTTGCAGCATTTGTGCTCTGTCGACATTCTCATATCTAAATAAAGTTATGAAACTTACACAAGACTCATTATAGTGAGCGCCATACTTGCTGCTTCTCACGAATTTGTTTCCCCTATAAAATCCCTGTCCTGAGTGGAGGGGCTTCAACTCCAGTTTAGATATACTCCCCTCCTGGTTTCTCAAATTATATTGTTGGAGTTGGGGAGGTGGAAAACAGCCGATGCCAGTGCAAGGTGAGCTGCTTACATGCTCCAACAATTGAAATATTAGCTGTGTTCATTCCTCCCGATATTAACATTCACTGTGCGTCAACGGTGGTCTACAATACAACCTTGAAAAACTACAATACAACTGTTTTTCTTTAAGGGGAAGTGTGCAAATTCTATGCTATTAGTATCACCAAATGGATTTGCAAAAATAATAGGTGTGTTCAACTCCGGCTGCGGTTGAATGTAACAGATCAGAGAGATTTGCAGTCGAAGGAATTTTTGTAACACTTTCTGCTTCCTAAAGTGACGATCTCAGTTTTTGCATATTTTATCATTGTGGAAGTGGATTATCTACAATATATGTCAAATACACAGATGTTTCAGATGTTTTCTTGTAGCATTAAAACAATACTTCATATACTGTGTCTGTATGTAAAAGAAAAACACACCTAACGACTGTTTTCAAATAGGTTTCCTGAACACTCAATCCGCCTGTCATTGGTCAGACAAACAGATTTCCCTGCCCCAAACACCCATGTCATTGGTTAAGCCAATGATGGGGAATCAGCCTACAAACGGCTTACTTATCCCTTATTAACCCAAAAAATGGCATGAATAAATTTTAGATTTAAAGGGATGAGCCTGAGTCAGTAACTTCTCTGCTTTCTGCTCAGGAAGGGACAGCCCGACTGCTAACGATGGGGGAGAGGACCAAGATGAGGCCATGCCTGTTCCTGAAGACTTATCAACCAGCACTGGCCTCCAACACAACAACCGCACAGACAAACCACTGGGTGAGTCAGACCAGCCTAAGCTGGGACACAACCACAAAACTACCTCATTTACACATGCAATACTCGGTCTGATATAGCTCCACTGCAGCCCACTCTTAAGGTCAACCCAACATGGAAAACATTAAAGCGCAACACTATGTATAAAAGGAATTGTTCACAAAACGGCTCTCGTTCTTTCTGCAAGATCACAAAGCGGTTGCACCAGATTGTTTGAGGGCTCGCAGGGTCCGAAGCATTCAGTTTAGCCCATGATGCACATCTTCAGCTTTTGTATTGAGATCATGCCTCTTTTTTTTCTATTGCCACACAGAAAATAAAAAATAAAAAGGAAAAGGAAAATCGGTTACACTTTATTTTACAGTGTGTGAGCTTACAGTGTAATTACCCAAGAAAGTACTGGTAATATAAGGTAAATACATGCCACAATATTGCCATAATAAGTACATAGTATGCACATGCGAAACAGGACTTGAGAAATAAAGTGCTACCGGAAAATCTACGGTATATGTATTAAGTATAACAAAGTCATTATTTTCCTCTCAGTAGACTAGTAATTACCAACTGGTTCCTGAAACTGTGGGATATTTAAACAGCAGATTGCTAATTTAATACACTGAAACATTGTTTGCTCACTGACAAAGCCTACACATACATACTCAGTTGTGCCATGAACTCTTTAGCCCACAGTTATTAGGAAATTTTTCTCTGCTTTTTTTGTACACTTCCTTTCTTCCATTTCTTTTATATTAATTTTCAATTAAGTCCCTTTGGACAAAAGCATGTGATAACTGACTAAATCTAAATTAAAATTTTATTGAAAACATTAAAACATTTAGGACAAAAACTAAAAGATAAGATTGGGGTCAGTGAGGTTTTTAGAGTCTCTAATGCTTATCAAGGCTTCTTTTTTAAATAAACATCAATATTGTGAGAAAAAAATATATTATTACAATAATTTAAAATATAATTTATTCCTGTAATGTCAGTTACATTTCAACGTCACGTGATCCCTCAAAAATCATTCTAATGTTGATTTTTAATTGTATTATTATTATCAATGTTGAAAAAACTTGTGATGCTTAATATGTTTGCTTATTGATGAATAGAAAGCTCAAAAGAACAGCATCTATTTGAAATAGAAATCATTTGTGATAATGTAAGAAAAATCTATGTTGCTTTTGATCAATTTAATGTATCCTTGATGAGTGAAAGTATTAATTAATTTAAAAATAAATTAATACTGACCCCAAATTTTTGAATGGTAGATTTCAATAAATGAAAATATCAGGTTTGAAGGAATAGGTGGTAGCAGAAAGTGTGGATTAGTCGTTAATTAATAAATATAGTGTTAGCGGTGTAAACAGAAAGTGGGTTAACTAGAGACGAAAATGGGTGGGAATGAATTTGGCTAACCATAAGTTAACAGATGGCCTGTTTAATATCTTGATGTATTTTAGTTTGGAATTTTCCCCTCCAAAAGTTCCAGATTAACTTGGACTTAATGTGTGACCCGCTCACTTTGAAGCTACTGAAAGTGAAAAACAGAGTAAGAGAGAGAGAGAGAGAGAGAGAGAGAGAGAGAGAGAGAGAGAGACAGAGTAAGAGAGAGAGAGAGAGAAAGAAAAAAAAAGATGTGAGAGGAAACTGAAATAGGATGTGCAAGAGTTTCCTAAGAAGAACTTGCCAGAACTCAGTTTCAACACTCACTCAGGGAGATAAAATGTTCAGGAGCAACACCAGATAGGCGCAGTATCGCAACTCGTACAAGTGTGCGCTCTCTTACACACAACTCTGCACCTGCACCTTTGCCATGCTTTCACTTCAACTGCCACAACATTCACACACTTCCACACACCCACCCACATTCAAATGTTAGTCCAAAAGCGATGCTTTACTCTCAGCAAAATAGCACTTTCGTATTTTCCTCATGTTACATACATAAAAGCAACGTCAAAGTCATACCGATAAAGATGCTGTAGCGTGTTCTCGCTATTTAACTGTTGAAGAGAGACACAAAGCCTTGTTAGTCATCAGTTTTAATATTTGGGAAGACATTATGAACACTAATAAAATGACATTTAACTCGACAAAATGACACACTTGCTTTTCACACACGCGTCTCAACTTTACATTGAAGAAACTTGAGATGTGAATGTATTGAAAAAATAAGCAAATGGAAAAAAGAATTCATGGATTGTTTAAGAGAAACAGGGAAGTAAACTTCAAACGCTCTGAACTCTTGCATCAGCAAAGGTTTGTGTGAATGTGTATGTGTGCATGTTGTGCGTGCATTTGTACGTCTGCATGTTGTCCCTGAAGATATAATCAGTCAGTGTTCGAGAGGATGTGAAGACAGTATCTTTACTGTGCATCATTGCTTCTCTGATTAAGTGTGTATCTGTGCAGACTGTGCAGTATACGCTGCTCAATCAGATGCGTGGCCTCAAGCGTAGAATATCAGGAAATCAAAACATATATAGATGATCCTCATAGAGCAAAGTGTCTTTGCTTTCGTACCACAAGACCTACAAACTCCTCTACGGTTATGAAAACAGTTTCAAAATCAGTGAGCAGCAAAAAGCAATGCAAACATTTTCCTTTATGAACAGAATGCTTTGTTCAGTGGGAATTTGAGAGGAATTAAAAAAGTGAATGTGAAAAGAAGGAAAAATGAAGTGTGCTTAGTTGTTAAAATCTTAAATGTATATTTGAAAAGAAACTGTACTTGCAGGTACAATTTTGGTTTTGTAATTTGGTTTCACTTTATTTTCGATGGTCCCCTTTAGACATTCTGCTAACTATAAAAATACATGGCAACTAGCTCTCATTAGAGTATTAGTAGACAGTTCGGTTTAAGGAATAAGTTGACGTAGTTACATACTTTTAGTAAGTAGAATGTTTAATGTGGACCATTGAAATAAAATTGTTACTTGTAATTTTAATCAAATAAAAGACCACTTGAGTACACTTTTATGATTGTTTACACTTAAGTACCCTTAAAAAGTGTACTTGTAATAATGTTTAATAAAGTTTTACTTTAAAGTACATTTTAAATCATTATGTGTAAAATGATTTGTTATGCTTTCCATTTTATTACATTTAAAGTCAATATATTTAAAATGTACTGAATTGCAACTTCACTATTACAAATGAGTAAATGTGTAAATAGAAAATACATTAAAATATATTTTAGTTTACCATAATTGCTTGTCGGTAATTGCATTTGATATCATTAAAATTTTACGTTTTCGTTTTATTGCATTTAAGTTTGCTAAAATGTACTTCTTTATCACAACGGGAAAATTCACAACCTATTTTATCCTTATAATGTGACATATTTCCAAGTGAAACAAGTTGTTCAATGAGAAAAATGGAAAGATATTTTTTGGAACAATCCATAAGATAGCTATTTGGCTTTTAGTTGACCTTTTCAAGTAGATTGCAGCAGGAAAGGAAGTCGTTTTAGACAAGAAGCATTTTTTTTATTATTAAAGACTCAGTAAGTGATTTCTAAGAAACACTGTTGATATTTTAAGTCAACCCAAACAAACACACAGCTTACTTCATTGCTCCGCCACCAAAATGCTAGAGTGGATGCAGAATAATGCTTCCCAAAAAAATAAAGCAAAGATGACAAATGAACAACAAGGAAGAAGAAAAAAGTTATGTACAGTACACAAGACTGTTTGAAAGCAAGAGTTTGTTGTTAGACTCCAACAGCACCAGCTCCAGACATCAATAGCACTCAAAACTGTCCTGTTACTATAGCTAACTTAACAACAATAGCATGTATTGGGTCTGTAAAATATAAAAAACAATGTTACTCATGTATGGAGCAGAAAACACATCCTGTTGTGCCAACACATGTGCCAACACATCCTTGGCATCCGTTTTCAGGCCTTCCAGCTTCGGTTTCTCCAGCGCTGGAAAGCTTTTCTATTATTATCACGGGGCCTGATCAAAACCTTTCTTTTTAAAGTGATATTCCTCTGACCTTCTCTGTTTTGTAATGTCTCTCAGCCATCTCTCTTTCTACAGTCTTTCTTCAAACCTCACTCTCTCTCCTCCCCCATCATGAGTGGACACGCCCCCAATTGCTGATTGGCTACAAAAGTGTTGTGCTGCTCAGTTCAATCCACTTTTAATAGCGTTTTTCATAAAAAACACTTACTGCACTAATAAATCTTTTATAATAAGACCCAGAACAACCATTAATAAAGGAAACAGTCCATATTGATTCCCTGTTGACTTTAAGTTGTCTTTTTTATAGCATATGTACTATTTCGCTTGACCATTTAGAATTTATTAACACTCTATGGCAAAACTGCAGTCCAGTGAAGTGCAGGAAGGTTTTCATGGTCCGGGGCTGATTTTATCATGTAATTCCTCTTTTTAAATGTATGAAGGTGACAGCCTGGCCTTAAACCTGTTGCTATATCAGAGGCAAACATTTCACTAGCAAGTTCCTAAAAATGTCAGCGAAAGCAAGTGTTTTTTTTATCACATCTCACACACATATGCATACATATGCATGCTCAAACATACTCTCACCCACCCAATATGGAGCCGTGGTTAACGTGTAGCTCTGCTGCACTGCATAAACTGGTTATTTCCAGCACCTCGAGAGATCATAAACGAACATTAATTGTACCAACTCATGCAGCGTTATATTCATTTATAGTGCCTTTATCATGAATGCATCCCTTTGCAACATTTTGTAATCAATAGTTGCCCAAAATAGTGCCCAAAGGGACACTTTCTTATCACTAACATGATCCTCAAGACACTGAACCTAGACCAATGCACCGAGACTGAGTTTCCCTGGAAAATGGAAAAATTTATAATTGAATCCAATTTAAAATTAGCCATTTATGTTTATGAGGTTTGCCTGTCATGTCGTTCTGTTCTATGTAGAGCTCTTTTGTTTGTCCTTGTCTGTGGCTTTTGACACTTGCTTCCCAAAATGGGTAAATTAGGATGTGTGACAAACGTTATACAAAGTAAAAGCTCCTCTTCCCATCCCCAGTTTAGTCACAACTTCCCCAAAAGATCCATGAGAGACTGTATCATGACAACAGGCCTAGTTCCCTCTGCCAAACTCAGGTCACATCACACTGGTTAAATCATCATATCATATAAGCAGAAAAGGCTGTCAGTGGATGTGTGTGCGTGAGAGGAAGAAATACATCCTTTTATGGGTGCTAATGAGAAATTGCTTTCCTGTATTGACTTTATGTTATTAACTGCTGTAATTCATTCACACGTTGACACTGAAATCCATATAAACCATCCTTAGAGTAAACATAAAATTACTTAATCTGACATACTTTATTAGAGTAAAACAGAATATTCAGTATGAAAAAAAGGGCCAATCAGGAATTGATTACATGAATGCAGCCTTTATGTTGGAGGGGATGAATTAAAAAGTACGAAGGTTTAGCCTTAGAGGTTTACGAAGAAAAACATGTTTTATCTGGAGTAACGTTCACCAATGAATCGTGTATATTAAGAAAAGGAATATGAACAGGAAGTTGTTTGCTTGACTGACATCATTATGTGTAGTTATTCAGTCAGGACCTTTTCAGAAATTTAAATGCATTATGATGCAGTTCTTTTGGTTTCAATAAAGGTTATCTGTCCTAGTTTGTCCTTTCCACCTACAATTTGTTTTCTTAGTCACTGGAGACGATTATACTGGAAACTTGCTGTAAAATTCAAGGCAATTACTTTGGAAACAGTTAAAAGAGTATCTGGGTGAACTGACAGAGAGTAATCGGTACTCTCCAGTTCAATCACGTGCTTCAGCTGCTGATCCCTGTAGTCTGAATACAAAGAAAAAGAAAAACTGTTTCACTTGTTGTGCTTAACAATTCCCTGTCTGTGCTTCCCTTTCTGTCACTTCTCCATAACTCTTGTCCTTTTTTTCGGTTGGGCCGGCTCGGGTGCTGAAGCTTCCCCTTTTCCCTCGGATTCCCATATTTCATTATTTCTGCTTGTTCCTCTTGAGTCTGTACAAACAGAGGCTGAGGCATGGGGAAATCAGCCTGGCACCACAGATTGTTAACCACAGGGCATTTACTCTGAGCTCAAACTGCCTGAAAAGGTTTACTTAGTTTACTCAAAATGTTTGCTTAATTGCTGTAGGCTGAACGGGCATCTGAGTTTATAGAATCTAGCTAATGATTGGACATTCCATAAAATATTCTAACAGTTTCATCTTTATTTGACAGTGTTCTATTTTTTTTGTTTTTGCATGCTTCTGTAGGCTTGTATGTGTGTGTATGTGTTTACCACGGTTGATGGTCTGGTTTACACCGCTGAGAGTCCTCAGTTTCACAGTGCTTCCTGTGTCTCTGTTTCCTGTTTATCAGTCATTTGTTTCAGAGAAGTGTGATGGTGAATGAGATGATTTGTAAGCAGGCAGTCTGATAGAAGAACCCTCGATTATTCATTAAGAGGAATATTATTCTCACAAATACTACTTTTCTCTTTTCCTTAAAGGGAGTTGAGAACTTTCAACCAGTCATTATTTAAACATATGTCTTTTGTACATATGTATTTGTCAGTTTATTTGTCATGTATCATCCATAACACATAGTAGCAATTTCTAGCGTTGGGAAAGCTATCTTGAAATTGCCAAAGCTTCAAGCTACTCAAAATTTGAAGAACTAAAGCTATTGTTTACACTAACACTACAGTTAAAAAAATTACTTTTAGGATAAATTGATCAAAAGTGTCAGTAAATACATTTATAATGTTACAAAAGATTTCTATTTCAAATAGATGCTGTTCTTTTGAACTTTCTGCTCAACAAAGAAACATCAATCATAAGAACAACCTGATTCAGTCAATTGCATCAGACTTCACAAAGTTTCATCTGAAAGAAAAAACATTTGCAAAACGTTGGATTGGAGTTTGCGCGACTGCAAAGCTGCATGTGATTAAAAAAAGCACATGCAGCAGCTTTTCTTTCTTTCTTTTTTTTAGCAATGTAGCAACTGAAAATGTTAAGATAGTAACTACTTTTAGTTAGCTACTGCACAATACTTCAAGATATTCAATAAATGCAGGTAATGTTTCAGCAATGTGTTTAATGCAATAAAAGTTGATGTTTTGCACGTACACACACAGAAAATAGATAAGAAAAAAGTTGCTTTGCAGGTGCATTTTTTGATGTAGAATGGCGGTGTTAGTTACCAAGTCAGAGAAAATAACCACCCAGCCTGCCACTTTACTTAACAGGCCCACTACCCTCTTTTCCAGCCTATAGTATAAAAGTTGAGGCTCGGAGTGACGAGGAAAACGGGCTGACCTGTGAGATGAATGGAGAGGCGGAGGAATGTGCAGCCGAGGACTTGCGCGTGCTCGATGGCTCAGGGGCCAAAGTGAACGGCTCCCATACAGGCCCTGACAGCAAGCCGGCCGCCTACCCCACGGCCGGGGGCATCCGCCTCCCCAACGGGAAGCTGAAGTGCGATATCTGTGGGATAGTTTGCATTGGGCCGAATGTGTTGATGGTGCACAAGCGAAGTCACACTGGTAAGCACAACTGCCATCTACTCTTCCCTCCTTATACTATCACTCACAGCTGACAGGGTGCAGGGCTGGGTAGGTTGAGAGCAGGATAGAGACAGACAGCTGGACGTGTTTTAAATGTAACCATCCTTTTTTGTTTATCAGAAGCCAGAGCAAAGCAAACTAGCTGTCTATTAGATTTGTACTGTTTGACTTGAATGGATGAGACTGCTAGAAATGCAAGTTGATGTAAACGACTAATTGATGTAAATGTCAAGAAAATTCTGTCATCATTTACTCACCCTCATGTTGTTCCAAACCTGTGTGACTTTCTTTCGGACCCACTTTATATTACGTGTCTTTATCTACTATGTACATTAAATTGTATACAAACTAGTGCTGTCAAATCTATTAATCATGATTAATCTAAAACATAAAAGTTTGTGTGTGTGTGTGTATATACATATATCAAATGCATAGATATGATTAATCACAATTCATGGAATTGACAGCACTAGTACATAAATGTTTTTATCCATTGGGTTTATGTTTAATTACATCGTTAATTAATCGTACAATTGCACCATTAATGCACCCTTAAACCTGTCCTTAAATGTAACCATATCCCATCTCAATTGCAGCAAAAGTGTTTAGCGATACAAAACTATAACATAGTCCACAAATGCATAGTACACAACTAATATAAAGTGGTCCTTTCTTTCTTCTGCGGAACACCAGTTTTGGTTGTCATTGACTTCCATTGTATGGAAAACTAAAATGAGACATTTCTCAAAATATCTTCTTTTATGTTCTGCAGAAGAAAGAAAGTCAGATTTGGAACGACATAAGGGTGAGTAAATGATGACAGAATTTTCATTTTTGGCTTAACTATCTTTTTAAAGGCTCACCTGTAACCTAATTAAAATATGATCAAATGAGATATGTGTAGATGTTTTTGTGACAATTTGTTTAGTTTTCTTTATGCCAATCCAAAATGAAAGTACTAACCAAGAAGAAGTCTCTTTCAAATGACAATTATTGCAGAATGAGTTATTTTCTCCCTTTCTCAAATTGATATTCCACTGCAATGAAGCCAAACCAGTGGGTGAGAACATTTTTCAAAAAGGCACTTAACTTCCTCACTTGACAAACTAATGAAACTCAAAATGGAAGAAAGGAACAGTGGGCTAATGTAAATTCAGAAACGAACGTATAATAAAAGATATAATGAAGTGCTTCCTATTTAAATCAAAATATTCGCAGGAGGTACCGAGCTCCTGAAATGCCTTTTTAATGAGTTTCTTTTTCCGTCTTTTTGCTGCTTCACTGGTGACTCTTATTTTATAGGGCTTTTGAAGAGAGCACCGTATTAATAGCGTTCTCTGAGAATGCCACAACATTCGGAGGAGCTGGATATTGGTTTATTCCAGGGGCGCTGATCAGGAAGACTGGCTCTCAAACACAAAGTGTTTCCTTCACTTTATTTAAATGAGCTCTGCATTTGCATTGTGATGGGCCGCTCTTATTTTAGAGCTGAAGAAGAGGAAAAAATGAGATTTTCAGATCAAATTGACCCAGCCAGTGATGCATTACGAAACTGGCAGGCAGCGTCTGAAAGCCTCTTGTTCGATCAGGGCGCCAGTCGGCGTGCGGAGCCAGGCAGCTCGCGCAGAGCGGAGAGCGGCGCTCGCGTGCGAGATTCCGCTGGCGTCTGTTTGATTGAGCTTTGGCGCGAGGCGCCGAGTTGTTGAAGATGTAACAGCGTGGTGGAGCCGTGTAGGACAGTGACCCCGCATTCACAGTGTAATAGCGTTACAGCAGTGGCGCTTTGCTTTCAGAGGGCCTATATAGTATCTCAGACACTCACCATTTACATGGCCATTTGTCACAGGCATTCTATGTTTAAATCAAATACAGTTTGATAGAACTATAGGCGTTTATGTAACTGCTATACATGTTAAAGCATGCCGAGCCACTTATTTGTGAATGCAGGTTTAATTTGTACAAAGATAGCTTTAAAGAGGCCCTGAAAAGTATTTGAAGTTTCAAAATCCCAAATGTTTTTTGCGATTATTTTAAACCAAAGGGTTCCAAAGCATATTTTGTGGATGAAGTCAGTTTCAAAGTCACATTTATTTATACATCACTTTATACAATATAGATTCTGTAAAAGCACCATCACAGTAATAAACAGGAAAATAACTGTTACTTTTGCAGAATTCATCAATTATGAACCTAATTATTCATTAATTATGAACCTAATTCAATTTCAGCTAGGGCTCTGAAGGCAGTAGTCTCATTACTCAACTCAATTCAGTTCAGTTCAATAAGGCTGTCATTATTATAAGTTTAGTTGTCTTTTAAAAGTTTTAGACAGGAGTCCTACAGTTGAACATACATATGTTCCATTAAAGTTACAGTTTTTTTTATTCTGTCAATAATCACTCACCCTCATTTTGTTCCTAACTCATAAGACTTTTGTTCATCTTCAGAAGACAAATGAAGATCTTTTTGATGAAATCTGAGAGATTTCTGTTCTTTCATTGACAGCTACGCAACTACCACTTTGACGCTTCAAAAAGCTCATAAAGAGATTGTAAAACTAATCCATATTAATTGAAAATTTAGATAAAATTTTCTGAATAGACTGGATCACTATATATGATGAACAGATTGAATTTAGGCTTTTATTCACATATAAACATTCATCAGTGAACATAAACAGAATCTGATCAAACCTGCTCAAACGTGATGCGTAACACGAGAACGAACCTCATTGGTTCTTGCTGAAGCTCAAACGTGATGCGTAACACGAGAACGAACCTCATCGGTTCTTGCTGAAGCTCAAACGTGATGCGTAACACGAGAACGAACCTCATCGGTTCTTGCTGAAGCTCAAACGTGATGCGTAACACGAGAACGAACCTCACTGGTTCTTCCTGAAGCTCAAACGTGCTGCGTAACACGAGAACGAACCTCATCGGTTCTTGCTGAAGCTCAAACGTGATGCGTAACACGAGAACGAACCTCATCGGTTCTTGCTGAAGCTCAAACGTGATGCGTAACACGAGAACGAACCTCACTGGTTCTTCCTGAAGCTCAAACGTGATGCGTAACACGAGAACGAACCTCATCGGTTCTTGCTGAAGCTCAAACGTGATGCGTAACACGAGAACGAACCTCATCGGTTCTTGCTGAAGCTCAAACGTGATGCGTAACACGAGAACGAACCTCACTGGTTCTTCCTGAAGCTCAAACGTGCTGCGTAACACGAGAACGAACCTCATTGGTTCTTCCTGAAGCTCAAACGTGATGCGTAACACGAGAACGAACCTCATTGGTTCTTCCTGAAGCTCAAACGTGCTGCGTAACACATCAGAAAAGTTTACTTTTTATCATCTTTTTAAAAAATACATATGTTTTATAATTACAACCTTACATACTTCGTTTTGCAAAATGCTTTGCTTGAAAAGTGTTCTTCTGGTTTAATATATTGATACCGATCACAAAGACATTCATACATATTTAGGTGTCACTTAATGCTAATTACACCAAACAAATATGCAAAAAAATGTGTTCCTTAATCCTCATGCATCACTTGCAATATGTAGTAATTTTACATGAAACTGTCCTAATTCCAAGAGCACATGAGTTATGCATTATCTTTTTTTTCTCTTAGGGGAGAGGCCATTCCAGTGCAACCAGTGTGGTGCTTCCTTCACTCAGAAGGGTAACCTGCTCCGACACATCAAACTGCACTCTGGCGAGAAACCTTTCAAGTGTCACCTCTGCAATTACGCTTGCCGTCGCAGAGACGCTCTCACCGGTCACCTGCGCACACACTCAGGTTACTCATGCTTTCGTTACTTGGAATATTCAGACGTGATATAAAGAGAAAGACATGCCTTCTTCATTAACCTAAAACAACACAGTTGTCATTTTGTGACCCTATATTGTAGTTAAAACAACAATGACTAAAATGTATTTTTAACTCACAGTTGGAAAACCTCATAAGTGTGCATACTGCGGGCGCAGTTACAAGCAGCGGAGCTCGCTGGAGGAACATAAAGAGAGGTGTCACAACTACCTGCAGTGCATGGGCCTTCAGAATAGCATCTATACAGGTATGTGAATGATAGCATTTCAGCTCTGTCTCTGTGTGTTTTCTATTCTTAAATAGATGGAAATGTGGCTGACCCAGGACCATGGTTTAAATGTGGTTTATTGTCACCATAATGAAAAGTAAAACCCATGACTGCTTTAAATATAGAGTATTAGAGGATGTAAACTACCATCAATGTTCTGGTAGTTTTTTATGGTGACACTGACCAAATATTGCCAATAAAGTGCTTTGGAGCCATAACTGAATCATTTGCAGGTATATATATGCCTGTAAAGTCTCAAGGCTTAAGACAACGTGTCCCAAGGACAAAACAAATAAACATAAAACAGCTTAAAATCATGATGTGTGCCCCAGAGATACTGGTATGCCACATCTTAATTGCATGATTGAAGAAACTTAATTCTTTATTATAGCTAGCATCATGTCAGAGGATGAGTTCAGGTTAGATTCGGGTATTTGAATCTTATTCGTGGTTTCTTTGTTTTGCTTTCTATAGTGAAGGAAGAGAACAGCCAGAATGAGCAGAGGGAGGACATGCCTGCATCTGAGAGAGCCTTGGTGCTAGACAGGATAGCTAACAATGTAGCAAAGCGTAAGAGCTCTATGCCCCAGAGGTTTGTGGGTAAGAGTCGAAGTTTGCTTTCATTGTACAGTATATATGGCAGAAGGTGTTAGATCACCGCAAAATGCATTTATGTCTCTGACTAAAAGAAATAAGAGACATTGCAGGGACATTCAATGATGGGCAGCTCCCTCACTTCATTCTCTTTGATGAATCGACTTTTAAAAAGCAGGGGAAAAAGAAACACTATAATCATATGCAAGTTGAATTTGACTGTTTCTTGTTGTTTTAAGCTTCTTTATAAATTTAATTTGCTTTAATAGCAATAGCCCATGAAGCACTATTAGAATAATGTAGTTTGTTACTAAGTTCATTTCTCATTCTTTTCATGTTGGTGTTTCACTGAAGAATATTGTAAAATGAAAAGACTTTTGAAGCTGAACACTGGAAGAACATCCTGGAGAACGTCCAGGCAACCTGCTGAAGGTGCCTTAAAAAACAAATATATTTACTGGCATCTATGGTTACAAAAACAGCCTTTAACATCCAGGGCTCTATATAGTGAAAACATGTTCTTTAAATAAAAAAAAAAGTGCAACTTTAGTTTAGGGTTCAATTCTGACTATTAACTAGTTATTAGCATGTATATTACTATGATATCGGCTGCTTATTAGTACTTCTAAAACACATATTAATGCCTTAATCTGCATAACTAACTTAACATCTACTATTAATAAGCAGTCATTTGGAGCTTAGTGAGGTAAAAATAGCTAACAGTTATTAAATTTTGAGAATTGTACCCTAATCTAAAGTTTGACCATAAAATGTTCTTCACACTAAGAAAAAAAGGGTTATTTTAAGAACTGTTGACTGAAAGGTTAAGTCAGGAACCCAAAATGGTTCTTCTAAGGCATTGCTGCAGAAACGCTCTTTTAGAAACTTTAATTTTAAGAGAGCATCACTGACTATTGGCATCAATGATTTCATGAAAAACCTTTAACATCTAAAAACTTTCCGTTGCACAAAAGGTTTTTGTAGTGTAAAAGGTTCTTCAAATTGTTAACGCTTTATTTTACAGTCCTGTTCTGCATGTACATACTATGTACTTATAGCAAATACGATAACTGGGTTATAACATGGTACTAACCCTGAATCTATCCCAAAACCTAACCTTAACCCATATAGTTACCTTGTGTTACAGTACATTCTACACTATAAGTTCTGTAAAATAAAGTGTAACCAAATTATCTTTGTACTTAACCTAAATTGGATCTTCTACGGTAATCTTTTTTTGGAATCTATATTTTTTAGACTGTGTCTCAAAAGTTTTTGAGTTCTTGCCGAAGCTCCATTTGGTTCTTCAGAGTTCCTAGAAGTTCTCCAAAGGGTTGAACCTAAGTGTCTTTTCATTTCCACAACAATAATAGTTAATGCTGTAAAGACAAGTAAAATGTCAGAAATTGTGCCAACCAGTAATGGTGCAGAAAGGTCCATTAATGCAAATAAACAAATCAGTTCTTATGTTCCATTTCTTAGAACTCTGATGAGCTAAAACCTTTACTCTTTCGGCTTTCTTCAACAGGAGAGAATCGTTTGTCGGAGCTGTCATTCGAGAGCGGCTCAGGTGAGCTTATGCAGCCTCATGTGATCGATCAGGCCATTAACAGTGCGATTAGCTATCTGGGAGCAGAGTCCTTACGGCCTCTGGTTCAGACCTCCCCTGGCTCCTCTGACATGGTGGTCAGCCCTATTTACAACCTCCACAAGACACAATCAGCTGAAGGCAACGGTGTGTCTGCTAAAGACAGTGCTGCAGAGCACCTCCTTCTGCTGTCCAAGTCCAAATCAGCCTCCATCGAGAAGGACGGCTCGCCCAGCCCCAGCGGCCAGGACTCCACTGACACAGAGAGCAACAATGAGGAGCGGGCGGCCGGGGGAGGCGGAACAGCGGCCGCAGGTAATCTCATCTACCTGACCAATCACATGGCTCCAAGTATGCGTAACGGAGGTCTGCCAGTGGTGAAAGAAGAGCAGCAGCGGCATTTCGAGGCCTTGCGGGCAGCAGGTATGGAGCTGAGTATGGCTTCATCGGAGGGGTTTAAGGTGGTGAGTGGAGAGGGAGAAGAATTGAGGGCGTACCGATGCGTCCATTGCAGAGTTTTGTTCCTGGACCACGTCATGTACACCATTCACATGGGATGCCACGGCTTCCGAGACCCCTTTGAATGCAACCTGTGTGGTTACCGCAGTCAGGATCGCTACGAGTTCTCATCACACATCACGCGTGGAGAGCACCGCTTCTGAGTTAACACACAGAGACATTCCACATACACTTGACTACATGTTCACACAAGCACACCATACCACTCCCACACACAAACAAACAAACACACAGCTCACACACACAATTCAAAATTTCAGATTTTTTTTAGACACTGTCCAAACACTGGATTTTTAAAAAAAGTTTCATGTAACATTGATTTGGACATATGTACATACAGTTAGACTATATATTTCACTGTCTTGTCTATTTTTCTACAATGGTGTAACTTGTATGTAAACCTGTGAGACTTTCCAAAAAACAAAAGGACAGAACTGTAACTGAAAATAGAAATTAAGTGTTTGAAAGTGCAACATTTCTAAATCATCCCATATAAAATTGACGTTTTAGCTGCCCTAAAGTTACTAAGACAAACAATAAAATAATGCATACAATTATGATACATTTAAAATATTGTTTGCAATATCTGTATCTCTCACTTACCTTTGTTCCAACTGCTGCATTATTTTATCATTTAATTTTAAATATATTATATTTTTTATATTAATCCATCTGAACAAGTTCATATCATTTTATAATTTATTACTCTGAAATGGTAAAATGACTCCCTTTTGAAATGCTCCCCTGTATATTGAACCAAATATATGGCAGTACATATTGTACCTGTTCTTTGATCTTTTTATTTCACAGCTTTTTTTTCTGATTGTTTTATATTCTATTTAAAAGTCTGCCAGCATTTTACTCGTACATATTTACATCAACATACTAGAATGTATATGCTTGCAAAAAATTAATAAAAGATATTTTACATTTGTTCAACCTCTGATAATGTGTCATGTTTTGTAAAGTCAACTGTTTGACTGAATTTTCATTTTTGGGTGGAACTGGGATTCTTTTCCTTTTCCTATACATTAAGGATAATGGATCATTTATTGGTAGGGCATTTTCAGAACTCTAGAGTCAGAAAAGGAATCGCTATTTCTTAGGTTAACAATTGAAATTATTTTCTATACTATTTGAACGCAGGCTATAATTTGTAATAATGCACAATGGCCAAAGAGAGATGGAACCCGAACATGAGCATATCTGTCAAGAGAGCATGAGTGACCCCGACCCAAGAACTCACCAGCTCTTTGCAACAACATGCGTGTCCAGATGGCTGCTGTGTGATTGGGTGGAAACAAGAAACAGCTGTGGCCAACGCAGAACCCCCACGCTTCACTGGGACCTAACCGTGGAGAGAGTGCATTTGCATGAGAGGGATAATCTGGCCAGCACACACACACACACACACACACACACACACACACACACACACACACACACACACCATCCTCAACAGACTCATTCCCAAATCTCACTTCTCTTTTCAGCTTCAACTCATAATAGTACAGCACAAATAGACCCCACCCATTCAGAGAAACTTTAAAGTTGTCCGCCAAATGAGAGAGCAATGTTTTAGTCGGGCCGGTTAACAGAAAAGTTACCAGCCCCCCTGTGTGTTTCAAAATCTACAAGATCATTTGGATAGTAAACTGATAAAATACATTTCATTTTGTGATCTTTGAGTAGATTCAATGAGTAAAATGCATGTTTATTGCATTTCAGACCTTTTATATACAAAAACATCAACCAACCACCACCACGAAATGTCATGTCAGCACCAAAGGCTATTTTTATGGTAGGAACAAGGTAGAACAAATAATACAATAAATTAACCCTGTGGTACTGTTCGCGTTTAGTTTGATATTATTTTTAGGATTTAATGGTACTAAAATATATTTCTGCAGTAGTTATAATCCACTAATACACTTTTTGAACAGATCTGAAAATGAAACATCCAACTTAAACGGTCATAAATCTTTAATGCTTTGAAGCACAGACTTAAGTTTGGTCTCTTTTTGAAGAAAAAATTTGGCAGATTATGGCTGACGTGGAAAAGTCACATTTAATGTTAGAAAAAAGGCACAAAAATACCATTTTCAACTTTCATTTGAAATATAAATAAAGAAAAAAAAAAACTATTTTTACTCTAGCTGTGAGAAAATCAAAGCCACAAATCTAAACAAGCTGTGTTCCAAATTTGAAGTTGATATCTCAAAAAATGAGCTTTCAGTAAGAATTTGTTTGTGCGCAGGACAAGACGTTTGCAATGGTTGAAATTTGTCTCCCATTCATTTCTAATGAGGTAAACAATACAAGAGTGACTATATTCATTTTTTGGTGATGACCAAAATTAACCAGAGGGTTGATAAAGTTAGCTTGTAAAAAGTAACAAAATTAAATCCAAGATGTTCCCGTGATAAATAAGTATTTCCTCACTAAATACTTTCCACCACTATGAAGTATTAAAACAAAGACAAACTAGAGAAAAAATAATGCAAATGTTAATATTTGTTAAGATATTGTGCTGAGAAATGTTGTGGAGGAATTCGGTGCGCCTGTCCTCCTATAGTCCAGCTGTGGGCTACCCCTGCGGTTCTGACAGCCTTCCACCGCACCTCAGGGATGGACTCAGTACTTGCACTGCTGGCTAATTTTACAAAGTTTCAACACTCCAGCCAACCACAGAACCCTAAAATATTCATTAACCCGCTTGACAAAAAGATGAAAAATAAATGACACCCTTTTTTCATGGGCTTCCAGTTTTTCTAAGATTGTTTCATGAAAATTACATGACTGATTCATTTCATGTGAGCACAATCTATAATCGGATGCAGATGAAGACAAGCCAAGAGACAGAGTTTAGAATTGAATTAGACTGTTAAATCCCACTCGTCTTCTGAGGTGTATTAACAGTTCAGCCTGGCTTCCTGTGAGAATGGCTTTGCAGTTGCAAGAAAGTAGCAACCAAATCAATCAGCCATCTATATTCAATTTTTCCAGACAGCAGTCATCAGGTTTCACGTAACAGTCACAGACCTTGTGTTTCACTTCAACACAAATCAATTGCACTTTGCCAATGAAAACGTAATGCTAATGCAGAGGCTTAAAAACACCAAACAAAAAAAGCATATGAGGGAAGCTAGACTAACTCAAATAAAGTGACAGAATACAAAAAGGCTAGAAATCCAAAAATTAAATTAACTCAAATCTGCATCATTTTGAGTTTTGCACAAAACGATTTATATTTTGTAACTTGACCCAAACCATTCATGTTAAAATTCATTCATTCATTGCAATTTGGCTTGGGTGAGTTTCCTCACCACTGCACCAGCAACTTTTATTCCTCATGCCATCTGCGGCCACTCAATTATCTGCTTATTATAGTGCATAATTTTTTTGCGAGGGTCATGGCTGGTTCTCCTCTGGTTTATGAAATGTTGACAGACAGACTGAAAACTGATCAGATGAGCACAGTCCTCTAGTGACTTGATGTGTAACTAGAGGGGAAAAAACTAACCCTACAAACTTTCCTCTAGGAGGAGGATGAAGAGTCCACCTTTAAAACCCCTTCCAAGGCACAAAACCATTCCTCTGGTTTACCAGATGTGGTCCGAGACCGCACTGGCTTAGCAACAGGAAGAGCACTGCAAGAGTTGATCTGTGGGTACTTCTTATCATGAGACCAGAATGCCTGTAGTGTTGCCCAACTTCCCCTCCAAATCCATTCACCAAGACAGAACACAATGGGAGAGTTGGCCCTAAGGTGTCTAACGCTCTGACTCTACAGGAATGAGAGCAGGTAAACACGGAGAGCCGTTGAAATCATTCTGTACACACTGAAGGTAGAGCTGGCTGAACATTGTACTAGCTGACAGTTCCCCTTTGGATAAGTGCATGCATTCAGAGGGAAACAGACTCAAGACCCCATGTTCCCTTTTAGTGCAAACTTGCCACGTTTCCTCTACATTACAGGGAAAACAGCTCCACTAAATGATGAAACTGTTTTCAGGAAGACACAACTGCGGTATGCTAATTTTGAGGCAATGAATACAGTCAAAAATTCTGTTTTACCAAATCATGAGTGCTGTTTTGAGTCATATCCATACTGAGTGCATGGATACATTTATTTTTTTGTGAAACTGCAACAAAACAGACATTTCTGCAGTCATAATACCCGTAGAATATTTTTTTGTTTTTGGTCACAGCTTTCTGAAAAGAACATGTTTATGTAATGATGAAAAAGACGCAAAACAAATCAACCATTTATTTCAAGAAATGAACCCAACATCGTAGTCATACTAACATAAAACTCTATCTGTATAATCAGAACATGTGCTCAACGACCACAGCCAAAAGTCTTATTCCACTCTTCATACAGCTCCAGATCTTTAGAAGAGACACTGGGCCGCACTGCTCTGAGAGCCTCTTGAAAGTCACTGTAGAGTATTGGCCGAACCTGTTCTGCCTTGATGGTAGCAATGTCACTAAGGCGAATGCTTCGGATGGGGCCTAAGGCTGCTTCGCGACATAGTTGCGTCATATCCGCCCCCGAAAATCCCTCTGTTCCCTGCACCACTTTCTCCATCTCATCTGCTCCCAGTTGACATTTCTCACGGGACATGAGGTTGCTCACTATCTGCCGTCGAGCCTCAGCCTCTGGGAGTGGAATGTAGAGTCGCTTAGCCAGACGACGACGGGCTGCTTCATCAATCTCTTGTGGCCGGTTGGTGGCACCAACCACAAGGATGCGATCTTCTGCTGAGGTGGCAGCTCCATCCAACTGGACAAGAAACTCAGTTTTAATACGACGGGATGAGTCATGCTCTCCGTCTGTGCGCTGAGAAAGAAGGGAATCAATCTCATCTATGAAGATGACTGCAGGTTGGTGGCACCGCGCGATGGCAAAGAGCGCCCGTACCATCTTCTCGCCCTCGCCGACCCACTTTGACGTGAGTGATGAAGCACTGATGCTGAAGAAAGTGGCCCCGGATTGGCACGCTATGCACTTCCCTATGAGAGTTTTTCCGGTGCCTGGAGGACCAAATAGAAGGATGCCTTTAGGTGGACCTCTAAGACCAGTGAAGATATCAGGCCTCAACATCGGCCAAACTACAATCTCTTTGATTGTGGCTTTGGCAAACTCCAGACCGGCAATATCATCCCAAGCTACTGGGGGGCCGTGGTCCATAATCTCACTCATGATAAGTTCAATGATCTTGGGCTCAAAGTTCTTTAAACGCTCATCAACAGGTTGCGTATCTTGCGGTTTGTTGTCCTTCGAATAACTCTCTTCCTCTTGCCTTGGCATGGGAGAAATGAATTTGGAGGACGTCCCACGAGACCTACTTGCCCCAAGGCATTTCTTGGTGATTGTAGCAATGTTGGCCGCACAGCCTCGCTGGCCCTGTTGGGAATGTTTTTTTTGCTGGTCAATGAAGAACTGCTCTCGTGCTGATCTAAAGTTAGTGCTGACACCCTCTTCTCCTCTCCGTCCCCTCCCTCGCGGTTCCTGCTCGCTTTGTGATGGGAATGAACTTCTGTTGCTTTCACTTCCTGAGCTGTAGAAGTTCTTCCTCTTGGATGGGTTTGTGGAGGAAAAGAACACAGGCTGATTATGCACATTGTACCCACTTGTGCAACCCACAGTAGACTGAGAAACACTAGCATTGCCTGTGGAACTGAAATAGTTATGGCCAAACATAGGCGAACCCATTGGTGCTGTAGGAGCATTTTGTGCTAGGGTCAAACGAGGAGGGGCTCCCTCAAGTCCTCTGGCCCAATCTGCAACACCGATAAGTGGGTTAATGATCTCCCTTCCCATCTCATCTCTGGGAGGAGACTCTCGTTTTAATCCAGGAGGACCAGAGAGAGCAGTGTCTTTCTCCCCAACCCCACCGACCTCACCACCAACAGCGATGTTAACATCTGCCGGATCTACTGGGAGAGTGCCTTCTGACCCCGCCTGCATCATCCTTTGCACGCACGGCAGATTGAACACATTCTCGACCGTTAGGGATGACTCCCATTTGTCGCTATGGTTCTTTTGATTGCGGGCCAGGTGCAGGGCACTCTCTGCATAGTTGTTTAGCCCTGTGCGTGGGTCGTCTGAGTCCAGAGCTGCGGCATACCGCTCTGAGTACGTCCTGAGCAGGCTGGCAGCTCCAGCCGAAGAGAGCTCCGCACTCGCCCATGCATACTGAATGGACAGGATGTGTGCCCGATAAGCATCGGCCGTCTGTTCAGGTGTACAAGAGCCAGACAAAATGTCAAAGGACCTCCTCTGCCACTCGTCCAGGTGTGCTCTGCTCATGCCTGGGCTGCTCCAGCCTGCACAAGAAGTGGGCACAGGATCAATTAATAATGTATAGAAGTAGAGAAGCACCACACAACAATAGTGCTATTGAAGGGTGGTGATGATAATAGGTAAAATAATAATTTTGCAGGCAATATAAAGTTAAGCAACCTTATGAATTTCATAACTTGAATTAACCTTTTATGTACCAAGTAGATTTCCTAAAGTTTGACTTTCCAATATGAGATATTTAAGGCAGATGTGTTTTAAGAGTGTCTCTAATTTAAACTGCAGTTACAATCTCTTGCTTCCTTTGATTAATCAAACTGTCTGTTTCAAGTGAATCCAGGCAAATCTCCCTATCACTTTTTTTTCTATTAAAAAAACAATTTAAAGAAAAGGTATAATTATATTGGTGCATATAATTAAAAATATCCCTCTGCCTTTTATTCATTCATGCAATGAACAATGTGGAAAACATGTCTTAATAAATTTTAACTGTATTAACTTTCGGTTTTAACTGTACTTTTAATCTTTTTCAGATTACATAAACAGATATTGGTATACAGCAAATATTGCCAAAGAAACCAAAGAAAAAGTATTGAGATATAACGTTTTGCTGTATTTACCAGGCCTAATTTCTTGGCAAGTGAGATAATCTTAAAATACAAAAGTAACCAATAAGCTGCACTGGAACTGTATTTAACTTTGACCTAAAATAATACACATGTATATTTATACATATAAATATTTGTGTACTTTCCTGTAGCTAAAAAAACTGTAGAGAAAGAGACTCTTTTACTGCCTTAAAGACAAAAATTATAATTCAATTCCAGTGTAACTTATTTGTTACTCTCTCATTCATTTAATTCTGTACAGAGAGATGGAGAAGTGATATAAAAGAGCATAAAGTGAAGTACAACTTTATGTGCAATTTTAAAGTGCAAAAATGGACAAACTTGACTTAATGTTTCTGATCTTAAAAAAAAAGTTTGAAATTAGTTTAGTAAACTATGAAATGCCTATGTATAAATGTCTAAAACAACTGTTGCAATTCTTCTCCCCAAAAAATGGATGAGACCAAACCATGAAGTTGGTTAAGACAGCAAAGAGTGAGAAGAAATATAGAAATATAAGCTACATTTTGTTTGTTGATCTTTACAAAATTCATATACTTCTGTGTTATTTCATTGACTTGATGTGTGACCAAACCTTTGAATGGCACTTTACTATTTACCTTACACATAGTATAATATACCAACACCAATGTTATGTGACACAATCGTGATAGACGAAGTCTATATTAACCACATATTGATCCTAAATAACAATCATACGAATAATGTCTTCAGGGGGTTCAACACATGGCACATGTGTTGGACGTTCAGATAAAGGGAAATGTAGCTTTATCTAAACTCAGAGCATAAATGACAAATACAGCTTCAAACACTCTCCCGTGTGCCTTTTATTTTGGGTGAGGAAAGATGCAACCTACCTCTGGCTTAAACGTTTTTCTCGTGTAAATGCTGTAAAGTTCAGAAACACCTGAAAGTCTACACACGATAAGGAACAAAACAACCATAACTTTGAGTAAATCTCGCGCCTCCTGTGTGCTGTGCGCGCTCCCGCAACTTCCGGCTGGTCAGGAATCAGGTCGCGCGCGCCATCGCCTGGCGAAAGACACTCGTTGCGCCTGTGCGAAACATTCAGTTTTGTCTTATTATATCTTCTTCGTTATATTGATTTCTTTCATGTCGTTTGTACAGCCTGATAATGAACAAAAGATAGGCTAGAACAAAATTATCAAAGTGAATGCACATTTCAGGCACTGAGCGCTTTTAAGAAGTAGGAAATGTCTCATTTTCAGTTCTGTTGACATATTAATTTATTCATTGTGGTTCTTTGCATATGCCATACTCAGTTAATTTAAATATTTATTTATAGTTTCCCAGGAAACCCCATAATTTTGAAGTGAAAAAACACATGAATACATCTGATTTTATTTTATAAATAAATTAGCTAATTAAAAGGTATTGCACGTGCTCAGGGTCAAGGTATGATTTAATGTCTGTCAAAATAAGCTGAAATGCTTCATATTTATACATTTAGCTGACTAAATCATTCAGTCTTATAGAGACCATCGTGATAGCATCGAAAATAAAACGATCATAAGACGTTTATTGTGCACCATTTTCACATTAGGGAAGACTTCTACATTGAAAATGCACAATAAATATATATTTGAATAAATTTAATAGTCAAGTAAATGGAATGTCACAATGACCAAGGCAGGGGTTCAGGTGGAATGTCTCATTTTATTAAATCTGCGTAAGAGCAAGAGACATCTTTTTTTTCTTTTCTTTTTTTACATGACCTGTATCAAGCAGTATTTTATCTATAAAAGTATTCTTATATTTCACAGAGTGTTTGCTGTTGTAACCGACATTTCAATGTAACTGGTAGCATTTTCTTTGTACGGAAGGCCATTTATGGCATAAAAAAAGAAAAAATATATATATTTTGATACATCATAATTATATCATTGAAGTCTTAAAAATAAATTATGTCATAGTAAGTCAGAATTATGACAAATTAATAATGGCAAAATCTCATTTCGAGTCATTGCTCATAACTATACCTTAGTAACATAATTTAGATTTTTAAGCTTAGAAGTACGCTTTAGTAACATAATTTCTACGTTTAAACTCTAATTTAGTATTATAACTATAATTTAGTAACTCATGTTTTCTACTTTTTATGTGATACTTATGATCTACCAAAACGATTTTTTTTCTTATGAGGCCTTCCATAGTTATTTTTCTTAAAATTACGATAACTGTTTACACAGACTACACTGACTTTATCAACCGCAATATCATTCGTGCTTTTGACTATAATCACAGTAAAACTTCAACACCCACAAGTCTGTGCGCGGCGCGCATGCGCGTTCACTCCCAGTGCTACGTCACATCGTGAGTGTGTTGGGATAAAGAGGCTTCAACTGGGGATTTAAACTGATATCTACTGTCTAGACGAGCACACAGGAAGCGAGGAATTAAATAAATAGCTATATATATTCAATACCTCTACTCTTGGATTCTTTTTACAGAGCTAATGTATTACTGGACTGTTTTTTTAAACATTTGCTGTTCATAGTCATCGGAACAGACAAAGCTAGCGCAGACTGTTAGCTGCTAGATTTCAGAAGCCAAATCCTACAAGAGTCACACCCTAATATTCAGTATCTTCGCACCGGCCACGCGACTGCGGGTACAGATGCCCGACCCTGCTTTTCGTTCGGGAGTACAGATAGATTATTTCTTATAAAGATATTGTTATTATTTGTGCAAAACAACATAAGAAGGGAGGTCATGTATGTCCGGGTTCAGTTTACTTCGTTGGGAGGCAGATAACGTTAGTCGGCGATCCTCCTGCTCATCATCATCATCATCATCAGAAGAAGAAGAAGACTGGGGAATATGAGTTCACCGATGTACACGTTTGTCTTGAGAGATGACAACAGTACTGTGTATGCCGAGGTCGCCAATATCCTCACATCCACTGGAAAATGGAAAAGACTGAAAAAGGACAATCCTCGATTTAATTTAATGCTGGGAGAGAGAAATCGACTTCCTTTTGGACGACTGGGTAAATGATTTCAAAAGCTGCATATTTAACATGCATTTCCCATTCAAGATGCAGTAATGATACGATTATAATATAATCCCATGTTGTTTATGTATTTTAGTGATCACTGAAAGTTAGGAGTTCCAACAAGTTACACCATGCTTCATGTACACCATGCTTTTTTTTTGAGACTGTAGACAGCAAAAAATGTTCAATTTATGATAATGCATGATTAAAAGTTTGCGGAGTGTATTTTCGTTCGTTTTCACTAATATTTCGTTCAGAATTATTGGCACAATTGTAATTCCATAAATAACCACACAATTTCAGCTTTATAAAGCATCCATGTGGATCTAAATCACTGTAACAACATTGACGTTAATAACTTATAATACCAGTATCTTATAAATGTTCATATTTTATTTAATAAGTGTGTGTATTAAAAAGGGATACATATATATTTAAAATACGCATTTCATTACACTTAAAATGTATTCCATATATTATAAATTATTGCACAAGAAACATTTCTAAGTTATTACCAGAAACTGTGATGCACTACCATTCAAAAGTTCGATGTAAAAGATTAATGCTTGTATTCAGCAATATTAATATTTTTATTCAGCATTTGATCAAATAAAAGATCAAGACATTTATATATCATTTTCAATTTAACATTGTTCTTCTGAACTTTCTATTTGTTTTCAACATTAATAATAATTGAGCACCAAAAATCATCATCATAGAAGGATTTCTGAAGGATCGTGTGACACTGAAGACTGGAGTAATGATGCTGAAAATTCAGCTTTTCATCACAGGACTAAATCACATTTTAAAACATTAAAGTAGAAAACAATTATTGGAATTATAAGTAACATTGTTACTGTTTTTACTGTATTTTTGGGCAAATAATTGGAGCCTTGGTGAGCATAAGATTTATTTTTCAAAAACCATGCAAAACACATTTAGGGGTAGTGTTTATATCATTCTTGGTGGTGAACTACAAAAATGTTGGTTGTTTTTAGCTGCGGGACACTGCTGCCACTGCTCAATATTTCGATATTTCAGTGTCAGATACCCTGCTGTGTCCTTCACAGGTCATGAACCAGGACTGATGCAGCTGGTAAATTATTACAGAGGAGCCGATAAACTGTGTCGCAAAGCATCACTGGTCAAGTAGGCTATTTACTTATTCATAACAAATGAATGAAGTGTCCTTCTTCCATTCAAATGTATATTCACAGGTCACATTAATGAGAGCTTTGAAATATTAGGAGTGATGCTGTTAAGCTAATACTTAAGTATTGTCTGCAAAGCACACTTTCCTTTTCTTCCATGTTATTGATTGAGACACTATCTTCAGTTGTTAATGATATGTATATAAGCATGTTTGTTGTTTAGGATTATCAAGACCAGTCCAGAGTTAAAAGACTCCTGTAACTGGTTCCCTGAGTCTTACATCATATACCCGACCAACCTCAACACCCCAGTGGCCCCGGCCACCAATGGCATTGGCCACATGAAGAACAACCCAAAGACAGATGAGCGAGAGGTCTTTTTAGCCTCGTATAACTCCAGAAAAGAGAGCGGAGAAGGAACCGTGTGGATCGCCAAATCATCCGCAGGTGCAAAAGGTACAAATCTCAATCAGTCCAAAACAGTTGAAAGGACGATGTCAGAATGCAATCTTAGTACATGATTTAAAGGGTTAGTTCTCACCCACCTGTCGTTCCAAACCCGTAAGACTTCCATTCATCTTCGGTACAGAAATTAAGATGCTTTTGATGAAATCCGAGAGATTTCTGTCCCTCCATTGACAGCTACGCAACTACAAGTTTGATGCTTCAAAAAGTTCATAAAGAGATCTTTCTCTTTATTAACTTTTTGAAGCGTCAAAGTGTCAGTTAAGGGACAGAAATCTCAGATTTCATCAAAAAGATCTTCATTCGTGTCCCTGAGATGAATGAAAGTCTTACAGGTTTGAAACATCTCATGGGGTCGAGTAACTAATGACAGAATTATTTTTTTTGGGTGAGCTATCTCTTTAACCGTATGATAATGTCCCTGTCTTTGTCCAGGTGCAGGTATATTGATATCTCATGATGCAAACCAGTTGCTTGAGTTCATCGATAATCAAGGCCAAGTGCACGTCATTCAGAAGTATCTAGAAAAACCACTGCTGTTGGAGCCAGGACATCGCAAATTTGATATAAGGTAAGATGAGCTCTATAATCCTTTGATGCGATTATGGAAAAGCATGGGAACTGCAATGTCCCATCCTAATTAAGTCAAAGTACTTTTAACGTCGATTGATATTTCTTTGTCTGTAGGAGTTGGGTGCTTGTAGACCATCAGTACAATATCTATTTGTATCGTGAGGGTGTGTTGAGGACGTCTTCTGAGCCCTATAACCGCTCAAATCTCCAGGATATGACCAGTCACCTGACCAATCACTGCATCCAGAAAGAGCATTCGCAGAACTACGGCCGCTATGAGGAGGGCAACGAGATGTTCTTTGATGAGTTCAGACAGTACCTGTTGACCACACACAGTGTTGCCATGGAAACATCTATTTTACCTCAGATCAAGCATATTATCAGGTGCTCCTTTACTGAAAAATTCACCATGAAAAAAAAGTGTTTGCAAATGAATGGAGCAACTTATTTCTCACAAGTTAATCCGATTTGATTTGAGACTAAAAGTTTGAGTCTACTAATGAAAATGTATATATTTTTAATTATTTTTCCTTCACGCAAATCAGTGCTATTTTAGTATTATTTATTGTATGTGCTTTTATGTATTATTGCATTTTAGTTATAGAAATGTTAGTATTTCTGTTAGTAATATATTTTAGTTGGTTGCTAAATTTTTTTAATCTAATATTTATTTTTTCAGCTTTATTTCAATAAAAAAAAGGTTATTTTTAAAAGTTGTAGTTAACACCGTTGCAACTGTATTGCAACTTAAGTAAAGTTTTTAGAAATAAAAACAATATGTAGAAGCCTTTTGGCAGCACTTAATTTGATTTGGATTTCACAAGTTTGTCTATAAATCTGACCTTTCGTAGAAAAACGTAATGATCTACAATTAGTGTAGAATTGTATGTTTTTTTTCTTAGAAATTTTACATAATTTCTTTCTAAAGGAATTCTTTCAATATTTTCAGAAGATTTTATATGCAAAATAACTTTTACTGATTTTTATGCAAAATAACTTTATAATACTAAATAACTAACCCTAACTTTAACTGAATAACTGATTTTAATTTTAATTTGCACCCAAATATATGTGCATTTGTGGATGTGTCTAACTCTGAAGTCCTGTGGCTTGTCTGAACAGGAGCTGTCTCACATGCATCGAGCCAGCCATCAGCACAAAGCACCTGTCCTACCAGAGCTTCCAGCTCTTTGGCTTCGACTTCATGGTGGACGAGAGCTTTAAAGTCTGGCTAATTGAGATAAACGGGGCGCCTGCTTGTGCACAGTGAGTACACACTTACATTTACATTTATGCATTTGGCAGACACCAAAGCGAATCAGTTCTAGCTTTCCCTGGACCTTGGTGTTGTAAGCACCAATGCTCTACTGATTGAGCTACAGGAAAGCTCTCACTTCTCATTGGTTTTGCTTTAGTTTATTCCAACTGTCCTAAGTATTTTAAAAGCAATCATGATACTGTCCCTCATTTTTGTGTTAATGTTTAAAGTTTAATTGACATTAAACGTTCTCTCTCTTATAGGAAACTCTACGCTGAGCTATGTCAAGGCATCGTGGATGTGGCCATCTCCACAGTTTTCTCTCTGAGCGCAGATGCTCTCTCATCCTCGCCTCCGTTCTCCACTTCTCCATCTCTTTCCTCCAACTCCTGCTCGTCACCCAAGATCAGAGCGCCCCATCAGTTCGGCCCATTCATCAAACTATAAGTTGCTTTTGAAGGATGCTGCTGTTGTCATGAAAAACCCCGTCCCCATAGTCCTGCCCGAAAACAACATCAACCAATCCTGAGATCTTGGGGCTAAACCTACAGGGGTTTTATCACCATCTGAAGAGGACAGAAGGTACATGGGGTCACTTCTGTAACAGGCAACCTCCTCTTCCAGTTTCAATCCGTCATTTGTAAAGCAAACACAGAAGAGTCCACAGAAATTCAGAGAGCATGAGTTTCCAAAGTAAAGACTGGAAGGTGAGGAGAATCCTACACATGCCAATGTAGCATTACCCAGAAAAGAGGGATCTATTTCTAAAGCCAAGCATGTACTCTTATTCTAACCAAGACTATGTTTGTCCACTTATGTAATTTAAAGACTTGAATTCGCGAGCACACTTTTGAAGGAGTGGCAACCAAAGAGCAGGGTTTAGCTCCTCTATGGCTGCATCCGAAATCGCATACTACCCTACTATATAGTAGGCGAAAAATAGTATGCGACAAAATCAGTTTGTCCAAATTCACAGTACCTATAAAAGAGTTTGCAAAAAGTACCTGGATGACCTGCTACTTTGGATGGGATGGATACTTTACTGTCCCATGAGGCCACGGGAGAGGATTTGAAGTGACACAACTGAAGCTCGTGATGGCAGATGTAGTATGAATACGTTCATAGTATGTAGAACATATGTTTTAGCGGTCCTGAAGTAATTATTCAAAATCAGTACCTACTCAAGAGAGTATGTGATTTCGGACGCAGCCTATGCCCCAGATCTGTTGCGTCAACAAGACTCCTCAGGACTTTCCCAGGCACCTTGATGTAACGGAGGATGGATTTGAGACTTTAGTGCCTTACATATTCACATTCTCTCAATACCAACTTCCACAAGCTAATATGGCCTTTTGTACATCTGTATGTGTCCCATCAACTGTATTATCTATTCGATTCTCCTGTGCGTTTTGTGCTGTTAGCTTCAGTGTACTAAATGGTTTTTAAACCACAAAAGAATCTTTCTCAGATTCAGGTATTTATGATTTGCAGTGTAGTGTAATGGTTGTGACGTTACGATTTTAGTAGAAGTAGCAGAAGATAATCTGTTTGCATATTTATTGTCTTGTTGCTGTTCTGTCCGGTGAGACCAGAGTCTTCCCAATGATTCTGTTGTTGTTTGTAGAGACACAATTTCGGTTATAATTACTTTGTGACAGGCAATCAAGGACATTTGAGAATTGGGGAAGCACTGCCATCTGCTTGTTTTGTCATGAGCATACACGACTCATCACCTACTACGTAATAGACAAATGATAATAGTTTTTCGCAATAGTTGTTTTGTTCATTCCAAACTGTCAAGTTGCATTTTCTGAATGAGTAAACCTTTGCTGGACTGAGATGTTGCACGTTAAAGCATGTTAAAAGCAAGGCTCTTTATACATACGTAGAGAAAAGTAGTTGAGTTTTTACATAGAGTAGTTCACCCCAAAATTAAAACGTCCTGATTTCTTCTCAAGAAGATTTACTCAGCCGAAGGAAAACATTCCAAGATTTAAGTGAATGCTGCTCAGCGTAGACCATTTTTGATCAAATGATCATGTCTGATCATTTTGCTAGACAAAATCCTTATTTTGTCGTGTGGAGGCCTTTGAAACTGCCTAAATATGTATTTTTGGTTCGTCAAAAGTGGTCACGTTGAGCACCATTCACTTGCTTTAGATGTTACACCTGTAATGTGTTAATTTCCCTTCGGTTGCATAACCTTGGGATGAGTAAATAACCAGGAAATGTTCATTTTTGGGTGAGCCATTCCTTTTCAAATAAATGCATCATTTTCACTCGTTATATATTTCGGTACTGTTGAAATGGTTAATGCTTGGCAGACCTGCAGCGATTTCTCTGGATTTTTTTTTAGCACACACAATGCGGGTTGCTTGGCAATCGGGGTAGTCATTAAATATCATTTCTCCAAACATAATCTGCACAGGTTTATGACCTCTTTCGTCTTGCTGTGCATGCAGATATGACTGAGTTCCTGTGATCGGTGTGGTTCATTAATGGCAGGCTCTGATGGATTGATCTGTACACTGTTATGACGCAGATGACTCACAGGCAAGTAGATGTAGAAGAAGAAGAAAGCAGCAATTTAGGTTTTGAATGTGCGTGATTTAGATCTCAGTATTCATGTTGTTTGGTGGAAGAGGAAGGACTTGGTTAAAAGGAGTTTGAACAGTATTGCATCTCTTTGAATATAAAAGAAAAAAGTATTTTTTAGGAAAGCCCAGTTTGTTTGTTTAACAATGCGGTCATCAACACTAAGAGCAGTTATCAAAGTTTTATGATGCATCTTTGCATTGCTTATTGTCTTATTTGTAATGTATGTCTAATTTTAACAGACTCCTATACAGTCTTTGAATCTTTCTTTTTTTTACAAGAAAACTGAAGACCGTTGTATGTAGCCTAAATGAAGGAAAACATCATATATAGCCAAAGATCAGTGTGATGAAATATCTTCACAGCTGTTCGGAATTTGACTGTCGAATGAACATTACTGGTTTAATTTAAGTTGGGAAATGAGGGAATGCTGTTGTAATTGTTTTCCTCCTGTATCTGAGGAAAGATCAATGCAATGTATGTTATTATTAGTCTAGTATGCTGTATTTGTTACTGTTGTTCAGACCATTTGAAAATAACATACTTTTACTATATTGGATTAGTAAAAGCCTAAAAAGTATTTAAGTTGTTGAAATAAATGCATCCATCCTGTGCAATACATTTGTTTCCTATTGTTGACTTGTAGTCTTAAAAAGGAAACTCGTAATGTGAATTGGACTATGGTAGTGTTTATCCATCATCCTCATATTTGCATTAAGCCTATTTATTCCTTGCTATTATACTTTAAAGATCGGAAGTAGTTTCCCATTCAGTTTACCTGTACCTGACACGTCTGATATATTAATAGTACGATATAAAAAGAAAAAGGATAAGATGGTCCCACTTTATATTGACAGGATAGTTCTAGTCTAAATGTCTAAATTCAATCTGTTCATCATATAAAGTGATCAAGTATCCAGAAAAGTTTAACTCAACTGTTAAATTCATATTGATTAGTATGACCCCTTTTAGTTATGTCTTTGTAATCTTTTTAAAGCATCAAAGTGCATAGTTGCGTAGCTGTCAATGGAGGGACAGAATCTCTTTTTACGATTCGATACAGAGTTTTTTTACGGGTTTTTGAAGACAAGAGTACCGGTAAATGACAATTTTCATTTTGGGGTGAATCATCCCTTTATGTGTCTTTAACTACTTAGACAATAGTTAACAATAGTTTGATACAAAGTATTTACTGTGTATATATTTTTACATTGTACTTGCATTTAAAAAATACCTGCCAGTAATTTTGTTTTGCAATACAAGTACCTTGTACCAGGGGCGTAGCCAGAAATTTATTTTTGAGGGGGCCCAGCTTAAAATGAGGGGGCCTGAGCATAACGTAATCGGCTGGATTCGAACATGCGCGGGGACAAACCGATGGATCTCTAATCCATCACCTTAACCTCTCAGCCAAGACTGGTATTCTTGACTTTTGGGGGTGCGTTGCGATCGTCTTGTGCGGCGGGCGATATGTGTTTTCACTTTAGTTTTCATAGTCGCGATTTTAAACAATTGAAAATCTGAGGGGGCCGGACATGTAAATGAGGGGGCCCAGGCCCACCCAGGCCCCCCCGTGGCTACGCCACTGCCTTGTACGCACCATTTGTTTTATGCAAATACATAATAGACACCTCTGATTCATAAGATTATAAAGATTACATTACAATGGGTATCTATTAGGGATGAGCAAGTACAGCAGTATCTATCTGTACTCGGATTGAGCAGGGCCTAACCCAAAAGTGGGTGGGATTTAACCAGGGAATGGGCGGGGCTTTAACATATGTTATTTTTAATCATGCAATTGATATGGGTCGATCAGAAATGATTTATTGCTGATCAGAAAACTATTTACATGACAGCATCAGCATTGAGCTTCAGATCAAAGGTTTTGTTCACAATTATATATAGTTACTCGTTTCTGCCGAGGATCCGGCTCGACTCTAATATCTATATCAGCCACACTATAATTCCCATAAAGAAGGTAAAGGATGGAATATCAGGAACAAGTTTTAAAACCACTTGACTCCCCAACAGGGGGAACTAAAACCCACACAATCTTACAGTAGTAGAGTGCTGTTGTCTTTATTCAAGTATGTACACTATATCATACGATAAGAGCAACAAACATGGCAGTAAATGCAGTTTAGCCAGCACAGCAGCAGCCTGAGAAAGTGGAAGATACGAGTCCAGTGCGAAATTCAGGATACAAACAAAATACAAAACATTAATGAACAAGTGGTAGAAGACACAGACAGACAGTAGAAATGCAACAATAACCACAAAAATAAAAATGTCAGGGTTATACATATACCACACACAGGCTTTGTCCTTAATTTTATATGATGTTTGATGCTATACATCCTTTAGGTCATTGATTTGCCCCCAAAGTCTGAAAATAAAATTCATACGTGTATAGCAACGCTCAAATTAGTGACAGAACACAATTAGATGCTCTTATGTATAAAAGTGCTAATTATATACATTTATTAATTTAGAGTACAAACACAAACGAAACCCACACCGAACAGATGTTCCAGCTTTTGTCAGTAAAGCATTGGATGCGAGATCAAATCCACCCAACATTTTAAATCCAGAGCAGCTACTCTATTGCACATTGCCACAAAGAAAATTAACATGCGGTTTACAGAGAAAACACGCTTGTGTATACACACACAAGATTAATTAATTACTGCATCAGGCATATTACACCAATAGAAAGGTCATTACGAAAGAGATACATGGACATAAAGTCAAGAAGGCAAGTTGAGCAGTGCACAATATTAACAAATCCATGACAATACACTGATATATATTGGGCTTTTATTTGAGTACATTATTCAAAATTATTTACTCTGTCAAACCCTGACTGACATTTGACCTCCGAGAGCTCAAACTGTTCTGTCGTCATACACAAAATCAATAACTTCCACATTCATTAGGCAGAACCTGCCTGAGGCACTCACAAGGCACACTCGCTTTCAAACAGGTACTGTAGTTAAACATCTGGGGACAGAATTCATATTCCAGTGCATTTTTTAAAAATCCAGAGTAGCAGTACTTGTAACTATGTGAGATAGCATACTGTTGCTTTACCTCACGAAACAAAGGCTTCCTGTTGTTATTGTTCATGAAAACCTTCAATAATCAGTTTACAGACCTCATTAGCAAATATTATGGTGGTGTAAGAAATAAAACCAGTCCAAACATTTAAATCAACCAAAAGCAAATGTAAGCGATAAAACTGACAATGTAGTTTTGCAACATTTAATGGATCGATATGTGTAACATTATCCTATGAGATCATTCAAAGTGCAGTTACTTTGCATATTGGATCTGTTCTTTCAGTCCTGAGATTTCATCCACATTCGTATGCAACCATAGAAGCGTAAACCATCTAAAATCATTTTCTTTATCCTACGTGGGAAGATTTTTCCTAATTCTTGTATTTAAAACCAGAACGAAAAATAAGGCCTCTCCCTCCCACTTCTCAAAAGCAATAAGAAAATGTGCGTCACTGAACCATAACTCATGTAAACATTGACCTTCATTAACACGGTGCAGTTCTCTTTATCAAGGGAATAAGTTTTTCAGTACTTTAAAGAAGCTTCATGGTCCTCTGGTGTAACTCAAGGTACAAACAACATTAAAGTCAATGGCAGAACGTTAAGTCACAAAGAGAGAAAATGGGACAAACTATGAGACAATTTTGTGTAGAAACTCTCAAATATGCACACCTCTGTTCCTTAAGTCACTATAATCATTCATAAAAACAGTCCTATAGTTATCGGTTTCAATAAAGCACATCTCAAAATAAAAGAAAAATAAATCAAACGAAAGCAGCAAAAATTGCCATTAGTCTAGTCTCAACCTGAGTCCCAACAGCGTTATCCATTTTCAGATTTAAATTTTCATCTGTGTAGAACATAAATCTCAAATTTTTGGTTCTGGTTGAGCTTTTTTTACTTAATTTCTACAGCTAACTTACCAGACATTAAATACATATACAAAAACTTGAGAGCAAAAGTAACCTCTGGAGAAGGTTGTCCTGTCTATACACAGCTCATGTCAGTGAGCCCCGCTGATGAGACCTCTCAGTACCTCTCTTCACCGGGACATCCAACGGTAGACCTTCAATGCGCCAGGTCAGTGTGACTGGAACTCAGGTCCCGCATCTTCCTTAAACGATTATTTCGTTCCTGTAAGAAAAGCACAATGAACTGAGCTCAGGGGATCCTGAAGGAAGTGAAAAAGACTGCTCGGGGTAAGGTCGCCCTCAAGATATGTTATACACAAAAGTCTTCTTGTAAACCGAACCATTACTTGAATGCTGTAGCTTTGTTTTGCACAGTTTAACATTATCAATTCAAACATAAAATGTTTTATTAGTTAACATTTTGCAAGGACAGTGTTGGGCCAAAAAAAGGTCTAACTAAAGATTCATCTAAACACAAGTGTAACATCTTTCAGTCTGGCTGAAAAATGATTAATGTACATTTTTTATTTTATGTTCAAACTAACCTAAAAAAACACACTAAAATGTGTTCCTGGTCAAACATACTTGCAATTTCGCACACACATAAGGTTTAGTTACTAAACAATGACTTGCTATTTGCTAATGCTAGTTGATGCCAGGTGGTATTGGGGGGGAGGGGCATTCATATTCTAGAAAGCATTTGATTGAATATAAAGCTGATCACATACATGAATACAATAGGAGACAGAATGTACATTTTAACTGTGTATCTTCCAAAATGTAATAAAACTTTTAGGAGTATGTTAGCATATACATAGCTGAAAAGCTAACTTTGACTCAAACTCACAAAAATTACACTTTCATTTCAGTGTCCTTAAAGAACTGGAAGATCATGTGAAACACTACTGTTGAGGTGTGTGTATATGCATCTCTTTGGGTATTATAAACACTGAACACATTAGTCTTAGGACTGTTTCCTAGCAAAGGGTTTATTTCGTAACCAAAGACCATCAGTGGATACTAGGGACTTTAGCAAACACAATCAGATGTGTTAGTCTGTGACTGCAGCGAGATCTCACACATACAGTTAACTACCGTGTGTTAATATGGCAATGATGTGAGGTTTAGTTAATATGAGCTGTGGGTGTGATGATAATAGATCCCCCCCCCCCCCCCCACTCTAAAAGACAGTAAAGTGCCAGACAGATGGGCCAGAAAGACAGAAAGAAACAAATATATACAGGACAGAGACAGACTGAGTTGAGAACTGAGGAGAAAGCTGTCAGGGGAGAGAAAGAGCCGGAAAGAAAGATGTCTTACTTTGAGTTCTCCCACAGGTTTATCCGGCTCGTTGAGAACTCCAAGAGAGCTGGCCCTCTTCATGCTGCATCCGAGAGAGCCACATGCAAGCGCGGCAGTTAGGTCAAAGGGCAGGCGTGAGGGGTCACGGAGGGATGGGAATGTGTGGGTTAAAACATGTAAAAGCAATCACTCAATGAGGTTACTTTATTACTATGTGGACTAAGATAAAAACACCACAGTGGAAAGACATGCAATGGCATACTGGCCAAGTACACACTGCAGCTAAAATTAATTCAATTTAGTTGTCAATTAGTGCTTAATCCTGTTTTGTACACACAGTGTTCAGTCATTTCCGGGAGTGGTAACTGCATTCTAGAACCAAATTAATTCCAGAAAGAAAAAAAGAAAAAAATGTGTATGGAACTGAACTAGTTCACCCAATAATTAAATTAATTACTTAAACTTAAGACTTTCATTCATGTTTGGAATGATCAATCACTGATCAATGTTTATTCGTGAATAAAAGTCTTAATTCAATCTGTTCATCACATGACGTGATTGTGTCTCTTCAGAAACACTGGACTAAACCGCTCAACGAATGATCTATGAACTTTTTGAAGCATCAAAGTGGGAGTTGCATAGCCATCGATGGAAGAACAAAGCTTCATTTTCATTTGATGAATGAAACTCTTACGGGCTTGTTGTACAATAATTTGGGGAATTCACTCCAGTATTAAAATGTCACTGCTGTAACTTGACAGTGTGTACATGGCCACCGTTACGTTAGTCACCTGCCATCTGTTTGACACTAAATAATCTCATACAGTATAATACAATGTTTAGTTGCAATATTACTGCTGAGCTATTTCCGTCCAATCCTGATTCACTTCTACCCATCCTCATGTTTTTTTCCAAGCCTGTACGCTTCTATTTTTTTACATTCAAATGTATAAATGGTGAATAAAAGGGTTAAACTAAGTTTGACATGATTGATGGCAACACACAATTGATTTTCACATATATTGTAACTAAATACATCATACCAGTTTGAAGGAATTAAGGAAAATTGCGATGTAAAAGTGAGAAAAACTTAGCAAATGACCTCAATCTCAGTCTATTTTTCCACACAAATACATGCTACGAGTCATTTGGATCACTTTTAGTTAAGAAAATCATTTGGGTTTAGAAAGACATGAGGGTGTGTAGACCTACATGATAAAAATGTTCATTTCAGACAAAACTATTCTTTTAAGATGGAAAAGGTTGATTTCTATAACAAACATTGCACAAAATTATATGCACTAAACAGACACCAAAAAGAGCTGCAACAGACCCTTTTCACATTTCTTGGGTTCTCAGAAGCAGAAGTCATCAAACTTCTATAATAATTAATGGAAAATACAACAAATATATTTTTGTGTTTCCATTCACTGCAATAGTAAAAGAAAAAAAATCCATGATGGCATTTTTATGACTTTACAAAAGAGGGGAAAAAATATTATTGAAGTCAGTGTAAAATTTGCCATCACTCCCTTAGTTTCACACAGCAATGTTTATTAGTTCGCTCTCATTTAATGCTAAAAGTAGTGAGATATAAAATGTATATTAAAAGGCAGGGTAGGCGATTTGTTCCAGAAACATTTTTTTGCTATGCTGGTTGAAAGTCTCACATCTTGATAGCAAATACTAAAGTATTATTTATATGTAAATAATATTTTAATGTTTGCTATCAGGATGTGAAAGACTTTCATCCAGCATACAATTTTATGCAGAGTTAAAGAGACAGAAAGGCACAGAGGACCACAACCGAAACAGCAGCCACACTTTACTGTTCCACCTGCACCAAAACAGCAAGCTTATGCTGCGTTCATGCCAAAACTACTGTCATTTGGAAGACGTTATACTTGGAGCAGTTCAGTGCTCGAGTGTACGGGTTTCAATGGCAACACTATAATATAAGTCGAGCAGACAGGTGATTTATAAGTTGTTAAGGTGTACTATTATAGTTATGTGCTTTGAAACATGAGCGTCTCTCTTTTCTTTTCTCCCTGCTGTACAAATTCATGTCGAATTGCCGTGGATCTAGAGATGCTCTGAAGGGAGGGTGGGATCTCATGTTTTCAAAGCTAGTTCTCAATTGCTCATTGCTAGCTTCTCTGAAATTGTCTAATCTACCTTTAAATTAAAAATAAACTTATTTACAATGTTAACAGTTTAAACGCATCTGTGAAAAGAGTCCATTGTACAAAACGAATAAAAAGACGCAGTTTGCCAGAGAGTTGGTAGGCAGAAGATGGGAAGAGGGGTAAAAATAAAATAAAATTGGATAACAGCAAGTGGGACCAAAAGACAGGATGGAGGAAACAGGCATGCAGCAGACAGCAAATTTGCATGGAAATGTTTATTCAGTTTAAACAAAATGTACAACACAGCACAGAGTAATAAAAGTCCTCAAAAAACAAACAAAAAACCCCAGATCAAGCAGACACAAAAAGGCATCCAGAATATCACCAGGCAAAAAAAAAGTAAATCATAATACACACCAGAAAATATAGTTAAAATGCAAAGAATAAATAAAAAACAAATGGCATTTTACAGGGTAAGGAGAGAAAGTTAGTCACATCTGGCAAATCAGATGCTACAGGAACCCCAGGAGCCGTCCTGAACACACTGCATCGTAATGTCATTCAGGGTTAAGCAGGTTTACACATGTGCAAAAAATACAGCCTAGTTAATAAAGCAAGCAAATCCCTTCATCCACTTATAACTTGGTAGTGAAAGAGAAAGACTTTGCATATACTGGCAGAGGACTTTCCTTCATTAGTGTGCAAAATCCCATCTCCGTGTAACAAACCACCTGCCTTCCTCACATTAAAAAGATAGAACCGGTCCCATAAACCCTTTTAAATGGAAAAGCAATTTATTTGGTGTAATTCAGATTGGGAGATTCACTTTAATGCTCTCTGTATTTACAGTCTATGACTCTCACATTTCAATGATTTTTACATCTATCATTTCAGACAGAGATACAGAATGTAATTCTGTCCCTGTGTGATCCTAAACTGCTCAACCCTGCTCCTCGAGATCTCCTTCACGGTAGAGTTTAGTTGAAACTCAATCTGAATCATTTTAACAATGTCTTCGCAAACGTGTGATTGAGCATTCTCCTTTCCCAGTTTTCAAACCACATAGCCATTCAAGTCGCTATTCCAGTGTATGGTCGTGATGTCATGTTCGCCTACCCATTGTTGAGTCCGTAGTGGGAAGGTTTGGGATTTTGGAAAGGGGAGGTTTGGTCTGAAAATAGGGATGCAAGTGTTGATAGTTACCCAGGATTTTTGGGTTCGTTTTCTCGTAAGCCTCCTCCTTTGAGCTTGCGGACCAGTTTCTCACTGCTGCGTCGGATTGAGGCCCGCAGTTTACTAAAGGAACCGCTGCGCTTCAATGAGCCCGAGCCGTCCTGCCAACAAAGAGGCTGCAGTGTTAAAACCACAAATGCTTATTTACTTACTGCACATTAGTGAAAGAGGGCACTGTACTTTGACACAAGCTCATCCTCAAACACACTCACGCACAATGATCACTTACCTGGATCTGGAAATATGCTCCTTATGTTGGTTTAAATGGGATAGTTCACCCGAAAAAGAAAATTCTGTCATCAATTACTCACCCTCATGTCTTCCAAGCCATATAGGTTTATGACCAACAATATATGCAATCATGTCGATTCATATGGATAACTTTTTAAAGCTTCAGAAATTATGTTTGAGCACTCAATGGATGGACAAAAATGATTCACAAAAAAAACAGTCTCTTTTGTGTCCTAAAGGTAAACAAGTCTTTTTCAGTTTGGACCGACATGAGGGTAAGCAGATTTCATGACAATTTTCATGAACCCGTTTAAAGTTATTTATACAAAGATATAGCCATGTTTGAATTATATAACCTTTCTTTAAACATTCTCTTATATTTGCTGGGCGGGACATAAATTCCAAAGTCAAGCTCAACTGAACTCCCCCCAAAAAAATAAAGTCATTAATTATTCACCTTCATATCACGCAAGACCTTTAGTCATCTTCAAAACACAAATGTAGATCTTTTTGATGAAATCTGAGAGATTTCTGTCCCTCCATTGGTACTTTGACGCTTCAAAAAGGTCATAGAGATCATAAAACGAATCCATATGAATTGAGCGATTTAATCTAAATATTCTGAAGAGACTTAATAACCAAACAGGTTTGTTCTCACGCATTAAGCAAGTTCTGTTTATGTTTGTTGATCAATGTTTACATTTAATCCGTTCAAATCCGATCTAATTTGGACTAAACCGCTCAATTCATAAGTATTAGTTTTACAATCCCTTTATGAACTTTTTGAAGCGTCAAAGTGTCAGTTGCTGTCAACGGAGGAACAGCAACCTCAGATTTCATAAAAAAAAAAAAAAAAAAAGAGACCTTAATTTGTGTTCTGAAGATTAACAAGTGTTATGGAAGGACACGGGGGTGAGTAAATGATGGTAACTTTTAAATTATTGGGTGAACTAACTTTTTATACTAAAACTTTAAATTTCTAAACCTCTTAAATCAGCTCACTGAAGACCACAGTTACATTTGTTATTTTCATCTTTTTAGAAAGAAAGAATATACTGTATAAATTTTATTGTCTCATGCTTTCTTAATGACTCTCCATTACTTTTTCCAGTTATTCGTGAGTACTAATGATTTATGTACTAAGAGTGATTAAACATTATTTTAAAATAATTACAGAACTATAAACAGACAGCACCCACAATTTGTAGCTAATGAAACATTTTACTGGAAAGATTCAATGTAAAAATCCACTATTTCAAAAGTTCTCAGGTTTTAAAATCTTCCCATGAACATGTGAGCCCTTTAAGATTCTGTAGATCCGATAGATTTCTTCTTCCGATCTTTACCACAGTCTGCTCTGCTGCAGTCTCTTCTGCTGCAACCCCTCACCTTTGACCCCCTGAATCTGGCTATTCATCCAGGAGGGATGAGGAGGAGTTTGGAGGGGGTGAATGGAGGGAGGAAGGAGAGGTTTGAAGATGCAGCAACACTGACCCAGAAAAATCATGACCACCACCTCCATTAAAAAGACAAACAGTTAAAGTCGTCAGCCACGTCAACTCACTCACACACACAGCAACATCAGGCTTAAACATGTCACCAGAAAAACACACATATGTTTTTAAAAACAGAGAAAGAGAACACAGGCAGAGGCTGTGGTCAGCAAAGTCAGTTTTATTTGAAGTTATGAAAGACACAAGATGCAGCAACACACCAGAGAACATGTTAGTAGAAGAAAGAAAACAAGAGCATCAGATTCTACAGACATGCTACTATTCGTCCCATCTCATCCCTCTCTTTCACCTCATCTACCCGTCTCTAGTGTTCTACTATATACAATGGTCTCACAATACTGAAAAATATGAAATGATTTGGAAAAGCGTTTGGAGAGCAGGATTTGGTAGTCTATACAGATGCTGAACAACACAACCATGCCACATTAATGTACGGTACTATACAGGAAGTGTGAGAGAGAAATAGCATTACAGAGCTCACTTTCAGACACAGCAGATCAAAGTTCAAATGGCTCCCAGCACTACAAGACATCGAGGAGAAACGAGAGAACTAAGTGTCATTTAATGGCTTGGACATTAATACGTTTTTGAGTTTTAGTTTGTCAAATCAAATATAACATCTACTCCGACTAAGGTTTACGCCCTGGCTTCAATTAAAGAATTATCTCATTTGGTTGCAAACGTGCATGCGTTACTTCTCTTTCCACATCTCTTTTATACAGATTTATAATATAGTGCAAGACATGGACTATTTTTGATAAATATGGTCACTATTCCTTTTGTGTTTAATGGAGAAAATAACAGCAAACAGGTGACATGAGGGCGAGAAAAATAATGACAGAATTTTAATTCTTGATTGAACTAATGCTTAAAAACACCAAAGCAGCTGTATTAAGACTACAGCTGAGACAAAAAATCCAGTCAGTGTTAAAGAAGGGAAGGAAAATGGAGGATAGTCCCTCTGGAGTATTTGAGCAAGGAAAAAGAGAGTGTTTATTAAGGGAGAGATTTATACAGAATGCGACTCTTGAGATGAAGCTCTACAGGAAGTTAATAAGAGACACAGAGACATAGTGGCAGCTTACATTCCAGATGAACAGACAAACAAGAAGACAAGAAGAGACCTCTCTACGGACATATTACAGACTGACAGGTTATTATAGTGCTGCAAGATAGAAGAGAGATGTAGTTCAGCTTTGACAAGAAGGACAGGCCAAGCAACTTGGCCTGGTCGGGTCTGTTTAGCCCACTTATGCCCACAGGAGGAGGAGGAGGAGGAGAAGGAAAGGTGCCGTTCGGAGAGAGGAGACGAAAAACATCAAAGCTGGAGAAGGGGGGTGAGGAGGGCATCCATCATGCAGAAGGTAAGTTCAACAACCACAACAAGGCATCTGGAGTTACACCTGCCAACCACACGAGAAAGAAAGAGAGAGAGAGCAATGCAAGAGGAGGCAGAATAAGTACATGAGGAGAGAGGTTATAGAGAAAGAGGAACAGAGACAAAATGTTATATTATTAGGGAGACTGAAATTGAAAGTCGAGACAATGAAAAGAGAGATGAAAAAGAAAGATTTAGAAAGCATAGCTAAATGTTAGATGGCACTAAGGCCTGACTCGTCAGCTCTGCGGACAAGCAGAGTTTATTTCTGCAATATTGCAAACTATACAAACTCAAACAGTTGGAAGCTTAGCAGTGACATCGATGAAGTTCGTTTATATCCTAATTATAGCTTTTTACTTCTTGTGATTACATTTAGAATTTCAAAAAGCATGTTTTGTTACTTGACAATTGTCTTGATGAACAAAGCATAAAAAAAACCAATGTATTTTTCCCGAATATAACCCACGGGTTATACCTGATTTTACAAACCCCGCAGAGGGGGGTGCGGGTTATACAAGGGTGTGGGCTATGTCACATTTTTTGCACGTAATAATAATTCAATATATTTGTTACGTCCCTAAGGACGTAAGGGTTTTTTTGCTGTATTTTATTCTGTTTTTCTTTCTTGCGAGGGTTGTTGTCTTTGGCGCTTGTACTATCACTCTGACAGCTGCCGCTGATAGGCTGTCTGACCTGTCAATCATGCAAGACAACACCTGTAGAAACGCTTCTTAAGGGACGTGCCGCTGCACAGCGGGAGAGACTGCTCTTTCTTTTTCTTCTGATTCTGACTTGTGTTTGTTTTCTTAATGTGTGAATTTCGCACACAACCACTGTTTACCGAGCCTGAACAGTTATGAATAATTGATGTCATGCGAGCAACATTCGAAATGTGAACTTACACAAAAAAGTTCATAAATCTATGGGTGCGGGTTATGCCAAAGATTTTTTTACCCAAAACCCGTGGGCTACATGAGGGTGCGGATTATCTGCGTCTGCGGGTTATATGCGGGGAAATACGGTACTCATCAACTTTTGTTAGTCACAGAGCTAATTTTCAACAATAACGCAAAATCCTACCTTCTTTTTGTTGAGGGAACAAGGGTGACGCTAACTTCCGAATCGAACAAAGTTTACAAGGTACCAGGTTGATAAATGCGCTTTTGAGGATAGAACAATCAATGTTTGATTTAGCATTTAGCATGTTTGACCGAGCATTTGCAATTTGCTGCATTTGTGTCTGCATTTGCATAAAGTATGCATTATTAATTCAAGAGGGAACATTTAAATGTATTTATATACTCCTCAAAAGAAAGGGCAAAGTAAAATTTTGAGTAAAATGGCTGAACGAAATAAATTCAGCATAGTCTCATTTAGAGGCCAAAGCCACAGGCTGTTTTCCATGACTCGATTCCCGAGCAAGGTCTAAAAATGGCACACCATCAACCCTGAGGTCCCATTGATTTGGGTAAGCCGATAAATTATGGACCTCAGATTTGAAAGGGATAGGAATAGATGAGGACAAGAGCACGCAAGAGGTAGAAAGCAAGAGGACATTTTCAGTGTGCAAACAAACGCGTTCACAAATAGGATTAATTAGAGCATTCAATGAGACAAATCAGAAAAACACACCAGGAGTACAGAACACACAGCCCACGCCAACGTGTGTTTGTGTGACCTTTCTGATTTAATGCTATGCGTCAATGTGAGTGCCTGTATGAAAACAAATGCATGTTTGAGAATGATATTGACAATATGACAGTGGAGTATATGGTAAAGTACTGAGCCATATGTGTGTGAGAGAAAGAGACAAGGACATGGAAGCAAGAAAGACAGGGAAGGGAAATTCAGGTGAATGAGATCAGCCAAACCAGCTCCATGAATCCGATAGGAGCCTCCCACAATCTGAATTGAGGGTGGATGCTGATTTGTTGTCTTGGAGCTATGGTTACTGTCGCTATGGCAGCATAAAAGTTGTGACTCAGAATTGCAGAGAGACTACAGCAGAGGTGTGACGATCAAAACAGCAGCTACGAAACATCTGCCTTACAGAAGAGGAGTCCACATTCATCTAATGAACAGCTACAGAGAGGAAGTTAATGAATGAGTTTAGATTTATGATGATTCGGATCATTCATTAAACTTGTGGAATATTTTTAAACAATTCATTGCATCTGGCACATAAATTCTGTAAGCTTGAGGATTGAGTGTATTTAAAAGACAAGCTGGGATTTAAACTTAAGTTATTTCAATAGTGCAGCATATCTGTTTAGCAATTTGTTGTAGTATAGTATATCAAGTATATTAGTAATTAAAGGCATTTACTCTTGTTTAAAGACATGTTTTTACTTTATAAACATTCATTTTATAAAAAATATATACAATGAAAAGAATGAACTTATGAAATTGAACATATTAAGTGTCAATGAATACACTACCATTTAAAGGTATGGACAACTAATAATAATAATAAACAATTTGTTATATAGTTGAGTGTATATATATATATATATATATATATATATATATATATATATATATATAAAGTCAGTGCGTGTCCAAACATTTCACTGGCAGTGTATAACACATGAATAACGTACTAAATATAAACAGTATGTACAAAAGAATAAATCTCTGCAAGGCTTAATAGTGTTTCAAGTAAAGCCACTATAAAGCACTACAGGCGAATAAATTTGACACTCAATCAGCATTAGGACTATGACTGCAACAATTTATCATTGTCAGAAAGTATAAAGAGTAACTTCAATAAAACACTATTTGAGCCCCAGAAACAAGCGCAAATATATACATTTTCCACACGCTGCTCTTTTAGAGCAATAGTGTCGAACTAACTGTGGGTTCTTTCATACTTCTGATACTAAACATCATACAAGTCACTAGTATAATATAAATAGCTGCATCTGATTTCAGTTTTAATCCTGGTTCTTGTTTTAAATGGACAGCCAAATGCATTATTCTGCATGTAATCTAATTCTGGATGTAAGGTGGGGTGGATGTGTGACGGAATCATTGCGTCTTGTCAGAACTACATGCCACCCTACATCACTATCCTTTCACTGTATATTTATGAATCCCATGGGACATGTAGTGTGTGCGGGCTTGGGCGGTGTGTACTGTACTTACCCCGTTCCACTCCACGCTCATACTCACTTCCTCTCCTCCGTCAGGGCCGCTTTCGTACTTCACCGTGTCAGAGGTCAGACTCTCACGGCTACGCTGCTTCTCTCGTACTTCAGGGTCTCCCAGCACCTCCGCCACACGCTGCTTATGTGCTGTGTCTAGACCCTGCAGGAAGACAGATAAGATAACTCACTGAATATTAACAAATACAATCTCAACAAAATTATTGAAAATGATAGAAATTCCTAGTGACTTTAAATTCAAGAAAATCTTTGAACATGTACTTTATGGCACTTGTATGGTTCCTTTCTGTTAATTTTGGAGGTTGTAGTCAGTATAAAATCAATGCAGTTTGAATATATATTATACTATCGATGTACTGCAGACATCATAACATAGGCTCAATGGCTAGAGATCACCCATAATGCACTGTGAGAGTTGCACTTCAAATGAATTCGCAAGTATCACCAGAAGATGGCGCCCGCAGCTGAATCAATCCATCCATCCATCCATCCATCCATCCATTTTCCAAAATGCTAGTCCAGCGTTATCTCATACAGTTATAAACTCCTTTTTAATTGATTATTAAATCAAAATTTCTACATGCTAGTTTCCATGACAGAGCTGAAGATAAATCTTTTCATTTCTACTAGAGCTGCCAGTTTGCCAAGTTAATAATTCAAATGATTATTAAAGAGCAAGCATAAACTATACAAGTGGCAGCCATTATGGCACACTCAGTGTCTGAATGAACTAGCAGTTGAACAGGTGTACCTAATAATGTGGCCAGTGGGTGAGTGAGGGAGTGTGTTTTATTTTTATTTACAAGATATTCATTCAGATAGATAGGTGTTGCGCGTGTGTGTGTGTATGTGTATATATATATATCTCTCTCTCACACACACAGACAGTATGTATATACTGCATAAATGTACTGTATATTACATAATACATTTATCATAAGAATACAAACTCCCATTAAGGAAATACTGACGTCTTTTTTCAACCAAATGAGCTTTCTGGCTGTGATGGGGTTATAGAAAGCTTTAAGCACCTGGCAGCACAACAAACTAAACCTTCATAAGACCTTAATAAAAACCTATAGAATCCTGAGTGACAGCTGTTTACAGTTGACCTGTTTGCATTTCGCCAACAGAACACACACCTGTTTTCTGGAGCGAAGAGCCGCCTCCTCCAGGGTCTCGGCAGCCTCAAACTTGCCTTGTCTCCTGTAGAGAGCGCCAAGATTCTTCAGCGTGGTCGTCACAGTGGGGCTGCAGGCGGCAGAAGTCAGAAAGAAAGCCAGGATTACATTGTGATGCTGCAGCAGTAAGACTAAAATCTTAAGGCTATGCAAAATGTGCTTTTTTATATCAATGCTTGCAGCAGATGAGGGAATTTCTGACCTGTCTACTTTACAGGCCTTGTACCAGCCACCATACTCTCCAAATGGAGAGCCATCCTTCTGCTTGCCCTGAAAAACAGAAAGAGTTTAGAAATGTGTTCTCAAAAACAATGAATCTGGACAGTACTGATATTCAATGTAAAACAGTACAATAAACATTACTCTCGTCCTGTGACCCTTGGCCAGTCCTCACCTTGCTCTGCTCTTCTCTCTCCTCTGCATGCATCCAGATGGGTTTATTTTCATCTGCAGGGGGACGCAAAGGACATAAAAACAACATCACTTCAAGCCCAAACACACAGACACACAAACATGCCATTATCCATTAAGTTCAATATCATGAGTGATGGCATTTCTAGTGTCTGAGGTGACCAGTGAGTTCAACAGTGGGAGCTTTTAGCTTGCAACTGAACTTCACAATTAATCAACATCTCTTCCTGCCAGTGTGTGAGTATATACGAGCAGGAAAGAAGATCTATAAACTACTAAGTGCATAAACCACCAAGACCAATCTTACAAGTTACTCATCACATTTTTTCTTTAGGACTGTTGTTCATTACTTTTTAGGTCAGTTAAATTAACACGTACATTGACTTAATTTGATACCGAAATGTAAGATTGACTGACCCTAGATTAACTGCTAGTGCGTCAAACCTAGATCTTAAGACACGGTCTTAACACAACGGACAGTTTATGCAACTGGCCTCAGAACAAGTCACAACAAGTTCATAAGTGACTCCAACATGTGCAAACAGTAAGACTGGGTGATTAAAAATGTTATCTTCATATATTTCAGCCAACAATTACATACATTTCTAATTAGGTCAATAAGATTTAAGAAAGGATGTATTAAATTGATCAACGATTTCCACAAAAATATTATGCTGCATAACCGTTTTCAGCATTGAAAATAGTAAGCAAATGTTTCTTGAGCACCAAATCTTAAAATAAATCTTAATATTAGAATGATTTCTAAACCGTCATCTTGAGAAATGTCTGCTGAAAATACAGCTTTGCCATCTCAGGAATTAAGTTACAGTTTAAAATATATTACAATAGAAAATAGTTACTTTAAACGGCTACTATTTCACAATATTAGTTTTTACTGTAGTTTTGATTCTATAAATTCAGCTTGGGTGAGCAGAAGACACTTTCAAAAAAACAATACAAAAATCTTAACTACCCAAAAACATTTCAAAGGTAAAAAAGCTGTGAAAAATATTATACAGAGAGCACTATCATTCATACAAGCGATACCATGATCGCACAATTAGTCCAAATGGCACAATCTTTAGAAACCTCAATGACCAAATGCTATTTTCCATTTTCACAAAGATGATTCATTTTATTAACCCATATATAATGAATGAATAACATCCTAAGCAGCAAGTTAAGCTGCTGCTGGCTGTATAAACCCTGCTTAGAAAGTTTGTGAGGTTTAGTTTTAAGTAGAATAGTATGGAGCACATTTAAATATTCTAGAGAACAACGCAAAAAGATATTCTAAAAATGCTTGTGTCAGGAAAAAAGAAACACACATATACACATACCATCTACAGAGCCAAACTCCCTCTCATGTGCTCTGGTCAGGATCTCTTTATACAGAGTCTCTGCCTGCTTAAATTTCCCCTGTTTCAGATAGCATGAAGCCTGAGAAAGAGAGAGAAATAGGTCAGTAACAGGCATGCGCCTATTTAAAACCTTTTTAAAATCCATTTCCAATTTTTCCATTATATTTTGACTATTATGTGCAGAAAAGGTTAGACCCTACAATACATAAATACATCTAATTAAATATAAATAAGTCAACCTTTAGTGCTTGTGTTTGACTGCATTTGGAGTTCATTTGATCAATAATTGTCTGATAAATATTAATGGCTGTTTTAAATTTAAATCACAGATAAGATAAACCTTAAACATTAGTCTGTCGAATACAGAGCCCCTAAAAGAACATGGTGATAGAAAAAAATTAAAATATAAGTTTTTTTTTTCTATCACCATGTTCTTTTATTGGTATATAAATTAATCCTTTTATATTCACACGCAAATGTTTTGCAATCCCTTAAGACAGTGTTTTTCAACCTTTATTGAGCCACGGTACATTATTTCATTGAAAGAAAAAAAAAAAAAAAGAAAAAATTCACAAGGCACACCACCAACCAAAAATGGTACAAAAGGAAACTCTGTAGCCTATATTAACAATATATTGTCATTTTTATCAAAGTGTATTGAATGGGAATCAAATGAACACAAAGAATATAAAGTATTTTAGGATTAATTTGTTTAAAACAAAGTTTTTAGACCAATTAGTTGAAATTGAATCTTTTTCCACGGCACAGTGGTTGAAAAACCGTGCCTTAAGAAACACTGCATTAGTTCGAAAAACCTTTGCGTTCCTTCAAGAAAATGTTCTGGGTGCTAAACGCAAAAGCATTGACAATTTTTCCTCTCATCTCATATTTTTTTTCCGTCCCTGTGTCCCTTTAGGCGCTCCATAGCCGAAAGACGTTTCAGTCTGAGCAGGACCATTTACTCTAAAAGCTTCTGCCATTACACTGAAAGCAAAATGAGCTATAACTGATGCGCACATTCGTCTGAGACGACAGAAATACTGCAGTATTTAACATGGCAGATATCATATCATATCATACAGATGCATTTCTTAATGGTAGTAAAAAAAAAAACTGACTAGACAGATCACTTCACATTTAATGTTATTCAAATTGGATAGATAAATAATGGATTAACTTGGCAATCAACTATGACAGTGTACTGGAGCTTTTGTTTTTCTCTACACAGGCTCAGAAATGCAGGACTCACAAATGTCGGTCTGTTTGCTAGTTAAATGAATGGGGAGTATAAAGTGTGTGTTTGTACCAGGTTGTTTTTGGTCTTGGCCACATTGGGGTCATCAGGGCCCAGTTTGGTCTGGTAGATCTCCAGGGCTCTCTGGTAGTAGTACTCGACCTCTTCGTACTTGCCTTGGTTCTGACACAGCAAGGCCAGATTATTCAGCTGCTTGGCAACATCAGGGTGGTCTTTCCCCAGCACCTGACACACAAGCATACCCCGTATTATTCAGCTGCCTTATACGGGTTACACTGGTTGTGGTAGTGTACAACCACCTACAGAGGGTATGACCAGGTTATTCAGTTTGGATAGGTCAAGTATCTTAATGCTTACTATTGGTGGCTGTAGGAATGAATGAAAATCCCACCTACCAGTTAAAATAGACCATCTTAAGACCAGTTCACACAGAGCACATTTCTGTAGTCCACTTTCCCATTGATTTTCTATGTAAACATGGAAGTGTTTGAACATCGTGCTCATCTTTTGCAATGTCTTGCACACGACAATCGGGTTCTAAAAAGTGGCGTCAAGTAAAAAGGTAAAATTTTAAGCGCACATGGGGCGCTTAAAGAAATGCTCAGTTTAAAAAAGAAAGTTTAACTTTTTAAGTTCAGGCACAAGATGCTGCAGAAGATGTGAGACGAGCACAATGGTCAAACGTGTCCATTTAGCACATTTACAAAGAAAAACAGCCACTTTCTAAACCAACTTTTTTTTTTTCCTCCACTACCACGTAAAATCGTTTTACCAAACTAACTACCACGTTTAACCCCGGCATCCTGGCCAAATTTGCCCATTGGCCGTGGTCCATCACGGCCTCCTAATCCCTCATCACTCTGTCTCCTCTCCACCAATAAGCTGGTGTGTGGTGAGTGTTCTGGCGCAATATGGCTGCCGTCGCATCATCCAAGTGGATGCTGCACATTGGTGGTGGTTGAGGAGATTCCCCCTTCCTATGTGAAGCGCTTTGAGCTCTGGAAAAGCGCTATATAAATGTAACATTTCTTCTTCTTCTGTTATTCTATGTGAACGTGCGATGTGACAACACAACATTTCAGACAGTAAACTGATGCCCCATTCTATTTCTGACCGACTTCAAGCACTCGTGTAACCTCTGACACAAAAGCACAAATGGCTTTCCATCATTTGCTTTGTGGGCAATGAAGAGAAACCAGAAAAAATATTTTAATTGTGCCTTAAAATATACTTCTGACGGTATGTAGCCGAACAAGTTAAGGTGCAACTTAGAGACTTCACATCACGAACACAGAGAAACCTGTCGAGGTTGAGAAGTTTTAGTACTCTATTAATTACAATGTGTCAAATAAACAAAAAAATGTCAGAGTGTGGGACCGTGAAAATGTTTGGGAATCGCTGCTCTACAAAAAGCTTGCAAATGAACTGAACCCGTGTGAAAAACAACTTTTTTTCTTTCTTTTTTTAAAGATTGATGTGAGCAGCATTTGCAATACGATTACTGTGGATTTGCAATCGGTTTGAAATGATTTTATTCTGAGCTGTCTCTATCTCATTTCATAAAAGGCCAGGCTTAAGGGGGGGTTTGACTGTTAAATTACAATAAGCATTTCTGCTCGTCTCTCTACTTCTCTGTTGTTGTTGGGCTTGAGTTGAGAGATATTGACGGTTCACAGTGGGGGCTCTGTGATCGTCTGTTTGCTAGGGTTGTGATCCAATGTTTTTTAAAGTCGAAAAAAAAAAACTTTGCCAACACTATCACTTATTATTCATTCAAATCCTCATCAGTTTCAGATAGAATACACAAATGACATTTCATATCAATTTTGAAAACATTTGTGCTGCTTTTTGTTGAAACTTTACACTTTTTTTTTTCAGGATTTTTTCATGAATGTTTAAAAAGAACAGCATTTATATATATAAATCTTTTATAATATTAGAAATATTTACAATAATTTTGGATCAATTTAATGCATCCTTGCTGATTAAAGTACTTATTTCTTTGAAAGGCAGTATGACGGACAATATGAAAAGTCTGCAGAAGTTACAATTCAGCAGGTTGTCTAAGCTCTTTCTCTCAGCTCTGCATGTGTGAGACGCAGCACTCTGAGAACGACTCTCAAGGCTTCCAGTAAGAGCTTTATCACACAGGCTTAGAAAAACTCTCTCCATAAGGAGATCGAACTAAATCTGTGACGCCGTGGGAGGGAGCTGGAATATTGAGTGTCTAGGCACACCATTCTCATCTGCACAGAGAGTGTGCTGCTGCTGCAGGTGTGTTATTCTGCGATGTGGTATTTTTGGATAAGAGGAAAAGAAAAAAGAAAAGCATGTACAGAGAGCTACAGAAGAATATCATCACAATAAAACTCTAAGTAGAAGAAAATAGTACACTAAAACAGCAAATTCCTGCGGAAAATTATGATTGTCCTATTCAGTCTCTCTGATATACTGCAAGATCCTTAGATGAGTGTGAAATGACTAAAAGTTTTAGCCTTCAAAAAGGAGGAATGCTGAAGTAGCAGAAGAATAGTATTAAACCCCAAGAAAAAAAATAGTTTCAAAAGTTAAAAGTTTCCAGAGTCTTTTCACATCTCTCCTGAAAGCTTCCAAGAATGAATGCTTGGAAGTCTTTGAAAAACACAGCGATGAATGGAGGAGAGAGAGAAAGGTGAATGCGAGTTACGTTTTGAGATGCAAAACCGGTTGGGAAAGATTTAAAGATTACATTACAAAAGTCATACAGATGATTTTTTCATTTGACCTCTGACCCACCTTCTCTCTGATCTCCAGTGCCCTTTTACACAGAGGTTCTGCTTCCTTGTACTTCCCTCGTTTCCCATAAAGAACCGCCAGGTTGTTCAGAGTGGCAGCCACCTGCATACACAGGAAAACATATATACACAAACATATTTCCAAATCAATTTAACAAATCATTGATTCTAAATTGGTGCAATTATTTATAAACAATTAGTCATTTCATCCAATCAAGGTCATATTTTCCTAGTGTGGGCAGACTAAAACGCATATACACCCTGTGAATCGTGACAGATGTGTTCTGATCAACCTTTGATTAAGATCCCTCAGTGCATGTGAGACATACGTGTGACAGACGGCAAAAGGGAGAAAAAGGAAGAGAGATTTTTTGAAATGTGTGTTTTTTGGCCTTATGATTATATTAGATATTGATATTTATAGCCCTAAAATTACAGAATTATTAGAAGTGGTATTTCAAAAAGGGTTACTTTTTTCCATTTCATCAACCACTACATTCAAACCATTTAATATTAGTACAAAAACTAAATAAATAATCAGGGAATGTTTTCCACTAAATTAACACCATGAATAATGAAATTTAATCATAATGTTATATATTACATAAATCAAAACCAGTTTTAACAGTGCATTATAGTCATTATGACATCCACAATGTTGTTTAATCTCATATCACCCAGAAAATCATCAAATATATTCAGATTTAGGAAACAACAAGGTAGAAGATAAAGAACAAAGCAGAAGACAGATCTAGAAGAGGTGTTAAAATATCTAACCTCGGCAGAGAATTGTGGGACGCTGGTCCTGATGAGAGGGCAAGACATGAGCTTCACATGACAAACTCAAACTTCAGCAGTCCATAGCGCTTATTTCAATATACTCCCACACACACACACACACACCGATGAAGGCAGGACCGGTTCTTACCGCAGGGTGGTCTTTGCCCAGGGTCTTCTCTCTGATGGCCAACGCATCGTTAAGCAGGTTTGCTGCCTCTTTGTATTTATTCTGGTCCCTGGAGAGCAGAAAACACTTTCACATCAAGGGCTGTTGCAAAGGTCTCTCACAAAAAGCTGTTTCCATGGCAACAGGGTGATCGCACAATAGCCTAATATCCCAACGGCTTGCGAGTTGGATATTACTATAGTTTTCAACAAAAAGGTTCTCAGGCCATTTGTTTATTGCACTTGTTGATGCCGTACTGCAGTTTAAGATACATTAGAGCAGAGGTGTTCAAACCTGCTCTTGGTAGGACACTGTCCTGCAGAATTTAGATCCAAACTGCCTGGAAGTTTATTGTAAGCCTAGTAAAAGCTTGATTAGCTGGTTCAGGTGTTTAATTGGGGTTGGAACCAGGGCTTTAAACAGGTTCAAGGAACAAAAACAAACACCGGAAATTATTATTTTTTTAACAGGAACAAGTTTAAACCTTCTGAACAGAAACACACATATTTGAAATTATTATTCACTTGTTAATAAAGTGATTTTATTGTTGTGTTTAAGAATTTAGTTTGACAGTCAACCGATCAGGAATTCAAACAGTATGGCCTGTGCAAATGTGACATTGACGCATCCAGCAGGAGTGAAATGCCAGCGCTCAGAGTTCAAGTCACCCTTTGTAAGTCGCAAGGCATTGTGGCATTAGCTGTTGGATTGCAGGAGTTTATCCAAGGATATGTTATCACGGCAGGATATCCAGTGATGTGTTTTGAAAGCAGTGACAATTGCAGGTTAATATAGAACCACTACTACTCATGATTTTTTATTATTTTAAATGTAGTTTTTAAATGATTAACACTTGAATGCAACACTTGTTTTCAAAGTTAGTATCGTGGCTTTATAGTATTGTGCATGTGTCGTTATATTATTAATATTTTTTCCCAAAAACAAACTCAATTGCAGGTTTTTCCATGAGCGAATGTCAAGAGATTTGTGTCTTGTCCATCATTAGAACGGTCGCATGTGAAGTAGTAAGTGCAAGTCATCAATTTACAGGTTACAAAGGTTATTGTAACTATATGAGTGCTCAGTTCTTACTGTTACAAAAGCTTGTGTTATACAAGATGGTGTATACCAAATATCAGACTAAGACAGCCTTTACACACATTGTGTTTTGAATAAAGAAAACGCTGTACTTATGTAAAGAACTAGTTTTTTTTGTTTACCCTTGCACTACAAATAAGCATTAACCGGTATTTTTTCTAACCAAACCATTTTCAGTGTGATAATTAAAGAATGAAAATGAACAGAAAGAACGAATAAAGAGAAATGTTAAAATATTGTCTGGAGCAGCCCTCTATGAGCAGAACTGAACACCCCTGCAATAGAGATTCACTAGGCAATTTTATCCAATTAAAGCACTGCTGCATATAAAGTTGTGACTTGTGAAAGAATAAAGGGACTGTGAATGACACATATACTACTGTTCAAAAGCTTTTTTTTTGGAATACGTCTCTTATGCTCACTAAGACTATGTTTATTTCATAGAAAACACAGTAATGCTGTAAAATGTTATTGCAATTTACACTAAATGTTTCTACTCCAACATATTTTGTTCTTTTGGTTGGTAAAAGAATACCATAGTGTTCATGAATGAGCAGGACTGAATTTTACAGTAAAGTTTGATCAGCAGACAATAAACCAATATATTTCCCAGCTAAAGTTCTTTGCTGACCTGTAAACGAGGGCGAGAATGTTCAGCATCGTGGCTACATCGGGATGATCGTGTCCAGATGTTTTCTCTAGATCCTCCAGTGCCTGTTTGCAGAGAGGAACAGCCACCTCATACCTGCCCTGTGAGGCGTACTGGATCACCAGGTTATGGAGGGTCCGGAGACGAGCGGGGATCTCATAACCGCCCTGCTGCGCTGCTGCCACTGCACTGCTGTGAGGAGGCTGGACTGGGGAAAACAAAATGCATCAAATTTAGTAAAAATCACTTGTCTATAGCAGTGTTCTACAGCTAGGGAGCTGCCTAACTAGACAGCATTTGTAAACACAACAGACCCAAAACAAACAGTAAGTGGCAATATTATATCGCTTCATCCAAAACCACTTACTGAGCAGATACTACATTTGAATTCACTTAGAAACCATAAAAAAAGTGTGTGTGTGTGTGTATATATATATATATATAGTATGCATGAAATTAGGATGTAACAACATCCTCCCTGTTGTTTCGGTCATGTGACCTACCAGCATTAGTTGTGTCATTTTACAACTATTCATAAATCCTTTAAATATTAAAGTGTGTATCAAATGCACAATCCAGAATCTCGGCAGTCATCTGGGGATTTTCTGCTACTGTTTTTCAAATACTATGCATTCATACATTCTACTCTTTTGCCGTATTTCTTTACATACTATACAGAAGAATAGACAGAGAACAGCTCAGTGAAAATCCTGGGTGGGGTTGAAATTCAACAAAATACTTTCAACATTACAAACAACTCGTAAATATGTTTCATGTACATACTGTAGTAATAACAGTATTTATGCATAATTACATGCAACTAACCCTAAACAAAGCCCAAATCCTTAAACTAACCCTATAGTAAGTACATTTTGTTAATCAATATTAAATGTATGATTACACTGTAACAAGAACACCTTAAAATAAAGAGCAACAAAATAACTATAATTAAAAACCCATTAAAAAAAAGGTTGCACTTTATATTAGGTGACTTTAATGATGCACTTACCAGTACATAAAAAAAACAAATAAGTTAGGTACAATGTACTTATTGTTCACGCACTCCAAAAACACTTCAGCTTAAATACGGGTACGGTTAGAGAGAGGTGTAGTGGTATGGCAATATCATATTTAAATATTTGAAGGATCGGTATTTCTGCTGTAATTATGACAAAGCAGCTTGTCATACTTTTTGTATTAACTAAAACTAGGAGTGCTGATATTAAATGAACCATGATTCAATTTTAAAAACTGTAAATTGTACAACACAAACAATTCTTATTGAGTGGAGGGAAAAGCAGTTTAATTAAATTTAATTAATCTTAATTTTAGCATTTTAATTTATATTTTAGATTATTGAGTTAGATTAGCAGACTTAGACTATTGTCATGTTAATAATATTTTAAATTAATAAATAAAATTAAATAATTTTAATTGATTAATAATTTAAATACTTTTAAGTCATCTTGAGTCTCATTTTAAATTAGCTGAGAACTACTAGACTACTGGAATCAGCTGAGAGCTTCAAGCCTCTGTGGATCTCATGTCCTGTCTATGTAGTGTGTGTAAAATCAGTCACTTACACCATGATTTACTTTCAGAAGCTGCCCATGTAAATGGTAGCAGACAGTTGACTTGGTTTATCCTTGAACACAGCCTTTATGTTTGAGTTAGGATGATCAATTAGCAGAAGCCAACAAGTAACTTTCCCTTAAAGGTACGAAAATATGAACCTTCTTCATAAGACCGTCACATATAGGCACAAGATCTAAGAATTTCCTGATTAGAAACTTGCCTCAGACTTAAAAAGACCAAAACAAACTTTAAATTATCCAACTCAAATAAACTAGGAATTAATCAAAAACATAGCAGAGCAAAATGACAGTGAAAGGATTACATCCCCACTACTTCAGGAATGAGGAGAAGAGATTAACGCGATCTTTCTTAGAGCAGATTAATGTCGGTCTCTTTGAAAAACCCTGCTGGAGATCATTTGCTGCAGGGATGCATCACTGAGAGTCAAACGGTCGTTTGGCATTCATGTGTCAGAATGAGGGCTAATCTGAGCACGGCAGCGTCAGCCTGCGACGCATGATGCTTTAAACTCCTGTGCACTGTTGCGCTCTCTGCCACAACACGACCCGGCCTGCGCTTTGATCCTCCTCTACAGTCAATGAGCCAGTTATCAGGCAGGAGAACAGAGAAAGTGGAGGGGCGGAAAGAAAAAACGCAAGATGGGAAACTGGTTCGCAGAAAATACGGGAAGGAAGAACAGTGGTTCTTTTCTCTTCCCCAAACAATACACTGCTCCTTTTAAATCCTTCATAATTAAAACTTTTTTGCATTTTTATTTTGCTAAAAATACATTAGTGGTAAAACATACCAAAGAGTACGTTTCGAAAAGAGTATGCAGAGCATGACTTTAATATTTTTAAGCTCTAAGAAATGACCTTTTTATATTCTGGTTATACCATGGTACAATGATAGTAACACCACGATACAATGAAGTAAAGTGGGGTACAAAAATATGAGACCACACTAAATGTTTTGGAATTTAAACCTGGGAATACATTTAAAATTTTATTATTTTTATTCAGATATAAATGTCTCTTCTTTTTTTTCTTTTTTTTAAAAGAAATTGTCCAGCAAAGACGCATTAAAATAATCACGAGTGACAGTAAAGACATTTATAATGTTACAAAATATTTCTAATTTCAAATAAAAGCAATGTTTCTTGAGCAGCAATGGGTCATGTGACACTGTGAGAGTAATCACGCTAAAAAAAGAGAAAAATCTGATTTACAATCCCAGAAATACATTTTAAAATCAATTAAAACGGAAAACATTTCACAATTTTTACTGTATTTTTGATCAAATAAATGCAGCCTTAGTGAGCAGAAGAGACTTCTGTCAAAAACAAAAAAATCGTACCAACCCCACACTCTTGAACGGTAGTGTTATATATATTTAAATGTATTTATAAATGTAAATCACATTAAATGTAATCAAATCTGTGACATACTTAAAAAATAAATACATAAGAAGGAATCCAAAAGATTTCTGTTATTGGCTTCAGACTTTTAGATCACAACTGAATACAATAAGCCAAAATAGTTCCCCTATTTTCATATCATGGTTTAATAACACCATAGGCTAGCTTCTCTTTGGCCTGGTCAGAGGTCCAAAGCCGAATGCTACTGGGGTACTTACTGCCAGGACCCGGCTCATCCTGCTCATCTGGGAAAAGATCATCCAGTGTCTCCCTACTGGAATCAGAGTCCTTATCATCCTGATAATTGTGAGACGGAAAGAGGTGGAGAGAAGTACAGAGTGAGACCAAAGAAAGAAAGACAGAGATTAAGGTTCAATGGTAAATACGATCAAGCCTCACTGATGGGCTGAGGTCCTGGTCGTATTTCTTGAGCTGGTTCATGAACTCCAGATGTTTCTTCTCCTCCTCCAGCTGAGCCACACTCTGCTCGCTCTTCTGCAGCCTCTGCTGGGTCCCTGCCAGCTCGTCCCTCAGCCACTGGTTCTCCTGACACAGCCTCCGCACCTGGAGGACAGGGGAAATCAGCTTCAGGCATTTTCACACTAAAGCTTTTAAACTAATTTGTGGAAGCGAACAGCAACATTGACAGTAGGGATGCACCGGATAGCAATTTTTATTATCCGGCCGGAACCGGATAGTTCCGGATATCAAATTAACTATCCGGCAGGAACCGGAACCGGAACCGGATATCAGCGGATATATGGATACTTGTTGAACCACAGCCAATTTTTTTTGTGTTTACAGTTTAGACTATAGTGTAAATAAAAATATGTTATGCCCTGTGTTTGTTGTTGTTTTTGACACGCTATGTATAAACTTATTATACAAGATATTTTTGTTGGGTTTCCCCAAATTCCGGTCCTTACTTACGTTTTAATCAGTTTAGCATTGAACTTCATGAAGATCAGTTTATCTGCATTACCAGGGAGCAGTCGCGATCGATGTTCAGTAATGATCCCTCTAGCTGAAAATAATCCCAAACGACGCTAAATTTACGCGACGACATTGTTTTTTTTTTTTTTGTACCCAACATTTAAAATGGCGGCTGAACTAAATTAAACTAATAACCGAAAATGACCGAGCAATATCCGGTACCTGGTACCATTTCGACTGGAACCGGAGCTGGAACCGGATAGAAAAAAAACGCCGGATATCCGGCTAACCGGAACCGGAACCGGATATCCGGTACATCCCTAATTGACAGCGCACCATTTTGCCAGCAGCCCTGGCTCAGGAAGTCTTTTTCTCCTTTATTCTCCCCATAGTCATTAAAAGAAATCTCCTCAATATCCTTTAGTAATCCTTCACTACTAAAATCAACAAGCTCAGAAAAGAATAACATTATAATTTCTGATTATAAGACGGAAATAATCTTTAATGAGGAAATTTTGCATAAAGTGAATTGAATCATTTAAACAGTAAAAATGAAATGTAATACAATTGACAAATAATGAAATTTGTATATGTATAAAATTATGCTATAGTAGTGTAAAAAATGCAGTAAAAATGCAACAGAGTAAAACCTTGTTAATTGGTTAACTCCAAGCTACCTTCCTACACTGAAAATAATAAATGCTTTATATGCAATTAACTAAAATACTTTTTTTTTATCATGATTTATAAATCAATAAAATATCAGCAGTGTTAAGTAGAAATACAGTATCATCATTTTGTATCATGTGGCTTCCGTACTGTTTATTTTCAGCATATTTTGGTTCAAGTAGATGATTATTAATATTATTATATTACTTAATGACACTTTTTTGACCAATTTAAAAAAAAAAAACTTAAAAATACACTGACTTGTTGATATTTACATCATGAACCTGACCGCTTTACTGATTCATAAATTATAATATATTATAAACATATGATTTGGAGCCAAATAATATAATGTGTAATATCAAATGAAAACCGGGGTACAGGAATAAATAAGTTTAGACTTTGCAATCAAACCAAGTCTTTGCGCCTGTATGCCAATGAACCTGAGAGTAGAGTTTAATATTTTATGTGGTGCAGTGTGTACCTGTGCTCGAAGCTTCTGTTTCTCTGCCTCCACTGCACTCAGGTGCCCTGACAGAGCCATCATCACCTGTACCCATCAATAAAAGAAAGACAATTAATTTGCTTGCAACCATAGTAACATTTCATCCCGCTTTGGAAGCATTTCCACACTGCACCTGTGCTTCGCTAAGGCCCAGCTCCAGCATTTCCATGGAGCGTTGAATCATGGTTGTCTTCTCCTCAACAGCACGACCCTCCTGGCTCTGTTTGAGGCAGCGCAAGGTCCCCATCAGCCCCTCCAGGATGACCTGATGTTCAGCGCGGAGCGCCTCCAGCCCCTGCATGACCTCCCGTGTCCGACATAGCAGCTCGTCCTGGGATAGCTTCTCGCCAGGGTCCCCCTGCCCCTCAGTCTCCTTCACACACACCACGCTCGACATGTCCTCACGCATCCTACACAGAGAAACACAATTCAAGAGTGAGAACAGAAATTTTAGGAACGTTTCCTGTTAAGCTGAGAGCGTGTAAAATAAAAAAAACACAAAGGCAATTAAATGAGAGTAATCTCCCTTTTGTTCTTGTGCCTTGAAACCCTAAAGTCACTGTAAAGAGGCAACAACAACAAAACAAAAAGCCACCAGTGTTCCAACATCTCTAGGCAGAAGAATGAATTCGCTACCAACTCCCATAAAACACCATGGGAACTGGACCCAATATTCATTGTAGAGGTTACACAGCACACTGAACCATACATCTCAAACTTTTCAGCTTTATTTGCTTTTAATCCAGATTCACATTCGGTCACACAGACAAAACTCCACATTGCCTTCAACAACTTATGTAACAGGACTAGGAACCTATAGAACAGCTTGCATGTAGTAAATCTGCTTAAACCACTCGCAAAGCTTTAAACAATGACTGTTTTGCTTAACGGTTTTAGAGTTGAAGCAATGGACATCAGCAAGATGTTCGATGAAACCAAATTAGTTGAGATGGATTACATAGACAACTAGATTGTTGTGAGATTTTCCTGTCAAAACATGCTGCCACAGTGCTATTACTATGCGGTTGCTATGGTATTCGAAGACATTTTTAGCATATTGCTGAGTGGCATATACACCGTTTTACTGACCCAAGTCTCTATGATATTCTCTAGACATGGCTTCTTCACTGTAATACTCTTCCATGGGCTTTTCACTGATTTTAAAGCCAGATGTATATTTCACTTGACTGCATTAACCTCAAAGTATACTTCAGTTTTGAAGAGAATGCTTAGCGTATGGGTACAGCTGAACACACAGCCTTTAAAAGTACACTCCTTTTGATGCTCACAGCCACTCAAAACAGGCAAAGAAAGTTTCATCCTTGTTCAGTGTCGGTGCCATTTCTTTCCAGAAGTCATGACCAATAAAAACAGTCATAACGCTCAAGTGCAAGTAATTTCAGTGCTCAAAAAAAATAAAATCCACTAGGTAATGTGTACATGGCAAATGCATTCATCTGCGCTCATTGTCAATAGAGTAAACTTTAAAAAGGCTTGTCTGAAAAGCTGAATTTAAATTTTAACTTAAATATTACAAATATTTGAATTATATTCAAATTTAAAAGCCATAATTCCAGCAAGAAAAAAAAAAAAGCTTATACAAAGAGCCGAATGGATCACACAAAGTAAACACTTTTGTGTGGATAAAAATGAGTTATTTGTTGAATTTATTTAACTTTACATGGATTTTTTATTTTTTTTAAACGCGTGTTGTGAGACATGAGCACAACGGTCAAAGACGACATCTGGCGTTTGTTTCATTTTAATTTGACAGCCCTACTGCTGTGTGTAATGTAGAAAATTAAGTACACTCTGGACACACCAAGCCAACAGTCTGCTGTTAGGCCATTGATGACCATCTGTCGGCCATGTTTTTGCTTTGTTCCTGACCGTTGGCACTAATCAGACATCCATCAGCATCTTTTCATCTGATTTTGCATGTTGAGACTACCGGTGAGAGAGATCACTCTGATTGTCTATTCAGCTTCAACTGCGAACCAGTGCACAAGAAAAAAAACGGAAATGACGAAAACAACTCTGTTTACAGTTTCAATATTGGCAGTCGTAACTATTTCCCTTTTTGAATCACAAATACAAACTACTGCCACCTGCTGGTATGGAGAGTTATTTAATGTCCGTTTAGCGCATCTTGCCCCAGGTGAAATCATAAGAGTTATCTCTGAGAAATGTAACATAAGACGTCTCCTCAACAAACCACATTATTTGATGGATAATTCAAGTTTGTAGCACATAGCACAAAAAGTGTTTTTTTGTTACACATCAATGTTTAATACTTAGGAATAAGGGTTCGTTCAAAAGTAGTATGAGAAGTATGAGCCTTAGCAAACACAACTAACACGAAATTCTAAAATAAAAACAATAAGTAAATTCACTTAGCGCTGCAATGACAACGTAAACCTTCTCCAAGAATTTGAGAGGCTCGTTACTCTTCCCAGCCTGCCACAGGGACACAAAGCAGCCGTCTTTGCTGTTGCCAAGACACAACTCACCTGGTAAGGCAGATCACAGTTGCTAAGAGAGGGGGTGAGATTCGTTAGCGTGATGCAAGTTGTGAAACCCAAAAAGGCAAGAAGAGAGAACCGGAGATTGTTGCCCATTCAAACGCAATCCAGACTACAGCAAAAATGTCGGAAAAACCCATTCATTAGAAATAAACATCTCATCAGATTTCTTTTCTCTCGTGAAAACAACCGTACCGTTTCCTCCCTGCAATGCTGTAAAGAGGAGGTGGGTCTACGTGCTGCTTCTGAGCAGTATTCCTGTGGGAGGTGAAATAGGAAGTGAGACAGCAGAGATTCACGTGACCCATAAAGCAGCTCGTCGTCTGGCATAAGGCAACCATTGGGCAAGAAACACCAATGCATGATGGGAATCAAAGTACAGATGAATCTGCTCCACAGAATGTTCAGAACAGACCAATCTCACACTTCTTTTACAACAAGGACCAACCACTGAGACTCGCATCCAACATAGAATCCCCCGATAATATTATACATTTCATTATTAACATGAACAAACAACTATTTATTTAGTAGCACAGGATAGCAGCTATATTAATATTCTGGCTGCCACCAATAAACATTGCTTTTAATTATAACCAATAGACTGCAGATATTAAAACTTAACTATTTTGTCTGAATAAATAAACTAAAACGTATCATTTTGAACTCTGTTTAAAGGTGCATTTATATGCGCAGTACAAAAAAAAAAAAAAAAAAGATATTCATTTTGAGACCAAGTACCAAAATGGTGTCATGCATACCTACTTTTCCATAAATAAATAAAAAATAATATAAACTAATTGAACCCCCTTTTGCCAATCTTGTTTTGGTCCTATTTTCCATGATAATGATTTGTGTTTTCAGATACATTTAAGACCAAATGATAGTAGAAAGACTGGAGGAAGGGCACAGGAAACAAGATTACGCACAACAGGGATGGAAATGCAAATTTCATGCTGCTGTTTGAAGTACAAATATATGACTTTATGCTTTGTGCTGGGGTTATACAATCCCTATTCTGCAAAGCACATGTATCATAAGGTAACAGATCATCAAATCAGTTTTCGGCAAACGGCATATATAGAACACAGAGCTGATAAAAGGACGCAGAGATTTGTATAGTTCCTCTTTCATATCCAAAAACCAAAATTACTTTTAAAGTTTGCAGAATATAAGCGTCACAGTTCTGTCATGTCTCTGTCTACTTCCTGTTTCCTCCCGTGATCTCCCAGTGTTTTTCCATTCACCTGACTCGTAACCAATCACCTCGTCAGTCTTGTCAGCTGTGTCTAATCAACACTTGTGTATACGTTTCCTTCAGTCTTGGTCGGTTGCTGTCTTTGGTATTTGGTGTCTCTCCTGTTCTTGTTCTCAATGTTAAAAAGTGCCTTTTTGTTTCCATTTAAAGTGTTTAAGTTTTCATTATTAAAGATAGTTAAGTTCATCCTCCTCCTACACATGCCTAAAAATAAATCCACACAACAAATGTATTCATAAGAGGAGCTTTTATTTTAATTAGTATTTAGTTACGAACCTCCACAGTCCCATCTGCAGGGTTCAATTACCTTTTCAACACTCAATATATTGCTTTTAAATCATATTATACAGGATGCCAATTATCATTACAATGATTAATTTAATGAAATCTCTGACACAGCAGCTGAAAATCAGACTCTCCCAGTAGCTTCCTCTTCATTAATGAATCATCTGAGCTTGTTTGTGTTTCAAGAAAAGAGGTCAAATTAATTGCTGCAACAAACTCCATGTTATTTTCTTCCCCTATAAAGGATCCGTATCAGTTAACAACTCACATTAACATGATAGATTAATTTTGATTTCTTATTTTAATCTTATCGTAACACTCATTTAGAATATTTACGAAGCAAGACAAACTTTGAAGCACGGGAGAAATTAAAGTTCTCTTCAGACAGGCAGCAAAATCCTGGCAGCAAACATGTGAAAATCTGACTCAAATCCTTTTAGTAGTTTGTCTGAATGTTCAGCCAAATAAAAATCCATTTATGCGAGTAAAATCTGATTTTTGGACATAAGTCTGAACAGTCAGATGGGACTTCAAGTAGTTATTTTTTTTGGTCTTAAGAGATTTACATTTCACATAAGACTCAACGTGTAACAATGCATACACTGTGTGCACAATTATTAGGCAAGTGATTATTTTTACCATATCATCATTTTATCTATAATTTCCAACTCCAAGCTGTATAAACTTGAATACTTATTGGATAGAATGCATAACAAGTGATGTGTATTTGTGTAACGAGGGAGGGTGTGGCCTAAGGAGATCAACATCCTGAATCAAGGTGTGCATAATTATTAGGCAGATTCTTCTCTTCAGGAAAAATGGGCCAAAAAAGAGATTTAACTGACTCTGAAAAATCAAAAATTGTAAAAAGTCTTTCAGAGGGATGCAGCACTCTTGAAATACCTAAGATTTTGGGGCGTGAACACAGAACTATCAAACATTTTCTTGCAAATAGTCAACAAAGTCGCAAAAAATGTGTCAAGACGAAAAGACGCAAATTAATCAGCAAATATTTGAGAAGAATCAAACATGAGGCTGCCAGGAACCCATTATCCTCCAGTGCTGCCATATTCCACAACCTACCTGGAGTGTCAAGAAGTACGAGGAGCTCAGTTCTCAGAGTCATGGCCAAGGTAAGAAAGGCTGAAACCTGACCACCTCTGAACAAGACAAATAAGTTGAAACGGCAAGAATGGGCCAAGAAATATCTGAAGACATTTTATCAAAGGTTTTGTGGACTGATGAGATGAGAGTGACTCTTGACGGACCAGAGGTCCATCATCGGTGATCACTAGGGACCAACCAAATTCACGATTTCACGGCCGTGACATTTTCCGTGAAAACACCCAACAAGCGTGAAATAGTGAAATTTTTATTGAAGATAAATATTTTTACTGATAAAGAGTATACCAGGAGCTGATGATCGTAGCGTCTTAGCTGAGTTTGCAGTCTACAAAACAGCAGCAAAAGAAGTTCCGCCGGATACGAGTATAACAGCATTCTGGCGTTCGCACAGCAGTCGGTTTCCTCTGCTGAGCCGGCTTCATTGCGCTACCTTTCTGTACCAACGAACAGCGTTGACGCGGAGAGAAGTGTCAGCCAGTACTCAAACGTCAATGCACCGCAGCGACAAAATATGTCAGCAACCACGTTGGTCGGCCAAGTTGACCACGAAAAACTAAACTATTTCATTAATGTCACGTGGCATTGCGGAGTGTGTGGCTACGTGCGTTGTAGTCGTATTTTGTTTCCTTTTTGTTTTTTAATACAGGTGAACAGTCGAAAAGTGGTATTTTAGAATACAAAACAGCAGGTGTGACAGCAGATGGACTGATTGCAGTGATTGGTGCCTAAAAATTGTACCCGTGAATTTTCCGTGTAATCGAATGTTTTTTTAAAAACCTTCCGTGAAATTGCGAATTTTTACCAGTGAATTTGGTTGGTCCCTAGTGATCACTAATGGACACAGAGCTCCACTTTGACTCAAGGTGGAGGTGGGCTACTGGTATGGGCAGGTATTATTAAAGATCAGCTAGTTGGACCTTTTTCGAGTTGAAAATGGACTCAAAATAAACTCTCAGAGTAATATTTAGAAGACACTTTCTTCAAGCAGTGGTACAGGAAAAAGTCTGCATCTTTCAAGAAGACTGTGATTTTTATCCAAGACAGCGCTCCATCACATACATCAAAGTACTCCACTGCGTGAATGGCCAGTAAAGACCTTAAAGATGGAAAAAATTATGACATGGCCCACTTTTTCACCTGACTTAAACCCTATTGAGAACTTTTGGGGCCTTCTTAAGTAGGAAATTTACAGTGAAGGTAAACAGTACACCTCTCCGAACAGTGTCTGGGAGGTTGTGGTTGCGGTAGCACAAAGAGCTGATCCTGAACAGATCAAGAAACTGTATACATATACATATACATATACACACACACTATTTAGCCAGGAAAATTAGGAGCAACAGGGACATACATTTACATTTGATACATAAAAAAGGACGACTTATTTTAAAACAACCACACACCACTGAATGAAAGAACTGTTTTTGAAGAGAACACGATGAGAAAAACATATCAAAATCAGTAATGCTTATGTTGTCTTGTGTGCATCAGTTGTTCAGCACCAGGGCAAGATGTCAGATAAACAAGAGCAGAGGGAAAATTTCCAATTTACTAAAGACAAAAATGCAGTGTGAACAAATCTAACAGTCTGAGAACCGAAAACATAGGCAGCTGATTTGTTCCCTCATTGCCTTATAGGCAATGACTCTGCAGGCAGCATTTACGCACTAAGATACCTCGCAAAATTGATTTTGGACAGACTTCTGAGGCAACTCAACAGTTTAACGACCTACAAGAAAACAGAGCGAGCTTTGGTGAGAACACAATTACTACAGTTGTAATTTCTCACTAGAAATTAAGTCAGAAGTGGAAAATGTTGGTCAAAAATATACTTATACACAAACTGACCAGCAACGCAACTTTCAGATGCCATCTTTCTTTTTCTTGCTCCGCTGTCACCGAATGAAACACATAGGATTGTGGGACCTCAAAGGCAGCGAAGGATACATCTGTACTGCCTTCAAAAGCTAGATGAAGGCATCTCAGGAGATAGGAAGTGCAGACAATATTTACCTTAGTGCTTTCCTATCTTAGAATGCATCCTCCAAATGCAGCATATTTAAGTTTTCGGATGCAACCCATATGAGGACCGATAAATGAAAAACGCTACAGGCCTGCACACCTACTACTCAATTACAAACGATAATGATCAGTCCTTTATTACTCAATCTGAAGAGGTTGAGACAGAGAACACTAGAAATGCAGTAATAAAAAGAGGAAGCTGAGGTTTGAAAGCAGAGAGCTGAAGAGATTGAGCAGGTTGGGGCGAAAGGCTCATTACTCAGAGCTGTTAATCCGATAGAACGACTATAGAGTGACTCACAACCCTGGCCATCGGGGAAAAACTCTCCTCTGACCTAAAGAGGAAGGGGGGGGGGGGGGGTGCCTGAAACTATAACAACATCCACGCAGTCGAGTCACAGGAAGAGATATTGCTGACTTTACAAGAAGGCCAAACACAGAGAGAGGGGAAAAAAGGACAAATTAAAAGGAACAGTTCACACCAAAATCATTTACTTTACCTTTTCTTCTTTCACAAAACACAAAATGGCAATTGTATATAGAAAGTATATAATTTTTCTTCAATTATAAGGAATATCCTAATCATTGCATAATTATAATTAAAACAAATGAGGACTGCTTGGTTTTGTCCAAAAACAACAAGGAAAAAAGGTCACTTTTGTTAACCTGAACTAACAATTCTAAAGCATTTATTAATCTTAATGTTAATTTTATGACCAAGCCTCAATTTACAGGATGACATTGTTTGCAATGGCAATGTTAACACCGAGGCTGGAGTGTGTGTCCTTGACCGCCTTGGGCTAGAGACTCGGACCAGCATGAGAAACTGCAGTGTGGTGCTTCATTTTAATGAACTGCAAAAGAGTGTGATTGCCCTGACACTTCAGTCCAACCCACTCAGCTTCAGACACCACCTCCGACCTCTCCAACGCTAAATGTGAATGTTAGAGCACCGTGTTACACTAAAGCTTTGCCTTCTTTCGGTGTTATTTGGGGAATATTGTTTTGTTTTTATAAGTATCAGCTGTGCATGAATAAAGAAGAAGAGAAGACAGTGTTAGCAGAAACAATGAATCACGAAACCCTTGTTGTGATGTTGAATGATTAATAGAGAACCTACAATATCAGGTCTGATTGATTATATATATATATATATATACATATACATATAGTCCGAAACCAACCAGGGGCATATTCTTCGTACCTCGCTAACTCGTTTAGCTGGATTAGATTGTTGGCGATTTCGCATGATCTTGGATTGTTCGGTTCTTCGACGCTCATCCGGGACTGGTTGTCATAGTAACAGGTCCGCTGAAGTGAACCTGCTCGGAGCAGGCTTATGCTTACTTCAAGTTAGCAGGATTAGTTCACGGCTTTATAAGCGGAGGTGAAATGGGAAGTTTGTCGCAACATGTCCTGTCCGTTTTTACGAGAGAAACCTGTTGCTGAAAGTGCAATATAATATATTTAATATAATTAATATAATTATAATATATATATATATATATATATATTTATATATATAAACTATACTTTTTCACGTGAGGGTATAATGTATCTAGTTAATTTAGATACAATTAGTCGTAGTCGGGCGTTAACAACAGCTCAAACTGTGTGTATTGTCTTGCGCTACTTTGCGAGCGGCACGTTCATTTACACTGTTGAGATGAGAACATTGTGAAAGTGCTGTGTGTCGTGCCATTCGCAAAGTTTACCAGCACTCAAGCAGTCATTTTTGAAAAAAGGGAACTTTGCACACAGTTTAGTTTACAGTTTATTTTATTTATTTAAAAAATCCAGCTGATCATCTCTTGCCTGTGGAATGAACTAAATAAATCATGCAAGTTCCTCGATAGTACAGTGTGTTTATTAGTGCATTTTATTAACTTTGAAGTTCCTGAAACAATTCAATCTCAAGTCTGACTTTTTGCTTTATTAGTTTTTGCAATTCTATTTCATTAATTGACTATTTTTTTTAGCACAGCGCAAGTAGTAAAGATACTATTTTGCAGAATATTTTTGCACTTTACTTTTACTTTAAGTTCTAGTGGGTCCTGTGGTGACTCTAAAATAAAAGACGATTATGAAATACAGTAGCTACAATTAAAATGAGTCAATATAATTACACACACGATCACTAGGCTACTCACAAATTTAATTTGTCGGCAACTTTTTGCCAGTCCTCTCCTGGCTTTTGCTGCCTTTAAAGTGTTGCCTTGTGTTTTAATTAAACACTAAAATTCAGCGACGCACCGCCGAGAAATACTGTGCGCGCTCTTTCAGCATGCTCCCTGACCAATCAAAATGTTGCTGATCAGTGTTTCTACTATCGATACATATCCCCTTTTAAACCAGCACATGAACGCGCAATGATCTCAGATAACTCAATCCAGCTATACTAATCGTCAATAACAGATGCGTTTGAAGAACCTTATCATCCAGATCATAGTAAGCGCGATTATCTCATCCCGGATGTGTCATCTGATCTTGGATGTAGTAAGCGACGCACGAAGAATATGCCCCAGGTGTGATACCCATAATAACGAGATACTGAAACATTTCTTCCATCACACAAATCACATCCCAGTTCAATTGAGATGAACGCGTTCAGTATAATCAAACGGAGGCACGATGCTGCAGCAAAAGTGCATGAGTGGCCATAAATTGTTCTGGTGTTCCTTGTGTGAAGCCAAATTTATAACTGTCCCATTGATTCCCCAGAGGAGGAGAACCAGCCACCTTCTCATTGAGAAGCCACCGCAGTGGAGCCCGAGCTCGCAGCTGGCCACACATTCAGACCGCTCAGAGACTGCATCTCCTTCACTAAAATACAAATGCTTTCACTGACCAAAGACAGACCGTATGTCAACGGAGCAGAGCAAGCCACCAGCATACTAACTAAAAAAAGAGCCAAGTTCAAGCACCTTTTGCTTGGTTGATTCCAAGCTTGCAATCATCATGAAATTGGTTCTTTTTAGTAAATATTTGGGGTACATGTTCACATATCAAGTAGCGAGTCAAGGATTGTGTGTTTAATTAAATGAAATGCAATTAAAAGAATTTCTTGCACCATACTTGATGCCATTCATCGTCTACTGGTCTAACAAGCTCTTATGCAAAGTCTTCATCTGAGACCAGCAGAACCAGTTTAATAATGCATTAGAGAATTAGGCAGCTCTTAATAGAGAAGAACAACAGATGCAAGTCATGAATACAATCAGATGGTCACATATGAGTTTGGGTGCATAAGTTTATGTAGCTGATATATATACTGAAACCCAATTCTTCTAATCATTCTCTCTCATACAGTAGAGTGTGCCGCTTGCAACGCCAAGGTCATGGGTTCGATTCCCAAGGAAAGAAAGAACTGATTAGGATGTCAATGTGTATCTTGAATGCAACGCAAGTCAATTTAGATAAAAGCGTCTGCCAAATGCATAAATGTAAACGTCTAATACGCCGGTTTTGTCAATTATTATTACTGGTTCTCAATTAATGGTTATTATCAATCCTGACCTGTCAACATTTGAGCTACTTTATATTTTTGTGTAAACTGTGATGCATTTTTTAACGATTCTTTAAATAGAAAGTCTATTCTGTCACTTTTGATCTTTGCTGAATAAAAATCTTACTTTTTCTTTCAAATGACCTACTCTACACTGTTTTGATAATAATAATAATAATAATAATAATAGGTGTTTCTTAAGCATCAAATCAGCATATCATTGTGAATTCTGAAGGATCACGTGACACTGAAGACTAGAGGAATGATGGTGAAAATTGATCACAGGAATAAATGGTTTTACAAATTAATATAGAAAATGTTATTTTACTTTTTAATATTTCTCAATATTACCGTTTTAGAGGGTTTTTTAAATGCAGCCTTGAAAAAGAACATAAGAAACATTAAAAATCATAATTATTCCAAACTTTTGACTTATGTTATTTACATACATATATATACTGCAGTCAATATTCTGCTTAGTGGTGCAGTGAGTTTATTTTTTTTAGTCATTTAACACCGATCTTCCTCAATCCTGAAAGACACCTGCACTGAAACTTATGATATGAATCATCTCAATAAGGCAGATCTCCAACATGTGGAGTTCAGGATTGAGCACTGAGTGACTAACAGTGATTTAACCCTGATCTTCTGGATGTTTCAGGTCTGTATCACAGACAGAAATCTGGAGCAGTGATTTAACCCTGATCCTCTGGATGATTTTGGGCTTTATCTGGTGCAGTGACTCGAAACACTCATCTGCTGCATGTCACGGCCTGGCTGGACTTCTGCCTTCCCTTAAACACTCCATGACTTAATATCTCACATCTGATTCTCAATATCATACCTTTGAGCATCCATCCACACGATGTACCAGGTCTAATAAAGCGATAAAGCTCTCTTAGGCGATGTAAGCGCTCATTTGACAGGTAGACCGACACTCCCAGCCAGCCGAGCGCGTGAGTTAGCTGTTAGCATAATAAACATCTCACCGTTCAGCGGAACATCCAGATCAACACCACCGTAACAGGGTCTGTTCCTCCGAGTCCCACCGCGAAACTCAAGCCGATGAAACGCTCCTCAGCCTGATTGAGAGGGTTTGTGGGCTGGAAACGGGCAGTGTGTGTCCGTCCTCTCCGGTCTTCCGGAGCTCGATGGGGGAAGTTCGTGCCAGGGACGGTCCGACTCCTCCAGCGCGAGCTCAAATCACAGAATGGCGCAAAGACAATAGATAATTAATCACATAATCATAATGTTTAAAGGTCTGTTTGTGAAAACACCCGGCTCTCCGCTCAGACGCGTCTGTCTGGAGCTGCACTGAGTGAAAATGGCGTTGTGTTTCTCCTCCTCCTTCTCATCATCATCATCATCACGATGATGTCATCCGAAGAGAAAAGGAGAGCGATTTATTTATTTATTTTTATTTTTGTTGTTGTTTACAATTTTCTGTCGAGCATTTTGAAAAGGAATGTGAGATTATTGAAACTGTTAGTCATACCAGTTTTAATTTTAATTTCGCAATATTTGCCTACTACTATTGTCTTCGTATATATTTCAACAACGTTTGTTTAGTTGAGGGGATATTAGTAAATCGTCAGATTAATACTTTATTAATAGCCAGTGGTTAACGACAGATATTTAGTTGCGAAAACGTATACAGTATATCGCTTAGTTTATTGATACATCGCAAGACGTTAATATTGAATATCTTGCCATTTAGATAGAAATTGCCCGGTAACTTGTATTTTTTCCTTCCCTGCCTACAAACATTGTTTAACATTAACAGAAAGGCAGTCAAAACTGAAATATTTACAAAGACTGAGATTGCATTCAATCGTCACATGTATAAACTACATACCACACTCGACAATAAGTTAAAGACAAAGGGATATTTTTATATTATAAAACCAAATTTGACTTTTCATTCTTCTCTGTGTCTCTAATTACACTAAAAAATTCTGAAAGGTTTGTGTATGTAAAATTTCAGCAGAAGCAACAAATTATTTATTACATAGATACCTTTTTATCCTTAACTAATAAATCACATTTAAGTTTCCCATGTCATTATCAGTCTTACAGGTCCAGAATCTTTTTACCAAATTGTACAGAATAAATGTTCAATCGTTTCTATCTTTAATAACATAAATTTGAATCCCAACATTAAATATTATTCTTAAATTATTTTGCAGGGCATATATGATTCATAAATTTAAAGACATTTAGGGTTAATGGGAAATGAAAGGAAATTTGCATCACTTTGCTCTTGTTCCTCTACTGCTTTTACATTTCCATTATTATTTGACCTCGATTCATTTAAAATTATTTATTTTACAGGTAGAAAGAAGCAAATTTAGCATTCAATTTAATGCAACAAATTTTTTTAATATCACATTTTTTTCTTCAGCATATTTTCCATGTTCAGCCCTTTGATTACCAAAGACAGGCCTTTACCCTATCAATGTTTTAGCCTTTAATATAAAAGTCTTTTAGGTGTAAAGATCAAAGTTATCACTACTTATTAAAGGGATAGTTTAGCCCAAAATAAAAAAGAATTCACCCTTGTGTCATTCCAAACCTGCATTTCACAGAATAGCTTTTTTAATGTTTCACAGAAAAAAGACAGTCATTTAGCTTTGGAATGACATAAGGATGAGTAAGAGTTTTAACATTAGACAAGGTCGCTAAAGACTTGAGTGCAACTTGGCAAGAAGTTTGGTCTAAACTTTCACTTCCACAGAGACAACACCATAGAGAGCAGTGATTGATTTACAGTCTTTATTTGCATTTCATGTAGTTTTGCCTTTCTCTCGTCCACTCAGTGTCCTCCATGCATTGTGTAGAGCTACTCTCGCCATCAGAAGTGTAATGGTGAAGTTCCGTCTGTACCATTCCCTGAAACACAAAAGGTTTGCAATTAACCTAGTTGTAATAGTCCGGTTTTTTTTATGGAACAGTTGAAGCTTTTAGACAAAATCCACACACACACAAAAAAAAGTTTAAATGTTTTTTGTAGACTATCATATTTGATACATCAGGCTTTTATGGCTCATTTAGTATAATACATGAGAATATGGAGCTCATACTTAAGGAAATGGAGCAAAAATATGCAATGTGGTGCAGTTGCTGGTATTTATATGACAAAAGAGTAATATGAAATTCTGATAGCTTGTACATCAATGAGATCTTTATAACAGTATGGCAGACTGCTTGCATAAAATGCATATAAATATAATTTTTCACTCAAAACGTGTTAAGAAGACTATTTAAATGCATTTGTGGGGGACAAAAAGACTGATGTCTCGTTTGACACAAACAGTAGAGAGTAGTGCTTGCAACGGCAAGGTCATGGGTTCGATTCCCAGGGAAAACAAGAACAGTTTAGAATGTCAATGTGTTCCTTGAATGTAATGCAAGTTACTTTGGATAAAAGTGTCTGCCAAATGCATAAATGTAAATGAAGTAAAACTTCAGTCCATTAAGTCATTACCTTCAAATATTTCTAACAATTTAAAGTTTATAAAAATCATTAAAGATTTCATATAAAGTTAAAAAAAACACATGTACCACAACCTTTTTAGAAAAATAGTATAAACTATAAATCAGACAAGAGCAGGCATGTAGAAGATTGTGTAGAGCAGGTTTTAAAGTTGAATCTCACCTGTTATAACTGGTATGCCTTGTAATATTTTTGTCCAAAAAGTGCTTGTAGAATACTGCCATTTCTTCACTGCTTAAAGTCCTTTTCCTTCCTGGAACCGTAGTAAATGTCATAGTATACATAAGCACACATCAATTAGCAGTGCCAAAACTACCACACACGTTCCCTACAACTAGAACAAGAGATTCCCGACAACAAAATTCAATTATCAGGTTGATCAGTTCGAGTCTCTCAATGATTGATTCTTAAACATTAATATTTGGTTATATCCTTGCCAATTAGTCTAATAAATTAAGTATACTGGGTGCCACAGCCCTGCAGAGTCTAGCTTCAACCCTAACTAATTGAAATCACCCGATACAGCTAATACAAGACCTTCAGGCTTATTTGGAAACTACTTCTGCATATAAAAAAAAACAAAATCGCATACTTCCCTCCTACATAGTCCGAGAAAAACAGTGTCACAGAATAACGTACCGGTAGGTCCAAATTCACAGTACACAGTCTGCAAAAAGTACCCAAAAGACCTCCGACTTCCACTGAGGTTCTGAAGTGTGTATACAATGAACACGGGAGAGATGAGACATGGTGTAGACTAGGGGTCTCCAAACTTTTCAGCCCGAGGGCCGCATTAACTGTGAAACAGTAGTTCGGGGGCCGACTACATACTCGAGGTCCAAATAAAAAAGAATCAAAACATGAATGTTGTTTGTAATTATTTATTTAATATTATTTTATTCAGTTATTACTTAATAACACACTGATACACTACACATGAACACCTGTATTAGTGGGAATGGTGAAATTGTTTCCTGGATGCCAAAATAACAGACATTTCTGGCTTTAGATTTGATTTCCCTAACATCAACAGTGACCTGAGATTATCATCGGACAAGTTTGTTCTCAAATTGTTCTTCACCTATTTTATTCTTGAAAATGTTTGTTCACACATGTTGTTCAAAAGATTGAAAGGTACATTGATGCAAAAGTTTTGACATTAGGAATGTCTTCCTTAGGCAAAAACGGAGGGGAAAAACCCACCAGTCCTGCGGGCTATATCACACATTTTATATGTTTATACATAACATTTTAATACATTTGACATATCACACCCGCGAGCTGTATGAGGGTACAATCGAAATGCATCTGCGTATTATATGCGGGCAAAAACGGTATGTCATCTCATTGACGGTGACCGGAAGTAGAAAAAGTAAGCAGCGAATACGTTTTTGAAATGTATTGGTCGGTTGGAAAACGCCTCCGTTTACTATCGTAACCTTGGTTATTTTTCCATATTCCGTTTAGAAAAGTGTGATGGAAATATTCTGACGCAATTGTCTCGCTTATGCTGTTTATACTGTCTGTCTGCCAGATCCGCATTGCGCTACAATTGGCCAGTTGTCAACTGGCATTATGCTATAAGGTTTCAGAAATGACGTGAAGGGGAGGAGTTCCCAAATGCATTTCATTGCAACATCTCATGCCCACTCTAGAAAGGGAATGCACTACTGCGCGCCTCTATTTTAATTCGGTAAAAACATAATGTCCACGTAAGCAACGGCTGATCTTGGCAGGATTCACGTAAAGTTCTGTAATTTTTTTCTGTAGACAAAAAGGTCTCCGCGGGCCGGATGAGAGGGCTTTGTGGGCCGTAGTTTGGGGACCCCTGGTGTAGACCATGAGGCCACAGGAGAGGAAGTGATGCAACTGACACTGGTAGATCATGTGATAATGACATACCGAATGTAGTACGTCCAGACTACATTCATCCTACAAATACTCATACAATATATAGAATATACTTTTTTTTTGCAGTCGTGAAGTAATTATTTATTCAAAATAATACTCAAGAGAGTTAGCAATTTCGGGCACAGCCTATATTTGCATACTTCCCTACTCCCTGACCCGCCAAGGTCATGAGTTTGATTCCCAGGGAAAGCAAGAACTGATTAGAATATCAATGTGTTCCTTGAATGCAGTGTAAGTCACTTTGGATAAAAGTGTCTGCCAAATGGATAATGTAAATAAGCTATTTCCTCACAAAAGCGGTTTACTCAGCAAAGTGAAAACTCTCCTCCATTGACATCCAAAAAACAAGCAAAAACAAACGGCCTCTTGTCTCCTTCCCTTTGCATCACGGCACTAGAAGGCGTTTCGCTATTATCAGTTAAGGTTGCAGGCTTGCCTTTAAGTGCCATGGCAACATAGCGAATATACTACATCTGGATTACATTCATACGATATAAAAGGATGAATGGTAATTACTTCAGAGAGTGAGATTTCGGACGCAGTCTACAGGCATGCGTGTTGAAGTAGGGTTGGAACTAAACTCTGCAAGGCTGTATGTATTTAGACAGCTCACCATCATCATCTCTTTCTGGCAACCCTTTTGCAGTCAACTGTAATCGCACATATTCTTCTTTTTCCTGTTAGAGAAATTAAAGCGGGTCAATATGTAGTAGTCAAAAAAAGTCCACTCTAATCTCTATGACACTGTATAACAATAGAAATATTAAGGATATTCTACAAGAATCTTTTGAAACATAAACCGTCCCCTAATGGTAAAGGGAGAACATCATGGAGGATCTTTTCACACCTTGCTAAATGTGATGTTCTGGTTGGTCCAGAACTTGTGGTTCCAGTCCTCGGTCTCTTGTCTCAGATGCCTCAACTTCCTTTCCAGTGGCGTCTCATTCTCCGGGATGTGATATATGATCGGCCTCAGGTTGGACAGTCTATCTGGTGGACCGATCCAGTCATATTTTGAAGTTGCTGTTGGGCTGAATCCAGAACTCTACATAAAAATAAAAAAAGCATCTAGATTACACAGTCAACTCACCTTTATTTATAAAGTGCTTTTTCCAATACAGATTGTTTCAGTGCAGCTTTACAGAGATCAAGAAGATAACACAAAGTTTGTTTTGGCTGTACAGCGACTAGAAGAGGAGGCCATTGATTCATCAATGGAGGCCAATCCATTGATGAATATTAAGTGTCCCTGACTAAGCAAGCCCGAGGTGAGAGTGGCAGGGAATACAAACTCCATCAAGTGACAGATGAAGAAAAAACATGGAAGAAACCAGGGTCAGTCCTGGGACCAGTTCTCCTCTAGCCAACAAACAAACAGTGCATGATTATGATATTACACATAATGGCAGTATGATAGTAAACTTTCAAAAATGACTGTTTAATCAACAATTAATCTAAATAATTAGTCTATTGGTTTAATTAATCCAGTTAAAGGCAACTAAATCTAGTTTTAACTTTTTCCTTTCACTTTCACATCAAGTAAAAAGCACTGAAGCAATAAACTGTAATGATACGCATTAAAAAAAGTTACATTTTGAAATATAAATAATTTTTTATAACTTAAAAGTTTACGAAACATTACAGAGAAATGTGCAATTCCAGAGCAGTTCGAATCCATAATTATAGTTTTATTGCACAATATAATTTTTTACATACGTTGATTTAAATGTTAGATATGCAGATGAACAGTTACATTGCTGTTAATTTGACATAAAGGTATTAAGGACGAACCTCTGCTTGTTTTGGTGGTTGGCTTGTGCTCTGTCGATGACCCCTTAATGACACAAGAGCATGAGTGTAACACGGACGCAGAGACCTCGATATTAAACAATGAAATGTTTTTACATTCATCGCTGATTAAATTAATTCATCGACCTTGCAAAAAAAACATAATAAATGCGATGTCTCCGCTGGCTTCCGTACAACAAGAGCCTATCGGTACATTTCAACATGGTGGATGATTTTAAAATAAAAGTCCTTCACATCTCTCATGCAATAGCGCTTCGTACGAGAGAGATGTAAATGTAAAACCGTAGCATATCAAATTCAAGAGAGAGTACATTGTGTTTTATTTGAATTAAAATTTCAACAAAAATAAAGAATTGTCTGGCGTGCTCTACTTGTGCAAATTCTGATTTAATCAAACTGGACGACCAAAATATTCCATGAGTTCCGACTCAACAACATACAGTATATAGTCGGTTTCACAGATAAGGTTTAAACTAGTACAAGCCTTAAATGCATGTTTGAGCTGTTTTAACTCAAAGCAACTTGCACTGGCATATCTTATGTCAAGTATGTAAAATATGTCAGTGTCATTGTTCTGTCTCATGACACACACTAGTAATTGTTTTATAAAAGCTATGTAAATGTCCTAAAAGGCCTAATCCTGGTTTAATATAACCCTTGTTTGTGAAACCAGGCCATACTGTCGATTTCTGACTCAGAATGAAATAAATAAAAGCAAGTTTTCAAGTTAAATTAATTAAAAGTTTTAATTGTGATTTCTGGAGTGTGTCAGTATACAAACTATTAAGTTGATTTTTATACATAAACACTGAATTTTGTGAAGTGTGTACAATAATTTAAATTGCGAAGAATAATTTAAAATCATATTAAAAGTGTTTAAAACAATATAGACAACATGCACTTTTTGTGATGCCACTAATTAACCTGCTTCACGATTTTGTTTTACAAAAAAACCCTTTAAATTTAAGTACTGTGTCCTTGTATGTTATTTTTTTATCCTTCCATTCATCACAGAATAACCGTTTCACGGTTTCCACAAAAAATAAAATAAAATCAAGCAAGCACCACGTCTAATTTGATAATAAACATTAAAATATATTCAAACAGGAAACATATTGTTTACATTTTAATAATATTCTTCAGTTTTACTGTTTTACTGCACTGCATACGGAAAATAGGCGGACTCTGGCACACTGTACATTTATGTATTATTGTCCCTATCAAATATTAGCCTTGGTGAAGCAAAAAAGATTTATGTCAAAAACATTTTAAAAATCTTACAACCCCAAACTTCTGAACGCTAGTGTATTGTATTATATTTCCTCAGAAAGCTAATTTAAATGCATCCCAGCTCATTTCTCCCTTCTCTATCACATCCACTTCAGTTTCTAATAATGAGCTGATGAGTTGAATTAGGTGTGTTAGATGAGGGAGACGTACACTAAATGAACAGTGCAGGTTTATAAACCACTTAGGATAAGATTCCGTACATTTATGTTAGTTTAGGACACATTTAATGAACTTAAACTCCTCGCAAGTCGCTCGTTCTCGCTTGGCCAGCGGATTTATGTCATTAGACATGTTTGCCCGGTGGTTGTAAACGAAAAGTGCGTTGTTAATCTGTAAACACAGGCGCACTGATGGCTGTCAGATGGTTATGCAGGTAGGATGGACAGCCAGTTGAACATTATGTTTAATAAGAGCTGTATTCATATGATTGGGTTTTATTATTTTACAACAGATCACTTTGCGCTGCTGTGAGCTCTTAATGAGCTGGTCGGTGTCTTTGTGTGTTTAAATGGACGCAATAACAGCCAGCGACACACGGGCGGATTATTTCAGGTGGTTTATGTCAGTTTAAGTAGTTTTACGCTGCACGGCTGCTACGTTTACAGCACATTCCTTGACGCTATTGTGCACGAAAGATGAAACCACTTTTTGTTGTGGAAGGGAGCTCGCGTTTGACTTTCTGTTTTAAATGTTTTGATCTAAAATATAAAGGGAGGTGAGTCCGCACTTTCCGTGCTGAATCAATATGACATGATTCAGTTAGCGGCGAGATGGTTTTATTTACTGATCTGGCGAAGGTGGACAAATTGAGTTTCACACAGTATCATGGATCCCTCCTGATGAGAGAAATGGTCTCCCCATGACGGTGTTCGTGAGTGAACGAATCGCTGTTTTCGAACGAGTCTTTTGAGTGAACGAATCGCTTTTTCGAACGAGTCTTTTGAGTGAACGAATCGCAGTTGTTGAACTAAATGTGAGCATTTACTAATCTCACTTGTTCTAATTCTATGAGAATTGGAAAATCCACAGTATTGTATCAATAAAACAAAGGAATGATATTGTAAACACTAACAGCCAATAAAAAACGATATCCAACCATTATTATAAACCAAATCTTCATTGGTGTGGACCGTAAAATAGTTATCATAATAATTATATTTCTAGTTATCGGACCTTGACCATTACATTTTTGCCTTTTTATGTGTAGTATGCCATTCCGATTTAAACTAAATTATAAACTTATAAGGAGTGACTATTTACCTTACACAATTAAAATTCATGCAATTATTAAAATTTATTTATTTAGCTAGTACTGTTGTTTTTTCTAAAGCTTAAAAAATAGAAAACAATAGATCTGCTTTGTTGTAATTTATAGTTAAAACCCTCATTTCTTAAGCAATTTGCAGACAATTAAAATATATTTAAAAATAATGATGCCTAATTTCGATCGAGATCGACTCAAAGTTCACTGACTCGCTCATTTCACGCAAAATGACGCTCACATGTCGCCTCCTACCGGCGGATCGATGTAACTGCGCAAAGAGCAACTGAATGAATCTTTTAGTGAACCGATTCAAAAGAGTCACTAAGAGGAATCGAAATACCCACCACTGGCGCTCATAGAGGAAGGAAATGGAGGGGAGGGGCAGGAATGCAGTCCATACCGATGTGATGGTTCTTCTCTAAATGCCAGTCTCTCCCAGTGTCGAGCAGAAATCACTGGAGTGTTGCACCGCGCGAAACATGTCAGTAGCGTAGCTGATGGAAACGGAGCCCGTTAAACATGTGCGCGAACGTTTTCGGCGCGTTAAAAAGGTGAGAAATATGCTGCGCATCTCAGGAGCTGGTGAGACATGCTCGGCTTCAGAAGCAATAAAAATGTCCTTCTGTGACGGTTTCATTCATGTAAATTCAGGGACACAGCGTTGTCAGATTACAGGGAGAATCGTTTTGGCGAGGCTTGGGTTTTATATTGTCACTCTGGATGAAGCCACAAATTCCGCACTGGGGGGCAAATGTAGTAATTTAAGAATCAGCCATTGCAAAACCCATATTGGTTGGACGTGATGTGTCCCTGGTTAACCTCAGTGTACAGCTATAAGACACACTCTTCAGGATGCCATAACATGATTGTGATCATGAGACGTATATTGCATTCAGCCTTCATGATCAGAAGATAGTTTTAGTTGATGCTGCCGGTATCATCTTCATCATCATCATCTTCATAGCTGCTGTGGACAGTTCCAGAATCTCGACTCCCTCCCTGTAGTGTTGATGCTGAAGTTTGAAGACACCCTGCTGTTAGTGTCAATAACATAGCAGAAAAGGTCTGTCTTATTAATGCACTGTAAACAAATGTGTAGAAGTTTCTATGGCTATTGGTGCATTGTTGTTTTGGCACGTTATTTGTTAAGCTTACGGATGTTTCCTTTAACCCTAAACCCCAATACAATGCATCATTTAAATGCAGGTAAATCACCTGTGAAAATCAATACCTAAAATGTCTTCATAATCGCATTGGGTCTTATGTTCTTTTCTTGAAGTGTAGTTTGTTTGTTTTTCATTGTTAATTGCATCAATTTAGTGTTACACAATATATATAGTAACACACAACGCTAAATTGATGCCATAAACATTAACATAATGAAAAATAAACAAACACTCCAAGAAAATCCCTTTTTTCTTTCTTTTTTGCAGTGAATTTCTTTCAACAGCTACAAGTATTTCTACTGTAAAATTAAGAGGATATTTTTAGTGCACCAAAGGGGTCCTATTATGCGTGTGTTTAAAAAAAAAAAGGTTCCTAATTTTGTTTCAGAGGTCTCCTGCAATAGGGTTATATGCGTGCAAGGTCAAAAAACACCTTCTCCTTCTCCATCATAATATACGTTGCACTTCGCATAATTTCTCAGAGTCTGAAAAGATTCGTTTGAAGATTCAGACTCTCTTAACTCCTCCCTTCTGGGAGTTTACTCTGCTCTGATTGGTCAGATGTGATGCCCAGTGTGTTGTGATTTCTGTCTTGCGCTTACTGTGTGTCGGCTACAACTACAGTGTTTAAGGGGCAAAGCAGTTGTAATCTGGTATTATACAAATATAGCTTTCCTGTAGCTCAACCAATAGAGGTCAAGGTCATGGGTTCGATTCCCCAGGGAAAGCAAGAACTGATTACAATGTATTCCTTGAATGCAATGTAAGTCGCTTTGGATAAAAGCGTCTGCCAAATGCATAAATATAAATATTTGTTAAATTGTTACATGTGTAACTTGGAATTTCTGACAAAATAAATTCCAATTTGGGCAATTCCAAATCGATTATTTCTTTTAGGAGACAATAACTTTATTTATCATGCACTTTGATCATTAAAACCTTGCAGACCTTTTACCTTTTTCACAAATGGCTATATTACACGCGACATTAAAAGTAATATATGAAAAGACGTAATAGGGGAACCTTAAAGAAACACTATGATTGTTGTGATGAAATTGCATTGAACAGAGAACAGCTTTAGTTGAGTCTAGTCAGTTTGAATAGTCACATATTTTGAATGATTGATATTATTTTATTTTTATACAAAATGACAATGTGTCCTATTAAGTCTGTGTATCTATATTGTTGTTTAAAAGAGACTTTAGGCGTTAAAAGATTTGTTTTGGCGTCAATTAAGCGATTCTTGAGCCTTAGTGATTGAGTTGTGGACAAAAAAAGTTTAAGAAAGACTTCAGGTTTACTCTTTGGGCCTGAGGAGTGGGATCCACCCATCGCAATATCATCCCAGGCCGTGTGAATTTGAGCGATAGACAATAATGAATTGCCTCTGATGTGGCAGATTTCCATGATCTCGTACTGACAGAAGCAGTGATGTATTTAGCAGTGCCCTACTACCCGCTGATAAGCTCTGGCATGGATGGCATGTTGGCTCTTTCGCCCTACCCAAATTTCATAGTCTAACGTGTTTGTTACCATATTTACTTGAGAGAAGTTGCAACCCTATATTAAGTCGTCTTCTGTGGCTTAAATGATTGGATATCGGAGTATAAGGGGGGAGACGGTATGCTGGGGCGGGAGGTGGAGCATCTGGACAGTTGAGAGCTCTGACTCATCCTTATCTGACCCTACGGACTGTGTGCTAACGCTGTAACGTTGACGACGTCAAATTAACGCTGTGCTGTTGCTCAACCGGGGAAGCAGCAATTCAACAAGTTAGGTGAAGAATTTGTATGTTTTCAAAGGAGTGTTTATTTGACGTTTTTGAATGCGATACAGAAATATCTAACTGGCTGTGTTGGATGTAGCACATGTTTTTGAGCGCGAGACTTGAGTGTAGTGCTTATTTTTTGCTTTTAGGCTAGAAATGTATTCTTAGGCTGCTTGTATATAAGGCTATTGTAATACATTATTTGAATTTTCTTCTTCACAACGGTCTGTCTGTTCACCTGGTTATATAAAAGGCTAAAGCACCCAAGGCAACTTTTTGTTTTTCTCTCTCTCTTTTACTTCTTCAGAGGAAAAAGCTATCAAGAAGTAGTATAACCTCTCCGATCCTGAGGTATACAAGGACTGCATTGATTCTCACCAACTGTTGTGAAGTCATATTCAGGTTTAAATACAGTTTAAGCTCTATCACCAGCATCTGTGGCATACTTTTAATAACCGCAGAAACTCTTGGATTCATGCCTCAATTGTCCACTTTTCTTTCTTTTTTTTTAAAAGTGTCACTCTATACATAAACCCTTTTGCAATCTCATCCATGTTTGTTTATCAAATGTATTTCATGAACGCTGTGGTCTGGGTGCTAATGGACGCTGTCACTTTAAGGCCAGTGATTATGAGCTATCCGTGACATCACAGACACTTCCCCAGGAAACAGCAGCAGCAGCAGTCATCTTCCAATAAAATCTTTTCTAGGAGTTTGAATCTGTAGAGGTAAGACGGCGTTGAATGGGCTGTGACTCTTGAAGAGCGTCTGCACCTCACTTCTCCTAACATCTTCTGTAGTTCGGTATGTTAGTGCTGTTTGATCGATGCTCTTGCATAACAGCTGTTAGCCAGATTTACTCTCTTTGTGGACCAAAAAAAAAAGTTCCTTATCGCACAAGATTTGCTGTCCAACCTATCAAACTCCAGCTGGTAGGAAGTATGTTTTCCGAGACCTTTCCAGTAAGTTGGGTTGTTGCAACCGGAGATCAGGTGAATGTATTCATTACCAAAATTCAGACTTGGTTGGTGTGAATGCTCGAGTCTAATTATTATATATTATTTTTCATTGGATGGTCAGATTAAGAGAGGTGCATGAACCTTCTGAATTTCAGAAACCACAATATTTCATTCCTATTCTCAAAAGTTTGTTTTTACCTTCTACTCGTCTGTTCACAAAGGTTGTCCTAACAAATGGTTTGTTTTTGTGATGCATCATGCATTAGTCGGCTCCTGTTTCATGTGGTGGCAGGCCGTGTCATATTTGGACTTTGTTTATGAAGGGTGTCGATGGAAACATCTGGCTGAGTCAGCCTTAGTCATCACAGCTGTATAACACATTCAACCTGTGCTCAGATGCGCCAAACCTCTCCTCCATGTTAGGATTAACTCTCTCTCTCCTTTTCCTCCCCACACAATCATACACACGCTTGCATTTTGTAAAAGCAGATTGTATCTTTTATTACTCATTACAGATACTAAAAATTACCTAGTTGTTGAAGTAATTTAGGAGTGAAAATTGTTTGTCACCATATTTTTGGCTGATATCATTTGGTGCTATTTATTTTTTTGTAAATGCAATGAAATGTGCAAATTTAAGTGTCTAAAGTATCCAAATTCTTTTTGATGCTACTGTATAAGGGTAGTTTTTATGTAATTTTGTTTGTACAATACCATTAAAAAGTTAAGAATTGTATTAATATTAGTCTTTTTTTTCTTTTCTTTTTTAATTTTTATGAATACTCCTGTTGCTGAAATGAATGCAGTCTTGGTGAGCGGAAGATACCGCTTTCTAAAACATAAGTTCTTAACGACCCCAAACACTATGTATGTTTCAGGAAAAGTGTGTATTTTAGGCGCTATCATCATTTTATTTAAGAAATATTCCTTTTTAATTGTGTTATTGCTTTTCCTATTTCATTTAAATGGTCACGCAGTGTAAAACTTCACAATAGTAAACATAGTATGATAATTATGAGCTTAAAAAATTAGCATGCACAATTAAATAATTTAGTGAAACACTATTTAAAGTAGTTTTGGATTTCTCCTGCAAAGTATTTAACGTCAGCTACCTATAAACATCTTCTTTTACTTTTCCACTGTCAACCTCACTTCTCAACCTCACACTTTGGCTTGTTCTATATCATTTGGTTATTTGACCAGCTCTCTCTCGGTTTCTCTTTCAGCCTGTTTGGGAAACCCTTTGATGGTGGGAAGAGAACAATGGATCATGGCAGTCAGCAGCCACAGACTCAACAGATGCCAGGACCCTTCCCAGGTTATTCCGGACCCCAGGGCCCTTACCCCGGGCAGCACCCCGCCCTGCTACGGCTGAATGAATTGCAGCGGGAGGTCGCCAGCCTGGGCCCACAGGTGTGCTCTTACAGTGGCCTGCAGAACGACAGAGAGTACAAACGACTGGAGCGAGAGCTGACCCGATTGCTGCTGGAGGTGGATAAGGTCAGGACGGGGCTTCACTGAATCCAAAGAAATGTGAAAAGTAAAACCGTGATGACTAACCAGGTTTTGTTTACCAACCCAGGTGGAGACGGAGGGCCGGCCCGAGCTTCAGCAACCCCGGAAGCGTGTGGCGGGAGAGGTTGAGGGTCTGCTTCGGTATCTGGAGGGTAATGCTACTCATCCATCTCGGCTAGCCATTGAGGAGCTGACCCAGGAGGCACAGAACTTGCTGAACGAAGGGGTTGTGGGGCCGTTCCGGGAGGGCCAGGCTCAAGATGCCTTTGAGATTAGTGAGGAAGTGGTGGAGGCGGTGCAGGATGTGGCCATGCGGCTGGCTCAGGTCAAGACGGGTGGGAGCGTACCGCTCAGGAAGGCCCGTTACAAGGCGTTGACAAGGGTCTGTGCCGTACAGGAAATACTGGAGGGTCGCATACGCACTCATACGCTGGCGCTGCCGCTGTCTGATGACACGCATGAGGCCGTGCAGCGCATTAATCAAGTTATGGCGCAGGTGAGTGCTATTGCAACGGACAAGTATCGTGCGGAATTACAAACCTGCATCCTAATCCTGTCGTTCATTTTACACGTGAAGGGGGTGTTTCTTAAAGATACAGCTGGACAAAAACGGATTTCAATTTTCAGGGTTTAATGCTCATGGCAAAACCTAATTCTGTTTTTGAGTTTAAATATTACATTTAAACACTACTGTTCATAAGTTTGGGGTCAGCTGTTTTATTTAATCTTATCTGATTTTATATAAATATAAATAAAATAACTGACCCCAAACTTATGAACTGTATATATATTAAGCATTGATACTTTTATTCAGCAAGGACACATTAAACCGATCCAGTGTATTTCTATTTTACATAAATGTTTTTTTTTTCTATTAAACAATCCTGAAAATGTAAGCTTCCATAGAGTTATTGAGCATCACATTCAGCTTTGATGATAACAATAAATGTTTCTTAAGCAGCAAATCCGCATATTAGACTCTGAAGACTGCAGTAATAATGCTGAAAATTCAGCTTTGTCATCACAGGAATGAATTTCTTTTTCACTATGTATTTAAATGGTAAAATTAGTAATTATAAAGTTGTAATTATATTTTACAATATTACTTTTTTGTAGTTTCTGTTGTGGTGTGTAAACTATTGAACAGTAGCAGTATTTATGACCTCTTTAATCATTTTTGAAAGACTGTTCTGATTTTAGCCAAGAAACAATGTTAACAGTACAGAACCTGAAATGAATTCATCTCATGTAGGTGAGTGGCGCCCGGTGCCAGGAAGTGGCTCTGCTGATGGGTCTGAGTGGGCGCGATAGCTGTGCCCACCTAGCTAGGATCCTCACAGAGCTGTTGGTTGAACTGGACGCCCTGGATGTGTCTAGTAACGCTGCTGTGAGGAACTACAGAAAACAAGTGGTGGAGGAGATCAATGGTCTGCTAAAACATCTTGACCTGGAGGGAGAAGGAGACGACACGCGCAGGTAACGCATCAGCCTCACTTTGAAGGCTGTGCCCTCTGGAGGTCGCCTTTGTTGGCCACGTGTCTCATCGAGGGGGGGTTCATTTTAGAAGAGTAATCATTATAAAACTGACTTCTAGTAAGGCATGAATTGTTGTAAATTCTTTCTTTTGTATAATGTATACTCCGCTAAAATAAGGCAGCGTTAATGTGTATGCAAGCGGCAAATGAGACCTCTGGAGGGCACATCCTTTGAAATTAGACACGACAAATATGTAGCACCAGTGAAATGCTGTGTTATGCTTACTTAAGTGAATCTACTCATTTAAAGATTCAATTTTAATGGGATTGGTATTTACACTACGGGCTTATTTGATAAAAACGATAACCTTGTAAAATGCTTGTGCAACTTTTCTATTTTAATACATTTTGAAATGCGATGCAAATCTTTACTCCACTCTTCAGCCACATGATCCTTTCAGAAATCACTCTAATATGCTGAAGAAAAAATTAACAATATAGAAAACAGTTTTGCTGCTTAATATATTTCTGATGCATTTTGATGAATTGAAAGTTGCAGCATTTATTTGAAAGATTCTTTGTCAAAGTGTCTTTACTATCACAAGTGATTGAATCTTAGTTGAATTGAAGTTTTATATTGAGTTGTATAATACTAGTACAGTAATACCTCGAGATATACGAGCGTCTCTACATACAAGTATTCCAAGATGCGAGCAAACATTCCGGTAGATTTTTTTTTCTAGATACGAGTAAATGTTCGAGATACGAGCACCCGTTCTGACGCCGATACCGACGCATGTTCACTTAACGTGTTCGCTGACTTCTGTACGCGTCATCTGCGAGTGATTTTCTTTCTATTTTGTGTATTATTCTTCATAATAGCGATGAGTTCTAAGAAAGTGAGTAGTAAGGATGGCAGTGAGAAAAAGAAACGCATGAAGACCATGGAAATGAAGCATGAAATTGTGGATAAATATGAGCGTGGTGCCCGCATGAGTGATCTAGCAGCAGGAGCATCAGGAGGAACTGTTGACTGAGGAGCTGATCGAGCTGCAGATGATGAACATACGCAGGTGTTGCAAGAGCTCAGCAGTGGCGAGGAGGAGGGTGAACTGGAGGAAAACATTTCTACTAGTGAAATTAAGGAAGCGATGGCTATGTGGCAGAAGGTTTTTACTTTCATTGAAAAGAAACACCCTGATAAATCGTCTACTGGTCGTGCTTCGGCGCCGATTGACGACACATGCCTTATTTTGAATGGGAGACAGAAACAAATCTCCCTCGAGCGCCAAGTGAAAATATGGGTAGCCAGGCGAAAAAGGGAAGAAAACAAATCGAAAAAAGCAAAACAATAATATAAAATAGAAAAGTAAAAAAACAACAACAGTAAGTTAAGTTCAGTTTACACCACATTTTATTTGATATCACACGAATCCTTATACTCTATACATGTACTATAATTGTGTGTCTAAACAAATAAAAAACATATTTTTTCCCCATTGTTACAGCTCTGGAATGGATGAATTTGTTTTCCTTTATTTCGTATGGAAAAACATGATTCTAGATACGAGCAATTCGCGTTTTTGTGCTCTGCCCTGGAACGGATTATGCTCGTATCTAGGGGTATTACTGTATATTAATATGTAAATTACATAAGTAATTGAGGGTATTTGAAACAGATTTGGAATAAGTAATTGACAAATTTAATTTGTATTATTAGTTACTCTTTCTATTTTGAATTCTAATTTCCAGGTATGATCTAGCAAAGAATGACTCTATTCGTGAAATTGAGGCGATTCGGGGACGTGTCTCAGTGCTGCGGGAGGAAGTGCTCCGACAGGGTGCCACAGGACAGGGGGCGGAGCTGCAAGGTCTACTCACACACCTGGATCAGGTGGACACTGGGCGAAATCCCTGCATCCGGGAGGCACGGCGCAGGGCTGTGTTGGAAGTTCAAGCCCTCATCACCTTCCTAGACCTCTGGGAAGCACTAGGACGTCGTAACCCTGGAGCAGAAGAGCCTCCGCCTCATGCGGCTGTGTGGCGTGTCTTAGCCAGCCTGTGTGAACTCCAGGCTCAGGTGTTGGGCTTCGACGGCAAGAGGGCTGACAAGAGCTACATGGTATTGGAAGAGCTACTGACCAAACAACTACTGGCTCTTGATGCTGTGGACCCTCAAGGGGACGAGGGGACCAAAACTGCCCGTAAGCAAGCTGTTAAACACGCCCAAAACATCCTTAGTTACCTGGATATGAAGACAGATGAGTGGGAGTATTGAGAAGCAGATAAAAGAGACTGCAGTATTACTGAGAAGAATAAGGAGCCGCAAGAAAAAGGCAAAAGCTTTTTTGCCTCGTGTGCGACATCAGGACAAGACACGGCTGTGCCGAGGATACAGGCCATGGGCGGATTTTTTTTAAAACTTGTATATAAAAGACTGTTTTGCCGTGGGCAGCGAGACATTACCCATGATGCACTGCACCTGCTGCTTTTGTTGGTCCATTACTGGTCCCTGAAAACAGCCTTTCTTCTGGCAGAAGGAAATCTGCTTTCTACTGCCATGAAGCATTTGTTTTCATGACATAATCCATGATCTTTTTAGTTGAATCTGTGCTGTTGATTGGTGTGGTGCAAAACCCTGTTCTGCTGCCAAAATCTGCTTCCTGCTTTACCACATGTCTGCGTGGAACAAATTTCAGTCTTTATCACGGTGTGAACACATCAGCTCTTCATTCCTAGTCATTTAGAGCCAAACGGGAGCTCATGATCTCCTGCTATGACCACAATGGGCCGTATCCCATTAATCACATCTAATGGAAAAGGCAGTCCGAGGTTTAATCTCATCTATAAAAATTGCACTTTCACAACTTAAGCTCCTCTCTCTAGTTATTAGCATATAAACAAAAACTGACCCTACACGTGGGATTAAATTGTTGTTGTGGAATCTTTTACATACACGTATCCCACTAAGAAAGATAACATCTATCTTAAAATAGATGAAACCATGAATAAACATTGGTTTGTGATATCAGTTTGAAGATGAAGTGTGGATTTTACTTCACCTTTTTAAAGAAGACTTTAACAAGTGAGAGAAACTGCAAAAACAAAATCCGATTTCTAAACCTTCCTATAGTTTTGCCGTATTTCAGGGGACGGAGGCCAACATTGTAATGAGGCATTGTGTTTGGAGAACATTTGCTTTTGGTATTGATATGGAGGATAAAAATAGAAACTAGTTCACATGTTTCTTGTCTTCTCCATTGCTTTTTTTCCCCTTCTTTTTGTGCTGTTAGGCAACAAGTGCCTGTGCAAGCCACCAGGGAATAGAGCAGGGACTGAAAGAGTGTGTCTGGGATTGTTAAAAAAAAAAAAATTGGTGCATGCTATTTTGGTAGTGAGACTGATCAAAGTGGACAGGGGCGTTCTAGGACATTTTCATTGGAGCGACATGGAAAGACGGCAAGCTATCAAACAAGCACTGAAAAACTGTGCCTATATTCTCACAGTTGAATGAGACCCAAATCTCATGACCGTAGGAACAGCAAAAATCACATTTTATGTAATACATTTTTACCATATTACACATTAAATAAATTGGTTAATTGGAATAAATTGGTTAAAGTGATTCCTTCATGTGACCGTTGCAAATTCAAGTTCTTTTTAATTAGTATTCACTTTCATTCAAATACATTTATGAATTACCGGTATACTATATAAAGTATTACATAGAAAGATGCAAATGTTGTGCCACTTTTAACCATAACAGTTGGACAGTGTTTTTCATTGGCCAGTATAGTTATCTAGAGAGAGAGCAGGTTGATGTTGGATAATACAATCAGGAAATAAAGTACATCAGTATTTTAATATTCTCCTTAGGGAAATTGATTTTGAATAATAACTACTGTGAGCTACTTGGTTAATTGATGGTATATGCTTTTGTCTGCTTTATTTCCGCTCGTTTTTGTTTTTTTATTGGCAGAATTACTGGTAATAAAAAACTACATTACCTGCGATGCTACAGAGAAATCTACATCCTCCACTGACCAGAAAATTGCAACTAAATTGAATTGTAACAAAATAACACAATACTATAATCACTACAATGAAGCACTGGCCACTGTAATAGTCAATTTCCGTACACCGTCAAACTACTTAAATATTTGTATACATATGCATATTTTACAATGAACATAACTTTAACTGAATCATTTAAAAAGATTTCTGCTTCAAATCAAAATGTTGCGATTCACCTTATAGCTGGTTGGTTTGGTTCATGGCTTATAACTCATAAATTTAAAAACTTAAAAAAACAAAAAACAATCTGCATGAGGGAAAACTATTTCCAGAACCAAGGCCATTGAAAATGTAGATGGGCACTGTTGAACTCTATTGAGACAACTCCGAAATTAAACAAGCATTTATGTACACATAACAATCTTAAAACATTTGACAATGAAAATGATGTTGACAAGACTTGGAGGTAACATAAGGGACGGCAAGCTGGGTGTAATCAGTGAAGGATATCGATAGAAAGTGAACCTTTCTTTTGTTTAAAAACAAAAATATATCATTACATTTAAAGAACAGGGGCAGCATGCACAGTTTTGTTGTTTTGGAACAGTTTAGTGAACAATACAATGACTCTCCTAAAGGTCATGTTCACTCTTGAAAAGTCACTTGTTAATTTTTTTACTTATTCGTTGCAGCATTGGCTGTTTAGGTCAATGTTTGATATGGATCACATTTAAAAGATAATGTAAACAACAACAACAACAACAACAACAAACGGATGAAAAATTAATTGGGCACTTTAGCTTGCAGTCTGTTTAAACCCCTCAGAGACTGTTAAGCGTAGGAGTAGCTTGTCTGTGGTTAAAACCACAGGAGTATCCAGTTTTGCTGGGAGCTGACCACAGAGGCCAGGTGATTGGCTGAAAACAAATAATATATTCTGTCATCTATATCATGCTGGGCTATTGAGCCTCTTTTTGCTCATTTCGGCTGTCTGCTGTTAGCAGGTTACAATGGCTTGTTTTGACCTAGAACTGTGACGGCCTTTTGGTGTTTATTTCGGTCGTGTCCCACTTGCTGTGCGGTCACTACCCTCCGTCCACGTCCAATTTACAGGACCATCAGCAGTCATGAAGCAACACCACACTTCTCAACAAAGAAATCAGGTTGTGCTTGGATTAAACCCAAACACTCTTATCTAAGGGCATTCTAGTTGAAACAATGACAGACGCAGGGGCCAAAAGTGAGAGGTGCTGGAAAGGATAGGTTGTGGTCAGAAGCGATTAATCCAGACTGCGTCCCCTGCGGTAGGCAGCACTGAAGAATCCTACATCAGTCAAGGTGAAATACACGCTCCAACAGCACTTTAAAGCAACCTTGCACTAGGCGTTGGCGTTGTTCTGTGCACCTCTTCTAAACCCACGTAGAGATGGCAAAGATGTGAGCTAATATTAGCAATGTCAGTTCTGCACAACTAAACTTTTTGTTTTGTTTTGCTGTTTTAATAGCACAACATGCATTGGCCTCATACACACTGCAGATAAATATGGTAGGCTCTCATTAAATCCGTGTGGTACAAGTAGTTATTAATGCAGTAGTTTTTCCTAATGTCCAGGCTGTAATGGGCTCTTGTTTTCAAGAGATGGATGGAGAACAAAGTGGACATAATACAAGGGTCTGGAGATTAATTTTTCAAAGCTGAAGTCATGATGTATTGGGAGTAATGTGACACACATCCGACAGAAGTGGATTTGGTTTTACCTATCAGTTGTTAACAGCATGGAGACGGATCTGAATGCGAGTTTGCGGGTCTGACGTCGTAATTACCGTCATTTCGGGATAATGACAAGTGACGTTCCTTTCTGAACGGTTTACTTCCGCGGACTGCGAATCAATACTATCAACGGCTAAATGAATCTGCAGCAGTCAGGTGGTTCAAGTAGGAGCTCTCAGACAATTCCCAGATTACAAGTTGTAATTACGAGCTCTATGAGGACAGAAGTTGAAATCTCATAAATGCAATAATTACGACATGCTGTGAATGCGCTGAAATGATTGGAAAAGTCCAGCAAGGGACAGAGAAAAGTCTGCTGTTTCACTAGACGATTGAGTTATGACATTTTGATTATAAATTAGGTAAAAAAAATCTAATAACATAGGAAATTTACATTTTTCGTGCTGACTTTTTAATATGAAAAATAGGATTAAGTGTCTGAGGGTTACAAGACTTGTGGAACATTTAAAAAAAAGTCACAGACTAACAAAGATAGGATATGTCTACTATATGGTTGCCTCAACACTGCATTTCTGTTGATGTCGGATAACTAAAATCCATATGTTAATATTTATAGCCACTCTCCTGACAAAAATGGTTAAGAACAATTAAGTTTAACAGTTGCTATTTGCATTTCTTCAAATTTGGAGTGACTCTTATATTGCTGTTACTTTAGGAGATTCACTCCCAGATTTAAAGGTGGTGTCCATTTACACAGAGTTAATGGTTTATTATAACTCTGCCCATTATTGCTCAGATATTTTATCTTTAGTTCTTCTCTACCTTGCGTATTACTTCTATTTAAACTTCTTGCGAATAGTGACTATTAGATGCAATATAAGATGCTATTTATACATAGTGCAAACTGTATCTGCCACTGTTTTCACTCGGTGTAAATAGCATCTCCTTTTATTCCCAAAACTTTGCAGTGTGTACACGGCCACATTCTTAACACCACATCTACACCAGACACGACAAAAGCAAACCAAACCCATTATAATCTGTGAGGCTGTCTACACTTGTCTAAATTTGAACATGCCTCGTTCTATTTCTGACGTACTCCCAAGTGCTCACGCTAGCTTGACATGAAGAACAAGTGAATTTGCAACGATCGCTTTGTCTTGTCAAGTTCGGTGTAGACGCGGTGTAAGAAAAGACACTATGCTGTTTTAATATGAAGACATTTTACTTTATACAGGTTTTTTTATTTATTTGTGCATTATTTCATTGTCTTATGTTTTAGTGTTAAAGGAAATGTCTATAAACCCATAATATCCTGACAACCCGTAGCATTTCTGTTTTTCTACTGAAGCATATAGTGCCCAGATCTGGAGCTTTAGGTGAGTTCGTAGAGTTTAACAGGGGTATCAATCCATATTCTCGATCTATAAAATGTTATTAGGATTTTCATATTTGTCATATATCCATATTTCATTAGCTGCCAGAGCTTCATCTCTACACAGACTGTCAGATCTGAGTCATACCATCTCCATGGTTATGGTCACAATTCAAATCCATTCTGATTGTTGAATGCCACTCAGTTATTTACAGTTCTTTTGTATGTGGTGAATTAATATTACCTTGATTGTATTAAAAGATGAGCTTTAAGACAGATATTTGACATGAAGACCAAGTTCATTTGTTACAGGGCTCTATTGCTGCATTTAGTGTAATGAGCGAGCATTGCATCTGTCTTTCAATATTTTGTTTATGGCAATTACAGACTTTATCAATTGGGATATGGCTGATGTGAGATGACGAGATGAGATGTTCGGTGTGTGTCCATCACAACATAAAACCCATTACCAGTACCTGCAAGAACGAGAATGTAAAGAAGAATGTCCATCTTTTTTTATACCAAAGTTGATTCTTTGCTGTTTTTACCTTCCACTATCTTTAAAATCACTGAAACTCCATATATAAAATCAAGTTCCCACGTTCGCTTTTGGTTTTCCTTATCTGACTATATGTCTGGAAGAATGTGTTGTTGTGGTGACCTGTGAGATTGTTTAAATGTGTCACGCTAGTTATGATGTTCGACGCATTGTGTATATTGTCTGGTTTATGCTTGTTTAAAAAAAGCAACATTGAGTTCAAACTGCTGTGTGAATGCTTTGGTCAGCGGAGTTGTTCGATTTTTACATGTCTAAAATGCTAAATAAAAGATGGTGATCTGGAAATAACTTATGTTTGTGGCAAGCTATTAATTATGGCCTGGGATCTTTCAAACTGTTTCCATGGTAACCCCTCGCTGCGCTTACAAAATAGGTGTTCAGAAAAAGAACCAGGTTTTCCTGAAACGCAGAGCATAGAAAATATCCCTGCACATTTAGTTTGCTAAATAAATCTGCCTGAACTGATATAGTTATTAATATACCGGGCTGTGTTGCTTTAAGTGCTTTATGCAAGCGGGTACAGGAGACATATTTAGATATATACGGTAGTTCATATATAAGAAGAGATGCGATTAATTTATCATCAAAAATAAAAACTAATATTTAAAAAATATTATTATATTAATCCATCAGAAATCATTCTAATGTGATGATTTGCTGCTCAAGAAACATTTCTTTATTATCCGTGAAGAAACCAATTGTGCTGCTTAATGTTTAAACACATCAATTCTTAGTTTTAAATATAAATATTTTACTCACTTTTGATGAATTAAAGCGTCTTAATACATAGTTGATATATAATATACTTGTGTGCAGTATAAAACTAGAAAAGCAAAAAATGCATTTTAATATACAAATTTTTTAAAGTGCTTCATATTACTGTCTACATATTATTTGACCTAATATCAGTGCCATAATTACAGTATAAACAAAATAAATGCTTACAAGCGAAATAAATGAATCTTGTTAGTTATTACAGTGACCACCAGATGGCATTATGTGATTAATGTGAATGGTAATGTTGTCAAAAACTGTCCACGTATCTGTTTCTGGGGGAAAATGCTGAATGGTTTGATGGTCTGTTAATTCACTGATTGCAATGAAAGGTAACATTAAAGTCATTTAAAGTACAACAAAGAGACTTAATAACTGAAAAATAATATTAGACAGAAACTTAACACCTTTAGTGGTGTTCAGTACAGTCATTGTACTGTATTATCAGTATACTGTATGTATATAGTACAGTATATCACGTGTCTCTGTTTTTACACATCAATTGCAGAAGTGAAACAGACATGACTTAAACCCTTGAGCTGCTCATCACGTGTGTTGACTGGCCCAGTTTAACCCTAATGTGTGTTTGCACCCCCCACTCAAGCTGTTACACCTGATCTTTCTGCCTTCTCCTGTAATCTGTGTGATAGTCACATGTGAGGGCCATTATGGGTTATGTAACTCTATTCCCATTAGATTCAGATCACACTTTCGCATACATGCATGTTTGCCCTGATTTTACGCCTGGCTTCTCACTTTCCTCTCTTATAAAGCTCATTGTAATAAGAAAAGAACTTAAACTGAACAAAATCACTATAAATCAAACCAACCTTATCTATCTAACATCAGTCTGTCTGTCCATCTATCAATCTATCTATCCATCCAATCTATCTATCTATCCATCCATCAATCTATTATCAGTCTGTCCATCCATCATCTACAAAACTATCCATCTATCTATCCATCCACCCATCCATCCATCTATCATCAGTCTGTCTGTCTGTCCATCCATCCATCTACAAATCTATCTATCCATCAATCTATTATCAGTTTGTCCATCATCCATCCATCTATCTAACTATCAGTTGATCTGTCGTTTTATCATCAGTCTGTCCGTTCGTCTGTCCATCCATCTATCTATTTATTTGTCTGTCTGTCAGTCAATCTGTCTTTTTATCATCAGTCTGTCTGTCTGTCTGTCCATCCATTCATCCATATATTGATCATCACTCTATCTATCTAGCTATCATCAGTCTGTCCATCCATCTATCTATTTATCTGTCTGTCTGTCAGTCAATCTGTCTTTTTATCATCAGTCTGTCTGTCCATCCATTCATCCATATATTGATCATCACTCTATCTATCTAGCTATCATCAGTCTGTCCATCCATCTATTCGTCCATTCACCCATCTATCACCAAATGTTTTCTCATTGGCCTGCAGTGATCTAATGCAGTCTGAAACTGTCTGATCTGTTTTCTTAGAGCTCTATTGAGGTCTAATGTCTAATATAGAACATAACTTCAGACTTTAAACCCTAACCCAACAAACACCTATTATTGGGCAAGGTGGCAACACATAATAATATGGGTTATGATCACTGTAACAAGCAGGCCGGGGCCAAGAGACGTGAGAGAGCGTATCGCAGATTTCAAGAGCTACAGGAGCATAAAAGCAAGTGTGATGAGAAGGACGAGAGAGGACCAGGTCTGGACATTATGTTTTATTTATGTGTCGTCTGTGAGGCTGCTGCTTTTACTTTTGTTTTGTGTTTATTTGGCCGGTTCCCGTCTCATTCGTCCCATAGCAGCATATCTTGTTACAATCATTTAACCTAATAATTTGTTTAGTTTAAAAAAAAAATAGCTAAATATGTTACAGACTCTGCAGGATGTATACAAACTTAGAAGCATAGATGAAAGTCATCAAATCATATCCTTAGCTATTGTGGAATTGGGATTTGTCAAGGGTTTCCTTAAAAAGTGACATTATGCCTCTGTGTAGGGTAGACCAATGCTTCTGGAACGCAAATGTAGGTTATGATGACCTAAACAACGAACACTAAAAATGCTGCAAAAGCTTTCTGTGAGAAATCCCTGCTCACTCAAGGTCAGTGCACAACCACAAGATAAGACAAACTAAATGTCGCCGTTTTGTTCCATAATTAATGATTTTGTATCACAATTATTAAAGGAAGTGTTGCAGTGCAATGAAACATGCATTTGCTCAATCAGCCGTTGAATGGGACATTAGATGGGATCTGGCCAGCAGATAAACAACAGCTGGATATTCCCCACAGGTCTTTGAGTGCATTCACACACTCAACACATGGCCTGTAACACTCAACAGACAAAAAGCAAGATAAAACTATGGATGGAAAGCCACGAACATGTATAAATGTTCATAGAAAATTAAAAGCGTTTTTTTTTAAGGAAATTAAGTTTTGTTATGAATGATGTGTTACACAACTAGTTTACTACAGGTGTCCTCAAATACCTTTGTAAAGCCAATAAATACTATATAATCAGCTTTGTTCTTTTGTTTCCACAGAACAACCAATGGATTTCTGAAGTAATTTGAACATTTCAGAGGCTAGATTGAATTACAGTACCAGCATTACATGCACATTATTTCTATGACCTTTCTATGTGAAATTGTATTGTTTGACTGCACTGTCTGTGTGTGTGTGTGTGTGTGTGTTTATTTCTTAATTTTTTGAAAGATTTGGTGTCAATGATGCTCGATAGCTTTTTCTTATTCCTTAATCATTTGCATTGTGACCAATTTAATCTCTCTTATTACTCCAAATGTAGTCTTTTATATTACAAAAAGCTATTATGCGTCTTCAGAAGAGTTGTGGACTCAACAGCAACAACAGAATTATTATTTTTTTTATGCATAAATCGATCATTAAACTGAACAAGATGAGTGTAGGTAAGAATAAACACATAAATCATTTACACAATATTTTCTGCTTGTGTTTCATGCAGTGAAAGTGAATGGCACTATGCTTTTTTCGTGCCATAGACAAAAAGTCAAAGAGGTTTGAAAATTCATACGGATGAGGAAAGGATTTTTTTAATCACGTTAATAACATTACCAACAGTAAATTGTGAATCCTATACAGTGATCTTGGCATATGCTGAAATACAAGACTGAACAGGAATGAAAACCTCTTGTACGGTAGACCTGAAAATCAATAATCAAAATCAAAATCGATCAACCAGAAAAGACGAAAAAAGAAACCTGGCATAAGTTTCTGACTCGTAATTTACCTTAAATGTCCCTTGTGATTATTCTATTTATATTGATTGCGTTTTATGTTGCAAAGCAGTAGATGAGCCGTGAAAGTTGCAAAATTTCAATAAAATTATGTTAGCAATCAGTCTTGGGAAGGTTATGGAAATGTAATAGGTTACAGATTACAAGTTAACCTAATTAAATTATTATGTTTCTAAATGTATAACAAATGTTTTCAACTGTTAATAATTTTAAAGCATTTAAATCAGGCAGGGCTAACCTTACAGTCAGACTTTCAAAAGATCTCATCACTTGAATTAAGATTATAATAATAATTCAATTTTAAAGCACAGCCACCACAAAATCAGATTTTAGCACCAATTTTTACTTAGAGATCGTTCTGAGGTTAAATACAGATTTAAAATCAAAAGAAATAGTTTAATAGCTCTGATATTAATAGCTTTTACATCACTCGCCGTGATGGCAAGTCTCAGACAGGTTGTAGCCTAAAGCTTTAATTGTAATTGGCAGGGATTGTGCGCTGAAAATTCAAACAAGAGAGCCAATCAAAAGCATCATTAATCACGCATTAAAATCTATCTGTAATATGTACTAAAATCTTATTTTGTATGTGGTTCCATTTGTTTTATTATAATAGAAGTTAATGGTAACCATAGAAGTAAACAGTAAGAAAATAAATAGAACTTCAAATCTGGTTCCTGGAGACACCCAAAGCCGTTCCAAGCAATGCTTCACATAAGAGTTCCTGGATGGTTCCTCAGAGAACCGCCACTTTCTATTGGGAGCCTACGGTTTCTACAGACTCTTCCGCCAGTGTGGCAAAATGAGGAACACCAAAAAGTTCCTCCAGGATCTTTACAGCGTATATTTCCATTGGCTTATTTCCCACACTTGTCCATTAGAGAGCAGCCTCTTCTAAGCCATCACAGTCAGCGCAAGCACATCTTTAAAAACATGAGGACATTTTCCAGTGTGTAATGGACATTAAGCAGGGGGAGAGTGGAATGTGGCACACCCTCAAATTCAATTCAGCTCAGGATAAAAAAAACACGATTAAAACAAACACCCTACACAGAAAACTAACAAACAGGGACAAGCTAAAGTGTGATCCAGGCCAAACATGCTTTACAACGGGATGTCTGTCCCAAGCTGCTGTTTATTAGTCATCAGCAAGAGAGATGCAAATAACAAACCACCTTAAAACACACTCAGATCAACAGAATATAAAGTGTTTACTGCCTACTACAGTACTGAGGTGTGTTACACTAAATATCCTTCATTTTGTGGTGTGAAAGGGTACACTGAATGACTTCTTGTCAAATGGCCCATGATTCAAAGCACAGGACATTCATCCCAATATTCCAGACCTTAAAAAAATCAGCATTAAACGGAAGTCTTTTCTTCCTTATTGTGACGCATATCTGAGTGAAACCGCTTCTGAAATAAGAAAACAATGTAGGGCGGGACTTCATTTTGTCCATTGGGAATTGATTTGCTATTGTTGTCCCACCCTAAAACCAAAAAACGTTTCAAAAACTTTACATTAGGAAGTTACAATATCCCCCGGTTTCACAGATAAGGCTTAAACTAGTTTAAGACTAAAATGCCTGTTTTTAACTGAAAGCAACTTGCACTGGCATATCTTAAAACATATCAGTGCCATTGTTTTGTCTCAAGATGCACATCAGTGATGTTTTTTAATTTCTAAGGCATGTTTATTAAAGCTACTTAAATGTCCTAAGTGAACTAAGGCCTAATCCTGGCTTAGTCTAAGCCTTGTCTGTGAATCCGGGCCTAGGTGTTTCAGACAGGTGCGTTCACATTTATAAGTGCTCTGTGAGATTTCGCTGGCAAAATCCAATTTAACACACCTGCGTGTTTGGGTGTTTTGTGCAGATTTCACTCAGGTTCAAACTAGTGACGAACAGAAGCCCGTTTCCATCACATGAAAAGCATGTGTAAACTGCACACAGTTTAAACTCACACCCCAAAGGTTCTTATCCAGTTACTTATTAGAAGTAGTGGCAAACGTCATACCTGCACTGCTCTATTGATTTTTTATAACATATGATTGTGACACTGTAACAGTAAAACAGGAACAGCAGGTTTTTCTGTTCTAATGTACTTTGGCCAGCAACCGGTATACGTGCACCTCTGCACACGTCTCACATCAGACTTCATTCTGAGCCATTAAAAGCATGTTTATTGCATTTCTCCTTACGCTTTTTTTTTATGACGCACCAGGCTTTTAAAATGTTTTTTATATGGCAGTGAGTCGGTTTGTGGTTGTGCTTTTCGTCACCTCAAAATGAGTTTTTATTTTTTGTTAGACTGAGATCATAAATCATCAAAAGGTCCAAGTTCACATTGGTTATTGGTACGCTCTTATCTGGTTTGCTCAAAAACACTTATGATAACCTATCTGTGCTAGCTGTAATTTTTAACAGAATAGCTCGTAACTAAACGGCAAAACAGAGAAGCATAGTCACTGTCTGACAAGTGTTACTTGGTGTTGATGAATGTGCCAATTATTTTAAGTCCATATGGTTCATAGACACATGAGCATGACTACTCAAACTAAAACTGAAGAACTAAACTGGGAACTAAAACTGTCTCAATGTGGAACTTACACAAACAGGAAGAGATCGACAGAAGAGACCGTATGTAAAACAACTACAAAAACCTGCCAATAGTGATTTTATCTGAAATAGATGATATACCACTATACTGCATCAGTATGAAAACTGCACAACTTTTGATTTTATTACATTATTCAGTCTGTTTGGGTAGGAGACTATCAGCTTGGCACATCTTGACTTGGGAATATTTTCCCACTCTTCTTTGCAAATAGTTAAACTTAAATACAACTTTTCACCTTCACCTTCACTAAAGCCCCAGTTCTGGCTGAAGAAACGCTTCCGCCACCATCATGCTTCGCTGTGGGTGTGTTGTTGCTTGTGTGCTGTGTTTGCACCAAACAGACATTTTACAATTTTTACAAAACGTTTAATCCTGGCCTCATCTAACTATAAATCTTTCTGCATGGTTTTGTGAGACTGGATATACAGTAATACCTTGAGTAAAATATGAGAGTGAGATGGATGATGGGTCTGCGCGAGATTGTTGCCCGAGGGGGGGGGGCGGTTGGGGGTGCGGAGACTGTTCAAAAGTCTCCATAGTCACATCGCGAATGCGCTCCGCGGCCCGGTACCATTTCATCGACGGACCGGTCCGCGAAATCGCTCCGCGGACCGGGGGTTGGGGACCACTGCTATAGAGAGAGAGACACACACAGGAAATTATAGTATATAAGGATTCCTGTGATATAACTAAAATGTGGTTTTAATTATGAGTCCTTACCTTCGAGACAGACGATACAGTAGCGGCTAATGGCGGCATGTGCGGAGGAAGGAGGAGGAGGAGGGATAATGTAAATTATCCAAACAATAATACAGAAGTGTAGTGTTTCTTCCCGTGTATTGGATACACTACATATATATTCAGAACCTTATATGTATTATTATTGAACACACATAACTCGTGCTGCTCCCAGCATAATACTCCTGAATCACTCGTCGCCCACAGTAACCACCATTGTAAAACCAAGGTGGCCCTCTAGTGGAGATCACATGCAATTACAATTTGTCTGTAAGCTGCGCGTATCTCAATGCAAAAATGTTCATATCTCAGAACACTCGTATGTCGGGACGCTCGTATCTCAAGGTATTACTGTATGTTTTTCTAAAGTTTAGCCAGGTTTGGGTGTTTTGGGATTTAATTGTTGTAGCCCTCATCTTTAAACCATAGTTCTCTTTTCATCTGCCAATTTGGGATATTGCATAAAAAAAGTGCTTGATAGAAATGCAAAGATGCATATAAAAACCTTATTTGCTCATTTGAGGCAGAACAACTGATTATGTGATAAAAAGATGGGCACACAATAAGATAGAATCACATTTACACAATAAATCTCTTGATGCGCAACAAAGAAACTCACGTGACTTCGCCTCAATAGTGGCCGTTATTGAATAACTGGACTAACCAGTGGATCAACTCATTGCATGGCATCTCAAATGTTGGTTTTGAGCCAAAGTCTGCCATCAAAATGATTTGGGATAATGAATTCCCACTCACTCTCTTCCAAGCACCAGGCTTCCAGACATTTATGAAATATATGATGTAGTATAAAAGACCCACAGTTTCTTCCCCAATTACAGCATCATCCATTTATTTGACATGTATTTTGCACCAATTTCCCAGGAAGTGACCATTTTGTAACTTTGGATGGAAACATAGAAACTGAGATCCTGTTGATGCTTCGTAAGCTCTTTATGGCCCATGGCTCTTGTGGTAACCAGCAACCAAAAAGATGTCTGAAAAACCAGTCACTTCAGGTGAAGACGTATACAATATTTCACATTCTGAACACGGCCACATACCCAATCATAAAAGGACATGTACACTTATGTTATTTTAAGCTTTGTTTTGCATATTTTTTCCCTTAAATATTTTTAATAAGTCACTTTTTGTATCAGCTTAACTAAAAATCCAAGAAATATAACCAGACAATCCATGAAGAAACTGTGGGTCAGTGGGAATGCTGAGAATAACTGACTGACCTTTTATTGACATGATGATTGTTCATCCTCCCTGTCTGAACTGTAAATGAAATACGATTGGGATTTGCACAGATTTCTCAACGATAAATGAGTCAGAATAGGGAGGAATATAAATGAATTGCGATTTGTTTTCAGACTCTACATTCAATTATTATTAACTGAAAGGAGCACACGAGGAGCAAGGCAGAACTCGGATCTGCATCGAAATTCTCAGGGCAGATTAAAAAAAATCGGAATGGTCCGTATTATCTCTGAATGTATCTTTGCAAAAATTCACATTAAACAATGTAAATCAAAAATGACATTGAGCTATGAAGCTTTTGACCTATAAATAATACAACTGAAAATCAAAGACAGGAGAAAAATTTTGGAGAAAAATGCCTAAATAGTTCACCCAAAAATATAAAAACTGTCATAATATACTCAAACTCCAATTTTTCCGTGGAAAAATATTTAGCAGAATATAAAAACTTTCTAATCAGTAAACGATTATCAACATTTTCTTTTCTGAATGAACTATTCCTTTGAATTTAAAAGAGATGCATGGGGGGAAAAAAAGTGTATCATAGTACACTCAATAGCACTATAGTAAATATTAGGGTGAAACGGCAAAATATAAAAGGAAACTAGAAAGGAGCTAGAAATGACTTGAACCAACCACTTAAAGATAGGTGTTAGACCCGTGATAACATTTACATTACATGGTTCGAGCGACTCAATTCCGATTTTTCCTCCCATTGTGCCACATATTGGATGTGATCCATGAATATGCAAGCAGAGAAAAAGCACATGCCAATATCGGTTTCAGGGCTCATTCATATGTGGGAATACATTTAATATGAATCAGATTTGTGTCTGCCATGTAAACGGGCAGATTGCATATTCCCATGAAGGAGATATATCATACATGATTGGTGGCAAATGACGTCAATTCAGATGGACACCTACTGCGATCAAATGACTCAATGGTGCAACGACTCAATGGTGCAACGGAGGACGAAAGGCTCAACCCAATGTTTTGTCAATGTTTTGCTGACCTTTAAAGATGGTGCGGAAAGCAAAAGCTGAACAACAAACTTTTCACGGATATAAGAACGGCTTTTCTAACCTGGAGACACGACTTGGCTAATGTTTTCATAATAACTGTGCCAAGAATGTGCCAGTCTCATTATGTTGTAATTTTTGTTAACAATTGAAGCAAGTTGCAGACATGTTATAGCACTCCATAGGAAAATCATAGAATGCACACTGTAGGTAACTTTAACCTGAAGTTTTGAGTAATTCTCCCAGACATTTACTCAGTGAGACATATAGCAGTATTTTTACTATTAATAACTTCAATCGTGGAAAAACATCATCCTGCTTCCTTTTTACAGAACAATGCGCTCCCTGTGAGCTCACGATATCCACCAAGGTCACATGGATCAAACACACACACTTATACACACTTTTTTTCCTGTCAATGTAGAAACCTTCCATTGGCTGCTATTGTTTTCTGAGATGATGATCTTTTCTAAAATATTCACATTATTCAAAATGTATATATATGTGTGTGTGTGTGTGTTATACTCCCTAAAAAAGTAACTAATTGTATTAATTAGTTACTTTTTATGGAAAGTAAGGCAATACGTTACTTTTTCCTCATCCAAAAGTTCTATTTTTGGCAACAGTAAAGGCCTTTTCATGCTAAACATGAAATAAATAAGCCTCAGGCTGAAGAAAATGCAAATTCACATCTGTAGAATAGAGGGCGCAGCTCAAACAAAGCTTTCAGCTATGCTCCTATTCCAGAAAGTTCTACACTCTTAAACACAAACATTATATTTAACTAAAGTGAGCAAACTAAGCCGTTTTTATCCATCTTGATGAATAGGGAATCTGTTTTTTACTCTAGAACTACAGTACTCATCATGTTTACACAGCGCACACCACGACTCTGCACTCGATATCTTTCAATGTGGGAACGTGAGAGCTTAAGTAACATTCATCACTTTAAAAAAAAAAAGTATCGCAGTATAACTTTAAAAGTAATCGAATTACAATTTGCATTACTTGTAATGCATTACCCCAACACTTACAGCGAGGCGGTACTAACTGCTAAACTGAGCTTGTGTAAGTGTTTTAATGCTCCAAAGTATCATCTGCACAAGCTCTTTTGCTCACGTTGCTGTGCATCAGCTCATGACTGCCGCTTTTCTCCTCCCTGCTCCTAGATTAATGGCTCTGAACTTTAAGATCTGAGAGTGAAGAGTGGATGAGAGAGAGAGATACTTATATAGAGAATGTGCTAGAAAGGGCGGATGGGTATTTATAGCTCACAAGCACCTTTGTGTGTTAAGAATAGCTGCCAGTCTCTGTGCTTAAAAGTATAATAAAGCTTAAAGGTTTTAAAAGTAAGACGGTAGTGGGGCGATACTCAGTTATTTTTTGATAATGCACACTGAAAGAAATGAATACTTTTTGGCTATGCCTTAATTTAAGGTGTCCATGCTTCAGTGTAATTATACATTTGAGAACTGAGTAATATTAAGGATCAACTTTACTATAGTGTTAGGAATAGGGTTTGGATTGGAGTTAGTTGCATGTAATTAGGCATAATTTACTGTTATTACTATAGTAAGTGCATGCAACTGAAAACAGTGTTACTTACTTTTACTCAATTACATTAAATTGGTGTCGGTAAAGAAAATTATATCACCACAATTCCTCATTAAAGACTTCTGTAAAAGTATTTCTACATAGAAATTAAGCAGCACAGTTTCAACATTGACAAGAAATGTTTCTTGAGAAGGATTTGATGTTATTTAATTGGTAATGGGTTATGTGATGGCTTTTGGATTTGCTCTAATTGATTCTATTATCAAATCTGTCCCCTGCAATATTATTTGTCTTGCTATTATTTATCAGAGAACTATTGCACACTTTATGCCCTCCACATCATTATCCTTATTACCAGGAGCAGGGGCAATTCTAGGATTTCATTTTAGGGGAGCTCAGCCCACAATGAGGGTATGATTAAAAAATATATTGTTTGACTATTAGGGTAGGGCTGTATACCAACCTTACTCCAAATCACTATTCCACTGGATTACACATATGGGAGTACTGCCTGAACAAATACCAGTCTGCATGATTCATTCTTCACTGTACAAACAAACATTTCCTATACAAACCAAATGGACCTGTTTGCAAACCAAAGACTATCCATGTTCAATTCTCACCTGACTGCTGCTTACTCGCACATCTACTCCCAAGTGACAAGAACACCTTTTGTATATCCATCTATAATGAAATAGGAAAGTAAAAATTTTCAAAAAGTTATACAATTCATTTTAGCCACATGAACAATTGGTTCCACTGAAAATTGATTTCATTTCAAATCATTTTATCTTAACTAGCTAATATTCACTAAGAATATAGACAAATCTTGTACTAATTATAATATGATTAATCTGTTCTATATTAAATCATTTCATTTTCATAAAAAATAACATGACTCTATTTACTACTTCTATAATTCAGTGACATCAACAATCACAAATCCCTTTACTCCAAAGCTAATAAGTGTCACAATCTACTCAATTTAATACAAAACTACATTTAATAATAATAAAAACAAATTCTCTCTCTCTCTGATGTGCATTTTAAATGAGTGCACTGACACTGATGTGTATCTTTAATCATTTCTGCTCATGACTGTATGGTAATATAATACCACAATAATGTTTTAAATAAAAAAATTCACATGAAAATAGCATCATGATCATTTTCTAAAGTATGCATTCATGGGTGTTAATTGCTCCATTTTCTCTGGCAGAAAACGACTCGAGGGATGAACTCTTGTTACAGTGGATGGGAAACAGTCCTACACTGTTCCAGCAACATTATGTAAACCACATTTATGACAAAGATCTGGACAGACACAGATGTCAATCTACTGTATCAACAAATGCACCCTGCCCTCAGTTTCTGACGTTCGCTCTGCTCGGCGCTGCAGTGCAATGCACCGAATAAACATAGATAAAACCATTTCATGCGAGTTTTAAAGGGGACTGAAGTCACAAATTAGAGTACAAATTACAGATATAATCACATTTTTTAGGGGGGGCTGGGTAGAAGCTTCAGGCTGAAAAAGGTCCTAGTGACACCCATGACCCCGAGTCTGTTTCAGTAACCGACAACCGAGGCCTTGCTGGCAAGCTGATTAAGGTATGAGGATTTGTAGGCACTAAGAGTTGCTATTCTAGAGTCCTGTACTGCGGTTTAGACCATCAGTTGTGAGGGGGAATCCACTCTGTTCTTATTCCTCACTGTATGCGGTCAATAGAAAGCTGATGGCTTAAACGCAACACACCCATCCTGCTGTTACATCATCAAATCTCCATCCCCCACATATGGATGCAATACATAAACAGATACGGGAAGAGGGGCCTTGTCTTTACAACTGATCTCCAGCATTACATAACCACAAACCCTCACACATTAACAGAACATTTAGAGAATCACACAGGTCTAAACATGCATTTCTGTATACAATATGTATACAGAATGCAGTTGCAAATTTTCTGTATTCATATAACACTGATCTACAAGTATTACCGTAAGTACACAGAGCACACTCTTTACTTTGGATGGTGGTAATCAGACAAATTTTTAGCAGTGTATAGTATATCAGATCATGTATAGTATCCTTTTTCAAACTCACATTATGACCATCTCTGACTATACAATCGCAAAAAAAAATTGTTTTTTTAAAAGCACAAAAGGTTTATAACGCTGAGCAAGAGAGAGATTAATAAATAAATAAATTCACTTTATACAGCATCCCCTGAAGGCATCAGATTGCAGAGGGATGACCTTTTATGGAGTTGTGGATAGAGCTCTTAGCAGTTTGCTTCAAATATAACATTTACCAGATGTTAGCGCATTAGTTCTTCTTCAGTATCTTATCACTCCACATTGAAAAAACAAACTGAAGAAAAGTGTAATAGCACAAGTGGTGAGAATCTGCGGAGCTCAAATGAAAACACATAAAACTCGCACTAAAAACTTTACATGATGTTGTCTGATCTAAATTTGATAATGACACCTATACGTCACGGTCAGCAAACATTTCCAAGCCCCTCCGTTGTTTTGACTCCTGAGAAGTCATTTGTACTTGCATACAGCAGCTGACAGTCATACAAAACTACCACAGCACGAGTAAGAAACACAAAAACTAAGATGTTTTTTTTCTCCCCATTCCAAATATAATTTATTGTAGTAAAACCAAAAATCTATTTGGTTTATTAAAAAAAAAGAAAAAAAAAAGAAAAAAAAAGGACACAAATAAAAATATGAACATCACTCTGTACTGAACGGAACATTAATGTAAAAGCCCATCTATCTATTAACCAATCTTTTATATCTAAACACCACATAAGTGCCCAATCCGGTCCCTACAGATCTAACTACATGCAGAGTTCAGATCCAAACACCTCACATGTCTGTATCATCAAAAGTTCTCCTGTAGATATTAATTAACTTCAGCTGAACTTTGCAGAAAGGAAGATCTCCAGGTACAGGACTGGGCACCCCAGATACAGGTGACGTCCTTGCATGACATTTAGCAAGCCTGCGTTACTCAAACTCCTCAACAGCCTCGTCTGCGGTCAGCTTCAGCTATGCTTCTAGTCACGTGGTTTTGTTGCAAATGTGAGGTATCCAGTGTGTACTGCCATTTCTCTCGGGGGGGTGGCAGTCCTGCAGATTACAGAGGTGTTCCCAGTGTTTGGGACTTCTTCTTGACTAAGATCCGATGCCATCTGTGTGCTGTTAGTACCGCCCTCCTCTGGTCCAAAGTCTGGTAAGGGCAGCGTGACAGAACGAACGTCATGCACGCGCAGCAGAACCTCCAGCGTGCAGATCTCCTCAAAGCCATGGTTCAGTAAAGCCTCACAAGTCCTCTGGACCTGTTCTATACATGGTGAGAAGGAACAGACACGGCCTCCTGAAGATAAGTTAAAAAGAAACACAGTGAGCTTTTTTGTTGTATTATTAGCATTCATACTAAAAGTACACATCTATGGTTCTATGAAGAAACTTTAACATCCATGGAAATGTTTCAATGTATAAGAGAATCTGTATACTGGAAAAACGGTCCTTTAGATTATAAAATGTTCTTTATACCAAATCAAAGTTTACTTAATTTAATATCACAAAAACCCACAAACCTTAGAAAGTTTCATGTTTGTGCAGTGTCTGCACTATTTCACTCCTGAAGTTATGAGACAAAACAGTCTAGTATAAATTAGAGTTGCATGTAACTCTTAACTCACACAAGTGTTTGACAACACACACACACACGTTGTTGTTGTCTCTTCCATTTCTTTTGCAAGTGTAAAACAATGGACTGGGACAGTTGTTGCTAAGTTGCGGACAAACAAAAATTGCGGACAAACTAAAATTTAAATGCATTTTTTTCAACAATTTTTGCGGCTGATTTAGTCAACTGACGCTGCACTAGTAAACCACATCCGGCATGACCCATGGTCTCCTGAGACTGGAGGATGCCTCTCAATCTATTAGAAATTTCTTTTATATAAATTACATTTGGATCTTCAAGTTTGCATCTGTTTTTTTTTAATCACACGATTAAGCAGATCCACAAGTCTCCAACACTCTGTGCAGTCATAAATAGCTATTTATAAGTTATTAAATTAATCTCCTTGTTTGACAGCAAATAGCATTACTCAAATACAAGAAAAGTTCACACTTTGGTTGTCAAATCAAACCTGAAACTTGAAATGGGCAACCAGGAACAGGACATTTTTTGTTTTCAGTTCTTTTATAAGAAAAGTCCATTAGACCTGGACCATGTTTCACAGTGGCAGTAACTATTGTTGTAAACTGAGGGGCAGATGAAGAATGTGATTTTTTTTACACATTTACTGCATTAATTTCAGTCTGCAAAATCCTGTGTAGTGGATGTAAAGCTGAAGTCGTCACTAGAGGCATTGAACAGAACTGCAGAGCAGGCGACTCCTACACAACTGCCACTGTTGGTAGCACTGCCCCAAATTACAATTGGCTGAGCCCAAAGTTACGTCACACCTTATTCAGGTTATTCAACACTCAAATAAAGCAACGTTTTAAGTTCTGTTGGTGCAAATTTCATGCAGGCCTGTTGAGAATAATCAGGAAGTTATATAGAATATAGAATATGGTTCCTCACCGGCCTTACTGGAAGCAACCAATAACTCACAGTTAGAGAGTGGTCTTCTTGCCTTACTGTTAAACAGTATCATAACAACATGATAAATGGAGGAAAGGTGGTTAAGTGTTTGAATCAGCAATTCTTTTCTAGTCCTTTGCCATCTTTCTCCACTAACACGATTGGAGGGAATTTGGGCTAAAGGTGGTATTACTAACAAGCATAAAAATAGCCACTGCTGATCAAGTAAGAAGATAGACAGGGTGCTGTGAGGAGAGGATAATGAGGAAGGGAACTTAATGGGTGTAGTTTGCTCTTTGAATCAGTCTTTAGATTCAATCCAATCACTTTCAATTAACCCAGTATGACCCCATCCGTCACTCTCACCATTCATTATAGAACTATAATGAATGGGAATCACTGTAGGACTGTCTCGCTCTCGAGTCTAACAATTCTCAGAGGAGATGCATCAGACAAAGATCCAAAGTCACTTCATAAATGGATTAACACAATCCAATGGAGCCTAATCAAAATAAAGCCTCTTATAGCTTAAATATCAACTCTGTCAATGATGTTTTCCCCCAAACACTTTCAGCAGAAACTCTTCAGCCGATTCAAAAGATTTCACTGGTCATGTCAATCACAGTTCTGTGCGTGTGCTCCACTTATCCGAGGAAGTAATGGCACCAGATGACGTCAAGCCAGTGTGACGCTCTGGGCAATGTTCTGCTGTGAAACCCTGGGTCTAGTCATTCATATGGATGCAAATTTGCCACCTACCTCAATATTGTTGCAGACCAGGGAAGCTACTACTGTATTTATTAATACATTTGTGTATTATTAGTGCCTAATAATAGCGCACATTTATCTAGGTTAATGCTACAGTTGCTACTACTTGCATGTTTCAAATTCGTAATCCAAATTTGAGGTCGATGGATGATAGGGGAATACCACAAGAACCCAGCGTTAACGATCCATGTAAAACTCTGGAATTTTATATCAGATGAATTTTAGTGAATGATATTGATTGGAAAACCTTTTCCATCATATATTTATTAACATTATTTTCATTGGTCATACATCTCCTAGCAACAAAGTGCATGTCCCCGCATAAGTTTGTTTAGGACAACTTGAAAGTGTGGTAAAGTGTGATCCTCAGTTGGTTTGTGTTTGATAGCCAGTTTTTCCTTTACAATGTCGTCAAGTATATGAGAGAGAGAGAGAGAGAGAGAGAGAGAGAGAGAGAGAATGTGATTGTGCAATTCCATTGACAAATAAGGCCTTTGCATGAAAACGCATAAACAGAGACATCAGGTCTCCTGGCAACCAGGCTCAACGGGTCTCCTGGCAACATGAGCCTGGGTTTAGAAATGAGTCACGCTAAAAGCTCGGATTCCCTGAGCACTTCAACCAGAGGACAAGACTGAAAGGCCAAAAATGAAAAGAAATAAAGAAACAGACAGGGAAAAGAATCTGCTCAAATCACTACACACTCTGCTTGTTGCATCATAAAAATACAATGAGCATGTTGTGAAAACATGTTAGGGCAACTTGCTTGGAGTTAGCCAAAGTTAAAGCCATGCTAAAGCTGCACTGCACTGAAAACTCCTGACAAACTCCTGCACAAGATAGTCAATTTGCCAGAAGAAGCCAGCAAAAAGAGGCCAGAAAATGTATGAGAATTCCAGAGCCTTGCCCATATTCACTCAAGTCTCACCGCCTGCCCCTTTATGGTCATTACCCTGCCAGCAAAAACATCTTACATGTGTGTATATTACAAATCAGAGTCACTAAGAGGGGGTGTAACGAAGAGCGCTGCAGAAATACCACTATCATGAGACAGAGAGAGACTCGAATAAACATTTCCTCCAGGAGATCCACTCTAATCTCATACTTGGCCAACACAGATCTTTACATGCATGCTGACAAATGAAATGCATTTGGGTAGTTGCTCATGTAAAAATTATTTAACTTATTGCACGTTATAATGACTTCAATTTAATTATACCTAAAAATAGAAAAGAAAACAAACAAACAGAATAAACAAATAAATAAGGTTTTCAGTCAACCTCCCATTTATTTATCAAATGTGTTAAATTACAGAACCTGCTGAAAATAAACCAACCATTTAACTATATCAACCTTTACAAAAAAAGCAGGAAAGTGATTGGTTAAAAGCCAAGGGCTATGCATTTTAATGAACATTCCTCTTTCAATATGCTACTGACACAGAGGAATAGTTCAATAATTCAAGTACTGCTGACCCCTTACTGCGACACTGACTAGTCTGGCCTGGTCCAGTAGGGCAAAGTGGGTAGTAGTTGCCATCGAGACAGCCTCTTGGCAAGTGTTAAGGTCATTTCTGAAGAAACGATTTCTTAAGAAACGATGGCCACTTGATAAAAACCAAAACAAGTAATTGTTCTAACAGATCAATCAGAGAAACCACAAATCAAACAACTATGAACGCTGTTTGAGCTGGGCAAACTCAAGCCAAAGTCTTCATTATTAATTACAGCTACTGGTGTGACATCATTTTGGCACAAAACTATGATGTAATTATGGAGAATAAGAGGCCTCTGTCTGTCTGAATAACTGAGATGGCAATCTATACAGAATTCCATGGAGGTCATTTCATTGAGGTCAATGGCAGATTGGGGGGGCTGTTTAGTCACATATTACACCATTTGTTTTGGAAATGTCCCCTGATTTTACTATGGTATTCTTAAAAGTACCTTGGTTAACCAAGAAAATACCATGGCATATGCCGCATATCAAAATACCATAATTATACAGTACTTTTTGTAAGTATGTGCATATAGATCACTTTAAAACCGCACCATTTATGTGCCTGTAAAGTTATGCATTCTTAAAAGTCACTGTAGTATTCAGTAGTATTTATATCTTGTGATTTGAAGACTCATTTTAGTGGCTTCACACATTAAGAGAAAGTCATGGCAATGGTGAACCAAATGCCATTTAGCATTAACATGGCAATGCCTCTTTAGTTATTTCAGTTATATACTCTCACCCTTGCGTTTCATGGCCCTCTTGGCATGTGTGACTGCCTCCCATGGAGAAGGAATGTCTAAAAAGACAGCATCAGCTACACCGGTGACGCCAAAGCCCTCCGCGCACACATCCTGGTTTCTAACAGTAACCAGGTGAGACACCTTGTGCTCCCTGAACTCCTGGATGGCCTTTTCGGCTCGCTGAGCGTGGAACTCTACTGTGTGGAGGTGGCCGGTGGGAGCAATGGTCCGCAAAATAGAGTGAGACAGAGAGCCGCTGCCTGTACCTGGAAAACACACACAAAAACTGCTGTTATAACAAGCTCAATATTGGGAAAAAGTGGTTTGGGTTTGAGATTATAAAAAAGAATATTATTGAATTGCACTTCTTTTTTTAAATACAAGAGCTTTAGACACTGTAAATATGAATATAAATTTGGTCATATTCCAATTATACAAGTATAAAAGTAAACATTCACCGCATTGCTGTAACATTAAAGGGACAGGACACCCTAAGAATTTAAATGATTAAGTCTTAACGAAGTAACAGAATGAAAAATAAACAAGAATGAACATCAGAAAATATGTTGTTTCAACCAGAGAAGAAAACATGACTCAGAAAAGCCATTCGTTGGCCATTAACTTCATAGTCAGCAAGAGTGCAATTACCGTATTTTCCAGCATTTAACCCGCCAGATTTTACAAACCCTGCAGGGGGGGTGCGGGTTATATAAGGGTGCGGGCTATGTCACATATTTTTGGCACGTAATAATATTTCAATATATTTGTTAAGGGGTTTTTTTGCGATATTTTACTTGTACTATCAATCTGACAGCTGGCGCTGATAGGCTGCCTGACCTGTCAATCATGCAAGAAGACATGATTGGCTGTGCCTACCATGAGGGCGGGCTCTTCTCATCTCATCCGATGATCAACAGCTATAGAATCGCTTCTTAACGGACGTACCGCTGCACAGCGGAAGAGACTGCTCTTTCTTTTTGTTCTGATTCTGACTTGTGTTTGTTTTCTTATTGTGTGAATTTCGCGCACAAGCACTGTGTACCGAGCCTGAACAGTTATGAATAATTGACGTCATGCGAGCAACATTCAAAATTCGAAATGTGAACTTGCACAAAAAAGTTCATCAATCTATGGGTGCGGGTTATATAAGGGGTTATGCCAACGATTTTTTGCCCAAACCCCACGGGCTATATGAGGGTGCGGATTGTCTGCGGGCTATATGCGGGGAAATACGGTAGTTACAATAGATCAACCTCAGAGTAATCAGTCAAAATGACTGATGGCTTTCAGATTTTTCCATCATTAACGGAACATTTTTGGTTAATTGGACTTCTGGTTTCCAGAAATATTTCATTTTCTTGAATAAGACTGGCATAAGCCTGTGTTAATCAAAATTTAGGTCTCTTTCAAAATATTCGAAAATGAATATTGAATGCAATGGAAATGATTCGAAAATTGTGTATGTAAATCAAGACACCCCTACGTACTAGATTAATTGGAGAATCTGTGCAATGTGATTAGTAAAGCAAGTAATTTACTTTAGGTACGTGCATAGCCTCATGATCTACATTTCACAGGTCATTACACCGTTGTGTGCTTTTGTCTATGACATGAATAAGAATTAATGAGTTGATTAAGTTGCTATGCAAACACGCACAGCAACAAAAGCAAGCATACAGTATTTCCACAAAAGAATTGCAGAAAACATACATGCATGTTTTAATATAGTGTTCAGACTACTAACATGCAATATTCCAAAAACAAAAACTATCTTATATGGGGAATATTGACATTAATCAGAAAAAAAAAGTGCATATAAACATGAACAGGGAGTTAAATGCAGTAATAACTGGCACATGAACATGCACATTGTGATTCCTGTGCATGTGAACACGTTCTGGTGTTAATGGCCCATCTTCCTCTTCAAGAACCATTAGCATGCCTTTTGTTCTCATGGCAACAATAGGGTCAATGTTTGGTCTACAGCGTTGCATTCAGATAGATCAGTCACTGACGTAAGAACAAGAGGCTCGGTAGGGGAGAAAGAACACACTGAAGTATTACAAAAGAAATATCCGATAGTATCCTTGAGTGATGAAAAACAAACTTCAGCCCGCACGCGTTTCAATTCTGCGGCATAGTCACACTCACCTGAACACTGCATTGATATCTAAGTGTTAAATGCTTGTCCAGCTCAATTAGTTTGGAGGGCACCGAGGACAGAGCGGAGTGTGTGTGCGCACACTCAAGAGCCGTTTAATGGATTCATTCAGAATACAAGAGAACCAACAAGTTGAATGAGCCAAACTAAAAAGAGCCTCGTCTCCATCTTATCTCTGCCTGGTCTACTCTGTCCACTACAAGTCAAACTAATTTTCAAATGATTGCACTTTTCACAATACACCTCGTTTCAAACTAAAGCAGATTTACAGAAATCATGATGTTAATGTTCTTAAGATTTTAATATCTACAATATTTGCATTTATTAGATTATAGCTGGCTGATGGGTCTACATGTCGTGATGTTTGTAAACAGTTGAGATTGCTACATTTACATTTATGCATTTGACAGACGCTTTTATCCAAAGTGTCTTACATTGCATTCAAGGAACATATTGTATCAGTTCTTGCTTTCCCTGGGAATCGAACCCATGACCTTGCTCTACTGACTGAGCTACAGGAAAGCTATATAGCATATATCGCTTTCCGTGATTTTACTCTATGTATGCAAGTTGATCTGAATATACCTGGATATCCCACTCATAGGCGGACTTACCATTAGGCAAGTGTAGGCAACTGCCTAGGGCCCCCGAACCTACAAGGGCCCCCAAATAAAATCGGGATTGCACTTTTTTTTACAGAATTCATATTTTCTCGTTTTATTTGTCTTATCTTATTAGTTCTGTGTATAGAATGAGTAAGATATGGCTAATTCATTTTTAATTACTGTATTTAATTTATTACCGTAGCTTTATCACATTCTCCTGCGATTTGCGAATCTCAAAGTATCGCAGTACGTGAGTGGACGCTCTTCTCGTTCTGTTTTACGCGCTGAATAAACAAAATGGACATTCGTCGTTTTTTTAAATAAATCCACTACTACAAGTGTCAAATCTATCGGAAGAGAACACAGTGGACATCTACGCATCTCGGAAAAAGAGGCGGCTTCTTCTGCATTCGGTAAGATATTGTAATGTCTGAAGTAGTTATATGACAGGTCCAGGGAGGCTCTGTTTATTAACTTTAATCGGAACGAAGAAGAACACACTAGAGAACAAGCGCACTCGTCTAACACACGCTTTTTTTCGCCGCACTTCTGAACTCCCCGTGTTAACCCTATCACTGCCGATGCAAAACAAAACAACTATAAAGAGTCTGTTCTATTCGCTATTCTTTGTATAAAGCAGTGGTTCTCAAATAGTGGGGCGATGCGAGGGGGGGGCGCGCGTTACCCTGGGGTACATGCTTTTGTTGCCAGGGAGTAGGTTTTCTTGCACTGAACAAGAGCAGCAGATATGAAGTTCATATAACCGTCTCCTCATCCTTTGACGTGTACGATCACACCGGTGTTCATGTGTGTCACGTGATCAACCACTAAATTCACATGTGTTTTCATGCGATATCTGGCACTGATCCAAAAGAACACGCACTCAGAGCTTGTCATTTATCACAACAATTCAGTGTTTTCAACCACATAAGATTTCTTTTAGGTTTGAGGCAACAAGTTTGAGGCAACAAGTTGGAGACTATTTTGAATTATCTATTATACAGCGCTTTTTGTGACTGCGGTATGTCAGGTGACAAGCATGACGCGTTGCCATGGAAACAATAAGGGGTGCGCGAAATTTTTACCTCTTCCTAGGGGGGCGTGACAGAAAATTATTGAGAAGCACTGGTATAAAGTCATTGTTCATTGTAAATGTATTTTATATGTAGAATGAATGATATATAAATATGATATAAAAAACAATTCCCCCCCCCCCCCCCCCCCCCCAAGCACAAAAGTGAAACTCCGCCTATGGAGGGGCCCCTTTTCAAAATTTGCCTAGGGCCCCGTATTTGTTCGGTCCGCCACTGATCCCACTTTATATATAGAGCTGTGCAAAATGATATAGATTACATTTTGCAACAACAAAGAATCAAGCAGATGAAATTTTCTATAGAATATATTGCTTTTAATGAGTGTGCTGTATTTATGCAGGTCAAGTTGGGTGTACTATATATCCAACTTTAATATATTGCTGGATAATAATACAGTTTATACTTTGTTACCCTAAAAATGTTGATGTTGCACAGAATGATTATACAATTGTATTTGGAAGGAAGAAAAAAAAATGGAAGTACAGAGTACATACTTAACCTGCCAGTATTTAGGTGTGTAAGCCACTCAAGAAAAAATGGCTATGAAGAGGGTATCTGCAGGTTCTAAAAAAATTTTTAGTTAAGTTTTTAAGACCTGGAAATGTTTAATTAATAATACATAGTTGGGGTATGGCACTATGGCATCATCCTAAACTAAAAACAACTTTACAGTAAACAAAACTAAAAGTTTGTACAAAAAGAATACATTTTATGAAATAATAAACCACATTTAAGCTTTTAAACCATTTAAGAACAGAGGCGATACATACAATAATACATGTTAAAATATGTATACCTTCTGATCACACCACAGAAAAGATGTTCTTCAATAATTTTTTATCTTTTTTCCAATTGTAAATGTTCGAGACTAGTCAAATAGTCGATCAAACATTACTGCTGCTGCTTGTCTACTTGGAAATACTAGTCTTTATATGTATTTTTTGCATATTTAATATTTTGCTTTATATTTTTTTTACAAAATTCATGTTTAAATGACCACCATAAAGCATTTTAAAATGAATTGTGTAAAGTGTATATCTGGAGCGGGAAACAAAAATCACCTGAATTCACGGTAGTTTCACTTGGAGGACGAGAAAGATGAGGATGATTTTAACAGCCAACACAAAACTTTTCTATTTTCTTCTAGGTCATGTAAAACTACTATATAATTAAGCGTGCTTAGGCGTGTTATACTACCGGTTATGAGGGACAATACAGAATGAAATTTTATCTCGGATTAAAGGAGAATCATGAACAATGAAACTTACTTGACACTTGAACAGTTGCTATATCAACATCCCAACAAAAAATACAGACACTTTACATGCGTACAGTTAGAATAGAATAAACATTTCTGTTTAAACATGTATGTATAATAATATAATTTATAATTTTTTTATAGGGATGTGCCATTCTGCCACTCTGTATTATTGTTAAGCCCCACAAAATGCACAAAAACATTATAAAGCTACAACGTTTTAATGCACTACATTATAAGTGTTCTGAAGAAATGTAATAGTTTAATGTAAGGTAGAGATGAATGTTTAAGTTAAAGCTTCCCTCCCATTTCAAAATGCATGCCATGTCCAGTTACGAAAGTCACCATGATGAAACTCTCTCCAAAATGATTCAATGTTTCCATTATATTACACTTGATCTGTAGATAAAAGTCTCTGGCTTCACATAAAAGGACTTTATCTGGCTGGGGTTTATTGCTGTTTCTAAATCATGTTAGTTTCAAGCAGGTGTCTGGAGTAGAGAGCACTATGAATTGTTCTTCACACACATGTTAACCAAAATTTTAAACTGTTAAAAAAAGAAAAGGCTTAGTAAAATATTGCAGTGTTATTATATTTATGAATACAATATGCATCAAAATCTCTTCCCTTTGTGCATTAAACCTTTCAATGTGGAGCGCAGTGACTATGTTGCTTTAAGTGCATCGTTCTGCACCTTTCATATCATACTTATGGGCAATAAGTCTCATCTCATCTTTCGGATGAGACGTTAAACCGAGGTCCTGACTCTCTGTGGTCATTAAAAATCCCAAATAATCCCAAATTTGCCTATTGGCCTTGGTTCATCACGGCCTCCTAATTCCCCACCCATACTCTAATTGGCTTCATCACTCCGTCTCCTCTCCACCAATAAGCTGGTGTGTGGTGAGCGTTCTGGCGCAATATGGCTGCCGTCGCATCATCCAGGTGGGTGCTGCACATTGGTGGTGGTAGAGGAGATTCCCCCCCTACTATGTGAAGCGCTTTGAGCTCTGGAAGAGTGCTATATAAATGTAACATTTCTTCTTTCTTCTTCTTCAATGAAAGATTATTAATAGTTTTTCTTGTTCTGTCCTCTCTATCATATGTTTCTGCCTTACTAATCTGCAGCGATATACATTTGTTACTGTATATTTTTATATATTAAATATACATATATATATATATATAAAAATGCATTTTACAACAATACAGAGCAATGTGTAACATTTTACCAGATTTATTCACATTTATTTCTTCCAAAAAAAATAAAATAATTTCCCACTAAATGTTTAGATATTATAATTATTGTGCACTTATGCTTTGTTCTAAAGTAATGTTGGTATCGGCCGGCAAAACTGCTGGTATCTGCCCGCATTCTGAATAAAATGGTATAGGTGCAGCCATATTTTAATAATCACATTAAATCATATCTTGATTCAAATGTAACCTCTTGAAATGATCATTAAGACTTTTTTTCTAAATACAGTACAATACATTTTTGATAACTTATGGCCTAAATTTGATCAAAGTGAATTTAAAGCTAAGACTTTTTAAGGACCCACTGGACTTAAAACAAACCACTACTATTGTTCTATTGAACACAAATGTAATTATTTTAAATAAAGTTCCGAACAAATTTTCACTCACTTTTTAAAATGAGCTTTACATTAAAAGAAAAGTGTGCTACATATTATCTGATAGATTGAGCAGTGTTTGAGGTCAGGGGTTACTTCAGGGTTAAAGGCTTGTCGCCCTCTCAGGCAATATGGAGCATGGTAACTGATCATTTACATTTATCCAAAGTGACTTACATTGCATTCAAAGCACACATTGACAATCTAATGTCATTCTCAAATCTTTCTTTCCCTGGGAATCGAACCCATGACCTTGGCGTTGCAAGCACCACACTGTTTGAGCTACAGCAAAAAAAAAAAGAGAAAATCTCCATCAAAAAAACAACACTAGAGTTCACCTGTTTGACACTTAAAAGGCAAGGTTCAGATTGTATAGATTGTATACCCTCTAGAAATTCAGATGCCCAAACCCCTTTGACAGATCAAAGACTCATTCTTACCTGACTCGCAGACGATGGAGCCCGGTTTCAGGTCCAGCATCAGGGTGATGTTGGCAATGTCTGTCGTGTAGAGGATCTGTGTTCGGTGGGGAAGGTTGACTGTCCATAGCTCTGGTGTGGGATGCAGCACATAAACCCAGCCACCTTTACTGCAAGTCACTTTGGTACCAAAGCGCTGGCCAATCAGGTCGCTGGAGTGGCGGATAACCCCATAGCGGGTCTGCGTCTGAGCTCCTGACTGAACTTTGATGGGCATCATGGACTCATGACCCAGGAAGACAATGACAACATCCCCTTCTTGGATGAGCTCGGAGTACTCCACAAAACTCATGAGGTACAGCTGGGTTTCAGCTTCAATGAAAAGTGCGGCCTTGGATGATTAAATTACGCTGATCTGCCATAAATGAAAACATACCAACATATTACTCTCACAAGCTACTGGACAAAGCATTTTACATGTATGCATTTGGCAGACACCTTTATCCAAAGTGACTTCCATTGCATTCAAGATACACATTGATATTCAAATCAATTCTTGCCTTCCATTGGGATTAAACCCATGGCCTTGGCGTTGCAAGCGCCACACTGTTTGAGCTACAGGAAAGCATTAATATTCATATTTACATTCCCTCATAGACGAAATATAGTTACTTAAATGTCTAAAGTGAACTTAAACCTAATCCTGGCTTAATCTAAACCCCGTTTGTGAAACCAGGCTTTTGTTAGTTATAATAACTGACTAAAACAGACTAAAATTGCTGTCAGTCCAATTGACAGCAAGTTAAATCAATATTGTCTAGAGAAAAAAAAGGTATATATATATATATATATATTCACACTTAGAAAAAACAAAAACGCATTTGGAATAGTTCCCTTTTTCAACTTAAAAGACGTGTATAAAAATATATATTCTTTAAACAATACAACTAATAATCTCACAAATTGAGTTTAATATTTTATCCGATATATTAAGGCACACATATACATGCATTCAGCCAATAATCTGTGTGAAATTAAAACATGTTACACGTCATATATTCAAAAATATTCAAAATCCAGTCAGAGCATATTTTGATTTAAAAAGCTATAAACCGTTAGAGTGACCGTTAGTACAGACCTGACAACCGAAAACATTACCAACATCTTCTGTGAGACCGTCCGGCACAGCAAACCAAAATGGGAAATATGTAAGTTAATCTGTTAATAACACACTTAGTGATATTTGTGAACATTTCTACTCATTTATGTATCAGAGTCAGCAAGGTCATTGTCCTTAACACGAACGAGAGACACTGATTCGCTAAACAGCGACTTCGATGAAGTGACAACACAGAATGACAGTTTCATTTCAAAACGCTTATTTAGAAATATAAATCTTCTTAAAAGCTCGTGTTTACAGGAGGTCAACACTGAATACGAAATAACACCTTTAAAACGAGCTTCACGCGCAAACTGAAGCGTTTCTCCAAGCGTTTACACGCATCTCTGGAAATGATGGCCGTGACGTGTGAAGCGTTCGACGGAAAGGTGTTTAACGGGAGGAGAGACGCTAAAACTCACCGTTTCTGTGCTTTTGTGTTTGGGAGAGAGCAGAAAGAGAGGACACCACGTGTGCGCGCACCCGGCTAGTTGTGCTTGATAAACCGCGTGTAAATGGACACGCGCGCTGCACCTCATGCGGATAAACTGAAGCGCATGCAAACGCGACGCTCGCTGCCGCGTGCAGATCTAATGACTTGTCTCAGAACGTCAACTTCATAAGACGCAAGCAGTCTCAGGAAAATGATGTAAGCATTTTTTAAAGGCGCAGCATCTGCCAAACATAAAGGAAGATATTTGAAAGAATATCTGCAGCCAAATAGTCTCTGGTCCCCATTGAGTTATAATAGTATTTTTTCATATATAATGCTACATAATACTGTATAATCTGGCTTCGAGGGATAGTTTACCCAAAAATTTAAAATCTGTCATTATTTACTGTTCCAAACCTGTATGAATGTCTTTCTTCTGTTTAACATAAAGGAAGATATTTGTTGTCTTTTCAACAAATGTATGATTAGTAACTCAGTCAGTAACCAAACAATCTCTTGTCCCCATTGACTTCCATGGTATGAAAAAAATACTAGTAAAAGTTCTTCAAAATATCTTCTTTTATGTTTAGCATGAAAAAGAAATCATGCTGATTTGGAGCAATCTGACACAGATTTTACATTTTTGGGTGAACTATCCCTCGAAGCCAGATTATACAGTACATTATTTAGCATTATAATCAATATTATTAGTCACATTTAAACAAAAACAGTTAATACTGCGGGTCTCACAAAGCATTATATTCTGAGTGTCATCCAAACAAATGTTTTAGACTTGCATACATCATACATTATGTTTTCATTTAAAAAACCAAACAAAAGGAATAAATATTATTGCAAATGAATCTGTTGACATTTACCCATGCAAAATCAAACACTTTCCAAGTCCTGGGAATCACCTGACTAGAATATAGCAAAATAAAATGATTTTTTGCACGTTAAATACTAAATATCTGTTGAGAGCAGTCAAACTATTCCAATGTCACATTCTTCCAATGAGATGAATGGACTGCAAATAGCAGCCAATGGGAGGGGTTTTCCTGCACTATAAAACACACGCTCCATCATCATCATCATCTTGTGCTGGAGAACAGACAGATTCACGAAGAGTCACACGCCTGCTGTAAACATAGGGATCTTTGTGTCAGCGCAATCTTCCTCGAGCTCGAGCAAGCCCACGGTAAGCTTTCTGGAGGACCTCTCATCCCTCGGGAAAGTAGGAGTTGAAGCAAGATCGCCGTTTGAATTGTACTGGGAGATTAACTGCGCTGTAAAGGGGGGTTTAAAAGCTTGTAGATGAGCATTTTGATCAGTAAAACCTGCTTTTTAGTGCTTTTCCCGAACATATCTAAGCTTCCTGTGAAGGAAAGCGTCACATATTGACAGCTCAAGCTTTCTGTGTCGTTGACGTGGTGCAGTTCAGAGGACGCTAGTTTAATTCATCGCTCGCTCTTCTGCGCGAAACTTTCTGCATTTTAGTGCACAACAAAAGAGGTGGACCTGAATCATACGACGAGCTTTCGTTCGTTAAAAATAATAATGCATTTAACAAATCAAAAATTACATTTTTACAAGTATTTCAGGAACCGTTTTGCAGGTTCATGAACTTTTATATCAGCAAAAGTCCAGGCAGACATGACAAATTTAACTTTCGGTTGATTTATAAGTCGGAGTCATTTTGTAACCGATTAATCTTTTATTCACTATAGTATCGGCTCATATGAGTCACTCATTCCATCTTCCGTACTTTACCGTCTGATTCATTTAAAAGAATCGGTTCAAATGAGAGATTCATTCCGTCGTCGTACTTTGTTGGCCGCATTCTATGTGTTTGATTCACTAAAGAGTTGGCTCTCACGAGTCATACGTTACGCTCTGGATTCAACCGAGACTTTGCGGCACTGCTAAATGGTAGTGCAACATTTTACAGTATTTTAAAGTTGTTATACAATCTTACAGATTTTTTTTTTAGTACTTGTACACATTATTCATTATTTTCTGCAAAAAACAAAAAAGTTTCCCTACCCTATGAGTAGTTCTGTGTGAAACCATGTGCATATTTGGCCATATTCATCACTTTATTTATTTTTTACTAGAAGTCTAATCCCGTGCATAAAAGTAACTTATCTCAAGGGTGGTCTCCATCTTGCTTCAATACTACTCAACTGTATACATATTTCGCCTTGAAAAGCAAATTTAGTTTTTTCCTCATTTATTTAAATGTCAGGACGGAAGTTCGTGTTGAACCTCTTAGCTTTATTTCACATTCAGTGTAACCACTGTAATTTTCCATCCCATTCCCACCGCGCTCAGGGAACAGCAGCCATGCCTTTCGGGAACAGTCACAACCAGTTGAAGATGAAGAACTCCACTGACCAGGAATACCCTGACCTCAGCAAGCACAACAACCATATGGCCAAGGTCCTCACACCAGCGCTGTATGAGAAGTTACGCTCCAAACAGACACCCAGCGGGTTTACACTGGATGACGTAATCCAGACCGGGGTAGATAACCCAGGTAAAAACCTGAAGCAACTCTAAAGACCACCCCTCGTGTGCTTTTAGGACCTATAGGTGTACTGCGAGCATTGACGCTACAGTCAGAAAGAAGTGTGACTATCATTGCGTGTTAGACGGTGACCTTGCTGACTCGTGTTTTAGTGCAGAGGGCATCAAATAAAAACTCTTCCTGTATAGATAAGACCAACCTGCCAGTGCAAAATGCAATGGCATGGATAATACAATAACAGATCATGAACACTGAGCATTCTTTCCTTTTGGAAAACGGCTTATTTGCCGAGACAGTTGCTAACCCACTCAAAACAAAACAGGTGACTTCATACTTCGGCAGCAGAGTGTAGTATTTTTAAACCCCATGTGTTGTATTGTTGTATTTAGCAATGCTAAGGTAGCCAGGCTGACCATGAAGCAACTGCCAGCTGAGGAAGAGTATCCAGACCTAACCGAGCACTGCAACCATATGGCCAAAGTCCTCACTCTGGACATGTACAAACGCCTCCGTCAGCGCTGCACAATCCACGGCTTCACCGTAGATCACGTCATTCAGACTGGTGTAGATAATCCTGGTAAAAGAATATGCATAGACTGTCAGGGTCAGAGTTTAGATGGTCCTGAGAAAAAGCACTTGATGTTAAGCATGGAAGTTGTTGTTTTTTTTTAACTTGGAATTGCCAATTCTAAGTTGTATGGTTCTTAATTTGTGTACATGGACCTGTTACCGTTCTCAGGCCACCCCTTCATTATGACTGTGGGTTGTGTGGCTGGGGATGAGGAAACCTATGAGGTGTTCAAGGACCTGCTGGACCCTATTATCCAGGACAGACATGGAGGATACAAGCCTACAGACAAACACAAGACTGACCTCAACCCCAGTAACCTCAAGGTATGAAGTTGAAGGGATCGATCACCTCAGTTTCCGTTATTTACTCACCCCTCATGTTGTTCTAAATACTCACAAGATTTTTATCTAAAACATTGACTTTCATTACACCATCAAAACCATTTTCAAGACTTGATCACTGATATAGTGAGATTGTTTCTGTTCCTGCAGGGTGGTGATGACCTGGACTCCAATTACGTGCTGAGCTCTCGCGTCAGAACCGGCAGGAGTATCCGTGGATTCTGTCTGCCGCCCCACTGCAGTCGTGGAGAGAGAAGAGCCGTCGAGAAGCTCTCTGTGGAAGGTACGTCAATGCAGCACCACATCGGTTTATTTGAAGGATGACAGATCTGCTGCATGCTATCCATCCTAAAAATGGTATTTGGCGTTATAATTGGTGCGTCCGAAACCTTTAGTATGCTGAAATGAGTGTCCCAAAGGTACTCTGATGGTCTACTCTTTGCAGTCCAAATTCAAAGTTCTTGCACAGCTAATATTGCCAAAAACCAGTTGCGCTTTAGAGGAGGGTTCGGTCCAACTACATACCGGTTGTTATTATAGTTAACAACCTAAAACCATAACTTTTGTAACCCAAACTACTACAACTCATAACAAAATTGCTGTTTTTATTATCTTTTTAATAAATGATCATTAACTAACAGGCAAGGATGTGTGTGACAATGTGATCCTATAAAGATATGGTAGTATGCCCCAAAATTTGAGTTTTTCTGCTACACTCAGAAGTACGTACATGCATGGGTTTTGTTTTCTCCATAGACGAAGTATATACTGTACCTTTAGGTCATAGCAGAGTGAATTGGGATACAGCACAAATGTTCCTGAAAATTGGTCATGTGTCTCCCTCTAGTGGTGATGAGCACTCATCTCCTCACACATGATGATGCTCATTTCATAGAAACTTGAATCTGTATTCAATGATCATGTTTCTTTTAATGAATGACTTAAAAAAGATAGCGGAATTACTGACAGATTTGTTGCTCTGTCTGCTGTAGCTCTGGCTGTCCTGTCAGGGGATCTCAAAGGGAAGTACTACGCTCTGAAGAACATGACCGAGGCCGAACAGCAGCAGCTCATTGATGACCATTTCCTGTTTGACAAGCCTGTTTCTCCCCTGCTGCTGGCCTCAGGGATGGCTCGTGATTGGCCTGACGCCAGGGGCATCTGGTCAGTGTCCTGGATTGTCCTTAATGCTCTGCTTGTGCTACTTTTGTGGGGGGGGTTTGGGGAAGGAAATCTACTTCCTGTCAGTTTGTTCCAGATCCTACAAATACAGGCAGTACACCATACTTTGGCAGCGTTCTTTACCAAGAAAGCATTTAATTTCTACGCTGGACTACTCACACATTTTCTCCTTGTCTTCAGGCACAATGATACCAAGACTTTCCTTGTGTGGGTGAATGAGGAAGACCACCTCCGTGTCATTTCCATGCAGAAAGGTGGCAACATGAAAGAGGTCTTCACCCGTTTCTGCACGGGTCTCACTAAGGTATTCTATCCCTCTGATGCTACAAGTCATGTGATCCTATGAGCCAGTTCACACCGAGAATAGAACTAAATTAGTGGCCACACCAATGCACAATGACTAATTTAATCGTGCTGCATGAGCTCATTAAGTTGGGTGGATTCTGATTGGCCTGTTGCTAGTTAAACAAACTTTGAGTTTCAGAATCTGTTTAGGGTTGATAACCAAACCATAGTCATTTTTGCAAAACTTGGGGTTTGATACTGATGATTTGTTAACTTTCTAATTCATCATTAATTTCAGCACAATTCTTTTTTGCCGATACTACTTTGATATCATCTTGTATTAATGCACTAATTACCGATTACTGTATTTTAAATGCCCTGAAAGTTATTTTCTGTGTTGTATCTTGTAAATTTTAAATTATTTCTGGTGGATGAAAGACACTCTCTAATGTCTTGAAAAGAGCCGCTGCATAACACTAACAGATTGTTCTTTCAGATTGAGGAGTTGTTCAAAAACAAGGGTCACTCATTCATGTGGAATGAGCACCTTGGCTACGTCCTCACCTGCCCATCCAACCTCGGCACAGGCCTGCGTGCAGGAGTGCATGTCAAACTGCCTAATCTCAGCAAGAACAATCAGTTTGAAGAGATCCTGAAGAGACTGAGGCTGCAGAAACGTGGAACGGGTAAGAACTGATTTCGGCTGGAGAAACTTTAATAGCACACCATTACTAAATCTCGTGAACCGAAATGCAAACTGATGGCATTAAGAAAGCGGTGCCTCTGTTCTTCAGGTGGTGTGGACACTGCAGCTGTGGGTGGTATTTTCGACATCTCTAACGCTGACCGCCTGGGCTTCTCTGAGGTGGAGCTGGTGCAGATGGTGGTGGATGGAGTCAAACTGATGATAGAGATGGAGAAACGGCTGGAGAAGAACCAGTCCATTGATGACCTCATCCCTGCCCAAAAGTAGACTACATTTCAAACTCGCTTCACATTCTTCTCTCCACTTCCCCTCACCTTTTGTTAACTGATTGATTCAATGTTTGTTGACCTGTTTTATTTAAGCGTCCTTTTGTCTCTGCTCTGAGTTCTTGTTACACCTACAGATGTCACAGGGCAAACCATGGATGAGAATATCTGAAAATAAAATTTTACTTGTTGACCTGATTTGTCTTTATTCCCTCTTCTATCCTGCTGCCAAATCCAGCATACCCACATTTAACTCTTACTTCAGGTTTACAATTATTCATAATTTAAGAATTTTATACAGTAATACCTCAATTCTCTACATAAAGAGTATTCCAAGATGTGAGCAAACCTTCCAGCAGACTTTTGCTTTGAGATACAAGCAACACATCTGATGCCAATGCATATTCACTTCACGTTTGCTGACTTCTGTACGCGTTACCTGCAAGTAGCTGATTTTCTTATTTTGTGTATTCTTCATAATGGCAATTAGTTCTAAGAGTGAGTAGTAAGAAATGCATGACCATGGAAATTAAGCATGAAATTGTGGATAAGTGTGTGCTGGATCACTCATTTATGATCGCAGTGCACCCACGATATGTACCATCTTAAAGCAGAAGGATGTTATCAAGAAAGTGAGGGTAGTCAGGCGGAAAAAAAGTAATTGAAAGCAAATTAAAAAAATCATAATATAAAATAGCTTTAATTTTAAAATGTTTCTAAGTTCAATTATACTTAGTTCCTGCTATTCAAGAATTCATTTTTTTTTCTAAACAAAAGATACGAAAAGTGATCAAGTAAAGCATACAAACCAAAACAAACAAAATGGAAAAGTAAAAAAAAAAGCTGTTAGTTTGTGTAAGTAAGATACAGAATCAGGTGTCAACCCCCTTTCTCCTCCGCCGCTACGGTCTATAAAAACAATTAAAACCAAATTTTATTTGATATCACACTACACATGTACTATAATTGCGTGAGTGTGTTTGTCTATACCAGGGGTCTACAACCTTCAAAATCAAAAGAGCTATTTTGGCCTCTTTACTACCGAATAAAATTCACGGGAGCCACAAAACCTGTGAAATCACTTAAAATAACACTGCATATAAAGGTTTATATCCAGTTTGCAATACATAAAATAAAGTGTGCAGGATTTATGAAATTAGAGAACTACAAAAATAAAACTAATTACATTTTATTGCTGTTTGTGATAATGGAAAACATCAAAATATTTTAAAATTATGTAACAAGATCTTGAAATTTAAGAGGTATACCATTGGAAAAATAAATAAATTAATAAAATAGCTTATTTATTGATTCCCATATAAATTTTTCAAAGCTAGGGGAGCCTCTGCACAGGGATGAAAGAGCCGCAGGTTGCAGACCCCTGGTCTATTCCAATAAATAAAACAATCCCCATTGTTACGGATCTGGAACGGATTAATTTCATGATTTCTTATGGAAAAACATGATTCGAGATACGAGCTCCTCCCTGAAACAGATTATACTCGTATCTTGAGGTATTACTGTACTTGGAACTGCAATTTATACTCAATGCAAAGGTTGAGAATTGAACTTTCCAATTCTATACATCACACAAAAGTTCAAACATTTGACAAGCTTAATTTAATGCTCCTTTATCACTAATTAACATAAGAACAAATTAGACTTCTATAGCATTTACTAATTTCAACATTTACTATTAAATGCTGTCTTTGTGACTGAACAACTGTTTTCTTTCTTTCTTTCTTTCTTTCTTTCTTTCTTTCTTTCTTTCAAAGCGTTACCATAATGTTTGAGTGGCAAATCAGAACTTGTGACTAATGTTGCTGAAAATTCAGATTTACATCACAGAAGTTCATTTTAACTGACCTGGTGTATACTATAACTTTATATTTTACAGCATTTTTCAGTTTTACTGAATTTATCCAATAAATGCAACCTTGGTAAACATTTGAGATCTTTAAAAAAAAAAAAAAAAATTCATACCCATCCCAAATCTTTGAAACTTGTACCAATTTCTTTGATTGGATACAGATCGCCAAGCTATTGCAGCTCATGTGATACAAAGACAAAAAAAGAGACAATACAAATATTGAGATCATTGTGTAGCTGTATTAGATCTCTGCTTTGAACACTGTGACGAGTTACAGAGAGTTTAATGGAATCTGTGGTGAGTCTTATAAGTGAAAGATTACAAGATGCCCTCTTGGTTTCAAATAACTCTAACAGAACAGTATGAAAATGTGTAATTACCGCATAAAGTACAATATTTACACACAAAAAAATACACTTGGGTGGGCAATAACGTGAAATAAATTATAAAACACCTAAATGTTGCTCTTAATAACATTCAAACAGTGAAACTGAGCTCAAATCAGGTTTACCGCAGCCGTTTTCACAGACGAGCACCCTCAATACACAGAGCAAATGTTCAAAAAGTCTTAAGCAAGTCAAGATTCGGGTGCACCCTTTACACAAGAGCCGCCCAACACACGCAATACTTAAAACCACCACAGAATAGTGCCCGTTAAAAAGCTCAAATAAAACGAAACCCCACAAATCCCCACCTAGTGTCCATTTCCTCATCCGTGATGGCAATGAGTCGGTTCCTCACTGAACATTCAGAGGTGCATTCAATCGTAACACTGAAAGTTTCAAACCGGTTGTTTTTTTCTTTTTCTTTGTTTTTTTACAGCATTTAATGACTTGCGCGATAATACGATAATTGTGTGAACGATGTTAAAGAAATTATTGCTTTAAGCAATGTTATACAGTATATACATTTTTTTCAAATACATGTAAGTGGTTTATTTAAAAAAAGAAAATTTGGAAACTGCTACTTTACGATTGTACAGCTTAATTTTTTGTCTATATTGAATTGAACCATTTCATAAATTCCTCTATGTAGTAAGGATTAAAGATATTCATAGCTTGAGTTCGCCTGCAACTTTGGAAGCAATGTTCTTAAAAGCGATGGAGTTGCCAGATATCCTCTTAAAACGGACACCATTAAGTGAGAGCCGGGGCAGTTTGCAAACCTCCATCTCCCATTGGACGAGGCTGTCGGCACGGGTGTCCCCATGGGCACAGAGAAGCAGAAAGCGTTCGCGCTGCTGGTGACTGCAGCTGTTGGCGTCCAGAACTTTGCGGATCTCATTTATGATGTCGGCTGGCTCCATTGTGCTGGTGGTGTTCATACTCCAGGTGAAACGGAGAGAGCGGGGTTTCCCGTCTTTTCCATCTTTCCCTTCATCTTTCTGCTGATCCCCAGATACATGGCGACTGCCAGACAGAGCGGAACGGGAATGGAAAGAAAGAAAGGCAAGGTTAAAGCTACGGATGAAGAACATTTCATATATTGAGGTTACTTCTACAAAGCGGTTTATTAAGATCTGTGCAGCGGACGCATGCATGGGTTATCGGCACACATGGGAATTAATGGCAATCCAATGCACAGCAGACTAAGGCATGCACAGAAGCAGCTCCTGTTTTAATGCTATATAACATGAATTTGGGCTGGGCAAGTCAGTATTTTTCAACATGTTTAGATTTCACATTTTACTACCAAAGTCACATTGGCATTTCAGTGAAAACTAATTCATTGTTGAAGTAGGATGTAATGAATATGCATAAATGAACAGTTTGAACTGATTCACAGAAATGAACTCAAACTCATCGACATGTCAAATTTGCAAAGGATATTTTAATCAGAGATGCGATTTTAACCTTCAAAATGACTGCAAAACTAGTTTAATGACGCTCTTCGGCTGAATAAAGTGCACTGAAATCATTGTGATTCTTAGTAGCTAGGTTTCCATCCAAAGTTACGAATTTAGCGCAAAATTGGATTATCGCATAAAACGTTTGCGAATAAATCAGCGTTTCCATCCAGTGATTCGAAGAGGACAAAATAATAATTTCCTGACAAACTGGGACTAAATATCACTAAAAAAAGTAGGAGAAGCTACTGTATATAATAAACTATTTATGTCTCGGAGCAACACAGACGAAAAGGGAATTTACCGAACCACTTTGACGACAAACTTTGCTCAGAACAACCAAAACGAACATTTTCAAAATGAGGTCCAAAAATTCCTGGTGGCCATTGAGGAATATATCTGTCTCCATCGTAGTTTATGCGCATGTTATGCGCTTATTGGATATAAAAAACATTTTTTTTTTTTTTTTTTAATCATGCAGTTTTTTTTATGCAATATCCTTAAAAAGATGGATGCAAACATAGCTACTGTTAATACATTTCATATAACCAGCTAAATCAATGTGAACGTTCAATATTATCACCCAGCCCTAGTGTAAATGGAGGGAAAAAACAAAACACTCAAACATTCATTATTAAAGCAGAATAATGGCTCTCTTACTGTACACACTACACTAATATTCACTCTGATATCTCATACAGTAGGAGACAGCAAGTATACATCCACAGCACAGTAAAACAATGAGCCAGGAGCGGAAATAAGGGTTTCCAAAGTCACCGAAACCTCACCTTGAGCCCTCAAATCTCCCGCTTCTCTCAAACTCGGTTGAGACTCTTTTATTGTTAATTTGTCGAAAGGTTAGAGATCACAATGCAGCAAAAAGGAATGGGCAGAGAGAAAAAGGAAATCATTTTTAGTCATTTTAGAGCAAATCAATACAAACAGACAATGAGACAGAGAGAGGGAGAGAAAGAGAGAGACTTAAAAAAAAGAAAGCAAAACAAAGTTAACCTCCCATAAGTACGCTGGATCGGACAAACACAAAAACAACTTATACGAGACTCTTACAATCAACACCTGGATATGTACAGTAGTTGTTCACCATGCACTCATTTGATCTGCCATGCTGCTTCCTTCAAAGAACAATCTAGAGGTTCACTGAAAGAGTGCATGATGGGAAAAGGCCTATTCTGAGCGCTGGATGCGAGACATTGGTTGTGACCTGACATCAGACGCATATACAGATATAGAGGACGTGTCTTTACATACACTGTGCTCTTCGCATGCGAGAGGGTGCGTCGTTGTGTCCTTATGGATGTACACCATCGTTTCCGACTAAAGTCCACAGACAAAACAGTCGTGCGCTTTCGCTCTCACACACACAGCCTTTCGCTCTCCATTACACACAATGTGCAGTTGTAGCTGTTGTTTGTGCGTTTAAACGAGGCCTTACTCTAGACACTCTTCATCTGCGAATTCTTACAACTGCCTATAGCCAGAGCTGCTGTATCTGGAAGAAAAGAGCAGTTCAAAGCCGACAAAAAGAAAGAAATTAAACTGGTGGACGCAGATAAAACAAATAGCCATTACAGAGCCACATGTTTAGAGACAGGGTTCCCACTTGAATTCATTCAAATTCAATAATGAAAACTGATTCAAAGTGATTCGCATATGAATCATTTAGACCTAGATTTGACTGAAATTTTGATATTTGAATTTCAAATATTCTGGACATCAGTATGGTGTGAAAAATGTGAAATTTGAGCAAAGAACAACTTCTGGGAAAGATTATGGAAGCTTGTTACAGTTATGGAATGAAATTATTATTATTTGTAAAGAATTGCAAACCTTTAACCTAAAAATTCTGACTTTTTCTTTTGTGAAATATAAAGTTGCATTTGCGAGTTATAAACTTTTTATATAAAGTATTAAAAAAATTACTTTTTGATTGAAAAAGTAAGAAATGCAAGATATTAACTCAATTGCGGGGTATATATTTTTTAAATAATTTATATAATTAAAAAAAAAAGCAGAAACAAGCTTGCTTAAATTAAAATAAATAATTTAGGAACAATATGTAAAATAAAATGAATATTATTTATTTTACATCCATCTGGTAATTAAAAAGCTAATTTTTATTATATATTCTGTTATACACATTTTCATTTAAATACACACACACACACATATATATATTTCCACAAACATACATACACTTTTTTTAGTAACACATTTTTATTATACATGCATAAAAAATGTGTTACTAAGAAAACTACGTTACTTGAATGTATGTCATTTCTTTCTTAGTAATTATTTAAGCAAATAAATAAAGTAGGATTTTCTTTTTTAATTACTATTATTTATCCATCTATCTATATGAATGTACGTGCGTATGTTGTGTGTGTGGGTGTGTGTGTGTGTGTGTCTATGTATGTATATGTAGATACTTATATACACACACACACACACAGGTAGTGTTCCCTTAATAAAACTATATTCATATTGCCTGGAAAACACAATTTTTTATTGTGATATTTTGATATTTCCAGGTATTCCTTGCTGTGGGAACTCTGTAGTGTGGTGGAAAGGGTAGAGGCTGAAGGAGAGGGGGATGATAAAGAAAGAGGAAGAATGTAAACGAGTGGAGCGCAGACTTACTAAGAGTCTTTGCCGCAGGGTTGGAGGGGACTGTGAGGGTGGGGGGCACAGAGGGGGCAGCCGGCCCTGATTTGACGGCAGACTGCCGTTTGCTCGGGTCAAGAGTGACCCTGGGGGAGGAAGGCAGACAGAAAAAGAGATAAAGGGAGGGAAGGAAGGAAGGAAGGGAAGAAGGAAACACAGGGAAGAGAGGGATAGATTGAGACAGTTTCAAAATTATTAGAGCATTTCGTATTGTTAGAAGTTTATCAGAGAAAGTATGTGATGGGTTCAGTTATATTCTGTGTAAAATCTGATCATCTGAAGGTGACTCCTGAAGGTCATTCAACATGGCGTCTGCTGCAGCTTATAGCACATTTACTTGCAATCCTCAGTATGAGCCAGAACAGGCTCCTCCGTCCACAACCTGACCATATGCTCTTATAGACTTCTGTCTGCAGGGACACAGGCCTCCAGGCTCCATATATTACTTGTGATTACATTTTATAAATTATATGTTTTCTTATTCTTAACCAGGATTATATTTTCTTTCTTGACATTAATTGTATTTTCCATTCTATAGAACTAGTAAGAAAGATATAATAAGTTGGAATGTGTTCCTGATAAGGAATGGAAAATTACAACTGAGCCTTTAGCCTTGACTAGAGGTATAAATGCTGGAGCAGCCCTCCCTTCATTGTCCCACTCTGCAGGGCAGCTTCAGATGTCTGAATGACTGTTGACCTTTCTTGCAAGAAAACAAACCTTTACAAAGACAATTGGTATATTTGTCTCTTATTCAGGATTGATAAAAGATTTTTGCCACAACATACTGTTCAAAAGTTTGGGGTTTGTAAGGACGCATTAAATAAATCAAAAGTGACCAAAACAAAAAGAAGGGGGAAAAAAGACATTAAGAATGTTTAAAAAAAATGTATTTAACATAAATGGTGTTCTGTGTATCAGTTTTCAACATTGATAATAAGAAATGTTTCTTGAGCATCATATTAGAATGATCATGTGACACTGAAGACTGGAGTAATGACGCTGAAAATTAACAATAATCTACATACTAAGATACATGTTCAAACTGAAAAGTACCTTAAAATAAATTTAATAAAAATATTATTTTATTAACCATATAATATTTTGAATGCTTTTTTGATCAAATAAATGTAGCCTTGGTGAGCAATAGAGACTTTTCATTAAAAAAAAATTAAATTCGTACAGACCCCAAACTTTTGATGTATATGTATTAAATGTATCTGGTAAATAACAGCAGAACCCATAAATCTGAAAAAATAAAATAAAATACACCAATCAGGGACAAACCAAATCACTATTGGCAGAGAAACAAAAACCTAACATCAACCAAATTTGAGTTTCCTTGCACTACCAAACTGTTTAAATATTCAAATAATTTGATACATCCTTAAAACATATTGGATTTTATACTCTGCACTATTGACTTACAAACTGTATTAGAAAAAAAAGAAAAAAGATCTTGTACCTTTGTCTTTTACCAGAAATCAAAAATCAAATTTTGTGATTGGTGGTTGCTTTTAAAACTCTTTATTAAAGAATTTATTGAAATACCGATAAAGGGAAAACGCATTATGGTCACAGGTCGTAATAAGGTCTACAACCAGCACTGCCACCTCGCACCAGAAAACATTCTTATGGACATTACCAATTTTTTTGCATTTGCAGGGACACAGACCTAATGATCAGTGCGATTCCTTACATTCACATTTATGCATTTGGCAAATGCTTTTACCCAAAGTGACTTATACTGTATTCAAGATACACATTGATATTCTAATCAGTTCCTGCTTTCCCTAGGAATAACTACTCAGATCTCAGTTCATACTCATGCTCTTTTTACATAATGATAATCATTAAATGTAATAGTACGACAGCGGTTTTGTTGTTTATTCATTTTTCCACAAAATCAAAAGGCCTTCTAATTCAACCATCGAGTTTTCATTTCACATGATGTTTTCAAGGCTTGTTTTGTGGTGTAGTTTTTACCACCACATGTTAGTGTGAGACAATTATTTCTAAACCATTCATTGCTAACAGGAGAGGTAATACATTTGTGTTAATTTATTTTTATTTACTAACCTAACCCTAATTTTTATCTGTATTGAATAAAAATCTGGTCAAGACTTTCCTCAAGACTTGTAGTACCATTCAAAAGTTTGGGGTCAGTATGAATTTTTATGTTTTTGAAATATCTTATGCTCATCAAGGCTGCATTTATTGGATCAAAAATACAGAACATTTGTAATATTGTGGGTTTTAAAATCATTACACCATAAAAATAAATCTCACTGATCCCAACTTCTTGAACATTAATACAAATGAATCCCTGTTCTACAAAAAGAAGGAAAAACGTACAAAAATACATTTAGTCTTTTTTGTCTAGGAATCACAGCTATTGAATCTGATCTCAGCTGAAAATGTATCAGAGCCTTTGTGGAATCAGTTGAATGAATTAATCATTTTTTATAATGTCAGATTAAGTCATACACATTGTTTTGCACAATCAGCTTGTGTCATGCAAACATTTTGATTAGTAGCAATCAGTTAAAGAGCGGTAGATTGATTTGATTCGGCAACACTAGTATGCAGGCAGTGTTTTAAAGCATGCTGTAATCAACCACTGAGAGAGCATTAAACTCCAAATCACTGCAATCAAATCACTATGGGTTAGTGCGTCAGCCCCTGGACTCTTCTCATTACGTTAACGACAGATTTACACCCCATGAACTCAATGGCCTACCTTTTGGAAAACCTGAATGACATATTTCTACAACACAAGAATGAAAAGAAAGAAAAAAAAGGATAGACATTACATAGATGGACAAAATTAAACCATTTCTAATGAACCCTTAGAGAAAAAAAAATACAAATAGAAGAAGAGGAAGGTCAAGAAACGGGAATGAAAAGTCAGACCTGAATTGAATGAAAGGCATTGTCACCATGACAAAAAAGTGATTCGTGTGGATGTGCGTTTACCTGCGTGTGAGTTTGGAGGTCAGCTTGGTGAGCAGGTTGTTGGCGTTACCGCGGCTGCGAGGTTGCGTAGGCGAGGCGGGCGGGCCGTTGTAGGTGGCCGTGCGACGGTCTCTCAGCTGTCCGTGGAAGGTGCTGCGGCTCGCGGAGCCTCGTGGGAATCGCGTTTTATCGGGTGTGGCAGCAGTGCTGATGCTGTGAGTGGAGGCACCAGGGTCATGTGACCCAGGAGACAAAGACACACTACAGACAAGAGACAAAATCGGACTTGGTTTTACTCAATTTGACGTGACTGTAGCTCACTTGGTATTGCAAGGCGCTAGCAACGGTTTGAACAACATAACGATAAAATACACTCTGAATGCATTTTAAAGGTGCAGTAAGTGATTTCTGAAAAACGCTGTTAAAAGTGGATTGGACCGAGCAGCAAAACACTCTTGTAGCCAATCAGCAGTTGGGGGCGTGTCCACTCATGATGGGGGAGGAGAGAGAGTGAGGTTTGAAGAAAGACTGTAGAAAGAGAGATGGCTGAGAGACATTACAAAACAGAGAAGGTCAGAGGAATGTCACAGGAAAAACGTTTTGATCATGCAAGAGCTTTAGGACCCGTGTTAATAATAGAAAAGCTTTCCAGCGCTGGAGAGAACAAAGCGGGAAGGCCTGAAAACGAATACAGAGGATGCGTTGCTTCTCCATACATGAGTAACATTGGTTTTGATATTTCACAGAACCACAGAAGATATGCTGCTGTTGTAAATTTAGCTATACAGTAATCCCTCGCCACTTCGCGGTTCAAGTTTCACGGTCTCAGTGCATTGCGGATTTTTCAAAAATAAAAATTAAAAAATACCGCCATATCGGCAGCCGTATTGCGGAAAGCAACGTTGTTTCATCGTGACGCGAGAGAAACAGTTTCCCAGGATGCCAGACAAAGAGAGAAACTCTCTCAGAGGCTTTGACACACCCACGGCACTCAGACAAGACACGTGATTGGTTCCCGGCGCAAGATTGACGAATGAGAGCACGAGTGGATGTATCCTGTGAGCTGATTGGCTGATCCTACTTCTCTGATTTTCACCTATCGCGGGGGGTTCCGGTCCACATTAACCGTAATAAACAAGGGATCACTGTAGTCACAGGACAGTTTTGAGTGTCATTGATGTCTGGAGTTGGTTAACAACCAACTCTTCTGTACTTTTAGCAAAGTAATATTTTAAAAGAGACATCCACTCTTGCATTGCATTTGTGCATTTTCAGGGCTGAGCAATAAAGGGAGGAATGTGTTTGTTCGGACTGAGAGTTTCTCAGAAATCGCTTACTGCACCTTTAAGTGTCTGTGTATAAAAGTGGCAACATGCATAAATGGGTGTTAAATATTAAGTACATCACTCCGCACATCGGAAGGGCAGCCCGTACCTGTTTTCTTTCCCGTTAGGAATGACAGAAAGGCGGTCTGTGTTGTTTCTCTCACTGCACACATATGTGTTTCTCCTGGACATGCCTCCCGATCCAGAGTTATTCTGTGACATCCCAAACATTTTTTGATGTAATAAAATCATGGGAAATGAATGTACACTACTGTTAAAATGTTTGAGAAGATTTCTTTAAATGTTTTTTAAACATTGCAAGGAAAAAAGAAAAGAAAAAGGAATTAAGGATCTTAATCTAACTTTTGATCAATTTAATGCATACTTATAGAATAAAATAATTACTTAAAAAAAATTGTACTGACCGCTCTTTACGGTAGTTCGCTGTTTGCACTAACACATTATGACACAAACAGCAAGGGTGAACTTACATTAGGCGTGATGGAGTTGCCTCTCTTCCGGTCAGGCATTTCAGTTTTGTTGGGGTTGTTGGCGTTACCCTGTAGTGGGCTGGGGGGGCTGTGAGTGGGGGCCTTGCGTCCTGTGACTCCACCTTCCTGTTTGACATCACCGTCAGCGGTGACAGGAACCGTCTTCTTGGAGTTACTCAATACGGAGTTAGCGACCACACCAACTGTGAAGGAGAAAGACAGTAAAATGAATTAAAGCACCTCTATTATGTTAAAGGTTCCTGGTTTTGTTTTGGAAGTCTCCGACAGTAGATTTACATGCATAGATAATCAAAAAACACTTTTATTTTCTCATAGTATACATTGCATCATCACCCCCTCTCACAGTGTCTGAAACGGTTCAATAAAGAATTCAATCTCTCTGAACCCCTGATTGGTCAGATTGCCCAGTCCGTTGTGATTGGTCTATAGAAACTAAACATCTATTACCACACCATCTGAATTTCAGCTTCAGAGCTTCCTCGGGACTTGTTACATGATACAACTGGTAACGATGGAGTCCGTTTGAAGTCTGTGCAAAGTTTGTGCAAAGTGGATTTGCTTTCATAGAGGCAAATGTCGAAAATGCAAAATAAACTCTTCTACAACTACAGTGTTTGAGGGGCAAAGTAGACGTTGTTTGTGGGCAGCCAATGAAGGCAATTGACTGGCATTATACAAATTTACTACAAATCTATATAAGATCTAATCTAAGTAAGACTGGATTTACTTTTGACTCATTTCAGGCAGTTCAGAATGGGTTATTTCTTTCAGGAGACAATAATGGCAATTATCAATCACTTTTGAAACTTTGCAGAACTTTTATATTCCAAAACAGCTGTATTACACACTGCATTAAGCACAACAGGGGCACATGAACTAATTTAAAATCACAGATAAATCATGTGATTAATTAGATCAACATTTTTTTATGACAGCCTATTCATTTGGACCCAAAAGGGTCTAACGCAGGGGTCTTTCATCCCTTTGCAGAGGCTCCTCTAGCTTTGAAAAATATATAAGGGAATCAATAAATAAGCTTTTTTTTTTTATTCATTTATTTATTCAATGGTATACCTCTTAAATTTCAAGATCGAAGTAATCTTGTTTCATAATTTAAATATGTAAATAAATTAAATATTTAGATTTTTTTCCATTGGCACATATTTTATGTATTGCAAACTGGATATAAACCTTTATATGTTATTTTAATTTTAGGGATCACATAGGTTTTGTGGCTCCCGTGAATTTTATTCAGTAGTAAAGAGGCCAAAATGGCTCTTTTGATTTTGAAGGTTGCAGACCCCTGGTCTAACGTTTATCAGGATGTAAAGAGAAAGTCACCTTGATCACTATGGCGTCTGGGTTTTCTGGATTCACTGGACGAGACGCTTCTCTGGACCTTCAGGTGAGATGGTGATTGGCCGTTCATCTCACTGGTGGGCCTGTTCTTCGCCACGGAGAGATTACTATTGGAGCTGGTGTCACTGACCTCCTACACACACAAAAGCAGCAAGTCACACTTGTACTATAGACAGAGAAAATCAGTTCAAAAGTAACCACTCTCCATTTGCAGCTCACCTCATTAGTCTTCCTGCCCAGCAGTAAGTATATGGCTGTGACCTCGTCATAATTCATTTTGGACAAAGACTCTTGGATCTTCTCTCTGGAGAAGCCCATGCCCACTATCACATCTGGAGAATGACACAAACAAAATATAGACCAGTTTAATGCCAAATTAACACTTCAAAGGTGGCACAGAAGCGCTTCTGAAGCGGAATTTAACTTCTTTACAAAGACTGTTTAACACTCATAGGTGGCCAAAAATGTATTTAATCACCAATTATTATGGTATACTTTGATACAAGGGTTGAAGTGGATCAGAGCAGGCATAGTTTAGTCATTAAGTCTTTAAACAAAATTAAGCATGCACACATCCCTAACTCAGCTGTGTAAAAACGCCTTTTAGTTTTAGATCTGCACACAATAACTAGCTAAGGCAAGCATTACTATTATCATTGCTCATAATTGGGGTTAGGGTTTCCCGTTAAATATTATTCAATCATTCCTGATCACACAAGTGATCCCACACCATTTGTGCTAGAAGCATTAATATGGGGTGATATCTACCAAAACAGACACTAATTGAAGACCACTGCATTCAACTCTTTTAGTGATTGAGAATAATTCAACATTTGAAATTTTAGCATACTGGTAATCGTATCACACATCACCCCCTCAGTTGTCATGCAGACACTATAAACCAGTAGGTTGATACACAGTAACATTCTTACAAATAAACTGGATTTATCTCTGAGTCATCCGTTCCACCTACACGTGCTAACAATACACAGATCTGTCCTATAGCCAGCCATTCACAGTTACTCAAAAAAGAACAAGCTGTACCTCCTGTTCTAACTGAAAAATGCATTTATTAGGTAACACTTCACAAAAAGTGTGTTCTATAAGTTAGCATTATAGCTATTGCAATGACTAACATGTACTGCACCATCCCTAGCATGATTATTATTTTCCATTCTAATGTTTTTGGGCCAATAAGATATTCTTTTTTTAATACTTTCATTCAGCAAAGACATTGAATTGACCTAAAGTGACAATACAGACATTTATAAATATACAAAATATTTCCATTTCAAATAAATGCTGTTCTTTTGAACTTTCTATATTTTTCCATGCAGCTATTAAGGAGCGCAACCCTTTTTAACATTGATAATACTGCAAACTGTTTCTTGAGCAGCAAATCAGCATATTAAAATGATTCCTAAAGGATCATGTGACACTAAGAATAAATTACATTAAAATGTATTAATAAATGTGCCATTCTAACAAGCGCAGCTGCTTTGTATACAGGCTTTACCAGGGTCTACGTTATTTTTTGATGTTACATAAGCGCAAATTCAAAGAATCAATTTGCATTTTGATTCACTCCACAGCAAATACATACACATACATGCAGTGTTGTTAACCGGAGTAATATAACAATAATAATCAATAATCTGGTTTAAAATGGTTTAAATGTGTGTATGCGCGCATATGTATGTATACAAATTCTGATAATGGCAAGACAATTTCTTACGGCACTTTTAAACACACTATATAATCTTACATAATCTTACAAAATGACATCTTACATTTACGCATTTGGCAGATGCTTTTATCCAAAGCGACTTGCATTGCATTAAGGATGCATATTAATATTCTAATCAGTTCTTGCTTTCCCTGGGAATCGAACCCATGACCTTGGTGTTGCAAGCGCCACACTGTTTGAGCTTTTAAAGCTTTTCTTTTCTCTATACTGAATGCATGAACGGATGAAATGTGTTCCTTCAAAGTACTGAAAGTTTCTTTGGATAAAAGCATCTGCCAAATGCATAAATGAACTGAATGTCATGAGCCAGTATCTTAAACTCTAATTGAACTTAAACGGAACACAATGTTAAAAAGAAAGAAGGAAAAAAAAGGTCAGGATGCTCAGGACTGAGTTTTCAAAAGGGAAATATTGAGACACTGGGTACAGTGAATAAAGGGACAGATGGATTTTTGTGTGATGGAGAGCTCTCTCTATTAATGCACGTTCCAGAGTGAAACAAGATAGAAAGATATATTTCATGAGCCTGAATTAAGCCGCCTCCGCTCTCTCAGACTTGACTTTTAATGGGCTCATGGGAATCTATATGTTGGTTGACTTAAGTGCTTTCCTTCAAAGCAGCAAAGCTTCCCGATTCACCTCCTCTCCACAAACACATAAGGACCGCTGAGGGCTGCCAAGCTCCAGCATGCTCCTCTTAACGTGAGGCTTCTCTCAAAATGGGGGTGGAAGGCTAGAAAAGACCAGTCACCATCTAACTCTGGCTTCCTCATTCAATCGTTCTTTTACTTTCTTCAATAAGCAACCAGGTGTGTGATCGTGTGGTTATGCTGACAGGCGTCTGTGCGGAGCAGCAGATCGATTACAGATAAACGTGCAAAGCTCTGGTTCACCGCACTGCCTCGTGCTCCTGCCAGCTAAGCTTGCGTACTTGTAGTCATGTGATCATGTCACATTGCTACATGGGGGAGATCCTCGCTGTGATAGAGCGGGAGAGGAAGGAATAGACATCTGAGACGGCGATAGATGAGGGAGCCAGCTGTTGGGTATTACACAACACCGCACACTAATAAGTACGCTCCCAACGCCCTCATTTCACCGTCTCTGGATGTTTTCTCTCAAGTGTTGTGATGAGAGTGTTAGAAGAGTGTAAATATAAATCTCCCTTGACCTGCTCTAGTAGAGGGCAGCTCAAAACGGCCTTTCTTGTATGCAAATGCACAATGAAACACACACACAAACTGTTGGCTGAACATCCGATGCACGAGGCACGAAAATGGGAAACACCTCAGGAGGTTCAAAGTCATCATATGATTGAACCCCTCATGGAAGAAGAAAGCTGTCGTGTTTACAATTGTGACAATGAGCGCTTTCATAATCAACTAAACCCTGGATTTTCAAAAATATGTGAAGATCGTGGCGCCATTGTTGAATGAATGCACAATGTTCTTGTATGAATCATTTATTAGATGCATGCCGGTCTATTATCATAGGGACATCGACTGCCCTAAATATGATGTGGAATACCAAAAAAAACAACCCGTATGTGACTGGTTGCCTTACAAGTCGATCAGACGTCCTCTAGTGCGGTCCTTGGCCCAAAAAAGTTACAATGGAGTCCAGACCTTCTTCCATCAGTCTGAAGGTCTGGCAACGTGAGATAACGTGAGACACTCTTTATATTACAGTGAGGAACTCTTACCTATTCTCTTCTGGTCGGAAATGTCAGTCTCTGGCTCTAGGAAGGGTTTGAGCTCATCGTCCTCAAAGCCAGCATTGATCCAGCGTTCCTTCATGATTTGCTGAAGGAGAAAGATCTTCAGCGTGAGATTCAACGCAGTGGCTGACAGTCTCCATTACTAGGGCTGTTAGATATACGGAAGCTAAATATGTATAACTCACTATTTTTCAACTCTACAATAAGGTTTCCTTTCTTAACATTAGTTAACTACATTAACAATACCTCTAGTCTACAGCATTTATTAATCTTAGTTCATTTTAGCATTTACTAATACACTGTTAAATTCAAAAGCTGACTTTGTTAAAAACATTTATGCACTGTTAACTAATAAACAAACAATGAACAGTTTAAAGATTAATAAATACTGTACCAAGTGTATTACTCATTGTTAATGTTAGATAATACATTAAACTTATTAGGACCTTATTGTAAAGTGTTACCTACATATTTTTATATCAATATCTTGTATATATATTTGCTTTGAAATGCATTAAAAGGGTGACTTTTAATCAGAGGTTGATCTTTGCAACAATTAGATTAGAAATGTTTAAGATCATCAGAATAATATTTAATTCAGACTAAACAGACTTACAGTCCGCCATTTAATATATTCGTGTGGGAATTGTGATTTGAAGCATTTTCCAATGCATAAAACAAACCTACTGTTAAAAATTGAAACTTTCGTACCAGAAGTTCTGTATACATGTACCATTACACCCCTAACTAATGTCTGCCACACGCTGATAATGGATCAAATAAGGAGGTACGGCCAACCATATAAAGGTGGAAGACAGACTAACCTCTAACGTTCCTCTCTTGGCTGGGTTTAGAACCAAGAACCTCTTGAGAAGATTCTCACAGTCAGTGGACATGTAAAAAGGGATCCTATATTTACCACGTAAGACACGTTCACGCAGTTCCTGTGTAATAAACAGCGGTAAGTATACAGTGATGAAAAAAAGAAAAACATAAGCCTGGTTTCACAGACAGGGTTTAGATTAAGCCAGGATTAGGCCTTAGTTCAATCAGGGCATTTAAGTAGCTTTTATAAGCATGCTTTACAAAAGACATCATTGAAGTGCATCTTGAGATAAATCAATGGCAGTGATATTTTATTAAATGTCAGTGAGGGTTGATTTTGGTTAAAACAGCTTAAACATGCATTTTAGTCTGAGACTAGGTTTAAGCCTTGTCTGTGAAACCAGTGGACTGACATTGATAAAGGAAGGTTAAAACCTTGAGATTTTGTCCATCGAAAGGCAGAGAGCCGCTGACCAGCGTGTAGAGTATGACCCCCAAACTCCACACATCCACCTCCGGCCCGTCATACTTCTTACCCTGAAAGAGCTCGGGGGCAGCGTAAGGGGGGCTGCCACAGAACGTGTCCAGCTTATTTCCCACCATGAACTCGTTGCTGAAGCCAAAGTCAGCTATCTTAATGTTCATATCAGCATCTAGCAGCAGGTTTTCCGCCTGGGGGACAAACACAGAGGGGTAAGAAGAAGAGAGAAAAAAAGCTTCCAAAGGGTTTTGAATACCCAAGAAAAGTGAAATTAGTGGAGAATCATGTCATTTCTAATTATTGCATAAGTATCCAAATACATTTCAGAGACACTATAGAATCCTTTTCATCTTTCGTTTGTAAGTTCTTACATCTATTCACTTGAATACAATCAAAGAGGTCATAACTCTTTTGCTTATCATTTTTGCACTAAACAAGAAAACTGCTTACCTTCAAGTCTCGGTGCACAATGTGTTTTTGGTGACAATACTGCACAGCTGACACAATCTGTACAAAACAAATAAATCATATCATCTGTCTGGGAAAAAAAAACACTGGAAACAAATGATCAGGATTAGAGACATTAAATAGTGTATGGAATCAACTGTATTGCCTTTAAATAGTGACTAATAACCTTATTAAAACACTTTTATTGTGCGTTTCACATCCCGCTTGCATCACAGTTTACAAAGTATGAACTTGTGAACCCACATTTAACAGCAACAATGTTTTATATAGTTAAAAAAAATTATTAGAATTTCTCTTACACATGCATATATGGTATATATGTGTGTGTATGTATGCATGCATGAATATATGTGTATATGTGTACGCACACATTTTATTTTTCATTTTTATACCTTTAAACAAAGTGATTTGTCAGTTGATTGAGTGAATAATTCAATTACATACATTATATTTTATGATAAACTAGAGTTCAAAAGTTTGGGGTCAGTAAGACTTTTTAAAAATACATTAATACTATTATTCAGTAAGGGCACGTTAAATTGTTAAATGTGACCTGAAGAGATTTATGTTACAAAAGATTTGTTTCTACTTTAAACAAATCATTTTTCATAGTATTACTTCTTTACTATATTTAAATAATTGATGCAAATAACTTTTGAATCATGGCAAACAAATTTTTTCTGTGCGCGAATAAATTTACCACCAAACGCTAACAGCCCCCACATATTAAAAAATAAGTGCGCAGTCTACGCTACTGCCACAGAAATTACACTCTTCACCCAGACACTGACCTAGACCTACCTCTAAGTACTTTAGTTATTGATCACGTTATATTAAACAATTAATGTGGAAAATTTGAGGTTTGCTTCCAATCAGACCATAGTAACGCATAGATACGTCTAAACAAACGTCAGGAAAAGAACATTGGTCCAGGCCAGCCTTGTCATGGGTTGTCTACTCGCATTAATAGCTTTTTCCGAAATTCAATGGTTTGCATTGATTGACTCATTTTCACAGAATTGGCCACGCTTAACCATGCTGTTAATGACTAACCGCTCTATCCCCAGTTAAAGTATGACGCAACACACTGAAGAGCAACAAGCACGCTCTAAGTGCAGAAAATACGACACAGTTGAGAGTAATATTACTTTAACTACATTCCCACTTAATGTCAGTGTCTTCCGTCTCTCCGGATTTTAGAGCAATGACATTATGGCGTAACCTCAAAGGGCTCTTGTAAGATTAAATGTAATAACAGTCAACAACTCAAAACGAGTAGAAAACCAATCGGAGTGTGTGTGCCTAACATGTTGAAAGAAAACAGTAAGAGAACTGCACCTGTCTAAATTTAGCTCTGGCCTCTTTCTCCTTCATCCTCCCATGAGCCACTAGGTAGTCAAACACCTCACCTGCACAGCACACAGAGCAGAGAGGTCAGAGAGAAGACCAAGAGCAGACAAGAACACAAAATGAAACATCTCTCTCTCTCTCTCACACACACACACACACACACACACACACACACACACTTACCTCCACTGGCATATTCCATCACAAGAAACAGTGTCTTCTCAGTCTCTATAACCTCAAACAGTTTGACTATAAAGAAAGATACAGGGAATTATAGAGAACAGAAAATTTGATGTAATTTTTATTTTACATATATATATATATATATATATATATACACACAGTAATCCCTCGTCACTTCGCAGTTCAAGTTTGCTACTCGTCCTCAGTGCAGAGTATTTTTCAAAAATATTTATTGAAAAATAAAACTTAAAAAAACGCCATATCGGCAGCTGTATTGCAGAAAGCAGCGTTGTTTCATCGTGATGTGCAAGGGAAACGGTTTCCCAGGATGCCAGACAAAGAGAGAAAAACTCTCTCAGAGGCTTTGTACACACTCAGACAAGCACGTGATTGGTTCCCGGCACGAGATCGACCAATGAGAGCATGAGTGGATGTATCCTGTGAGCTGATTGGCTGATCCTACTTAGAGGAATTTCACCTATCGCGAGGGGTTCCGGTCCACATTAACTGTGATAAACGAGGGATCACTGTATGTATGTGTGTGTGTGTGTGTGTGTGTGTGTGTGTGTGTGTGTGTGTGTGTGTGTGTGTGTAAACAAACAATTTGTTTTTTCCTTAGACTAAAACCATTCAATCTCTTTCAACAGAGTAAATAAATATTAAATAGAAACACCTACAAAAAAATTGGAAAAACTTGGACTTGGAAAAACTTGGCAAATATGTTGAAATTGAAGAACTAAAATTACTAAAACAAAAACTGAAATAAAAAAGCTCAACAGAAATATAAAAAAACTGACGAAATGACAAAAATTGCATTACAAAATTAATAAAAATGATGAAACCTAAAATAATTCAAAATCTAGTATGAATAATTCTAAAATACTTATATTTAACGGATATGAATATGGTAATTATTCAGTACCATAACATACAACATAATTCTGTGATTTTCCCAGCTGTTCTCATCACCGATCCATAATAATAATAATAATAATCCCATCACAAGCATTTTTGTAATAGGTTTTACCGGCTTGCTCTCGTCAGCTTTATTTTCCTATCTCTTTGGAAATCATTTCTTATTTATAAATACTCCTCCATTTAAAAGCAGTTTCCACTTCATCCCATTTTGTTTAACGTCGGTCTGTCGTGAAACACCATGACGCTCTCTCACGCTGTACCACCGACAGGAAGTCTAAATATAGGCTAGTGAAGCATAAAGCCCCTCTGTGTGAAGACATGACAATGTGTCTGACTCTGCTAATCATTATGCTGTTTGCAAACAGGAACTAACAACAAATGTGGGAGAATCGATAAATGAGAGGAACAGTACCTAAGCCGCTACTTATGGACTGTTGTAATAATTCAAAAAAGGAGGGGGGGGGGGATGTTCATGCATATGCAAATAAACACGCTTACCAATATTTGGGTGGTTTAAATTCTTCATGATTGTGACTTCTCTGGAAAGCTGTTGAAGAGGAGAACAATTAAAATGTAATCAACACGTCACAATGTACTGTTAAACAAAAGCTCTGGACTATCTTTCAGCAATGACATGGAAAAGGCAGCGAAATACAACTGAACTGTGTCATTGTCAAAGTGAACAGAGTGCTTTCTTTTCAGTGGAAACTAGCGTTAAGTGCTATTCATTATTGATCCCTAAAAAAAACAAAAAAACAAACACAGGCTGAATCCTCCCCTCTCAATGGAAGTGTCATGCATCTTTAATAGCGCTATGGTAGGCAGACTGTGTTCCTGAGCTGTTGGCACGTACTGCTTTCCGCGTCCTGCTCTCACAAGTGTATCTGTAGCGTCGCAGAGGGTGCGAGAAACGCGGTGCGAATTTGGACCGCAGGGAAACACTTTCGGTACTGCATAAACCCAATCCAATTCTCACCACACTACATTCTGTGAGTGATACCACTCATAATCAACTGTGAAAGACACTGCAGAACTCCTATACAAGAACAACATGTACATTTAGATACAAACTCAGTGAGGGACTTTCACCCAGACTGGGATTTTGTTTAAGGAAGACACCACTGGTGAAAAGAACAATTTTTTTTAACAAATGTCATCAGAATGTAAAAAACCTCAAAACTGCTGATGGAGTCGGTCCTGTTAGCTTAGATCAGGGGTGGGCAAACTATTTGTCTCGCGGGCCACTGGTTTCTTCTTCCTTCCACTTGGTTTCTTAAAATTGACAGAGGGGCCGGGGTGAAGGTCGTACCTGTGCATTTACTTATAAGAAATCCTAGAAAACCTGTATAAAGAATAGTTTGGTCTTAAATCACTCGACTGGGACACGTGAAATTACAACAAAACAATATTAATACAATTTAATCGACAGAAAAAACATAATATGCAATGTGACTGAATCATATATTTGCCTCAGCTCTAGATTGACAATAACAGGCGTCCAATCACAACTGACCTCTGGAAAAAAATGGAACTAGCCAATGACGTTTGATGTTACTATTACAAGAGCAGGCCCCGCCCCACGACTGACAAAATAAAAGTGTTCGCGCGAGCAAAAACAGCAATCGAGAGCGGGTGAATGTTCGCGTGCGCGCAGATTAGATGTCGTGCGCGAGTGATTAAAATTAGCTCGCGGGTACCCGTATTTACGCGTAGCACTGTTTTCCGCTTGCGGATGTAATTTACACTCGCGCAAACATCAGTTTTGCGCTCGTTCCTTTTTAGCACGGAATTAACGCCATAAAGGGGGGTGTAGAGGGGTTTGCGACACACGCCTACTGTCCACCACAGCTTCAGCGCCACTGCCGCTTGCAACCGCGACAGAGTGACATTACAGGGAAATGTAAAATGAAGGAGTTTTAATACAGGTTCGGCAAGTTCGGCGGGCCGGATTAAAAAACCCAACGCCGTAGTTTGCCCACCCCTGGCTTAGATCTTCCCGTGAGTGAGCTGTACGCACTTCACTACGGCTGTATCCGAAATCGCATACTTCCCTACTATATAGTAGACGAAAAACAGAAGGTGACAAAAGAAGTTTGTTTGAAATCACAGTAATTATGAAGGGGTAGGCAAAAAGTATAGATGACCTACTACTTCCAGCAAGTTTCCTAAGTGTGTATACGATGGACACTTTACTATCCCATGAGGCCACGGGAGAGGATTTGTGAATGGCAGTGAAGCGACGCAACTGATGCTGATAGGTCACATGATAATGACAGCATTTTGAGCTGAAACTTCACAGACACATCCTGGGACAAGTAAGACTTATAATTCATCTTGTAAAAAAGAGCATAATAGGTCTGTTTTAAGACAATTTTATATTACATGTTATTTTTAAATATGCAAATGAATATTAAATAGGCACACATTTGTATAGATTTCTAGAACAGAAATCTGAACATTGGATAAAGTCTGAAACGAAATTATTGTATGGTTTAACTGACATATTATAGTTATAGACATTGTTCACCCAAAAATGAATGTTCTGATAATTATTTGCCCACATTTCATTCCAAACCCATAAGAATTCTGTTCATCTTTGAAAGACAAATGTTTATAATGAGATTGTAAAGTAAATCCATATGAATCATGCAGTTTAATCAAAGTCTTCTGAAGAGACACAATTGCTTAATATGATTAATTGAATTCAATTAGGCCTTTACTCACATATAAGCATTAAATCAACAAATGTACAGACAACTAAATTTGTTAAACAGAAGTTTACTAGATTGACGTTTGAGAACCAATTGGGTTTATTCTCGTGTTATGCAGCACATTTGAGCTTCTGCAAGAACCAATGAGGTTCAAAAATAAAACGTTTAGGAATAAATTGTTTTAAATCAGGTGATAAACTTTATAACTTAAAAAAACCCTCTCGAAAATATTTCTATCAAACAATTAAATCTGTAAAGTTTGCTACTGAAGTGGAGATTTCTGGCTTATTGCAGGAGAAAATTTCATTTAAAAATGTCTTTAAAGATATGCATTGTTACTGAAATCTACAGATGCAAATATATAGTGTAATAAAACTTTCCAAGTTTGCCTAACAGTTTGGTGAGAAACAGAAAAGTTCTGAGAATAGACTGTTTCCATTGATTTATAACAAATGACTGAAATGATGCCATCCTGTTCTCTCTCTGTAGTTTATCATTCTCCTTGACCGAAAGATCTCAATAGTTACAGCTTCCATTTTAAGTCATAACTTTGCTTTCACGTCATGGTTTACATCATTTAATCCAGGTCTAACTGAAAAAATGTAAACCTAAAATTTCAAATTTAATCTCAGATTTGTGTTCCACATAATTGTCTCTTTTTCTTAAGATTTTGCTCGGTCTCTCTCAGCTCTCACACTCTCCCTCCCTTCGGTGCACCATCTTAACGCCTCTTTGATGACTAAAAAACACCAGTCCACTGCAGAACATCTCACTTCAGTCGAGGAACCAGACCTAGTGTGGAGCTCAGACGCCCACGGGCAATTACACAACCTCCATCTCACAACAACACACATGCACAATCACGAGGACACGTGTTAGAGTAACACAAAAACATCCCTGCATGCACCACTGCCTCAACAGCAAAAGAAATGAAGACAGAAACACACTACAACACAAATCCCTCATTTCGGTCTTCATTTATTTTACTTTCATACATGCTTTCACACTGTTCATAAAAGTGTTTTTATTGTAAAACTAAAACTATTAAAAATCGTTTTTTTAAACAAACAAAGGTGAAGTAAACTTAACTTAAAACTAATCAAACAAAATGTAAATAAAAATAAAGAGAATATAATAAATAACAGAGTAGAATCTCTCAACCTACTGGAAGACAAGTATGGCAACTAAATATTTTATTTATTTGGAGTGTTTATAGTAATAAAATGGTTATAAAAAATATAAATAAGGTTTTACAGAAGATGCACTAAGTACATTTTCTCATGTTTTTGTCTTCTGTTCTCCGAAGCTGCATTTATTTTGATTAAATTTAAGTAAAAACTGCAATAACGTGAAATATTACTCCAACTAAAAATTACTTTTCTAACTTTTTTTTTATTTGCATATATGTGTGTGTATATATCTATGCATGCATGTATGTATAATATATATATATATATATATGTATGTATAATATATATATATATATATGTATGTATAATATATATATATATATATGTATGTATAATATATATATATATATATACATATATATATATATGTATAATATATATATATATATATATATATATATATATACACACACACACACATACACACAATTCTCTCCATTATGTGATGACAAAATTGAATAATGCCAGTCTTCAGTATCACGATCCTTCGGAAATCCTTCATTAATCATTATTAAAGGGATAGTTCACGCAAAAATTTAAATTCTGTCATTATTTACACATTTAAACCCCATTAACTTTTTGCTTACCAACATTCTTCAAAATATTTTCTTTTGTGTTCAACAGAAGAAAGAAACTCATAGGTTTGGAAGAACTTGAGGATGAGTAAACAATCACAATTTAAATTTTTGGATGAACAAACCCTTTAACATTATCATCAATGTTGAAAACAGTACACCATTTAAAATTGTGGAAAACGTAATGCATTTTTTCAGGACTCTTTGATGAATGGAACATAAAGAAAGAATCGCATTAATTTGAATCCTGAAAGCGCCTTTTATATGAATTTAATGCATCAATTCAATGCATTAAAAGTATTATTTTCCTTTAAAAAAATCTTACTGACACCAAACTTTTGAACAGTAGACTGTTTTTGTTTTTTAAATGAAATAAATATATTTAATTGATACAACACACCATAGAGGGTTAGGAGAAAGATAAAAGGAAAGTGATGCTGATAATTAGAGCAAAAAAACATAGAAAGACCAAAAGAGACGGTCTGGTTGGGTCGGTCTCTCATTATTGCGGTGCGTGAGTCACAGTCGTGTGTTGGCTGAGGACCAGCGGGCCACAGAGTGAGGATATACACCGAATCCCAATCAATGGCGCTGTGGAAAATCTAATGATGTCCGCGGCGAGCAGCTTCCAGCTAAAATTAGAGATGTGGCTTATGTATCTCTGAGCGAGCACTGATTAGCATTATCATTTGAATTCTTCTGATCATCCCATGCCCACATCTCTCTCCAGCCTTTCATTTCCCATTTATCACTCGTACTGTATGTTCATCTACTCCTCTCGTTCAGACTGTCATCAGGCTGTTTGTGTCTGTGCCTGTTTTCTAGTCTTTATCTTCCATCTCATACCATTTTGAGGTCCCTCCAGTCTGTCACTTCACTGTCAGCCCACCAAAATGCCCATCTGTCCTTCCCCCTCATATCCTCTTCCTCCTCCCTCCATCTTGGCTGTTGTGAAGACTGATTATGAAGTCCAAACTGTTCATAACACTGTCCTAACCGGGCGCAACGGCATAAAGCGACAAGCAAGAAACTGATTTAAACATCTCATGAGACTTTTTGCCAATCCTTCAGGTTTCTTAAAAAAATAGCTCATAAGAATCCTTAGTTTATGAATAAGAGTATAAAAGCCGTGCTGTATGATTGGTTTTGCATCCAATCTGCAAAGGCAATCCAAAATGTATTGATTTATAGTTTTTGTTAGAGTCCAATTTTTCACAACTTACTTAAACTGTGGCAATTTTAGATGTAACACAGAGCATTTTAAGATTGTGTGTGGGCCAAATAAATGGAAGAATACAGATATTAGAAATTGAACACCAAAAATAAAAATTCGGTCATCATTAACTCACAACCAGCAATCCAACCAAGTACATTTGAGCTTGTGTTGATGTTTATATCATGTGAAGTTTACATTTATGACTATAGATTATTCTAATCATGGTAATTCAAACAATTATTTGAGATAACTACAATAATTGTGCAGTTTAAGTTTCCATCACATTTTGCCAAAGAATACAAAAAAAAATCATATGCTGTAAAGTACGTAACGGTCGTGACAAACCTACGCTGATTACTTTTTCTATGTCTTTATGACCTTCAATAGTGATGAGCGAATATTAAAAACATCTCCATGTAATCTGAAGATGAATGGAAGTCATACAGGTTTGGAACGGAATGAGTAATGAGTGATGACAGACTTTTAATTTTAGGGTGGCCTCTATCTGTTTAGCGGATCAAAATGCCATGACGTTCTAAACCTGTAAGACTTTTGTTCATCTTCAGAACACAAATGAAGATCTTCTTGATGAAATATGAGCTTTATTCCCCTTCATTGACAGCTACGCAAATGATGCTTTAATAAGTGATTATAAAACTAATCCATATAAATTTAGTAGTTTAAACCAAATTTTCTGAATACACATGATCGCTTTATGTGATGAACAGATTGAAGATTGAAGGCTTTTATTCACATATGAACATTAATCAACTCACATCTATTGTGGTAAAACAGAAGATCTAGCATATTTGCTTGATGTGCAAAAACTAATGAGTAGAGTTGAGCCGATACTCGGCTGAAACCAGTATCCGGTACGTATAAAGAACTTTTGCAGAGTACGAGTATTATACGCGTAATACGAGTCAATATCTGTGCTCGGATTGAATAAAAATCCTCATTGTGTAGCTGTGTCTGCGTTCTGTGATAGGCTAGTCACAACGCCCCTCCCCTACACATACAGATTTGCTGTGTCCTGCTCTGCTCATTCACACACAGAACACAGAACAAATGTGATAGATTTGTTTTTTATTTCTGTTTGTTTGTAGTACTTATTAACCAGTAGTTCTGGTAAATGTGGGGTTTATTCAGACGTGGTGCTTGGTAGAATGCGACTAGCATTGAGTCTCTGCCTGTCGGAGATTTTTTTTCTAGAAGTCACGCAAAAAAAATATGATTTCTTCATAATTGCAACCGCATGTGTTGTATTCATTGTTACAAAACTTGTTCTCTATATAGTTTGTTATCGTGATCAAAACCATTGATCTGAAGCTCAATGCTGATGCTGTCATGTAAATAGTTTTCTAATCAGCAATAAATATAACAATTTCTGATCAACCCATACCAAATGCATAATAAAAAATAACATACCGGTTAAATCCCGCCCACTTCCAGGTTAAATCCCACCCATTTCCGGGTTAGGCCCCGACACAGTCCAAGTACAGATACTTCATATGGTTAACAGATAATGCTGTACTTATATATATTATTATAATGAGGTTCATTCTTGTGTTGTGAAGATATATTGTATGATTGCAGCACATTTGAGCTTCAGCAAAAACCAATGAGGTTTGTTCTCGCGGGTCAAGGAAGTTTGGTTGAGCTTCCATTTAATACAGCAGATCAATGTTTAAATGTGAATAAAAGCCTAAATTCAATCTGTTCATCATATAGAGTGAACACATCTTTTCAGAAAACGCAGACTAAACCACTCAATTCATATGGATTAGTTTTACAATCTCTATGAACTTTTTGAAGAGTCACAGTTGTGAAGCCGTCAATGGAGGAACACTAAAGTTCTCAGATTTCATTAAAATTAAAATGAACGCAAGTCTTACGGGTTGAGTAATTAATCACAGAATGTTCATTTTTGGGTGAACTATACCTTTAAATATACAGTACACAGGTTTCCCATGCTATATTAATTGCATTACCAAACTACAGCATTCGCTCACTCCAAATTCCCACACAGCTTTGTACATATTTAGAAATAAACCTCTTTCCAAACACAAGGTTGCAAACGCACAGGTGTGAAAGAGTGTTTGCAGTCGAGAGCGGCTTGAGTGGCGGCGCTGCCTGCAGTAGGTGGGCTGAGTATTGCAGCACAGCTGGTGTACTTCAGTATTTGTGCTCAGAGTGTGAAGGTTACTGCTGGAGGAGCTTCTGTTTCAATAGACTCCTCATGATGACGGGTGACTGAGAACACCAGCTGAAAGGATGTTCCATTTCCACAACACAAGCCTCTGACAAACGCTCCGGATAGAAGATCAGCATTCAAAAATTCACTGCAGTCTGCATGTTGAAAGCCAACATTACCTATGAATCCGTACGGAACTGCGCCACTATCAAACACAAAACTAACCAAGCAGCCGATACACAGCATCACACAGACAAGAACAATGTCCCAGAGGTATGAACGAACAGAGAACGTGAACTTCCTGAAGGTAAATTACACAACACTAGCAGCATTGAGGAAGAAGAAAAAACTGAATCATGACAGAGTTTTAGATTCAATACGTACAGTATAACATGCACATTTTAATATTAAATGTGAACCTCACCTTTTGTAGGCTTGTTGGATTCAGTTGGGTTTTATCAATCATTTTTATTGCCACCTGAGTAAGGAAAAGTGTTTGAAAACTTTAAGTGGAGTAAAAATTAATACATGGATGAAAATGAGAACGTAAACAACTGTATACACTACGATTAAAAAGATTCTGTAAGAGTTTTGATTGTTTCTGAAATTCTGTTCACCAAGGTTGCATTTCTTTGATCAATAATACACTAAAAACATTCAAATTAAATATATTAAAAATGTAATTTATTTCTGTGGTCAAAGCTGAATATTACTCTAGACTTCAGTGTCAAATAATCCTTCAGAAATCATTCTGATATGGTGCTAAAAAAACATTTATTATTATTAAAGTTTAAAACGGTTGTGGATTAGTATTTTTGGGAAACAGTGAAGCATTTGTTTCAGGATTCTTCAATGAATAGAAAGTACAAAATAACAGCATTTATTTAAACATCTTCTGCAACATTATAAATGTATTTACTGTCACTTTTGATCAATGTAATGCATTCTTGATTAATAAAAGTATTCACTTAAAATCAACAAAATAAACATATCTTACGGACACTAAACTTTTAACGGTAGTGTATATAAAAGAAATTCCTATAACACTTTTGAGATTTTTCCAAACATTAATTTAACATGCTTTTTATTTTTGTATTACTTCATGACTAAATCATAGCTTTACATCATATCAGATTATATTTAATATAAATATACTTTTTCCTGCTCAAATTAGTTTTACAAAGTGTTTTACTTCAAAAATATTCCAAAAAGGAAACACGAGAGCAGAAAAACTAACATGTCCGTGTCTGGAAAACTCCCATGGCCCACTGTGTGTCAGGAAACACACTCGTGACCTCTGACTCCTCACCTCGCTTCCTGTGAGGATATGGCGAGCTAGTTTGACCTTGGCAAAGTTGCCCTTTCCGATGGTTTTTAGCAGCCGATAATTCCCAACAAGAGGGTGCACATCATCCAATCCTGAGCCAGAATTCCGGTTTCGACCACTTGACCTCACAGATCGAGAGGTCACCTCCCCTCGGCCATGGCCATTCGTTGTATGCTGTTAGAATTCAAAACACATGTAAATTACAAAACAATAACAACAACAACAGTTTTTCCAAATTAGAATTTCAGTCTTGCTCATTTTATCCTAGAATTCACCCTCCAGAAACTTACACAATTTCCACCGGTCATATAAAGACAGGGGGGTATTCCACAAAGCAGGTTATGCGACATAGCCGGATATGTTAATGCTTAAAGGGCCAGTCACACAGCCGATCACGCACGAATCACTCACAAATCACGCACAGATTGGGTTTGTGTGTGCTTGTGCGTCAAGAAATTGACCAAAGTATTCCACGAACATTCGACGCACGCCCGACGCATGAATCACTGACGGAGCGCGTCCAAACACGCAAGCTTCGCGAACGTTCCACGAACAAGCACTTTCAGAATCCACATTGTCAGTGGAATGAACGTGATACGTGCGCGGTTCATGCGTGATATGAAGGTGGGGCGTCAGTGGACGTGCGCGGTTTCGAATCAGTTCCGCCGCATAAGCACTGACGGAAGACGCGTGTCCCGCGCATACTCAACGCATAAACTACTCATGCCGACTCATGAATAACGCACACCGACATACAGTCGAGAATTGAACCGTTCAAAACTCAAAATCACGCACAAACCGCCTTCGACGCACATCCACTTACAATCCCTGACGGCCCACGTTCCTTCCACCGACGAATTACGCAAACGACGCACGCTCCGCGCAGAAGCGAAAATCTGTGCGTAATTCGTGCGTGATTCATGCGTTTTTGCTGTGTGACTGGCCCTTAAGGGTAAGTAAGCAGATAACCTCAAACATAACCTTCAGTGCATACGTGGCCTTTGATGAAGCTCCAGTGGGAGTGAATGCACACAATATTACATATATACATATGATTTAAATTTCACACGTCGCTGATTGGAAGTAAAATGACTAAACTTATACAGCTTATGTTATGTTTTACACAGTTATGTTTTACACAGACTGTTTAGATTAGCCAGTCTTTCTTTTTATTATACAATTACCTTCAAACAAACAACATAGTTGATTTGTCATTTTGTTGAGAACTCTGGACTTACTCCCAGACCCTTTATTTGGGACCAGCATACCTCGGTTTGTAAGCAAGGTTTGGGTTAATAGACCCAGAGTTCGGGTATGTTTGACGGTAAGGTAACCTTGCTTTCTGGAATACCCCCCCAGGTATTTGGCAACAAACACAAAAGTCCCAGTCAGAGCAGAAATCACTAATATTGACTCCACCCATGCAGTGTCAGAGAGCTCCATTTGCACAGTCACCCCAAATCGTCACGGTCACAAATAAAATAATATCATGAGTCATCTACATTTATATTTGCTTCTCACAGACGTCAACTGTTTTACAAAAGTTAATCAAACCAAGTCGGAAATTAAAGGGGGGAAAAACACACACAATATATGCGCATTCCACTACGCAAACATTTCTCAAGGTATCTTGTAACCTTGTGCCAGGACCTTTGTGCAACATACACCAGGCTACAAATAACAGTGACGCTAAATGAATTGTCCCATTCAGAGATCACGGGTGAAACAGGACGATGTTTAGTAAGTCAGTGAGTCTCGTGTGGTACTAACACCTCTCTGTATGTAAGGGTACGCTGACACTGCGCTATACAATGTTCCCACTAAATCCTGCATATTGTCCCTGACACCCGACTTGACTGTCATTCACAAAGCTCTGCCTAATAGATTATAAATCCACCAACACTAACACTTGATAATAAAAGTTATATAACATAGTCACAGAAATGAGACGACCCACTGCAATAAAATGCAAAGAATGATCTTGAATAAAGGTCACTTACGCTTAAGCTTGAACGATGCCTCATATTAGATTGCGATCCTCTCATTTTTGTGTTTGCAAGCTAAATGGCATTGAACCAAACAGCCCTGTCTTTTCTATGAGAAGAACTCATCAATACTCTCGCATCCAGCAACACTGATACTGACGAGCTGCATCACTGCTGGAGTCTGTGTGTGTGTGTGTGTGTGTGTGTGTGTGTGTGTGTGTGTGTGTGTGTGTGTGTGTGTGTGTGTGTGTGTGTGTGTGTGTGTGTGTGTGTGTGAGAGAGATAGAGATTTTGGGGTGGGTGGGGCTGAGTGGATGGGTGATTGATACCTTATTTGACTTAATTACCATTAATGTCCACTTTCCATAAAAAGTGAGTAAGAGTTGAGGATTAAAATATGTAGATTCTTGTACGACAACATAAGTATTAATAAATGTCAATAAAAGAAATCCATAATGACAGTCACCATAATGATGCTGAACTGAAGCATCTATGGAATCCTATAGCTTAATATATGAATGTGTGCACACAATCTCAATTCATACATATTTAGATAGCAAGAATGAGAATGACAGCCGAACAATAGACAGACAGAACATAATAGACTGATAAAAGAGCGATAAGAGAAACAGATCGACCGACAGACAAAATGACAGACAGACTAGATAGAAAGATAGATAAAAGACTGATGGACAGAGATAGATAGATGTTAGATGGATAGATAGAGACAAAAAGATTGATGGACAGATGGATATATATAGATGGTTAGAGAGATAGATAGATAGATAGATAGATAGATAGATAGATAGATAGATAGATAGATAGATAGATAGATAGATAGATAGATAGATAGATAGATAGATAGATAGATAGATAGATGGACAGATGGACAGATGGTTAGATAGATAGATAGATGGACAGATGGACAGATGGTTAGATAGATAGATAAAAAGACAGACAGACAGATAGATATAAAAAGACAGACAGACAGATAGATAAAAAGACAGACAGACAGATAGATAAAAAGACAGACAGACAGATAGATAGATAAAAAGACAGACAGACAGATAGATAGATAAAAAGACAGACAGACAGATAGATAGATAAAAAGACAGACAGACAGATAGATAGATAAAAAGACAGACAGACAGATAGATAGATAAAAAGACAGACAGACAGATAGATAAAAAGACAGACAGACAGATAGATAGATAAAAAGACAGACAGACAGATAGATAGATAAAAAGACAGACAGACAGATAGATAGATAAAAAGACAGACAGACAGATAGATAGATAAAAAGACAGACAGACAGATAGATAGATAAAAAGACAGACAGACAGATAGATAGATAAAAAGACAGACAGACAGATAGATAGATAAAAAGACAGACAGACAGATAGATAGATAAAAAGACAGACAGACAGATAGATAGATAAAAAGACAGACAGACAGACAGATAGATAGATAAAAAGACAGACAGACAGATAGATAGATAAAAAGACAGACAGACAGACAGATAGATAAAAAGACAGACAGACAGATAGATAGATAAAAAGACAGACAGACAGATAGATAGATAAAAAGACAGACAGATAGATAGATAAAAAGACAGACAGATAGATAGATAGATAGATAGATAAAAAGACAGACAGATAGATAAATAGATAGATAAAAAGACAGACAGATAGATAAATAGATAGATAAAAAGACAGACAGATAGATAAATAGATAGATAAAAAGACAGACAGACAGATAGATAGATAGATAAAAAAGACAGACAGACAGATAGATAGATAGATAAAAAAGACAGACAGACAGATAGATAGATAGATAAAAAAGACAGACAGATAGATAGATAAAAAAGACAGACAGATAGATAGATAAAAAAGACAGACAGATAGATAAAAAAGACTGATGGACAGACAGAGGGACAGATAAAAAGACTGATGGACAGACAGAGACAGACAGATAGATAGATAGATAGATAGATAGATAGATAGATAGATAGATAGATAGATAGATAGATAGATAAAAAAGACAGACAGATAGATAGATAAAAAAGACAGACAGATAGATAAAAAAGACTGATGGACAGACAGAGGGACAGATAAAAAGACTGATGGACAGACAGAGACAGACAGATAGATAGATAGATAGATAGATAGATAGATAGATAGATAGATAGATAGATAGATAGATAGATAAAAAAGACTGATGGACAGACAGACAGATACTCAATGCTCATTCACTGGTATCTTTAAGGGGGACCCGCATAAGCGCGCTCATGTCACTGATGACGTATGAGCAGCATCCTATAGGACAGACTGACGCCAATGCGCAATATCTGCATCCTATTGGCGCATTAAAGATGCAAACGCACGCACGATCACTCACAAGCGTGCAGGACTTTAACTAATCAAGCATATGTTGCACGCATTAAGCAGAAAAGCAGCCAAATTACCGATGCCCCGGACCCCATGCGTCACTTCAGGCTGCTGTCCCATCTGTGCAGAGACCGGCCCGACACCACTAATCCACTTACAGTCCATCACATGCGACACTGCCTTAATTCTGGAGGAAACGAGCCGAGTGACTTCTGACGGCAGCATCGTTTTCTGTCTATGTGGGCAGCTCGCGGTCACAGACATGCATTGCGACGCGGCCAGACCAAATAACACACTAATGAGCGCAAAATCAAAGTCAGTTATGTGACTGTTAATCACACTCTACAACATAAACAGGCTACTTACGTTTTCAGCCTTCCGCTCGTTGACGGTGGGCAGGGGGGCTCTTGCTGTTGACATTGTGTTGATGGAAAGCTGCTTTCCCGGAATAACAATTTAAGCAGCAGGTTTTGCGGTGCAACGAATGAGGGAATATATTTGACCGACTGCACGCTCGGTCAATAACATTGACTTGCTTCTAAAGTGACAAAGTTGTTAAAAGTTTGTGAGAAATAATCCGGACGCAACTGCGTTTTATTACCGAGTGCACGCCATCTTAAAACATCCCTGAAAAGCGAACGACACCGGTTAACTTGTGCACTGCTATAAACATAATACTTTCAGGCCTGGCGTCGCTGTCTGCTTCATATTTCGGATGTCCGGTTCAAGTAAGAAAAGAGAAAATTCTTGCTCTTCAAGCCAAGGGGCCTCCGCTGCGATCTCCCCCCAAAGACGATCTGCTCATCGAACGAGCCTTTAAAACGGACTGTCCGGTAGGTTCACTAGCAGCGGCGTAGAGCGAGCGATCACAGGCGTCGGGCTCGCGGGGAAGTCGCGCCCGTTGACGGTTCCATTCCACCAGAGCAGCCGCTTCTGTCGCTTCTAGTTCAAAGCGAGATCCAAGATGGCTGCCCGACGGCGCAGGAGTTTCGAGCAGAGCCCTGAGTGAGACAGAGGAAGTGAGGAAACAGACGGATCCCTGTGCTCATTGGAGAGCGCCGCATCCCTCAGGGGGCTGTAGGTGTTCATATGGAAAAAGGGGGAAACTTCGTCATACCATAACAACTATGGCACACCCTGTTCAATTGAAATGTAATTTCGCAATGTATGGTTTGACCGGTTTGGCAAATAAAGACCATAGTTTTTCCAAGTGACTGGCCTGTGTGCTTCACTCAAAGATGCTTCACTTTTGAGAAATATAATTAAAAGTATTGTACACCGACATGGGATGGAAACTGTAAATGTATTAGTCTTTCCGAAACAGCTGTTTTTTATTTTACATGGAACGGGTCGCCCCCTTGTGGGTGCCGCCATGTTGAAATCGTATTTACATTCACATTTATGCATTTGGCAGACGATTTTATCCAAAGTGACTTACACTGCATTCAAGACACACATTAACATTCTTATCAGTTATTGGTGTACATCTGTTTGACCTTATGACCAGGTATTTGAACAAAACAGCCAAACCAAAAAATAAAACAAAATTATATTTGTTTTCGGGAACATATTCCTTATATTAAAAATGTAAGGTTATAACCTTATTTATAGGTTAAATTAGAAATGCTAAAATTAATGTAATATTAAATATATGTTCCGAATGAATCTTAAGTTTACAGCAGGTCCTCAATCCTGCCCGTACAACGTCCAAGGTGGCTTCAACATAAAAAAATAAAAAAAATGTAAACAAATGTTTTAAGTTATATCTGAATAAGTAAAAATAAATATGTCTGTGACCATCATGACATCTGTCTACTGAGCTTTGATGACTGATGATCTGGAAAACAAGTTGATTATTAAAAAGAACAGCTGCACATCAATTTACCAATAAAATAGAACATTACTACGTTCATATCGTTATTTTGGATAAGAAATTGAGAAAATATTTGTTTTATTAAATATAAAAATAGCCGTTAATAAAAAAATGCAAAATATAATTGTTTCAACTGTTGTTTTTTGATAGTGTCAGGGATGTTAATTTAACCTAAAAAAATGTCAACATCAAATGTAACCTCAATTTACACAATGAGCAAAAATAAAGAAATTAATTTTGTGCAAAGGCATTTTGTTAATTGCAGTTATAAATATGAATTAAATCACATTTTCTTGACAGCCTTTTAAATTTTAATTAAATCTCTAAAATAAAGACATTGGGCTCCTGTAATGATGGACAGAGGAAAGGGTCTGTGCCTGGACCCCTTAAAAGAGGGTGGAACTTGGAGTAAAAAAAAAAAAAAAGCAGCTGTATGACAGTTTAAAGATGAATCATCAGTTAAGATACCCTGATTTTTTTCGACATCTAGTGGCCATTTTAGGCCTGACGTTTAAACGTAAATATTTCCCAAAAGAGATAAAGGCAATTTCAAATAAATGTTACTACTACTCAAGTAGTGTACCTCAACAGGTGCCATAGACTCAGGATTCTGGGGAGCAGCCAGTGTTTTAGGCAATCATAAACACTCTGCCTAAGATTTATAATACATATTCTGGATGGGCACGTTTTTTGGAGGGTACGGTGTTGGTGAGAAGGCATGAGGTTGAAGAGAGTGATGAAATCAAGTGATGCTATTTAGTTACAAAATCAGAATAGCCATATAATATACAGCAAAAAACTTTATTTTATGATTTCAAGACAAAAAAAAGAAGAATCCAATGTACATACATAAGCAAACCCATGAATCAAAGTCAAGCTCACAATACAAGAAAATTGCTCAATACAGACAATAAAGCTCAAAAGTTCTTAATACTTTAGCAGCAGGTCAATGAAAGAGCTATATTAAAACCATTCTATAAATCAAATATAACCAAGGAGAAAGTGGAACAAAACAAGACTGAGGCTAAACAGGAGGCCACTGTGATCCATTTGATCATTACAACAGGAAGTAGCAAGGTTGCAGGATGGTAGCTGCTGTTTCACTCGTCATTTCTTTAAATGGCATCTATATCAAGGTCATCCTCCTCTTCTGCTTTCTCTGGCTGAACCGTCTCCACCTTCAGCTCCCGGGCAGAAGAAGAGTATACAACCTGAAGACCAAAGAGAGTTCAAATGAGAAAAACAATCAGAATGTCACAAGCCTTCAAGCCCAGAGGAGACTAATGTAATTACTCTAATTACAGTCGCAGGGCTGCTTCTTCTGACGGTTAAATTATAAAGCTTTCTCTAATTTACTTCAGATTAACAGTCTGTGTATGCGATTAAATGCGATTAGTGTATGAGATTACATATTAAAGGGGGCCTCACATCATTGCCATTTCATCATTATTAATTCTCAGAACTGTGAGATATAAACTCAACTGTGAGAAAGTCACAATTACCTTTTCTCAATTTCATGGCAGAAACAAGCTTCAACAGGTTCAAGTGTTAACTAGATAGAGGAAGTTTATGATATAAACTTCAGTTGGCTTGAGAAAGCCTAGCCTGAAAGTTAAATTTATTTGTAAAAGCTTAAAAAGTTTTGAAAGTTTACAGATGGATAGATGGAAAGAATTAGATCTTGAGCATATATACTCTTGTTAGTTATTGCCTTGCGTTGTTTCTAGGCAGTTACTAAGGTGTCGTTATGTTCTTTGATCATAATTTAATCTTTAATCAATTGATGATCAATTTTGCTAGCAAGATTTAATGTTAATTATCTTGTTGCTAGCAAGATTTAGTATGAATTCTGAAGTCATTAGCAACATTTAACATAAATAAGCATGTTGCTGGCAAGAATTCGCTGAATTAGCATATTGGTAGCAAGATTTATTGTTAATTAACAAGTTGCTATCAAGATTTAGCATGATCTAGCATGTCACTAGTGAGAATTTGCGTGATCTAGCATGTTGCTAGCAAGATTTAACGTTAATTAACAAGACGCTATTGACATTTATTGTGAACTAACATGTCGCTAGTGAGATTTGTTAATTCGTAGGTCGCTTGTGAGATTTAGGCCACGTCCACACGATGCCGGCGCGTTCCCTATCCGATCTTTTTTTTCCTCGTTCAAAAAAAAATATCAGCGTCCACACGATACCACTGAAACCGACTGAATCCGGTGTAGTTTATATGCCAGACCAGTATGGGGCGCTGTAATTCTGCCACAGATAATACACTATACACAGAGAAGACGACCTTGAGCATGCGCATTGTTGTTGCTGTTCAGTGTTGCCAGATTGCTAGTTACCTTTTTGTCACGTCCGATCGGGAAAAAATGCATTGGGCTGGTTGATCAAATTTGGGATGGTTTTTGATGCATAAAATCGCTCAATATTTTTCATTATTTATAAGAGTACGCACTTTGGGCTGGTATTTTTTTAAATTGGAGGGTTTTAAGCTGTAGCTGCGCTGGAATCTTCAGTACAATCTGGCAACACTGTTGCTGTTACTGTGACGCAGCCGACACGTGATGTGATGACATCATCGGTAAACAAAAAAATATACGGATTGGCCGTCCACACGAGTCCGCAAGGGTGTCGGATTCAGATCTATCCACTTTAGGACCCGGTATCAAAAGAGAGCGGATTCAGTCTCCCAAATCGCCGGATCAGTGTGGACGGAACGCCAATCCGATAAGAAATATGTGCGGATGCAGTGATCCGCGTCTCCGTGTGGACGGGGCCTTAACATGAGTTAACATGTCACTGACGAGAATGAATGTTATTTAACAAGTCACTAGTGAGATTTAATGTTTTAAAGAACACAAGAGTCAGTTGACGCAGAGACTGGAGGTTATTGATGATTCAGCTGAACAGTGAGTGGTCTGAAATATCAAAGAATAATAATGAATATTAAATATTAATCTAAAATAAACAACATTTACATTGGTAATAAACATGAGTAAATAATTAATTGATTACAGAAGTGTTGCAATACTTGGTTAGAGCACAAATTGGCATCTAGGGTACATACATGGAGTTTTTTCATCAAGAGGGATCATCGGTGTTGTAACGAAATACCAAAAAATAAATAACAATGCTTTTTGATCCCCAAAGTGTTGAAAATTGCAATTAGTTTATAAAAATGTTTACGGTTTAATTACAACCTTGGCTTTTAACGGTCAGTTTTCACTAATGTGAATACTTTGTTTTATTTCTATTTTAAAGATGTAATTAAGCATTATTAATATAGTCTTACCACTTTCTAAACAGACTGCAGTTACACTGCATATATATGGAGCCCTTTATACATTTATTTACTATATAAATGTGTGTATAGATAGATATGTATGTGTGTGTATATATATATATATATATACATGTATATGTATATATATATACATGTATGTGTGTGTGTGTGTGTATAAAGCCTTTCTTCATGTGAAATAAAATAACTTAAATATTAGTATTTCTTAAATAATTCCTGCTAAAGTACAATGAGGAGAGTAATGCTGTTTTTTCTAATCTCAAGCAGTTTTCAGATTGAATTGATCTGCCATGTCAGACTTCAGTTCAACACGGCAATTATAGCAGATAAATGAATCAACGCAATGTAATATTTGTATAAAGCCTTCCTCCATGGGAAACAAAATAACTTAAATATTAGTATTTTTAAAATAATTCCTGCTCATGTAATGCAGCAGAGTAATGCAGTTTTTTTTAACTCAAGCAGTTTACAGTTTGAAGCGATCTGCCATCGTTTTTGCATCCTTTTAAATACCTTATTTCATTTATTGTTTAAGTGTTCACAAAACATCGATCTATCAGCGAATCTGCTCAGGAAACGCGTTTGAACTCGAGAACAGGAGTCAGACTTTAGTTAAAAGCAGATAAAAGAATTAACACAATGTAACTATATACTCGAGAATTAGTTATAAATAACTTTGACTGTTAGACGCTGCATTTGAAGAGAGTCAGCGCGCTCTGCTCAGGGAAGCCGTTTACATGTGTCTTCCCCGTGCAAACACGAGCGAGAGTCAGAATTCGGCAATAAAGTACATAAATGAGCGCTATAAATAAACTTAGGCGATTAGACGGTTATGCTTTGGCGCGAGTCCAGGAGGACGCGCGTTTAAACTTCACTTACCTTTCCTATAGTATCATAGTGCTCAACAGCGAAAATCCTTTGCCGAGTAAAGACGAATGAGAGTCAGAATTTGGCCATATAAGTGCATAAATCTTCAAGGAAACACGCTGCAGTGGTTACTTGATAATCGGAAACAATTTCCGTTTGATCATAAACTCTCTCACATAAATCTATTTTAGGAGATTATGATCTCTCTCTCCAGCAGTAATGGCGTCTTTGAAAAGCTTTGAGGCTTTGAATTGCAGCGCTCTGATTCGTTCAAACTTCAGTGCTCTCACTGACAGGGGTGTAATTTTGTGATATTATGAATGTAAAATAGAGAGATTTAACTTACTAATTAAAGTAAAAAATCGATTGTAGACCTGCAAGTTTTTTTTCAGGATTTAAAAAAATAAAATGCATGCCCATTGGAATGGACATGTTCACACATACTGTATTGAAATGTATTATATATCAGGTGTAATGTTGTGATGTTACCAACAGATGGAGTGGACGCTCTATCTAAAATTCAGTTTTCACTTCATTAGTGAAAGTCTATGGAGATTTTATGACTTTAATCTTCAGTTTTATCAAAAATCATAAGTCTGATCAGTCTGAAAAGGGATAGCAACTCAAGTCAGAACAGGTCTGAAGTCTGAGCAGAGTTTAGTGGTTGTAGCTTTAAAGCTCTAGGAGGAGATGCATTGAGAATTTTAGGTAAGAAGAATAATAATAATAACTAGATAGAGGAAGTTTATGATATAAACTTCAGTTGGCTTGAGAAAGCCTAGCCTGAAAGTTAAATTTATTTGTAAAAGCTTAAAAAGTTTTGAAAGTTTACAGATGGATAGATGGAAAGAATTAGATCTTGAGCATATATACTCTTGTTAGTTATTGCCTTGCGTTGTTTCTAGGCAGTTACTAAGGTGTCGTTATGTTCTTTGATCATAATTTAATCTTTAATCAATTGATGATCAATTTTGCTAGCAAGATTTAATGTTAATTATCTTGTTGCTAGCAAGATTTAGTATGAATTCTGAAGTCATTAGCAACATTTAACATAAATAAGCATGTTGCTGGCAAGAATTTGCTGAATTAGCATATTGTTAGCAAGATTTATCGTTAATTAGCTTAAAAAGTTTTGAGAGTTTAAACTTAAAAATAAGTTATAATTATGCTTTTTGATCCCCAAAGTGTTGGAAAATTGTAATTAGTTTAAAAAAATGTTTACGGTTTAATTACATCCTTGGCTTTTAACGGTCAGTTTTCACTAATGCAAAAAATACTTTGTTTAATTTCTATTTTAAAGCTGTAATTAAGCATTATTAGTATAGGCTAATCACTTTCAAAAGAGACTGCAGTTACACTGCATGTATATGTAGCCTTTTATATATACTAAATAGATGTGTATGTATATATATATATATATATATATATATATATATATATATATATATATATATATATATATATAATATGTATAGAGGTGTGTGTGTGTGTATATATATATATATATATATATATATATATATATGATACTGTGAATAATACTTTGTTTTATTTCTATTTTAAAGCTGTAATTAAGCATTATTAATATAGGCTAATCACTTTCAAAAGAGACTGCAGTTACACCACAGTTACACTATATGTAGCCTTTTATATATACTAAATAGATGTGTGTGTATGTGTGTATATATATATATATATATATATATATATATATATATATATATATATATATATATATATATATATATATATATATATATATATATATATATATATATATATATAAATAAATGGTACTGTGATACTGTGAATAATACTTTGTTTTATTTCTATTTTAAAGATGTAATTAAGCATTATTTATGTAGTCTTACCACTTTCAAAACAGACAGCAGTTACACTGCATGTATATGGAGCCCTTTATATTTACAATATAGATGTAGATTGTCACGTTTATGTTAGTTTTCACCCTGGACTCTTAGTTTACCTTGTCTGTGTCACATGTTCCCCGTTCCTGATCTCACCTCACCCAGTTCCCATTAGCACTTATCAGTCACAGGTGTTTTGTGTTTCTGTTAATCATAGTCAGTATTTAAGTTCTCCATGTTCACTCCCCTGTTGTCGATTGTTAATGTTATGTTCCCTAGTCGTGTGTGGATGTTATTTCTGTTGAGTTTGCACCATCGCGTGCTTTTGTTTTTGTTATTGAATAAAGTGTTTACTTGCATTTCTGGCTCCGCGTATGCTCCGCATCGCACACGATCCTGCGCCTTGTGACATAGATAGATATGCATGTATGTGTGTGAATAAATTTACGCGCTATAAATAAACGTAGGCGCTTAGGCGTGGACGCGCGAATGCGGGAGGACGCGCGTATAGAGCGTGCCCGTATGACGTCACGCGCACCGTCGCCGCCATAATGGGGGACAAGTAGAGCTGGATACAGCGCGCACCGAATGTTAATCATGTTGTGAAACAGTCATATTTTAGGCTGCCTAAGGTAATAACACACCAAGGTGATCGTACACAACAGTTGTCAAAGGCCAGACGTGAGAAATGCAAACAGTCGAATTCATGTTGAGAGAGTGATTGGCTTAGTAGTCCGTCAGAAATATTCAATGCTATCATCCAGATCTGGACATACACTATTTGCTTCTTGCCCGTCAATAACGTAATAAAATTAAAGGTGAACAAATGTAGATCATGATTAGATCACATGGATGTGCTTATCCGGATCTACAGTGAATAAAAAACATCCCATGACACACATGAAGCGCTGCAGTTATCAAGCATTATATCCATGTATATTATATGCCTGCAAAAAGGCGGTATCCAACAGTTTGCCGATAATATATGTAACAATACCTGACCTCTGTTTGGGGTTTTTGAGTGTATTTTCTGTAGAAAAAATCATACTTTAATCTTAGCTTTTCATACAGGTGTAGGACATCAATAAACAGCATTTTGCAAGATCTGTTCAGGTAACAACAGTTTATAAAGATGTTAAATGAAAATATTTTTGGTCCAAACTTTTGGATTAGAAAGTAGGAATGCCTCTATTTTTTTATAAACTTTATTGCTAATGAAAACCATTTAATCTACCTTGGCAGTGGTTACACATCTGTCATTGATAACACAGGACACTTCTCGCACCCAGCCACACACTAGCTGATTGTAAGCGTCAAGTCCTTTGTAACACTGAAGATCTTCGGCTGTATAAGGACTTGGGGTGAAAACCAGATAGTTGAGAACATGAATGTATGTTGTGTTCGGTAGAAGATTGACGTCCGTAGACCAGATCACAATTTCATACGGATCCTGTCCCTTTATTAACGCTATTTTGCCTCGTACCCGTCTCTTTCAACATTCTCAAGTCCATCCCTATATTCAGTTTGACTCTTACGCTCACTTTTCTCCCTAGTTTACATAAAACGTTTTTTTTTTCTGCGATAACACTTGCTTTAACGTCGCTTCCCCCATGACATTGATTAGAAGTGGTCCCCCAAAATGGCGGCTGTCGTAAAACTACGTCACGATCGGGCGCGCTCTATATGGAGCCTCTAATACATACTTTTTAGATGTATATGTAAATCCTTCCTTCATGGGAAACAAACTTAAATATTAGTATTTTTAAAATAATTCCTGCTAAAGTACAATGAGGAGAGTAATGCAGTTTTTTCTAATCTCAAGCAGTTTTCAGATTGACTCGATCTGCCATGTCAGACTTCAGTTCAACACGGCAATTATAGCAGATAAAGGAATCAACGCAATGTAATATTTGTATAAAGCCTTCCTCCATGGGAAACAAAATAACTTAAATATTAGTATTTTTTAAATAATTCCTGCTCATGTAATGCAGCAGAGTAATGCAGTTTTTATTAATCTCAAGCAGTTTACAGTTTGAATCGATCTGCCATCGTTTTTGCATCCTTTTAAATACCTTATTTCATTTATTGTTTAAGTGTTCACAAAACATCGATCTATCAGCGAATCTGCTCAGGAAGCGCGTTTGAACTCGAGAACAGGAGTCAGACTTTAGTTAAAAGCAGATAAAAGAATTAACACAATGTAACTATATACTCGAGAATTAGTTATAAATAACTTTGACTGTTAGACGCTGCATTTGAAGAGAGTCAGCGCGCGCGCTGCTCAGGGAAGCCTTTTTACATGTGTCTTCCCCATGAACACACGAGCGAGAGTCAGAATTCGGCAATAAAGTACATAAATGAGCGCTATAAATAAACGTAGGTGCTTAGACGGTTATGCTTTGGCGCGAGTCCAGGAGGACGCGCGTTTAAACTTCACTTACCTTCCCCATAGTAATATACTCCGTTGCCGAGTAAAGACGAATGAGAGTCAGAATTTGGCCATATAAGTGCATAAATCTTCAAGGAAACACGCTGCAGCGGTTACTTGATAATCGGAAACAATTTCCGTTTGATCATAAACTCTCTCACATAAATCTATTTTAGGAGATTATGATCTCTCTCTCCAGCAGTAATGGCGTCTTTGAAAAGCTTTGAGGCTTTGAATTGCAGCGCTCTGATTCGTTCAAACTTCAGTGCTCTCACTGACAGGGGTGTAATTTTGTGATATTATGAATGTAAAATAGAGAGATTTAACTTACTAATTAAAGTAAAAAATCGATTGTAGACCTGCAAGTTTTTTTTCAGGATTTAAAAAAATAAAATGCATGCCCATTGGAATGGACATGTTCACACATACTGTATTGAAATGTATTATATATCAGGTGTAATGTTGTGATGTTACCAACAGATGGAGTGGACGCTCTATCTAAAATTCAGTTTTCACTTCATTAGTGAAAGTCTATGGAGATTTTATGACTTTAATCTTCAGTTTTATCAAAAATCATAAGTCTGATCAGTCTGAAAAGGGATAGCAACTCAAGTCAGAACAGGTCTGAAGTCTGAGCAGAGTTTAGTGGTTGTAGCTTTAAAGCTCTAGGAGGAGATGCATTGAGAATTTTAGGTAAGAAGAATAATAATAATAATAATAATAATAAGTTTAGATACAATATCACTAAGTTGGCTTTCTCAAGCCAACTTAATAATAAGTTTAGATACAATATCACTAAGTTGGCTTTCTCAAGCCAACTTAATGAAACTACTGCACTACATTCTTGAGAAATGGCTTTAGTCTGGGAAGCAACTACAGCTGGACTTGTCTATAATCTTTTCACAAATAATTTCAGCTAATCCAAGAGTTTTGATATGGAAAAAGAAAAAATGGGGATGAAATTACCTCAACATTTTCATCATCTTCCACCTCCTCCGCTTCACTCCCCTCACTCTCCTCCTCTGCCTCCTTCAGCCATTTAACAAAGGGAGCCGCCTTGGCATGGATCTCCTTGGCAAGCTCTTTGGAAACATACTTCTTAGATACCTTAAAACAAAGCAAAGGCATATTAAAAACTCGTTTCAAGACCTTGATCTTCTAGAATGCTCCATCAAATAGTGAAATGCACACCTTCTCAGCCCACATGAGAATGACATCCTCCTCCAATAGGTCTGCATCATAGAAGTCTTTGAGAATGACAGCTACTCGTGGCAGCAGTTGACTCTGATGAAGCTTCACCAGACACTCAAAGCCTCCCAGCAGATACTTCTGAGCTTTCTTATCGTTGTGGCAGAACTGCAAGAAAAGAAAATCTGGCACTTTCAGCACTGTGATTGTGTGGTAAAACTATGTAGATTCATCAATCCTAAGCGCTTTGTCATCTTTTCGCAGCTAGATTTGCACCAGTAGATCATTTTCAACCACATCAACTTCGTTTATCTCAGCAGCAAATGAAAACTGGTAGATACCAAAGCTACTTATTCAAAAGTGTCATTTAAGACTTATATTTAGCATGGCTTCACACCATCTCATCTCAGCTTCAGTGTCCTTCTATAAATACTCATCTATCACTAGGCCAAGATGGAAACTTTTATTTGTATTTTCATTGTTGATTGAGGCAAAATCTGTCGAATTCTGGGTGTAAAATGTATTTACACTCAGCTTAACGCAAAAACTGAACTAGCCAAAATATAAATAAATGAACCAAGTTCCAATTAATTCAGTACATGCATGCATAATTTAAAATTAGAACTGGTGTTGTTTTTTTTTGAAGTAGTACCCGAAGGAAGTGACGTTTGTATTTCTTGATTTGGTCTCTAATGTTCTCGTCGAAGAGCAGTTCACTCAAGATGAGCGGTCCCATGGCTCTCACATCCAGTCTTTCTGCTTCTGCCAGAATCTCCTTATCGGCAGAGCCAATTGCTCCACTCTCTTTCCTTTGCTGTGAAGAAAAAGAGAGCTGTTTGAGTCCTAATAGCATTAATAGATATTTGGTTATTTAAACCTTCATGTTAACTTGAAATCTAATTCACAGACCTTAGGAAAACTATCAACTATCAAGGTTTGGAGTCAGTAAAATGGTTTGTAAAAGACATGAACACTTATTCAGAAAGGACTCAATACATTGCTCTAATGTGACAGTAAACTAAATTATTTATTTTTCAAATAATTTCTGTTAGTTTTCCCTTTCTATGCTGACTGCACACTTTCCATAAAAATATTAAGCAGCAGAAATGTTATTAACATCATTAATGAGAAATGTTTCTTGAGCAGCAAAACAGCAAATTAGAATGATTTCTGAAGGATCATGTGACACTGAAGACTGGAGTAAAGATGCTGAAAATTCAGCTTTGCATCAAAGGAATATATTACATTTTAAAATATATTGAAACAAAAACTAGTCATTGTAAACCACAATAATATTTCAAAATGTAATAGTATTTTAAATAAAATAAGTGCTGCTTTGGCATCTTTTTTAAAACATACCGACCCCAAACTTTTGAACAGTAGTGTAACTCAGCCAGGAAACAGTAGTATTATTTACTTTGACAAAGTTATAGAACATGTTGACCCGCTCCTCCAGGGTTTTCTCCAGGTCCTCGCTAAGAGTGAGGTTCTTAGCATGGTCACTGATCTCCTCCATACGCCGACGCTGGGCCTCCTCTGTGGTCTCCTCTGCCCAGTCATCGTCATCTTCCTCACCATCCTACACATTACCCACAAACACACACGTCAACGTACTGCTTACAAATTACAAATGGATATTACATGGTTATCTCTTACCACAGCATCCGGTGCATCAATGTCGTTATGGTTCCCAGCCTCACCACTTCCCGAGCCATTCTCCTTATCCTTCTTTCTGTTTTTCTTTTCTTTCTTCTCTTTCACACAACTGCTATCACTCTCTGCATTTCAAACAGATTAGCTCTTATAACGCTTATGAAAACCTAAAAATTTAAATGGCATTCTACAAATAAAACATACATTTCCGATGTTAAACATAGTGAGTAACAGTAGCAGCAACTCACCAGGTGGGTTTTTGAGGATGAATGTGCACAGTTTGTGCCGAGTGTCCAGCATTCCCCGATTACCGCAAGCTTTGCAAGAGCTTCCAATGGTCTGCTTCTTTGGGTTAACATGCTGCAAATTAAACATCAGATATTATAACGACCATTTCTGAATTAAAGGTTTTGATTTTCAAAAACCATGTGTTTGTTTTTTTAATTACAGCTAAAAATGAGGAAGAATGAAAGATACTTGCTATTACAAGTATATTTGCTATTTGTTCACTGCCATAATCAGATAAATCAGAATTAGTTTCTCTTAGGTATCTTCAAATACACATTCTTAGCTGCAATTAGAGCCAAGCTAAACAGCCACAATTAATATAATATTTCAATCCACTCCTATATTTAGCAGACATTTGCAGACTTTGAGCTCTGAACTGTGAGCGCTAAAAACATTCCCAACGATGTGTTGTTAGTAACTTAACTTGAAACCTAAGAAATGTAAGTTACGTAATAAAATTACTAAAGCTGAAATAAGAATAAATTGGATCTAAACGAATAAAGACAAAAGCATCTTAAAAAAAATAAAAATAATCACTAAAATTTAAAACAGAAAAAAAAAGAAAGCTAAATTATGAATACTATAAAAGTATAGAAATGTATAAAACACTGAGGCTTTCACAACCGTGGATATATTTTCAACACTTGCGTAGGCTTTATGAAAATCAAAGGTCAAAGTTAAGTGTACCGATTACAAACCAACTGCCCTTGACCCAAAAACAAGTTTAAGTAAACCTCAATGTTTTCCAACCCCTATCTGAGCAAAAGCAAAAGTAAACAGAATCTTTCATTTTTAACAAACCTCTTTTCAGTGGGTAAAACCCCTGATTGTCAACTTACAAGGTCTGTCTCAGGATTGTCACACTCGGAGCACAGCACAAACTTGCGGATGAATCCGTCCAGCATGTCCTGCAGTTTGTTGGCTTCATGGGATCCGTTTACAATGTAGCGGTCATTCTTAGCATCCATCTGAGTCTGCGCCCCTAACTCACAGCCAAAAAACTTAGTTGGATCTGAGGAAATAACAAGAAAAAAAATATTGTTTCATAACGAAATACCACTGGAAGAATAACGGCCATGATATAACTAACTGAAAACACAAACTTACAGGTAGGAGGCCTATTCAGCGCCTTTGCAACATCAACCATGTTGACAATGACCGTCTTGATACCATTCCCTTTGCCTTCCACCTATTAAATGAAATTGAAGGTGGGAAATTGAAATCATCTCCAACTGAGTATCATATTGCACACCTATAAGAGATTGTTATTACTGTATGCAGAAACCATTACTTAAACCATCACATTTCTACAACATTCAGACCAAAACGAGTCTCCCCGATACCTTGGCAATCAAACGGGGCATCTTGTAGCGGTAGAACTGGTCCGACACATTGCGGTTGACGTTGACAGACATTTTGAGTGATCTGAGGCACTATCAGCAAGATAAGATGATCTTGAATGGGATTTTTTGGGTATCTTCTGTCTGGAGAAGAGGGGATGACATAAACAACTGCAAGTGTGCTCGGTCTCTGACATGAAAAAGCTCTTGCCACAGTGGCTGCAAACTCCTTGCTCGTGGACTAGGTTTCCTCCGCTCGCGTTCCAACAGCTGCGCAACAGCTCTGAAAAGCAAAGTGAAATACACTATTATACAACTGTTATTTCCACTACTTTAAATGGATACATTTTCGGCATTTCACTTGGTGACACAAAGCTCGATGCACTGGATTGTCCTGGAATCCATTTAGTAGGCAGAAATTACAAACAAACTGGCTAAATCTGACGATATTTAGTACAACAGCACTATTTCTCTTCTGTGCAACATTTGCATAATGTAGCTCAATCCAGAATGTGACCACATCAATTTAAGACAATTTAGTAAGCCATATATTTAACATGACTCAGGGAAAATTTGTAATAAAAAAATACATACTGATTCATTCTTGATGTTAAAAAAGGCTGTTAATCTTGATTTTCTCATCAGATTCAATTATACGAGTCATGTAAAAAAGGGAGTTTCGTCTTTTAAAGTGTCTGTCATAAAACAGTGAAATATTAAAGCGTGTTTGATTGACATTGACGAGCTGTTTGACCAGTGAGGCAGATCAGCCTAACAATTTGACTTGGCGTCAGGAAAAACAGAGCGGTGAGATATCAAGAATATAAAATATTTGGTGGCAATATGGCTTTACCCCATTATTAAAAAGACTTCTTGTTAATATAAATGGCGGTTAGGCCACACTACACATAATATAATAAATAAAGACTTCTTGTTAATATCAATGGTGGTTAGGCCACAATACACATAATATAATAAATAAATAAAGACTTCTTGTTAATATCAACGGTGGTTAGGTCACAATAATACAAAACAATTTAGATTTAATGTTCTCTCTGCCATCTGTTATTGCAGGAAAACAAACATCTGGCAGTGAAATGGAAAAAAAATTCATTAATGACTATATGAGTCTTTGATCAAGACCGCAGCTACCCACGTCATCGCTTACGTCAGCAGTTTGAACACGTGGTGAGGAAAATTTAAGAGATGTAACAAGCTTTCCGATACCATATAAATGTAACTTTACGGTCAACGCGGTTTTATGCGCGTGGCCATTGATCGAATCCAACACAGAAACATTTAAGAAAAGTTCAGAGTCCACGTCAGTGTGTTATTCGGCTCTTTTGATACGCATTTGTAAGCGATATCCATGTAATGTACCTCGCAAAACCCGGTCACCCGTAGCGCTCCCAAGGTCGATATTCACATGGTTACCCGCTAGAGCTCGACACACTCCGCTGTTTCACATTGAAATAAACTCCGACGACAGCCCTTAAATCACCCGAAACGATTTAAACACAGCAAGGACGCGTTTGTTTGCGACAAACCTCAGAAAGAGTCGTAAAGTTGTGTGAGCGTCGGGGTGGCGCAGAGTGCGTCACGGTTACCGCGCCATTTTGTTCTCCTCTGTCAGGCTAGTTCACACCCATTTGCTAGTTATAAAAACCTCCAAAACACTCGTTTACCAGTTACAGCATATACAAAGATATTGACAAAACGGATGTAAATGTTCGACCGTATACTCACCGTTTCCGTAAAATAAAGACATAAACACAACGCTAGTCGTCCACCGACGGAGTGAAGGGTTGACAGTGGAAAAGCCTGGAGATGTTGGGTCGTGATCCAAAGAATGTAACACGACACAACGGTACAGAGATTAAACCTGAAGTGCTGAGCGATGCAGCCGGTGGGGTTTCGGGTTTCCGGAGAGAAGCTGGGTTGAAAAAAGAGCTAGATTTGTCAAATGTTACTTAGCAACACGCTTGCTATGATACTTATTAAACCAAGCAGCAGCCCGTCATGACAAGAAAACAAACGGTTTTTCAAATGACCCCTTTGGCATTTAATAGTCTCAAACACTACGGATATTTATCCTGCGAGTATGTTCCTGTTTTAATGTTGGTTTCGTGTCACGTCTTACCTTTCCAGAACCTTCTTTGCTCCACGCAAAGGCAGAATGAGTTGCGAGTGCTGGTGATGGGCGTGTACCTCGGGTTCGATCTACATAACCCCGCCCACTACGGTCATTCATTGGCTAAAATCTCTTCCTGTATTCTATTTCCTAACGCTGATTTGCTCTTTTTGACGTCAATCATCACTGAACCACATAATCACTATTTACTTCAGTTTACGTTCATCTCATGCGTACTCCGCAATGGAGAATTATAGGTTATGTAAGTTAGCCTAGTTGAGGCTTTTTGTGTCAAAGCATATTTTTTAAAGACAATTTTTTTAAAGACAATTTTGAATAAAAATAGTAAGTTCAGGCTGTAGCAGTTATGCTGCTGTAACCAAATAATCATTGCAAAATTTAAATGGCTATGGAATTAGGATGAATGTGGTTGTAACACATACAAATCAAATTCACAAAATACGCAAAAACACCATAAAGTATTCTGTCTTTAGTGTATCATATGACATTGAACAACTTAGATTATGATAGATATGAACCTTTTTGAGAAAGGTTTTTAGTGTTTTAATTAAGATTACATAATAATATCAACATTTTAAGACTTATTGGGGCTTTGACTTATTATTGACTTATTACAGGAAGTTTGCTGAGTCCCCTATTTGGGCTCTAACCCACTGGTTGCAACTACTAACTTAGCATACAATAGGAAGTTGTGTGACCTATTTTTATGATACATGTGGCATGTCAGTTTTACATTCTGTTCTGTGGATTGTAAATTTGTTGGATTGTTTCCATTTGGTTCATGTGCTTTCTTTCTGTTTTCTAGGTTACTGATAATGCCCTAGTTTGCTGTAATGCCTTTTGCGGGATTTTGCAGAAAATTTACGGATTTTGCAGAACTGGTGCCCGCTTAAGAGTAGATCCTCGTTTACCAGGGGTGAAATGTAAGAGGAATTTGCCAGCCACTCAATTATCACACTGACTATTTCCAAGCCTGCCACAGACAATGAGCAAGAGTCTGTGCCACCCCCGAAGCTAGAGGATCCACCCTGACTCCATGCTCCCCTGTCTCTACCAGAGATCATCATCTCATGGACTCTGCCAGGTTCCCCTGTCCCTCCTGCTCTGCCTTGGTCAGATGTTGCCCAGCTCTAGACACAGGCTTCCCCCTTTCCTCCGGTTCCACCATTGCCCTTGGTCTCTGTGGCTCCATCTTAGCCCTCCAGAACTGCGGTGCCTCCTTATGTCTTCTGCTCAGCCCCGGGTCTCCATCTCTCACTGCTCCACCTCTGTTGCAAGTTCCCTTGGTTCCACCTAGACTCACCGCAGAGGCTCCACCTTGGCTTCTCCCTCCATCAGTTCCATCCTTGGTCTTCCTCCAGGTCCTGTTTTGAACTGTTCCATGGTTCCTCCACTGCCTTCCCCAGGGCCCCTTCCTCCACTAGCCTGGCTCCATCCGCCACCAAAAGACCCACCGACTCTCCTTGTTTAGTTTTTCTATCACCACACCAGGAGGCACCTGTTTCTTCTTCAGTTTATCTCCTGTGTATTTAATGCCCAATATTGTCTTTATGTTTGTGAAACTATTACGTTGTTTTGGATTCATGATGGATTTATTACTTTTGTTTATCAATGAACTAAAAAAGCTGTTATTATACCCACCTCACTTCCATCTTGCCTCTATTACTTAAACCATCACATTTATACAGCATTCAGACCAAAACGAGAATAGAGAAGAGTTTATATCTAGCTTCTGACTGGTACTGTATGTGGCATTTATCATTTATTATGAAACACTGTGGAAACTTTCTGCTCAAACCTACTGCAACTACTTCAAAGAAATTAACCACAATGAACCTGTGCATAAGAGGAAATGAAGCTGTATAAGCTGTGCATAAGAGGAGAAACAACATAGTTGCATTTCACCATTTACTGAAGAGCACCTTTATCCCACCACAGTGGACATTTTCACATATCTAAATCAGATTGCAGAATCTAAAAGCTAGAAACATTAAACTTACAAAAATGTTCAAAGTGTTAAAGTTGTTTAGGAAAAAAAAAACAGCCAGGAATAAAGATGATCAGTTTCCTCTCGTGAAAGACATGCCAACACAGAACACAGAAACCTCCGATGGTAAGATAATGCAGTTTTTGCATTTTTAAATACTTGCGTTTCATATTAGGCTGAGAATTCATATTACATAGTAGTGTCGGTTTGTTGAGCAAATGGAAGAAAATATTTATTTAATACACTGAAACAATGTACTTATTTAAATGGAAGAAATATTTATCACTAAGTGTATCTTCACTGATCAAACTGAGGATGCTCAGCAACTTGTTAATTGGACCCTCACCACCAAAACTTGACATTCTAAGTTATTGCCTTTTATTATTTTACGTTGCTCATACAAAATATTTTGGTTGTTCATTCACCTTTTAAAATAGAGTTTAAAAATGAAGGTAAGAAATCTTTTTACAGTGCAGAATGCTATATTTTCCTATGAATGTGGACACTGGAGCTGTCCTTTTGCATGTTGTTTCACATAAAAGTAAAAAAATTCAAAAGTAATTAATGCACATAAATGCACATGCACTCAGCAGGGGAACAGGAAAGCACAGTTGACTTAAGGATGGCATCTGGTTCAGGACTTGAAGTGAGTGGCAAGAAAGAGCTTGATATTCTCAGAAACATTCTGAGTGAACAATTAAACCCTGAGGAACTTGGCAAGGCAGTTGAGGTGTTAATAAAATGGAGCGAACTAAATGGTGTTACCACAGACAAGAAAGAAGGAAGCTTCCCTCAAAATTGGATCTGTGAATATCTTCAAGAAGTAGATCAGTTTGTGGAAAAGCACTTTCCCTCACTGCCAGTAGAGGGATCACCAGAACGTCAGCTCCAGGAGTTTCTGAAGAACACACAGAGCATGATCTGCAATCAGCTGCTTCGATTAACACCTGTACTGGAAGATGCTGGGCTGCTCGTTCATCTGATCGACAGTTACAGCCGTCATCTCTTTACCAAGTTGGACCTGCTGCTAAACAGAGATCTGTCTGTGAAAGAGATCTTCTTCTTTATGATGTGGGGAAAGGATGTTTTCTTCAGGTATGCACTGCAAATGCGTCATAAATGTAAAATTTGTATAACAAACAAACAAGTTCATTTCAAACGTTTGAAATGTGCACTACCATTCACTACCGTTTGGAGTCACTGCAGGTTTTTTTGTTGAAAGAAATTGAAACTTTTATTCAGCAAGGATGTATTAAATTGATTAAAAAAATACAGCAATTATATTTATTCTATTATATATGTATGCTTTCCTATCTAACTTAGTTCAGTAAAGAATTCTGAAAAACAATCAATAGGTTTTCACAAAAAAACATTAAGCAGCACACCAACCTTTGTGCTGTCAACATATTATCATATTATCACATGTCATCATCATATTAACATAGAAGACTGGAATAATGATGCTGAAAATCCAGCTTTGCCATCACAGGATTACATTGCGTTGGAAAACATATTCAAATTTGTATTATTTAAATTGTAATAATATTTCACAATATTCCTGTTTTTACTGTATTTTCAAACAAATAAATGCAGCCTTGAAGAGCATTAGAGACTTCTTTCGAAAACATTTAAAAAAATCTTACCAATCATTTGAACATTGTATACTACTCATACTGCTATTTATATGTACTATTTATTTATGTTTCAGTTCAGACTCAAAACTGAGAGTGTGCGACCCACTGCTGTTGACAGGATGGTTTGAGAGATCAAAGCAGAAACTGCTTGTAGATCTTCAGGTAGGGCTTTACAGTTTATAACTGTTTGTGTTATTTTAATTATTGTATTTGACACTCATTATACTGACTAATATCTCGGTAATACGTAAAAAATAAAACAAGAGAGATGTAACACACACGTCTTTGTCCCACTTTAATTGCAACAGATTTACGTCTCTAGGACTTTACAGAACATCCTGCATGCTGAGCAACATTGCCATAATGAGGACTCAATGGATGAGGAAACATTCATAAGAGTTCACATAGATGTTACTCAGGTAGCTCTTGGAGAGAGAAAGTAAAGCAAGACTTTTTTTCTCATGTAAAGAGGATTTACATTATATATTGCTCTCATATTTTGTATTTTGCTTTCATAGTGCCTGAATTGTGCTATTTTAGATGCTAAAAAGGTTGGTATGACCTTGATGGATGCGGTGCAAATACTCTGTTGTGAAGAGCTGCATGGTTTTGCTCAGAAGTAGGTTTCTCCTCATCTTATATTAGGTTCACACATTAAAACTATTCTCATTTAATGAGTATCCAGTGATTATCTTTTCATCACATGGTTGTGGGAGAGGGGAGATTTGTGATCCTGTACTTAACATAAATATGTGTTTTCTTAGGTATGTGGATGCTGAGAAGAAATGTCTAAAAACACTAAAGTTCACTGAAAAGAACTCTGTGTATCTATTTCAGATGATCAACACTTGTGTGCAACTCAGGTATTTATACATAGCACAGATTAATTCTGCAAATGTCAAGACAAATGTGTCACTCTTGACTGATTTAATAAGTGTTTGATTGTAATTGTGAGGATAGTAGAAAAAGTGACTAATATTTGGGTACCATATTTGGCTAAAATATTGTATCAACAACCCTTGAGTAGAATAAAATAACTAGATTATTGCAACAGGATGAAAAAAAAAGAGAGAGATAGATCCAAATGTAGCAAGTTATACTGACAAAAATAAACAAACAAATAAAAGTCCAGAAAAGTAGGAACAGAATGAGTACACCAAACAACATTCATGTAGGAACAAGACTCAACAAGGAACTTGTTAAGAAAAAACACCTCTCCATGTCTGTGGCAAGGCAAGTACATTTTTTATAAGTGACTGAGTGCCTCCTTGACTGAGACTCAGGAACTTAGAACAGCCTCTCTGGCCAAGACAAAACTCAAGGATGACCTCCGGGGTCATGTTAGGGCAGACAGTATACTCGGGGGTGGAAAGAGGAACTTCACAGACAACCTCCGAAGTCGTATCTGGACAGACAGAGTTCTAGGTTGACCTCTGACCTAGTCATATCAGGGCAGACAGGAAGTTCATGAGCGGACGACACCGCCTCAGGCAAAAGCAGTGGGTCCACCAAACTGTAAGCCAGTCTCAAACTACTTGGAACAGTCTTTGTTGTTTTGGGTGTGATGGCCATGACTGCTGAGGACTCTGACATGACGGCCATGACAGCTGGGGTACAATTATGCAAAGGCTAACAGGCTAATAAGAGGGAAAGATGTAGGTGATCAATAATCATGGAAGAAAAAGAAGAAGATAATTACATTTAAATAGGGCTTTTCTTGATACTCAAAGTGCTTTATGCATGCAAGGGGTGAATCTCCTTAACAACCACCAATGGGCAGCTTCCACCTGGTTGATGTGATGTGCAGCCATATTGCGCCAAAACTCCCACCACACGCTGTAATATCTGTCAGAGTGGTTGAAGTCTGCCTAGAATAGATGGAAGCAGAAACAGAAGCCAAAAAAAAGAAAACCCGAGACAATTGAACTGGTAGTCCCACAAGCCTTTATATATTGTTTTCATACCAGCACACTCTTCTCATACATGTAAAAGAGCGAAGTACAAAACAGGAAAAGAAGCACTCTGATAAATATTACAAATTAAAATGGAAATGAATTAGTATAGTATAACAACCAATAGCAGTAGAGTGGCCATCTCTCTCTTCACTCAAAAACACGCGCTTTTTTTTTGTGTACACGCTTAAAAGAACGTACGCTGTAGAAGTAATCTTAAACGCACATCACATTCTTATGATCATTTAACAAAATGGCCATTACAACACCAGCTTATTGGTGGAGAGGAGACAGAGAGATGAAGCCAATCAGTGTACGGAGATGATGAGGACGCCATGATGGACCAAGGCCAATGGGCAAGTTTGGCCAGGATGCCGGGATTAAACCCTTACTGTTTACAAAGGACATCCTGAGGTTTTTAAATACCACAGAAAGTCAGGACCTCAGCTTAACATCCCATCTGAAGAACAGTGCTTGTGACAGTAGAGTGTCCCAATCTATACTGGGGCGAAAGGACCCACACAGACCACAGGATGAGTGCCGACTGTTGGCCTCACTAACACCTCTTTCAACAGCAGCCTAGTTTTCACAGGAGTCTCCCATCCAGGTACTGAGCAGGCTCAACCCTGCTTAGCTTTAGTTGGCAACCAGTCTTAGGCTACAGGGAACTATGGAAAAGAGGCAAAACAGGAACTAAACACAGAAATTGAACACAGGACAATAGGAACAGAAAATACACTTCAAAATAAAAATCCTTTACACAAACAAGGGATGACAAGTCTGGCATTGTGATAGGTATTATTAGTTGTTATAATTCTTTGCATCAAAAACCTTTTTTAAGTGAATTTTTTAATGTACTTTTAATTGGCTTTTCCCCCGTATAAAATGTATAGATTCACATGCTTACAGTAAGAGTTAACCCTACATTCTTTGATGCCTGTTTTCTGCAGTTTTGCCATAAAATCAGTGTTATTTTACTACAGATGTTTTGCTACACAAATCAGTCCAGATAAAAACAACAGTGATGTCGTCTCAAGCACTATAAGCATGCTACAGAAACTGGAAGATAAGGCTTCATCCATTGTACAAAAGATCATGACATGCCTAGCACAGGTATGTATCCATCTATTCAACATATGCGTTGAAGAAAAGATTGCTACCCTGCACTTGTGATTAACTGTTTCTGGAGGACTGTGAAATCCATAACATCTCATTCAGATTATTTCAGCTGCATAAATTCATATCAGATTTTTCCTTGCTATAAACAATAAGGATACTGATAGATTCCTTAACACGTTTTATATCAATCTTACAGTTCTGTTTGTCTTGTTCATTTGCAGACCCATTTAAGAAGTTATTTCAAGACAAAAAATGTGGACATTAATATCCTGATGGATGCAATCCGTGGGCAGTGTGCATTTCTGCCTCCGACCGCCTTAGACATCAAAATGGTACGCACAATGTATGACCTTAAATCGAATCAAAAAGCTGAAAGCTCCATACTTCACCCTCACTCTCTCCAACACTCCCTTTATTTCTGGCAGATCGTTGTGAAAATATCTTATGACTGTGTTTCCAAAGTGTACCTGGAAGGTCTGATGAAGACAAAGTTCAGAAAGCTAAAGAAGCTTTGGGGAAATGCTGAGACGAAGATAGAAGAGGATGTGCAACTTTTTCACAGAGCATTCTCTGAACTGGTGAAAAAAATTAATTTTTTAATTTCCATTTGTACTTAAAGGGTGATTTCCTGATGCACTTGACCATTGGAAATCAGGGTCAAAAAATGTTTAAGGGAGACCTATTACGCCCCTTTTTAAAGTCTTTATTTTGTTTTGAGGTCTACCAGAATTGCAGCTCCTCTCTTCTCTGTGTGTTTGTAGCTCTCTGTTTAGTCCCCCTTTTCGGAATCCCCTGCTTTTGAAAAGTGCAATGTGCTCTGATTGGTCGACTGCATCAGTGTGTTGATATTTGTTAAAGTCAGGAAACATATTTACAAGTTGAACACACATTAACATTGCAAAATTGTCATAAAATACGAGTGGGAAGCTCAGCATGTTCTTTAAACCTTGAATTCGGGGTGTGTCAGAATGAGAAACGTGGTAGAATACTACGATACTTATTATGTTTAGCAGTAACATTGTCAGGCTTATTTATTTAATACAAAATAAGCAAAATGTCTGCATTGAAATATAACACATTCTTGCAGAATTTTTGAGTAGTTTATTAAGAGAAGGTGAAATTGAAAATGAAAGTGATTTGAATGCACCTGATGTTGTAAACATGACTTCCCAACTTGTAATAAAACCTTCCCAGGAGGATTGGAACGCACCAATTGGTCAATTGCTAGTTTTAATAGACTATTATGTTAATGCAACTACATTTACATTCATGCATTTTTATCCAAAGCGACTTACATTGCATTCAAGAAACACATTGAATCAGTGCTTTCCCTGGGATCAAACCCATGACCGTGGCGTTGTAAACACCAATGCTCTACTGATTGAGCTACATGAAAGCTCTCTCTTTCAACTCAAGGAGAATGGCAGGAATTATTTGACTGCTGACATAAGAGAACAGTGTTTTACATTCCTTATATAAATAAAGAGCTCATAGTTTGATTTTTCTACCTGCAGAATGGCAGTGTTGCCCAAGAAAACCAGCTCCTACAGAAAATGAGTGAGGTTTTATATGACAGTGATGTAAATGCACTGAAGATCACGTGTGGTTTTTTGTTTAGAGATTTCCCACATGAGAGGTAAACCTGGATCAAACAGCAACAAATTCAAACATGCATTTTCAAGTGTTTAAATGTAGTCTACCTCTTTTTATTGCTTTCTTCTGAATGTTTTGCAGTAAGCTGTATGTACCTGGTCTGCTGCGCTGGAAGGGAGAGTTATCAGAGCGACAGGTGAGAGAAGTACTGGATGTGATCCCAGACCTGTCTCCAAATCACAGACGTGCCATTTGTTCTTTTGACTTTTGTTTTTTTTCTCAGGAATAGCTTTCTTCAAAATGGGTGCCTCTGAACCCAAAATGAAATCAGTTTTGTAAAATTGCACCAAGCCAACTTGCAGATCTGAAACATAATTACTGAAATAATACAAATATTTTTCCATATGTAGCTGACTAATTATTGATATAGCCTAAGCTTACTTATAATGTTCATGCTGTCCACAATGACACAGTTTCCTCCTGGCATGAAATTTAACTAAGTGGTCAAACTTTAATACAGGTGGAAATTAGGTTAATTAACCATGTAAAGCTTAATATCCCAGAAACATATTTATATTTATTTTATATTAAAATTTTAATACATCTGGCTTTTATTACTTACATGATTTGATACTTAAGAGAATAGTATTATATATAAGAGAGCAGCGAGCTCAGTGAAACAGTGAGGTAAACAAAAAACAAACTTGTGGCCCAATCTAAGCAACATATATGCAATTTAATGCAGTTACTCATATTCATATGGCCAAATATAAGATAAAATATTTTTTTCCCTTTGCTAGTTTGTCTCTATTGTTTTTGATTGAGTTCTCAATTTTTCCTTGTTACATTAATTATCCCTGTATGTATGTAAGAGTTTCCTTCACTCTAATGTCTGGTATTCTCAATGTTAATGTGGATGTATTTGTTTATGTTATTAAAGACTGTTTTATTATCCAACTACTCTGTTGTGCGCGTTCATTACAGACATTCCCTGACCTCAACAGATTTTTTATAAAATATAAATAGATAAATGACAGGTTTTTCAGCAACGTTTCTGAGAAGTGGCCTTACTATCAAAGATGATTCAGTAGGCTTTAAGTTACTGTTAAAGTATTCATAAAATGTAAGACTCATACCATAATAACCCCAAAGCAAAAAGGGAAATGAATGTGTTCTGTCTTACCCGCACACGTATGTTGGCTCAACACTGTCACGCCCCTCCTAAGGATGGCATCTTTTTCACTTTCATTTTCACTTAAAAAAAAAAGGTATGACTTCTTGCAACTATGCATGGTCTTTAATATTGTAATTGTATAATATAACAATATTAATATTGTGGTTTGTCATTACACAGTGTAGTAAATCGTTTTATTTTACGATGGCACAACCAAAGGCTGGGTTCACTTTCCATTACTCGTGGATAGTGTCAGAGTCTCCACTTGGCTCCGGCCCAAGGACGGGGAATCTTTAATGTGAGAGGACAATGTTAGACTGGGTTTCATTTTCATTTACTCTTACATCCTGTCAAAACCAGTCAGTCCAAGGGCATGGAATCTGTGAGGAGTGAATAAAGTACTAAGCAAATCATGACTAAGCAGCAAATCCATTGGCTGGAAAATGCTCATGAGGGAAACTCCCATAAATGGGGCCAGTACCTGTTTTAAGCACTGTAATCTCACCATTTACTCTGGTGAATACTGCAGAAGAAGCAAGCTCTCTATTAGTCTCAGTCAAGGATGGCATTGAAGCAAACAAAAAGTTTTTACAAGAAGTTGAAGGGGAGAAACAAGCATGGGAATAAAGAAAAACCTTTAACAAAAAACAGAGAGCAGAAAGATGGTAAGACACTATCTTGTTAATTTTCTATAGCAGACATTGGTTTCACATTTTTAAGTAAGCACTTAAAATCTGTTTGCACTTCAAAATGTTTGCGCTTGTCAGAAAAGCAAACATATTCCCAATGGAATATTGGTAAAGTTTTATAGGTTTGCATGGTTTGATGGATCACATTTAAGTTTAAGGTTAAATAAGATTTCAAAGGGATTAAATATCCATTTTCGTTTGGATCAACTGACACTAATCTTTTGTGTATGTATTTAATTTATTCAAACAATACATTAAAAGTGTAATTCCCCCACACAATTACTTGAAGATGTTCTATGCTGAGAATAGTTAAAACATTTTTTTTTTTCTTTTTTACATTTTTACATTATATTGGAAATGGTTTCAAAACATTAAAAAAAAAAATTTTTAAATCTAGGAACATGAGCTTTATAGATTTTTAAAATAAATGTCCCTTTATCATACACACTCTTAATGTCAATGATCTTTTTAACAGGGGAACAGATGTGTGAATTAATGGAAAGATCAGATCAGCCTGGAGTGTATCCTGATCTAACTGATCTAGATGTTGAAGTGAGTGGCAAGACTGTGCTCAATATTCTCAGAAAGATTCTGAGTGAACAATTAAACCCTGAGGAATTTGACAATGCAGTTGAGGTGTTGAAAAAATGGAGCAAACTAAATGGTGTTACCACAGACAAGAAAGAAGGTTGTTTCCCTCAAAACTGGGTCTGTGACTTTCTTGAAGAAGTAGATCAGTTTGTGGAAAAGCACTTTCCCTCACTGCCAGTAGAGGGATCACCAGAACGTCAGCTCCAGGAGTTTCTGAAGAACACACAGAGCATGATCTGCAATCAGGTGCTTCGATTAACACCTGTACTGGAAGATGCTGGGCTGCTCGTTCATCTGATCGACAGTTACAGCCGTCACCTCTTTACTAAGTTGGACCTGCTGCTAAACAGAGATCTGTCTGTGAACGAGACCTTCAGCCTTTTGCTTTGGGTAAAATATGTTTACTTCAGGTATGACGTTAATTGTTGTTAATGTTTCTTTATGTCTGCTTGTAATAAACAAATGAAACACAAACTGTTTCATTTCAAACTCATTTATGTTCCAGTCCGGATTCACAGCATGTCTTCAGAGTGTGTGACCCTCTGCTGTTGACGGGATGGTTTGAGAAAGCATCGAGGAAACTGCTGCCAAAACTAAAGGTCATGATTTTCTCCCCCTTTGACTGTTAAAAGCATTGTCAATGTATTAGGCTGACAAGGAGGACACTAAACAGTAAAGCTATAAAACATTGTGTCTCTGTCACACTTTAAATGCCACAGAATGAAATCTCTAAGAATCTTCTGAACATCCTTTACAATGATGAGCAACATGACTATAACAAGGACTCAATGACTGAGGAAACGTTCATGTCGGTTCAGATAGATGTCACTCAGGTAGAGAAAGCAATGCACAGTCCTTAAAAATAGCTTTTTAATGGTTTTTAAATATGCATTGCACACTTATTTTATGTTGTTATATCTTCACAGTGTCTGAATGCTGTTGTTAAAAATTCTGAAGCATTTAGTAAGACCCTTATGTGCAAGACACGAGCGCTCTGTGTTGAAGAGCTTCATCATTTCGTTCAAAAGTAAGTGTCTAAAATGTGTTTATCTACATATTATCCAAGTCTCTTCATACCAACACACCGAAATAATATGAACATTAATATAAACTTTCACTTGTTCATATGTGTTTTTCTAGGTATGTGGATGCAAAGAAAAAACACCTAAAAAATTGGGAACCTCTGAATACAAACTCTGTGTACTTGTTCCGGCTCATCAGCACCTGTAGGCAACTCAGGTGAGTTTATTTTTAATGATTAATAAAATAATAACCTTAAAACCTGGCCAGTGTATAATTATCTGGTTTTATATGCCTATATTATGCATGTTCATTTATGATTCATCTTGTACACCTGCATTTTGTTAACATATTTTATGATTATTTTGCTGTATAGATTTTTTGCTCCCCAACTCAACAATCCAGATATAAACAACAGCGGCAATCTTCAAAACATCGTCAGCACATTAGAGGAGCTGGAAGATCACGTTTTGTCTATTGTACAAAAGATGATGAAACATTTAGCTCAGGTGAGTCATTATTTCATAACTAACAGTTTATGCATGGAATGAAAGTTGGGGATTTCCCAAATAAACAGAATTTCATTTAAATAATTTTCATTAGCTTGCATAACAGGTTGTTCAACAATGAATCAGTAATGGTTCCCTTTCAAAAGGGAACTCAACGCTGCGTCCCCTAGAGGTAACTTTGAGGAATACCTCCAGTATGACACATGTCTGAAGCATTAATCCAACCATGACAATGAACTTGACATTGGTCAAGTTGGTCACTCAACTTTTTCACAAGTGAACTGGGACAGGCTTGCCAACGAGCTAGTGAGATTTTTCTCTCAACTGTCAGACGCTAACAAGAGTGAGCTTTCGCGGAAGGATGCGTTGTCAGTCTCCTATTCACGGGCAAGTACGCTCACCATAAACCTAGGTGAGCAGGGGGTTTCTTATTTAGAAGATCTCTTTGATCACTCCCAGCCTTGGTATATGCCGTGTATGCTGGAAGTTATGGCTTGTGCTAAAGAGGAGATCAGGTCTCCGCCCTGAGAACCTGAGCTGCGCTCTTGGTGAAGTGCAGAAGTTTCAGGCCCCTCTCATCTTGAGAGTGTACCCTTTGGGAGGTTAGGCCCCACTTCCTTGAGCAAAGCGTCACTGCACCTCAGTTCTTGCTTCAACTCAAGTGACTTGGGTTGGCACGAGGGCAGTGGAGTCACTTCTTGACTCCCGAACGAGACTTGGCTGTACAAGCATTGTCTGGCCGAGAGATATGGCCTCTGCTCCGGTGAGCTCCGCTTGTGAGAAAAGTGGTTCCTCTGAACCCCCTTGCTGTGTCACAAGCATTGAGTGCGGTTCCCTACTAGAAGAACAGCTGCAAAGTGACCACTAGCCCAGTCATTCTTAGAGCTCAGCAGTGCCTAAGCATTGTAGGCCTTGCAGTTGTGGCTCTAGGTCTCTGCTTCACAGACTCAGTCCTGAGGGGTCCTGTACTCCCTCGCACCCTAGATCGAGTGTGGTTAGGCCTCGGCCCCAGTGCCATGGCTTCCGTTCTCTAGTAGCCCTGGTCCGGGTAACTGCAGCTCACTGGGACAGTTCCACTGGGGGTCATTGAGCCATTGCCTATTAAGCACAGTCATGCCCTTCAGCATGGCAGCGTTGGTATTCTGTTCCCCACAGTGACCCCTAGGGTACGCAGCATTGAGTTCCCTTTCGAAAGGGAACATCTCAGGTTACCATTGTAATCATGGTTCCCTGAGAACAAAGAACAAGACACTGCATCTCTTTGCCATGCTTCAGGCCTTCCTACAGGCGTCTCCTTGAAATAAGAAGTGGATGACGTACAGTTCAAGTGCCTCTTTTATACCTGCTGTCGCACCTGTGATTATGTTATAGGCGGCTGTGCAGTTCGTTGTCATGATTGGATTAATGCTTCAGACAAGTGTCATACTGGAGGTATTCCCCAAAGTGAGCCCTAGAAAAACTGTAGAAACTGTAGAAAAACTTTACTACAGTAAAATTAATTACTATAATTTCTCTGAAAAATATACATTTCCAGGACCATTTAAGATGTTATTTCAAAAGCGAGAACAAGCAAATTCATATCCTGACTGATGCAATCAAAAATCACTGTGCATCTCTGCCTCAGAATGACGTCTGAAAGGAGGTTCAAGAGGTTGGTTGTGCATTCATAAACCCACTAAACTTGATTCTCCAAAAAAAAAATTCTTCCACACTTATTCTCTGCTGCACTTTCTTTCTGATAGATCTTTGTGAATGTCGCCAACAACAGTGTTTCCCACGTATATCTGGATTGCCTTATGAAGAGCAAAATCAAACGGCTTGAAAAGAGATGGGGAAAGGTTGGAGAAAGGATGAGAGAAGACGCTCTCAATTTTCAAAACACTTTTTCTCAACTGGTAAAAACGTACTTCTTTTTGCTTTTGAGGTTCGTTTTCCTGATGTGTGTGGTCTTTAAAAGTTCTCATCTCTTTAGAAATGTAATTATAACCATAGCAGTGGTACAAAGGCCCAGTTATTGTCAGTTACTGGTGCATGAATAAAAACAACATAGGCTCGGGGAACTAATATCTGCCATTGCTTGTTGAATCAAATGATGCATTATAAACTAAATTACCCTTAAAGCTACCCTAAAAACACTTTTTATGGCTGAAACTCTCTTCATCCTGATAGCAACTGATAATAGAAGGAGTCTAAAAATTGCAACATGTTCATATACAATGTTCTGTCGTAAAACTCTAGATGACGCAGGCTTATAGATCTTTAACAAAATCTGCTCACGATCACATCATTCTCTAGGGAACAGCTGATTGGTTGAATGAGCTTGTTTTTCTCTTGCAGATGCAGCTTGGCAAGGGCAATGATGAGCAGAAGAACTCGCTCCTTCAGAGACTGAGTGAAGTTTTGATTTGCAGTGATGTAGATCCACTGAAGCTTACCTGTTGTTGTTTGTTCAAAGACTTTCCTGAGGACAGGTAAACACTTACTATTGTCTTTGTATAACATTAGTAATATTCAAACAGACAATTACAAGTTTGGGAATTTATGTTTTATTTATATTTGAGAGATTATTTTTGTGTAAATAAGTATTTTTGCTTACATCAGACAGTGCAGTGAAGTCTTCTGAATGTTTTGCAGTGAGCTGTATGTACCTGGTCTTCTGCGCTGGAAGGGGGAGTTATCAGAGCGACAGGTGCGAGAAGTACTGGATGTGATCCGGGACCTTCACCAAGATCCGAATCCAAATTTGGTCACCTGTCATCCCCTTAGCTGTTTTCTTTTACACCATGAGTCAGAATCATAAATGTTTACAACTAAATACATGGCATGACTGTTTTGTGGCATTCAGTTTGACATTCTTTAAATATTAAATTTAAAATACACATTTTTCAAATGACCTTTTGTTTTTACTTGAAATAGGAAATTATGTATTTATAGACCATTTGGGTATATGCAAACAGCGATGGATTTTTTTGTGGGGAGAAAAGGACAGGTACTAAAGGACAGTTACTCTCTTTGATTTTTGGTGTCTATTTTTCTTTATTGAGTTCTCAATTTTTCCTAGTTACGTTAATAATCCCTGTATGTGTGTAAGAGTTTCCTTCATTTTAATGTCTGTAATTGTCAATGTTAATGTGGTTGTATTTGTTTATTTTATTAAAGACTGCTTTATTATCCAACTACTCTGTTGTGAGCGTTCATTACAGACATTCCCTGACCTCAACAGATTTTTTATAAAATATAAATAGATAAATGATGTATGGATAATCAATAAACCTAAGTTGCTTCAGTGAAGTGTCCATCTTGAAATATTTTTGTATTTCTTGTTTGCTTTGTAATAATCAGTAAGAATTTCACAGTAAAAAGACATTGAATTCAGAATAAAATGCCCTTTACTTGCTAAAAAATGTATAAACTATCAATCAGATAACAGGAGGTGTGTAGAAGATTTTCTCTAACAGGTTTTTCAGCAACGTTTCTGATAAGAAGTATCAAGTATGATTCAGTAGGCTTTAAGGTATTATTCAAGTAATAATAAAATGTAAGAATCATGCCATAATAACCCCAAAGCAACAGGGGAAACACGTATATTAGCTCAACATTGCCATGCCATGGCACGTTTTTCACTTTCATTTTCACTTTCCATTTCACTTTTTAAAAAATAAGATATGAATTCTTGCAACTAAGCATGGTCTTTAAAATTGCAATTGTACAATATAACAATATTGTTATCGTAGTTTGTTATAGTATTACTTACAGTGTAGTAAATGGTTTTATTTTACGATGGCACAACCAAAGGCTGGGTTCACTTTCCATTACTCGTGGATAGTGTCAGAGTCTCCACTTGGCTCCGGCCCACGGACGGGGAATCTTTAATGTGAGAGGACAATGTTAGACTGGGTTTCATTTTCATTTACTCTTACATCCTGTCAGAACCAGTCAGTCCAAGGGCATGGAATCTGTGAGGAGTAAGGAAAGTACCAAGCAACCAATGGCTAAGCAGCAAATCCATTGGCTGGAAAATGCTCATGAGGGAAACTCCCATAAATGGGGCCAGTACCTGTTTTAAGCACTGTAATCTCACCATTTACTCTGGTGAATACTGCAGAAGAAGCAAGCTCTCTATTAGTCTCAGTCAAGGATGGCATTGAAGCAAACAAAAATATTTTACAATAAGTTGAAGGGGAGAAACAAGCATGGGAATGAAGAAAAACCTTTAATAAAAAACAGAAATCAGAAAGATGGTAAGACATGCTCTTGTTAATTTTCTTTAACAGGCATTGATTTCTCATCAGAAAAGCCAACATGTTTCTGTTGTAAGGTTTGCATGGTTAGATGAATCACATTTAAGTTTAGGGTTAAATAAGATTTAAATTTCCACTTTCTTTTAGATCAGCTGACAATTTTTCTGTGTATGTAATTTATTCAAGCAATTAATTGAAAATGCAATTCCCTCATACAATTATATATATATATATATATATATATATATATATATATATATATATATATATATATATATATATACATATTTTTATTTTATTTTACATTTATATAAATGTTAAAATTTTAAATGATTTGACTTTAAATTATAACATCAAAATATCAGGGTGATTCATCTGTCATAATAGCGATACAAGTCCTCATTAAAATAAAGTAATGTGGTGCAACCAGTAATGTAGGATAACAAACAGGAAATTATATCATAAAGACTTTTTAACTGATGTTTATGAATTTTGGTTTCAAATCATGAATAAGAAAGATCTTGGAACATGAGCTTTATAGATTTTTAAAATATTTTTTCTTTATCATACACGCTCTTAATGTCAATGATCCTTTTAACAGGGGAACAGATGTGTATATACATGGAAAGATCAGATCAGTCTGGAGTGTATCCTGATCTAATTGCTCCAAATGTTGAAGTGAGTGGCAAGACTGTGCTCAATATTCTCAGAAACATTCTGAGTGAACAATTAAACGATGAGGAATTTGACAATGCAGTTGAGGTGTTAATAAAATGGAGCGAACAGAATGGTGTTACGACAGACAAGAAACAAGGTTGTTTCCCTCAAAACTGGATCTGTGACTTTCTTCAAGAAGCAGATCAGTTTGTGGAAAAGCACTTTCCCTCACTGCCAGTAGAGGGATCACCAGAACGTCAGCTCCAGGAGTTTCTGAAGAACACACAGAGCATGATCTGCAATCAGGTGCTTCGATTAACACCTGTACTGGAAGATGCTGGGCTGCTCGTTCATCTGATCGACAGTTACAACCGTCACCTCTTTATCAAGTTGGACCTGCTGCTAAACAGAGATCTGTCTGTGAACGAGACCTTCAGCCTTTTACTTTGGGTAAAATATGTTTACTTCAGGTATGATGTTAATTGTTGTTCATTTTTCTTTATGTCTGCTTGTAATAAACAAATGAAACACAAACTGTTTCATTTTAAACTCATTTATGTTCCAGTCCGGATTCACAGCATGTCTTCAGAGTGTGTGACCCTCTGCTGTTGACGGGATGGTTTGAGAAAGCATCGAGGAAACTGCTGCCAAAACTAAAGGTCACGATATGCTCCACCTTTAACTGTTAAAAGCATTGTCAATGTATTAGGCTGACAAGGAGGACAAGAAAACAGTAAAGCCATAAAACATTGTATATCTGTCACACTTTAAATGCCACAGAATGAAATTTCTAAGAATCTTCTGAACATCCTTTACAATGATGAGCAACATGACTATAACAAGGACTCAATGACTGAGGAAACGTTCATGTCGGTTCAGATAGATGTCACTCAGGTAGAGAAAGCAATGCACAGTCCTTAAAAATAGCTTTTTAATGGTTTTTAAATATGCATTGCACACTTATTTTATGTTGTTATATCTTCACAGTGTCTGAATGCTGTTGTTAAAAATTCTGAAGCATTTAGTAAGACCCTTATGTGCAAGACACGAGCGCTCTGTGTTGAAGAGCTTCATCATTTTGTTCAAAAGTAAGTGTCTAAAATGTGTTCATCTACATATTATCCAAGTCTCTTCATACCAACACACCGAAACAAAATGAACATTAATATAAACTTTCACTTGTTCATATGTGTTTTTCTAGGTATGTGGATGCAAAGAAAAAACACCAAAAAAATTGGGAACCTCTGAATACAAACTCTGTGTACTTGTTCCGGCTCATCAGCACCTGTAGGCAACTCAGGTGAGTTTATTTTTAATGATTAATAAAATAATAACTGTAAAACCTGGCCAGTGTATAATTATCTGGTTTTATATGCCTATATTATGCATGTTCATTTATGTGCATAATGTTCTGATTCATCTTGTATACCTGCATTTTGTTAACATATTTTATGATTATTTTGCTGTATAGATTTTTTGCTCCCCAACTCAACAATCCAGATATAAACAACAGCGACAATCTCTTAAACATCATCAGCACATTAGAGGAGCTGGAAGATCACGTTTTGTCTATTGTACAAAAGATGACGAAACATTTAGCTCAGGTGTGTCATTATTTCATCACTAACAGTTTATGCATGGAAGGAAAGTTGGGGATTTCCCAAATAAACAGAATTTCATTAAGGGAATTTTTGTTAGCTTACACAACTGCATATCAGGTAACAATTCATAAGGTTACATTTATTTGCTTAGTATGAAATCATAAACTAACAATGAACCACACTTTCAAACAATCATTTCAAACATGATTTTACAGTAAGCAACTGCATATCAGGTAACAATTTATAAGGTTACATTTGTTTGCTTAGTACAGTGGTACCTCGAGATACGAAATTAATCCGTTCCGAGGCGGCCTTCGCATAATGAGTTTTTCGTATCTTGAAACACATTTTACATGTAAAATGGCTAATCCGTTCCAAGCCCTCCAAAAACACCCCATTAAATTTCATAATAAAGCTAAATTGACCTATAAACAATGAAATAACGTAAAAAGTCGATGCTTACCTTTCGAGTAAGGCTATCTCCGAAAGTGGCGGCAGAGGAGGAGGAGGACAAAAGGCAAATAACGTACGTGTATAACGTCGTCGGCAGGATTCGAACCTGCGCGGGGAAACCCCAATTGATTTCTAGTTCGTCGCCTTAACCTCTCAGCCACATGACAAATCAAGAATCAGTGAGAGAGCAGGAGGATGGTGGCGAGTCTACTATAACTAAGATGGCGGCGTGCGGTGCGAGTTTCAAAATTGTTATGGGGCGAATCTCGGACTTTCAGAAACCTTTCGTATCTTGAAAACTTTTCGTATATAGAGCAGTACAAATTTTTATCTTTGCTTTCGTAACTTGGATTTTTCGTTAGTTGAGCCTTTCGTATCTCGAGGTACCACTGTATATTTATAAATTGACATTATCCTAGTATAATAATTATGGAAATAATTTGTGTTTGTCTTTAAAGCAAATTTTAAAATAGATTCAATTTGGAAAAACTTGGAAATTACTATAACTTCTCTGAAAAATATACATTTCCAGGACCATTTAAGACGTTATTTCAAAAGAGAGGATAACCAAATTTATCTCCTGACTGAGGCAATCCAAAATCACTGTGAATCTCTGCCTCAGAATGACGTGGGAAAGGAGGTTCAAGAGGTTGGTTTTGCACTCATAAACCCACTCAAACTTGATTCTCTAAATAAATAAAAAATCCACACTTATTCTCTGCTGCACTTTCTGTCACTGTTCTGTCTCTGTTTCCAGTGTTATTAGTGTTCTAGTGGACAGAACCGTGGCACTGCTCTCTCTCCCGTGTGTTTGTGTCTCGTTAGCGTCTGCCCCGCCTCCTTGTTTCCCATAATCATTCCCAGCTGTCTCTCATCACTACCTTCCCTCATGTGCCCTATTTAATCCCGGTGTGTTTGCTGTCCTGTGTGGTGTTGTTGCCCTCTGGGTTGTTTGTGGTCTCACTGAGTATCTGTTATTTTGATCTTTGTTATGTCCCCCCCCCCCCCCCCCCCCCCCCCCCCCCTCCCCCTCCCCCCCCCCCTCCCCCCCTCCCCCCCTCCCCCCCCCTCGTGGGTGTTTCTTTTGTATGCTTGTTTATTTAGTTATTGTTAATAAATCCATCTTTCCCTGCACTTGAGTCCTCCCTGTTTATCGTATCATGACACTTTCTTTCTGATAGATCTTTGTGAATGTCGCCAACGACTGTGTTTCCCACGTGTATCTGGATTGCCTGATGAAGAGCAAAATCAAACGCCTTGTAAAGAGATGGGGAAATGTCGGAGAAAGAATGAGAGAAGACGCTCTCAATTTTCAAAACACTTTCTCTCAACTGGTAAAAACATACTATTTGCTTTTGAGGGCTGTTTTCCTGATGTGTGTGGTCTTTAAAAGTTCTCATCTCTTTAGAAATGTAATTTTAACCACAGTAGTGGTACAAATGCCCGGTTATTGTTTGTTACTGGTGCATGAATAAAAGCAACATAGGTTCGGGGAACTGATTTCTGCCATTGCTTGTTGAATCAAATGATGCAATGTACACTAAATTACCCTTAAAGCTATGGTATAGTCAATGTTTTTCCATAAACACTTTTTATGGTTGTTACTCTCTTCATCCTGATAGCAGCTGATAATAGGAGTCTAAAAATTACAACATGTTCGTTACATGCATGTTATTTTGTAAATGTCATGAACACTACATACAATGTTCTGTCGTGAAACTTATAGGTCTTCATAATATTAATATTATTTGTGTGCATACTCATTTATGAGACTTATAGGTCTTTAACAAAATCTGCTCACGTTCACATCATTCTCTAGGGAACAGCTGATTGTTTCAATGAGCTCACTTTTCTCTTGCAGATGCAGCATGGCAAGGGCAATGATGAGCAGAAGAACTCGCTCCTTCAGAGACTGAGTGAAGTTTTGATTTGCAGTGATGTAGATCCATTGAAGCTTACCTGTTGTTGTTTGTTCAAAGACTTTCCTGAGGACAGGTAAACACTTACTATTGAAGACCAATAACATTGACTGTCTTTATATAATTTTTATTCAAACGTACAATTACATGTTTGGGAATTTGTTTTATTTATATTTGGGAGATTATTTTTTGTGTAAATAAGTATTTTTGCTTATATCAGACATTTAGACAGTGCAGTGAAGTCTTCTTAATTTTTTTTTTTTGCAGTGAGCTGTATGTACCTGGTCTTCTGCGCTGGAAGGGGGAGTTATCGGAGCGACAGGTGAGAGAAGTACTGGATGTGATCCGGGACCTTCGCCAGGATCCAAATCCAAAATGTGTCACCTGTCATCCCCTGAAGGGCCTTTGCTGTTTTCTTTTATATAAATAACACCATGAGCCAGAATTGTAAAAAGCTTTGTTTACAAGTGTTTACATGGCATGACTGTTTCGTGACATTCCGTTTGACACATTTTCAAAATATTACGTTTAAAATATTTTTAAAATATTTGAAAAATTTGGTTGTGACAAATGACCTTTTGTTTTTATTTGAAGTAGGAAATAATATATTTACAGACCATTTGGGTATATGCAAACAGCGATTTTTGCGTTTTGTGGGCAGAAAAGGACAGTTCTGCATTAGCAGTATGTGTGAGCCATGGAATAAGTGTTTATTTCGAATTTATATCACAATTCTGAGAAGTTAAAATATAGGAGTTGTGAGATATAAACTCGTTAAACTCTGCCTTTGTTCCTCAAAATTGTTTGTGTCCCCCTTTCTAACTTTTATTTCTTCAGAATTGTGAGAGTCACATTTCTGAGTCTGTAATTGCTTATTCTATGATTTATTAATTTTTTAATTTCCATTCAAAAAATGTTATTGTAATATTTATTGTTTTTTTTATTTATTTATTGCAATTTAAATGACATTTTGTTTGATAATGAACAATGCATTTTCTGATTCATTTGGGATTTAATCTCAATTTTGTTGGGATTTTAGCAATTTATCACACAAGAGTCAGCGATGTATAACAAGTTACATTACAAGAAGTACCTCAATAAAGATATAAATTGCCTTTTTGATTCGTTAATATCTTTTTTTAAGTTAAAAGTACTGTTTTCACAGAATATTGATGTTTGTTTGTCTCCTATATTGTCTTGGTTAAATGCATTTGCAAGCGTCTATGGCAGTTCGTTTCTAAGGATAGGAAACAGGAGGTAAAAAATGTACACTGTACACTTGGACCACATCCCGTGTTCCTGTAGCGGATACGGCTTGTCAGGAAATCTTCAGTCTTCCAGGAACTACACATCCATTGAGACACCAGGTGTGTCTCCTAACTGCACCAGGAATAGTTTTACTACTTGACACTTGCACACCATATCCTGTTTGTAGCTTCTGTTACGGGCATTTACATAATCAGATATCATCACACATGTGTACTGGAATTATTTGATAATAATAAAGATAAATTACCATAAATTCTCTTTTTCATAAACCACTAACCACTACCATAAATATTAAGGTAATAAATTAGGCTAACTAGTTTTGACAATTTTCACCCTATTTCTAGCTTACTGTTTATTTCTAAAATATTAGAAAGGAGTGTAGCAGCACAGGTCTCTTACTAACTTTCAGACAATAATTTGTTTGAAAAATTTAAATCTGGCTTCCATCCATTTCATAGCACATAAACCACACTGTGGGTTTTTATGGCAGTGGATTCTGGTCAGCTGATTTTACTTATTTTGCGCAATTTGATAGTGGCCTTTGAAACAATATCATGTATCATATGGGTACATGCTTGTCTTGGTTTAGATTGTATCTTTCTTGTTACAGTCAGTTAGTACAACTCAAAAACTTCAAATCTAATCCATTACAAGTTACAGGGGTGTTCCCCAAGGCTCAGTCTTGGGCTCTCTTTCATTTTTACCGGTAGTTACTGCTGATTGTACATGTTTTTAAGAAGTACGGTTTTCAGCTTTACTTGTCTTCCATGCCTACTTCTGCTTCGCTGAAATTAAAAACTGGTTTTCAGCAAATCTCCTTAAATTAAAAACCAGTAGCTTCTCTGTGACTATTGACCAAGGCATAATTTTTCCATCCATGCCAATTAAAAGTCTATCTTTTGAAGCTCATGTTAATAATATTATTTGCTGTGCATATTCATTTACAAAACATAAATCGTCTTTATCCTTCTTTTTAAACAAACAGCACTGTTTTCCTTTTAAATGACTTGTATACATCATGTATAGATTTGGCCATTGGACATTTATTTAAATAGACTTATTTATAATTAGCACATGCATTGAGCAATATCTCATGTTTCAGTGTCTTATGTATTACAGTATGCTTTGTCTATTGTTGTTTTACTGATGATTTTAGTACGATTTGAAAGGTAGCCTTGAGTGTTGTGAAAGTTGTATAGAAATAATGCATTATTTTTTATTATTAAAGAAATAACACAAAAAATATAAATGGTGATTTGCTATTTTATTTCACAAAAAAATTCAGTATGTACAAAATGATTGCATGATGCCAAAGCACAAGCAATTCTACAAAAGCAAGCAAATCTACATGAGCAATATTCATGAAGCAAAATTCATTTAATCCTCACTATGGAAAAGAAGCTCCCGCTAAACTGAAGCGAGTCGTTCTCTTTGATCTGATCTCGGCTGCAGATGACGCTCTTCATGATCTTCTTGAGGTCTAATGGAGAAAGATTTCCCCTGAGTTTCAGCCAAGCAGAAATATGACGCTCACTGTAAAAAACAAAGAGACATGAGAAAAGTGCAACAGTCGTTCTTGCCAAAATAATTCAGAGCAGAAACCACTGTACCTGAGATCAGGGTAAACGCTCATCAGGTTTACCAGCTCTAACTTTATGCTGTCTGGATCCTGTAGTCTCAGCAGTTCTGCTAATTGGGGAAGAATGTCTTTTAACCAATCCATGTTTGATCCCTGGAAATGATGAATTAACAAGGATGAGGAACAAGGAAATTACTTCCTAAGGAAATTTGTTCTGCGATTTCTGCATATAACAATGGTACTTCAACAAAAATCTGGACTTTAATTTAGAATGTGTTTTTGTGTGAGTACTTACAGCTGCAGTCAGGTATGTATGTATGCGTTCGCTGTTTAAGCACAGTTTTGATGCTGCCATCTGTTGCTGATCTTTATTTGAAAGTCTGATCTTGTGCTTCATCATTTTCCGTACATATTCAGCCAGAAACTCCTTATGCATTCCACCCAGTAGCTCCTAGATCAATCAATAATCAAATCAATCAATCATGGACCAGTTAAATACTCAGTCCATAAAGAAGTCAATCGTTTCGTTGCCTTGAATGTTTATACCTGGCAACACATTTTGTCCAAGTTGTTGAATTTCTGAATATGTCTGTCCAGTTTTGCAAGCAGCTCTTCACACACACCTTGACTGTCCTTAAGCCACTGATTGGAACCCACATTCCTGTACAAGTCCTGCAGGAACAGACATATTGATGCATTTATTTTAAAGCAAATAGAAACTAACATGCAGAGTCTGCTCATGGTGTGGATCTGCTCAAGAAATTATTTATATAGTCCTGATATAAACTAGACAAGCAGTTAATAAAAGGTTATCGCCAGGCCTGCTATTTACAAATGAAGAATGAGGAGATGACAGCCAACTGCTGACAAAGAGTGTATTCAGTGCCAAGATAAACCACCTCATTGAGGGTGTTTGAAAACAATGAAAATCTATTGTGTTGGTCTATTAGTCTAAGGTCTGGTTTAAAGCCATAATTCAGTTTAGCATTTCAATACATGTACATATTCAGAGCCAAGTCAGAGGTATTAAAATACTTTCTTTTTTTTTTACATTTCAGAATATACATATATTTTACTATAAAATAATGTTAAAATGTTTGGGGTCAGTACTTTTTTCCCTTCTTTTTTTGTTACAAGGAAGCATTAAATTGGTGGCTGTAAATGTATTTACAATAATGTTATAAAAGATTTCTATTACAAATAAATGCAGTTCATTTGAACTGTCTATTCATCAAAAAATCCTAAAGAAATTCTCAAAACTTTAAAGCAGCACAACTGTTTTCAGCAATGATAATAATACGATTTTTGAGCAGAAAATCAGCATATTTTATTTCTTTCTGAAGGATCCGGTGACCCCAAAGAATGGAGAATTGATGCTGAAAATTATATACAAAAATTAAAATGTATGAAATGATAAAATTCGATGTATTCAAATTATAATATTTCACAGTATTACTAATATAAAATTAAATAAATGATAAATAAATAATAAATAAATGCAGTCTTAGTGAGCAGAAAATACTTTCAAAAACAAACAAAAAATCTTAATGACACATAAAAGTGAAATAAACAAAACTTAGCTTTTTACCTTCAATTCCCTGTGCATTTCAGAAACAAAGTAACTTTGGCTGCTTTCTGTCATGGAAGTCAATAAGGACAGGCAATCTCCTTTGACATCTTCAGGGAACAGATGTGCATTCTTTGTAATATAATCCCTGTGGGAGGAAAGAAACTCTCAATACAAAATTCAAAACAGTTTAATATCATGTTTGAATTGGATATAAGTGACACCCACCTGCACTGTATGAGGCATGACAAATTGACCATCAAAACAGCCTCAGTGTTGTTCTGCTTGCTCTTCATGACCTTTGCATGAAATGTTTTGTAACTGTAGGGATGGAAATTGAGTTAATGAATCATCTGTGTAAGATATATAGAAGTACACATATAGATACAAGAGCAAGAATGTTTATAAGGCATGTTGTTGGTATTTTCAGAAATTAAGGTAAAACAAATGAGTTAGATTATAGATACTCACTCTCTCATTAAATTGCTCATTTGGCATGCGATGCTCCTCACTTTTGTCTTATCGCCTAGCATCGTTTGAGCATACTCAACTCGTCTATGAAAGCACTAGGAAGGAGAAAAAGAAAAAAAAGATGTTCCTCCCAAAATCCATTATTTATCCATTAAAGGGAATGAATTGCTAGTTATCTTTCCTCTTTTCATTACCTGGATCACATCAATGGCCTGAGTACAGCAGTACACCTGGTCCCTCAGTTGTGGAAGCTCTCCCTTCTTCCAGGCTGTTTCTTCTCTTTCCAGAATTTTCTGGAGGCATGTGCTCACTTCCCTCTAGTGAACAATAATGTGAACCAAATTAAAACTGAACCTTTGTGCTGGAAGCTCAAGGAATTGGGATAGTTGAACCAAAAATCAAGTTGTTGCAAACCAGTATGAATTTATTTCTTCTGTTGAACACAAAATATATTTTTGAGAATGCTCAAAATGAGAATGGAAAATACAATGGAAGTCAATGGACATCAACTCTCTGTTGACTCTTTTGTGTTCAACAGAAGAAATAAACTCATACAGGTTTGGAACAACATGAGGGTGAGTAAAGGATGACAAAATGTGTGCATTTTTAATTAGAGACGATATCTATGATTTAATAATACATTTATTAACTTGTGCTGTCTTGCCTTAAAGGGATACAGAAAACAATCTAAAAACATTAAATGCATCAATAAAGCATCAAACCTCCTCGTTGGCCAAAAACTGCTGTTCCAGCGGTGTAATCATGTCTTCAGGAAGCAGTGGATCAAGCTTTGAGTGATCGACCACCTCTTTTATCTCTGTGACATTTAGAATACTGTGAACAAAGAAAGACCAACATTTTAATTCCCCTCAAAACCCAGAGGAAAGCAACAAAAAAAAAAAAAACACTTAAAGGGAAAGTTCACCCAAAAATAAAAAGTCAATCAAGTCCAAGTTAACACTGTACTTTTGTGTTCTCAGAATTTAAAAATTCATGATACAACATACCATTTTGGGTGAACTATCCCTTCAAATCTCTTTAAAATTGAACGTCTTTATACCAAATTATCTGAATGATAAAAAAATAATAATTTGTCTAAAATAATAATAATAATAAAGTCATTTTAAGAGAAGCATCTGATATAAAGTAAATACCTGAATGAAACATAACTGAGATCTGCAGATAGATAGATAGATGGATGGATGGATGGATGGATGGATGGATGGATAGATAGATAGATAGATAGATAGATAGATAGATAGATAGATAGATAGATAGATAGATAGATAGATAGATAGATAGATAGATAGATAGATAGATAGATAGATAGAGATAGATAGATGTGTTACATGTACAGTTGCTTCTCTTACCTGGGATAATCCTGGTTCACCCACTGCAATAAAAGAGTGCAGTCCTCATCACACAGTGTGTACTCTGCGACTTCTCTCAGCTTGGCACTGAAGATGTTGTGGTACAGTGTGGCATAAAACTGGCACACGTTCTCTTGTTCTGGGTAGCAGCTGCGCACCCATGTCACAACTTTCAGCAAGTCTTCTTTCAGTCTTTTTGCTTTGCTAGTGATCGATTTCTGCATGGAAGAATGAATCTCAATGCTTGGGTCTAACACTGCTTCTTCCATCCGCTTCTGCACAAGTCGCTCAAGCAGAGCCTCGTGGCTCTGTTTACACCGCCTCGGCCTCCATGGTGGGCGTTCTTTCTCTTGAAACCCCAGCCAGCGCGTGTCTTGCTCCTCCTCCTGCAGAACAGCTAGGACTGCTTCTTTCAGTATCTCCTGCTCCTCAGCACTCTGGAGGTCGAGGGAGTTTTCCAGCGTGTGCATCACCAACTCAAGCAGGTCCTCATAGTCTTTTGCTAGTCTAGCCTCTGAATCTTCCTCTTCTTCCACCAGCTTCCTTTTGGATCCGATTCCATCCTGCTTCAATGCAAACAGACGGTCTTCTCGGATGATCAGTTGTTTCCCTGCATCCACAAAGCGACATTCTTGAAGAATCTGCTTAAAAGTGAGGACCTCTGTGAAGAGCACAGAAAAAAAAGATTCTTAAACAGGACTGCATGCGCAAGCAAGGCTGCATTTCATCCATTTAAAAATGAATCATGTGCATTATGTGATGTATAGGAAACATGTATGGCATCTATGCTCAACACTATTGAGTGTACATGTATAGTTTTGAGACATGATCTCATTTGCAATGCACTGAAAAAAACCTCTACGCTATATCACCTTTGTTTACATCTTTTGAACTTCACACAATAATTTTGTCAGAATAATATATATCATGTGTGATTTTTTTTGTGTGGTATTTACACAAGTGTGATTCACTTGTGTAAATACACCTGTTTGTAAATAAAGCGAACCACCTATTTGTCACACTCCTGCTTGCTGTGTCATTCACACCAACACCTCCCAGAGACAGACAACATACAAATCTGCTTAATTTATTATGTACATCTTCCTCATACTCCTAGACCATCTGGAGACGTAACAGAAACATTTTATTTTAGAGTGTCCTTGTTACACGTTACATGTAGTTACTACAGTAATTACTATAAATTTTGCTTAATTACACATAACTAACATACCTGACCCTACAGTAAGTACATGTTAATTATTATTACTGTACAGAAATAAAGTGTAACTGTAAATTAATTAAACTACAACATCATTAATTAAACTACACTTAACTTGAATATACTTTTTTTATTTTAACTAACAGTTAAAATATAATTACAGTTTTTTCATTTTACTGGGATTAAATGATTCATAAATCTCCATTAGAAAACTTGGGAGAACAATTAAAATCAAAATCTTTAATGTTATTATTATTTAATTTTTTTGTAGAATACAGAAATATCAGTGCAGATCTACATAATCAAGATGACTGCGAATAACTACAAAATAAGATAACATTTTATTTTTCAAATCAGAAAATGCTAAAATATGATTGTATATTGATTTTTTTTTTAAATCTCATTGCTTTCAGGACTTCTAATGAGCATCGGCTCTTCCTACCTGGAGTCTCGGGCTTTTTGACTTTCCGTTTAAAAATCTTCTCGAGCTTTTTTGTCATCTCTTCTGATGAAGAAAGCAAATATCGTGATATCAGGTACGCAGACAGAAAACTTCTATCTTCTTTCATTCATCTGCAATAAAACGGTTTGTGGGTATAACGGAGATATTTATAGCCTTGAACTAGCGTTGGGCGGAGCAAATCTTGCATCAGTCCCGAATGATCCCGCACGGAGAGCTTCACTCATCTCGAGGATAAGTTTATTTCAGAGCGCAATGAGAAAAATAACCAGATAAGATCAGACAAAAAGGAAGAAATACATTAGGGAGCGCAAAATGGGTGGAAAAGAATCCCTATATTTAGGACAGCGGTGAACTACCAAGCCTTCTCAGTTTTAGTAAATCCTCTTGGGGTTCAGGGTTGTTATTTCATCCCAAAATAATTTTACACGCATCTGTGTGGTTTTGTTTCATTTATACGGTGTACGCTAATTTTCTTGAAGTGAATGGAAGTGAAATGTGACAACATACACTTTATAACATGTTGCATTTGAACATGACAATATGACCGCTTAAAATGTTATTTGATCTAAAAAAACAAAACAAAACAAAAAACATAAAAGACAAACGTTTACATAACATACATACAATTATTAACTTTTTTCTCATATAAATTAATGCCATTTTTAATGGCATTATTTTTAATAGTTAAAGAAAAAAGTTGTTAAAACACTTTTATAAAACACAGCTATACAGCATAACTCAAAAGTAATAATAATTCATTATTTATGAACATTGGCTCTCACTAAGAGAGTCAGATTGGAGATTTAAATAATAGCCATTTTCCTATTATTGAACAAAATGAAAAACTGCCAAGAGGGTAAAAACACAACTAACAAGAGACAACTGACTAGACGGACAGGACAATGCTGGACTGGACTTGACATCAAAGACACATGAAACGACAACTACGTGATACCAGACAGCAAACACAAAGGGATTAAATAGACACAGGAAGGAGGATAATTGAAGGGAAACAGCTGGTGCAAATGAAAGGGAACAAGACGGACGAGGTTACACAGTGACAAGACACGAACACGCAGCCAATGCGAACGCGCATAGCCGACATGACAACATGAAAGCACGCAGCTGATGTAAAAAACACTTGAACACCAAAACACTAGAAAGCAAGACCGAATTGACAGAACATTTTTATATAAACCTTAAAAACTAGGGAGAACATTTTATTTCAGTAAGAAATTTACTTTTGCTGTGGTTAAAGAAATGTTCAGGGATATATTCCAAAGATTTGTTCATTTATGGTGCAATGTTTTTCCTAAAATGTGTTGATATGGCAACTAGTAAATAAATACGTTTTGTCATGCTGGCGTGTGAAGAAAGTTTTAAACCATGTGTGTTACAACGGGCCCCTTCCTGAATGTCCGTGTTTCTTCTTGATTTACAATTATTGAATTAAATCACACTAACAACAAATAAAGTAAAATAGACATTCTACTATAGGAATAAATTATTTCATGCAGTTACAATATCCATTTTTTTATGCGTCTAAAAACCATTAGCAGTGTTTGTCAGAGAATCACCATTAAAAAAACTGGCATTGTTTTAGATTGGCAACAGAATGGCATATTGGTGCCTGATTATTATACAACTTCTAACTGTATATTTACTTTAGTTAAATAATGTCAACATTCCTGACTACAGGATCATACACACAAAGCCAAAACATCATGTGTGTTTCATATTTCATCAATTAGACTGTGTTTCACAGTTTAGGTATAGAATGTTTCTTTACTCATATTATGGGTAAGTCTTTTTGAGATGAATGAAAATACAAAAACAAAAAGTCTATAATCTTATGTTTGAGACCCTTGTTTATAAATGATTTAAACTCTGGCACCTAAAACCACATTTCCACAATAGACATACTTCTGCTTTAAGTTTACAACATTGCAGTGCTGTAAGAATTGTTGACTAAATGATCAATTCCTTGTCATTTGTACAGACAAAAGCCTCTGCTAAATGTAAATGTACACTTCTTCTTGTATAAATACACCTGTGATTTGACGGTGGGCAAGTTTCCTGTCCTCTGTGTTCTTGTATAGCTCTAAAACATTATCATGTGATAAAAGTATATTCTTAACAAAGACCTTTTAGTATTCTCATAAATGAACACATCCACACATTTCCCTTTCTATATCTTTATTTATGAAATCTACCAGATTTCATGATCCTGCCCTTTCCTACATGTAATCAGGAATATCTTGAATGATAACGGAAGTATGGAACCCAAATTTACAGGAAAATCCCAATGAAGGGAAAGTACGCTCCTTTTCTGACAACATTTCCTAGCCTGAGCCATAACAATAAGTAAAACTGCACGGGAAAAAAGTCCATTAATTAAATTCTTGACCTAGTGTTAACTTTAATAGCTTAACTCGGCTCTGGCTCAGTGGCTCAGACAGCTTGAAACAACAATATTTCATCAACCGGAATTGTGAAACACTGTTAGGGAGGATTTATAGAGATTTGCCATTATATGTCCAAATGTCTGTTCATTATTGATGTTTTGTGCTAATAGTGTTTCTAAACACAGACATTTATATTCTCACGTGTATCAGATGATATATGTGTGTTGCAAAAATGTTTTGTATGTACTTGTGTGCTTTGCACACAAGCACATACTGACATACTTGAGCTTTTCATGGATTCCAAGCCCTGGTTCCCAGAATAGAATCTGTACTGGAATCCCCCCCTCAAGTCAGAGTTGAGCAAACACCCTGACTTCAGAATCCAATAAGCTCAGCGCATTCAGATTAGTGAAACACTAGTATATTATTTATCATCACTTCTGTTTGTCTGTCTCTCAATAAACTCAATGGTGCACACAGCAATATCTCACTTCAATTTGTCGACATGACACTTTGGCATTATCTGTGCAAAATGCCTCTTTTAAATGTGTTTGTGTTCTGAAAGAGCAAGCACAACAAAGGTTTGCCTGGACACACTCATGCTAGTTTTCTAAACTGTGTAATGGAATGTGGTCAACCCCAACCAACCAAGCAAAAGTGGCATGCAAGGGCCAAGTATGGTAACCCGCACCTGGAATCTGTCCGATTTGTGAAAGCATCAAGTTAGTGCTCTCAAATATGGAGCAGTGAGTAGTGAACACACACACAGCAAACCGTGACTACACACACCTGGAGCAATGGGCGGCAGCCAACTAGGGGTAACTATCTCAAGGTATTGAGAATCAAACCCACAACCTTCAGGTTATCAGACTGACTCTCTAACTATTAGGTCACAACTCCCCCTTCGACAATTTACACACATTTCACATTTTAGCATAAAGTAAATAGTAAACATACAAAAATTAACACATGATGACTTATGAATCATAATAAATCATATATTTGATATAGTTCTATATTTCTGCCTTTATTTTGAGTTGTTATGGAATATGAAGAATTTTAGTCAATAATAGGTAGTGTATATTCACTTTAGAAATATATAATACATTTGGTGCTTTCATGCATTCAGTATTGCACATCTGCAGCTGATGTAGAAAAAAGGGAAGTAAAATACGGAACGTGATTTCTCAAAATTTAGTAAACCCACAACATTTTAATTTGGACATGTGAAACATGTCTTGTGAAAGCTGTCATTTGACATTAGTGTTACTTTTAGTCTACCTTAGTTAACACAGATATATACTCAAATCTGACAAAGCAACAACAACGATTAGTTGAAAGAACAATTCACTTAAAAAATTAACATTTCAATAGATGACCATTTACTCGCCCTTGTGTCGTTCCAAGCTTTTTTTCTGTGGAACTTTTGAGGAGTCCCATAACTGTTTTATCTATACAATGAAAGTGGATGGGGATCAGGTGTAGATGTGGTCGTCATTCACTTTCACTGTATGAAACAGAGAATCTTGGATATGCTGTTGTATGATTTATGGCAGCTTGAAGAACATTTCAAAACACCATCTCTCTTTTTCCATGCGGGTGGAAAAAATACTTTATCATGGTCTATTAAACATAGACGGATGGTTATGCTACTGCCTGGAAAAAGTAAAAATATAGACGTTTCACAAGAGTGGTCATGCATAAGCATTCAACGTTTGTGTCTGTCGTTTCCGTTTTTTGACTATGTGTCAAGCTTCAATATAATATTCAAATGTTTATTACCAATAAATGAAAGTAGTTGTCATGGTTTCACCACGCTCTTCCTCACTTCCATCACCAGCACCTGCTCCCAATCAGAATTGAATAAAAACCCACCACACTCACTTTGAGGTCCAAAATATTGCTTATTCAGACTTTATGGAGCTACTTACCTGTTTACTGTCACATGTAGCTTGCTTAGTTGGGGTTTGAATGACACTTATTAACTGGATAAGAACAAAACTTGAACAGAAATTAACTAGATTGGCAAATTCGGTCCTGGAGGGTCACTGTCCTGCAAAGTTTAGCTCCAACCCTAATGGGATTCTTTTATATCACGTGATTTTTCGGTTGAAGCGTCCTACAACCCACATCTTGAATACGTTTAAAGTTAAATAACCCTAAAATCCATCACAGCATTTAGTCCATGTAAATAATGCCCATGTAATGTAACTAATAGTCCATGTAAATAATCCCGTCGCTTTCCTGTAGCTCAAACAAGAGAGGATTAGTGCTTATAACGCCATGGTCATGGGTTTGATTCCCAGGGAAAGCAAGAACTGATTCGAATGTCAGTGTGTTTCTTTGAGTCGCTTTGGATAAAAGCATCTGTGTAAATATAATGTTCACTGTTTTGCTCAAAATTATCCTGCCGCTGGGTTTATTTTTCTGTATTGGACACTGTAAAATTATTTTACTCAGTCCAAATGATAAAACAGCATAAATACACAAAACCCCACAAACGACAGCATGGCGTGACACAATGGCTTAACACATTATGTTAATGTGGAAGAGTACTTCTCTATTGGAAAAAACTGGGAGGAAGGGAAAGTTAAAGATGAATAAATCCTCAAATACGCCTTCTGGTGGTTAGGCTTTGGTAAAAAAAACAGAAGTGTGTAAACATCGACACTTTGAAATGTCTGTGAAATGAAAGTAAAACTTGTAAAGACGTTGAAGTGAAAGTGAAGTGATTATTCATTAAGGGCAATTGAAGATTCTATTGAACACATTTTTCTGTTGTTTTGCTTTGAAATGTTTGAAACTTCTCAACAGAAACAGAAAAAGAAAGAGAAACTGATTAAAGTGTTCACTGAAAATAGCACTACTCTGATCTGAATCATAATCTTCTGTCCATTATATTTATGGACCCATTTGGTAGACAGAAGACTTGAGGCCAAAGCCACAAGAAAAAGGAATAGAACGAACTTCCGTTTTCAGTTGAGAAGGGTTTACTATATTAATGACTGGAGAAACTGATCTCTCCATCCAGTGGTCCATGTAAAGTCCCTACATCTGCTTATCTTCCATTCTTTCATCATATCCTCATTTTTCAAATCAGTGTTTTTAAAAGGATATGTGTTTTTAAAGATAGTGGGGCTTTTATCCGTTTGGCATGATTCAGCAGCTAATTCATTTTCAAACTGTCATAATTCATTCATCAAACAATATTGGTTTAACTGTTAGTTTATTGGTTAAAAGCCATTTTCAGAATGATCTCTCATCTGGATAGTTTATTCTATTTTTTTTGCTGGCAACTCAGCTCAGTGTCTCTCATCACATTAAACTGAGCAAGAAATGAGTGCTTCTACATGCTTTCTTAGAAAAGACGAATAGAGTCTAGTAGAGCTAGACGAGTTGCTATCCTTATTCATAAATAGATTTCTTTTAACTCCTCAGACCGGTTTGACCATAATGGTAGATGCATCATAATATCTGGGTTATTGTTATAGTATTGGCCAGTCTCTGCATCTAATTTTGATGACTTTTTTTCCTTTTTTCATTAAGTTTCTCTCTGCTTTATCAAACCTATATTCTAACTATGTAATTATTAAAGGGATTTCAACCTCTGCCTAAAGGGACAGTCGCACTGCACTTTCCGTTCCATTAATATCCATTCATTCACATGTGAATATGTCACAATGAAAAATTTAGCAATTTGCTGCATTTCAAAGTTCAAGTTTGGTAAACTCTGACCTGTGAATTCACATCACGTGAACTCTTGGTTGAATTAAAATAATGCATTTTTTGCAGTAAAGTTGAGTAGACTTTGAATGCATAACTATTTGTTATATGTTGAATTCATGTTTGTAAAAAAGACGGCGAAGAATAATTTTGCGTGCTAAAATTTTAGTGAGCCCACGGCAAAATTCCAATCTTGATAAAATTTCTCAGAGAAGAAATCTCTCTTGAAATCCCTCTAAAACTAATCCCTCCAAAATAACTTTCCCTCGCTCAACAGCATCTCTTCTCTTCTCTGATGATGTAGTTGTCCAATCTATTCCGATGGACAAAGTTAAGTCTCGCCCTACATTTGTTCTTGTTCGAGAAGTTGTTTCACTCTGATACATCACAACAGGGAAGAAAAGGTTTCCATTTCATGCAACTTTAATCCACATCAGCAAAGGAGAAACTTTGAAATCACTCTATGTGGACATGTCAGTGCTTGAACAGTGCAGTGAAATATAGTAGCATCAACATATTTCAGATTTTGCAGAAATGTAAGCAGAGTATAGGGTATTTCCACTGCGCCTGATGCAACTTTAAATTGTTTGTTACTTTTGGTTTTGAACAGAAGGATGTTGAGCCTGTTTGGTCACTGATTTAAAAAAAAAAAGTATCTTTAAAAAAACAACATATTTTTAAAACTTAAGAAGAATGATTATGTCTATGTTATGATTAAGTTGTAAATACTGGGTTGTAAATATATTTCAAAAAACATCTAGAAATATGAAATACAGTCAATTTCAAAACACATATCTCTCCAGGCCAGATTATCTACATAGATCCACCCATGGAATATCAAGAGTATTGAGAGGAAAAAACATCAGTGGATCACAGGAAAATCCTGCCTCTGTCAGTGAATCAGCCATCCAGGAAAAAAAAGCTTTGGGGTCATAGACAGGATGAAAGATCAGGTCCATGCGGTGTTGTGGGAATGTGTTTAGTCTGTATGTATTTGTCACTTACTTCTGGGTAAACTGATCTTTCTTCTTCTGCCTGTAAGTGACTACAGGATGTGCTTTAACTGATGTAGGAAATCCTCCTCTGATCTCCCACCTTCATCTCTGTGTGAGTTTCCTGCTGTGTCTCAGTATAATCATAACCCTGATATAATCATAACTACAGTCAAACAAAAAAATGATTTTCATCTTTAAAACACTATCATTTGTTATATTTTCTCAGCAAACAAAAACTACAAGAAAAATTTTCAAGTGTCCATTTCATAAAACTTATGAGAGACTGAAATAACTCCAGAGAGCCAATTAAACATTACTTCTAATGTACAATATTTCCAATGATCTAATATGCCTCACGCTCTTGATTAAAGTGCCACTTTGACAGTAAAATATAACCAGAATCTTTCTGACATGTAGTTTTGAATGTAGAAGTATAGAGAAAATATTAAAAATTCATAGAGGAAACAGTTGTTTTAATAATTAATAAGCATATTTTACATTGAAAAAAATTCAGCTAACAGCTTACTTTATTATTGTCACAAACTGCCTGTTTTTGTTTCTATTAGTTACCTGTTTTTCTTTGTTCCAGATTCACACTCTTTATTTGTTACTATGATTTTGGTCATCACCTGTTCATTTGAGTTCAATCATCATGTGTATTTAGTTCCTCTTTTTCATTCAGTTGTTGTCTTGTATTTGTGTGTATGTGTGAAACACACTGTTGAGCTGTCTTGCTGCATTGGATAACCTGAGTTTGTTTTAGTAAAGAATCTTCTGGTTTACTCAAAACTAGTTTGGACGTTCTCATAATCTTCATCTGGACCAGATAGTGACAGAATACTAGACCTCAAAAGAATGGAGATTTCCTCCATAAACGGTGCTTTGATTTGATTTGATAAACGGTACCCCTCAGGGGCTACAAAGTTTATTTTTCAGTGGCAGAGGCCTGCCTTCGTGTCTCCAGCAGTGACATCCTGCTCATGGAGGGATTCTGGGTCTCAGACTCGACCAGAACCTGTGCCCACTGCTGAGTGCCATGCAATGCCCGTCTAGGAGCATGATTCAGCAGCCTCATCCCACAGGAAGCGTAGCCTGAGGAGTGTGAGCAGGCCATCACTAAAATTGTGTTTCTGTTTTCTTCATGCCCAGACTGGGGCATGTTGTCACAATGGGAACCTACCATTAAATTATCAATTAGACTATAATTTCAGCAAAATGTAAAGAGTTAAAACACAAAACATTTCAAGAGAAAGCTCAATTATCAAACTATTTACATTTACACATTTGGCAGACACTTTTATCCAAAGCAACTTACATTACATTCAAGGAACACATTGAATCAGGTCTTGCTTTCCCTGGGATCAAACCCATGACTTTACCGTTGCAAGCACCAATGCTCTACTGATTGACATAAAAGCTCAACCACTCAACCACTCAAACCACTGTTTTGGCCAGCAGGATTACTGTAGTAATAAATGTACATATTAAATGGATGTGACAGCTTGCTTCAACCTGATAAGTTCTGAAAACACATGTCCAGCTTCGTTATATAGTTGATCCTTGTCTCAATGTAAATACAAATGTTGCTTATTTAAATGATATTAGATTCAAGGAAATGTTTGGGAAAGTGAAATAAGGAAATAAAGGAAGGTGACAACCACAGAATAGTTTTTCTCAAGGTCATGCATGAACAATGGGGAATAAAAACAAATGTATGGGTTTGATGGACGTCATGACTGATATTCCTCATTACTATAAAAGCTTTGTTTATTTTACAGAACATGAACTTTTGTGCACTTACAGCTCACTTATGAAAGTACTGAGTAATATAAGTTAGGTTTAGGCATAGGTTCAGAATTAGTACCTAGGTATTTCTAATTTTTATAATGCATAATATGCACATGTGGAACAGCACTGTAAAGTAAAGTGTAATTTGCCTTCTTTTTTTAAACGTACCATCATTTAATTAATATTCTTTGAGTAATTGCTCACCGTTAAAGACACGTTTTTCTTTTATGTCATTCTTTTCTTTAGTAAAGCTGTTTTAAAGTACAAGCCACTTTGTATAAAAGAGCATCTGCTACATGACATGCAGAGAGATTTCATCAGAACACATGGCTACTTTTGAAAGGCTGTTTTGCAGATCCAGAGTGTGTGGTTGCCAGTAGGGGGAACCATGTTCATCAGCCACAACCTGGTGTTTTTTTAATATATTTCATCATTTGGTTATTTTTGTTGTTTCAGCATAGCACAATTGTTTCACAATTACATTTTTTTCTGTGTACTGTCCTTGGTGTCACTTTATAACTCTCTGGATATAAAAAATTGCTCATATTATTTTTGCTTTTTATATATCAGCATATTAGCATGTGGATTCTTTTCTTTATGTTCACATCTGGTACCAAACTTTGGTTTTGTTTAATTTAAGAGTGCAGAGATTTTATTAATCTAACATTTACGAGTCTGTGGTTTGAGTAGATGAAGAGACTGCTGGAACAAATGATAGAACTAAAATACCATTATGCCCTGGAAGATTTCAATCCCTAACGGATGGCGTGTGGAACCTTTTATTTAATAATGAAAACAACAACATATGTGAGGCTTTAACAAAAATCTACCTATTTCTATTGAAGGAAGACTTTTGAGAGTGTTGGGTCATTGCCCTCTAATTTTGAGGATCTGATATAAATCTACAGAGCGTTCATCATATGGGTTTATGCTTAAGTCATGAAATTATGACTAAAAACAGGAAGTCAAGAGGAAGACAACACTTGGCATGTTTTGTGAAGTTCCTGAACTCACAAGTGAAGTGAACAGACTTCCATGAGCTTCTAAGTGGCACCCATGGCAAAAGCTAGTACATATTAGATACCATTTAACTTTTGTTCTTTTTAGAAATCGACAAATTAAAAATAAAATGATATAGTGATCTTCCAAAACTTTTTTCTTAAAATGTATATTTTAGGGCTGTCTGGATTTGATGAACTTTGAGCTGAAAAGTGTTTGAAACTAAAGAAGAAAAGATATTGAAGGGTCTGATTCTGATATTCACTGCCGCTTTAATATAAATTATTTAGAGTGATTTATAATCAAGTTACAGATTTATAATTTATAACTTTGAGTGACTTATTTAAATCTATGTACACTTCAGTCTGTCGACTATGTGACCAATTATTAAAGCATTTACATTATTTTCTATATTCAAATGAAGATGAATATTCTATGTGTATCTCACTGAGAAAAAGAACATGCTATCAGTTTGTTTTGGGGAAAGTTTCTTGTTTAGACTCAGAGCTTGACCAATTTCAACCTTGGGGAAGCTGTGTATCCTGTGTGTTAGCATGCTATGTTACCAGTATGGGTGAGGTGACTGTAAAGAGAGTGAATAACTTATTTTCTAGACAAGCTGACGCCTTTAAGTGAATAAACCAGAGTCCTTCTTGTCAACCATGTGATGAATGGAGATTCTGACTATCTGTAGAAAATGACTAGTTCTGTCTACGGTTCTTTCTTAGCCAATCAGAATCATTACCCTTAAGTAATGACGTAGTTAGTAGATTTTGTTTGAGTGTAATTGCTGTGACAATGTGAATGTATGCAGGGTGGCTTACGAACTCCTAGTGAGAACTGAAGATGGCTTCAGGACTTAACTGTAAATTCCCCTAAAATACAGTATTGTGCAATAAAACATGAATTAACAGCTTTAGTTTGTTTAGTTTGCACATCACATTTACTGTGCATGGATTTATTTCACAAAACAATGTTTATTGGTAACAATACCAATCACTGTAAACCAGTCAAAACTTTGCTAAATTTGCATATAGGCCTATATGGCCAACTAGACAAATATTAATAGTGTTCACCGTTTTACTACATATGATTTAAAGAACAATATTTCTGTCCAAAAGCAGCATTGCTAAACTTTGGTAATGATTTTTTAAAAACGACTTTTCAACAAGTCAAATAAAAGTGATATAAGCTCATAAGACAGTTACACAGTCCAATTTTAAAATCCAGAAGTTCATTTTCAAACAACAAGGGTTAAAAATGGATAAGTGTGTTTAAGAAGAAATAGAAAAACCCATACATCCATTCGGATTACAGTGCACTTATGTTGTTTTTAGAGACCTGTGGTGGTGTACCTATTTCTGTACTATGACAAGTTTAACCTGACCTGAATGTGAGGTTTTAATTGTTTGAGTAGGACTTTTGAAAACGAAGAGTATTTCTTTGGATTAGCTGTTTGGCATGATGAAGGACAGACAGGAGAAGGTTGTACCAGGAAGGCAGTCCGTGTTATCGGCTGCTTGAATCTCATTAAAGAGAGCATGCTCTTTATTGCCAGCATTCTTATTACTCTCTTTCAGCTCTGCCAGCCGCTGTAGTATAATATGCTTTTCCCTGCCTCTCGTAATTCCCCTGAAGTACAGCACAGCTGAGAGATGGCTCTTTCTGGAACGGGTGAAACATTTGATGAATTAAAGTAAAATAAACATTTGTTAAATTGTAAACGTTATCTGCAGCACATAATTTGACTCCCACCTGATGTCTGGATAGTGTTCAACCAGTGGCTGTAGTTTATGTTTTACATCACTTTTTTTGCACCCAATGATCGTGCTCAGCTGGTCCCCAACTGGATGGAGCCATTCTGAGGTAGAATTCTATACAGAGAATGAAGCAGTAAGGAATAGGTTAGCATGCTTTAAAGACCCTCTGTGGTGAAAATCAAGTTTTTGATCTTTATATGTGACGTTTTAAATGTGAAAATTTGTAAGTCAGCACCATTGCTCAGTATTTTCACCTTAAAACTGCAATTTACCAAAGATAGTCTCTAAAAACAAGGTTGAAACCACCCTATGTTCCAAATGTCACAACCAATCACATCAACATGCGAGCAAGCTTTAGTATATCATCATTACTATGCTGCAAAGCCAGATTATCCCGTATATTTTCTGTTGATTTGTACATTTAGCAATATGACAGGAGAATGATGTATATGACGTATATTACAATGTTATGATGAACGTAATTAACGTTGTTAATATACATATAACGTTATGATGAACGTTGTTACGTGTCTTTCTCCATTGACTTTCAAAGTTGTTCAAAGCGTTTCTAAATATACTGATTGCTAGAAAGCAATTTCTGACTGAGATGGCAAACAGGAACATGGTTTGTGTAACATTAGTCAAGGCAATGGCTAATTATATAAATTACCGTTATATGTCTGATGTTGTAGAAAGTGATACATAAAATGTGTGACCATTCTAATACACTGACTTATAGATGAGTTTGCATAATTCACTCTTCCACTTCTCAATCAGTTTCTATATGAAACGTTTATTACTGAATTAAACCAGTATTTCCACTTGCCATCATGTAGTGTTTACTACAGTAAAATTGTGGAACAGGTAGTCCGAGCTGGTGTGATTGAGTGGGGCTAATTTGCATATTCATGGATCATTAACATCCAGAAACACTAAATGAAGTAAGGATGTAGAGTTACAGTCAAGCTATTTTTAAGCATGAATACATCATTTCCACAGGTAAGACATTAGATATGTCATGTGATGGGATTTAAGTGATAAAATTATTGATTACAAGGGAACTTAAAAAAAAAAAGCATATGTGTTCAAAGTTGCAATACAGGGATTGTACCATTTCTTGGAAAATCTCTTTCAGTTCTTCCCACTGATTTGTGATCTTAGTGGCAGCCATCTCATTCTTCCTGTTTTTACACAAGTAATTATTCTTCATCAGCTGAGAAACATACTCCTTCACCACGAAAAAGTGAGCTTCATTCACAAAGGCCTAAAGATGCATAAACAGGAGAAAGCAGAGAAAAGAGAGGGATTTTACAATAATTACAAGAAGATGTGTATTAAATTGATGGGCAGTGTAAACAATTCACTAATACAGTGGTGTGAAAAAGAGTTTGCCCCCTTTCTGATTTCTTATTTTTTTTGCATGTTTGTCACACTTGTTCATCAAACAAATTTAAATATTAGTCAAAGAAAACGCAAGTAAACACAAAATGCAGTTTTTAAATGAAGGTTGTTATTATTAAGGAAAAACAAAATCCAAACCTACATGGCCCTGAGTGAAAAAGTACTTGCCCCCTAAATCTAATAACTGTTTGGGACACCCTTATCTGCAACAACTGCAGTCAAGCGTTTGCGAGTTTTTAACATCACTGTGGAGGAATTTTGGCTCACTCATCTTTGCAGAATTGTTGTAATTCAGCCACATTAGAGGATTTTTGAGCATGAACTGCCTTTTTAAGGTCATGCCACAGCATCTCAATAGTATTCAGGTCAGAACTTTGACTAGGGGACTCAAATGTCTTCATTTTGCTTTTCTTCAGCCATTCAGCGGTGGACTTGCTGGTGTGTTTCGGATCATTGTCCTGCTGCAGAACCCATGTGTGTTTTAGTTTGAGGTCACAAACAGATGGCCGGACATTCTCCTTCAGGATTTCTTGCTGGACAGCAGAATTCATGGTTCCATTTATCACAGCAAGTCTTCCAGGTCCTGAAGCAGCAAAACTGCCAAAGACCATCACACTACCACCACCATATTTTACTGTTGGTATTGATCTTTTTCTGAAATGCAGTGTTACTTTTATGCCAGATTTAATGGAACACACACTTTCCAAAAAGTTCAACTTTTGTCTCGTCAGTCCACAGAGTATTTTCCCAAAAGTCTTAAAGATCAAAAATGAGAAGAGCCTTAATGTTCTTTTTGCCCAGCAGTGGCTTTCGTTTTGGAACTTGGCCATTTTTGTCCAGTCTCTTATGATGAAGTCATAAACACTGACCTTAACTGAGGCAAGTGAGGCCTGTAGAATGTTGTTGTGGGGTCTTATGTAACCTCTTGAATGAGTTGTCACTGTGCTCTTGGGGTGATTTTGGTCGGCTGGCCACTCCTGGGAAGGTTCACCCCTGTTCCATGTTTTTTGCCATTTGTGGAGGCTTTATAACCGTTTCTAGACTGATAGATCTCAATTACCTTCCTTCTCATTTGTTCCTGAATTTCTTTGACTTCCTCGGTCTACTTCACTTTGTCAGGCAGGTCCTATTTAAAAGATTTCTTGATTGAGAACAGGTGTTGCAGTAATCAGGCGTGGGTTTGGCTAGAGAAATTGAACTCAGTTAAGTTATGTTTTAACGGGGGGGGGGGGATTTTGATTTCCCTTAATAATGTCACAAAGTGGTGCTGGTGTGCGATGCGGAAAAAGGAGACAGCAGCAGGTTTCCAAACTGAAAACTCAATTTTAATATAAACCAAAACAAAAAATTTTAAATACAAAATCAAAGCAGCACATCCGTGCATAAATTGAACTAAAAACTCTAAACAAGAACTCTAAACAGGAGAACAGGCAACATCCACACACAACTAACATTAACATTACTTCATTAACAACCGACAAACACAAGGGAAATGCAAGAGTGATTTATACACAAGGGAATGACAATCACCTGGGAGACTAACGATTAAGTGATTACATGACAGGTGCAGGAAGTGAAACGATGACATGATAGACAGGAAGTGAAACAATGACAAGACTAACAGGAAGTGACAAAAAGACCCAGACAGACAGGAACAGGTGTTACAAATAAAATCAACCTTTATTTAAAATTGCATTTTGTGTTATCTTGTGTTATCTTAGAGAAATAAGAAGGGAGTAAACTATTTTTCACACCATTTTTGTGGTACCTGCACGCTGCTCTACATGGTTATGTGTATATACTGGTTGTAAAACAAACTGATTGTAGTCTCACCTGTTTATATTTTGGGCTCATGTATTTAGTCTGTTCAGAAAGAGTCTTAGTTCTGTCGATCAGCTGTGAAAAATCTTCATCAAATGAAAACCATTTTCCTGTCATTTGTCTCCTGAGGAAAGGCTACAAACAAAAGCTCTTAATATTCATTCAATCCATTATCAAACTTAGACATTCAGTTAATAGTTAAATTCCAGATGCATTCTCACAGACATTCCCCTAAAATGCATGTTTGAGGTGTTTTAACTGAAAGAAACTTGCATATCTTAAAATATCTCAGTGCCATTGCTTTATTTCAAGTATTTTTTTTTCCTAAGGCATGTTTATTAAAGCTACTTAAATGCCCTAATTCAACTAAGGCCTAATCCTGGCTTAAACTAAGCCATGTCTGTGAAACCGGGCCATTATGACTGAATTCAGTGACTTATTTACTAAGTCACTGTTAGTAGTGTTTTATATTAGTTTTGCATTCAAATGTACAAATAGGTCTAGATCAATATTAAAAAAATCAATATCAGGTCAGTTTTCCTGTTACTGTCTGAATTGTACAACGTATCTTATTTTTTCTGGTGTGTCTCTCAAACTATTGCCATTGTTTAACAATGAATGTTAGAGTATTTCAGAAGCTCACACCTTGACATCCGTTTTGAAGTGCTCCATCACAGATTGACTCAGTTTGGTAGTCAGTCGATCTATTTCCTTCCGAACCAGCTCTAGTGGAATCGGGCAGCTGTCCTTAAAGCTCTCCATATGCTCTCTGGAGACAAAAAGTGAAATTATTTAGTTTTGTCTGCATTAGTTTGTATTTTACTCTTTGTGTCCAAAACATTAGAACTTCCATCACATGAGAAAACAACTTCCTGGAAAATTGGCAAAAAATATCTGTAATAAAAATGTACTGTAAGTTGGAAAATGTTACTGTAAGAAAGTGGCCCTTTTTTCCTGAGAGTTTCTGGGAGGTCATGAATTATATCAAATCCATTCTGATGGCAGACTTTGGCTCAGGCATTTCAAATAAATCAAACCATTATTTGAGATGCTGTGCAATGACATTGTGCTGGTTAGTCCAGTTATCCAATCACATCAACTGTTGACACAAAGTCACGTGAGTGACGTTTTGTTGTTCATCAAGGGCATTTAATTTAAATTATTGCGCATGTCTTCTTATCAGATAAAAAATGAATCCACTTTAATTTAGTATTTTATGCACATCTTGGCAGATTTTTGTGATGTGATATCCCATAATACACATAAAAATAAGTGAATGGAAATGTAGCTAGTGTTTTAGGCTCTCAGAATTCTTTTTAGTGCATAAAGATCTAGTAGTGCATGAAAATAATTTAGTATTATAATAGTGAGACCAGTTTGTATCTTTGAAATCATGTAGTTCAAATGCATAAACATACATGCAAATTATTGACAGGTGGGTGTGTGCTGATAGTCAAAGTTTGGGGTCTGTGAGATTTTGTAGTTTTTTTCAATGCTGCTTGTAAAATAGAGTAATAGTGTGAGTAAGGGTATATTTGTTACAGGTGAGACTCCCTCTCCACTTCCTCCGGATCACCAGAGGGAGCCCTCACCAGAATATTGACTACAAATCCCACTGACACTCGTACCTGAGACTGATTACGTACACACCTGCATACACTATATTAACACAACACACACACACGCACCACCAGTGCGAAGTCTTGATTTGCTACGGTGATCATCTCTGAGCATTTATTCCTGGATTGCTATTCTGTTTCTGACCTTGGACTGTTTATCACTACTTTGACCCTTTTGCTGCCTGCCCTGACCTTGCCTGTTTATCTGGATTTGTGTATGTTTGCTGCCTGCCTCGACCCAAGCCTGTCCCTGTTCACGATTCTGTTTTGCCGCTTATCTGTACTCTGGTTACCCATTGAAATAAAGCTGCAGATGGATTCTCAATCGGCTGGCTCCTCATTACAATATTAATAAGGGTTTGTATATTAATATTTTTAAAATCACAATTTATTCCTGACAACAATGAATTTTCAGCAGTCATTACTCCGTTCACGTGACGTCACAAGTTCCTTCAGAATGCCACCGTTGAGGAGGTACAGAATGTATGGAGGAGGAAGGCATGGAGACATAAAATGAACTTAAATTGTCTTTAATGATCAAAATTTGTAAATATAACAAAAACGACACATGTTGTTCAAAAAGTTTCAAACATTCCAAGCAGGGTAAGACCAGGGCAAAACACAACAAACTACTGACGTCGACGGACAAAGACTGAAGGAAAACACAGGGTTGATATACACAAGGGCTGATGTGGGAACAGGACACAGCTGACAAGACTAACAAGGTGACTAATGATGAGACAGGTGAGTGGAAAACACTGGGAGAGCACAGGAGGAACCAGGAAGTACACAGAGACACGTCAGGCATGTAAACAGAAATCATTCTCCTCTTCTTCTTTTTCCAGAAATCTCTGCTAATAATGTAGAAATGTTTACTGTTACCTTTGATCAATTTCATGCATCCTTGCTAAATACAAGTATTTATTTAGTTAAAAAAAACATTTGAAAGGTAGTATATCACATTTACAGCTCATAAGCATAAGTGTTTCTGGTTGTCTTTTCAGCCAACAACAAAGCACATAAAGGGACCTGTACACCTTTTAGCACAGTTCTAATACATTTAAGAAATCATATAATAATGCACTCATTATTCATTTTATTATCTAAGAACAAGTTTTTTAGTTTACTTAGTTTGAGTTTTAGCAACACACATCTAGGGGTTTCAAATCATTAACAAACCCCAGTGGCAGGGACTTCCCTGACAGCTGCCTCACTGCCCTGTATATAGCACAAATTCTTGGAAATCACGTGATTGCGCAATATGGTACGCGTTTAATTATTATAAAAAAAAATTTATTCATGGCATTTAGAAACATCTGGTGTCAAATGAACATTCTGCCATTGAGACGAATGTGAAAGTTAACAATAGCTTTCAACACCTCATGGCTTTGTGCTCAAATAATCTTTCTGCTCAAATAATCTTTCTGAATGGGAGCTCATGAGGTAATATTGAACTTAGAACTAGACTTATAAAGTTAGATATTATTTCTACTCCTCTCAAACACGTGTGTAAAAATAGTTTCAATGAAAATGATAATTTACTTTTGGACTGTGTGTTGTGTGAATGACTTACTTTAGGGCACTGAAGCTGTTGATGTAGCTGATGTGATACTCTGTCCAGAGAGAGGAGTTAGAGAGCGGACTGCTCCACTCAACAAACGCTGACTCAAACCTTCAGAGACAAACAATGACAGTCAATGATGCAGAGAAACAAAAAGACATATGTTGATCTGAAATCACATGATTTAATATGGGAATGTGTTTAATGGGATGTGGTTTTATTCACGTCTATTAGAAAGGTCAGCCACATTAATAGATTTGGATACCTGAAACTCAAGAAATATCAACCCTTTTACACCAGTGTGATTAGAACATTCAGTGCATCAAGTGATCAGCCGATTTTAAATTTATATTAGTTTTTAGACATTTAAAGACTCATAAGTACTGAAAAATACACACTGTTGTCCATGGAAGCGGAAATTAACAATTTGTTCAATTATAAATTGACAGGGTGTTTTATTCATATCAGATGCATGTCATGTAGGTAACTATAAAGTTCACTCTATTCTTCTCCCACTTCACTGGCCACTTACTGTCATGTATTTTGGGAGAAGTGTATGAATTTACACAATTATAAATCCGACAGATCAGATTCTCTGAACTGCGACGCAAACTAACTTTGACTGTTATAGAACAGCTAACATCATTATAAAGGTATTTAAACGACAAAACACATTCACTTTCACATATTTGAGAATCGGGATATCAGGTAGTTGATAACATGGTCAAGAAGTTTATGAATATATTGAATAAAAAAGGAAATAAAAGCGATCTGTCATACAGTTCTATTGTGGCATGTCGCCATGGAAAAACTAAAGGGAAACTTTCTAAAATAACGGTCGCCTAAATTCATGCTGGGGGGTCAGCGAGAATATGATAAACTTACGTGTGAAAAAGTGAAATATCTCTTAATATCTATTTATAATTTTGGAACCTTTCTTTTGGTAGCCATATTTTAAGGCCCTATATGGTTCAATTCAAGCAAATAATGATTAAAAATTACTTTTTTCTCTGCACATAAAATATAAACTAAATAAGCTTTCTGATCTGTTAAATTACAAAACTTATTTCTAGTTTGCATGTTAGTTATTTATAACAAACCTTTTGGGAAACGTCTTCAGTTCCTCCAAACAGGATCGGACAACCTTCTGCTCAAGGTTCTCATCAATTCTTCTGGATCCTTGTACATAACCTTTAATATTCTGGGAAAGAAAACAACATAAATGTGCTTTTGTTCCTTTATGCTGATTTATAATTACAGAGAGCTCAAAAACAAGTGGACACTTAAACCACTTAAAAATGTATGAATATCACTGAAAAAAAAAAAAAACAGGTGCATTTGCAAAGAAATTATGCCAGAATTTGTAACAATTAACAATTTTTATTATAACTTTTGACATGGTTCAGGAGATTAAAGGGACAGTTCACTCGAAAAACAAACAAAAAAAAGAACTCACGACTTTCCAAATACACAAGACTTTATAAGTTTAATGTTTTTCTGTCCCTTCACTGACAATACAGGTAACCACAAATTAGAAGGTTATAAATGTGTTGTAAAACAAATCCATATGAATTGAGCAGTCTAACACAAGACATGTGAAGAGATATGATTGCTTTATACAATGAGCGGATTTAATTTTCATTAACACAATTTTCATTTTAAGATGAACTATCCCTTTAAATATGAGCATGTCACACTAACTTTTTTCCATTACTATACTATTTTTTATCACTTAAAACATAAAGTTCTTTGTGTGAAATTATTTACTTGCAAAGTGTGATTGTGCAATCTTTCTTTAAAATAAACACCAAACAACATCATAAATATGATGCAATATCATTAATACATTTTATTCTTTGAATTAGTTTTGGAGCCACTATGAGTTTCGAAAAAGGTCCTATACTGCCCTCTATTGGTAAGAAAATTCCATCGTGACTGTGGCCATTTGCATGGAAAAATCAAAGGTCTTCCCATTAACCCTCATTTGACTTCCATTTAAAACTGAGGGAAGCTGAGCTCATTATGAAAGTGCAGTCTCACCGTCCAGATGTCCATGTCAATGTGCGAACTGTAGATTCCCTCATCAATGTTTGGTTTTCTCTTCTCTTTCCACATTTCCTCATTCTCCAACTCAATAATTCTGTCAAGCGATGTTCTCATGTCAGCCTGTTAAAAGCACAGGAGTGGACACTGAATTCACAATCCTAGTTAACTAATTCATACTGTCAGTACAGTCTCGCTACTAGCGTTATCTCAAATGACAGATGTGCTTGTATGTTACCTGTAAGCGACTGCAGTATTTGACTTTAATCTGATTAAGGACGTTTTTGTCCATTGGAAGACCTCTCTGATCTTCCTTCAGCTCTGGCTGCAGAGAGCAACTTCCCATTATCTTCTTACTAAGGAAACAGCAGTTAAATACAGTTTTTTGTTACAGTCATAACCCCTGAAGCATTAGTACACATCTATAAATCTCATAATCTGTCATAGAACATGTAACTCATGTCTCAAATGTTTGTTCCTGTGCTTTATTGTGAAACCAAATTTGACTAATTTCAGTAACTGGTTCACACATGAGTATCAATATATGGTCTGAAGATGACTGGAATAAATCACAATGGGTTATTTATCAAACTGAACATTTGGGTCATTTAAAACACACACTAGATGATTTGAGAAGTGGATGTTTGAACCTGTGGAAGTTCATATGAAGAGGCTCTGGTTGATGCAGTATATCAGTCTTTTGATTGACTTATGTTAATGTATTATGTGAATGTACATTTTTGAAAATATGTTTAAAGCGTCACACCAGGTTTGTCGGCCTCAAATATATTTATTCTCTGATTATATGCCATTGATGTCACTCATGATGTGGTGAAACAGCAAATAGTGACTAAAATTGTCATACAAATCTATTGTAAAGGTTCTGAAGACCTTGAATGTTTGTTTTATTGAAAATTAGATGTTTCTTGAGCAGCAAATCAGCATATCATTATAATTTCTGAAGGATCATTTGACACTGAAGACTGGAGAAATTATGCTGAAAAAATTGTTATAGTTATAATATTACTATATTTTTATCTAATAAATTTAGCTTTTAAAGGTTAGTGCACTGTAGGCCATATGGATCACTTTTAGGATATATATTATTATTTTTTTTAACATTTCCAGACTTGTGCTTAAATTACCCATTTACTTTCATTATATCGAAAAAATAAATGTTGTGTTCAAAATGTAACGAAAGGAGAATTGGTAGAGAATGGCTTCAAAAACAATATTTAAGTGATATTGAACAACTCTATTAACTAAAACAAATACTAATTGTAGGAGTACCTACCTTGGGTAGCGATGAATAATGAAATCTAGAAGAGCGTAGTAATCTTTCACCTCTGTCACCTTTTCCAGGAGTCTCTGTAAATGCTCTCCCACAGCCTCATGATAGCAGGACACGTAGGTTTCAAACACTTTGAAGTCTGCTGGATATGAGCTCAGAAGTTCAGTCTTCACTCTCTCCAAATCCTCCACCACAGCTTTACCCAGAAGCCCCAGATGCACTGCCAACCAGGAAGAGTTCTGCTCACGGCTGTCCAGGGGAACTTTCTTCAGAGTATCTCGAACCCCGTCTCGTACTGCATCCCTCCAAGATTCCCTCCATCCCTTCATCGCTCCTGGTTCTTCCTGTCTCTTCTCTTCCTCCAGGATAATGTGTGCTATGTACACCAGCAGCTCTTTATTGTGAGAATCCAAAGTCAGAGCACTGGAGTTGCGTACAATGGCAGACATTTTGTTTCTTAGTGTGCCATAGAGCAGACTGAGGTCTTTCTCTTTATGGACTAGTTCAATGGGACAGTCTTCTTGATCCAGAGCTTTATTCTCCTGCTGAAGCTCCAAACGCAGAGACAGTAGATTCACATAGGCATCTTCTAAAACTTCCTTCTCTATCAGTTTGTTAATCTCCATTACTGCAGAAAATAACACAGGACAGAGGAAGAATAGAGGGAAAAAAAATCAAAGTATTAGAAAACGGACGACTGCATGTGTTATATCTTCCGTCTAGGTCAAAACATGAGCTCATACTTTCCAAAAATTCCCAATTATTTGACAACAGTACATTGCACATAGCTTACTATTTCAGATGCCTTTTTAAAAATGTACAGCCTAAATCATATATAAAATTCAACCTGCCAAAGGGGCTTGTAGGAGTGACTGCGTTACACGCCACTGTTGAAATCCACCCACATTTGTTAGGTTGGCGAGTGTTAATGTCAAGCCCGGATTTTTCTATATAAATAAGGTACTGTTGGCATATGTGAAGTTCTTTACAGATAAATAATTTTGTCCTTTTAAGACAGGTTCACACATGAACAAATGTGTGAAAAAACAAAAAGCAGGAATAAAACACCTAGTCACAGTACTCAAGTTTGAAAAATATACATATACTACTATACATAAAAAATTACAAAGCAAGCATACACTACTATACAAACTTTCGGGGTTAGTGAGATTTTTTTTAAAGACTGCATTTATTTGATCAAAAACACAGTAAAATTGGGAAATATATTTTAAAATGTAATTTATTCATGTGTTTGTAAAGCTGAGTATTACTCAAGTATTCAGTGTCACATGATCCTTCAGAAATCATTCTATTCATTACAAATCAAAACATTTCAATGATCAATGTTGGAAACAGTTGTGCTGCTTAACATTTGTGTGGAAACCATGATACATATTTTATTCAAAAGAACAGCATTTATTTGAAATGTATTGAAATTGTAACATTATAAATGTCTTTACTGACACGTTTGATCAATTTATTGTCTCCATATTGAATTATTCTTATTTTTTAAATCTATCCCAAACTTTCCAACAGTAGTGTGCAGTTCATGTGGGTAGTTGTGCAGTGTGGCAGGCTAGATACACTATAGAAGGCTTTTTAAACTGATTTTCACGATTCATTTTTGCTTTATGACCCCTCATCAGTTCAGAGAAGATTCACTGCTTGAATTCACAGTAATGCAGACAAAATGATAAGGCCCCCAGCCCCCATAACATGCAAAGACCAACATTGTAGAGCCAAGAACAACCTTTTTTAAGGTGATATTGACTTGACCTTCTATATTTTAATGAAATATACATTTAGTAAAGCAAAACCAAAAGGTTAATGGTGTGACAAAAATGGTTACCAGTCACATTATCTAAAATGTTCATCTCAAAGCATGATGTTGAAAAAGTCTGTTATCTATGTAGAGCTGGGACACACACTACTTGTGCGATAAACACTCACCTGACAAAGGCAAAGCTGGTATCTCAGGCAGAGTATAGGTGTCTCTGAGCTCCAGTAGTCTGTCTATGCTCTTCACCCTATCTGATGTCAGCTCTTCCGATGAAAACACGGCCTCTGTGACAGGTTCAAGCGGTTCCTGCTTTTGTTTTTTAGTACTCAGACCAAAACTCTGCCTAAAACTCCTCTTTGTTATTCCAATAGCAGAATCTGAGAATAAATTTAACAGTTACTGGAGATGATTAATGTCATTATATGTAACATTTAATTGACCAAATGTTCTCAAACAAACAAAAAAACATGATCATGTGATGTGAAAGCTCATTTTACACTACATTTGACCCTTTTATTAATAAAAATGTATGTAGTTTGAAGAAAACATATCCGAATAACCTAAAGTCTCAATTTATGCAGTCTTTGTATGTCTTATGCATGATAGAACAAATTGACATATAAAGGTCAGGAGGACATATTTTTGTTCATGTGACTGTACTATTAATTTTAGGGATGAACATAATTCTCTCCCAAAACATTTAAACATTTCAAGTAACCTTTCTGCACTATTTGCAGCATTTACTGTCAACACATCCTGCCATGACATAAAGCATATTTCTCTTGTCTAGAGGTGAATCTAGTGACATGCAAAGACTAGTCACCTGACATTGTTCTGGCAAGGGAAGATTTTTCTGTCTTGGGACTCTGAAATGAAGATTGTGCGGGAGATCCTCTGCTCAAGCCTGAAAACAGAAACATGTAAGGAGTTTTAGCATATCCAAAGTAAACAAAAAAGCCTTATATGCAACTACCATCTGTTTTACAGACTAACATGGTTGCTTATGATTAGGATCCGCTAGACAATGGTGCTTTTGTCCACCTGAGGGAAAGTTAAAGCAGCAGTACTTTAAAAGTACCAGATCTTCAGCTTTCGCAACATTGACCTTGGAAAGTCATTGTCACTAAAAAACAAAAACGCTTTTTCATAATGTTAGGGATATAAACTTACTTGGTGATGACGATGGGCGTAACGGAGAATTTGAGATTTGACTCTGGTCGCTGTCTGTGACTTCTGATTTTTTATTTTTCAATGCCATAGGACTCACTGCTTTCAAACTCGCTCTGAATGTCTTCATGATTCCAAAACTCTTCTCCTTGACTGCACTTTCCATCTGTTTTCCACCATTTTTCAAATCCTTTGTTGCATCCTCAGCCCATTCTGGTGGGTCGTTAACCTCATTTCCCCCATCTACTTCTTCTTTTCCAGTTTCTGACATTTTGCCATACGTCAGTCGGATCAAGCTTGTAGAAAATATATCAAAAACTTAAAAGAAATGTTGAAATATTGTGCCAAAAGACAATGCAAGGTTTGATCACTGGAGCCGGGTGTGAGAATGAGCTGTTGAATCTATCAGCAGGTACATCATGATCTAGTTTTTTTAGTTTTGTTTACTGACAACAATGGCATTTTTGTAACTGGAGAGGAGTCATAAACTCATTTCAAATACTCACAATACAGTTCTCAAATTTAATAGATTAACCAGATATAGGGTGAATAAAGTAGGACACTTTTAGAAATTTTACTTTCCCTTACACTAATAATTATTTTCTAAATACCATTTAATCTGACCTTACATCTTTATGGAAATATTAGGATGTATGTTACCTTAGTTAAAAGCAAAAACAAGAAATATAGATGAAAGAATATTCAAAGCCTAGATTTTTGAGGCAGTGCTGGTTAAGTGGGGAACTTAATTTTCCTGTCCATGTTAATTTTTTAAAACATAAATAGCCATACACAATAATTAAAATGTTCGACGTTAGATTCTGCACTCATTAAACCTCACTACTGTGAATTTAAACTCAATGCACTCCATTGCCATTTAAAGAATTTTACTGGTGTACTGGTTAATAATAAACTCATAACTTTAAATGACTTGATATGCTGTCCCAATTTAAATTAGTATGCTATACTGCATATGTGAAATTTTCTCAATGAAAATGTGCTCCTGTGTTATGACTTCTCACACCAAATCAGCAATGAGTTGTCAAGAAAAGTCTCCTTTATAATACCAAAAGCCACAGCATTAGTTGCTAGCTGGTATTTTGAGGGAAATTACACCATGATGAATGTTTGTAAGTGCCTGAAATGCTTTAGAGAGCGAAAATACAGACACTCACACACACACACACCTCGAGCTTTCTTTCTAAACTAGACTGATCGATCCTTTCCATGCATTATCCCAATAGAACCGCGTTAAAATGACATATTATATTAACGCAACATCAGTTTTAATATCTTATAACACTAAACACCCTGACGCTGTTGCCTGTGTTATTGGCATAAACACTGCGGAAGATACATATATGTGTATTAAAAAGGTCAGTCGGTTCTAAAAACACGTTTAAAGACAAACGTAGCAGTTATTATTTGATATTAATGCATAACTATGTTTGCAAAGCGAACGCCAATCCTCACTCACCTTAGATCCGGGTTTCTTGAGAAAGTGAGCCACTGGCAATTATACTTTCGGTTCTATAAACTTTAGTAATTCTATAGTAAAACAAACTACTGTCAAACGCGCTGAACGGACAGGTTCAACCGCAAGAGTAATCGTTTTCCCGTAAATACGAGCAGAGCTGCGAAAACCCCACAACAGATTTCTGGGATTCACCTTGAAACGTCACTGAATAGGTGCATTGTTAAATATTAATTGTCCGCGTGAGCTACTGAGGTCAAACCAGCCGCCCAATCTTTTTTTAATGGGCGCGCATCTATTATGATGAGTACGGTGATTCCACAGCGCTTATCTTTGAGCTGCAGAGAAAAGATCACGTTGAGAGGTTGTTTTGTAATTCTAGTCTGTTATGATTATTTCTTATACGCGAAACTTCTGTATTACTTTGTATTGTTTTTTGTACACATAGTACACATTTCAATAATTGTTTTATTTATATGCGTTTACAGCATGCTTATTCAAAATAAAGTATCTTTTTAAATATTTTATTTATTTTACTGACTGGACTGACAGGTACTCTTAATGCCTTTGTTATTCTTATTACAAACCATATGCATTACTCACTCACTTAGCCTATTCTTCCATTCAGTGTCACATATGACTGTTTTGTACACCTATAAAAAAAACTAATTTCTAATTAATATTAAAAAACGAATGGTCAGATTTTGTGGGGGACGTCTCATACAGTAAGCACACCTCATATGAAACCATTTTACTGTAGCTTTTTGGAGACATGTCACCAAACCCTCACAAAAAACTTTTTTGCACTTTTATATTTTCAAATAAGCATTATTTATTATGTTTATTCATCACTTTTTTGGCTGGTCTCCACAAATCAGGTGATTTCAGGTTATACTACTTTTGGTTTTTACTAGAAAATAAAATCAAGAACACTCACACACAGACACAGAGAAATGTGTACATTTAGGTTTTTTTAGGTCTCCACAAGACCTGATCATTATTTTTTCCCCTACTTATTACGCCCCATAAAGTCTAACCATTAGTTTTTTTTTCTTATTATTAGAAATGAGGTCTTTATATGCCTCTGAAGTCAAACAATGTGTCATATCTCCAAAACGCTAGAGTAAAATGGTTTGATTACCATTACACTGCATGCAAGAATAGGCTAAGTGAGTAATGCATAGGGTTTTTAATAAGAATAACAAATGCATTAAACAGTACCTGTCAGTCCAGTCAGTAAAATAAATAAAATATTTAGAAAGATACTTTAATTCAAATAAGTATGCTGTAAACGCATATAAATAAAACAATGATTGAAATGTGTCCTTTAAACAAAAAATAACAAACAAATAAAGCAATACAGAAGTTTCAAAGACACCTCACGTATAAATAATAATCATAACAGAGTAGAATTACAAAACAATCTCGAAACATGACATCTTTTTATAATATCTCATATTTCTCTGCAACCCAAAGATAAGAGCTGTGAAATCACCGTACTCATCATAATAGACGCGCAACTATTTTTCTTCCGTTTTTTTGAAAAACGATTACACTTCCTATAATCTATGGAAATACAATTGTGCCTACCACTGAGGAAAAAGAAAATAGTGGTTATGCAAAGCATCATGTGTTTCTCTTATGAGCAAAATATAGCACATTCACAATACAGTAAGGCCTGTGCCTTATTGTTTTTTTTTATAAATGGCTAGTAGCCTATATCTTGTAGTAAGATGCTATGCAAACAATGGATCAATCAGAAGCCAATCAGTTGGAATCTGTACATTCTGCAGAATTGATTGCATCTACATGGAAACTGTTTATGTCTCTTTCTGTTTATGTATAACTAAATGGATGTGATAACATTAATGTAAGATTTACTTTCGCTGCCTGTTTTAGTTTGAGCCCTCTAAATTAGAGCCAATGCGTTCACGTTGTTAGAGACATTTATTATTATTCCCTAGTCAAAGAACCTATTCTTCCATTGATAAAAGCCTTACACTGGTTTTCAAATGTGCATGCGTATCTTTTCATGTATACATGAAAGTGAAAGTAAATTCCCTGGCTCGTAAAGAAAAGGACATTCTCTGAAAAGGTTTCAGGTAAGAGCTGCACATTATTTACTTGTCATGTTTTGTGCTTTTTTAGAGACGCTACTTAAATGATTTTGATAATTTGTCCGAGTGATTGAGAGATACCATTTCTGAGATTTCTGTTACCATTTAAAGGAACTGACAACCCTTGCTAGTTTTGCATTAAAGGTTTTCATGTTTGCTTTTGGCTAACACACATATTCTATCCACTATGTGCTATATTTGTTATGATTCGTCTTTTGAAAGTTTAGTTACTCATTGAATTAGTAGGCAGAGCGTTTGTTCTTTACAGTTGGAAATTTCTTGTTGTGTTCCTATGAGTAAATGATTTCCCAGTAATCTTTATAAAATCACTATCTGCATGATAATATAGTTCATAAGATAAAGAACCATATTAAAACACCTGATTACTGATGTTGTGTAATATACTGTATGACTTTTCTGTTCTCATGTATTGTACAGGATTGTTTAATAGCCATTCGGATTAAGTGTAACGATGGCAAAATCTCCTACTTCTGGTAAGTATATCAATGCCAGTTACATGAAATTGTATTGAATTAAATAAATACAGTCAAGTAGCAAAAGTGTTTTACGGCTGGGTCAGTGTTGTAGGTACTAGGAACTTTTTGTAAAACGGCAGGTGAGTGTTTGCACAATAGCCTCTAATTTTTATGTGCTATCCACCTTTTTTTTAAATTATTGATAAATGCCAGACATGGTTAATTAATAAAAAAGGAGAGCTGGATCCATATGCAGAGAGTTTAATAATAAAACCACAACAGAGACCAGGGAACAAGGGAATAGAATGAGCTGTACCAAGTGTTTCCTCATGTAGGACAAGACTCGACAAGAAACACTTAGGCTACTACAGTGGTGAAACACAAACAAAACAAGCCTGGCAATGATCAAAGGACTGATTTGCTGGAAAAACTACAAAGGACTACAAAAATGGCGCACATGATGGAAAACGGGAACAAGGAAAAAGCAAACTAAAAATCCACTTAATAAAACACATAAAACACAAAGCCAGGGAATATCTGCTGTATTAATATAAAGACAATAGACATTGTACAACTGTGCTCTAATCTCCTGTTTTTCTCCCCATACCCTCACATGATGCTTTCAAACACAGTTTCTCTGTCAGCAGTATTTAATGGAATATTTCTAAAGCAAAATCAGGGAAACCACTTTGAAATATCAATCAGATATGCACAAATATTACTATATAGCAGCCTATTTAACACTTCCATAATATTGCAATGTGGATTTTCCATAATATTTCCTATATTTGCACAGTGAAACAGCTCTTTCGCAGATTTTCCACAATAAGAAAAAGCAAAAAGAAGACATCACAGAACAACAACACAGAGATCCCGCTAAAGCCATGCACGGGTAAATATCTAGTCCATATGTTGTGGTGGGAATGAAGGCATGAGTAATGCATAGTGCCTATATGAGATTATTCATAGCAACATCCGTCTCATTGCTGCTTTGTTTTCACAACAGTTTTGCAGATCACAGATTACATACAAAAAGATATGCTGAAGGAGGCCTATCTGAACCTGCTCTCCATGCGCCTGGAGCTCCAGAAAGAAGCTGTGGGGGAAGGAGTTCCTCCCGCAAATCTAGTTAATAAAGAGACGGATGTCAATAATCTACTTGGGACTCTAAGGAACAAAATGTTTGTTATCGTACGCAACTCCAGTGCTCAGCCTTCTCACAATAAAGAGCTGCTGGTGTACATAGCACACATTATCCTGCAGGAAGAGAAGAGACAGGAAGAACCAGGAGCGATGAAGGGATGGAGGGAAGCTTGGAGGGATGCGGTACGAGACGGGGTTCAAGATACTCTGAAGAAAGTTCCCCATGACAGCCGTGAGCAGAACTCTTCCTGGTTGGCAGTGCATCTGGGGCTTCTGGGTAAAGCTGTGGTGGAGGATTTGGAGAGAGTGAAGACTGAACTTCTGAGCTCATATCCAGCAGACTTCAAAGTGTTTGAAACCTACGTGTCCTGCTATCATGAGGCTGTGGGAGAGCATTTACAGAGACTCCTGGAAAAGGTGACAGAGGTGAAAGATTACTACGCTCTTCTAGATTTCATTATTCATCGCTATCCAAGGTGAGCTTTTCAAAACAAATCGCACAAATGTTTGAATGGCATTTCATTCCTTAATACATTTAGGTACTTATGTACTTAATACATTAAGTTTAATTATACATTATCTCATTGGTGTTCCACAGTGATCTAGGGGACAATCAGGGAAATCTTATTGTGGAAGAAGCCATAAAGACCTCTTACAGGCATTGCCAAATGGTGAGCTATGAGGAAAGAGTTTAGAGCATTCAAGGTTAAAGGTACACTATGTAAACTTTGAGACTCGAATAGTAAAAAAAACAAAATTGCATGCATTTTCGTTGTGCTTTGTTTCATTACTAAAGACATTACTGTAGCTTTATCCATTTACAGACACTAGAAAATAAACCTTCACAATATATAACATTTCTGACTGATACTTTTATCCAAAGTGACTTACATTGCATTCAAGAAACACATTGACATTCTAATCAGATCTTGCTTTCCCTGGGAATCAAACCCATGACATTGGCATTGCAAGCACCACACTATACAGTTTGAGCAATAGGAAAGTACATATGATGCTTTACAATGAACAAATAGCAATTTATCTGTTCAATAAAATACCTAACTCTCCTGTTGAGCAATAGAAATGCTATCTCAGTGTCTTTTTTATAACATTTCAAATTTTGCAGTTCTCGCCATGTCCGAAAAGCCAAACAAATGTTGATTCTTGTTTTATTACGAGCTCTGCCGCGTTCTCTTTTTGCCACTAGAGTCTACTATCTTCTGCATTCGTTTAAAATGGGTGATTCCCTGCAGATTTGAAATTTAGCTGCTCCATGTCAACCTTTTTTCGCTCATTGTGACAACTAACGTATCCCACTCCCACACCAGGCACGTGTCAAAGTAGGCGGAGCAACTTTTCTCTATTTACAGATTTGGCGAGAGGGTACATAGTGTACCTTTTAGCAAATACACCACATATTTAGACTTTTTTTCCATCAGTTCGGATTGTTTTTGTTTTTGTTTGTTTGTTCATGTTGTGTTGTAAATGTGCACTGGAAGCTCCAGCACTAAGACAAATTCCTTGTGTGTGCAAGCACACTTGGCAATAAAGCTCTTTCTGATTCTGATTCTGATTCTGATTCTGATTCTGATTACCATTATACCATATTTATATCAGGTTGACTTTAAATCTGCACTGGAGAATATCATCATAATTGAGAAAGAAAAGTGGATGACAAAGAAATCTCCTGATGGAACAGATGATGGATTTCTCATTTCAAAAACCTACATGGACATCTGTCAGGTCAGGACATACACTTATCACTACAGAGGGTGATCAAAACTTTTTGTATTATTATAATTTATTTGATTTTTTATTCACTTAATTTTCACTTCTGGATTTGTCTTGTTAGCTGATAGCAGGTTATGCTGGGAATCTTGAGAAGATTGATGAGAATCTGGGGGAGTCAGTGGTATGCTTTTGTTTAGAGGAGCTAAATACATTTCAGACAAGGTTTGTGTCACAGTATTATTATGGATTAGCTTGAGATCACTTCTGCATCTTTCTTTCTATGACAGTTTTCTTCTCTTTTAGATTCGAAGAAGAGTTTTTGGAACACATCCGCTCTCTGTTGACCTCTGACCTGCTGGATTACTGTCTATGGATAAAATATCACATCAGCTACATCAACACTTTTAATTCACTCAAGTAAGTCCATCTTGAAAGGAACACTGCCCTTGTGAAAAAGAGTACCTATTACAGAAATAATATACTTTAAAAGAATATACTTAAGTGTGAATTGACACTTAAGTATTTAAAACTTAAGTACTTAATTGCATGTTAATGGAATATTAAATTGATATGAAATGCAATTAGCTGAACTTTTGAACACTTTTTTGATCCACTTTATATGCAATTTCAGAATGACTTGTACAATATTGTTAATATGTACAGCTGAATGTACTGACAACCATTTATCGTAAACTAAAATATGTGGTGTATTGAAATATATTTGAAAATATTATATTGAAATATATCAGAATATATTGAAATTGTAATTTACACATTTGTAATTTGAAAAAATATTCATTTTAATATTGAATAACACTACTCTTAAAATTATAATCAAGCATTTTACATTTAGTATGTTAGTCAACATATCAAAATTAGTGTACCTCGTATTACAAAACTAAAACATGATTATTAAAACATAATGATCTAACGTACTTAAAGTAAAACTTGTAGTGCACTTTTTACAACTGTAAATGTGAAACAATCATGAAAGTGTACTCTCTTTAAGTACACTTATGTGGTCTGTTATTTTATTATATATATATATATATATATATATATATATATATATATATATATATATATACTTTTAAGAATTGAAAATTAAGTACATTTAAGTACACTTCTTTTTAACAAGGGTGCTGTGTTCAGGGGTGGTAGATGTACAATGAAAAGTTAGAAGTAAAACATAACATTTTTTTCAATCTTTTTGAAAGTAACTGATTTAGTTTAAAACTGATTTTAAGATATACTGTACAGAATTCTGTCATGAAACTCTAGATGGCGCAAGCTAATGCGTCCTTAACTCAACCTGATTGCAGTCACATCATTCTCTAGGGCACAGCTGATTGGTTCCTGCTGTTTCAGTAGCCAATGAGCTCGCTGCTCAGCCTATATATACCTGCTCAGCATTTTCTCTAGTAGATGCATCATGGTTTCAGAAACCCTTCACCTTCCAACAGCAGCAACACAGCATATCTGTTTCACCAAGACCAACCATGTCGACATTGACACCTTATCCATTCCCATGCCAAAAAATCAGAGAGTTGTCATGACAGAAATCTGTTAAATCTCAATCTTCCATGAGTTCCATGCATGTCAAAGTTTTTTATGTCACTGCTGTTGTTACAGGGAGAATGTACAGTGCTATAGGAAGAATTGTTCAGCTCAGGTGGAGCAGTTGGAGAAAGCGGTGGATGGACTGATTCAAAGACTCAGCCAGACCCTTTTAAAACATTTCAAAACTGATATCAAGGTGGGCCTTACCGCAGATATATAAAATATAACCAGCTTGTTGTTTTAAGCTCCTCATAATCTAATATTATACCTGGTCAAAAGAATATTACACATTTTTATAGTAGGCAATTTAAAACTACAATATTTTCCATTTTCTCCACAGCCTTACATGGATTGTATGATGACAAGAGAATGGCTGAGATCAAATAAAGATTTTAACGAAGTTACTCAAAGAATTGAGATTTATTGTGGGCTCTGTAAATCCATGAGAGCTCCATCAGCTCAAGTGAGTCCTCTCATCTGCTGAGAGATGCTCTCTAACGGCTGCAGAGCAACACTTTTAACACTTTTTTTTTTATTTGCAGGTTTTCGTGAATGATATGCATTATTACGTTGCCAGAGAATATGTCTCCCAGCTGATGAAGAAAAAATATTCATGCAAAAAAAACAGGACGAAGATCGAAGATGCTGCCGTAAAACTGAGAAAACAATGGAATGAACTCAAGAAACTATTTGAGGACGTGGTACGATCCAGTCTGCATCAAATAATGTGGAAGAGGCAACCAGATTTTTCATGCACTTACAATATCATTCTGTAAACAGGGATCATCCTTAAATTGGCTTTATCCATTAGGAGATTACCTTAGTGACGTTATTGGAATGGAAAACGAGAGAAAGATAAAAGATCTGTTAATTCCATTAGTTAATAATTACCCAGACTTCAGGTTAGTTATAATAACTCTGAATGATTTACTATTTTAACACAATACATTGTTTTGTTCACTTGTTCACTTAACTGTCCTAACTTCTAATTTTCAGCAAGAAGCAGTTGTCAGCTGTTCTGTACTTCCGAGACAACGGGTTCAGCTTGGACAGGCACAGTGTTATTAATCAGTTTACTGCGCTTAAACAGGATACTGGGAACACAAATCATGATCACTCCTTCTTCACTGACTTTGAGGTACTTTCATGAAATATAACATTTGTAGATGTTGAATACATTCTTTGATTCTCTCAATTCTCAGATAACAGTGAATGAAACAGTAACATATTGTGTTTAATTTAGATACAAATCAAATGAATTAATTATTTAAAAATACATTTAGATTGATTGGTAAAATCATTGATTGGTACATTTGATTGGTAAATGTCTGACCATTTCAGTGTATTGCACTTTTATCTTTTACAGTGAGATTTTGGCCATTCTGGACCTTTAAGAACCATCAGATTTAGAAATAACAGGCGAAGAAAAAAAAACATTTGATATTGTTGCTCAAACACCTGTACAGTACAGTATATGTTAATATTAGAATACAGAAGGCATTTTTAGTTTATCTGGTGTAGGGCTGCACGAATAATCACTGTACATGATCTGAAAACAGACAAGCCTTTATGTTGGAGTTTCTTAATCTCCATGTCTTGCTCAAATTAAAATGTAATACTGCCCATCTGTGCTCCTTCACGAGGACGCATGTGCTATTTGCTGCAACGCTAAGTCTGCACACAAATCTTTTTTTTTTTAAATATTGTTACTTATTGTTATATTTATTAATATTAATATTGTAATATTGTTAATTACTGGAATTGATTTTTGAATTTTTACTATTACTTTTACCATCTTAATGTAGAGAGTGTGTTAATGTAAAATATAATAAATCAGGAAACTGCGGGAAAGTGCAATAATTCTGATGAAATGTATAAAGAAATTTCTCAAACTGAACCAATCATGATTATTAATCATGAAGATGATTTTGAGCAAATTTATTGTGATTAGCAGTTTATCGTGCAGCCTTGTTATGGTGTATGTTTTGGTTGTTTGTCCTTATACTTGCCAAGAGAGGGAGACATGAAACCATAGACAAAAAATGCCTTTATCTCCATATTATCTAATCATGCAAAAAGAGACTTGATGGACTCCGTCTGTTCATCTACTGTGATATCAATCATGAAAATGTGATGTGTAAAACACAATGTCATAGAAAACAGATTGTGTGCTGCGCAATATTAAACGCTGGTGTATCCAGTTCTTGAAAACAAATGCTATTGTTTGGTTAGTTATATTTTGTTATTCTCTCTTCTCTTATTTAATGTAAATTTAAATCTATTTTTACCCTAAGCCTAATATACTTTCTCTCCAGTGAAAACATGAAGATACAAATCTTTTCCCCCTGTAACTACAGTGCATTATTAAAATGACTTTTTTTTCATTTGCTGTCTGTATTTCTGTTCATAATCTTTTTGGGACATTTATAGAGGTGCTGATGTGAGATGCCACCTTTGTTTATATGTATGTGTGATTTTTAGGGGACCTAAATATTTCTAAACAACATTTAAAAAAAAAAATGTATACCTCAGTTTCCACATGCAAATTGTGTAGTGTGTTTGTGTGTCTGCATGAGAGAGTGTGTTATTTCAGGACAGGCTGGCTTGTGTCCAGATGTCCTGAGGATTACAATCTTATCCACAGTCTGTAGAGTTAGATGTCATGAAATGGGAGGGGATTTTAAAGATATTTGTAGTTCAGAGATTGAATGCCATAGGCCTCTGGCTCATCCATAAGTCCTCTTCAGCATAAACGACACTTTGTTCACCTTCCCTCGACATAAGCATCTCTTTGCTTCCTACAAATCCATAATCCCTCTTTTTCTTCAACTTGCCCTACTTAAAATGTTCACAGGTCTGAATGTTTACCTTTTTTTCTTCTCTCAAGAGGATACAGCATATTCAAATATCTTCTGGGTGATTTGTATACAGAGACCAGAGGCAGCTGATGACTTCCTGGGTGCCATGTCATTGCGCAGATGTGTGTTAGTCTGTGTGTGTGTGTGTGTGTGTGTTTGTATGAAAATACATGTCAGTGGTTCTGCCTCTGGTGCTCAGTAAGTATTATATTTAGCTCATCACAGCATTGCTTGTGTCAGAAGTGTTCCAGCACTCTCTCACCCAAGCTTATCTTATCATTCGGAGCAGGTGTCACGCTGAAATACAGCACACACATGCATGTAATCAACACATCAGTCATGATAAATGCTATCAGTTTAAATGAAAGCCTCTTGAGGTTCCCCAGACCTGCTTTATATCACTCTTCATCACTGGAGGGTAAATGACAAAGCTAACATTAAATTTGTAAAATACAATACTGACATTGTGCGGGTGGAAAAAAGACACATGCAAATCTAATGTCTGCTACGGACCGAGCGAACATTGCAATCTTATAAGATCATTACAAATCACATCACGACATGTAAGTAGACGGTACGATGTTGACACCTATCAAATCGTAGGCTACGACGCAAGCAAGTATAGAAGATAAAACTTTATCAGCATGCACTAGTAGCAAACAAATAGAGCAAGATGTAACATAGATCAATATGGCGTTTCATGTTGCATTTTTATTGGCCTGTCAGTAGATAGGTCGTAGCAGCAAACACACTGTGCGATGATCATGCTAAATTTCTGACACTGTCAGAAAAGTATTGCATGCTATTACAACGGCCGTCTTTGCATCTCTCTTACTGTACGATGTAGGACCACGTTTAGGACCAATGACCACAGATATCGCCACAATTGGTCATCTTTCATCTGAGACAGCTCAAAATCGTAGAATGTGTGCAAGGCGTTAAGCCAGAGCGGAAGGTGGACACTTGACATATATTTGGAAGTAGATTCTCTATAAAGTTCTCTCCTTCTCTCAGTAATTCTTTATGCATATTTCTCAAGCTTCAAATGGATGTTCAATTTCTTCTCAAACATAACGCTTTGATTACCATTTAACTGCTCAGAACCAGCGATTTTTCAGGGATCTCTAACCATCCCTAAAGGTTTTTTTTAAGGTTTCTGCATAACTTGCACCATGCATAACATTCACCATAGCAACCAACATAGCAAGGTGTAGGAATGCTACAGAAACAAACAAAAAACCCTATAAGACACCTTGGTTTCATTTATGCCTTAGCAACCACCTAGCAATGCCATATATACCAATCAGAAGACCCTAGCAACCACCCAGCAATGCCATAGCAACCAATTGTCAATGCCTTAGTAAATACCTAGAACACAATTAATGTTGCAATGTCCTAGCAACCATCAGAACACCATAGCAACCAACTAGTAATGCCATATAAACCATACAAAACACCCTAGAAGACACCTTGCAATGCCATATCAATCACCCAGAATAACCCAGCAATGCAACTGCAACCACCCAGAAATGCCTTAGCAACTACCCTGAACAACATTATAGCCACCTAGCATTGTCCTAGTAACCACCCAGAACACCCTAGCAACCTCCTAGCAATGCCACGACAACAACCCTGAACACTTGTACAGGTAAACCTCACTCCCCTGATCTCATAAGATGCACAAGAGGTCCCAAGTCCCGCTTTCAGCGGGGCAAATAGGACTGGTGGAGTTATGCTAACATCAACCTTAGAACACCATTAAAGCCACCTAGCAATGTCCTAGCAACCACCTAACAATTTCATAGCAACACTCTTGAATACCTTAGCAGCCACTTTTACACAGGTAAGCACCAGTCAGATTTTTTCCAAATACATGTAAAAATATATTTTTGTTTTGAAGTCACTTTTTTTTTTACATAGGAGGGCTGAGTACAGGTCCAACGGAGGGCTGAGTTCTGGTCCAAATGCTGATTACTGCTTCGCTAAAATAAGAGAGGACTGCCCTAGTTTTCTATTCTAGAAACAGCAACATTACACTTCAAAAGAAATCTGTATTCTGCTGTAACACTGCCAATCATCTGTTCATCAGTTCTTAGTTTCAGAAACTTTTGGAACTAGGGTGTTCTCTTTGTATCCTGAGCTTACGGCATAAAAGAACAAGAATTTCAGATTGCATAAATTTTTAATCTTTAATTTATTTAGCTCAGAGATGTGTATATAGTATATACACATATGGGTTATGTTTTCTTGCCTTACTCCATTACGTTTCTTCACTTTTAAGTGAACAACCTACATTAACCCATTTAATTTTTGCACAATATTTGTGCAGTACCTAGATACTAACTGAGTAATGTCTGTATTTATTAACTCTGTGCAATGAAGGATATGCTATTTTGTTTTTATACACTTTTTGATATACCGGTTAAAAAAACTCTTTATATGCTGATAGCAATCAATAACAGAAGTGGTCTTAATATTTTTATTTGCTTATATCTTTTATGGAAGTCTCAGGACCAAGAAAATGTTCATCCAATCATTGCATTTGGAGCGAATTTAACTGCCTGTCAACATATGTACTTCACACGTCACCAGAGCATTCCATGAGGCTATGCATAGATGTAGACAGCCGCAAACAAACAGCAGCCGCCTTTTACAGTTCCTCCTGAATCAAAACAAACAGCTTATGCTACATTCATGCCATGTCGTTGTTACCGTAATTAAGAGATTTTAACCTTTGATGTTCTACTCTGAGCTTTTCACATCCTCAGAATCGAATTTATGTGTTTGTATATCAACACTATCAACGGCAAAATAAATCTGAAGCAGTCAGGAGGTACAGGTTCAAGCTCTGTAAGTTGTTTACGTTCATTATTATTTTAATGCTTTGAGCTTTGACACAAGAGGTCATTTAATGCCATGTCTCATCTTTGCTCTGTGTGCATTCCTTTGTTTTGAAGGAGGTGTGGCTTTGGAGATGCAATGAAGGTAGGGTGGAATCTTTTGCTTTCGATGCTAGGTTGCTATTTCTAGCCTTTTGGAAATTACCTATCCTAACTGTAAGTATTGTATTTATGGCCATTTATAGTTGTTTACTTGTTTTGTTTGTTAACTGTTGGCCTTGTAAAGACTTGTCACACTTTAAATATTGTCTGCATTGTGGCTGCAGAGACACTGTGTTTTGCTTTTTTCCCCTGCCACGCAAAAGAGAAATGACTAACTTAACCAACAAACATCTTTCTCAGTAACACAGGGAAACTTTTTGCTTGCGAGAAGCTAATTTTGTTGATGCAAATGTACAGCTTTGCATACATAATAGGTCTACAGCCAGACGCAAAACAAAGGACTAAAGGGAAATGAGCACAATTTCACAAACAACCATGGCTGGCATGAACAGTCTCTTGTATGAAATACTGCATTTGTTGACCATGAAACAACCTTTCTCTCTTTCTTTCTCGCCCCAACTCAAATGTTTTCTAGTCTGGGGTCCTGGGGATTAAATCAAAAACGAGCTTGAGCACTGTGCTGTCAGCAATGGTTTCTGAAACAGAAAGACAGTGACTAAGAGTCACCACTGAGATCTGAACAGAATTATGGGTAAGAACAAACAGAATCGGCAACAAAGGCAAAGAGTAGCCCTCAAATCCCTAAATCCCTCATTTGATTCTGTTTTATCTTGATGGTGTAGTTTTAAAAAATCAATACTAACGCAAGAAGATGAACTGATCTAGATTAATTCAAACCAGGCAGATTGACACTTCATGACTTACTTTCCGTTCAGATACCCAGGGGCAGTATCTTCGGATTTGGCTTTTTATGTGCTGTCTGCTGTAGAAGTATAAATAACTTAGAGAATGTTGTTTGGAGTTTGACTATGCTATGCCTATGTGCTCCCTATTTGAAAAGAAATTAAAAAGGGGAGGAACCAAATGGACAAACACTACTGATCTTTTTGTCATTGTGTAAACTGACCTAATCCTCACCCTCAGTTCACCAAAGGGCTTATAATAGAGTTCTCATGAATGCTGTCTTCACAAACAAGCACTGACAGACAAGTGACATCTGTCACCTGAGCCAAACCTGCCTGAGTAGGTGTAACAGACTACACAAATAAGCAGAAGCATACACACACTGTCACCCAGTGAGAGAACACAGAGAGGTGTTTGTGGGGTCACGGCATCATCAAAAGGATGACGTTTAGGAAAATGTCTCTTTAGTGATCCACAGAAAAGAAAAACACCTTGGAACAGAGTTAGATCAATTCATAGATTTCCATTTGATGTCACATCCTTATTGGAACGCTTCCCTCCGCTCCCCGCTAGCTATTTTAAACCGGTTTGTACTAAGTACTAAGAGAGTAATATTAAAACACCAAATTCACCTGAGTGTTGATCTAAATATTCATAGCTTGAAACATATGGATAATTGAAAGGCCTGTGCTGCAGTTCTATGTACGTTTTGGTCTCCAGGTCTCCACACTCGTCATGTGACTGAAAACTATGAATATTGAGGAAGGTCCCAAAATATTACTTTTATGTGAGCAATATCACACAAGCATAAATATTGTTGTTCTGGTGCGTGTTGTGGCTGGTCCAGCACTATGCGATTGTGATATTTGCTTGCATTCAACAAAGTGGCAATGCTTGAAATCTCAAAGTTAATGGATCTTTGTGAAATAGAGTGGACTTCCCTTCTGTGCATCTAGCCAATGATCTTATTCCTGACTAGCTCAGTTATGAAACTGTAGATAGCACAGACTGACAGGCAATCACATTGTTTACTGTATGTCACAAGCTAATTGGCCTCTGTTGATCCTGCAGTTGATTTGCTTTCTCAACATTTAAATAGTCTGCTTCAGTCAGTGTTTGCTAGAAGCTAACTGCAACACACTCTTTTAAAAAAAGACATAAAATGCCATATAGGGCTCAAAACTTAGTCCAATATAAATTTGACATTAAAACGAGGATTGTTTTGCAACAAATCATTCTGCATGCTGCATTCATATAAATAGCAATCATTACTCTTGAAAGCCAAGCGGATCTGCTACAGGCATTTAATATATGTATTAAAAATAATTCACTGTATATATTTATTTATAATATATATATATATTTAAATGACACTTTTTCAAACTATTTACACAAAAGATGTAGTTAATTTGCAGCTTCGCCTTATTTCCATGCCATTATTTGATTGTGTGGACAGTCATCAGTCTGGTGTGGTCAGTTCCATTCTGACCATTATGATGCAACAGTAAATAAACAATAAGTTAATATAGAGTGACTTACAGAATATTGCCAATTAATTATTTTATTTCTCAATCCGGTAGCGTGATTGATAATAAGTGTCACCCACAAATGCAAACACACACAATCTATTAGAGCATGTGTCCACAATTAATGGAGGACTTTAGTGGGAATATGATTGAGAGTACATGTAACAGGTCTGCAAAGAAGTTAATGGAGGAAACAAAACTTTCAGCGTTCATCTGAGAAAGAAACAGAAAATAGAAATAAAAGATATCATTTTCTTTGGGTTAACTATTAAATAACTACAGTAAGTATAAAATGCAGACTGCATGGACACTCATGAGGGTGTTATATGAAAACTAGTAGAAGACATAATAAGAATGCTCATTACTGAGTTTTATTTTTAGCAATAGAAATGTGACACATTGACCCATTAAAAGTGAATTTAAAGAAATAGTTCACCCAAAAAAGAAAATATTGATGTCTGCTCTAGATCTGCTCCTTGAGAGATGGAGACGAATGAGTCTGAACTTTTCACTGAATCAAACTATATCCACATTACTATTACATATGATTCATTCACAATTCAGGCTGATCCTATTCTCGATTTCCACTCACTGACTTAATGATCCATTGACAACATAAGCAGTTATCAAGCTGGAGAGGACAATTATCAATGAGGAACAACTTACATTTCAATCTGCGCATAAATTCACCACAAAATATATATTGGAAATGTTTTTCAGGTAATATGGAATAGCGTATTGGTACCTGTATATTTGACTTATAACTGTATATCTTTTTAAGTGACATTATGGGAATACTGATCTATTTGAAGTATCAAAAACTGCTTAGAAATTTGCTGATAACCACCATATAAAATGCCCCTATTAGAAGGATATTTTTCAAATATTCCTTTTCATGCAATGTATAATACAGCTGTGAATGTAAAAGGTCTGGGAAGTTGTCAAAAGTGCACTATAAATAAATGTATTGTCTCTCAAAAAAAAACCCTGTTACATTTATATAGCGCTTTTCCAGAGCTCAAAGCACTGTACATAGTGGGGGGGGGGGGGGGGGGGGGGGGTCTCCTCAACACCCACCAACAAGAAGGAATCGACTCAACCACCTAAACGAGTCATCAGGAATTCAAATCACACTGATCAAAAACACATCATCAGGTTACTGTCACGCCGTCACAGATCCAGGACTCTTATTTTGCCCTCATTCAGTCACGCTATCATTTGTTTCTGTTTCTCCCACCATTCATTGGTTACTAATCATCACAGCTGTTCATCATTTGTTCATCACCGCAGGTGTATTTAATTCTCCCTGGTTGACTTTAGTTGTTGTTTCTGTTGACATCATCAGCTTTGTAAGACTGCCCTTTGTTCTCATTAAAGTATTTTTGGATTTTCTTCTTCGTCTTTAATTGGCTTGAATAACTGGTTCTTCAAATATTTACTCATTAGACTCACAATTGGATTGATATGGTGAACCGACATGATTGTTACTGTCTTTATAGTGTCTACAATCGCTGAGGACTGAGGAAGTCTCGGGAGCTGAAGTTCAGTCATGCTAATAAGGTATTTAATTTTTTGGATAAATGCTGTAAGCGGTAGACCAATCGCAACAGACTGTGCCATTTGGCTAATCGGAGCAGAGTAGGGATTTAGAGAGACTGAATCTTCTGACAAGTCTTTTGAAAACATTGACCTCCAAAACAAAATTAGGATTAGCTAAATAGGGACACTTTAATAGAAGTGGTAAAGCAGAACTTTACAAGATGAATATGAATTCCATCAAACATGGCTGATACTTGTATATAGATGGTTATCGTTTAAATAATATAAAAGAGTGGAATGACTATATCTCACCAAATGGCATGAACAAATAAAATGTGAGATTGGAACGACAGCTATAATAATGATGATGAGGAGGAGCGTGCAGCTGATAGCTGTGTTGCTAATCAGGCTCCCGCTGAACTAGGTCAAGTGCCACTATCCATGTCTGATGTAACAAAACCCCTACATTGAACCATCTCCATAGTTACCCAGCACAAGCTCAGAGGGGTTTTGACTGAAGTGGAAAAGAGATAAAAACGAAAACAATGACATTAACAGAGGACAGCCAATGCAAATCTAGAAATGGTGTACTTATGCGTCAGTAAGAATCACTTTAAGACTTGAAATCATCAAATAAACGGGTTGAATTTCCCATTTCGATACTTAGCATGGCAAGTGAAGTGTTCTGGTTTTGGACAGTGGCATTAACACTGAAGTGCAAGAAAATCAGTATTAGTAGAGTGAATGTCATTGTTGTTAGGGGATTTCTGGATCACAGGGCAGGCAATGCCCATCACATGTTGTGGACTGAACGCGAGTCATCAGGGTCATGTTATTCACAGAGAGGTTATCGAGCTCCATGGTCAACTTAATCTCTTCATGCCCCCTTTCTCTTTAGATCCCAATGCTGTTAAAGAACACACAAGGACAGTCTGAACTCATTCATTCATGATCATCTTATTCCCGGAATGATTGTGATTTTACCTAAAATACTCCTGTGCATGCCTTGTTGTCTTTATGTATTTGTATTTGCACTCAACATAATTTGACCCAGGCTTTCTTATAAATCGGTTTAAATCCTTTCATTTCCAGTTCACTTGTGCTCAAGATAAAGCTCAATAAGAAGCTCAGGTGTATTTATTTGTTCCTCTACAATAGACCACACATGCTTTAATATTGCATGATAAGGAATTCCATGATGCTCTTGTGTTATTATTGTAATGTGTTGTCCAAAACAGATAATAATTTATAAGGTAATATACAATTTTTGCCCATTTTTAACATTTGCATTAAACATTTATTAAATGCAAGTGCTGTTTATTAACATTTATGCAAGTTTGCATACCTCAGTCAAAAGGTTGGAGTAATTAGATTCCATTATCGAGAGAATTCGACAGGAATGCAAGTGTGAAAATGTGCCAATTCTATTGGCCGAGGCAGTCGTGATGTCACTCAGCATGTCGGCATCTTCTTTTGCGTCATTGTCACACCATCACAGCGCAAGGATTCTATTCTTAGTTTGTTTTAACTTGGTCACATGTTCCTTTGTTTCACTGTTCATCACCATATGTGTATTTAGTTTTCCCTTTTTTATGAAGTACGTTCCCACAGCACTTCGACGCAGCGTCTCGTTGCAGACTAAGGTTACATAAGTAACGAGATGTTTTGCATAAGAGGGTCGACTTGGTTCCTGGCAGATTGTGAAGAATAAAACAGAAGGGATTGCAGTGGTATAGCTGCGAGGCCTCCCACTCCCAAGTATATATCGTTCTTTCCCGTTGAAGCGATCCTCTTGTAGTCCTTTTAACTTCTTAGCAGGATTGGGTTGACTGAGTAACTGATGGCATGGAGGAGACAGACTGAATCGCTATGGGAATCTCACTCCCTAACCTTTTGCCCTTCCATAGTTTATTAAACTACAGATTGTAGAGCGTGAAAATGGCCACCGCATGCATTGCTTTTTAAGAGTTTTATGATGTAGAGGAATGTGAAAGCAAAATGGAAGTGACTGATTGCACTGGTGACACACTCTTTGGTTTCTTCACTCTCTTTCAGTGAAAGATGTAATGTTTAAACTGTGTCTACAGCTTCCCTTGCTAGCTCTGCTCCCAAGGGCTGTAATAAAGGTTTACATCATGGGTTGGGACATTGAACGCTAAAGATCTTGCAAACTTAATAAGCACCTACGCAATTGGAAAAATCGATCCTGGGTTGGTGTATGGTTGTTTGCATGAAATATATTATTAATACAAAAAAACTCCACATACATTTTAGCTGGACCCCAACTGGATAGTGGTGCGAAAGAGAAAATAGAAAGTAAATGTGTGATTGTCTGTGAATGTTATTATCCCATGTCATAATTTTTTTTTTTAAAGTCATATATGTCACGGATAGCTGCAAAAAAGGAAGTGCACAAAGAAGGATAATGCAAAGAAATAGTCTTTAATCCAACAATTTTATTGGACCATTTGGGGAAACAGAATAACAACCATTCTACACTGAACAAATAACTGAATGAAGATGGGTCTTAAATACACAGGAACAAAAGAGCTAATTAATTGGGCAACAGTTGAACAGGATAATCAAATCAAGGGAACAAACTGGCACATGCTAGGAAACTGGGTCACACAGGCAAACTCACAGAACTAGAACACAAAGAAACAGCCAAAACAGAACAGAATATAATAAAACCATTACAATATACTTGAGAGTGATAAAGGTACTGTATATAGATTTAGTTTGCTGTCAGCAGTAGAAAAGCCAAAGTAGAATGCTTGAGCTCTTAGTTTCCTCCAGACCTAATTAAGTAATGCTAGTTAATTAATATAATGATGGAGGTGTAGTTCAGGTGGTGGAGGAGGTTTTGTCCTTGTGTTTGGTCAGAATCAGATGAAAATGCTACTACAAAGCAATATGCCCAATATTCTTTGCCATTTTGGCAATAATGGGGTACAGTATATATTAAATACAGCACAAAACACTGACCATAACTGACCAAACCATGGTGGTTTATAAGAAAATATTCTTCTGAGTTAAATGGTGTAAATATTAATGTAGATTATGTTGTCTAAACAAAGGAGAATGGTTCAATAGATGAAGAACAAACTTGGCAGTAATTTAATATTTATCTTTATTAACTTTCCAAACAAACAAAATGTGTACATAATAAGAGCAAGTGTAATATCAAAATATCAGTTCATTTTTTTACCACAAAACTAGAATCAAGGCAATTGGATAAAACAAAACACTAAATAAAATAAAAATGCTTTAGTATGATCTTGTTAATTATGTAATTTCAATTATTCATTAAAGGGACTACAAAGTCACAACTTTCAATGTTGAAACGCCTTTCAATGTTGGAAACGCCTCATTTATGAAAGTGATGGAGTGTTTTCCAAGCAAACACAAGCCTTTAGTTTTGGGATTATGACAATATTACAGTAGTCAAAATATGATTTAAATATATAAACAGAGACACACATCAAGGCAATTTCACATAGTGATTTAAAAATTAAGAAAATACCATGAGTGCAATGTATGTTGCGAAGTGATTGGTTTAGAATAAAATAGAATATCAATTAGAATATCAATATCCTTATCGGAACTATTGCCGTTAATCTAAATACACTTTTTTTTGTATAAAAAATGCAAGTGACTTATGCCCATACGTGCAATACCAACCCAGTCTCACATTCTATTTTACAAGAAAAAACATAATTATTTATTTTATGGAAAAAGGAAGCTTGAAGGTTCACGCCTAAACATAACCATCACTGGGGCGTAAGCAGATTGTACAAAAACATACGAATAAGACACCAATTCACCAAAGCATAAAATAGTTACTAACTGCCAGTCACAATATTTCCCAACATGAATTGAAGTGCTATTCATGCCTGTAGTACAAACTGTTCAAAATGTCTTATATACCAAGGTGTAATACTTCAGGACAGGTGTCTGTTTAAATTCCTAACCCTAAGCAAGAAAACAGTAATAGCCACACTTGTCTCAGCAAACACAACTAATTAAAGTCAGAAGTTGAATTAAGTTGTATAATAGGAAGTCTCTGTCTTTAGTCCAGTGTGGGACTCTAGCTCCAGCTACTGTGCTTTGAAAACATTGTGTATGTGCACAAAAACCTAATAATTTCAAGTCTGCAGAAAGTCAGACAGGGCTTGGAGATATAAGGATGTCCTTGTCCTCAGTATGATTGACAGGCAGACATGTTTGAAGTTCAGCAGCAGTCATTCCTCACAAGCCTCAGCCAGATGGTGTTGAGAGATAGTCTCCTCACATAAAGTTTTCAGCTTTTGAGCAAGTAATGAATAATTTTTACATGAATATGAGATTCACATTGGTCACTGGCATCATTTTGAATATCTAAGGGCTTCTGGGATATATCAAAGTGAAAGGCTTGCACTGGATTTGACACTGATGTGCAAAGTGTCCAAATCCATTGTGTATATTGTGCTTATTATATGACTCTCTCATATACTACTTGATGAGCAAATGACAACATTCTGTGGGGAAATATTTATGTATATTCCTCAAACTTTATTCGATCAGTCGTACATCACTGTGATTATTTTATAATCATTCTGTGATCACTTTAGTCTCACCTAATAAAATAATTATCAATCAATATTTTACATCCATTTCTTTGGTGAGTATAGCCATTGATTAAGTGGAATAATGCAATCAGCTGGTCATTAAAGCTATATGATAACGCAATGTTGGCCAGCTGACTCTATCGATTACTTAAGATCCAGGAACAGTTCTTTATACATCTATATAGACTATTACGTTGTACATTAAAATGTATTAAATTAAGGGGGCTCATACAATCCATATTTTGTCGTGACTTCCAAATGACACTCATTTCAATATATTATCAGACATATAAAAATACGTAGAGGATACTTTTATGCAGCACTTTTATATAAACAAACTAGGCCTTCAAATCTAAAAGCAATTTAAAGCCATCTTGAAAAGTACAAAAGACTTTCCAAAAGTCTTTTTAAAGCCATGAATGTGTTATAAAGGATGCTCTGATATAGCATTGTGAGCTGTGATCTTATTCACACCTGCTTGACAGAGTGGTTGCTTGTGTTCGCTGTCAGCCGTGTTTGTGTGAAAATGATGTGGGAACTGAGACTTGTGATAATGACAAACTTGCTACAGTGTCTTTAATAAATTTCAGTTATGCTCAGCTGCCCTTGATGTTTCCAGGCTGCTGCACTTGACTTCATCTGAGGGGGGGAAATGCACACATAGTCATTTACAATGAACTTCTCTGAACTGAAACACATATAAGCAGATGTCCGGCAGCATATATTTAGCTCTTCCCCTTTAGACCATTGTACTTGTAGTGTGGTTCAGTGTTGATATCAAAACTGCTTTTATCCTTATGAATTCTTTTACACACCTGCAGTCTGGCTGTGAGATATCTGGGTTTGTGAAGCGGATATCGGTGGGATCTCTTCAGAGGGTATGTGTGTATGGCTGGAAGGGTCTGTGGTTCGCAGGTCATCTGGGGGCCAACGTAACTCTCCGCTCTCCACCTCTCCCTCTGTGGGCTCCACTACGATGGAGGGCAGGCGCTTGGAGAGCTTGGGGGGGCGTTCTTTTGTGTCTGGAAAAATCTGAAAATAGATGTTTTATCTTTGAGATAATGTAGATGTTGAATGCTCCACTTATGTTTATCAACATAAAGAAACAGCTCAACTATATGGAAAATGCTGTCATGATTTAATTATTTATGAGTTTCTTTTTTCCATGAAACACAAAAATTACTTTTTAAAGAATGTCTTGCCTTTTTTTATATATAGTGAAAGTGAAAGTGGAACAGCTGTCAAGCAACAAAGTGACAAAACGCAATAAAAGTGTCCAATTATGCCAATATAATATCTTAAATTCCAGGTAATTAATCACACAAGTATGATATGGAGTACCGTTAAAGAGCATGCTGGCTATTCTTTGAAAATGCAAGAAGGTCATAAGGGTTTGACATCAATGCCAACAACATAAAGTTGAGTAAATTATGACAATTATCTTTACACCGTCTTTACAGAATCTTAAATCAATTGACAGTTTAAATGAGAGATTAGGTGGCATTGAAGGAAATGATCAACTTGGGGTCTTGGGATGAAATGACCAATGAAAAGACTTGGATGACCAACCTGAAAGGAAACGCTTTGCTCTCCGGTGAAGTCTTCTCGACTGTGTTCTGGGTTGTTCATTATATCTGTCATTCTAATGAGAAAATGAATCATTAATTGGCTTATACATACACTGGTGATGAAGATGAAGTACAGTCACAGCTTGGATCACACAGGGAGAGTAGAGAATACAATTGTAAACATTACTTTTATTAATAGAAAGAAATACTCAAGAACATTTAGAGAACACAGGACACCCGAAAACCTGATGACAACAGACAAACAACTGAACCAAACAGGGGAGTGTACAAAGATATTGATATTGATATTGGTAAAATAAGGAACTGTTTAATCAACTAATGAGTAACCAAAGAAAACCAGGGAGAAAAGAAATTAAACTCAGGGAATCAAAAGCTCTTCCAATAAAAAACTTGAATATTAATCAAGAAACATTTACTAATGCAGAAAACATAAAAAATTACTGTGAACCAATACGTATTTTTTCAGCATTACTTGATGAATAGAAAGTTTAAAAGAACAGCATTTATTTGAAATAGAATATTTTAACAATGTGTTTTTTGTCACTTTTGATCAATTTGATTAATCCTTGCTGATTAAACGTAACATTTTAATGATTTTTGAATAATAGTGTACATTTAGTTCTAGGCTGTGTATCGTAATGAGAACAAAATGTTCAGATTATAACACTGACCATGAAATGTCTTTTCATTTCTGCCTTTTTTTCTTCCATGGAACATAAAATGAGGTCTTAATCAAATGACAAGCAAAAACCAAAGGCTTTTGGTATCAAAAATGTATTTTTGAATTACAAACACAAGCGAAGGGAATATTATTAATGCAATGCAATGAATAAACAATGAAGATTTATTTAAATTGACCCATATTGCTCTTATACTATAAGCGTTAGAGCTTGGCAGCATAAAGTACCATCCACTTTTGTTGTAAGGGAAAAAAGCCACATGGATATTCAGCCAAACATGCAATTTTGTGCTTCACAGAAAAAGAAAAAACACAGGGTAGAACCAGGTGAGTAAATAATAACACAATTTTAATTGTGTGTGAACTAATCCTTTAATAAAAAGATACTTTGATCTAAACTCATGCTCCAACATGTCATTTGCAGCATGCGGATGTTTGTTCAGTCCATGATCCCTAAAAGAAAAATCCTTCCTGTCTCCCTTTCAAACTGACACGGTTTTAACAGCATGCACACAACCAAACACGCCAGCCATGCTTTGCTCCAGGCTTTGACTGCAGTGTGACAGGGTGTCTGCAGGTGGGTATGCAAATAAGAAGTGTGGTAAAATAATGAAACAGTCCTCCATCATTTTGTTTTTTAAGATTGACGGGAGTCTGAAGGGCTCATCCCTGTTTGCAGTCTGTTGAACAGACAAAAGTCATAGTCGAACGCTGAAGGATAATACAACTGTGAACAAACTAGTACACCCACTCACATGCACACTCACAAATCCTGTTCAATTATTCAACAGTTAAAGGCTTATAAAATCGAATCACGTTTTGACAATGAAAACCAAATTGATCAAATTGCTCAGGCTAAGGCGGTGGCTAGTGTTGTTATTGTTACCTGAAAATAAAAGTAATAAACATTATTCCCTGTAATTGGAAAAAGCTGAAATAAAATGAAGTAGAGATACTGAATGAAAAACATCTAGGGTTATGACTGTAACCTCGGTTTCCTGAGAAGGGAACGAAATGCTTCTGAATTACGCTTTGGGAACGTTTCCGTGTGACTGGTCTCTGAAGGTGAATCAGTGCCAATTCTATTGGCCGTTGGTAGTCTTTTGATGTAAGATGACGGGACATATGACGATAAAAAGGGAGCCTGCATTAGACATCATCAGCTTTTGGTTTTCTGAAGGAAGACCCTCAAGAAGTATGGCAAGGAGATGTCAACACCACTAGTAGAGTGGGCTCTGATTTATTCACCTGCTCCCATAGCCATAATAATCGATTCTATATTACCATATATGACAAACTGTCTGCATTGTGGTCGAATCCCATGGTACCCCCCAAAAATGTGGTTCTCTGTGCTGGAGAAAGCACACTCTTCTTGGAGTTTACTCAAAAACTAAACTCAAGCACCTCATCTTAGTGAAGAACAACATCTCCATGCCAAACTGACACCTCTTCGGACTGGGATAAAAGGCCACAGATGCAAAGGAGCCAGGGCTGCATCCATGCACTTCATAAAGGTGCAGGTTAATAAGGCTGAAAGGAAGATCACAAGTGCTTAAGGTTGCATTTGGGACAAGGCCAATAAATAAGACAGCTAATAGAATTTGCATGATTTCACACATGCTTCAGAAACCCGTCACATGGAAGCGTTCCCACAATGTCAATATTCAGACACAGAGCTGAGTTCCCTCAAAAAGGAAGTTAAACTTAATTACAAAAAAAAGTACATAAAAAGAACCAACATGTATTAAAATGTAAAAAATATTAAAGCTAATTCAAAATATTAATAAATAATGTTAAATGTTAATAAAATATAAAGACATATAAATACTGTATGTATATATATATATATATATATATATATATAGTATTTATGTCTTTATATAAATGTATTATATATATATATATATAGTAATGAGTGCGGTGTTTGACATTTACAGTTAAACTGAAGATGGAGATGAAGATCCTTGAAAAGAGGCTTAGATTTGGATTAAAGCATTAAATGAAATGTATTATTTTCATGATCATTTTAGGTTGCATTTTTAGTGTAGTTTATAGTCTTGGTTTGATTCAAAGCGTATTGATAAAATGCCTTTAGTGTCCTCTAACAAACAAAATAAATATTACATAAAGTAATGGTTAAACAATTACATAATTTTTTTTTGTGGAACGTTAAGTAATTACTTATCATTTTACTCTTTATCAAAAAATGCAGCAGAATCAACCAATTAATTCCATTAATTCAGTACTACACAAATAAGGAATTATATTCATTTGTACATTTGTACATTTGCTGACACATAAATAATTTAGATGCTATCCTTATGGCAGAATGGTACGTTTCAGTGACAATGCAAAGGTAATATATCATGAGAATTTGTATAGTTAATTTGTGTTTGTATAATTATTTAATACAGTAGCACCAGCCACTACAGAGAAAAAGGGGAACCTGTTGTGTGTGATGGGGGAGTTCTGAGTGAACTGTCACAATGAGTGTGGTAAGATGCTCTTCCTGAAATTTGTAATGGGCTTTATTGGTTGTGATAACTGAATTTTGTTAAGTTTCTAGATGAGAAAGTGCAAAAAGATAAATTAAACTGATTTCTGTGGGATGTTTGAACAAATGTTACCAGGGAGCCAGTATTAGGAGCACACTGTGTCTAATTGTTTGAGAATTGTTTTGGTATTTTTCAAAGATTTGTGAGGATGCTGAATGCAGTGTTTTACATAACATTATGGTGCAATTAGAATAACAGATACTCTTACTTAGAACTGTCCTTTAATTGCGGCTTTGCTTAAGGCGAATAATGAGTCAGCTCAACTCTAGGCTTTTAAAACAGACAATCATGCCATAAATAAATAATGGTCTGACTTTAACATCAATGCGTGAGGTTCATGGGCGTCTTTGTCTGTACACATGAATGCATGTGTGCTTGTATTAATGCCCATAAGCAGGGGTGGAATATACAAGAAATTACATTGATATCATTTTAATACAGTGCTTAAGGCCTCTGGCTGCCAGATGATTTTTGGATTGCGTGCACAGACGTCACCAAACACGCCGAATCATGCCTAGGACTTTACTGAGAACAACTGTTTTATGCTTATTATTTATTAAAATCATGAAGGCTTCTTAGATTTTAAAGATTTTCAACAGCTGAATTGATAAAGAAACATACAACTTTTAAACAGGTGTGTAGAATGTTGTGGGAAATACGATACATTTAAATGTTTGAAATGAACAAAAACTGTTAAAACTATAGACTTTTTTTTGTAGTACTCTAGTAGAATTAAATTTGGAACATCGTATTCTTATTAGAAGATTAGAACATTCTAATCTCAGCATTTAATTACCAATCGCAGATTCAGATTTTATGGTCGTTCCATGACGTGGGTGCCTTTTTCTTTATCTTTGCTTTAAAATAAATAAACAAGTAAAATCAACAGTTTTATAGATAATTTAGCCATAACTAGCCTTGTGTTCAAGGTCATGACCTTAAGTGTCTTGACATTTTTTAATAATCGGATGTTTATTATACAAAACCATGGGTTGACTATTTAAGATTGCCTCCCTGTCATTGAGTTCCTATCCTGAAAGGATGATGAAGTCATTATGTCAGAGATTTTTTTTTTAATTGTACATCATTATAATAATTATTGAGTTAGGGCGAGCCATGATGCAACAGTTAACGCATAACTTCGCACCACAACTTCAAGTCTAAAATGAAAATTAAGAGACATATAAATACAAAATATGTGATTTTATTTTCATTTTCATTGAGCACATTTGCAAATATTACAACTAGAAGTTAAAAACATATGTTTGGGGACCGACCAAAAGACATTTGACATGAAACAAGACAACAGACAATACATTTTTATTGATTATAAATAAATAAAACTTAAACTTAATGAATGGATTTGTGTTTTCTGAACATAGCTATTACAACACACAGGTCTAGTTAAGTCATACTTTCATTGTTAAAGTAATTATTAAAAAATATACATATATTTGAAGAACACAAACAGCTCCGTTGTAATGAAATGTCTCATAATTTCATAGATTCATATAGCGTGACTAATATGCATCTCCATCGAAACGCAAAATGTTGTCTAAATAAATAGCACGCATATAGCTTGCATCGAAAATGGACCAAATTGTAATAAATAGATAAAAATACAGGCTGAATATGAATATGGCTATACAGAAGCCATTTATATAAGCAATTAAAAAGATTATATGCACATCTAAATATGCTTTTGCACCTTTAGGTTTTGCAGCAATATATCTTAAAATATGGTTTCCTATTACTCTGAGCTTTCTTTTTAACACTACTTTAAATGTGCAATGTACCACCTTAATATATATGTCAAACAGCCTACCTCTATTTTGTTCCCTTCTCTTCTTGAAGTGCAAGGAATGTAATTCTATTGAGTATATCCTTCCGTTTACATCAGTCCGTCCAGTTCGAGCGGAAAGTTACAGTTGAATGCTGTCATAGTGCTTGTGCTCATCCTACCAGCGTCATTCATTTACATGTTGAGAGCTGCACACATGCAACATGAAGCGCCGTACGATTGGTTATGAGAAGCACGCATCCACTTCGTCATCACAGCCGGTTTGTTCATGTAACTTTCAAGATCTCTGACTCCAGATGATGTTTGTTACGCAAGTGTTTGAGGGGATTTAGAGACCTGCACTACTGAACCAGACAGAACAAAACTTTATCTGAAAGATTCTTATACTTTATGGTTAATATAGTGAAGCTTGAGCGTTCTCTCATATATTTTAGAGCTGGTCTGGTTGAAAACTCATTTCTGACGGTGTTCTTATGGCTCGTTGATGCCCCCTGCTGTTTGTGACATTGGTTAATGTACATAAGTTGCTGTATTAAATTGTTCACATTTTGCACACTTCTTTTTACACAAATACTGCAGATTATTGCACTGAAATGATAATGAATCACAACCTTTTTTTTTTTTTGCAATGCACTTGGAGTTTAAGTTCCATTGAAATGCTGTTTAGTAATGTGTACGTTTTTTTAATCAACGCGCATGTATTTTTATCATTTTTAGCTTAAATGCAAATGAGAAAAAGAGAAAGGAGTGTCAGTATAATATTATTACACTCATGAGAAATTAAAGTGATTTTGTGTTGTTAGCCACCCCCCCCCCCCCCCCCCCCCCCCCCATAATACAAATTATTATGATATCAATACACTTCATCACTTCATTCATTTAATTACAGTAGCAGGCTATTGTTTTCATCAGTTTCATTTTTTTTTTTTAAACTACTTGTACAGACGTACAAGTTCTGGTGTAATTCCAATATCTGAGCAACCACAAGAATGCACATAAATTTAATTTTAGGGCATCGCCTCTACGGGAGAGGATACTGTATATCACTCAGTGGTAATTAAGCTGGTTAACCCTTTAGTCTGTTTGAAGTAGGTTAGAGGTCAAGACCAGTGTTGCATTTTATATGTCTCCCTCATAGAGTGTGAGTGAGCATGACCGTTGGTTTGACATCCAAACGACTTGCTTAGTAAACAATGCCTGGGAATACCACAGTCTCCCAAGTCAGACAAGGATTTATCAGTACATTTAATTGGGGCACAGCCAAGAGTACGGATGGGTGAATCAGCAGATTCCCCAAGTGGTGGCAATGTCATAATGACATTGATCTGACCCTGTTTAAGTTTACAATATAGGCTAATATTATCTGATTATCTGAATTGTGTTGTGATGATGGAACTTGCATCCATTTGCCTTTGGGAAACGCAGCCACAGCCTGGTTGATTTATGAAGTTGATGTGAATGCAATATCTGAGAACCTAATTTATGTCTGCACTCATAGTAATGATCTTGAAAAATATTGCCTCCCATAATATAGACCTAGTATAGACTGCATGCAACATTATTCTGAATGTCAACAGAAGTTTATATCAGCATTTTAACTCTAACTCTGTTTCTTGGCTCTACACTTATATTGATCTGTTTATATAGTATTATGTAATTTTTAAAAACAATACCAGTTATTAACATTTGCTTGCAAAATTTCTAAATCCCAGATAATTTATCAGTATCCCTCAGTCTGCACAAATATTCTTTCTTTAAATCAGAGACATGGAATATAATTTCACTTTTTATTTATTTTGCAGTGACAAGTTTAAGTTATGTTTCTCTTACAACATTCATTTAATTTCTTTGACTATACATGTTAAAATAAAAGCCATTGCTTATTGATAAACTTATTGTACTTTAAAATATGCATTGCACATTAGGCCTATATTTTACAAATCCATTGATCCATCATAATTTAGGTGCAAATTCTCCTCTTATAAGCTAACAAAGATAATGGACAGACTTTGGGGTGAACAAAGTATATTTAAACAATGTTTTTTATTTATTGACAAGCCTGCAGAAACACAGATTTTATATGCAATTATATAGTTTTCTCAAAATATATCACCTCAAAGAAACAAATGCCTCAATATGTGATACTGTCAGCGGTCTTTAAAAGCTACACCAAGTTTATAATTAATTTTATTTGTGAATATATCCATTTAAATGGTGTTTGCTTGAATATTACTTAGTTTGCACTGTAAACAATTTTCCCAAGATAGCAATTTTACAGTAAAGTGCACTGACATCCCACACATCAAATTATAATATAATCATTTTTTCCTTGTACATACACAATTTTCCAGTGGATATCTTTTTTTTTTCTTAAGTCTTAAGCTTAAATTCCCCATTAGCTAAACAATGCTCTGTGATATGTTCATAAGTAAGTGTAGTTTTACTTAATTAGCGTTACAGTTCAGCTGGCTTATATGATTACATAAGAGAACACTGAAACATACATTCAAAAGCATAAATTCAACTCAGCCACATATCATATTCATTTCCCCCCATTCTCATCAGTAGAGGAATCCATATGTCGTAAAGATGTTTCATAGCTCACTAGTGTGACCTCTTCAGCTATTGCTACGCTGTCAAAAAACTTCATTTTCTCAGTGTGTACCGTATCTCTCAGCCTACGAATTGAGGAAGCCGTCTCATCAGAAATGGGTTCTGCAGAGTCTCCTTCAAATACACGTGTTCTCTGTGTCACAATTATTGTCTCTTTATCATCATGTAATGTTTCTTTCACAACATGCTTTTCCACCAATGTTTGCTTCCCACTTTGCACTCTGGTTTCCTCCACTGTCAACACTGAGTCTGAGCCGAGTGCTACTTGTAATGGTGAAGTATGAATTCCATGGGCATCTAAATTAGTAAAGATTGCAGCTTGCTGTGTGTCAGGTGTAGCTTGTATGTTTGATGTGATGATATGAATTTCCCCTGACATTTGTTTCAGGGTGTCAACTGAGGCTGTGGACATATCTGATGAGAATGGGATGTTGACTTTTTCTGGCTGGTGAGGCTCCATTGATATCAGTTCACATCTGGCTGTGGAAGTCACAACATCACTTTGCACATCATTGACCCCAACGGTGGCCGTGGGTTCAGCATATTTCACTTTAACTTTTGTAGGAGAGCTCTGTGACAGGCCAACCTGTTCTGTGGTCAGTGTGGAACTTATATCTGCAAAAGCTTCAGATGACCTTAGTGATAATGTTGGGCTGATGTTCTCCTCCACAGGCTCGATGAACAAGCTCTTCTCAGGTTCCTCGTGTGCCTTGCTGGGTTCTTTCACTACATCATCAGACTTCTCAGCTTCTTCAGGTGGTTGGGCTATTGGTTCTTTCTCATCTGATTTTGTAGTTTTAGTTGGAGACGAAAACGAGAACTTGAACCAGCTTCCTTTTTCAGGTTTTGCTTGTTCTTTGCTAACAGTTGATTTCTGATCTGTTGAAGCCTCCAGAGGTTTTTCACTTTCTTCAGTCTTAGCATCAACTATCTTATCACTTTCTTCTGAGGATTGGCTGAATCCTAATTTTGGAAATTTAAATTTAAACTTTGATTTCTCCTGTCCTCCTTTGTCCTTATGTTCTGCTGCTTCCTCAACCTTTTCTCCAGCCTCCTGATCCTGCTTAACAGATGGTTTGTCCATTTGTGCTTCCATTTCCTCTATTGTTGGAACATTAAATTCAACCTCAAAGCCACTGAGCACATCCTCAAGTCTAGGCATTGTAAATCTGGGTGACTTTCCAGACCCTTGTGAATCAACTTTTGGTTCTGTTTTAGTCTCTGGGGCCTTAGCATTTACAGTTGTGTCCTCTTCATCTTGAGATTTTGTTCTTGAAATGCCAAACGTTGGCATTTTTATAGAAGGAAGTTTGAATTTACTTGGGGAGCTTTTGTCACCCTCCAGTTTTTTTACAGCAACCTCTGGAGGCTGTTCAGTGGTTTCTTTAATTTCAGCTTCTATGTGTATATCTTTGGAGACTTCTACTTGTGCAGGCTTGTCTTTATCATGCAGATCAGGTTTAGTGTCAGGTACATCTACTTCAGCTACTTTTCCCTTTTTAGCTGAAATTCCAAATTTTGGCATTTTAAAAGCAGGCATTTTGAATTTACTTGGAGAACCTGAAACAACAACGGTATCATCTTTCAACTCTATCTCTACCTCTGGTTTTACAAGGCTGGAACTTCCCTCCAAAGCCACGTCTACTTTTGGGAGACTTGTATCTTCTGCTGCACTTTTAATTTCTGTTTCAGTGATTCCAATTTCAGGTGTTCCTGTTTTTACTTCTTTTGCAGTTACTGTTACCTCAGGGCCTTTTACTTTGGGCAATGAAATCCCAAATTTTGGAAGTTTAAATTTAGTTTCCTGTTCCTCTTGATTAATCTCTTTTGCTTTAATGTTGATATTAATAGATGGGGTTTCAATTTCTGTAGCTTTTTGTTTGATGTCTTCTGATTGATCCACTTTTGATGTCTCTATCTCATATTCCACTGAACCAACTTTAATTTCCTTGATATCTGAATCAGGTGCATCACTCGTGATCTTTGGAATGGAAACTCCAAATTTGGGTATTTTTAGTGTCGGGAGTTTGAATTTTGTTGGAGAGCCAAATTGTGGACTTGTTATTTCAGTTTTGGCGTCTCTCTCAGTTTCTCCCATTTCTGCAGTGCCCTGTAGTGAAATATCAGTTTTCATTTCACTGGCTTGCATATCCAGATCAACTGATCCTTTGGGTAACTTTAGATCTTTCTTGTCTGGTGTTTGTACATCTCCTGACATTTTCACTTCTGTTTTAGTCAGAGCTTTCTTGAGCCCTTGGTCACTGTCAGGACCTTTAGTTGTTGGGAGAGCAATCCCAAATTTTGGAAGCTTAAATTTGCTCTCTTGTGGTTCTTTATCCGTGCCCTTAATGCTCATCTCAATGGCTGGACCCTCAACATCTACTGTTGGATCTTTCATGTCAACACTTGCTACTTCTCCTGACTTGCTAAACTTCGTATCAGGAAGGCTAACTTCATCAACATCCACATGTGCCGTAGGAATATCCACTGTGTCCTTTGATGATTTTATTCCAAATTTTCGGAAATTGATTGTTGGAAGTTTAAATCTGGTTGGAGAGCCAAAAGTGTCCTCTTTCAAACCAGGTTGTTCTTCTGGTAATTGAATATCTACAGACTGCTCTGAAACATCAACATTTCCCAATGATGTGCCCATGTCAGCTTTGGGTAGACTCACATCAACTTCAGGAGCCTTAAGATCTGGTTTTGAAAATCCCAATTTGGGAAGTTTTACTTTCATCCCTTTGGAATCAACTTCAACTTCATCTGTTTTTCCCTCAATGGACACACTTTGAATTGCAACATCAGGCTGTTGTACATTCACTTTTTCTTCACATAGTAAGCCAGTCTTTGTGTTAATGTCTTTGCCCTCCATCTCTATCTCCTTTACATTTGGCATACCGATTCCAAATTTTGGTAGCTTGAACTTACTCCCTGTCCCATCGGTGTCCATCTCTTTAACCTTAATGTCCACATCAACATTAGGTCCCTTAATATCTATGTTTGTTTCTGTGTCTGTGGTTTGTACCTTTCCTGTTTCAGAGAAACTGATTTCAGGTTCTTTGACATCTACTTCAGCTGCTGGAATATCAGATGTACCCTTTGGATATTTGAGTCCAAATGTTGGGAGGTTGATTGAGGGCATCTTAAATTTAGTTTGAGTTGGATCTTCTTGCTTGTTCGTTTCATCGGTAAAGGTAATTTCAGCATCTTGGTCTTTAACAGGTATGTTGCCCTCTTGCATAGACATATCTTTCTTTTGCTGACTGGCATGACCAACATCATGTCCCTTAATATCTGGCTTTGAAAAACCAAATTTTGGAAATGAAAAGCTTGACTTCTTCAGTTTCAAATCAAGCCCTTTCAAGTCAACATCAGGTATATCTGTTTCACCTTCAATTGATATGTCTTGAACATCAACATCAGGTTGGGGAAGTATTGCCTTTCCTTCTGCTAGATGAACATCGGTTTCTCTTATTGTGGCACGTATATCGGCCTCTTTTTCAAATTTTGGTATTTGTCCTGACACCTTGATGTCTGGTCCAGAAGCAGCAATTTCTATTCCTTTAATGTCCTTATCTGCTGATGGTAAACTTGCTGTACCTTTAAAACTTTTGACTCCAATTTGTGGCAGGTTAACTTCTGGCAGTTTAAATTTGGTTGGGGAACTAACAATTGTAAGATCTTTCTGTTCAGCTTCCCCTCCAGGAAATGTAACTCCTGCGGTTTGTTCTTTTACTTCTACATTACCCTCTGGTATGGATACTTCAACCTTTTGTACACTGACATCCGCTTCTGGAGTTGCAGTGTTTGGTTTGGAAAAGCCAAACTTAGGAAATGAAAAGCCTGATTTCTTCACTTTTACTTGCAGTTCTTTGGAATCAACCTCGGGCATATCTGCACTTTTATCAACTATAGATTCCTTATTGGATGTCTGTACTTCTAATTTGATGTCAGGTTTAGAAATATCACTTTTAATATTTGTTCCCTCTAGTTCTGAATCAGTTACATTAATGTCTGTTGATCCTTTTTGTGATTTAGCACCAAATTTTGGGAAGCTGATTGAAGGGAGTTTAAACTTTGTTGGAGATCCAAAAAATGTTGAACCCTTTTGGTCAGACTCCACCTTTGACACTTCAATATCCACATTTGCTTTTTCAAGGTCCAAACTGACTTCTGATATGGGGAGATCAGATTTTGGGATACTTGCATCAACCTCAGGGGCTTTTGATTCTGGTTTTGAAACCCCAAATTCAGGTAGATTCTTTATCTGTACATCTGGGCCTTTAGAATCATGTTCTGGTTGGTGAATTTCCCCCTCGATTGTTATCTCTGCTTTTTTAAGATCAATGTCCTGTACTTCAGTTATATTCTCTGTCTTTGATGCACTTAAATCAAACCCTTTTACTTTAGGTAGGTCAGTACCGAACACTGGCGTCTTCACCTTTCCCCTCAGTCCTCCAAGTTCAGCATCTTCAACATTTAATTCCACATTAACAGAGTGACCCTCTGTGGTCAGATGAGGTCCCTGTATATCAACTGATGGGGCTTCACCTGATATTTTTATTTGTGTATATTGACCACTCACTTCAGGTTCTTTAACAGCTATATCTACATCGGGTATAGTTTTCTCTTCCTTCATATCTTGTCCTCCAATCTTTGGGAAGTCGATTGAGGGGAGTTTAAATGTTGTTGTTGCACCAAAAGTCGTTGTATCTTTTTGCTCAGCCTCAAAATTTAACACTGTTATATTCATACTTTGTTCTGTTGTTTTCGCATCACCTTCGGGTTCAGAGGTGTCAGCTTTAACATCAGTCTCTGGGGCCTTGATATCAGGTTTAGAAAATCCAAATTTAGGAAATGAAAAGCCTGTTCTTTTAGTTTTTATACCTGGGTCTTTTAAATCAACTTCTTGATCTTTTTTGCTTACTATTTTAGCTTGTGGTACTTCAGCTTCAGCTGACAGTCCCCCGGGTTTTGTCTCTGGCAAAGAAATATCAACTTCTGCCTTTGATGTTCTGGCCTCTGTAAGTGATGGGGTGTATTGATCTCCAGCATCCACCTTTGGCTGACCAACACTGACTGAGGGTTTCTTCAACTCTTGTCTGTGCACATTAATGTCAATTTTTATATCTGACGCTTCTACTGATGTAAGTACTTCTTCAGCCTCCAAAGTAATTTCCTCACCCTTCAAATCTGCTATTTCAGATTTTACTTTGGACGATGAACTTCCGAATTTTGGAAGCTTGAAAGTAGGAAGTTTGAATTTGAATGGTGAGCCTCCAGTGGTTGAATCATCATTTAAGTCAGACTCAAGATTCACATCCACTTCACCTGCCATAGATTTATCACCTCTCTCAGCATCAATATCTGGAACTTTAATGTCTTGTTTAGAAGATCCATGGTCCGAGCTTGGCACTTTTGGCTTTTTCATAGTTTCCTCCATTTTCAAAGAAGCCTCAGGTATGTCTGCTTTTCCCTCACCAGTCTCAATGTCATGTTTCAGTGTAGACTCTGGTTTTTCTACATCTGTTCTTGATGCACCCTTTTTAAATTCTGGTCCCTTCATCTTAGGAAATGAAAATTCAAATTTTGGCATCATAAATCTACTACCTTCACCTCCAGGATCGGTGTCTTGAATCTTTACTTCAGCGTCCACTGGTAGGGTTTCAGAAGTTGATTTTGATGGTTCTATGATTTCTGTACCATCTTTATCATGTGATGCAACTGTTAATGCCGCCTTTATTTCTGATTTTGCATCATCATTAGCTTTTGCAATAGATTCTTCTCCAGTCTTTGAAATGGAAATGTCATATTTAGGGAGAGAAATTGATGGAAGCTTGAATTTAGATGGTGAACCAGAAGCACTTTTGTTTTTCAACTGGACTTCAACCTCTGGAGTAGGAATCGTGATCTCAGTGTCTGGCACAGATATTCCTTCTTTTTGAAGACTGGTGTCAGCATCAGGGATCTTAGTGTCAGATTTGGAAAAGCCAAATTTTGGAAATGACATTTTACGTTTTTTAAGTTTTTCTTTTTCTTTAGGCTCCGGGATGACTTCTGCACCTGAAGGAACTTTGACTCCCATCTCAAGTTTCTCGGCTTGCACTTTCACATCTTCTACAGCTGCTTCTTGTTCTAAACCATGACCTACAAGGCTTATGTTAACCTCTGGCTTAGAAAATGCACGGCTTGGAGACAATACCTTTTCTTTTTTCTTTTCACAATGTGCATCAAATGCCTTTTCTACCTCTGGTGTAGATACATTCACTTCTGGTTTTGAAACTAAGCTGAGATTAATTTGTGGGGTTATCATTTCAGGTATTGATGGGAGTTCTCTGGACACTTCTGGTTCTGGGACTTTAATTTCTATTGTAGGTTTATCTGTGGAGACCTCAGGCTTTTGATTGTCAACGTCTGCATCTGTTGGTTTTGGAAATGAGACACCAAATTCAGTTGAGGAAAGTTTACTTTTTGTTGGATATTTTGGATCTTTCTCAGCCTGGTCAGACTCTGCACTAGATTTTTTTGTGTCTATAATTGATTCTTTGTCCATAGTATCAGCTGGCTTGCTAGATTCAACCTTGGGAAGGCTAATGCCAAATTTTGGCAGTGTAACTGTAACCTCCTTTTCTACACTAGCACATTGACCTCCTGCAGTCATAAAATAATCCTTGATATCGCCTGATGGTGCATCATCTTTTAGTTTCATGCTTATTTGTGTTTCTGGAAGGCTTACATCAGGTTCTTCGGCATCTATATCTACAAAAGGCATGTCTTTCACTACCTTGGATGATTTCCCACCAAATTTTGGTAAGTTGATAGAGGGGAGTTTAAACTTTACTGGTGTACCACCATGTTCAGCATCATCCTTTGAAATTGTGAAATTCACATCCGGTTCTTTTATTTCCACAGAACCTTCTGGAATTAATATATCAACCTGCGGAAGACTGACATCAATGTCTGCAGCTTTGACGTCTGGTTTTGAAACAGCTGGAATTTCAGGCAGACTAGCATCAACCTCTGGTTTAGAAAATGAAATATCTTCAGATAGTTTTATTTCTTTTTTCTGGAAGTCATCTACTTTTGGAATACTAATATTTTTTATTTTGATTTCTGTTTTTCCTTTAGGTAGAGACAAGTCAACTTCATGTTTGGATACACCAAAAGTCATTTCCAGGTCTTTTTTGTCAGATATCGCTGTAGATTCTACAGATAATGTAGTTTCTGGCAATTTAACATCCTTTGTAGTTTCATCTGTGCTGATTTCAGGAATTTGAATGTCAGCCCCAGAATCAGTTGTCTTTGGAAATGAAACTCCAAATTTTGGAAGTTTAATTGTGGGAAGCCTAAATTTTGTGGGAGAATCTGTTGAATCCTTCAACTCAGCTTCTACATCTGTGGTCTTACTTTCTGCATCTAGCTCTGTCCCATCTGCACCTTGTAAAGAGCCCTGTGCAGTTGGAAGAGTTATGTCAGCATCAGATACTTTAGTATCTGATTTAGAGAATCCAAATTTGGGAAATGATATTTTCCTTTTCTTTATTTTAGACTCTGTTTCAGCTTGTGGTGGTTCAGATGGCTCCACTTCAGTTTTTCCACTAACCTTGATTACAGATTGTTTAGATTCCTTTCGAGCATCCTCTACAGCCTCGACCTTCATGTCAACTTTCCCAACCCTTTCTTTTGTTTGCTTTCGTGTAGTCTCGCTGGAAATTTGTTCTTTGCTAAATTCAACACCTGCATACATTTCAGGTGTTGAGAGCCCAGTTTCCTCCTGCTTTGACTTTCCCTCTGTCTTGGTGATTTTTATTTTTGGAACAGAAACATCTATGCTCGGCATTTTTAATTTACTCAGATTTTTGTCTGTTTCAGAACTATATGCTTTGGAATCAGTCTTAGATGTTCTCTTCTCAGAATCTAATGCAAGCTCTATTACGTCGTTTTCTTCCACTGCAACATCATCTTTTGTTGTGACTTCAGTTGTTCCTTTCATTGATTTCCCTCCCATTTTGGGCATTTTTAATTTAGGCATTTTCTTTTTGTGTGGAGAGGAATCTGTGCCTTTGCTTTTGATTTCAGCCTTCAGTTCTCCTTCAACGTCGTCTTTTGAGGTTTCCTTAACAATGCCAGTGCAAACATCAGAATGGAGCATTTGATCACCCTCTATGTCATGTGCTTTTTCATGCTCAGGTGCAAAACTTTCACCTTTTTGAGATTTTTCAAATGTTGCTTCTTCAGAAGATTGTTTAATGGCTGCATGGTCTTCATCAAGAGATATTTTTGCTTCACTATCATTTTTAGATGATGTGGCCTTTATTGGTAATTCAATCGTGATTCCTGGGAATCGAATGTCAGGTGTCTTGATCCCAAAACTAGGCATAGAAACTTTTGATTTCTTTGATTTCTTTTCATGTCCTTTCCTGTCAGCTTTGATATCAGTATCCGTATAGTCTTTCACAGCTTCATCTTGAGTGTCTTTATCTTTGGCTACTTTGATTTTTTGCAGTTTAACTGATTGTTCAATGGCTTCCATTCCTGGTATTTCAATGTCTTCTCGCTTTGGAAGTTTGAATTTTACATCTGGGGAAGTACTTATCCTATCCTTTGTTAACATTTTGCCAGTTTTGGGTTTCTGGTCTGCTGGCTTAATTTTTGATTGGTCTGTTTTGCTCTCGGTTGTACCTGCTTCATAAAGATAAAATTGTTCACTTTTAGGTAATAAGATGGCTTGATCTTTTGAAGCAACAAGAGAAAGTCTCTGTTCTTCTTCATCCATTGTGTCAGGAAACTTAATATTTATTTCTGTGCTCATGCTCGAGATTTTACAAGGGGATCCTTTAGGTGTAATGCCAGTCTTGTCTGATTTGATTGTAATCTCTCTCTGTACAAGGACCCCTGTGATGTCTCTCTCAGGTAATTTAAAGGCAGGGAATTTTGATACTGCTTCCTTTACATCCTGAACATTAAACTCTTCTGCTTCTGCTTTTGAGATATTTATTATCTTCTCTATTTTTTGTTCTTTAATTCTAGGAGACTTCATCTTAGCTTTTGATGCTTTGTCCTCCATGCCAGGAATCTCAATTTCCTCTCGTTTCAGGAGAGGCACTTTGTTTGGGTCACTTTGCCTTATAGTTATCAAGTCTTCCTGGTTGAATTCAGAAAGATCCATCTTAGGTAGTTTAAAATTTGATTCCAAATTGGCTTTTTTTCTTAATGCAGTGTCAGCACCCTCTGTACTCTTCCTGCCTTTGTCCACCTCCAGAGCATGTGATTTTGGCTGAGATACAACTGGTGTTGAAGTGATTGGTTTCTTTGTGTCTGTGATTGTTGAGGACACATCTTGTTTTGTTTGGCTCGCAAAAGTGAAAGTGTCTGAGGATGTAAATTCTAGTCTTTTTACTGTGTTTGTAAAAGGACTCTTTGACGCGGCCATGTCTGCCATTGGACCCCTGGTTCGAATCCCATAACTTTCTGTTTCTAGAATGTTTCTATCTTTCTTGTCCTTGTCGCTGCCAATTCTTGGTGATTTGCTTATTGGTCCTACATCTGGCATGTCAAGACAAACATCAACTTTAGTTATATCCATATCCATTTCTCCTGACTTTTGGGTCTTCTCTAAAATATCTTTATTTATTGGCTTGCTATCAGAATCAACTTGATGTCCAACTGCTTCAATTTGTGATATTACGTTAGGACTGTCCATAATATTGTCGAATGCTGATGTATCCGAAGTTCGCATCCCACTGGTGGAGGATTTTAATGGGCTCTCTGTTTCTGTTTCATAAGTATCCTTTCCTGGAATGCTAACCTTCAGTTCCGATCTCTCTCTCCTTTCTTTGCCGTCCTCTCCAAGAACAACTGTGATATCAGTAGTTTTTAAAGTAGCGTCCAAACTGATGAGCTCAGCCTTGTGCAGTGATTCAGTCACTGGCAAAGTCGGGAATGTATATTCATTCCTTGTTTTAGTTGAGTCAGTATTTTCAGCTTCATTTAAGATTTTAGGGCTCTCTAACATATTAGTCCCTGGCTCTTGCTCTACGGCTATATTCATACCAATTTGGCTGTCCAAAACCTCCATATTGTCTGTTGTTGGCACCTCTTCATTTTCTTGGGTTTCTTCAACAGACTTGCTCCTGCAGCCTGCCATCCTCATCTTCAGTTTCATTTTGTGTGTCTTTTTCTTCTCTTTCTCATCTGGAGATTTTAATGGAGACTTCAGAGGAGATTCTGTGTCACTTGTTGGCGGACTTATCTCTAATTTTCTCTGTTCTTCTGCTTCAGATGTGCTGTGAGATCTCTTAAAATTTGCCCTGCGACCTTTGCTAAAGGTGGGGAATTTGGGCCAAGAGATGCGATCATGTTGTTTTTTCATCTTTCTTCGACCTCTCATTTCTGGTCCTAATCTTTCCTCTTCTCGCTCAGCCTCCTCACCCTGTAAACATTGAAGAAGCAATTATATGGTCAATCAAATCTCTGAAGAAGCTTTGTAGTATTCTGTAATTTAATATAATGGACAGTATGATAATTACAATGGTTATATCTGGTCTCATTGTCTCAGCATCTTCCTGGGTTCTTGGAGGTGGTTTGCGTTTTAGACAGAATGCCACTTTATATGGTTGAGCATGCTCAAGAATCTGGAGGGCGTCTTCATATGACACATTATCAAAGTATACTGTAGCACTAAGAATCTGATCACCTGAAAGGCCAGAAGGAAGGACACAAATGACGATGCAAGTGAAAAGATTAATGAGCTGTAGTCTAGTTCTGTAAAGTGGTATAATAACTATGACATCTCACCTTCTTTCACACTTAGATTCTTTGAGGCAGGTGACTCTGGTTTTACTTCCTTGATGAAGATGCCATCTTTTCCCCCTCCACTTACAACCAAACCCTGAGCACAGACTTCTTTTTCAGTTTTCACTATAATTTCTGACTCATCACTTTGCATGTCCTGAAACAAAAGGCAAAGTAACTTAGAAATCTGTTCATAATTTTCATTGTCCATAGTGCAAATCATCTGTTTTCTTCACTAGATTGAACTTTAGGCATGTCTGACCTCTGTTTGATTCATCTTGGCAGAGGAACGCTTGTCAAACAGTGAGCCGAAACCAATCCTTTTGGGTTTTTTTGAACTCTTGGTCGGTGAATCATAGAAATCACCTTCAGCCTGGCAAAAAAAGTTAGTCTTTAATTTATTCTAATAATAGTTAAATCAGATACAGCATTCTGAAATTATCATAAACATAATTGAATATTTAAGATAAGGGTGTTGTGCAAAGTCACCTGTTTTTCGTATTTTTCTGTGGTGGGGAATTCCTCAACAGGAGAGGAACCCTGAGGGCGAGGTCTTTCCTCCTCTAAAACTTCAGGCTCCTCGCATATCTTTTACATTAAAAAGACAAATGAAAGATTATTTGAACAATCATTCAGATTAAAACAGCGAGCCAAAATAACACAGGTGTATATTGTGTTTTTGCTGAATCTGCTGTACTTCAGTTGTACTCACTAAATCATCTTCTGTGTCTTGTTCTGGTCCCTTCAGCCTTCGTCCTTCGCCTATTGTGATAAAAATGCAGAATAAGCGCTTGTAAATACTTTAGGGTCATGCTATATGAATAGATAGATTTCAGATCTGACTTCTAAGCTAAATGCGACTGGAAAATGTAACGAATCTATCCTAAATGCCATCTATATCTTCCTTATTTGCTGTTGAACAGTTTTTACTAATTGGAGAGTCAATGAGGGATCTATTTAGGCGCACCAACACTTTTGTTTCTGCAAATATTGTAGAGTCTAAGGCAAAATTTCTTTGTGCAAGATTTCCTGGTAGATATTCCCACAGGATCCAGATACTCTACTTGCTTCTGTTGCTTCCTGTAAAGTGAAGCACTCTATTGATCTGAAGGGGTTGGCTTACACTGCCAGCAATAAGGACAACACAGAAACATGGACTTCAATAGATCCGAAAAAGAACAGTGAAAAAAATATTGTTATAAATATAAACCACATTTGTCTCTGCAAATGTGGTATTATTCCGAAAAATAATTAAATAAATACAACAAAAGAATAAAATAACTGTACGGCATAAAAAATTCCCATAAACAATTTTTTTAATTGATGTATGTATCTCATAATATAATACAATGGACAGAAAAGTATAAATATGACTTATACGCTCTTGATTTCTTTTCTTCTGAGAAACACCCATAACACAATGCACTTAAAATAAAAGGAGCATAAATATTTTCTATGAGTCTCACTCTGCCCAGGCCATTAACCTGCACTTTCCTGCAAGCACTTATCCAAGCATCTGGTCAAGATGACGTTAAAGTGCACTGGAGATTTATGTAAGCCATGTATGCCATGTTTCTCATGAACAGTATAGTTCCACTAGCAGATTGTTCATATCTTTTCACAGTTTCAAATGATTGGACACTTTGACTTCAGAATGCACCGATGTATAACAGCTCGGGGGGGGGGGGGGGGGGGGGGGGGGGGGTGTTTCTCAGAAGAAAAGAAATCAAGAGCGTATAAGTCATATTTATACTTTTCTGTCCATTGTATTATATTATGAGATACATACATCAATTAAAAAAATTGTTTATGGGAATTTTTTATGCCGTACAGTTATTTTATTCTTTTGTTGTATTTAATTATTTTTCGGAATAATACCACATTTGCAGAGACAAATGTGGTTTATATTTATAACAATATTTTTTTCACTGTTCTTTTTGTCTACTCAAATAGACTTATTAAAGGGAGAAGAAAACTCTTGCCATAACTTTTGTTGATGTCAAAGGCTTTATGAACAATCTAAATCAATGCTATTAAACTGTCATTCTATCATTTGGGAGATGCCAACATTGACAGGTCATATAACACACCCTTTATCTAAAAAATTAAAAACAAACTTATGCAAGATTTGTTCCACCCACAATTAGGCTCCTTAAACCATACTTTTAGCCACAGGTAAAGCAATTCCATACTTGCACCACTAGTGGTTTAGCGTCACTAATTCTGCAACTTTTTTTAGGTTATGCAACCTTGCTCTGCTTAGCACTATCATTATTAAATAACTGAATGGTACAAAGATAAACCCAAACGAAATGCAAGACAAGAGAAGCCATTAATTAACACATACTGTGTTCCTCCAATCAATGATATTGGCAAAACCTATGGTTTAGTACACTGATGTGTATAGAAGAGATCAGGGATGATTGTAACACTTTAACTGAGATTTTGTTTTAACATTTATGATGGACAAGCAGATGAACGACATAGTTGTGGTTTGATGTTTGATATATTGTGGTGCAAATCAGCAAGTTTGAACAAAGTTTTTATTCTGGCTGCTTTTGTAGTTAAACATGTTTGTTTTTTTGTCAGTTTCAGCAAAATCTGCCCAAGACCAATGAATGGAACAAGCCTAAACAACAGGCGTTACAATCTTTCTGTGTTTTCCCCTGCCTGTTTTCAGGCTCCCCACCCCGTCAGGTGCTACATAGAGTTATTTTTAAATTCTAACATATTTATATATACAGTAATACCTTGGTTTATGAGTTACTGCTTAGGAGGAGAATTTCCTACCTTCATTCTGTATGCTGTACTGTACGTATATATTTCACTACGTGAACAATAGCGATCACAATTAATTAACATTAACAACATGAGGTAAAACCGCTGTAAATCACTTATAAAAGTATCACTGTGGTGAATGATGCAACCAAACCGAACGAAGCTGAGAGAATGAACGAGTGAAGGGGCGATAAAGGGGTTGGAACCGCGTGACTGTTTTATGAGAGGCTGTTGTTAGGTTATTTCCAGCAAAAATGCGCGCGACAATGCTGAGCGTTTTCCACACAAAAATGCGTGTGGGTGAGGGAATATTTTTCTCGCACTCCTATACAATGCTCGTACACCGATTTGACTTTCCATGCTCGTACACCGATTTGCTTGAATACTAAGTCACTCGTAAACCAAGCTATTACTATATATGTTTAGCATGTGCAGGATGATGACACATTAGACAATGTGTTATTATAGGACATAAATAGAAACATTTGTTAATTTTGTTGTTATAGCACAAACTTTAGAATTTAAAAAAGGGATAAGATGACCCCTACTGGGGTATGAAGTCATTGTGTAAAAAGTGTTATTAATGTAAAATACTAAAACTATTGTATTTCGATTTTTATTTTGACAGTTTAGTGGATAATAATGGAATAACTGATGACAGACAAAGCAGAATCCCAGTAAAAAGATTTTTCTGAAAGCTACAATTATTCTATGACTTATATACATTTACATTTACTACATTTATTTCACTTTAAATAAAAGTCCGTGGGGTAGTGGAGGGAGGAGACAGGAGGAGTTAGTTGATGGAGCTGGGAGCTGGAGCAACCAAGCAGGGACATAGGCCACAGTCAGCACGATGGTCCAAGGCAAAGTCGTAAGAGGGGGGAGCCATGGTGGAGGCCTTGGAAGAAGGACTTGGGATGCGATCTTCTGTGACAGGGCTGGTCTGGAGGGCCAAGCCTTGAGCCAACGCAGAGCTGATAAGTCAGAGGACCGGGATGGAGTCCTGGGCTCTGTTGCTGCAAGCTGGGGACTGGAAGACCTGAGGCAAAGCCACTGTAATGCAGAGGGACTCACAGGGCTCAGAGGGGTAAGGGGCTGGTGAACAGGATGGCTTTAGTATAGGAAGGGGGAGAGTGAGGCTGGGCGGGAACTCAGGAAACACAAGAAGTTCAAGGTTGGGTGGAGGCATGCTCCAGGCATGATAGGCTAATGGCAGGAATGTGACAGGTGGAGGGAAAAAAAGAAATAAAAACGCTGCAAATAAATAAACTGTTTCGACTCGGTGTTCTGTAACGTTTAGCTTCTATAAACAAGCGCACAAAGTCGAAGATCCAAAATGAATACAGGAAAATAACATGGACACCCACAATACCATCCATTAAAGACATGAAGAATGATCACAGGGAACACTGGGCTCAAATAACAAGGAGAACTAATGAGATAATGAACAGAACAGGTGCACAGAATCATTAATCGGACACTGGAAAACTGGGTCAAATGAAAGGCTCAGGGAAAACACAACCAAAACAGAGCAGAACATAACCCTGAAAAAAACATATTGGCTTATGCTTATACTTATACTTACAAATAAAGATTACAAATAAGATGTATGAACTGTAAGTGAGCTGTAGGTGTTGTGAAATCAGTTTAAGCATGTGACTGAAGGTTCAGGTAACATACTATACTAGTCACGCAGTTTTTTATGTTCCTGAAATACCTTGAGGACAAACACTAAAAATAAAGTCATTAAAACTAAAACAATTATAATGCTTTGTTGAAATTTCCAATGTCTGTTGCATTTTACTGACACTGATGCCAAGTGCCTCTCCAGGAAAACATTAAAGGTAAATAATATTAGGTTTGCACCTACCTGATCTATGTATTCCAGACAGTGCTTCACCTGGTGCGCAGCATGCATTGACAGGACTGTCTTGGGGTAGTTAATTTTAGTAGAGAAGATGAAGGGCCCTGCCCTTTTTGTAGACTTTTAAAGGTATGACACAACCCAGTTTCAGGGCTGTGGTTCTAACTTCTGCTAATGCAACTGTGCTGAAGAACAAACATGTAAACGTGTTGCACTGCTTTGTCTTGAGATTTTAGTGATTTTTCGGAGCAAAGAATTGTAATGAGAGTGTTTATGTCCCTTTGTTCTCTAATGAATGTTGTATGTTTGTTTAGTTTAGTTTAAATTTGAGTTGAAGGAAATTAGTGTAGAGCAGAATGAAGATTTCAGGCAGTTTAGAAATATTTCACAGTGCTTTTAGCCACACAATGAATGAAGAAACAATACGAGCTTCAAGAATAGATTAGTTTACTCAATGCAAAGCAAGCTGTCAATCTTAAAATAACAGTATGTCTGTGTGTGTGTCTCTCTCTCTTTCTGTGTGTGTGTGTGTAACTAGTATTCCCTACATTATGCCCCCACAAGCATAATAATACCAATAGATTTTGACCTTATTGGAGACTATTTTTGGTCCCCATGAGGAAAACTGTTTATAAATCATACTAAATTAAGTGTTTTGAAAAAGTGAAAATGTAGAAAGATTTCTGTGATGGATAGAATATACAGTTTGTACTGTAGAAAACTATGGGAATTCTATGGGAAGCCCAGAGCACAGAAACCGTGTGTGTGTGTGTGTTAAAATAAATATTTAATCATATATATTTGTCTTTTACTGAGCTGGACATGAGTGCTATTGAACTGAATTGTCTGAGAAATTCTAAGTTAGTATATTCATAATATAGTTACTCCCAAATCAAATATTTGCTCATTGGGTGCTGCTCTGAAAGTGATAAGAATGTGTTTTGTGGAAGTGACCAGGCCAAACTATTTTACAGTATTTCTATCATGACAGCTCTCTGAAGATTTTTAGCATGGTAATGAATATGATAATATTAATGTATTTGCGTAGGTCTTGTATTTGTAGGTCTTGGCGTAATAGATCTGCTACACTGCTGCTGATGATGAGTATTGCTGTGGTTGTAGATTATTGCTGCTTCTGCAGAGCAAGTACAGAAATTTGCTACTGCCATTACCTACGCTGATACCCTGCTGTGTGTATGCAAGACGTGCTGCTGCTATTGCACACATAGCATATCAATTACCCATAGCAGATCTATACAGGTGGAGCTGGGGAAGGTGAAGGGTTTTAGACAAACTCTGAAAGCGTGCCGCAAACTTCTATAGTGAAAGAAGAAGAAGAATCGTTAAATTTGCATACCGCTTTTCCAGAGCTCAAAGCGCTTTACATATTAGGGGGGGAATCTCCTCAACCACCACCAATGTGCAGCATCCACCTGGATGATGCGACGGCAGCCATATTGCGCCAGAACGCTCACCACACACCAGCTTATTGGTGGAGAGGAGACAAGGGGATTAGGAGGCCATGATGGACAAAGGTCAATAGGCAAATTTGGCCAGGATGCCGGGGTTTAACCTCTACTCTTGCGAAGGACATCCTGGGATTTTTAATGACCACAGAGAGTCAGGACCTCGGTTTAACGTCTCATCCGAAAGATGGTGCTTGTTGCAGTACAGTGTCCCTGTCACTATAGTGGGGCATTGGGACCCACACAGACCGCAGGGTGAGCACCCTTTTCCAGCAGCAACCTAGTTTTTCCCAGGTGGTCTCCCATCCAGGTACTAACCAGGCTCAACCCTGCTTAGCTTCAGTGAGTAACCAGTCTTAGGCTACAGGGTGATATGGCTGCTGGTAACCAGCCAGTGAATGGTAACCAGCAATTTAAATGTTGACCATGTGCTGGACTTACCATTAGCTTGCAATAAGAACTGATAAAAAATAACAATATGTATCTTGAATGCAATGTAAGTTGCTTTGGATAAAACCGAATGCATAAAAATGTCAAATGTAAAGTGCCCATCAGTTTGCACCATCTAGAGTTAGGCTAGGACATAACTAGGCATGTCATTTGCATAATTATAGAAAATCCTGTACTAGCCTACATCTTATTTTATAGGGAAATATGTCAATTTATAAGGTTAAATTAAAGTAAAAATTGCAGGATATAAACTCAATGCAAGTTATAAAGTCTGAATTGCAAGATAAACCTATAAACTTGCAGTTTGAGGGGGGGAAAAGTCAGAAAAGTTACTATTTATTTTTGTGGCAAAACAAGCTTTCATAGGACCTTTGTGAAAATGATAGAAATGTTGCATGAAACTTCTTGTTTCAGCGTAATAATAACAGTATACAAGTTTGAAACAACAGGTGAGTAGTTAGCATTAGTGAACTACTTATTTTATCCATGATTAATCAATTAAAATTGTTATTTTTAAACCTCCTGAAGTCAAGTCAAGTCACCTTCATTTATACAGAGCTTTTTACAATACAAATTGTTTCAAGGCAGCAATACAGTGGTACAAGGAAATGAATGCAATGAAGATTACTTTGGCTGTACAACAGCTCTACAGGAAAGTCAATGTCCGGCTTAAGTAAGTTTTTTTGATTATTGAATTTTTGTTGTAAAAATCATTAGTTATTAACTTTTTCGACTGAAACAAGTATTGTAAAAGCTGTAGTACATATCAAATTTCATGATATTACAAGATTAGCTGCACAAATCCCGGAATTTCCCAACTACAGATCCTGTATGTTTGCACATCACCCATGACCAAGATTACAGGCATTAGAGCTTGTTTTCTGCTCCTGTGGCCATATGGGCCCAGCGCTCTGCTCCTCCGGCACACTAATACGGTTAATTAGCAGCTCAACAAGTTGCAGGGAAACGGAACATCAATTCTGGCCTGTGCTCATAACATCATACACAAGCCTCTTTCAGAGTCAAGTGGGAAAGACTTGTTTGTATTCAAAATATAACTGAATTTCAGGACCGGAGAGGGAAAATAAACTGAAAACAGAATTGGATTTTCTTCCAAATTAAGAGAACATGGGACCAACTTCCCTTATGTTTCCAATCAATCAGGAACATTAATTGATACATTTATGTGCCGATGAGATAATGGCTTTAGAATTGATGGGTTAAATAAATTCAGCTTATTCACCATGTCATTACAAACCTGTATTTTTTTTATAAATAATAAGACTGCTTTTTCCTCCCTGAAAGTCAATATTGAATGGATTCCATTAACTTGCAAAATATCTTGACTCATACAGGTTTGGAATAACATGAGGTTGAATAAATGATGATAGACTTTTTCTTTTTTTATGAACTTTCCCAACAAATTTCTTTATGATATTTGGTCATGATTATTCATGTTATCAGTTCTGATATACAAAACCTTCTCTCAGTTTATTTTATGTTTTCAAATTTCAATGTAAAGTCGATAACACAAACCACAAAAATGTGAAAACTCTCAAACTCATAATTTATTCATTGGCTGGAAGACATTAGTTAGATGCTGATAGGTATGACTTAATTTAGAACTGGACTCCATTGCGCATAATCAATTATGTATGTATTTTATGGACTGCTGATGCACTAAGAGTCTCTTTCTCTCTACACACACACACACACACACACACACACACACACAGTATATATATATATATATGTTTGTTAATGCACACAAGTGTTCAATATCATGGAAAAGCTCCAGAATGAATCTAACATTGAAAATGTATGTGTATAAAACCAGAGCACGAAAACACATTTCATCTAATTAAATCCTGTGTATGTCATTCTTGGTTATATACCTAGTAATTAAGCTGTCATGCAGCTGTTGTATTGTGAGATGCATTGGTTGCTCATTGCACCCTGCAAGATCGGTAAAATACAGCTGTTGTCTCATTTAGGTTACTTTAAGTGCCTGTTTGTCTGTTTCCAGAGCATGAAGTTCATATGAAGGTCAAAGAAAAAACTATTGATAAATCTGCTTGTTGAACTGCATAGGATGAGTTGGCCAAATGACTTAGAGCTGTTTGAATTAACAGGCTAATTGGATTACAAGGTCTTTATAACAAAGCCAAAAAGAGCCGTTTCCGTAACAGAATGACATGACTGTGGGAGTATTAAGAGTATTAAAGTAAGCATTAACCAAAGAAGGTACATAAGATGTACAAATGCCAAAGTCCAAGACACCACAATGTAGTAATATATAATGTGTATATATATATATATATATACAGTATAATGCGCACTGTGTATATGTGTATATGTGTGTATATATATATATATATATATATATGTGTGTATATATATTTAAATGTATTATTTATTAATGTGTATATAATACATTTATTTAATTATCTATATAATGATGATCTCTATTTAAAAATTGTACATAAGTACATAAGTACATAATTTAATAATTATATACATTAATGTATAGAATTGTATTTAGTATAATTGTATTTATAGAATTGTACTATATATATATATATATATATATATATATATATATAATTTTATATATATATATATATAATTTTATACATATATATATATATAGTATCACTACTAGTATAATTGTATTTATAGAATTGTACTATATATATATATATATATATATATATAGTATCACTAAACATTTTTACAATATATTACTGTACAAATATATCTCAAGCTTTCGGAAGACATTGTAAATAAATCCAAGTTCAGCAATTCATACACGCTCTGAAATCAAGCTCTCAATATTGTAAACAAACACACTGCAGATGCTGTTGATAAAATACTGCATAACTCTGTTGACACACCCACAGCCACATAGCCACGCCCCCTTTACTGCAGACACACCCAGATCACACACAGTGCAGTGTCATCTCAGCAGAGAAATGCAGTGATGCTTGTAAACAAGCTCAGCACTAGTGTCCCACTAACACACACATGCACAGTCCAACTGCAACATAATATTGTCCTGCCACGAGAGGTGCTGAGTGCAGTTATAAAAATAGCACAGAGCAGGCAGAATGAGACAGAGCGAAAGAGAGAGAGAGAGAGATGAAAAGCTAAAGCGAAAGAGCAAAATAAAGAGTGATGCCCACCCGTGGCTGATGCATGCCAGTTGGGAAATGCCAGGTGAAAACAGTCACACATGATGGCTGTCTTCTGCAGATCTCGTCCGGGCTGTCAGTACTGTTTCCTGGTGATGTCCTGTATTGAGCAGCCTCACTCTCTTCCCCGAGGCTAAAGAACCTGCTGCTTCCTTTTCCTTCTCAGTCAGTCACTCCAGATACAGAGGACGAAATAACGTTGGAGTCGATGAATGATAATAAAGTCAGTCTGAGTTGGTATGCGAGGAAGGGACAGAGAAAGATGTCTTGCTCCATCCACACAAGTTTGTCCACTTCTTCACAGGAGTGAAGCTGCACTCTCCTCCCTGCCAGATTAAACTCGGTCTCTCTAGCACGCTAAAACAATTAAAGGGGATATGGCTGACTTGGGACAGGGGGCTGTCCTAAGCAACACAAATCCCTCCTTCTAAGCATCCCTCTCCTCCCTCATGCCTTTGACCAGTCACTGCAGAGACGTGCTGCACCGTCCACCAGCTGATTGGTTCAACGCACAAGAAAAACATTCCAGCTTTATAGGCATGCGGCAGAGATGCGTAATTGGATTTGACACAACACAGTACCTGTTTTTATGTGTGACGGGTGACAGAAGGGGAACTGAGGATGCTGTTTGTCAGGTGACTGCGTTTAAGAACAGCTGTTTACCTGAGCTGTCTTATGACAAACTTTATATTTATGATGTGTAGTTTTGTCTGATATAGGGTTGTTGCGAGGCGTGTTTTTGGGAATATCTCCTCTTGTTTCTGCATGACTACATCCTTCTGAGAATGGCTACAGATGAAGGCTAAATTATTTATCATTTCATGTCTAAGAATAAAAAAATGATCTCAGAATGGTGCCAGACTGTGACGTCAACCTGAGACCAGTTCAGTGCGCCGGATTGCCACACATAGACTTACAGCAGTTGTGTTTTATGACCTTTGTGGATCTACATCAAATCACTTGAAAGCAAATCTTGATTTTTTTTTCCCCCATGGGATTGAAAAATCACAAATAAGAGCTCTTCAGTGTCTCATCTTTAGTATCCCCAGAATCTAAGAAGTTTTTATTATGCAGTTAAATTCGACATTGCTACAGTCTCAGTTTTTTTTTCTGAGAAGCCTAATAATCTCACATGCATCTCATATCTGGACTTTCAAGGGAGATCTCAACAATAGATTTTAATAGAAGATCGTAAACCATAACTAAACTCAGATAGCAAGTTAACAAGAACTGACACCAGAAGATTAAGAAACAGGCAGATACATAGAGAGAAAACAAAGAGAACTAATTAAGCAACACAGAGAAAACAAAGTACAAACACTAAGGAACGGTTACACATATACTGAAATAAACTGTTAGGAATTAGATTGATTCCTCAGTCTGCCTGAAAGCATCATGTAAACACTTGAATCAATCTAATTGAGCTCGATCTAAATGAAATTTCATATGGATTGATAGGAGTGGTGTAGACCTGAAATAATCCAATCTAAGGAAAAATGTAAATGCTTGAATAAAAATACCTTGCGCATATGCGTCGTGCCAAGACACATGTGCTTACATACATTTTATATCTTACAAATGTTCGTATTTTTATCTCACATCTTTCAAAAAACTGGTCATTGGAAGACATTGAACATTTATTTGCTAAAAAGCTCTTTTTGACATATATGCTTGGGTGACATGACGGTGCCTTTATCTGGTTCAGAACGTGGCGAATGAGTAATACACATGTGCTGAAGTTTTGTTCAGAATACATATAATGCACACTCTTAAATTCATATTTAATATTAATATGAATCAGATTGCAACTTTTAGGGCACATATAAATCAGATGAGATTCATTCTAATTCAGGGAAATTAATGCATACCTCAAACTATCCTAAATTGTTAACACAGCAGAGTCTGCCATCAAATATAAGCTCAAATATTTTTTGTTTCTCAAAAGGAATATTAAAAGAAACCAATACGTTATGCATTCAACAATTAGCAATCAAATGTTTGTGTGTTGCAAATAAAACATGGTTTGGAGTTTTTGTGAGTAGACGTATATTCCCTATGCATAGTTTTGTTTTGGTGTCACAGAAGCATCTCTGTGTTTCATATTCAGCTCAGATGTCTATTTCTCTTTATGTGTCTGCATCTGAGACAGGGAGTGGCAGGATGATACTGCATTAGCCCCTGGCTGCTGCCCAAGAAACTCCACACCGAAATCAATTTAGGCACTTGAAAAAAAAAAAGAATGTGCCCTGCCACCATCTTTGCCTATACACTTATTCTGCCAAGCGTACAAAGACGTGCCTCTTCAGCCATTATCCACCACATACTCTGTGAATACTGAAATGGTAATTCATCCTCCAAATGATTTATGTATATTAACATTCATTTGTTGTGACAAATTCAGTGCTTTCATGTACTAATTGCTCATTGAGTGGCAAATTTGAATGCGGTATCAAAAGACTTTTGTAGGGTTGCTTTTAATCCAGTACAAATAACGTTTCAACATTAACAGAGAAAGTGATTCTGGAGCAAGCTGTTGCTTTGACTCAATGCACTTCATTAAGGGGAGATGCCATCTTTAATCTGATGTGAATATAAATGAGACTGTGAGGTATACTTAGCGTCTAACTACATATGATGTCTACCTTACACTCTCAGAAAAAAAGGTGTACAAAAGCTGCCACCTTTTCAAAAGTAGTGTTGATAGTAATGCATTAGAGGTAACGTAATCAGATTTCAGATTTTCAGATTTCATTTGTTGTGCACTTCGTGACGCTTTTGAGAATTTGTAGAGCTTTAACATTCATACACAGCTATATTACACACTACAAGAAAGGTACTGTCCAAAACTGTATTGATTTTTATTATATGAACTGTGAAGATGGTGAAGTTGGGATTCACCAGGAACAGAGGTAAGTCTGCTATATGTACCCCTCTTATCTGGTTAATAGAACTGATTACGGTAACTGAATGTACTCCCCCTTAAGTAGGTTAATTATCTGAACATGCTCCTCCTGAACTTTGTTAGTAAAACATCCATACATCCATATAATATTAGGATTATATTTGAAAATATTGTGTTTTGATCCAAAGTTGCTCTCATCTGAAATCTTCACAATTGTCGGCTCTGCCTGAAATCGTTACAAAAGCTGGAAATAAACTTGAGCTGGCACAATTCGTACTTACTCAGGGATGGGCATCCTGAGGTAGAAACAGTGATGTAGCTGCTGTTCATAGGAATTTTGGCAAAAGTCATGCGTAACTATCTGATACTATTTCATCGGATATTATAGCAGAAGTTTATGTGAAACATTGTCTGAATGCTTGGCTAAAGAGATGGTCTTTAATTTATATTTAAACAGAGAAAGTCTATGTTTGGTCTCCATACTTTATCAAGAAGTCTATTCCAGAGTCAGAAGTTCAGAGATTATATTTGTAATGGAACTGTACACACTGTTTAAGTGCCCTTTTATTTCCTTTCATTTCATTAATATTATATTATCAAGTACAGTTTTAAAAATGTACTTTTGAAATTTGAAGTACAGTACAAGTCCATATTCAATACAATTAAGTGCACTACTTTTTACAGAAAGGATATCTGATGTGAAACAAACATTTTAAAAGCATGGTTTAATATGTTCCCGTCACCGAGCCTATCCTACTTCTGGAAAGCTACTTGCCTGCAGAGTTCAGCTCAACCCTCACTGAAATGTACTTGAACCAGCTAATCAAGGTGTTCTGCATTATTTGAACATTATAAAGGCAGGTGTGTTAAAGCAGGGTTGGAACTGAAGTCTACAGGGTTGACTGCCTCTGATATAACATGCTGTCGACGTGTAACACTATTTCTGGATTGAGTAAATCCACCATTACGGATGAGTTATAGATAACACAGGATCATTTTCAGCATAAAGACCATATGTAGTTATAATAATCATGTATAGAGTGATGATTACATTTTACTCCAAATACACATACTCTACACTACTAACGTACAGTATGAAGGGAAATTGTAAATTAGCTTTAAGTACATAAGGAACTAATTGGACTATAAAAAGTTAGAATATACTATATTGAAGACAGGAAAGGTAGAGGCTGAAAATGAAAAGGACTCATTTCAGAAGATTAAGCAGATAAAAGTTCACAAGACAAATTATCTTATTTGGTATTTTGTGTTGTATATTTTCTATAAATTTTTTTCTTTATTTGGCATTTTGTTTTCCCTATTCAGACTTTGTCATTCAGTTCTCTACATGTTCAGTGCGTCATCTAGAAATACTGTTGCTGTTTCTGTATGAAACTGATACTCTTTGCTGCATTTGGATGACTTTGCATGTTTTTACAGAATCTGTCACTTCTGATGAAAGTACTGAGTGAATGAGCACTAATTAGGCTGCATGCAACATCCCATACCACAGAAAACCATTTGTGAGATACTTTGAGACCAAAAGTACTCAACTACTTTGCGCTGCACTATAGTTGAAGTGCTTCACCTGGTTCTAATTACCCACCATAACCCTGTAAAGACTGACACAAAATGATTTAAAAAATCAAAGTGTGAGTATTTCAGAAACTTGTGATCTGAATTTCATGGACATACATCTTCAGGGTTTACAGAGAATGGTCCGAAAAAGAGAAAATATCCTGTGGGCGGCAGTTCTGTGGACGATAATGCCTTGCTGAGGTCAGAGGTCAGAGGAGAATGGCCAGACTGGTTTGAGCTGAAAGGCAGAAAACCGAAACAACCATTTGTTACAACCAAGGTCTGCAGAAGAGCATCTCTGAACGCAGAACACTTCGAACCTTAAAGCAGACGGGCTACAGCAGCAGAAGAAGCACCGGTCCCACTCCTGTCAGCTAAGAACAAGAAACTTAGGCTACAATTCACACGGGCTCACAAAGATTGGATAATAGAAGAATGGGAAAGAAATGCCTTGTCTGATGAGTCTCAATTTCTGTGCTGCGACATTCAATTGGTAGGGTCATAATTTGCCGTAAATACTAATAAATCATGGATCTGTTGTATGTTGTATGATCTGCCTCGTATCAATGGTTCAGGTTTGTGGTGGTGGTGGTGTAATAGTGAAGATGATATTTTTCTTGGCACACCTTGGGCACTTTATTACCGGTTGAGCATGATTTAAGTATTAAGTAAAGTATTGTTGCTTACTGTCCATCCTTTTATGAGAACAGTGTACCCATCTTCTAACAGCTATTTCCAGAAAGATAGCATGCCACAAATCAAAAAGATCAAATCAACTCAAACTGGTTTCTTGACTAAACTCAAATGGTCTCCACAGTCATCAGTTTTCAATCTCAAGCACCTATGGGATGTGGTGGAACGGGAGATTCACATCATAGATGTGCATATGTGCTTTTGTTCAGCATCATATATGATACATAAGGCTTTAATATAATGATATAGCTCACACTCAAGGAGAAAACAACACCTCAGTTTTATTCAGAAGCCCAGACTGAGAAAAATATGCAGTTTAGTGCAGTTAAACTAAAAAATATCCTGTAATGTAAATCAATAAAATCTTTGAAACAACATAGCAGACTACCTGCATAAAATTCATATAAGTATCAGTCAGTATCACTGTATATCTTCTAATGTCTTAGTAATATATTTAAATAGTTCTCTTTGTTGTGTTGCACTTATGTCTATTGCTCAGTGCGGTTACATCTATTTCTTTTAATAATAATTATAATTAATATTACAATTCATGAAACTATTGCTAACTTACCACTGTACCCGTTTAAACGACCATATCCATACATCTATACCTTATCCTGTCTTTATATCTGAACTACGGTAAATGTTTGTGAAAAGCATGCTGTCATAATTGATAATGTGATCAAGTTTCATTAAATAAACATTCTGAGAAAAAAGCTGAGAAAATAATTTTTTTTTGTCAAAGACTACATCCAGATCAGATTCAAAACGATGATCAAAACACAGATATAGTAGATTGAGAGCATCAACACCCCCAAAGCTTTCACAGTCATATTGCTCGGCCTGGGTTAATATTTCATGCTGTAACATTAAGCACACGTGTTATCGCTTGTTTCTGCTTCTTTTCGCCTGTGTTTTGATCGCGAGATTCTGTACTCTTTCAGAAGATGTGTAATAGTGCCTCCTACCCCTTTTTTGTAGCATATATCATAATTTAGTCCTCATGGTAATGTCATAAGAGAGACAAATAGTTGGCGATGCCACTTTGAAAAGAAAGACTATGTTACTACAGCGCACTCCTAGTATGCCTAGTATACATAGAGTCATCGTTTTCACATGTTCGCATTTTTGTAGTTTACACAGAGATGATAATGGTATTGTTTTTAAAAACTTGCATTTGCAACATATTTTTAAACGTTTGTTTTCAGTTATGTAAATGGCCCATAAAAGAATTAATATGTATTGGTATAAAAATGTTCTGATCTAATCACTGATCAAAACATTTACCCTGTGACTGCACTGACAGAGTTAAAGAATCAATCCTCTGTTTGACTCTTTTTCTATGAACTTTGAGGACAAGGTTGGCATGCTTGGAATAGTGTACTTAGTTTATTTTGGAATTTAGAGCCAGAGAGAGGGAAATCACAAACAATGTAATCTTATTAATGAGAGTTTTCTTAAGGAAATTACAAACGTACACTAGAATATAGGGATGTACATTGTGTAAAACTATTTAACTGTGCACAGTAAGGCTATTCATTACCAGCTCTCAGACATACCATGGGAAATGTTTAATTGAAGGGTTTGCAGTAAACCAGAGGACAACTGAAAATATAAAAACAAAGGCATGAGTGAAGGGAAGCTAACGATTAATACAACGTTGAAAATTAGCTGATCATAATTCATTTTAGAGCTAATTGAATTGGTGATGGGAGGGCAGATTTATCTTTTCCCAGGGGAAACTCAGGATGCTTGAGATTATGCGATATGTTGTTTACTGTAACATTAACCACAAGATGAGCTCATGTGTTCTTGAGAGGGGTCGTAGCAATGTTATAAAAATCAGAACGACATTTTAAGTCATATGATGTGCCTAATTGTTTTTTGTTTCGCAGATGCAATATGACAATAAAGATAAACAACCATATTTAAAAAATAAGCAATTTTTACAGAGGAAATTGTCTTGACAACTTGATTATTGTAGATGAACAGCAGAATATGTCAGATTAATTCTGGCCTGCAGGTAAACATTTCTTTTCTTCAATTCCCATCTACATTTCAAAGACTTGCTTTGCCTTAAAATAAAGACAAAGCAAGAGGAAACACAGTGGACTATCTGACTCCGTTTGCTCATTCAAACATCAGGCTTATTTGATGAGCATTGATTAATGCATTTATACCCGTCTCCCTTCACAATGAAAGAATACAAATCTCTGTCTGCCTATATCATTCATTGCTTTTTGATTGACCACAGACAAGACATTATGCTGTTCCGTAATGCTATTTTGCAATGTTTTTTTTACCCTTATAGCTGCAATAATCCCATTCTCACAACGCCAATATACACAGACATTCAGGACATGCATTAAAATGACTCTCTTGCATCTCATTATACATTTTTAATCTTAGATTTCAGTTCAAAATTGTATAACACACAAACAAAATCATCAGGGGGATTGTGGCGTCGGACCATTTGAGTGGATGCTTATTAGAAATGAATCATGCTGCTGTCTCCATTTAATAATTGAGTCTTAGTCTTAATTATTAATTTATACAGTCTAGCTTAGTGCAAATACATTGATGGCTCTATCAATTGATGTCATAACTGACATAAAAATCCTCATCGAAATAAATAACCACAAATTTCTTGAAAGTATTAGTACAAATGTGCTGTGGTTTTAATCTAAATAATAGATAAAAGATAAAAACATCAATGGTTTCATGTTAATAAAAGCTTTAAAAATATATATTTATAGTATAAAGTGATCGGGTCTCTTCAGAAAACTTGAATTAATTTGCTCATTAAACTATGGATTGCTTTTGCAATAAATTTTTAGACGTTTTGGGTGAATGGACTTTCAGCAGAGGAGAAAAAATATCTTTATTTGTGTTTTGCAGATGAACGAAAGTCTTTTGGGTTTTGACTTGTGGGTCAGTAATTGACAGAATTTTTTATTTTTGGGTAAACTAACATTTGGGGGGAAATACATGGAAAAACTACATATAAATTATACTCATGTTCAATTATGAAAATTAAAAAGTCTAATTGATCTCAAAATCTGCAAAAAGGACAACAGATGACAAAATGCATTAACAAAGATGTTACAGCCTCTAAACAACCTCTAAATTAAATCAGCGCCTGTGGGACCCAGACTCAACACAAACTGTGGGTCCTGACTTCACAAAGTCGAAATTTATGGCAGTATTGCCATTTAAAGAGCACTTGTATCCAAGGCCAACGTGCAAAGATGTGTAACCTAACATAAAAAACCACAATACCTTGGGTTCTGGACTATAACTCAAGCATTTCATGACCACGAAATGCAAACAGCCTTAGTTAGCTTCAATATGATAACAGTTCAATCATGTGCTGTGAATGATGAAGATGAGGTCATGTGACAACTATACAGAATCATTGATTAAAAAACAGACTGCATAGTTTACCCAACAATGAAAATTCTGTCATTTACTCGCCCTCATGTAATACAATACTTTAGTTCATCTTCAGAATACAAATGAAGAAAAAAAATTCTTTTTGATGAAATCTGAGAGATTTATGTCCCTCTGTTGACCATTTTGAGTTCATAAAGAGATCATAAAACTAATCACTATGAATTGAGCCATTTACTCCACATTGTCTGAAGAGACTTGATCGCTTTAGAAGATGAACAGATTGAATTTAGGCTTATATTCTCTGTTTCTTTGAAGTGTCAGTTGCGTAGTTGAATCTCTCAGAAATATCTTCATTTGTGTTCTGAAGAAGAACAAAAGTCTCACAGGTTTTGAACGATATGAGGGCAAGTAATTAATGACAGAATTTTCTTTTTTGGGTAAACCATCTCTTTAAATAAACCAAATAAGCAAAAGCAATCACAGTTCATAAATCAATTTAAGTAAACTCACAAAGTGGATTCTGCAGTTTTGGACAGTTTTTGAAAAGCACAACCTTTAAATTAAATAATTCCAACAACAACAAAAAGTGATTCATCTGGTTTTGTTGACCAAGATACAAGGATTTGATTCATATTGTTTCATTGCCCTCTAGTGGGGCAGTTCATCAAGCACACACATATCAACAGCAAACAGTGACAACAGCAAACTGGATTGTGAATGTAAATGGATTTATTTATTTAACAAATGTATAAATATATAAAACAATCATTTTGATGTTCTCAAACGTATTACAAAGTGTTAATGAAGTTACACAAGTATAAGTATATATTATGTTGGCTATTTTTATAATATAAAGCATCCTTCTGCTTGTCTGGTTCATTTTAATCTTAATCATTTAATTAAAATAAGACCATTAAGACCATTTAAGTAACATGCAATGGAACCATAGTTAACATACAATTTAGTAGAATGTATACATTTCTTGTTAACCTTGTGTTAATTAGGAGCTTTTTGTCCCATTTCCCTCCAGCTCTTCCACAGCAGCAAGCCTTGGCTCTTACCCTTGGTGACCAGAAAGCGAGGTAGTTTATAGCCATTAAACTGGCCAACTCCAGCATCCTTCCCCATAGCGATCAGCATAGTCACATTTCCTGAGCGGGAACAAGATATTGGAATTAATACCTTTTTTCATTTTCAAATATAATGATAAAAACCACAAAAACTCTTTGAGAAAGCAGTCAGAATTGTAAGGTGAACTTTTTTAAAGTGAGCTCACATTTTGCCAAAGCAAAATCACTGACTCAGGCTTGTTACCTGTGTGGTACGAGGTTAAAGCTTTTCCTGACAGGCTGTTGATGATATTGGTGGCAGCCACTCCAGCATGAAGTCCAGCATGATAGGCCAACTTGGGTTCATTGAGATTGGCACAGTCACCCACACCATACACATTGTCAAAGCCTTCTACCTGCAAGTGCTTGTTCACCTTCAGAGCGCCAGTCTCTGCCATACATGCGCCTGAAATAACAACATAAACAGAGAAAATTAAATTCAGCCAGTTAAATTAAATTATAAAATGGCACACTACTAAATGTCAAATAATTGAGTGATAGAAAATTTTACATATCATGCATATAATATTTTCTATGCTTAACAACTGTAAATTGTATGCAGTCCTAACCAGGGTTTAGAAATTACTAGTTTTAACTTAAATAATTCCAAAAAACAATATCTATGCAGTCATTTATACTGATCAACCGATAATTGTTTTTACCGTTATATTTCCATAACTGCGAATTGGTTTTGTTATATCGTATTCACCTCTAAATGTCACCATCTTGCCGGTGTTTTGAGATTTGTTTTTAAAATAATGTTTAAAAGGCCACCTATTTCATTTGCATATATTATATTTTGTTATTTATTTTATAGACCATAGTGTAAGAACACTATTTTCTAGAATTTCTTTAATATACTTTTTTTTAAGAATTTTGCCTAATCAGCTAAGAAATAAAAACAAAATGAATTATGTATTTATTTAATTATTTAATTACATTTTCAGATATTCTTTCAACAATCATGAGCAACTACTAGCCCATTTATCACATACAAAAAGCACTTACTCAGACTGGACCTGTACGCTTCAGAGTTGATCTTATTTCCTGTGCAGCAGATGACAAGATCGGCGGTGACCTGCTCGTTCTTATTGGTCTTGACCACCATGCCTCTCCGACACACATTCAATTCCAGCTCATCAAGGTTTGAGACTTTTTGCCCTGCATTCAGGTACATAGGGAAATAGAGAAGAAACCCGTTTACAACCTGCGTAGTGTGACAAATCTATATTTCCCTTTCCTGAAAAGGTCATTTCCCCATATAGACAAAATATCTAAGCGATAATGTACAGTAAGCTGGAGCTTTTATGAGAGCAAGTAAAGAAAACTTAAGGAATAAGTTGAATGTAACACTACATATTTGCTCTCTAAATGTAAATGTATAGAGAGAAACACAATAAATTGTATTAGCAACAGATATCCATTACTTTTTAATTCATGTTGGATCACTCTGCTCCAACTAATAGAATATATAAATAACTTTTACTATACCTTCAGATCACACAGCAAAAAAGTGGTTCTTCCACAATATTTTTGTCTTTTTTTCCCCCTAGTGCAAATGTCTAATGATTCTTAAATCAGGATGCATTTAATGGAGATCACATAAAATATGAAGTCTTGTTAAGTGTTTATGCTTAAAACAAGAAAAAATATCTACCAAACGACTACTTAAAATCGACTTAACTTAAACTTAATTCATTGATGCATAAACTCACTTAATTTTGTAACATTTTTCAAGACACTTAATATTTGCATCTCAAGTAAATGTCTTGATGTGAAGATGTTTACAGATTCGAATTGTAAATTACTGAGGAAGATATAATTTTTTTTGCAATACATGCAAAATGTAATGCCATGGAATTACAAATAATTCTGAAAGACCTTTTTAAGGCCGTAAAGGAATAGTTCACCTAAAAAATGAAAATTCTGTCATGATTTACTCATCCTCAATTTTCTTCTGCTGAACACAAAAGAAGATATTTTGAAGAATATTGGTATGTTGAGGGGCTCCATTGACTTCCACATTATTCCCCCCACCCCCAACTCCAATGAGTAAATGAAGTGTTACCATCAGTGTTCATATTTGAGTGAACTATGAAGTAAAATAGTATTATTCACAATGGAGTGCATTTGCCAAATAATAATGATCATGCTGAGGGCAGGCTAATAATATTTATTGTTTTTTTGTAGCTTATGTTTTTCAAATGCACAAAGTGTCAAGCGTGAATCAGTTAAAGGAATTTCACTCTGAAAATGCATGTACAGTAATACCTCAAGATACGAGTATAATCCGTTCCAGGGCGGAGCTCGTAACTCGAATTGCTTGTATCTACAATCATGTTTTCCCATAGGAAATAATAGAAAACAAATTAATCCGTTCCAGATCCGTAACAATGAAAAAAAAAAGTTTTTTATTGGTTTAGACTGTTGAAGTGTTTATTGCAGGAATAATAAGTACTTTATCATAATTCAACTGTATGATTATACACCATTATTTTATCTGTATGATGATATTCAGCTGAGAAAGTGCTGAGGTCTGCAAAAGGCTGGAGACCCACACACACACCACAGCTCTGGGGGTTAAACCCATATATGGACATAGAGTGCTGAATTCAGGCCAATTGGACAATGTATGGAGAAAAATAAACAATAACGTAACATGTTTAGAATGTCTAGGAACTAGGTATATAATGGGAGATTTCCCTTTCTCGTGAGGAGATCTGCAGATCGACTCGGTTTTGTTTGAAAGAATAAAACCTATATTCTGGCATCAAAGACCTTTGAGAAGTGTTATTTGTCTGAAGAGAAAACTACAACACTTGATCCACAACAAGACACACACACACAATTATAGTACATGTATACAGTAAATTGTGGTTTTAATTATACGTTTTTACAGACAGCGGCAGGTGTGGAGGAGGGAGGGGGGTGGTACGCAGACACTTGATTCTGTATCGTAACTTACACGAACACTATCGAACTTGCGTAAACTTAAAATTAACATACCTAAACTTAGCTTACATATATTTTTTTTACTTTTCTATTTTATATTATTGTTTTGCTTTTTTCTATTTGTTTTCTTCCCCTTTCTTCCCTTTTTTCGCCTGACTACCTCACTTTCACTTTCACTTGGCGCAGACCTTTTAACGAAATACCTATCGAGGGAGATTTGTTTCTGTCTCAGTTTCAAAATAAGTAAGGCATGTGTCGTCAATAAGTGCCGAAGCACGACCATTAGACGATTCAGGGTGTTTCTTTTCAATGAAATCAGAAACCTTCTGCCACATAACTTCTTTAATTTCACTTGTAGAAATGTCTGCAGCTCTACAATTCCTCCTGCTGCTAGATGACTCATATTTATCCACAACTTGATTTCCATGCTTCATTTCCATGGTCATCATGCGTTTCTTCTTCTCACTACCATCCTTACCACTCACTTTCTTAGAACTCATCTCTATTGTGAAGAATATTGCCCAAAATAGAAAGAAAATCAGCTACTCGCGTTCTATATTACTTCCATACAGAAGTCAGCAAATACATGAAGTGAACGTACGTCAGCATCGGCGTCAGTACTCGTGCTCGTATCTCGAATATTTACTCGTATCTAGAAGCAAAAATCAGCTTGAAGGCTTGCTCGTATCTTGGAATACTTGTATGTAGAGACGCACGTATCTCAAGGTATTACTGTACATAAATGATAAGTAAAAACATTTTAGTCAAATCACATTCAAATCTGCATCATCTACACTGAGTCCCTCCATTCATATTTTGCACTGTAGTCCCTTAAGAAAACAAACATGTGATGCCCCGCATGAGGCGAATGCTATGCAGTCCTATCATGCAAGATCATTACCTAGCAACAGCTCCACCCCTTTTTCTAACAGCACCTGCTTGGCTTGTTCTTTCACACTAGGCAATAGTTCAGGATCAGCCACCTCCTCGCGCGGATGAATCAGAATCACCTAGATGAAATTTATATGTGATAAAAGATGGTCATCATTATATAACATAAAACCAATTCAAAGTGCCCCTATTATGCTTTTTTTTGGGTGTGAAGTTAAAGCTTTACTTTCTTGTCAGGAAATTCGGTCCTGATCTCAGCAGCCATTTCGACACCGGTGGTTCCCCCACCAACAACTACAACGGTGTTTGCTGACTGGATCTGTAACATTGGATGAAAATGTAAAGAAAAGTTGTTGTTTTTTAATAAATTAAAGCTTTTACACAATTCTGTACTGCCAAGATCATATCACACATACAAACATGCCCATTAAGAAAACTCACCAATCCGACAAAGTCCTCATACTTCTGAATGGCTGATTGGTAGGTGTCCACAGAATTGTGTTTGCCTGGGAAATGTCCACTCGTTCCAGTGCACAGAATGAGGTGTGAATAACGTACTTCCTGTAGATTTATATTGGCACATACTTCACATACTCATATTTTGCTTTCTTCTGCTGTACCTTTGAAATATCACTTACCTTTCCGTTGTCAAGTACGACTGTCTGCGTTTCGGTGTCTATCCGCGTGACACGGCCCTGGAGGAAATTCACTCCAAATGTTTCTCTGTATGGTATGAAAGTCTGCTTCGCAAAACCTACAAGGACATACAAAAAAAATCTGCTTTATTATATTTATCTAGCTGTTTGTTTTCTTACATTCAGCCTCTGATTTTGCATACCAGGTTGAACCGAGGCACGCAGCGCTGCAACGTTGTGATGAAACGCATCCAGGATGTCAATAAGCATGAAGGGCACCCCATGATGTTTAAGGTGTTGAGCAGCTGCAATGCCACCAAAACCACCGCCGACAATCACCACGTGAACATTCTCGTCAATGGACACCTGCCCACCCATAATGCTTTACTACTGAAGAGAAATAAGAAGAAACAAAAATCGATCATAATGACTCAAATTAAATTTCATAATTTGTTTTATTCTTCTGATGTAATCATATATATATATAAATATGGACACACACTACCATTTAATATATATATATATATATATATATATATGGACACACACTAGCATTTAAAAGTTTTTACTAAGTCTGCAATTCCACATTATCCTTCAAAAATCATTTTAATATGATGATCTGCTGCTCTGGAAATATACCTTATTATTTTCCATGTTGAAAACAGTTGTGCTGCTTGTAACAAAAACTTTGTTACAGACACCTTTGACTAATTTAATGCCTCACTATATATAAATACATGTTATATACCTTACAGATCTCCAAATTTTGACTTTTACTCTCTCTCTCTCACTCACACACACACACACACACACACACACACACATGTACTTATATATATATATTAACATACATACATACATACATACATACATACATATACACATACATACAAACACATACAGAATATCGGTATATTCATAGAGTGGAGTTTTGCCTGTGACTTAGCGCTAATATCATAACATAGAAGCTCATATACAAGCTTTGCATGCAACATAAATGCTATTTGTAAACAGAACAGAATTTGCAATACATACCAGTATTTTTGATGTGCAGAGGTTTGTGAGTGCTCCGTATTCTCTTCTTCCACACGGAAACGTCTTCTGAATGTATCCAATGGTAGCGCTTGAATCAATGTGGTGGGCGGGGCTTTTCTGATTGCGTGGTATCACAGCCAATGGGCAGCGTGCAATGGGCGTGTATGTCTTTCTTGTGTGAAATGGTCAAATAGCTACTTTTCCGATGACTGCTGAAGTCCTTTTGCACACTTAACATTTCGACAACCTTAAAGCAGATAGCAAATCATGTTTTAACCCAATTGTTCTCTGTCTGCAGCTATCATTGTCACTTATACTTACAGATGATTCATTAAAACACTTCATATAACAGTGAAAGGTCACTGGTCGAGCTGAGTCACGATGACAACAAGCACTGGATTTTCTCTGATTGTCTCAACTTTTTATTTCAAACATAGAAGGGACAAAAAACTTTGGGTCGAAAGTATATGATGCATGACATCCAACTTTTTTTTTTTTTTAAAGTAGGCTAGCTTATTATAATAAGAGTCATGTAGCCTTTATTCTATAATTTTCAAAGCAAAAATATAAGTCAAAGGTCATAACTAGCCATCTTTGGCCCACTGCCACTGATTTGGACAACTTGGGACTATCTTGTTTCAAGAGACGTGCACTGATCATTAATAATATTGATAGGCCTAATATTAGGCATGAAAATAAATAAAATATGTTTTAGAGAATTTAGTGTGGTATTCAGCTTTTCAATACACAAGTAGAACCCTGAAATCATATTTAAAAATAATTTTGCAAGATATCTTTGCGCACTTACACCAGCAGATGGTGTTAAATGCATGTTCATTCAAAAATATAAACTATTGCCATCTGTCATTTACTGTTGTCCCAACCTTTTTTGTGAAATACAAAAACAGATGATAAACAGATGACAACCTCTCAGTCACCATTCACATTATTGCATTTTTGACCAAAATAAAAGTGAATGGTGACTGAGGCTGTCAGATTAGGTGTAAATATCTGCTCTTGTGTTGCACAGAACAAACAGTTATACACGTTTGGGAACAATGCGTAAAAAGATTTTGTAATAAAAATAATGCATTTTAAAAAGTTGATCATCTGGATTAAAATTACAGGGATAGTTGGTCCAAAAATATTTCATCATTTACTCACCCAAAATCAAGTTGTCCCAAAATCTGCACAAGATTTTTTTTTGCACAAAAAGAAAAGAAGATATTTTGACAGTAAGCCATTGCTTTCCATAGTAGGAAAAACACTATATAAGTGACTGTAAACTGTCTGGTTTCCAACATTCTTTAAAATATCTTGTTTTGTGTTCAACAGAAGAAAGAATCTCATGCTGGTTCAGATATGTGCAGGTCCTTTCCGTTTCATAAAAATGCATTTGTTTTAAAGCTCAAACAAAATACAGTATATTGTAATGGTTGCACATGCTATCATTAAGAAACAAATCATTAGAAAGACTTTAAACGCAAAGTGGGAGATTTAGTGCTAACATCATAACAAAAAAATCTCAAATACAAGCTTTGCATGCAACAGAATTTGCAGAATTTGCTTTATAAACAGAATTTGCATACCAACATTTTGATGTGTGGAAGCTTGTGAATGCTCTGTATTTTGGTAATCAGACACATTTTGGTAATCAGGCACTTAGCCATTGATTTCCATAGTAGGAAAAAAGAAAGCACTATAGAGGTCAATGACTGTCAACTGTCTGGTGTGGTGGCAAAATCTTTTAGCAATTCTGAATAAGAGACAAATATCCCAACTGTAATTTAAAAAGGTTTATTTTTTTTGCAAGAAAGGTCTACAGTCATACAGACATCTGAAGCTGCCCTGCACAGTGTGACAAAGAAGGGAGGGCTGCTCCAGCATTTATACCTCTAGTCAAGGCTAAAGGCTCAGTTGTAATTTTCCATTCCTTATCAGGAACACATTACCCTCTCTATATCTCATATTTCTTCAGATCTATTATATTTTTCTTACTAGTTCAAAAATGCAATTAATGTCACACAGTAATCAATAATGTCAAGAAACAAAATATAATATATATAAGAAGGAAAAAGAAAACATATAATTTATAAAATTCCATAACACTAGTTTCCAACATTATTCAAAATTTTGTATTCATAGATATTCATACAGGTTTGGAACAACGTCAGGGTGAGTACATTTTGGGACTCTCTCTTTAAGACATTCAATGCATTGTACGTTTCTGCCGATGGGTGGCGCTCTAATAAAGCCAAACGTGCCGTGGAACTTCACCTAAATGACCCGTGAAGATAAGAGACTGTGTGAAAGAATAATCCTGCTTCTTCTCACGTGAACGTGCATTTACTAACTTAATTCGCTTGACGCAACCTTTAAAAATAAAAGCATTAAATAATAAAGTGCTCCACTTTTTTCTGTAACAGTGGGCATAACATAATGCAATGCAATGCCAGAGTTGGTCTCCGGGTGACCTCTCGTCTCGTCCCACTGGAGTCCACCGCCTGACCAGCAGGGGCTGCAGAATGGAGCATCTCTGAAGAAGGAGGGACACTGGTACCTCCGACCGCCTCTGCCCGGGACGCCTCACTCATGTCCGCTCGCTCGTTCACTTTATGAGCTCGCGTGTTAAGACGAAACTGCAACTGATGCTGGACGTAAAGTGACTTTACGGGAACGCGCTTTACAACGGTAAGATGCTTTGAATTTCACCGGTGTCACACTAACGCGTTTTTATGCATGAACGGATGGAGTCGTGAAGACTTTGAAGGTTATTCGATGGAGAATACTTTTCTTTTGTTTTAAGCTAGTCTTGTCCTCGTTCCCATGGTGAATGTATACCAACCCGCGTGCTGCATTGTGGGATTCTCGCAGGCTTCAGATTTATGGGGTTAATTCTTAAACGCAGTTCGTTTTTGTGGCTGTTTTTGTGTTTTGACTAACTTAAAGATGCTTGTGACGAGGAATTAGTATCTAAACACCCTGTTTTGAGTTGTCTATCGGGGTAGTTTATGTTTCTGGAGGGCTGACCATTCAGTCAGTTCCATAGTGGATTCAATTTACATTTACATTTTTTCATACTTTTATACTTACAATTTGAGTACAGAAAGCGATTTGTCCTGAAGATACAAAAGTACATAAGAGTGTTTACAATACAAAGTTCCGAACATTACATACATAAGTAGTACAAGCATGGGTAATAGAGGGAGTAAGATAAATTATTATTATTATTTTGTGTGTGTGTGTCATGTTAGGTGCTCATGGAAGAGATGTGTTTTCAGTAGTCTTTTAAACAAGGAATCTGCTTCATTTGTCTTAAAGTATGAGATATTTTAAGTCCAAGTGTTACTTTGTTTTAGCCTCTACTGTTTTCTGAAGTCACTTGAGACTACTGATAACTAACACTAAAGCGTTTGTCACTTTTAGTTGGATTGGTGTTAATATACTCCATTTTCAGTTACACAGTGCATTTTGCCAAATACAAAACACCCTTAAAGGGTTAGTTCACCCAAAAATGTAAATTATCCAATAATTGAATCACTCTCAAGCCATCCTAAGTGTATATGGCTTTCTTCTTTCAGCCAAACACAATTGGAGTTATATAAAAAATATCCTGGCTCTTTCAGGCTTTATAATGGGAGTGAATGGTAACAGATTTTGAAGCCCCTGAAAAAGCGCATCCATCCATCATAAAAGTAATCCATACCGATCCAGGGGGTTAATGAAGGCCTTTTGAAGCGAAAAAAGAAATATCCATATTTATAACTTTATAAACTATAACCAGGCTTTCATGTGGCTCAAACAGTAGAGTGTGGTACGTTCAACACCAATGTTGTGGGTTCGATTCCCAGGGAAAGCAAGAACTGATAAAATGTCAATGTGTTTCTTGTGAAGTAAGTTGCTTTGGATAAAAGCGTCTGCCAAAGGCATAAATAATCACTGGCTTCTGGTAACGGCCGTAACGCAGAAGCACAGACGATAGAGCAAAACAGAAAGCCGGTTGTGAATTTGAAGTCTAAAACAAGAATTTTTAAAGAGGATTTTAGCGAAGAGGAACATGAGTTTGTTGCCCAGCCCTATTTGTTTGGACCAGGAGAGTCTTATATCAGGTCAGAGGTCAAAATATTTATTTCAAGTTTTGAAAGAAGACCCTTATGGTCACCAAGGCTGCATTTATTTGATCAAATCAGTTTTTACAGTAAAAACAGTATTTAAAAGTATTGTTTTCTTTGATATATTTTAAAATATAATTTATTCCTGTGATGGCAAAGCTGAATTTTAAGCAGCCACTTAAAAAAATGTACAAAAAAAAAAAAAAAAAAACTTGTCAAACGTTATTTGTGCCTAAATTAGCAAATGCAATCATCAACTCTAGATTGTCTCGTTAAGATTGTCAGATCAATGATCATCGATTCAATCAGCTACTCTTTGTGTAGGATAGAGAGTGGTGCTCATACGTCAGGCTGTCGTAATGAGGAATTGACCACTAGCCTTGTTTATCACTTATCTACATTCATGTCCCAGACTTTGCTGGCTGTGCAGTATGTGGTGGGATGGATGAGGAGGAGCAGAACCGCTATGTGGCCCAGCTGAAGGCTGAGTTTGACAGCTGTGACTCCACCGGGACAGGTTACCTCGACAAAGAGGAGCTTACGGCCTTATGCCACAAGCTGAGCTTAGACGCCCATCTCCCTTTGCTGCTGGACACTCTGCTAGGACCACAGCATTATGCCAGGGTAAGACGTTCCCCACGATCATCCCAGTGTCTCTAATCCTAACGCTGTATTTTGTAAAGATAATCTCTTTTTACAGGTGAATTTTGAGGAGTTCAAAGAAGGCTTTGTCGCTGTGCTGTCAAGGTCTTTGGATTTCAGTACTTCAGAAGAGGAGAGCAGCTATCTTGAGCCAGGTACTCTCGTGGAAACGAAACCTCCGTGGTTATCAAAAGCTTCTGGGACTGTGTTTATCCTCATGATGTTTTGTATCAGTCAGTCTGGACCTTGTGGACTCAAGGTTTATTGATGGTACATGATGTGTAGTTGATATAATATCTGTACTCCGAGGATTTGAAGGCTCATGATTGCTGTTTAAAGCCTCATTTGTTTTGGTTAATGAATATCCTGTTATATTTATGGTTAGTTACACTACTGTTCAAAAGTTTAGAGTTGTACGTTTTTAAAATGTTTTTGATGTTTTCATATGCTCACCGAGGCTGCATTTATTTGACCACAATTATGGTAATAAAACAGTAATAGTGTGAATTATTATTAGAATTTAATGAACTGCTTTCTATTTTAAAATGCTTAAAAATTAAATTTCTTCCTGTGATTGTAAAGCTGAATTTTCAGCGTAACTCCTCCATTCTTCAGTGTCACATGATCATTCAGATATCATTCTAAAATGCTGATTTGGTGCTCAAACATTATTATCAATGTTAAAAACAGTGGACACCGTAATACATTTTTAAGGATTCTTTGATGAGTAGAATTTAAAAAGAACAGTGTTTATTTGAAACAGATTTTTTTTTTTTTTTCAGTTTAACTCTAAACTTTTGAATGTTAGTGTATGTTTAGGGTATTGGGGTTTGTGTAGACAGTTTTTTTGTTATATTTCTTTGATCAATAAAAGGCATATTGGCATATTTGACAAAATACAACAATCATTAAACATTTTTAAAATACTTTTTAGGTTAGATGTTAGAAAATCTCTAGCATCATTTGTGTGGAAATCCCACTGAAAGACATTCATATATTTTTAAGTATGGCTTTCTTATACTTACCGTATGTTAATTTCTAGGGCCACTGAAAAATGGAACAAATATGAGAAGTCAGGAAGAGAAACTATCATTATTTTAAGTTTAGGGAATTTTTTGTGTCGTTTTGTATTTTTTTAAACAACTTTGAATTTACTTGGATTAACAGCATTATTAAATAATTATTATTGGCATTCTCAATAATGCCACACAATACCTGTCTATTGATTTCTATGACCCTTTTCACTGACGGCATAAAATGTTACACAGATGCTGAAACGTTTTAGGCCAAAGCCAGAATAACATTTTTCTTTTTCCATGGATGCATTAGGGAGACTGGTACATTAATGTATATTGTGAAATCTCAGAGCTCAATGCTAAAATTATCTTTGAAAATGGTAAACCTGAAAGCTATGATGAGAAACAGATGTTTCTTTTAGGTTTTCATTTCCTTACAAGCATATTTTTCATTTTATTAGAAAGTTTATGACAGATAAACAAATGATGTGAGATGACCTACTATTACTTCTTCCACTGTTTTGTTTCTTCATCTTGACTGCTTCTGCATACTTTCATTATCTGTCGCTCTAAACGAAGCATCATTTCCTATTCTCCTAGCAGTCCCAGAGGAGGTGAAGCCTAAATATGTCAAAGGAACCAAGCGGTACGGGCGGCGATCACGGCCAGACAAGACTGACTTAGAGCTCACAGAAGAGTCACCAGCATTTGGGACTGACAAAGTAGAAATAAATGGTGTAAGGAGAGCCAAGCTCAGGCGCTCCACCTCACTGGAGAGTGTTGAGGTAAAATTCTTGATACCTGTCCTACTGTTCAAAAGTTTGGATCATTATCATTTTATTTTTTGGTTACACTTTATTTTAAGGTGACATAGTTGCATTGTACTTATTCAGATAAGTATTTAGTAATATTAATTAATTACATTTACTTACTATAGACTTATAGTTAGGGTTAGTTACTTGTAATTATGCATAATTTACTATTATTACCATAGTAAGTACATGCAATATGACCTTAAAATGTACACCTTTTATTTACATTTTAATTTATGCATTTGGCAGACGCTTTTATCCAAAGCTCAAGATACACATTGACATTCTAATCAGTTCTTACTTTCCCTGAGAATCGAACCCACTACTTTGGTGTTGCAAACGCCACACTCTGTTTGAGCAACAGGAAAGCCTCGGTTTATTCAGCAAATATGCATCAAATTAAGCAAAGGTGAAATTAAAGACATTTATAATTTTACAAAATGCTTTTATTTCTAATATATGTTGTTCTTTTTATTATTAATCTTATTATTAATATTAATTTTATTATTAATCTTAGAATACTGTAAAAATGTATCATCTGTTTTCAGCATTGATAATATGAAATGTGTCTTGGGCATCAAATCATCATGTGAAGGATCATGTCAGATTGAAGACTAGAGTAATGATGCTGAAAATTCAGCTTTGATCACAGAAATAAATTACAAATTGATTTTAAATTGTAATAATATTTCACAATAATATACATTTTGCAGTGTTTTTGATCAATTAAATGTAGCTTTGGTGAGCATAACAGTAAAAACAGTCTTATATTCTCCAAATGGAAGTGTATATGAACTTTCTGTTTATTTTCATTCCCATTAGTAATCAAGAGCATGTCATTAAAATCTAATTTGCATAACATTCAAATGTAGATTCCAGTGAAATTAGGCGAATCGCTCTGGGACTGAATGCAAATAGACATTGTTAAATATAAACAATGCAGTGCCCTTGAGGTGTCATATTGTTAGTCAACTGAAATACCTGAATCAGTTTGATTCTAGTGAATGGATCTGGGCTGACCTGCTTTTCACAGACAGGAAGTGCGGTGGTGGGGAATGTGCAAGTGTCGACCCATAGTGCAGCCCCCACCCTCACCAGACTTTAGTGTTACTTTTGGCTCAGGATCAAAACATGCTTCATTTCACATTCTCATTTTTCCCTCAAAGAGCAGGAGCTCTCATAAAAGGGGTTTGTTGTTTCTGCAGTGTCTGTACTTTTACTTCTGGAGTCGTTTTACTCGTGCACAACAGTGCCAGACTGGAGAGCCAGTCCAAATGCAAACCTGTGCCGCTGGAACTCTCGTTCCATGTGTTTCGTTTTTAAAGAGTTATTTTGGATCTGTCTTGGTTTGGTACTAGAAACAATGGAGGACAGCGATGTGTTTATTGCTCATGCATGCCACATGTCTCTTTCACTTAAAGGGATAGTTCACACAAAAAAGAAAATTCTGTCAACATTTACTCACCCTCAAGTTGTTCCAAACCTGTATGAATTTCTTTCTTCCGTTAAAAGAAGATATTGAAAAAAATGCCTAACAACACAGTTGATGAACCTCATTAAATTCCATCGTATTTTGTTTCCAAACTATTGGTTACCCATATTCTTCAAACTTATCATATTCTTCTTCAGAGTTTTCATTTTTGAGTGAACTATCCCTTTAAGATGTTACTATTACAGTTGTTTGATGGGGTTCAAGGTTTTTTCAAATAAGCAGCAACCCACCCTTGTGAAAAGAAGTGCTCTTGACTGTATTGAATGTGCACTTGTGCACTCACTCCACTCGTGCTCTCATTCGTCGATCTCGCGCCGGGAACCAATCACGTGTCTTGTCTGAGTGCCGTGGGCGTGTACAAAGCCTCTGAGAGAGTTTCTCTCTTTGTCTGGCATCCTGGGAAACCGTTTCTCTCACATCACGATGAAACAACGCTGCTTTCCGCAATACGGCTGCCGATATGGCGGTATTTTTTTTTTCCTCCGATGAATATTTTTGAACAATCCGTGATGCACTGAGGCCGCGAAACTTGAACCGCGAAGTGGCGAGGGATTACTGTAATGTTAAATAAATTAATGACACTTAAGTACATTTAACAAATAAAACGTACCCATGCAAAGTGTCAAAAAACATTACAATCAGTTCGCATTCAAGTATACTATTTTAAAGTGTTACGTCTTTTTAAAAAGCATGATAAGGTGTACTTATTCAACAACATGGTAAAACCCCTCATATCATCTCAATTAGATCAAAATCTAGTTTGAAGGTGTTGTTTGGGTTGAGACTTCTTGAGAGAGTAGGTCAGTCTGTGGAAGAGTTGAACAATCAAGTGCTTTAGCCAAGAATGAAAGCATGCTGGTCCATCAGTACAGTTTATGTTGGCAGCCGCCAGCGTTTTGGTGTTTATGAACCAGTCCACCAGGCTCCATTTGGTCCAGGATGTTTCAGTGCCTGTGGGCTAAACATGGTGTGTTTTACGTGTCGAATGTGTTCGAGCAGGATTAGAGGTCTTGGTCTGGGTGGAGCTCAGGGTGCAAAGCATCAGCTGTGGTCAGAAGGCCTGATAATGTGATGTACAACAAGGAAAGGGTTTGGCTATAATTTGGCCTCTAACTGTGCCTCTCATTTTAGAAACGCATACTTGCATACCAGAGCCCTCCCTCGTTCTCTTACTCTCTCTAAGTCTCTCCACTCTGTTCTCCTTTTCTTCTCCCTCTCCGCTCTCATTTTTTCATAACAGTGTTTGAAATATTTAGACCTTTTATGTAACCAGTACATGCTATTTCGATGAATTGGGGAGATTACATGCTCTCTAAATCGACTCTTTGCACTATCTCTAGCGATTCTGTGTCGTTCTGTAGCGGGAGGATCCAACTCAGCATGTCTCGATAAGTAACCTGATGAACATGCACAGTTTAAGTATTATATAAAAGGTTTATGGCTTCACAAGTGTGCATGTGAAGGTTTAAACATCTTAAATACACTGTAAGGCTGTAAAAACCACCTTTCATCTACTTTGCAACTGTTGTTTAGTTCTTCAAGCCATCTCATAACATTTAATAGTTTTAGCTTAAAAAATGCTAATGATCATCATGCATTTTCAAGAGTGACTCCCACATTTATATGTAGATGTCACTTCCGAAACTTTGCAGTGTGACTGACAGTCCTCTTAACATCATGAAAAACCAAACTTTTATCCAATCGAAATATCTAACCTCAAAAGCACGCAAAGACCACTCTATTATTTTATTTTATTTATTTTTTGTGCGTGTATATATGTTTTGCGTTTTGCTTTTTGTGTATATATGTTTTGCCAGTAGCGTGTACTGTATGACATATTGTGAAAACAAATTTCCCGTTTAGGGACAATAAAATCTATCTATCTATCTATAATCTCTCATCTCAGTTCACAAAGTTCCATTATAATCAATGAAGCTGTCTACACTGTACAATGAATATCTTACTCGCATTATGTCTACACTTTGTTTGGTAATGAGAGGATTCGCAAGCATGCAGAACTCGTGTGTTTTGAGCGGTCAGTGGATTCCGTCGAAATTAAATACCCCTGATTGGCCATTGTGTTCAAACGAAACAAACAAGTCTGTGATTGGCTGGATTGCTCACTGCTGCAAAAACTCTTTGACTTTCTCGCAAACGCAAAAACATTTGCCAAATCTGTTTTGACAATATGATATTACAATATCAACTGAAGAGCTCTCGTTTTTGTTTGAGGGTGCTTAGCATGAAATAAAAAAATCTACAGGCTTCAGCTCAGATTCCCATCCATATATCCTTTTACAACATTTATGTGAGCAGCAGCACTGCTTGTTTATGTAAATAATTCAACAGGCTGTGATGAATATTGCACATAAACCATGTCATGCTACATAAATGATTCAGTTTTAAGTACGTCATAGACTAAAATACAACATTTGTATTATTTTTTATTTTTTTCAGGCAGAAGCTGAGAAACATTATTGATCATTGTAATCAAGGAGGATTTCATTTCTTCTGATTGTTTGGGATTTTTTGTGCACCTCAGTTAGAGAGCTTTTGTGGCAAGACCTCCAAATCTTAACGCTTTCCTTAGCGAACGAACACATGAAATGAGGGATTGTGTGATGTTCCTCACTTAAAGTCTTAATGGAGATCAATGAAGTGGCTCTTTCTTTAATATTGAGTGAGAGAGAGAGAGATAATACAAGACTTTCTGCTCTCTGCCTTCCCACTGAAAAAATGTTATGTGAACAGTTATATAATGTCGTTTAAAATTTAATGCTGATGGTAATTGATTGTGGCTTGTCCCATATCCAGCCGGGTTTATCCTTTTGTTGCTGGAAGCTGAACTGTGTGCCGTTTCGATCCGTATTCTGTTCTATTTGTCACCTACATCTGACCATTGTCATACATTGATCAAACCACAGATATCTTACAGGTCAGTGATTGGCTTTATCAAACTGGAATCAACCACTAGATGGCACTAGCACACAAATTAATTCATGTATGCACACCCAACATCTTTTTATTAAAGTGAACACAATCTATTATACCTCTTTTATCATTTGTGCAATATGCATATGTATAGTGAGCACAGTATAGAATACTAAGATGACTTACTACTATACTACTTTTACCAAAATGCAGAATACAAAAATGCAATGTGCTCAACCTAACTTTCCACTTTCAGTGAGAAATTAACTGGAAGTGACATCACCATTGTTTTTAACTTTCTCTTTTGCTGTGGTTAAGTGCACTTAGGAGACTCGTACCTCTGAGTCCGGTCTTATTTAATTCAACATGTCACACAAGTCAGAGCAATTACACAGAAGTAGCCTAAACAAAAAAATAAACCAAAATAACTACATCTAAATGTATTATTTTTAGATAAATTATATTTTTAGATACCTATTTGTACATGGTATCACAACTAAACTTTTGCGTTGCATGAAATGTGTGAAAGTTGAATGATTAACAACTTATTGTTTCAGCTGTTCTGTATATCACATCCTTAAAATAATTGAAATACAGCATGTAATAACTTACAATTTCATTCATCATATTTTACTACAGATATACTGATCTCTCTATATGCATCGATAAATTGTTGTATTAAAGTCAGCTTACAGCAACTAAAATTTTTTTACATAATACACAAATTCGCATTCTATTTTATTAAAACAATAGAACGCAATTTCAGTGTATACTGGGCAGTATTCTGTTTGCAAACACCTTTAAGATTACACATTTACAAATTTGAGTACTTCACTGCATTTGTCAGCTGATTTTAAAGCGCTCTCAGCTTTGGAGTTGTTGGATAACTCGGTCTGAGTCCAAACCATCTCTTATGTAAGCTCTTTTACATCATTACTGAAAGATTTAGCTGGCTTTATATGAGCAAGGTTTAAGCCCTTTAGTATGGTGCAGTGTTTCTGTAGTGATGTGAAGAGCAGCATTACTTCAGCGCTTGTATCCTCAGTCTGCTAGTTGTTCCTGTCCAGAGTTGCAGAAGTAATGACTGCTGGGATGGAATGTTTTATGATGATTGTATTCATAGTAGTACGTTCAGCAACACTTTCTCAATCCGCTCACTTCAGTCAAGAGTCAAAACCTTAATTCAACAAGATATTCTTCTTCAGTTATGGCCTTTGTGATCATCAGTTTACAATTGAGATGTTCAGTATGGCATAATATTATAATACATAGTACGTATGGAATACCTGGATGACCTAGGCCCTGTCCCAAATGGCACCCTAAACACTTGCGGTGTTCCTGACACGAGCATCCAAACATACCTAAACCAGCTCTTTGACTATAGTAGTGAACAGCCTGGCAGGGAGTCAGTTTGAGCCTTTCTGGAGGTTTAAAAGCACACAGAATCTCTCATTATATCTCTATTATCATTGTTTTTAATAAATATCTGAAGCCAAAAATCATAATTGAAAATAAAATTTGATAAATCACCCAGTCCTATTGACAAATTAACCAAAAATAAAATATCACCCTCGGTTAAAACTTTTTATTGATCGTTATCGGACGATGTTTACATGAAAGTTGATTTATAATGCAAAATAACCAATTTTGATATGACTGAAATAGACAGACAATGTGATAATCACATGACAAAAGCAAAGAGACATTGAAACGATTATAGCTTTTTTTCCTTCTTTAAAAATAAAAAAGTATTTACTTTACATTTAAAAATAAAAAGTGTGCCGTTTACAGCATATACGCTGTATATCTGCTATTGTATCTACAATAGTTTTTTTCCTTATTGTGATATAAAACAACTTCTCGAACAAGAAATGTTTTTTGGATTTGATTTTGTCCGTCAGGAATTGGATAGTCGTGGTTTGATATTGCCATGACTACTGAAGGAAGTGAAGTAGATATTTTGATGAAAGATTATGAGGGCACATGGATTTTTTTTTTTTTTTGCATAGACCATTTATAATAAATCCCGCTATATTCCATATAAAACAACAAGAATGGTCCATCATGGTGACACTGTCAATTCTTTATTTACAGAGTCTCAAATCAGATGAGGACACTGGAAGCAACAAGGAGTCCACACATCACTATTTTGTGGCACAAGGTATTATATTGTGTAACTTTTTAATTAATCAAGCAGTTTTATATGCAAATCAGCACATGAATGTTATTCATTTGGATTTACACATACCCAAGGTCAGTTGAAGTTCTGGAATCAAGAGGGCACAGAAAGTCCTCAGCGCTCATCCAACCCTCAGCAGGAAGTGACAGACGGACAGGTGAGAGCCGTATGGGAGGAGCTGGGGGTCGGCGCAGGAGGATCACTTAACCGTGAGGAGCTGTCGCTCGTCTGTGACCACATCGGCCTCAAGGACTTACAGTCTGAGGTACGGTCATGTAACATTCTGTACGGAGAAGATTTAGTATCAAAATGAGTCAAACATCATATCCGTTTGTCTGTACACAGGAGTTAGACGCTCTTTTCAGGAAACTAGACAAGGATCAGGATGGTAGAGTCAGTCTCAGTGAGTTCCAGAGCGGTCTGTTCAAACAACAGCGTCACGTTGCGCCCTTCTCTACCTCCACCCCTGCCCGGCACAAACCACAGCGCTCCATCTCACAGGTCAGGATCAGCTCAAGGTCACGGTGAAAGCAGATTGTAGCCAAAAACAAACATACTGTAGCTTCTGTCAAACAATCTGCTGCAAAAGCTGACACCAGAATGCAAGAGTGTGGTTTCCTCAAACAATATTTATTTAGTGTTCATTACAATAGTTGGTTAGATTAACAATTTGGTGTGTTACTGAAAAAAGATTTTGGCTGAAATTGATTGATAATTGTCTTCCCCCAGAAACAGGCAAATATGTTGTTATGCTTGCAATGCTTCTTTTTTATTTCTGCATGCCAGACTGGCCGGTTCATGATACAGATGAAGCACAGCGATCTTGTGCATCTGCCAAATTTCCTTTTACCTGTTAATTAAATTAAAAGTAAACCAAATCCTCTACCAATTTTCCCATGGCTTTCCCTAGCAGACAGAGGCAGCTAAATGATTTCCTGACTGTCAAATAGGATTCATTTCAGAACTCCTACATCAAGCCAAGTTACTGAGAGCTGCACTGGCTGGAACCAATTAACTTAATTGGGAAGGTGGAGCCTCTTCTCTTGTTTCTGGGAAAGCGCAAATGTAATGCTATGCAATGGCCAACCTTGCAGTCGAAGCCGAGGAGATGTACTGCTCAACAGGCCTGGCACCTTCGTGTGATGTTTTTACATGGGAATGTAAAGACAGTCTGGGCTCCTTAAGTGATGACAATTCTGAGGTGATTTTACTGAAAGCACAACCATATCTCAACTCAAGCTAGGCAAATATATTGATGCTAGATTTGTTGGTTATTAAAATGCAGGATTTAAAAGATCAGGCTTCCTTTAAGGAGAAAAACGGCTCCAGTGAGCAGTGCTTGATAACAAATGCTGAGTTGCATGAATATTTGGCGGTCGCCGGAGTTAAAATGAGGCTAAGCCAGCTTAAGGGTTACGACACCAGAAGGACATTTATTAGTGGTCGGTGAAATAATTTTGCTCATGATTGAGGCTCTGGCTCTGGCATGTCAAGGACGGCATTGTGCATTGTGTGGTGGGACTGTGAGAGCTAGTTTTTTTAATTGTATCCCTTTCAGTGGTTTTTCTTGCAGTTGAATACTGAACTTTGCTGGATTGTTGTCTCCTTTTTTCTCATGTCGTTCCCGCTGCTCTCTCAGGCCCTCGAGGAACGTTTGGTGCGTTCCATCTCACCCTCTTTACTATCGGCTACGGTCGGTCAGAGGCTGTTGACCCGGCTGGATGATGGATCGGGGTTCACAAGCCCCGATAAAGTCATTGCCCTCTGGACAGAGGAGGGCATCCACAACAGCAGGGATATTCTACAGGTAAGGGATTACTTGGATGTTAATTGGATTAATGAAACATTGCAAACTAGGAATAATGAGAGAATTTTTTTTGTAAATAAACCATGGCATGACTTTTTCATTCTGAACCTGCATACAGACTCTGGACTTCTCTCTGGAGGAGCGACTGTGTCTGGCTGAACTCACTCTGGCCCTGGACAATGAGTTGCTGGTCAGTGGAAACGGCATCCATCAGGCTGCTCTCGTCTCCTACAAAAATGAGATCAACTACTTACAGTAAGTGTTATTCACAGCAGATCTGTATTTCGTCACAAAACGTCCAGATCATATTTCACCTGAAAACCAAAGTATATATATTATAGTTCAAAGGTTTTTGATTAGTTAAATTTTTTTTTTTTTCACCAAGGCTGCATTTATTTGGTCCAAAATACAGCAAGAACACAAATTTTGTGAAATATTTGTACAATTTAAAATAACTTTTTTAATTCCTGTGATCAAAGCTGACATTTCACTCCAATGTACAGTGTGACATGATCCTTCAGAAATCGTTCTAATATACTTATTTGGTGCTCAAGAAAAATCATTATTATTAATGCTGAAAACTGTACAGTGTTTTTTTTCTAGGATTCTTTGATGAATAGCATTTATCTGAAATGGAAAGCTTTTGTAAAATTATGCACTACCATTCAAAAGTTTGGGGTCAGTAAAAATAGTTTGGAAAGAAATGTATACTTTTATTAACCAAGGATGCGTTAAATTGATCAAATGTGACCGTAAAGACATTTAATAATATGCTAAAGATTTCGATTTCAGATAAATACTTCTATAAACTTTAGGTGTGCGTTTCATTACACACAACTTTCACAATTGTTTTATTTGCTTGAATTGTCATGAAAACAATGTTCCAATGTATATTATAAAGGATATTATCAAAAAGCTGTTTTGCAATGTTTTTAATTAAAGATTCTAATTAAAAGTACAACGTTACCATGATGTAGTAATATTTTAACATTTATATGTATTAACAGAGTCATGAGAATGGGGTATTTCTGTTATCAAAATTTGGGGAGTACAATAAGCTTGAATTGTCCTGAAAATAATGTTACAATACAGAAATCTTAATACTCCAAATATACCTTTTGGGATAAAATTCCTCTTTATGAGATTCACCTGAATGTCTGTGCTGTTTGGTTTTTGTCTCCACCTGGAGGGCGTATAATGTAACTGTTCAGCAAGCTAATGTGAACACCCCAGGCACACAGTCGGGTGAAAACAATCCTACTACATTGCAGAAGTGACGTGCTATTGATGACGTATGATTCAATAAAAATTTGCGTTTATGTCTGTTCCCACTCACACTCCGAAGGGGGGAGCAATCAAACTCAAGTTCAAACCAAATATGAAAGCACCCTTATGTGAACCAACTCCAGAGTGGTTTTGCTGTGGTCTTCAAACCTCAAAATGAATGATCATCTCATGGTACGGTGGTTTTGTGTTCCACCTCTATAGAGTCCTAGCAGAGCAGGCCTGCCAGGAGAGGGACAAAACCAAGGCGCACCTGGAACTGGCTGACCGCCGCAACCTACAGCTGGTCAGAGAGGTGGATGATCGTCATGCGACCATGGAGTCTCTCAATGAGTCCAAAATCAAGTAAGGCTGCTCTCCTCTAGACGATATAAAATCGTATCTGATGAAGCGTCGTGCAAGGGCTCTACAGTGTGAGTTTCTGTTTTTGTGACGCAGGGGTCTGGAGCAGGAGTTCCGGGATAAACTTACAGCACTGAGGAGTGAATCTGAGTATGAAAGTGAGGTGCTTATTGAGCAGGTAGAGAATGAGCGGGAGAGACTTCAGGCAGAGCTCGAACTGCTTAGGGCTCAGGATGTCAGGCTTCAGGTGGACATTTGCACTGCTGCTAAGGTAACGCCTGATGTCACTATTATTGCTGTTATTATAAGTATTATAATCTGTTAGACTATTGCATTTCAAATGCATGTAAAACTATCATTCAAAAGGTGACGCTAATACATTTACTCTTTTACAAATAAATTGCTCTTTTGAACTTTCTATTCATCAAACAATCCTGACAAAATATATCTCTGTTTCCACACAAAAAATAAGTAGCACAATTGTTCTCTATATTGATACAGTAATGCCTTGAGATACGAGTATAATCCGTTCCAGGACCGAGCTCGTAACTCGAATTGCTCGTATCTGAAATAAATTTTCCCATAAGAAATAACAGAAAAAAAATTAATCCGTTCTGGTCCTCTAAAAAACTCTCTTATTAGTGCTAATAACAATGTAAAAATGTTTTTAATTGCTATAGAGACACACACACACACACAATTATAGTATATAAGGATTCCTGTGATATAAAATAAAATGTGGTTTTAATTAGGAGTTCTTACCTTCGAGACAGACTATACAGTAGCGGCTAATGGCGGCTTGTGCGGAGGAGGAGGAGGGAGGGATAACGTAGATAATGCAAACACTACACGGGAAGAAACAACTTCCGTATTGTGTATTGGATAGACTCAGAACCTCATATTTATTATTATTGAACACTCATAACTGGTGCTGCTCCCAGCTTAATATTCATGAATCACTCATCGCCCTCGGTAACCCCCGCTGTAAAACCAAGGTGGGCTCTAGTGGAGATCATATGCAATTACCCTATAAATTAAGTGGCTTGAGCTGCTCCAAGTGCTCGACTACCTAGTGTTGGTGTCTGTAAGTGTGCTCGGATCTCAAAGCAAATTTTTGCTCTTAGGCTTGCTCGTATCTTAAGTCTCAAGGTATTATTGTAGTAATATCAGTAAAGTCAATATTTATTTAATAATAAACTCATTTATACTTGAAATAACTTTTCTTTGATTTATGTTTTTTAATCCAATGATAATATTTTTGTAAAGATGAAATGCGCAAATAAAAAATGTGCACGAACAAAGTGTTCACTATTCACCCCAATCCAACAGTTTTGTATTTTGACATTGAATATTCAAGGTGAGAAATTGTTGGAATATTTAAATGAACCATAAAAGTATTCATAGAAAATATGTATTGTATTACAATTCCCTTACCATCCCTTTCTTGATGATCTTGGCTACAGAACACGACTGAATGAAGAGGTGATCTGTCATGGTTAGAGGTGTATGTTTCTTTGAGCTTGTCAGTGCGGTGTCAGGTTAAAATACTGTAGCTGTGTGTTACAGGAGAACAGTCGTTTGGAGGAGGAGGTCAGCCTTCTGAAGGAGAAGCTGTCTGAATCGGAGAAAACAGTCTCTAAATTACAGAAGGATGTAGAGCATCTGCTGCAGGACAAGGTGAGATGTCTAAATGCTTTCAGTTTTCTGATCATATGCTTCGAGTTTAATTTGTTTTTGAAGAATAATGATAATTGGTCTGTGCTTGTTTTATTGAACAGTACGGTGGCCTTGATCCAAATGGCACAGGACTGCTGAATCAAGAGGAGCACTTCTCTGAGATCTTTAAGGAGTACGAGCAGCAATGCAGGGTATGAGTGTTCCTGTGTGTTTATGGTGTGTTGATGGATGTTTTGTCTGGAACATCCATCCTATCATTATGCCTATTTAAGTGTCCTTTTTTGGCTATTATGCCAGCTCTCCTATAATCCATGGTGCTGTAAATAAGGCCTTTAATTGTGAGGAGTGGTGCGCAATTACTTTTTGTTCCTGTGATATTTTGCTCTTTTGTAAGTAATCACCTAGAAAGCATTCAAAAACCCTAGCAACTGTATATGGTGCCCAAAAAGTACTCAGAACACCTTAGCAATAAGCACTTTTTTTTTTTCTTGGCTGTTTGGTTTTTCATATGTTTCTGATTAGTGGAAATACAATTTCTAAATTAGTCTTTCAAGTGTTTATTTTATTACACTTTATCTATTTGTGCTTGTAGATTTCAAGTACAATACATTTCTTTTAAGCACAATTTTCTCAAATGTCTTTCATTGCAAGGTTATAGAAATGTTCACTTGTGAAGCTTTTTACTGAGGAGTTGAAATTGTACTACATTTTATTCCCAAATGCATGGGGAATTTTTTTTTCCGGCTTTTTATTTTATGAATCTATTTAATCTAATATGTCAAAATGAAACAAGAATTTTCAACCTGGCTTTATCCAATATTTTTTTAACAACTCATTTATGAAAACAATACTATAATAGGATTACAAAACAAAAACTAGGAAATGTTGCTATTGCCCATTATCCAGTTCATTTTTTAAGAATAGTTTTGACCCCATCACCTTGGGTGTATTGCCTTAAGAAAATAGCATAGTTTAAGTATGTTATATACAGTAGATATAATGGTTTTAATCTACAATACTTTTCTTTGTAAAATTTTGCCATTTGCAATTCCATTTGGTGCTGCTTGCAAAGAAAAACATTTCACCTCTGCTTTACATGTTTTTTTGAGTTGCAGGAAAAAATATTTACTTTTTGACTCTGTCTCCGCCCCACTAAATACAGGAGTTGCAAGACAGGAATGACGAGTTGTGCTCAGAGCTAGAGTTGTTGAAGTCTCGGGGCTCAGGAAGGAGAGGCAGACGATCCAGGGGCAGCCTGTCCGGTCATGACCTGTCAAGTCGAAGATCATTAACCACTGAATCAGATTCTGGTGAATTTAACAAACATCTAGATCTCATCTTTCATGCTTTTGAACTTAACCTCTATAGTAAACTATTGAATAAAATGGCTCTTCCTATCTGTTTTGTTCTATAGATGATCCTGAAATGAAGAAAGGTACATCTCCTCTGGCCAGAAAAAAGCTCCAAGTCTCTGACAAGAATGGTGAGGAATTATAAACACAGTTATCCTTTATTTATGAAATATCCATACACATGGCTCATGGTTTGCTTTGGGGTGTCTCTTCAGCCCTGGGGTCCTTGGAGAGCTTGGCTCCCTCTGTGAGCATTGAGACAGAACTGGCCATGGAGCAGATGAAAGAGAGATACGAGCAACAGGTTCAGGACTTGAAGATCCAATTGGAGACTAAGGTACAGGCGTAGCACAGAAATATTAAATTGGTTTGTTACAAGTACTCTTCGCAAATTAGAGTAGATTCAGTTTAGATTCAAACAGTTAGAGTTAAGGGGGGAAAGATAAGATATGCAAATGCTTCTAGACATGCAACTGTAATGCAGGAATACAGACTCAAGTTTTTTAAAGATGACACTGACTCGGATTATTGCATGAAATGTGAAAGTGTAAGAAAGTTCTAGAAGTTGAAGTTTTCACAGGAAGAATCTTTTGTCTTTAAGCTTTTGAATGATACCCAAGTTATGATGACTATTTTCCTGTAGCTCTAACAGTAGAGTGGTGCTTGCAATGCCAAGGTCATAGGTTCGATTCCCAAGGAAAGCAAGAAATTGAGTGAAATGTAAACGTATGTCTGCCAGATGCATAAAAAAATTACTAAAATATGTGATGGAGAAAAAAGGCAATAAAACAGTACCAGAAAATTTGAGAATTCTGTCATTAATTACTCGCCCTCATGTCTTTCCAAACCTATAAGACTTTCGTTCATCTTCAGAACACAAATGAAGATCTTTTTGGTGAAATCTGAGAGCTTTCTGTCCCTCCATTGACAGTTACGCAACTACCACTTAGATGATTTCAAAAAGTTCATAAAGAGATTGTAAAACTAATCCATATAAATTAAGCAATTGATTTAATTTAGTCTTTTATTCACATATAAACATTGATCAGCGAACATAAATAGCTCAACCCAACCTGCTTGACCTGTGAGATCAAACCTCATTGGTTCTTGAGGAAACTCAAACATGCTGCGTAACACGAGAATGAACTTCATGATTGTGAGTTGAGGAATGTCTTAATTTTGTTTTCACAGGTGAATTTCTACGAGCGCAGTATGGAGCTGATGCGGCAGAATATGGAGGTAGAAAGGAAGGACATCTCGCAGGGCTTTAAGATGGAGATCAGTGAGTTGGAGGACCTGAAGGCTCAGGCGGAGAAGCGAGTTGAGAAAATGCGTCAGGAGGTTGAAAAGCTGGAAGCAGAGCTGAGGGGTAAGACTGCAGGAGGAGTTTGGGGTCCAGAGCAAGAACGGAGAATTCAACGGGAACAGGCAGAACTGGAACAGAACTACGCTCGCGAGATCAGTAACATCGTGCTGCGCCTCACCTCAGAGAAAGATCAGTTAGAAGCAGAACTCAAGCTCAAGATGGACCAGGAAGTGTTGCTTGTTAGGTAAGTATTACTCAAATGGTCTGGTTAAAGATCGGGTACAGCATAAGATGTAGACATAAGATGTGTATATATTAAAAAATGGACAGCGCTAGAAGAGTACCGTATTTTTCGCCATATAAGACGCTCCGGAACATAAGACACACCCAATTTTAAAGGAGGAAAATCTAGAAAAAAAAGATTCTGAACCAAATACTGTAGTAAAATATTTTATATCAACTGTATAAAGTTAACAGCAGTTTAAGAACAATATTATGCCAACCATGTAACATATTAAGAACTGTCTTTACTCTCATTAACAGTCAGTAAACCGTGAAAGTAACAAAAATAAGGTTGTAATGTTTTTATTCGAACCCCAATAATTCCTCTTCTTCGCTGCTATCAGAAATGAGGAAGGACAAATCCATGCAGTCATTGTCATCACTTTGTTCCTCACTGGTGTCAAATAAGACATTTTCTTCTGTTACTAAAAGTCATTGTATTTGACTTTGTGTTTAAACCTTGTGTATGGTGTGTCTAATAGTTTGTTGCTTATGTCTTATGCTTGCTAAGTGTATTATTTACCGTTCCTTTTCTCTTTGGTTATTCACTTTGTGTGTAAACCAGGAAGTGGGGAATAGATGACTGTGGGAGGGGGGCGTGGTTCAGCGAGGTCTGCAGCGGGAGAGAGAGTCGGGAGATGAGCCACAGGTGTTTGTCTCATTGCAGTAACTGGTGGTAAGAGACCGGATATAAACAGATGGGGAGAGAGACCCGGGCAAGACGCGAGTCATCACGGAAGCGAGGCTCACAAGTGCAACTGAGAGAAGTGAAACTAAACCAAGAGAAAGAGGCGTGACTCACACAGAGTGAAGCGTGAGCGCCGAACGCGCAGGTTTTGGTTGTTTTGTTTTCAAGTCTGAGGAAATAAAAGAGCCTGTGATTCTCAGCATGCTGACCCTGCCTCCTCCTTTCTTCCGGGTTTCGGCAGCAGTGTGGTAATGTTCTTTTGTCACAGGGAAAGGAGTGCTGAGAACATGCGCGTTCAGCGCTTGCACTTCACTGTCTGTGAGTCACGCCTCTTTCTTTCAGTTTCGTTTCCCTTCTCTGTTGCACTCGTGAGCCTCGCGTTCTCTGCTTCAGTGGTGACTCGCGTCTCGCCCGGGTCTCTCTCCCCATCTCTCACTTCCCGGCTCAATGAGACGCAGGTGTTTGCCAATTTGCACTTGATCTACTTGCGCACCGCTCATCTCCCGCTGCAGACCTCGCTGAACCACGCCCCCCTCGCCACAGTCATCACTGTAAAGTCCACCATTGCCCCCCACTCGTCATCACTGTGGCCGCGCTCCGGATTCTTTAAATTCGTCGGATAGGACGCACCAACTTTCCCCCCCAGTTTTGGGGAAGAAAAAGTGCGTGTTATGCGGCGAAAAATACGGTAATTATTTGTTAGTCTTGAATGGAATTTTCTTAAACTTGTCATATCTGGGTCATTCATATAGACCTTTAAGACCGTGTCCTGTGTACAAAAAATATATATCTTGAATTTTTACTGTGTGTTCAACCTCTTAAAAAGAAAAGTCCTCCCTTGGTACCCATGACATTGCCATGAATATAGACATATTAGCATGTTGCTGTGTCCCAGGGAGAAGACAGAGAAGCAGTTATTGCACATGAAGGCACAGCACAGCGAGGCTCAGCGTACTTTGCTCTGTCAGCTGCACCTCGAGCGCAGCCGTCTGCAGGAGCAGTGTGAGCAGCATTGCAGAGAAGTTGGTGCGTGGGAGTCAAGAGTGCAGGAGCTGGAACAGGAGGCGCGCAGGGAGCGTCTCCTCAGCACTGAGCGCTGGAGTGAAGAGCAAGCTCAGATCTGCAGCAGGGTGGCACAGGAAAGAAAGAAGCTGGAGGAGGATCACCAGGAAGAGATCCGGAAGCTAGGAGAACAAGTCCACTTCATGGAAGCTCAGGTAGAGCTCGCATCCAGGGCTGAGGAGGAGTTGCTCGTACTACAAAGACAGCTAGAAGACAAGCTGGAAGAGATGTGTGTTCAGCTGGAAGACAACACGGTTTCCATGAAAGCTCAAGATGCCCTTGTCCAGCATTTGACCTCAGAACTTCATGCCAAAGAGAAGGAAATGGAAATTAGAAATGAGAAGGAACAAAAGCTTTGCAGTAAGGTCTCTCAGCTAGAGCAAAGGCTTAAAGCTGAGCGAGAAAAGAAGCAAGAACTTCTGAAGCAAAAGGAGCAAATACAGAAAGAAATGGACAGAAGTACTCAAGATCTAAAGGAGGAATTTGTAAAGGAAAAGGGGAAGGAACAGAAGCTTCTTGGTGAAATTTCTGAGCTGACAAAGGAGTTGGAGAACTGGAGGACCAAATCTGAGACCTGGCAGAAGGAAATCGAAAAAATGCATGGGAGCAGTAGTTATCTATCTACTGCATTTGGTGAACAGCAAATGCAGTTGAGAGAACAAGGGAAAGAACTTGAGGAACTTCAAGAAAACCTGGCCAAAACTCATGAGGCATTGAAAACCAGAGATGATGATCTTACAAGACAGGCTTCTGAGCTAAATTCTGTAGAGGTCGAGCGGGATCGACTTATAGAGGAGCTCAAGGGTCAGTGTGAGGTTCTCAAACAGCTACAAACACAGGTTAATACTCTCTCTGAAGAGTGGGATCAAATGCATGCAATGGAGCAAAACCTTCAAGGCATTCTTCTTTTGGAGCAGGGTAAGGTTGAACAGCTCCAAGCTTGTCTGAACTTGGAGCAAGAAGAAACAAGGCGTCTTGAACAAGAGATCTCTAGCTACCGGGAACTTGCAGACAAGTTTTCTTCTCAGATTTTTGAAATGGAGGCTGAATCTACCAAACTTAAAGAGAACATGGATAAACTTACACTGGAACTGCAAAGCAAAGACAACCAAATACTGGAACTCAATCGTCAGCTTGAAGCCAAAGACAAAGAGATGGATTTGCTCTGGACCGAGGTTCAGCTGAAGATGAATCTGTTTAAGAATGTTACTAATGTCTCTGGTCAGGTTCAATTTTTGACCAACCAGTTGGAGGACAAAGAGCGAGAGCTGTGCTCTCTGAGAGAGGAGGCTGACAATACCACCAACCAACTACAGCAATCGGTGATGGACTCCCAGACGGCGCTTCTGCAGATGCAGGAGGCCTTTGAAAGCGAGAAGTGCCTAATGAAAGAACAGCTTCTGGAGATGGAGGGACTTGTCATGGTTTTAGAACTGGAAATGGACTCAGCCAATCCCCACAGGTTTGTGGTTCTCCAGCTGGTAGATGACCGTCGAAACAGAACCAAAAGACTAACAATTGCTGCATTCGTCCAATCGTCGATTGTCCCGTACGGATGCCCAGAATTGACCGCTCACTACTTTTATGTCTGTCCAAGAATGTTTGACTGATTGTTTCACAGAATGAGATATCATTAACAATAGATATGCGCTTTGATTATTTCAGGCCTCATGCTGCATCTCACTAACTGAATGATAATGTCACTGACATGCATGCAGACTCACTAATAAGTTGCTGTATGTATTCTGATTGAAAATGTGTCCTTGCATCCTATTAATTGTATTAATATAACTTTTTTAATCTTGCTATGAAACCTCTTGAAATTGCATTGTTTTATTTACTAAACTTCTTATAAGTGCAGAGGCTTGTAAGACTGATCTCTGTATATTTTGGTTTCCAATTCTAGGGCTCAACTTGATGAGGTCATGTCTGAAAACAGTGCACTGAAAGACAGGCTTGCTGTCTTACAGCAGGATGTCAAGTCGCTGGAGGAGGAGGTCAACAAAAAGAGGTAAAGAAATGCTCTACTTTGACTTGTCAATTACACTTAAGTTTGTCATTTTATTTAGCAAAATAAATAAAAAATCTTTTTTTTTTAAGGAGAAAACTTGAAGAGATAGACAGAGAAAATACAAAAAATCGAGAAGATGAAGAGCGGCTACGAAAAGAGGCAAGATTGGCATCAATAAAATGTTTGGAAAAATATTGATAGCATGGATCTTGAAGTCGCCATGTACTTATAATAAATACTGCAATATTCCATAAAAAAAAATAATTACGACTTATCACTGCACATTTTTTTTTTAAATCAATGTGCCCTCATAAGCTTTAATCAAAATAACATTTCCTCACTCTCTTTTCTTCTCTGATGTTTATTGGTGTGAGGGCGGGACAACCTGTCACTCATGTGACATCACCGCAATAGCAAACCACAACCATCCAGTCAGTTCCCAAGGGACAAAGTCAAGTCCTGCCCTACTTTTATTTATTTTTTTGTTCAAGAGACTTTCTCACTTGGACATGCGTCAGCAAAAGAGATAAAAATATTATCGCAACTTCACATTCCTAGTTTATTGTGAAGTATTCATCAGTGCACATTATTCCAATGAAAAAAGTTACTTATTTCTAAGTAATCACAGAGTCCTCTTATTTAAAAAAAAAAATAGTAATAATCAAGAGACCGCTTTTCATTCTGTTCCTAATGGATAAAATCAAGTCTTGTGTGTGTATTTCTCTTTTGTTATATGTGCCGTTTCACTCATAAATTTCAAATGTTACTAAGATCCTATAATATTCAGTGTGTGACTCGGAGGACAAGCAGTTTAATGAATGGAAAAACATTTACAAATACATCTTGATATGGGATAATATATCATTTCACTTTTATGACCCATACCATGTAATCTAATACAGCATATAACATAAAAAATGTCATATAAGCGAAAATGAAAAATATTCAGTTTAAAAAAAAAAACATGTTAATGTATATGTAAATATTATATTATATGTCATATTATAAAAACCATTGTTGTCCTTCTCCAACGTAGAATTCCAAATGTCGCGAGGAGGTGCTGGATCTCAGTGCGAGAAACCTTCAGCTTAGCAGTGAGAACGCTGAGCTGAGTTCCCGGCTGTGTACTGATCAGAGAGCAGTGCAGACTCTGACTGACAGGCTAGCACAGGTGTGTCAGGAGAACGATGGGGCAGCTGCGTCCTACAGACAGCTACAGGAAACCCTACAGCATCAGGAGAGCGACAAACTAAAGCTCCAGGAACGGTGGCAGAACGAGAAGGAGCTTCTAGAGAGGGAACTTAAAATGGCCAAGGAGAAGGTATGATTTAGATTTTTAGGATGTATATGAATAAATTATCTCAGAGTTGGCAGGAATCACTGAAACTCCTCTTAATTTTCAGCTCCAGCATTTGAACGTGGTTGAGTCTGCATTGACTAATCAGACTTTGAAAAACCAAGCACTGGAGCAAGACAAGGACAACTTGTTGAAGGAAACAACCAACAGAGACCAGAAGGTGAGATGCTGATGCTCATTCTCAAATCACTTTTCTGCTGCTGGACATGCTAAAACTTCCCTTTGTGTCTGTTGCAGCTGGAAAAGCTTCAGGAATCGCTTCGTAACTCAGAAACCCAGATAGAGCAGCTCAACTCCCAGATCGCAACTATGTGGCAAGAAAAGGATGTTCACATCCAGGAGGCAGCGACACATCAAATGATGCTACAACGCTGTCAGGACAAGGTGAACAATGATCCTTTATACATCTTTATTATGATTGAATGAACCCAAATATAAAGTCAATAACTTCTAAATCTTGTTGTACAACACAAGGTCCAGGAGCTTGAGAACAGCGTACATCAGCTGCATAAAGAGAAGGAGCATTTACATCAGACCCTCAGGCTTCAGGAGCAGGCGGCAGTCGGTGTTCTGCAGAAGGAGTGCAAGAGCTTGCGAGTACAGAACGAGGAGCTTCTTAACAAGGTTAGTCGGGAAGAACAAATTGCTTTTGCAGTGGATTTTTCTCAATCTGCAATGAGCTGTGTCCAAAATGGCACCCTGTTTATTTTCTAGTGCACTATTTTGAATGCGTATACATCTATGCATGACACTTTTAACAAAGGTATACACTTTATCAGTTCATGCATTCCTTGGGAATTGAACCCATGACCTTTATTTTTTTTCTAGCACTATTCTCTACTGTTTGAGCTGCAGGAATGTTCTAGATGCACTGGTATGAATTTCATATAGTGCACCTTTTTAAACCCACAAGGCATTCAATAATCAATGCTATTATCGGCCATTAATCAATGCAGAGTGGATCGCCAACTCCCCAAAAAAAGACAAATTGGAGTTTCCTTTTATTCCTGCAGTATTTTTTTGTCTTTACTGAAATATTGTGAAGAGAAAAAATTACAAGGTAATTAACAAGGCACAAATTTGCATAATTGTTATCTATAAAATTCCTTGTAATTTGTTTAGGTATTAATACCTTTTATTTTCATTGTGTTTCTTGCCATTTAAAAATATTGTACATGAAGATGATTCAAGTATTCATTTATCACCTGTGGGTCTAAATCAAATCGCTAGTTATTGATTACTACTTCAAGGATGGAGGAAAATTATGGTTGTTTCCAAGATCTATATTACTATTAGTCCGCTAATATAGTTCAAGAAGTGAGGGATTTTGGATACAGTGCGCCGGAAGGGCTTCCACTTTTTCAGTTTTTTCTTGCGCTTTAATAACTATTTGAAACTTTGCTATTTAAAAGGCATTTATACCTGAATGAAATGACTCTGTAGCCACCATCTTCTGGCGAGACGCGGGAATTTATTCGCAACGCAACACTCGCAGTGCATTATGGGTATTCTCCAGCTTTTGAGCGACCATCGGTTGTACACTCGTTATTGCGGTGCATTGTGGGATTGAGAGAGTGCACTTGAGAATGACCACTATGGTTTCGGACACCACTACAAATGGCTGTCCATATAGGGGGGCGATTTCGAACACCGCCTGTCTCACAGAAGTGAATGCTCATAACCATTGTCTTCCCTGGAGACAGAAACACTGCCCAGCTTGTAAAGGATTCAAATTATCTTCATGTTTAAACATTTTGTACAAATATGATCAACATTGGGGTTTTTTTTTGTGTGCAAATGTATATGAAAGCACAAATTCATATTATATTTGGTACAGTACTGTTCAAAAGTTTAGGGTTAGTTAGAATTTTGTTCATGTTTTTGAAAGTAGTCTCTTAACCTATTTTATATCGCATAAGACCTGGACAAATACAGTAAACTGTAACATTATTACAATTACAACTCTTTAATGTTCTAAACTTTGAATACTGGAGTAATGATGCTGAAAATTTACAGTCTTGTCACGTGATTCTTCAGAAATCATTCTGATAAGCTGGATTATGTTTTTAGGTTGCTCAGCTGCAGACTCAGGAGCTGGAACTTCAGAGACTGATGCATGAGTGCCTCGCTTTGAGGAGCAAACAAGCAGAGCTAGAGACGGCTAAACATGAGGCTGATGAACAGGTTTGGGGAGAATGTTTTGGTTTGTGATTGAGAATTCCCTTATGAATGTTTTTGGTCTCACTTTTGCGTGTTTGATACTGCGGTTTAGGCACTAAGGGCAGAGAGCGCTCTGTCGCTGGTCCAGGCTCAGCATGTGCGTGAGGTACAGGAACTGAGGGAACAGGTGGGGTCTGGCACCCGGGAACACTTGTTTCATCTGCAAACTCAGCTGGCCGAGCAGCAGCGACGGACGCAGGATTTAGAGGGTCTGCTTCACTCTCAGGCCAAGCAAGCTGGTGTTCAGATGGGCCTTCAGCAGGTACATCTGCACTTTTAAATTCTTGGGGCCGTCTCATGCAAGTGCTTATGATGTAGAGCAGTGGCCAAAGGTGATGTCCAGAGGGGATATTTGTTTTTTTTATGACCCTACAAGTTCATTTAAAGTGTTTGTTCACCCAAAAAATAAAATTCTGTCAACACACAACCTCAATTTGTTCCAAACATGTTGGTATTTCTTTCTGCTGAACACAGATTCTTTTGAAGAATGTAACCAAACAGTCCATAGTATTTTTTTTTTATACTATGGAAGTCAATGGGGTTCCTCAACTGTTTGGTTACCCATAGTCTTCAAAATATCTTTCTTTTTGTGTGTGTGTTCAGCAGAACAAAGAAATCCATAATGGAATTTTTTTTTATTATTATTATGAAAGGGGGGGGATGTAGGATTTTATCTGACAAATGATTTGACAAAAAATGCAAACTACAGCATCAGCTTAATATTTTACTATGTTCAAAGAAATGCACAGAAAAAAGAAGAAAAAAACTCAAAGGAATAAGCATATGTTGGCTAAAACATAATCAAGTTATTGTTTTTGCATGCATTCATAATTTCTTTGACACCCTGACCAAAAAAATCTGCATAATTTGCATTGTTTCCTTGCATTACAAAAAAAACAATTGACTCCGCACAGCTATGCAATATGATTACAAAAGTTGTAATAATTAAAGGGTGACCTTTTTTTTTCCCTTCCTAAACCAGACATCCACTATTAGTCACTACTGTATCATGAAATTATTAGGTTATTGTTTACCCTTCACCTCAGTTTGACAAACCCTTTAATCAATCAACAGGAGCAGTACGAGAAATTGATGTTGAGCATGCAGGAGCGCATGGATGAGGTTGAAGCCAAGCTGAAAATCACCCGTGTCATGCTGCAGGAGAAGGTCAACCAGCTAAAAGAACAGGTAACCAGAAACAAATGCCTTTAAGGTTCCCTAGTTTTGCTTTTTCCTGTTGTTGTTGTTGTTGTTCATCATACTAGAGATGAAGGGCTGAGCGCTTAACATTAGATTAGTTTCCATGCACTTATTTTACATTGCATAAAAAGCGATGGATGGAAATGCCAAGATGAAAATAAATTCTAAATGTATGCACTCAATTGAGGCCAATATTTTATCTGATAAGACATGCATGTAAATTACAATGGAAACATTTACTGAATAAAATGCTCACGTGACTGGATGTTATTGGATAACTATACTAACCAGTGGACCAACCTCATTGCACAGCATCTCAAATTTTGGTTTTAACATTCTGAAGTTCTTGAGCCAAAGTCTGCCATCAGAATGATTTGGTTTAATTGCCTCCAAGAAACCTCACTCGATTCCATTCCCAAACACCAGGCATTTTAATGTAAGATAATGCGAGTCATTTATAATATAGGTAAATAGAGCCAGTTTCTTCCCGACTTGCATTTCTATTAGATATTCTACTCCAATATCCCAGGAAGTGATGAATTTATTCTCCTGAATGCATGGGAAGAAAACGCTGCAAGTGTTCTATGCAGTTTTATCAGGGTTAGTGTCTTTTGTGCACATTTTGGCAAATGGCCATCTTGTATATAAGAGTATACACACTACAAACAGAATTAGTAAGCACTATATTAATATGCTTTTCCAGAGCTTAATATTTTGTAGTGACAATTAACTCTCTAACTTCCCTCCTATAGCTGGCCAAAAACGCCAAGTCCGATCTGCTGCTGAAGGACCTGTATGTGGAGAACTCTCAGCTCATGAAGGCTCTTCAGGTGACGGAGCAGAGGCAGAAGAGTGCAGAGAAGAAGTCCTTCCTGCTTGAGGAGAAAGTCATCGCCCTTAATAAACTGCTACGTAAAATCGCCCCTGTATCGTTCACAGCTTAGACTTGTTTCACTCCACTATGAGCCTTCACCTGTTGTACTGGACTCACTCTTGGACTTTTGTGTTTTGGTGCAAATTGTTTTTGTAAAAGCAGTAAATAATCCTAATGTTAAAGTGAAAGGACAAATAATGCAAAGTCTTAGTTACTCTAACAGCATAAGGTACTTAAATCATGCTGTTTTCTGTAATATAAAGAGGATGAAGGGTAAAGTTTTACTTTGAAGAGACTATAGAGGCAAATAAATACCAATGAAAAGATTTGATCACTCGTCAAGGACGGAGCATTACACTTCCCTTCATCGTTCACTGTGATGTCGAGTTCAAACCAAAAGCGTTCTTGGCTTCAACTATTTAATAGTAAAATCAGACTTGTTTTTTTTTTTTTACTGTAGTTTAAATGCCCATTTTGGTGCAGTAACCAAAAGCACAGTATTCACTCCATGTACAGTTTTGATACAAACAATCTTTTAATTGCACAATTTGTTGCACTAATGTCCACTTAGATTGACGTTTTTCTAAGTGTTACGGTTGATGTACCTTGTTTAAAAAAGCTGGCTAACGTTTGGTTTGTGTTGTAAATGCATCATGTACTATATATCCCTTTGTAAAGAATGAGAGCAAGTAAAGTTTTACCTGTGTACATGTGCTGTTTTCTGACTACAACAATCAAATGTCATTTTCTAACATTTTAATAGAGTGAAGAAAAAATAGGTGTATCCAAAATCAACTGCTTATTCTTAGGAGATGACATGCTCTAATACCCCCTGCCGAATAAGCTGCTCACATTTCCATCTGGGTAAGAAGTGCTGTGAAGAGAGAAAGGGTGAAAATGAACAATCAAGCAGTCCTGCTAGTCTGATTGAAACATGCTCTTCAGAATAGTTACCTGGCTATTTTTCTTCAACAGAATCACAGTGCCATCATCGATTTCAAACTCGCCATGGTCTTTGAGACACCGCACCTGAATATGAAGGAAAAGATGGATCAGTGCTAAAAAAGGTCCTGTGCGTTTAGTTAAAGGAGTAATACAATAATCTTTTTTATAAAAGTAAATAAAGCCTGTGTTAGTATTGTTTATATTTTAAGCAATATTTACACAATGCAATTGCTGTAATAGGAATATACGTGTTTTTTACACATTAATGAAAGTTTTTAACATTTACTTAATGAGAATTCAGTGGTAGTGCTTTAATGCCATTAGTGGGGGTTTTTGTAGCGAAACATGACCCATACAAGTTTCAATTTTGACATTCAGCCAAATATTTTACTACTTTCAAGCAGACAAGTGTCACATTTCTGTTATTTGCAGAAAGCCTACATCTGTGAACACACACAACTGAACACTGTATTTAACTAAAACCATAAATACAAAGAAAAAAATGAATTAAAACTAGTCTGCAAAGAATGTTACGCCATGTAACGTTTGTTCAAAATGAACATTAAGAGGGAATCCCCCATGTAATATAAACATCAAACAGGAGTCTGCTGGAAAAAGAGCATGTGACCGCTCGTAATAAAACCAGAATCAACATCGGCTTGCTTTTCGGAGATGGCGAGGGTTTTGAAGTGTTGTAAAAGTGATGCAAGGATAGCTTTTTTAGCAGGAGAGTAAGATTTTATTGAACAGATGATTTGCTATTTGTAGCTTTATCAGAGTTCACTGTAAATCATTATATATTGTGAAGGAATATTTTCAAGGAAGTGAGAATGAGATTCTTTCCATCTAAACTAGTCACATCTCTTAAGCTTAGTAGTGAATGTTTTATGAACAGTAGGATAATCTCACTCACTTTTTAAGTCATGAGAGAAAGAAAAACTAAAAAAACAAAATTCACTCACACAGTCACACAGAGCCGAAGAACAATCAAAACAATGTTCTTCCGCAAAATGCATGCCGTTTTGTTTTTGTTCCATAGTCCACTTTTAATTTAGTTTTAACTTGACTGTACTAAAATCAATTTAAATAAAATAAGTTGCATGTACATATGTAATAAATATAATTTAATTATTTACTCACCTCAATGTATAAACTCTTAGGGGGCTTCATATCCTGCGTTACATCCAAACCTTCCTCTCCGCCAATTGATCTCATATAGGTTGCCAAGGATTTTTTATACTGATTGAACCACTCCGTCTGATTTACAAGCGTTTGAATGAACATTTCAATCACGCACACAGAAAGAAGAAACAAGTAGCATTTAATATTTGTTACACAGAGGAAATGCAGGCCCACCTCTTCAGCACACATATGAAACCTAATGGCTGTGGGCAACACACTGCCATACTCCCACCTGAGAGCACGGATCCGCAGGAGGCGATCGTAACTGTGGGAAGAGAGAGAGAGAGAGATGCGTTTGAGCACACCTGCCGAGGTCTCGAGAGTGGATAATCGGTGAATCCCTCACAGGTACGCGGCGATACAGCGCTGGTTCCTCAGCAGACAGCAGTGCCGGAACTTGATGGTTGGGATCAGCTCACTCTTGCTTTCCGTCTTTGCCTCATTCCTACAAAATAAGCAGATTTATGTGGAGTAAATAGGATTTTTAGACACGCTTCATGTAGTCATACCAGTATGTATCCATATTTTGAATTGGCTTCTTTTTTTGTGCTTTTCATTTTTAATATATTTTAATTACTTTAGTTTTAAGGCCCATTCACACCAAGAACAATAGCTCTCAATATAACAATAACATAAATCGTTCTGAAAGTGATTTCAACTAAATGGTTTCTCGTGTCGTTATTCTTACGGTTGTGGTGTGAACTCAGAGAATGATTTTTACAACTTGGTGTGAACGGGCTTTTAATACTTTTATTTTTTGTTAGTGGCAACCTTTCTAATTTTCTTAAGCTTTTGGTCTATTGTTTATCTTATTTCAGCTTTACTTTAACTAATGAAAACGATTTTTAATGATAGTGGCATTCATCATTATGAGACACTACAAGTCATAATTAAGAATAAAAACAGACATAAGTCAATTTGAGACAAAAAGTCAGGAACGACAAAAACTTGAAATTATGATATACTGTATCAGAGTAGTGACATGGTCAACATTAACATACTTTTAGTAATATTTCAGTTATAATACGCAATGATTAAAGGATAAAATGTTGATATTGTGATACAAGTATATCACACAGTAGGTTTGACTGTTTATGTCTTAGCATTATGATATGTATCTGAATGTCATAAAAACAGACAGAGCTCAGACTCACACATCACTCTGATTCTGTTCATACAGAGCCTTCATTTCTTCTAGGATTTGCCGAATATTGTCTTCCTGTGGGAAAGCGGGACAAACCGGAGTGACACCAGAATCACACGTTAAACAACAGCAGCTGGACTTTCTACTAAACACTGCAAAGTAAGCGCTTCTCTTACATTAAACGCGGGCAGCTGACCATCACCCATCCGCTGGAGTTCTCTAATAAGCTCCACTGCTTTTTCGCAGAACATTATAAATGTATTTTACTACAAAGATGTCGGTATTTGTGGGATAAAGTCTTGGCTAGTAAATTTCCAAAGTACTCAAAGACCGATTTCGCGGTATTTTTTGTTGTTGTGATGACGTGCGTCTTAAAGTTGCTACGGAGAGTCCAAAAGGACATTTTCAGATATGAGTAGTTGCGGGAAATTTGATTCATTTCCGAGAATCGGTTCTTTCGAACAGTTCGTTTCAAAGAACCGGTTAAGTGATTATTTTGAAGAGGAACATGGCATCCATCGTTGTGTGCAGGAATATATAACGAAGTATGAATATGTTTTAAGGAAACTAAAAGTAAAACAATTATAATAAATTCAATCCCTAGGACAGTAGTTGCGAGAAATCCGCCTTAATTCTGAGAATCGGCTCTTTTGAACAGTTCGTTTCAAAGAATTGGTTAAGTGATTATTTTTAAGAAGAGCATGGCATGCATCGTTGTGTGCATGAATATATAACACAGTATGTTTTAAGGAAACTAAAAGCCAAAAAAAGATGCATTTTCTGATAACTTTGTGACCTTATTCTAGACCAGGGGTCTCCAACGTGGTGCCCGCGGGCACCAGGTCGCCCCCAAGGACCACATGAGTCGCCCGCGGGCCTGTCCTAAAAATAGCACAACATAGCGCCACTTACCAGTGAGCTGCATCTATTTTTCTTGCTATTCTTTTTTAAAATCACACCCGCAAATTAACTCCACTTCACATTATTTCTGAAGCTTTATAGGATAACGCCAGTTGACAACTGGCCAATTGTAGCGTGATGCAGCTCTGACTGACAAACAGCATAAATAGCATAAGCGTGTCAATTGTGCCAGAATCAGCACCGAATTCTGCACAGCTGGTCAGACGGCAAACATGGAGATTAATGCTATATCGCATTCCCATCTCTCAATGAACTGTGAATACGACAGTAACCAGAGATGTTCCCTTTCGATAACAGGAACGAGACATTGCATTGAAATGCATTTGGGAACAGTGTTCAATCCCGCGGTGAGAGAGATGCAGATCAGCCTAAAAACACAGGGATCCATATGCCAATCACAGCGAAGAGGCACACAGCCCAACCAATGGCAACACCGCTAGGTGTGCTCACTACTGATAGGTGCAGCTAAACCAATGAAATCAATAGCTGAAGCTTACCAAAATGCACACACCAGAAAGCCTGAAAAATAGCGAGCTGCACTGAATATCGGGCAGACTTGGTGCAAGGTAGTGCATGATTTTTTACAAATTGTTAGTGGCTAGTGAAAATGTTGTAGAAGGATCATTTGAAAACGTAAATACTTGCAGAGATTTATAGAAATAAAGTGTTGCATATTGATATTGATCTGTTTCTTACCTTGTTAAATCATTGTTGATAATTATTGTGAGAAATAATTAACATGATCAGTGTCTTCACATAGATGAATACCATTCATTATTAATAATGACATAAAATTAAAGGTAAATTGAGCAAATTTGTTATTTTAGAAGTGTGTATCAAACTGGTAGCCCTTCGCATTAATCGGTACCCAAGAAGTAGCCCTCGCCTTCAAAAAGGTTGGTGACCCCTGTTCTAGACAATATCATATTATTATTTTACATTCGTAAAATGACATATTGATTTATGACATATATTTTAAGAAACTTAGCACATAGTATTTTTTAGGTAACTCCCCCTATTTTTTTACCTTTATGCATTTGGCAGACGCTTTCACCCGAAGCAACTTACATTGTATTACAGGAACACATTGACATTCAAATCAGTTCTTGCTTTCCCTGGGAAATGAACCCATGACCTTGGCGTTGCAAGCGCCATACGCTACTGTTTGAGCTACAGGAAAGCTTATTTTCGTATGGGCTTCCATACTATTCCATACCATACCTATGTTGGCACAATGTCTATTCAATGTCGGTGTGGTCATTTACCATGCTTTACAGTGTCAAAGTCCCTTCTAAGGCAAGTCATTTCACTTGAGCACCTCTCGGGCAGCTATTCCAGTCATTCAAGTGCAGCTCCTATCTCTTTAAATGGGCAAACATCAAATTCTCCAAAGCTGTTCACCATGCTTACCATTACATTTTACATTGAAAAACACCAATGAAATCTGAATCTCTGAAATTTCAGAACATGGAGCTTCCAAATACAGTTGCAGTGATTGCAACCAATTGACAATCTTTTATTTTCTCTTTTATTTTTCCGCCTTTGTTTGCCATATATTGTCTTTGCATAACTAAAGTCTTTGACAGTGTGGGAACAGCAGAGTTTATAGGTGTGAGCTAGATTAAGCAATAACACCCAAAGACGTTTATGAGGGGTGCAAAATGGGAGAGATCATTCCCTGTGGATGTGGAGTCAATGAAGTCATGCTCCATATCTCCTCCACAGTTTAGACAGTATAATTAACAGGGACAGCTGCAGATACGGTCGCTCTGTCAGCGGCCGCAACAGAGACCGTCCACTGGGCCTGGCCCAAATCAACTCCTAAAACCATAGAAACTGTTCACAGCCATATCAGTGTCTTGTGCTACAACAGGTGGTCCCTGAAGTTCCTGATTCAACCTCCCCCATTGTCTCAAGTTTGTTGCCGACTGCTCCCTTAGCCACTCGCATTTGTTGTCGAAAAGCTCACAAACATCCTCTGCTTGGTTTGTATTTTTCGGACCAAGATAAAATCCCACTTACGGACCCAAACATGTCTCTGTCAGAGCTGCAGTATCACATAAAACCTCTGGGGATTTGGAAGCTGTCGCTGTAGTGCTTATAAGCTCTAAGATGGTTGTCTCGGGTACCTGGAGTGGAGTGGAAATAACAGGGAGAAGGAGATAAACAGAATGAAGGGATGAATGGAAAAGAGGAAGAAGGATCAGAGAATGGGTCAGTGGGATTTGTCTTATTTTCTCACACCATGAGTTAACCAGCATGCGTCTAAAGAGTTTCAGCTACGTAGCTTTGGCTCTTTCAGTCTTTCTCATCGACCGGATCAAACAGAACAGATTCAGCTGTGGCCTCCGATCCCATCCCGCTGGATCTGCACAAATGCTGCCACTTGAGCCCCGATGTCACTCCCACCCCCATCTACTAACCCACTCCAGCTGATTTCTGCTGTCTGTTTGAAATGCTGCATAACCAGTGGAACTTCTCCAGAGAGCTCTCTGGTGCCCTGATGTTTTGCTTAAAATGATTCAGCCAGTTACATACACATTTGCACAACAGTATTTATGGCATAATGTAATTGTAACATCGTATTATTCAGAATAAAATACAATGTTTTTATTTTAGAAATACATCTGAAAAAAAATGTGTCAATACATCCGCAACAATAGGTGGCGCCAAATAAAACGAGTGTGCCAAGAAATATGGTGTCAGAGCGTAATAAATATCACTAGTGCAAAAAGGGTTGTCTCATATGTGTTATCTTATATTTGGAACAATATGGGGTTTGAGTACAGTTTGTAAAAGTTAAGTGAACCTTCCCACAGAGCCAATAAAGCTTGTGGCATTGAATGGGAGTAAAATGCCACTGTGATGTTAAGAATTTTATACATTTATGCATTTGGCAGACACTTTTATCAAAAGCGACTTACATTGCATTCAAGGGACACATTGAATCAGTTCTTGCTTTCCCTGGAATCGAGCCCATGACCATGGCGTTGTAAACACCAATGCTCTACTGGTTGAGCTACAGGAAAGGTAGATTAGAGATTTTACAGATCTCAAATTTTTCTATTTTACATCCTTGTCCCAACTCTCACAACTCTCGCCCTCAGAAAATATTGAGCAAATGCTATTTGAGAGAAAATGTTTTGCAATAGCCAGCTGCCAGATTTACTTAACAGGGCAAATTAGCGCGAGAGCACAATTCTAAAAAAGCGCCGTTGTAAGTGGAAAGCTTCGTGCGTGATCTACTGACGACAAGAAAATGAATAAAAAACACAGACACAGACGGATCATTTCTATAATGACCAACACAATCCATCAAGAGCTGCAGAAATTGAAATTAGAGTCTGGTTTAAGATGGTGTCTGGTTTAAGAAGGTGGTTAATACCTGTAAATTGACTAGCTCAAACCTTAGTAAATCACCTTGCATGAATCATTTAAAAACTCTCCTCCCATAAATTTTGTGTCTGAAAGGGAAACTCTTACAAATGCATATGCAATAAAATCAGCTCCAAAAATAACCCCGTCCACGCATTTCCAGTGCAAATTTTTTCACTGCGTGACTTTAGTAAGTCCTAACAGTAGTTTTGTTTTAATGCCAAAAGAGCGTTTACTGGTGCAAACTGTTGGTAAATCTGGCCCCATGTCTACAGTATGTTCCCAGCCAATATGAAAATTACTAAATTAAATGTATGGCCCAACACTCAATGCTTAATTATTTTTGTCAACAAATATTCATGTCATGAATGCATTGTAGTTGAATCTAAAGAGAGATGTGTGTCACAGAATAACGATGAAACATGAGATTTGATAAACAAAAAAGCATAAAATAAATATAAAATTACTCTTTTGAGTACTGTGAATTCGACCATAGAATTCGACTTTTGTCTTTCTTTTTTTGGATATTGTATAGTTGGGCCGTATGCAATCATATACTTCCCTAGCATATAGCAGGCGAAAAACAGTATGTGACACTATGTAGTAGATAAGTATGCATAGTAGGGAAGAATGCGATTATTTTACATTTGGCAGATGCTTTTATCCAAAGTGACTTATATCGCATTCAAGATACATATTGACATTCTAATCAATTCTTGCTTTCCCTGGGAATCAAACCCATGACCTTAGTGTTGCAAGCGCTACAAGATATAGTAGCTATAGTAGGTATAGTAAATTATAATACACTCTAAAAAAAAAAGTGCTATATAGCACTAAAAGTGGTTCTTTGGCTCGTAATCATAGGGGAACCTTTTTTAGTGCTATATAGCACCAAATGGTGCTACAAAGAACCATTATAAGGTGCCATATAATACCTGGTGCTATATGGCACCTCATAATGGTTCTTTGTAGCACCATTTGGTGCTATATAGCACTAAAAAAGGTTCCCCTATGATTACGAGCCAAAGAACCACTTTTAGTGCTATATAGCACCATTTTTTTAGAGTGTAGGTATAGTAGGGAAGTCACAGAACTCATCAAAAAATCATCAAAAAGTACCTTATTCAAAATAAATATCTACTCAAGAGAGTACATATATATATATATAATCAAACATGATCGTGACTATGTATATATGGTATATAACTACACATTTATTTTTAAAAGCATCCCAGGATGCACTTCATGAAGTTGGCTGAGAGAATGAACAGAGCGAGCAGTGTTGGAATAAAAATGTATAAATATAATAGGCCTATATGTAAATATATAATAATAATAACAATAATAAAGATCCGTATGAGGGGAAAAAATGAATAGAATAAATATAGCTTTAGTTAATCCTATATAAACTGTGTTTGAAGCCATTGAAAAGTAATTTTGATGTGTTGTTCACTGTCTGTATTTCCACTCTGATGACAGATGTTTCGATCTAAATGGTGTCTGTTGTGGAAGGCCATTAACTCTTAAATAAATGCTTCAAGATTATATGATGTGCATCTAAAGACTGCCAAAACATTTGGAGGTATGGTTGAATCACTCAACATGCAGCCATACACATTCATGGGGTAGTTGTGAGGATGTCTTGTTTCAGCTTGTCTTAAATGTGGAGATCATGAGAGTTTCATCCGTTCTCATGTTAAAGGCTGTGTGAGTATTGAGTGGCCGCCCACCAGTTTTCCAGTCCAAGCTATAATTCACGCTTCTTCTACTGTCAACAAGTGCTGGAGTTCATTTAAATTAAAGGATATGGAAACACCCTGTCCAACACAAACCATTAGTAAGTCATTATACTTTACTCATCACCTTTCACAATATATACATATACATATCGTAAAATGTTTCTTGGAGAGACATAATGATTCCAACATCTACTCTGACAAACCAGCAGCCACAGTTTGATTTGAACTAAAATTCAAATATTCTCAAAATGTTACCCAAAAAAGAAATGAGTACTTTTAAAATGAGTAATGAAAGTAAAAGAGATATATTTAACTGTGAAATTAATTGCATTTTATTTACAATGAAATGAGAATGTGTTGCAGTTTTTATTTTATGGTAACACTTCAGTAAAGTTTCATTAGTTAACATGAACTAATAATGAACTACACTTCTACAGCATTTATGAACTAGTGTTATCAAATGAAACCTTATTTTAAAGTGTTACCAATGTTATATTTAAACTAAACTTTAGAGTGTTTATGACCCACTTATGTAGGTCTTACATTCATCTTTATATGCAATTTCATAATTACTTCTATTGTCTTTGAAATATGGTTAAATTATTCTGTAGAATGCACCGACAAGCATACTTTAATGTAATTTCTAGTGTAACTTTAAATGTAAAATCAATACAATATAGAATAAAACATTATTGTTAAGTTCAATTAAAGAGTTGTAATAATATCTCACAGTATTACTGTTTTTCACTGTATTATACAACCTTGTATAATATACAGTCTTATGTAAATACAGCCTTGCTGAGCAAAAAAGGCTTCTTTCAAAAACATTTAATTTTCTTTTACCAAAACCAAAATTTTAAACAGTAGGTTACACCTCAAAGAGGTATACTGTTTATTAAGAATGACCCTAAAGCATTGTTTGTTAAAGAGGGTTATTTCCAAAATATCAATTAATTACAAACTGCATGATAATTCCTATAAGTGTAGCATTACGAACTTGCAGCCGCTCACTATTTGAAAAGTTAGTATATGAACTGCAACATGCCTTACTTACTCTATGGGAGCCTGGAGGAAAGACAAGTAAAGTTGCGAGCAGCACAGAGTGTCATTAACTCTCAGTACCAGTAGATGGCAGCAGAGTGCATCAGGCGCATGCTCTCTTTCTACAGCTCTCTGGACTTCCTGTGTATTTTTTAAATAATTAAAAACACATACACAACAACAGGATTAGATGCTTGTGAATCATAAACAAATTATGGTTTATCGCTCATAGTTTATAGAAAGTTGTGATTCTTACACATGGGACTCATTCTTATTAGACGTCAGTCGGCTTAAATCATGTAGTAGGCCAAATGGATGACGATAGACGGCTTAATCATGTCGTTGTTATTGTATGAATAGTATAATGAAGGTGTACACGCATATACAACTAATTATTAGCAAGCTGGCAATACTAAACAAAAGTAAAACAATTGAGGCGTAGACTGTAATTTCTACTAGATGAGATGCCTAAATGGCTTTCTGGTAATTGGTTCTCAAGCCCAAGATAATCCTATTTGAAAATGCCCTCAAGGTATTCTTGCCGTTGTGAGATGCCTGTGCAAGTACTTTATGAAAGGTGTCTGGTGTGTTGAAGACCAAATGGGTGAGGCCAGCAACCCGAGAGACTGCAGTTTACCGGATGTATAGGCACAACAGGTCGTGATGTCGGCATATTTTACCGGTCAATATGCCAGAATTTAGCCCATCACTCATATTCCTGTTGTCCTATTAGACTCAATTTGTAATATATATCTTGTTTTCCTGTTTTATGGGACATTCCATAGACATAATGATATTTATTTTTACTATTCTAGCCCCCTACACTAACTCTACCCCTAATCCATCAGAAAAAAATGTTCTGCATCTCTACATTTTCACAAAAAACATCACTTATTATGATTTATAAGCTTTTTTCTTCATGGGGACCAAAACTGTCCCCACAAGGACAAATTTTTCAGATATTTCCATCCTTGTGGGGACATTTTGTCCCCATAAAGTGTGGTTTACCAGGACACGCACACAAAAGCAAATAAAGAACTATAATGAAGGAAATTGACATGCAAGATGAAGCAGGTTCTTGTGAAAAAGAATGCACCCTTTTTAAAAGACTACTTATTACGGAAACAATAGACTTCAGAAGAATATGCTTAAGTGAGTACATTTTAAAATATGATTTTTTTTTTCAGACAAAACTATAACAATACTTTCTGTATTGTTAAAAGACGTCATTATATCAAACCTATTGTAATCAAAATACAATAATTGATGCAATGCAATTTTTGGTCCAATAAACAATCTACTTCTGATCTAATGATATGGCAGTAACTCAGAAATTCAAAATTGTTCTAATGGTCTTCCTCAGATCTGGCCACACTCCAAAATGATTAATGGGTTCATTTTCTTATTCACAATTTGATTCTGGCAGGTCTGCAGTTGTAGGATAGGTTTGTGTGAATTTAAGGTTACTGTTATCCCTTGGTACAAACTGAAATGTCATTTGATTATTTTAATGATGTTCTTGCCCATGTAGGTTCTTTAACAGTTAGTGGTTTTGTGTTTTGTCTTTCAGTAAATTGCATTTTAATTGTAAATACATGAAAATGTATTATATTTTAACTGAACTTTAGAATACTTTTTTGACCAACTGAAGTATTGTAAATGTAGGCCTTATATCAAGTAATACACTGCAGTTAAAATTATAATCAAGTGCCTCACATGTGCTTTAGCATGTTAGTCAGCACATGGAAATAAGTGTACGTGTTTAAAATGCAACACAAAATTATGAAAACATGATGGTTTAAAATGTACTTTATCTTGACATTATTACAAAGTGCATTTTGAAAGTTTTCTTAAAGGGATAGTTCACCCAAAAACCACAAGTTGCTTCAAACCCGTATGAGTTGTTTACTCATGATATGATGTGTTGATGAATGTCGGCAACCAAACAGTTGATTGATCCATTGACTACCATAGTACAGGGGGAAATAGTCAAGTCAAGTCACCTTTATTTATAAAGCACTTTTTACAATACAGATTGTTTCAATACAGCTTTACAGAGATCGAGAAGATAATACAACAAGTTTGTTTTGGCTGTACAGCGGCTCTAGCAGACCAATTGATGAATCCCTTGATGAATATTAAGTGTCTGACTCAGCAAGCCCTAGGTGACAGTGGCAGGGAACCCAAACTCCGTCAAGTGACAGAATCCTGAATCCTGAAATCAGGCTCAGTCAGGGGACCAGTTCTCCTCTGGCCAACAAACAAACAGTGCATGATTATGATATAGACAACAATTCAGGTCAGAAGTCAGACTGAGATCGGGACACTCAAAATATTGAATCCAGTTCTGTGTGGTTGAAGATCTAAATTATCACCCGTATGAAGACGGGTTTTGTTGAGGATCTGTGCCAAAGGCTGTTTATGAGGTCTTCTAGTAGAGTCACAGTCACTCCTGACACTTCAGAGCTGTGTTGTGCTCGTGTTTAGGTGAAGGTCCTTCATCTGATCTGAATAAAGCCTGGATCCGGCTGACTACGGTAACCTCGGGATAAACAGAGACTATCAGCGTAGATGCCATAACACATCTTCTTTAGTGTCCAACCAAAAACAGAAATTCATACAGGTTTGGAACAACTTGAGGGTGAGGAAATGATGACAGAATTTTCTTGTTTGGGTGAATTATGCCTTTAAGAATCATAAGTCAAGAAAGTACAGTTAAGTGGCTTTTTATTTGATTAATTTTGAAAATATACATTAAAGATTTGAAGAACCCTACAAGCACACATTCAGCTCAATTAGGCACTCTTCTCTTTCACAGGGGGGCTCTTATGCTAAATGGAAGAGTGCAAGATAACTGGCAGCTTGCTTTTTCAGGCTTTACCTCTGGAATTTTAATCTTCCAGGGTTTGGACTACAGCACAGACACGATCTCGAGGGCAGAAAGGTTCTCTTGAGTGATTCTATCAGTTATTCAGCTGGTAATGATGCTTGTGTAATCCACACAAGATGAAACGCTGAACCAGGACACCTTTCAGTTCTTTTGTTGCATGCTTGAGTTTTGCTAAATTATTAGGTGTTTTTCGTTGTCGTCATGGAAACATCAGTAATGATCCCTATTCAGATGGGACAGGAGGGAGAGTGAAACTGCTAGTAATTGTGAGGGAACAGCTCTTAGCTCGTATCCTCCCAGGGTGTGAGACATTGTGTGGTCTGTGAATTTACACCTGCCTCAGGCGTCGGTGTGTGGGGTTTCTCAAACTATTTCTTTGTATCCATTTTCTAAGCTGTGTCTGATAAGCTACAAAAAGCAATAGCGACTAATCATGTAATGGCAGATTAGCACCTGCTAACACCGTCGTTTCTTGGGATAAAATATTTTGGAAGTGCTTTTTTAGACTAAAAGAATTTCAAGCAAGATCAGGCTCCGGGTGTCATTTATGCAGTACGACAGGGTTTGAGCATCAGAATCCATTTGTGAGACATTATACAGTGGCGAGAGAGAATTGTGTAAGGGTTAAAGTGTTCGCAACAAAGAAAAGAAAATTCTGTCATCATTTACTTCTTACTCGTCATTTCAAAGCTGTATGACTGACTTTGGCTGAACTAACCTTGTGGAAAAAATAACATTGTAGTATAATTTTAAAGAGAGCAAAATATAATTTAAGAATATGAATGCAATGCTATCGGACACAAAGTACTATAGATTAAATTTGGAAACACTTTATTTTACTGTGTCCTTGTTGCATGTAGTTACTGTTGTAATAACTATAAATTATGCATAATTACATGCTACTAACAATAAACCGACCACTATTTCTAATCCTAATCCTATAATAAGTACATGTAGTCAATTATTATTACTCAGTACTTACATGTAAAATTACACTGTAACATGGACACCTTAAATAAAGTGTAACCTTACATTTATAATTAACTTTACAGGGATTTTTACAGTTTGTGAATGTTTGACAAAAATTTATGGTAGACAAAAATATAGTTTCATCTAATTTTCTGTATTTAAACACATTTGTAATGATCAAGTTGCAATTTAGTACATTTAAAGTATATTAACTTTAAAAAGTAACATAAATATGACAGTATAGTATATAGAAAGTACTTCACATGTGCTTTAGTATGTCAGTGTCAAACACAACAATATTATTAAAACTTAATGATTCAAAATGTGCTGTAATGTAAAACTTTTAATTTGACATTATTATAAAGTGCACTTTTTATGCGTGAAACTGTTATGCAACTGTATTCTTACGTGTAATTTATTGAATTAACATTATCTTCAACTCTGAGTATATGTTTTAAAAATATACACTTTAATATATGAAGTGCACATTCAGTACACTTCTTTTCCCCATAGGTTTCTCTTTAAGTGTGAATGCATAATAACTTCTCTTCCAAATGATAATGCTTAAAGTTTATAGTTTCATATAAGAAGTGCAAAGACATCATTAGGATACATCAGATAATTTTCGAAAGATTGCATCGAGAAGAAGAGAGTGTTTTCTCATTTACAAATTTGCAAAGTCAAATTTTATTGATGAACTTTCACAACTACAGGCAGACCTCAAACGTTCATTAAATATACTTATCATTTGCCAAGTCGTGCAAACAGGTCATGAAACAAGTATTATGGAGACAAGAGAGGCTCCGTCTGTCTTTGATCAATTTGTCTTGTTAATAAGTCTGGAGAGTGAGCCAGGCAGACTTTAATTTCTTTAATCCTCATTTGAAACAGTATAAAAAGACATGACATTTCTTCAGTCTATCTGTCGGTCTGTTTTTATTTTCAATACTAATTATTATAACAAAGGCAACCTGTTCAGACTTCAATTACGTTTATCCAATTTTCAGTTTTAATTTCGTCTTAGTGCCCCATGACATGAATTCACTGTACCACGGACTGAAAAAAGGATCAAAACCTAATTAAACCACCGACCTCCAACAATATATGCAATTATCCAATTGGGGCAGCTGTTCTTGATATAAAATGCCATACCATCCCGACTGTCTTTATGTAAGTGTTAATAATAAGCTTTTCATTATTTCAAAAGTAGTCAGCCTTTGTGTTAATGATTTTCTGTTCCTGTAGTTAATGGTAGTCTCTTTTATTTACCTTCATCTACTTTTATGAAAATTATATAATGTAAGAAAACTGAAGTAATTAAGGTTGAAATGAAATTTAAACTGAAGTAGAATTTGTTACGTAATCATTCATTTAATGTAAATACAGAATATAACAATGCCTATCCGAACGTATGTGAAAGTGTCCCATTGTGTGTTGTTGTTTTTTTTTTGTCTCTCTTCAAGGTAATTGAGCCGTCTCTGCTCTTTTGCATGGTGGCATGCCTGAATAAAGGCTGCATGCTTCAACACTCTTTGAGTCATTGTTTGACTGCAGGACTTGGCTGAAAAATGGTTTAAGATGGAGTTTATATGGCCTTGAAAGGGACGATTTGGAAATCCATTGCCGCTTGTATATATTGTATATATTTTTTATTTGTATATATATATTTCTTTTCTTTTTCTTACACTTCAGTCTATCACCTATGTAACCAATTATTTCTTAAAGCCTTTCTTTACTTTTCTGTATTTTTCCATAGAGTAAGGATGAATATTGTCTGCATTTCTCACCAGATAGAGCATGTTATCAGAATGTTTTGAGAAGTCTCTCTGTTGATAGTTGGAGTCTGAGCCGAGTTCAGTCTTGGAGAAGCTGTGTATCTGTGTGTGTGTTAATATGCTCTGTATGGGTGAGGTGATTAACTGGCACCATCAGGAGACGGAATGACTTGTTGTTCTCGACAAGCCACGTCACTAACCCGTCAACCATGTGATCAACGGAGATATGCTTCAGACTGTCTGCTCTTGTGTGGAAAATTATTAGTTTTGTTTATCTTTCTTTTTTTCTTTCTTTCTTAACCAAACAGAATCATTTAACTGTCATCATTGACGTGGTTAGTAGCCTCTGTTAGAGTATAATTGCTGTAACAATGTTATTGTAAGTGGGGCGGCCTACGGACTCCTTGTGAGACCTGAAGCTTCTGCTGATGAAACTGCAAACTAAACTTCACTAAAATTTCTTCCATTGACTGCACTTCTGACTCCTGGTCTTCATTCAACATATCTGGTCCTCAGGTCTTAACTGTAAATCTCCTACAGCCTCCTGATAGAAATAAATAAAATAAACAAAAATAAAAACATTATTAAGCTCCAGTCCAGTTCTATGCATTGTCAATGGTGGAACAAAAATCAAAAAGATCTTCATTTGGGTTCCGAAGATGATCAAAAGTCTTTCAGGTGTGGAACTACATGATGGTGAGTAAATAAAGACTATCCCTGTAAGCAATGTAAATGCCGGCAGGTTAATAGGAAAATATTCACATTTCCATATCAGTACTTTGTTTTACAATTATTTGTAAAAGTAATGACTCACTAACTTCAGAAGGACCCTCAGCCTGACTTATACTATGCTACCTATATGTTTGAAGTTGCACTGGATACTCAAATTATGATAGGAAAGGGTTTTAGGATTATTGCAGGTCAGTATATTGTAAATGTGTTTTCTTTCCAGTTCATATCTATTCTGAGAGGTAAACATAAGGGACCAGAGGATATTTACTCTCCAGTGAGATATTGATTTGGAGTGCTCAGCGAGGATCATCAGTGTGAGTTCACACCATTATCTCAAATGCACAGACTCCACTGCTTTTACTTCAGACATTCATTTTAAAAGGATGCCTCACCCAAATGTTTGAAATGCTGATCCTCTATGTCAGAAGGCTGTAATTATATGTTATTCTCTCACTATTGTTTAATTTCAATGCATTGTGTGGGCTTTTTCTACACTATACATTATATTTGCATATATACAAACTGGTTTTACTTGCACTGTACATTATGCATGGTAAAAAAAAAAAAAGTCAAATTTAATCTGTAAGTAGACTAGAGCAACTATCTGTAAGTTGAGTTGTTGTCCCAGCTATTATATTCTTCATATGTATTTTTTAACATAAGTGTGTGTGTGTGTGTGTGTGTGTGTGTGTGTATGTCCTCATCTCCACAAGGATGGCAATATCCCCCCCCCCCCAAAAAAAAAAAGAAGAAAAAAAAAAGAAAGTTAAACAGCTTATAAATCATAATAAGTGTTTTTTGAAAATATCAAAATGCAGGGTTAGGGGGGAGAATACAGTTTGTGAAATCATTATGTCAATGGAAAGTCCCCAATAAAACGTGGAAACCCAACATGCGTGTGTGTGTGTGTGTGTGTGTGTGTGTGTGTGTGTGTGTGTGTCCACAAGGATGGCATTACCAGAAATCATTAAACATTTCTGGTCCAACAACTTATAAACCATACAGAGTGATGTTTTTTGAAAATGTAAAAATGCTGAAAGATTTAGTGGGCAGATTTAGGGGTAGAGTGTGTCTATTGAAAGTCTATATAAAACATGGAAATACAACGTGTGTGTGTGTGCGTTGAATTAATCATGTCATGGTAAAAATGCTATCTAATTTTTGTGTAATGATGCATATATATATATATATATATATATATATACAGTATATATTTTCTGTTTGTTTATCTTGGGTAAATGTTTCTGTAAATGTAGAATGGGAGATATAAGGTTGCTAGAGCTGTAAATCTGAGCAATATATCCCGTTGAGACCCTCTGGAGGGATTCCTCTCACACACTTATGTAATCTTGGCAGTATTCCCTCGGAAGTACAAGGCACTGCACCAAGAATTCCCCCCGTTACAGGATAGTGAGTGGCGCTTGATGGAAGCCCCTCCAAGACTGTAGGTCAAACAGATCAGTGACAGGCCAATAAGAACATCTATATCTCTCCGGCCTGGCTCTCCCGCGCTGTCACTGCTGTTGTACAATGTTGCCATGGATCTGAGGTCGCGTTGCTATGGTGTCACAAGGACTTTGTGTTTTTCCCCAGGCCAATGTCACGAGCGAATCGTTCAGAGAACGAGTGGTATTTTCTTTCAAAGCATGGGATATTCATAAAAACAAATAATCATTTATTTTATTTTTAATGAGACAAAGCAGGCTACACCAGAAAAAGCTTGTTTTATAACAACTGCACTCTTACATACATTATATTACAGTCATAGACTCCCTTTTTTTTAGAACACCACACAAATCTATTTACTCAATGGCTTTTTAGTTTTTTTTAAGTCATAATTTTCAGTTTTTTCTTCTTCTGTACTTATTTTTACTACTCACTGCTAGGTTTCGTCTTGCCATCTTACAACAACCTCTGACCTCTGACCTTAGGTGAATGGAATTCACAACAAAGATTAAAATTCCTTGAGGAGGTACATCCGCTCGTGAGGAACATGCTCCTCTCTCTCATCCTTAAAATACTACATTTCCAAGATAGGTTTATCACATACAGATACGTTATGTACACCGTCTGGCCTGTACCGATGGTCTTTTCGCTTTGCAAGGTCTTCCCGTGAGTGCAGTGGAAGTTTTTAGGTCCTCTTTTGTCTCTAATCATGCAGTGGACAAAAGCTTTCAAACAGTTGGTCGGTTCAACAACAAAGTCTCGACATGTTTTTGCATGAGTTCTTTGAGGCCTGGTCCATTGTGAGGCTCCTCTCCTCTTGAAGCTTATTCCTATTCTGTCCTTTTTAGCAACCATGACAAGTTCATTGTGGGGTGATAATGCCTTGGAGTCAGATGTGGGGTTGGCTAGACAAGGGCTTGAAGTTCGGGTTGGGGTTTTTCGAGCGCTAGATGCCGAGACTTCATACTGGTCGGTCCACAGCATACTGGCAGGGGCTTAAGTTGGACACGGGGTTCTGCACAGCCGGGTAAGCGAAGTTGGCGTGCTGTTTGGCCTTGAGCCGGAGGCTGGCCAGACTGGAGTTACAGGTGTCTCTGTACATGTACGGGCTGGCCGTGGTGGCATAAGGGCAGGCGGCTGCCGACACCGCCGCAGAATTGAGGGTGGGGCTGTTCAGGTTGTTCAGGTTTCCCAGGTTGTTGAGGCCTGAGCCCGGCACCCCTGCCACCGCCGAGGGCACCATTGAGGAGGCCATGTTCATGGAAGGGATGGAGCTGGGCGGGGAGAACATTGGCTGGGAGGACAGCGGGCTTACATTCATGGAGTTAAAGAAAGGAAAGCTTTTGGCTGATAAGGGGCTGCTGGCCAGGCTCTTGGTCGCCCAGTTGTTGTACGAATAGCCCGAGTACATGTCGTCGTACGGCTGCATGAGTCCGTTGAACTGAGCGCCGAAGCCGTTCTTGCACAGCTCGGCTTGCTGGTTCCTTTCTCGTTTTCTCCATTTGGCGCGGCGGTTTTTAAACCACACCTGTTGAAAAGAAAAAGGGGGAAAAGAGTTATCACACACTTTGAACATCATTTGGTTCAAATCGATACCATTCTCTTGATCGCTCCAACGTAAAACATGTAAGAAAGCGCTCACCAGAACTTTAATATCCTCATTTTTTTAAACGCTCCTTCTCATGAGATTTAAACAATAAAAAGTTCCGCCAGGCAGAATTTAAGTGCTTCATTTATTAAACTAATTTACTCTCTTATTATGAGTTTCTCCTGTGAGAATGTCATTAAAGAGCTTCCCTCACATTTAGTCAATTTTATAACCTATTTTTAGGGGTATTGTGTGGATTAAAGTTTTAATGTGAAAATTTAAATGAATATATTTCATTTAGCTCTCTGAGAAATTATAAAGCTGTTTTCTTGTCACTTTTTCCAACCTGTGAAAGTGTTCGCCGACTGTAATTAGTAAAGAAAAGCTAGACGGAAAGGAAAATAAGAATTCAAGAGCTCCTTTTAAATATTAGGTTTTAGGAATATAAATAACTTCCTTTGTACACAATGTTTAAATGATTGCTTTTAAACATCCATAAGATTTCGCCTTTCTCATAACTCTGAAACTCACAACATATTTTTGAAGTTAGTAACTTATGATAAATACAAACATAGGTATTATAACTAAAGTTACTATAATACTTTATCACTTCTGAGAAGGATTGTCTCCACATATTTAAAAATAATCTCACATAGTGATCGTACATAGCCGGATTTATTTATTTTTAATATTTAATGACATCCAGCGTACAGTAAATGATACCAGTTTATATTGGGAGAGAGGGAATACCCTTCTCTGTGAATGTTCCACTGACACTTTGGCAATGGTGTTTAAAGCCTTCCAAAATAACTGAATGTCAAATATAGTCGAATGATCGGTGTGCTTGTTCTCTATATTTTTGGCATACATGCATATAATAGTACAAAACACGGTAAAGGTTTTGGCACATCCTATGTGAACACAAAAACAAAAATCATGGACATGATTTGAAAAGGTTAAATGATCCTGAGAAAAGTAGTGAAAAAATGACTACACTGGAAATAAATGGGAAACAAACGAAATGTGACTGAAAGCAGATTTTTTTGAGATATCAACCTCACCACCCTGTTTAGATTTTAGGGTAAAACTTGGTTTAGAATTAATTGTAAGTTTGCCTTTTTTCACTACATTTGCAATGAGAAATAATGCAATAATCTGTCAAGTGTCTTCTTTATAAAGAGACCAAACTTAAGTCTGTGACCCAAAGCATTCAAGATTTATGACAGTTTAAGTCAGAAATTTCATTTTCAAAATTATATTTTGTAATAGAATTTACCATAAAATATAATATGTATATATAGTGCTTTGATTGTGTGAAAAACTCATTTAAGACAGTATATTTTCAAATATATATATATATATATATATATATATATATATATATATATATTTGAAAATATGCTGGCTTAAATGTGCTTTTCACACCATCAAAGTTATGTTCACTTTAAAATCCAAGTGTGTGTGTGTGTGTGTAAACAAATGCAGATGCTGTCATGAATGTAGCATAGGGACTTTTATTAGGGTTTTTATATGAGTGTTTTTTATTATTATGAATTGTCAAATTTTTTAATGGATCCACTGTATTATTAATGTAAATGCACCTTGAGTCCAAGACAAATATCCCCTTGGAGATAATAAAGTGTATTTCCAATCAGTTTCAATTAAAAAAGTGCAGCAGCATCAAATGAAGAAGAAACCGTCACAGGCACATGTGGTCCATTGTGGAGTTTTTTTGTTTTTTTTTTAAGTATCCTGGGTCAAGCTGGCATTAGGTCAGAGCCATGATTTAGGGTTTGTGTTTTTATTAGGAGCACATGCTCTATCAATTGCGTAAATCAATATGACAGCAGAAGCATGCGGAATATGTGGCATAAGGTTCCAGTTGGGATTACTGACATACATGTCCAGTTCAGGAGGCCACTGATGGACATTAGGAAAGGCGTATCTCTACCTCTGTTGTTCTTTCAAAATAACAACCAAGACTGTGCGCTATGTGACCTTTTCTCTGGCCAACATGAATGTGATCCATTAGATGTGCGCCAGACAAGGAGGTAGCGATTGTATTGTCATCCATCAGAATGGGAGCCCACCTGCTCTCTTTGTGTGCTTCACCCATTAAACTTCTGCTTTTTGTCGGGACAGAAGGTCAAAAACCTTTTTTAACTTCTTCTAAGCAATCTATTGTTCATGTTACATCACATATCTCAATATAGCAGTTTTCGTGGTACCAGGGAAAAAAACGCCAAAACCAATACCAAAGCCGATGTCTTGTGTTTAAATGTTCCTGAAAGTACTGGAATAACCCAGGCCTTTAATTTATGTCCAGTGGTTCAAAAAAGACGCCCTTTCATTACACACAGTTTCCAAATGCACCATAGCTACTGAATAGTGAACACTCTCAGATTTTCTTTTAATTGGGTTTAATACAGAACCCTAGGTTTTTAAGACCTCATTATGCCAAAAAGTTTAACTTTTTAATTTATAATGTTGCAATATGCTGTCACAATTTGTAACTTCTCAATAAAATAAAATAAATAAAATAAATAAATAAATAAAATAAAGAGAATTGTCTTAAATGATTGCATTGTACTAATGTAATGCAAATTATTTCAGTGCTTTATACAGTGATAAGGGGTTTATGGGCTGTTTAATGCATGTAAAATTTTTTTTTAAAACAGCTATGAATTAATAAAAACTATATACATTAAATGATCCCATTTGACAGAAACCTACTTCTCTTCTAAGAGTGTAACCAGTCAGCATATGTGTATTATTACATCGACAACAGGTTTTTGTACCTACGCAATGGTTTAGTTTGGCAGGGACACGTACCCGTACTCTTGCTTCGGTGAGGTTGGTCCACACAGCGATCTCCTCTCGTGTGCTCATGTCCGGATAACGGTTTCTCTGAAAGGTGGCTTCGAGTTCCTGGAGCTGCTGGCTGGTAAAGTGTGTCCTTTGCCGTCGCTGTTTTTTCTTTAGAGAGCCGTCCTCTGGGTTTGACTCGTCTGTGTGGTTCTGATGGGACTTCTCTGTGTCTGTATGGATCAGAGGAAAAGGCATGGATGAAATGGATACATATAGCACATATATAAGTCCCACAATTACTTAAACTTTGAATAAACTTCAAAATGTTGATGCAACTCAAATGTTTTGAGTTGTGCCAACTTATTCAGGTTTACAGTAAGTGCTAAACACAGCGCATACTTAGTTTCTGTTTGAATTGAAAGCAAGATCAACATAAACTGCAGGGCCCAAAAATGTTTTTGTGTGTGTGATGAAAATCCTCCCTCTGTGGTGTAGAGTTCTGCAAATTGCAAATTGAAGACCCCACAGAAAGGGCTAAATTATCTGGCCACATAATCCTGGGATCAGCCATTAGTGACAGGGCAGGTTTGGGGCTGTTTGGCAAGAGCTTAACTCTCTAGGAGCAGTTCTAACTAATCAGCAAGCTTTCCAGGGCCTCTAGGAAAACCAATAAGACATCATGCTGCCATCTGTCAGTGGACAGATACCCTTTAACTCTTACAACAGCATCTATTAAACACAAGTCCCATAAAAGTCTAACTTGAGAGTAACAACGTCATAAAAATTTAATTCAAGATGAATTGAACAGGAGTTCAATTAAATGAATGTATGGTAACTGGATGAAGAAATTACTGAGAAATCAACGGATTTTAGGGGATTGCATCTGTCCTTTCAGTGGAGGGACACAGAACTCCCAATACCGACATCGCTTTTGTTGTATTAACGTCAGCGCTTTAAATGCATTGATTTATCGTCACTTCATAAACCTTGCTTGGTGTTTAATATGAATATAATAACGCGGAGATATATTTTTTTGTATCAACGAGTAGAAATTGAGTTGACTGAAATGAAACAACATGTTTACCATTCGTTCAGCATCATGTAGCAACCAACCAAAAACAATTTTTCATTACAAATGTAATATAGTAAAATTAATATCCTATGTAATATTTTTATTTGTAATCCCCAATGTTGTTCAAAATAGTTTTAATGCCACGTATAGCCATATTTTTAACTGAAAATCTTCCTTAAAACAATCGCTAAAATTTATAATAATATATTTTCATTTTAATCATACAATTTAATTACATGCAGTTTAATGATAACCTATTAAAGACGGATTTAACTTCTTTCTTATCATTATTATGATAAAGCAGACACGCGCTTTTCAGAAATGGGATAAGGCTTCTGAAAGAGAGAAAAAAAATAGGCCTAAATAACCCGCAACAAAGTCTATAAATAAGTTAGCCTAAAATATTTTTTGTTTCCAAATTATTGATTAATTTATTTTCTTTTTATCGAGCTGATCTAAGTGGAAAAATATATTTTCCCACTATCGGTTCAATTTTTTCTTCATTATTTAGGCTAGTATTGACCGTTTGATGAGATATGACTTTCTAAAAAAAAAAAATATATATATATATATATATATATATATATATTGGGAGGTATATATATATATATATATATATACATTTTATATATATATATATTTTTTTTTTAATTTTATATATATATATATATATATATATATATATATATATATATATAAAATTTCTTTCGGCGATTTTTCCGGTTAGTGATATTTAGGGCTATTATCTGCTGATGGAAATTGCAATCAAATTTAAAATACGATGAGAATACGGAAACAGTTTGGGCAGTTTTCAGTGTATTAAACCTCTTCTATGCGATATATCTAGGTTCAACACTAGACAAAAACACGAAAACAATCAAATGCTTTCCTCGTTATGCTAATACATTTTTAGATACAATGTTTGCAACAGACGCGTCCGGCTATAAATGTATTCACGCCACAATGCATATACGCTTTTTCTTAGTTTATGTAGGATTGCATTTCCCAATCTTCTCGGTGAAGCGCATATCGTCTTCAGACCTTTTCTCTTTTCACAGGTGTTTAGGTTTATTCGCATTGCCCTACTGACTGTCATTTGGATACCAAATTTGAGGCGCAGGAATGAATAATTTATGCGCCGTTTCTTCAGCACGTGACTGGCTAGCCGGTATGCTCTCCTTCAAATGGCGACTGTCATCTCTGAAAGACTGTCTGTAAATGTAGACCTGGATTCAAATCATCCAAGATTATTCAAAACGACAACCAAAGACGCGGAGCTGTTATTGCCGGCCCAGTTCAAGCCGAAACACGAATTAAAGAACGCAACGAAAGTGTTCCTGTAAGCATTCAATAGAAATCTTCTGCATTTGGCAGACGCTTTTATCCAAAGCGACTTAAGGAACACATTGATATTCTAATTAGTTATTGCTTTCCCTGGGAATCGAACCCATGACCTTGGCGTTGCAAGCGCCATATCTGAGGAAAGGTTTGAACTGTCTATCACAAAACTGAAAGATGAGGGTGTTATATAAAGAAATTTTAGGCTATACTTTCAGAGTAAGTGAGTGACTTATTGTGTTGATGATTAAGCATGAATATGAACTGACCACTGTTGTCCTGGCCTTTGCATCCCGGATCGTGTTGAGGAGTCCCAGAGTCAGACAGAGACAGAGCCGGGCTACGGGCCTCACTGTCCGTTAAAAGGTTAAAATCCATCACCTCGACCGCCAGGCTCTGTGAACAGCACAGGGTCATATTTACATGAATTATGATACACCTTATACACAAGCTCAAGCTCTCTCTCTCTCTCTCTCTCTCTCTCTCTCTCTCTCTCTCTCTCTCTCTCTCTCTCACACACACACACACACACACACACACGAGACTGCGTTGTTTGCTCAGGTTCCCTCATTCTGACACAAATCCTCTCTTATTATAGATTTTGTATTGTTCTTTTGTATTGTTCCTTGAACAGACCTATCATATTTCCAAGACTGATCCTGAATATCAAAAATGAACGCGATCCAATAATCCAAAAGTTAAATCACCGCATTAAAAGTTGGTGGCGAAGTCACAATATCCAACGAGTTCATTACAATGTTTCAACAACCTTGAAGAAAATTAAACCCAATTAGTAATTATTGCAATGTTGGGTTTAAATGGATCAAAACAAATAAATATTTTCACACAGATTTGAAACGTAATTGTAATTACATTTCAGTTTAATTAGGCCTAGAATTTTTTTATCAATGCTTTATTATTTTATTTAGCCTATTTCTTTATTTTTTAACTGATTTTAATGAGATTTTAAATTGTATGTATGTATTTATTTGTTTGTTTGTTAACTGCTTTTAATAAGAAACAGTAACTCTTTTAATAACAAAGGGAAACAGAGAGGAAATCAAAATCCTCAAAACAAGACATAAACCTAAATAAATATACCGCTATTAAACCGAATATGCAACATGAAGCGAAAACAAACAATTGTTTGCAGGTTTCGTCGTATCAGATATGACGCAGCCAGCGCGTTTTCTTTATGTTGCAAATCTCTAAGATATCAGGAATATAGTTCATCACTGACTGCACTCTTTATTGTCTGGAAACGTAAAGTTCAAAATTAGGCCTGTGCGTGAAGCAAAAGCCTTAAATAGCAGCCTTGTAATATAGAGCTTGAAATAACAGCTCGTTTATTTATGTAACAGCAGCTTCACCCCAGAGATATAGAAACATAATCACTCTCGTATCGAATATGTTATGTGACTGGATGAAACTCGCGCGCCGCACGACAAAACATGGGATTTCCTGCTGGACTTCATCTCTCTCTCCTGAAGGATTTAGATCGCATGTCTGACTGATATATAACCTCGCAGATTAAACGAGAATCCCACTTCAAATAATTTTGCATTGCATTTTTCCTTCACACCTTCGAAATAGTTGATAATAATGTTTGAACTCAGACAAAACCTCTATGGTTTCTCATTTTCTAACGATTATCAATCACTGAAACAGTCTATCTCGTGGAAAACATTTTCCTATCAGGTGAAGATTGCACTGAAACATTTTTTAATAAACGAACTTCCATACATTTTAATGCATTTTAATGCAACTTTAATAAATGTTAATCCAACATTTTAATGCAACGTCTGTACATCTTTCTCTTTGCTTTTGCAGACACGAAGGTCAATAAATATACATGCATTAAAAGTATATCAAAAATATAAGTATGGCTAGAATCACAAAGCATAATGTGGGCCTACTTTGATTAACACAACTAATTGCTATAAAAAGATAACATACTCTTTAAAATGTTAGGTTTACTGATTTCACAGACATTGTTCTGAGTACAGTAAGTTTTTTTTTTTCAATCAAAAGACATTCAGGCTTAATGAGCGCCCTTGTTTATCACCCCTCCTTCATTAGTGGCATTGTCCTAATGTGTGTACCATGGAGTTTAAGTGATATTATTGAAAATAATAAATATGCTTAATAACTTCCAGGCAAAATAACATGTAATTTGTTCATTGTTCGCGCTATGCAATGAGTGGAAACATTTATGCACTTTTCATAAACTTGCTGAGAGGTTTTAGGGAAAGTTTGAACTTGTTTAGAAATGTTAGAATTGGTATAGGTGGTAGTGGTGGTGATGGGCAACTTTTCCATTATTCATAGAACTTGTTTATTAAGTATAAACATACAGTTCAGCCTGATATACTTTCATCATATAGTGGAATATTATATACACTTTTGAAAAATGTATTCAAACGTACATTCAAGTGAATGATAAATGGAATTCTAGAACATAATTCATCACATCTTCTTTCTTTCTGTCTTTCTTTCTTTCTTTCTTTCTTTCTTTCTTTCTTTCTTTCTTTCTAGCCATTTAAAAACTACTAAGCCTTGGAAATCTCCATCCATTAGAAGAAACAAACAAGTATAATAGTGAAAAACCAGTAAGTGCTCAGTATTGATGAGGTGACAGACCCTGGGGATGTAGAGATTAGTTAGCATCACTTATTTTAAAACTTTTTCTACCAAAACACCATTATTTACTAGAGAATTGACTCTTTCAGAGTACCGAATTAGGTTTTGTTACCAGGTGATAAACGATGCTTAGACCTATAAGACACTCAATATAAGGAATCCATAAAGGAAAACATTTGGATAATAAAGCTGGGTGTCCTGTTAAATTACAATGATTTGTTTTAGAGCGCACAGCACAGCATGCCATTTGATTTGACAAATTTGTGTCTTATAGTATAATTTGGCTTATAAATTAGATACATCAATTCCCATTTCAATCATCATTGAACTGCCATTAATCAAGATTCTAAATACAACAAATATGTTCTGGTATTATTTTACTTTCTTATACTCTACCTTAGTCACCAATCAAAAGAACAATTTTTAAGATACAATATCCTGTCTATAATCACTTTTCTTTTTAATCAAATAAACAATTGAGATAACTTGCCTTGTAAACGCAGCTGGCTTGTATCAGGAGAAAGCAGACTTGCAGTCAGAACTACAGATACTTCATCATATTGCCTATACTTTGTGACTTGGATCTGGCAGGCAGATCCGCTCAGATGCTGTTCCTTTTGCTCTAGCTTTGCTCCCAATGCTATAGGTGACATAAGCTGGTTATTTCATCCTGAGCAAGGTGTCAATGCACCCCCTCCCCCCACCCCTGCCAGGACCTGTGACATTATTACATTTCAAACTCTATCAAGGGTCCTCTAAAGATTGTGGGCCAACAAGCCCAGAGATGCACTGTTAGATTTCTTAAATTTAAAAAATGGAGAGACCAAATGGGAAAGTGATCTAACTTACATATCTCCTTATGTACCAAACATAGATTACATAATCAAATGTCCAAATGAATGCTCAAAAGTTTTCTTTTCAAATGGTTATTTATGAAAACAATAGGGCTTTCGCCCCTTTGGGCCCTGATGATAATTTTTTTAAATCATTTTTTTATTATGTTGGCTGTTTTAATTTTTATTACATTATTTTTCTGTGAAATAAAAGTTTGGCTCGAACTTTATCTGGCACACACATCCCATGTTGGGAATTTGATGCTGCCTTTGAGATATTGGTGACATGACTTCTTGTCAGTGAGGAGGCAGTTTATATACACGACATCGATCTCATTAAAATATATATATCTAATAAGAGAAGAGATAATAGAGGTAAATCCTCTCGTTTTTCAGAAGATTGGTGGGTCCATCTGTTGGTTCGACAGAGGCAGACCGCATACATTTCCACGGGCTGCTGCATTATCTCAGGAATTATTCATAAACGCGTTTAGAATTAATTCCTCGGATTAAGAGTTGATTAAGATGTGTGTCACTTTGCTGTCTGAGAACTTATTAAGGGCCCACTCGAGCCGGCGGCAGATGGAATTTCTCCCCAATGTTTGTAGATGTTAATTTCTCCCCTCCTAACACCCATTTGCATTTGGCTGTGTATGTCAAAGCGCGGCTTCTCCTGCACGCACAGCTCCGGATACCCGTGTACCAGGAGATGCTCATCTCACTCCATCACACACACACACACACACACACACACACACACACACACACGCTATTCGACGTTCAACCGAGATACTAATGTTTTTGCTAATGAAATTATGAAACGTCACATCCACAAACAAATCTTGATATTGGTTGCAAAATCTGAAGAAATTATAGATATTGTGTGTTTTTGAGTGCAGGTTGAATTTAGATATATATAGCCTAAGTATGTGTTTGTGTTTTATATCTATATTTAATTAAAACAACACGAAATGATCAAACGCAAAAGCGCCATGCGCTGTTCTGCCCGTGCGGTTTAACCACACAAATAAGAATAAACTGTTTTTATTATAATTTTTTTTTCTATTTTGTTTAAACAATAGTTAGGGGTTATGATTGAATTTTGGGCACTTGTTTTTATTTTAAATATGCACAGGCTATTTATCGTTTTTAATAAAACAAAACAAACCGTTGAAGTAAAAACAAGCATTCATCATAACTATAAAACACAACATAGACGAATGCAAAAATAAAAAATAAATAAATAAAGGAAATGGAGCCTATTCGGATTAATTTCTGGGTTTTGATACACTGACAGAAATGCTTCGGTCAATCTTCTTTGACTATTTGGCCGCATGTAAATTTAGATAAACAGGTGCGTTTACTTGAGTAGACTATATTTATATTTATATTTTATATTTACAAAAATGTCCCCCAAACATTGTCTTAAGCTTGTAGGCGAATGTAGCTTGTATGTAAATTATTAGTTCCTATATTCCAGTTTTATAAAGCGAGCTGTTTTCAAATATTATCTGAATATGTTTAATTCGTTTTTGTATGAAATAACTTTCTGCTTTGCACACCTGTTACCTATCAATTTGGGTGTATTGCATATTAAAATATTTTGACTTGTATATACAAAACAATCCCTGAAAAACGTGGTTATGTGATATGCATCAATACAGACAGAAAAATTCGGCGATATTTCGTTAACCTTGTTGTTTTTGTAATACAATGCGAACGAAAAGTTTTACCAACCGCCGCCAATTCTTCAAGGCACAAACCGACAAACGTTACTTAAGTATCAACTTAAGCTTTTAAAGTAACATACAACATCTCATGCTCGGCTGAAGCCTTTTCCACGATCCAGAGTTTAAAAGCACACAATTTGTCCCGTGCTAAAAACCTCACTGAGAGATAAACCGGGTTTAAATCCCAATGCAGACATCACACGCACACTTCCACGGATTCCCGTTTTTCTTAATGAAAGGTATTGTGTTATCAAGTTGAAAAATGGCCTCTGATCATTCTAAAATATTGTCTAATAAACCAATGCAATATTTAACCGCATGATAATAACACAGCACTATAAAACCCGACAGGATATTGCATATTTGAAAGTTAACGCAACCTTCTTGGAGTATAAGCGTGCATGTTATACTGAGGTTTGAGCATTTCATCATGGCATAAAGGAAGCTCGCTCGTCCCATGTTTCAGTCTCTGTTGGGTGCGGGGCTCTACGGCTGTGGACTCTCAGATAGCCTGTTTTTGAGACAACATCCCCACAGCTCCTCCGTCGTTTCATCAGCACCACAGTGATATTTGTCATGCATCTACTCACATGAATCCCGGTCTAGTGGAGGTAATCCTCGGAAAATGCACAACTCTTGCGTACAACGCGTGTTAGCTGCTTTTCTGAAACGACGCAGTCGTCATGTAGAAAGTTCCTTAGGATGAGCAAATGAAAAGAGACAGTTTCCCCCTCTCCCTCTCTCTGTGAGTGTCTCTCGCTGTTGTCTGTCATAAGTTTGTAGCGGAGAGTGAAGGCTCGATCCCCATGCAGAGGGGAACTGACTTTATGCTAAATATCTCGTGCGACAGGTTCGCTTCAGGAAGGAATGCCCACCCCTTGACTCTCTCTCTCTCTCTCTCTCTCTCTCTCTCTCTCTCTCTCTCTCTCTCTCTCTCTCTCTCTCTCTCTCTCTCTCTCTCTCTCTCTCTCTCTCTCTCTCTCTCTCTCTCTCTCTCTCTCTTCTCTCTTTCTCTCTCTCTCTTTCTCTTTCTCTCTGTCACACACACACACACACACACACACACAGTAAATCAAGGTAGAGGTCAATCACCACAGCTTCTCCAAAACCTCAGATTTAATCCTGAACACTCATAGATTGGACAGCTTGGAGTTATTTCACAGCATTAGGTTTCATAAACCTAAAAAATAAAACATATTCTTCTCAACTCCACAGGACCTTTACTCAAACTCTTAAAAATCAAGTTTTATTGGCTCTCATGGAAGCTTCTTTCTGAAACAAAAAAATTGGTTCTTATACAATTATACAATGGCTCTTTTGAATATACTTATGAATAATATTCATCTATAATAAAGAATATAAGTCTACTATCATTAAAATAAAATATAATAATATATAATTAATTATATTTATACTATATACCTAATAAAAAATATATGAATAAATCATTGTCAGGCTAGTTTAATTAGTAAGCTTAGTAAGTAATGGTTCAACATTTTGTAATATGGGCTACTACATCATACATTTCTGATGTTTCTTTGATACACTACACAACTATATTGATTCTAGATAGATTTCATGTCCTAATCATGCCATGTCAAACAATACTGCCCTCCTTGGGCAAAGTTGTTGAATGCTTATATGAACTTTTGCGCAAGATTCCACATACTTATTTTAATCACTAGGTTTATGCTCTTCCTCTTAGCACGCATAAAGTTTCTGTATTGACGTGTATTGTTAATTTCTGTCAGAATCTCCCAGATGAAATGCAATCTAACAATAGATTTGGAATCTGTACCGCTTATTAATTTTCTTTCTGAGCTCTGTGAGTTTTGACAGGAGAAAAATAAGCTCGTGCGTTTGAACTCTGAACGCATTCGTCGTGCTGTTTCGTCATCAGTGTGATTCAACCAACCCTGATTGGATGTGACGTCACCAAAGACCCGCCCTATTTTTAAAAGCGAACGGTTAGAAAAATAATGTTACTTCAATGATAAACAGTGTTATCGGTGTTGTCATATATAAACACGTAAATATAGCAATTTTAAAGCTAGCTAATGATGTGTGATTGTTTCAAAAGAATGACATAATCTTTTTTAAAGACAGATGAAGTTAGACCTAAGAGTCAAAACACCATTGGCTGAAACAGCTGTCACTTAAGGGGGAATATCAAGTTAGTGTGCGCCTACACCATTTCCACGTCAGTAAGTTTGTCTGTGGTGGAGATTACCTACCGGTGACACAATATCTGTCTAGTGATATAACAGAAAAACAGCAGGGCATGACAACTCTACGCGGAACTGTCTAAAATGTAAGCTTTTATTCAACGCGTTTGTTTTTAATTTGCACTTTTGTCAGCCTGCTAAACTAGTTAGCCAAACGAGTGGAAATGAATGTGAGCGCCATTTTGGATCCGCTGCCATAGAGTCAACAGCAGTGTTTTCACGTTTTGACAGACGCATGCACGCAGAAAGAAACTCAAGCTCTTATAAAGCGAAACGAGAGGATCGCGAGGTGTCCTTTCACACGTTTATTTGTGCAGTTTAACAGCTGTAGTGAGGATGACAAACCGCTTGCTAGCTTGTTGACATGTCGTTAGCTTTCCTTTTGATTATTCACAAGTCTTGTTTTTCTCATTCATAGTCGCATCTCGAAGTGAAAGATGTGTGGGAGACGCTTGAAGATGTGTCGTGATGTGCTGCTCGCTTAATTGGGTGTGCTTTGCCATGGGCGAGCTTTGCTAGCAAGCTTGCTAAGCTTATTGGCCTATAGCTGATCAGTTCAACTATAATCAATTCTCTCTTCTCATCAAGCTCTGTGAGACAGACTGTGGGGAGATTGTTTGTTAATAAAGGATGCTGTAAGAGATAATGGATCTATTGCAGAGTGCCGGAGGGAGGATGTAGCATCATGATGCTGGTTGTTACTACGTGGCCATCGTCACTGTATGATCCAGGCCCTCTTGTTTTAATATCTGCTTATAAATGTGTGCTTCATTAGATGGGTGGGTGTTTATGCACCGATGTTTGACTTTAGAGTTACATGACTTCTCTTCATTATGTGTAGGTTTAGAAGAGGATCGTGGATGCAGCTGATTTTACAGACATTGAGCTTAAAATGCTCTTAGCCTTGTAAAGCCTTCATTATTATTTGATATATCAGGGTTTTGTAGCTCATATGGTATGATATAGGAGAAAATGAATCTCAATATGGTACTATCAGTTTTATTCAGATTAAATTTTGTGCAGCTGGTGATATTTACTGGAATAAAATGTAAAATGAAATTCTGATGGCTTGTAATGTAAAATCATATGAGGTGTGTGTGTGTGATTGTTTGTATGTATGAATATTAGGGATGCACAATATCGGTATCGGCTGAAATATGTTAATTTTTAAAGTTCTTAATATATTAAAGCTGATAAATAATGCATGTCCTCCAGCTGATATACGTCAGATGCGCACTGTTCAGCACGATGGTTATGAATTGCTTGAAATATGAATCACTTCAAAAAAAGGAGAGTGCTACATGTGCAGCCCAAGTCTGTCATATGGGCTATATACACTTATAATGTTCTTATTATAAATGTATGCTTGGGACAGAACTTTTAAGGGTGAGACTTGTTTTGTTAATCAGGCTTTCAAAAATTATGCTCTAAAAATTGATTCTGATGTATTGGCCAATCTATCGACTATCACATATAAAGAATTAAAGCTTATTGTATCGGTCAATTTTCAAATGGCTGTATCCTTTATATATATATATATATATATATAACACGCATGCATACATGTACACACAATATGTATGTAATATATAATTACATGCATAATGTGTGTATCTGTGTGTGTATGTATAACAAATTTTTTATATATATATATAAATAAAAGGATGAAGCCATACAATATCAGTTGACACTTTATATTTCCCTGTAATACACCTTATTTAAATGCTTAGTTTTATCATCAAATCTCTGTAGTTTTTATTATGATAATTTTCAAAACATTTAATGCAATACGATGTTGGTTGATTTTACAATAGCACAAAGTTGACTGTACACAAATAAAAGTAGACCCTTTACAGTTGCAAATATATTCTTATTCTTATCTGTATGACCAAAAATGACAGAGTATTATAAGTTCATTCTGCTGTTATCAGGAAACCCTTATTGCACCAGAGCCTCTGTGAATATTTGCCAATAACAGCCGCATATTAATGCAGGTCAACTTTAGAGCGAGCGGCCATTTAAAGTTGCTAACATTAGGCTACTACTTTCAAGTTTCAAATGATGATGATACTAATTATGTCGATGTATGAAAGTCAAACGTTTGAATTCACAATTAGCACACGGATCAGCCGTGTTACGATCTGTCCATCGTGGTCTGCAGTGACTTCGCCAATTCCTGTGGATTTTTTTTTCTGAGACTAAGTGACTAATTAAAATTTGGTCAACTAAGCCTCTTCTCGTTGACTATTGGGGGCAGCCATAACGCACAACAATTTAGATTTGACACCCCTATTCCCAACAACATTGTCTAATGTCTGTAGACGGTGTATACTATTTCAGATGCGAATGTGAAATGTTATAAACTTTTACATGATCTATTATAGAGTGGTGCAGGGATGACGCCAAAACCCAGAAAGACTAATTCACCAGTGGCACCCTTGAGATTTTCCTGTGGGATTTTTCAATTAATGAGTGAAGTAAGGTCTGTGCTGATGACGATAAACTTGAAGATTTTGCGCACACCCCAAACACTCTTATCCGTTTAGCTATTCTTGAGGTAACCACTGGTGAATTAGTCTTTCTGGGTTTTGACACCATCCCTGACGTCATCCTCTGAATTCCATAATACCATGGGTTTGATGGGTTTCATTTTTTTAACCTACCAGAACCTGAGGCAAACATCAAATCTTTCTACATAAATTGGTTGATTTGTCTTTTTTTTTTTTTTTTTGCAGTTTCTATATAGCTAAGTTTGCTTGGTCATACAGAGCCTCTTTGATCCTCAAAGTTGTATGTATGGTCCAATTTCCAATATTATTAGTTTTCAAAAATTGTGATTGCTGTGCTTACTTTCTTGCCCCCACAAGGCACTATCTGGCATAATGAAGTCTGAGCTGATACTCCCCATCTCCTGCATCGTCTGTTGCTTTACACAGAGATTACCGCTAGCTTTAAGCTCTGGTGTAGAATCTGTGGTCTAGTTGAACTGCCTGGCTAGGATGATCATATATAATGTGTGTGTCTCTCTCTTGCCATCAGTGAAAGAGATGAGGTTGTTTCTTGTCTAATTGCATGTCTCGAATTACACTCTAGATTCACTATGGTGGACAAGAATATATACATCGTTCAAGGGGAGATTTCTGTTGTTGTTGCTGCTATCAAGAGGAACTCTAGATGGAGTACCCATACTCCTTTGGTAAGTTGCCCATTTTAGATTTATTATAAGAACATTGTAATTATGTTTTTGAAGATTAAGCTGACGATTATTTTTTCGATTAGTCGAGTAATCTAAAATTATTTTCCAAATTAATCTAATGTTTTTTTTAGGGGATTAATCCTTTTTCTATCTTTCCAATAAATAAGTACTTCTATTAACTTCTACTATTTGTATTTTAAACTTTTATTAAATCATTTAAAGAACTGACTGGCACTAAATTCAATGTGCTCAACTTGTCATTTATCATAACTATTCAGTGTTTTCAACGACATAAAGTTGGAAATACACTCAGATGTCTATAAAAGCGGAAATAGCAATCCGTTCAATTGTAAACTGACAAGGTGTTTTATTCATATCAGATACACATTGCATAGATAACTATAAAGTTCACTATTCTTCTCCCACTTCACCGGCCACTTACTGTCATGTATTTCGGTGACTGAATTTACGAGTTGTAAATCAGACCGATCAGATTCTCCGAACTGCGGCGCAAACTAACGCATAGATCTGCTTACATAATCATTATAAAAAATCATTTTTAAACGACAAAAACCATTAACTTCCACATGTTTGCTAATCAGATTATCAGGTAGTTGATTCACAAGTTTGTGAAATATTTAGAATAAAAAAGAAAAAACGAAATAATTGCGACACATCTGTCATATAGCGCTTTTGTGGCTGTGGCGTGTCATGATGTGTCGTCATGGAAACAATAAGGGGAAAAGTTCTAAAATAACGGTCGCCTAAAAAAATCGCACGCTGGGGATCAGAGAAAATATTATAAACGAATGTGCCAAAGGATTAATGCCACATAAATGCTGCCTAACACCACCTCTTCCTGAAAAATATAACAAACAATAATAATTCAATAATGTATATTAACACACAATCTAAAGTTGAAGTGAAAAGTTAAATTGTAGCCTTAGGGGGTTAATAGCATTATCATCGAACACATACACACAAGCTTTACCACAGCAGGTAAAGACACAACAGCGACTCCCAGAACTCGCTGTAACACTTACAGGTTGTACTGCATGAAAAACTGATTTTTATTTTGAGATGTGCAAGAGAATATATTTAAGTGTTAAGTTAAATGTTTTTTAAATATTAAGTTTAAGTGAGTGTTAAGTGACTGGAAAGGTTAATGTAATAGTACTTGTAGTAATTATAATAGGAGAAATTTCCATACACAGTTACATTTCCAATATCGACCCATATAGAATCTTATCACCAATTAATGGAAACTCTCTAATATTGGTTAATAACTGATGATGCACCCCATATTTAAATAACATAAATATTTAATTGTCAACCAGCATTGTCAGTGTAATCATAACAAGCCAAACTGTTGCTAACTAGAATGCTAAAATGATTTTCTCAATCTCTCACAGGATGAAGAACAGGATCCACTGCTCAACAGCTTCAGCCACTTGAAAGAGACCCTCAATAGCATAAAAGGTTAGACATGATCAAACTCAGGATTGTAGTACATGAGTAATTAACTAAAGATGCGTTCTGACTAAACATGGTCCAAATTTGTTTTTGCTCCCATTATGACTCAAATCTGTTTTTCTATCATAACTATTGACGTGACGGTGTGAACAGCATAAACCACATGAAATCTGAAATTTTCAACTCTTGAAAAAAAAATAATAGAGATTTGTGCTACTACCGTATGCGGTTCTGAATACGATGCCGGTCGGATGTTTTGCAATGCGACTGCAGTCTGAACAGTCATATCTGAATTCATGCAACTTTTACGTCACTTTAGATCAACATTCATCACAATTCTCCGCTCATGGGAGTCACTTCAAAGATTTTACATACTTCAGGTTATCAAGACTGTCGCAAAAGGTAGTCAGTGACGTGTCAGAGCAACCATAAAAAACTGTATATACAAGCAAATAATTTTTTCATCTCATCATCTTTGTTTTAGTCTTAGATTGCCTGTGCATAAATTCACTGGCTTCCGTGGCCGATCACACTATAAATAAACACGTGTTCCCTTACTTTAATGTTCTCCGTGTTTAATTCCGTATGACGTTGTGCTGCGTGACGTCTTTTTATCGTTATTTTGCGCATGCTGGGCAGTTCAGGACCATGGTCTGTTTGCACTGAAATCGGATATTGGCCATGTTTAAAACAACAATGTGAAACGCTATACAAAAAAAATCAGATCTGAGCAATAAATCTGAATTGAGCACTAAGGCTCATGGTGTGAATGTAGCCTATAATGTTAACCAAAAAGGTTTTTGAACAATTTTTTTGTCATTGGTTAGTCAGTTTATCCAGCCTCTTAATTTTGTATCCATATCTATTGAAATGCCCACCCCCTCAATCCTAAAAATACAGATTTTCTTAAACGCAAGCAAATTAAGTTTTTGCATTCTGCCACAGCACCATTTCTCATTTTCCTTTATTTAAGACTAGACTGAATCACGTCAGACATGATTAAACTAAAAATACTCATTTAGCATTCGCAAAAGTGCTTCTTTCCTGCTACAGAACAAAAGCATATTTAACCAGGTGTATGCTAAATTTCCTATGAGAAAAGGGATGGCCTTTTCAAATCAGTCAATATTATCTCTTTCAATGTCTTACTATTGGGCTTTTATGCCACCTTATAATTTTTGGGGTCCCATGGAAACTGTCAGTGTTTGTTCATTTAGTTATCCAAATGCCTCTTAATGAAACGGACAGCTAAGGTAAATGTTATGTTATGTTTTTATGCAATAGTTCCTCTGTTCAAAAAGAAATGAAAATTCTTTCTTATGTGATGCTCTCAAATGTAAAGAGGTATCGTAATCATGTTATAACGCTTGCAAACTTGAACGAAAATTCGTCTCCTTATGTTTAAAAAAATAATTTGATGCCATGAAAGCTTGAAGACTATTGAAGTCCCTATATAATTTGAATGTTTGTTTCCACGATTCTGGTAATATTTTAATTTAAAGTGGTCACTTATATCCACAACAGTGACATCTATGGCTTGTTTACAGAATTACACCGGATTCTTAAGAGCTTTTGAGTTAGTAGTAACTTTAATGAGTGCGACGAGTGATTAAAACAATCCCTTTAGGCAGTTTTTTAGGTTAGAGGGGCACAAACTATCTCGACTAACATCACTTCCCTTTGGTAGCTGAAAGTCCTGCTAAGCATGCCAGCCTGATTCATCATAGTGAATTTCTGTGTATTAATGGAGGGGTGTGAGTTGATGAGATGTGCAACAGCTCTCTACTCTGTCTGCATGTCGTCATGCCTCTGTAATGGAAGCCCTGGACAGGGAGTCCTCTCTCTGGAGAGTACTGCTGCTCGGAGATGGACAGGAGCGGCTGTGTCTGGACCCAGGCAGAAATCTGCTGAACTCCCCCTCTGACCCACAGCAAAGGCCTTGTTAGTTCTCTTGCGCATTTGAGCAAGTGTTGACTTTCATTCACTTACATCATAGTGAATAAAATGGAGGATGTTGGCTTGTTTTCCAAGCCTAGTTACACTGCCGTTCAAAAGTTTGGGCTCTGTAATGTCTCTTATGCTCATTTATTTGGTCAAGATACAGTAATAACAGTGATAATGTGAAATATTATTATAGTTTAAAATAAGTTTTCTATTTTAAAATGTTATTTATTCCTGTGATGTCAGCTGAATTGATCAGAAGTTATTCTAATGTGATGATTTGCTGCTCTAAACTTTTATTATGAATGTTGAAAACAGTTGTGCTGCGTAATACTTTTGTGGAAAAACTGATTTTCTTTAAGGATTCTTTGAAAAAAGAACAGCATTTATTAGATACAAGTTATTATTATTTAGATTTGAATAGCTTTTATTGTAACTTTCGATCAATTTATTACTTGTTGAATCTTAATATCTTTAAAAAATATCTTACTGGCCCCAATCCTGTGAACAGTATTGTAGGGTACAAAATAATGAGCCTGCTTATTTCTGGATGCATCAAACAAGTTAATTGGATTTTCAGCTATGGCTTTAAGTTATGCACGTTCTTTGATCAATAAAAATCTCAAAAATAACCAGCTTTTACCTTACCGATTGCCTTGTTTTACTTGTCTCTTAAGACTAAATATCTAAAACAATAAACTCTTAGTGAGTAGTAGATGAATATTGCTCAATGACTTTTCAAGAATGATAAAATGGGTTGAATCGGGTCTGGTCATATTATGTTGCCAGTGTTTTGGCACAGTGTACCATGAATTAAATTTATATATGCATCTCTTAAATAGCCCAGCTGTCTTCTTAATGAAAGCCTGTAATTCCATTCACATTGTGGCCATTTTATCTTAGCCAACAACAAAAGATACCGCCAAAGGATATGTGGATTAGCCCCAAAGGTTTACTAGCCACTTTCGCTGGCTTGATAAAGGTTTCATTCTCCTTCCTCTGCACCAGCCGTTTGATTGGCAGGCACATGTGCTGTATGGCGGCAGAATGCAGCTGGAAGTATATCATCTGCAGTTTAGGTTGGGTAAATATAGCAGGGAGACTTGTCAACCCGAGAGATAGATTGTTCTGGGAAAGGAAGTGTTGTCTCTCCCTCCAAAAAAAAAAAAGTGTTCTTGTCTTGAATAAGGCCATTATTGTGTTTGTGAAACAAAGAGTTTCCAGTACATCAGAAACATGTGTTGGTGCTAATACTACTTTACTTGCATGTAAACTACACCTGATTCAAGCGCTTTGTGGCAAACCAGTTTTTGGTCAAATATGCTGAACAAGACTAAAAAGTTTGCTTATTTATGGATTGAAATTGCGACCATTTTGGTTGCATATGCTCCCGAAATATTGTCTGTGCAACCTCAAAATATATTTGGAGGTGCAAATAATTCTTGTCGTTTGAGCTGTTTGATGCACTAGTTGATGGGCTGTGAATCGGAACCGGCTGGTTTTTGGTCAATCGTTTTTATTTTGGCCGATCTCTGTTCCAGACTTGCATACAAACTGCATTGCAATAATTTCTCAATGTCATTTGTGTTAAAATATTATGACATCTGTAAAGGCCAGAGACGGAATGTGTGGAAGAGGAGAACAGAGAAAATACTGTACCAGGCATCGCTTTATGATGCACGAAATATAAGATCAATATAAATATTGAATTGGAGGTGAAGGTTTATATAAATGTACATTGTGAACCTTTTTTTCCCAATGTTGTCAAAGTTCAAGTAGCAGATTAAATAAAAATTGGCCTATTTCAACAGGTATTTTGGTTACATATTGTTCTGGATGGCGTAAGTAACACTTTTTTTTTGACTGACACATTGAAGTCATTGCTGAGTTTTCGATTCGTCTTTTGTCTTGGAATCTCTAGCATGAAGGTTGTGACCGCAATGATCTTTCATCTGGTGTTATTTGCACAAGACTCTTGGAGTGAGCTGCGCTTAGTTGCTGATAAGCATGCCAGGACTGAATCTTCAGATGTTTGCATTTTCTGTCTTGATTTGAGGGAAAGTTATATGGAATGACTTCAGCTGTTGGGAAATGCGTTAAATGTTCTAAACCTGTTTGACTGACTTTATTCTGTGGAAAATAAGACCATGGTGTTCAATGTTGTCTTGTATTACTTTTTCATCTATGAAACAGGTTAGTAACGACATGAGGATGAGTAAATTATGAGAATGTTCTCTAAGTATTTTCCTCTTCTTGGTAGCTGAAAGCATTTTCAAATTAGCCCAAATATAGTTATATTTTCTCTAAGTCTTAATAGAAAATGGTTATAGTTGCCTCTAGGACCATCATTTTACTATACAATTAATTTTTACAATTTATAAAATAAACGTAGTACAATAGTCTTCTGTTGGCAGCAGAAGTCAGCCTTGAAGCCAGTTCTTGCTAATCCTGAACCCCTCTGGAAATACAAACAAGCAACTTGGAGTGACAAATGAACGTCGGTGTGTTCTGCAGTTGTGTTTTTATGCAGGCAGCTTTTAGATTTTTTGAAATCCACAAACACATTTGTATTGGAGAAATGAGCTTTAGATCTTGCTGGACTATTACTCTATGAATCTATTGGTTTTGTAAGGGAGATATTCTAGCGGTGAAACACGGTCTGGATTCAGTGGGAGGTCAAGTAATTCTGTGGGATATGTTTGATATCCGCTCTACGTCAGATGTTGTAAGAAACGACTGTTGAAGATGGAATGAAGATGTCTCGCCTTTGTGTAGTATTCACTTTTTATTCACTAGTCAGCCCAAGCTTTAGTCTTTTAGAGCTGTGAATCTTCCTCCAACCCTCCCCCTCCCTTCACGTCAAAGGTCAGGTTTTTGACAAATCTGTAGAGGAAGCAGACAGACTAAATCCTCTCATTTTTATTCATACAAATACAGGTTTAAAGACGCCACCTGGTAGATCCAATACCAGAGCTTTGTTTGATTGACAACTCTCTCACTTACCCCGTACTCCTTGCCTTTCCTCCCGTTTGGTTTTCAGGTACTAAAGAAATTCCTTCTCTAATAGGTCAGACCACACCACCCAATGATTGGATGTCGACTGAGTTTTGTAGTAAACATTACAGTGATACTTTGATCGCTGGTTCTTTTCAGACACTTTCTGTAATCTCTTCATCTCTTGAACAAAAGGCTGTGGAGGAATCCTCTCTCTGTGATTAAGAAATTTGCCATGCCTTTGACAGGCCCCGAGTACAGTATTTGCAAGTTCTTGCCTCCATATGCATGTATATTTGACACTATACTTAATTGATTTTTTTCAGTTTTGATTTTTGGCTTCCATCAGTTATGACAACAGGATCATTAATGTAAAACGATTACTGTCACATTCCGTCCTTTCCTTCACAGCGGTGTGTTTTCGTTCCTCCCGTAGCCAAAATTATCACAAAATCAGCTCAATAAGTAGGTGTTGTAAAATGCTCTCTACTGTTGCTAAACTGCGGGCATGTTTAATATTAAACCGTTTAATAAAAGCGCATTAAGCCATGAAATGGATACTGATCCCTAGGCGGCTTTCGGTGCACGTGCCCAGACGCAGGTGGACTTCGAATATGTGCCTGCAGTCAAATAACGTACACACAAATGTTAAAATGCAGTTTTCGTAAATATCCTTGTAAACTCAGTTGGTTATGTCTTAAGTGAATGCAAACAGTTGAGAAAGAAAATGTGTGTGTGTGTGTGTGTGTGTAACGGTATATTGGATCTGTGCAGCTCTTAAAGTGACAGCAGCCTTAATCTGCTGCAGTATTGATTGTTAATTATATTGTTAACAAAAGACAAAGATAAATGTACTCGCTGCTCTTGAATTATTAACTTTTAATAAGGATTAATCTATATTCAGCTGATACAGCAGTGTTATTTTATGTTTGATTACTTTATTCAATTGTTGGAGGCTATTACTTATCTGAGTATCTTCCTAAAAAACCTAAAGCTCTGTTTATTTAATTTGTGCTTTTGGTCTGTTGTTTTTTGTTGTTGTCGGTTTTGTTTGTAATTAACTTTATTGTTCTTATTGTGGTGCAGACTGTTTACTTGTCTTCTGTAACTGTTTTGAGGATATTTTACTTGCATCAACCTAATATTAGTTTTGAATAAAGTATTGAGTGCAGTGTTTCACTGACATTTGAAATTATTCATATTATGAAATAAGACTTTGATCATATCAATCATCAATATCATGTTAAATATTTGGGATTTCAGTACTGACCAAAATAATCATGTTTATGTTTTTTGGCATAATTGAGCAGCCATGTAGAAGTAATTTCTGCTTGGATGGTTGTGAGCACATTTTTAAGCGAGGATAAACACAACCACTTTAAGAATATCTTCAGATCTAGTTTAATTATCCTGTTGCTAATTGCCTGTTGGTTAGTCTTTTCAGTTTCAAATGAGATAATCTACCTTATGTAACTTACTTTTAACAAAGGTAGATGACTAACTTTTTAAGTCCAAGTCTATGCAGTTGATGCAACTGGCTGCTGGCTTCCTCTGTTTCAGTCTTAACACACATGTACAGTGAACTATAGCTCAAGGTCAAGTGTGATTTGTCTCAGGCTAACAGCTGTGCTTGTGCTGGCGTCCCAACAAGGGTTTCTCCTGGGGCATGTGGGAATATCCTGCTCCTTTGAGGCCCTGTGAACTCCTTTGCATGTATATCATACCTACATGTTCTGCAAGAATGTGCTCTGACAAACAAATCGAAACGAGGATAGTCTGATCAGACCGACACAAATGCAAATGTGTTTACTTATGGTGGCAAATGGAGCAAATTCCTTTTGCCCTTCAAGGCAAGTGAGAGGAAAAAAACAGGAGTGTCTGCCACTCATGTCCTTGGTAACATCATATGAGATGGCAAACAAATAGAAAGTAGAGTGTGAGTGTTCTCAGTATCGGTGTGATGAATGCTCCAGCAGGAAAGTCACTACAGGTTTAAAGTTACTGAATAATACAGACAGAAAGAACAACGACGACTTATAGGACAGATATTAGAATATAATTGTTTTGTTTATTTACAGCATGCTCTGCATTTTTAATTGATGGTCATGTTCTACTTGACCTTTTGTTATTTATTCATATTTGTCTCCTTTTTAAATTCAGTAAAATTTCAAGTTCCAATAGTCTTTGACGTATATCCAAGTGAAACCACTTTGTGAACCACAATAACAAAAAAAAATGTAGATGGGACTTGATTTTGTCCGTTGGCAATTGATTGCATCATTGCACCGTTGTAGTTTGCTGTTGCTGTGATTGTGATCTATTAGTGACTTGACCCGCCCTGGCGCCAGTAAACGCATCATCAAGAGATGCCACTGCTAGTGGGAGGGGAAGTTTGTTTTGATTTTAAAAATAAATCAAATACTTCAATATACCATAAAAGAATTGTAGATTTTGAAGTTGTGGACACGTACTTAAAGCTGTAAAACTACTGTATTTCCCGCAGGTTATATCAGATTTTACAAACCCCGCATTGTAAAACCCATCCCCGGGGGTGCGGGTTATATAAGGGTGTGGGCTATATCACTGATTTTTTTACACGTAATTATATTTGTTATGTCCCAAAGGACGTAAGGTTTTTTCTTTTTTCTTTCTTTCCGTTTTCTCTTGCAAATGTCAAAGAGATGAGATGGGAGCCTAACCTGTTGAATAGTGAGAGGTTCACTGGAAGGAATTTACAACTGCTGTCCCTTGAGGAGGGAGGCCTGCTTCCATTACGCCGAATCTGCCGTCCTAGGTTTCCATCGCAAAACAATTCTCATCTGTCCTCCTTGCCTTTTCCTGTCTTAAGAGAATACTGGCCTATGTTTTAACCTAGTAACTGATATTGGATTTCTTTGATTTGTTGACTAATCTAAGTTGTTTAGAGTAAAGATGTTTTATGATTATCCACTTTATTTCCCCAAAAAGTGCGAACATTGTGACCCTATTGTTTCATCATCTTGATCAGCCCAACTGTAACAATGGGTCAAGCATTGGCATAACTCTCCCTTCTCCCCCCCCCACCGTAGAAAGGTGTGTTGAAGTGTTGCTTTAGCTTTGTAAATCCACAGTACATGCTTCATATGCAAGTCATCCGTCCCTGTGGTAAGTTTAACACCTACAGCATTGTACTGGTGTCACTCGGGGTGGCAGCATGCTCATCATGGCCTCTGTCCCGCTGTAATAAAACGCTCTATAAGTCGTGATGATGGATGCTTGTCTCCTCTTTGCCAAGCAGCAACCCAGCTCTGGTTAGTAGCTGTAAATCTGGCCAGTTAACAGTGCTCTAACCGGGGACTGACAGTCAGGGCTTAGGCCTGGTGTTAGGTGGGGATGCAACTGTTGTTCTGTTTTAGAGCTTCTCAACAATGTGCTGAGTGCACAGAGTCCCAGCGCACAACTATTAATCATACTTTGTGCTATGAAAGGCTCACGTGACAGGGGTACGTGTGTATGGAGGAGTTGGAGGTATCGTTGGTGGGGCGGTTATGTTGACCGGAACAGAGGACAAGATGGAGCAGAACAAGCCTAAATGTCTAACCCCACTAACCTGTGCTTTAAAGTGGAAACGTTAAAGGTCCGTGAGCTGCAAGGTTAAATAAATTATAGGGGCAAGATATGTTAAATATTATATATTCCTTCTGTCTTTTGATTTTGAGAACGCTTCATTAGTGTTAATAGGTTAAAATCTAGTTTTGCTGTACAATGTAAATTTTCACAATCTGTCAGTACCTTAACGGTTATCAGACATTTATATTCAGTTTTTACTTTTGCAGTTTACCAGAATTTATTAAAATGTCCCTTATTTTTACGTTTTGGATTACTTTTGTTATCAAACATTCACTTAATATGTAAAAACTTTAATAATTTGTCACATTTTAATGTAATCTTTAGCAAATCAAAATAACTTCTTTTTTTTTACACTGTACTTTCAAACTTGGTTAGTATTTTTAAAGTAAAAACAAATTAATGTAAAAATAATCCTTCCATATACAGTACCCTTCAAATATTGGGACAGTATGAACTTTTATTTAAAAATAATTATTGCACTTAATTAAAATAAAGACTTTTAAATTTGTAACATTTTCTTTTGAAATTTCTTTTTATCCTGAAAAAAAGTCACGTTTTCTACAAAACTAAGCAGCACAACTTTGGTAATAAGAAATGTTTCTTGAGCAGCAGATCGTTAATTTATCATGATTTGTGAAGGATCATGTGACACTGGAGCAGTGATGATGAATATTCAACCTTTCATCATAGGAATAAATTAAATTGTTTCAAAAAATATTAAAATGGAAAATGTTTTTTTTTTTTATTGCAATAATGTTTCACAATATTAGATTTTATTGTACTTTTGATCCTATAAATGAACCCTTCGTTAGCATTATACTGTGTCCTAACCAGACATAATATTCCAGCGACAAGTAGTTTGAAGCAGCCAATCAGAAGAATCTGTGTCTGGAGTCTCTCTGCAGCCACAGAATCAAATTCATAAGTGTTTTAACAATAAATACTGACTGACTGACATAGTCTTTGTCATAATACTAATCCTTGTTCACAGTTCAAGGTCTGAGGTGAATTAAAGGTCATGCAAAATTATATTCAAATTCAAGTTAAATTCTTTTTAAATTAAAGCACATGATCAGTATATGAGACTATCTTTATCTTTTTGTATTGTGTTCCAGCAGCAACATTACAGATTTAGAAACCGTTTCTAAAATAGAATCTGCTGTCGCTAGTCGTATATATCGCTGTCATGGCTGGCTTTGATTGGATCTTTGATTGGATTTTATTGTGTCACAACATTGTGTCCTGTCTGATTAGGACATATAAGATGACCGGATAAGAGACTTTTAGAGACATTTAAACATGTTCCTGACCCCAAACTTTTGAATGGTGCTGTATTTTGAAGCAGAACTGTAGCAATAGGCAAAAAAGAACAACAATGATGTGGTCATGTATCAAAGTATAAAAATCAGCTTTATGCAACCGCTTTTTAATTGCAAAGACCCTGTCCACCCTAGGATCATAGTGACACAATATTTATCAATAAAACCATTTTCGTCCTGCCCATTTGTCTAATTTCCTGCTTCACCTAAACATACTGTTGTTCTACATCTCACTGTAGAAAAATTGATTTGTACTTGAGGCTCTCAAAATAGTCAAGCTCCTTCTGTAGAGAGTGGCGAAGACATGCAAATTGACTCAAGTTACACTGGCAGCTTTTGTTGTGAGGTCTGCAGTAATCCCTCATCAGTGCAGCAGATGATGATTAGCAAACAAGACTGCTTAATTACTTTCTGCCTTCTGAATTAATATGACTCTCATGTAAACAGACGTTCTGCTGATTTGAAAGCACTGTTTGTATGCAGCATAAAATGTCCTTCAAACTGGCTTTGAGGCATGAGAAGCTCAAGATGGGTAGTGTTCCTCTGTGAAATGAAATACAACATTTTGCTCAAAGAATAGGACCATTTAAGATTTTTTTTTCTCATTACCATATGCATCCACATTTTATATTTATAATTTTACTTTTCAGTGGTGATTCTCATTACATGCATTACTATTAGCAGTTTTTCCTACCTTCCTAATGTGAGATGTCAGCTGTAATTGGCAAAAGGATTGAGTGTTTTTGTGCGGCTGTTTTGGATTGTTCTTTAATGTTCTGTTAAGCATATTCTTATGAGGTGGTAATTGGTCCAGGGTTGAGAGACTTGTGCTAGACGCCTGCTCGCTTTGCTGCCACTGAAAGAGTGGACACTGGCCTCTAATAACTCGAGCCGAAGACATTTGTAAAACTGAGGGGTATTAAGATGGGTTTTTGGCCGTTTCAACACCTCTGTCTTCGTCTCTCAGCTCTTTGTGTGGTGACACGTTGACGGGACATTCTACGTTTCCACGACTTGCAAAATAACCAGGTATCTGCAGTTTCTGCAAGTGCCATGTGCTAGTTTTTGATGTACAAATCGTACTGTTGCTATGTTTAGCCAACAGCAGGCTGGGGTAAATTTAGCAAAGGCTGGCCGGCTCAATTGTATTTTTTTACGGGTTGTTTTTATCAGCTGTATTGTTGGGGTCTCATGCCAGTGTGGTTTCACATCTGATCAATCATTTTGGAGAAAGACCATTTGTCATAACGGAGAATGCCCACCAGAAATGCTCTTGTATCCGTTTGAATCCCAGTAAACCAGTAAGGTGCCAAGTTAATACCAGGAGCATTAAACCATTTGTTTATTGTTGGGTTTTCTTTTATTGTCCGTCTTTTGAGTCAAGATGACTGCTCTAAGAAGTTTTCATTCATCTTATTTTAATCTAGAAATTATTGAAATGATTCAAGGAAGTCTCTAAATTTCCTATTTCATTGTTCAATTATCGTTTAACAATATTCGTGACGATTTTTTTAAGATTGGCCCCTGTAATGCTTTTTTTAAAAATACGATAAAGTAAAGGTACTTAAATTGATATTACATGTGTATGTATACACTTTTTAAAAATTTGTGGTCAGTAAGAAGTTAATACATGCTACACATTAAATTGATAAGTGATGGTAAAGACTTTTACATTAAAATTATTTAGAATAAATTAAGTTCCACTGATTTTTAAATTGAAAAATAACCACCAGAAATGCTCTTGTATCCTTTTGAAACCCAGTAAACCAGTAAGGTGCCAAGTTAAGACTAGGAGCGTTAAATCATTTGTTTATTGTTGGGTTTTCTTTTATTGTCTGTCTTTGAGTCAAGTCTGAAGTTAGGTGACTGCTCTAAGTTTTCATCTTATTTTAATCTAGAAATTATTGAAATGAATCAAGGAAGTCTCTAAATCTCCCATTTCATTATTCAATTATCGTTTAACAATTATCGTGATGATTTTTTTAAGATTGGCCCTTTAATGCTTTTTTTTTAAATACGAAAAAGTAAAGGTACTTAAATTGATATTACGTGTGTGTTTGTGTATGTATACACTTTTTAAACATTTTTGGTCAGTAAGAAGTTAATACATGCTACACATTAAATTGATAAGTGATGGTAAAGACTTTTACATTAAAATTATTTAGAATAAACTAAGTTCCACTGATTTTTAAATTGAAAAATAAATAAATTTATCAAATGTATCTAATTTTTTTAGAAGAATATTAAGCAACTTCAACTTTGATTATAATAAGAAATATTACTTGAGCAGCAAGGAGAAAAACGACCTTAACAGTTTATGATATTTAATGCTGACTCTGGCTCTTTGTTACCAGGTTTTTATTTAATTTGTTTTTTTTTAAACTGAGAACTAATTTAGTCACGTCAACAGCAGTTTGTTGTCTATTTTTTTCCAGTGAGTTTGCATGTGAATGCCTGAGGTTAGAAAAAGATGCAAGTTACATGCAGAAAGCATAACTATAGGTGTCGATCACACTGAATCTCACTAATCTGGTTCACATGTAGGCCTGGCTAAATTAATCGAAAGCCTCTCTGGTTCTGACTGAAGCAATTAACCTTTGACCGGTGTAGTAAATTGGGTATTGTGTTTTCTGGTTTCTTACGTCTGGTCAAAGCCAAGAGAGGAAAGGTGTGTGATTTACCAGTGTCTGATTTCATTGAGGATTTGCAACATTAGAGCAAGAGTAGAGGTTACTTGGATTTTGATGACAATAGAGTCTTATGATGTTGAGAGGGTTCTCTTTTTTTTTTTTTTTTTTCCAAGTCTGTTTGGCTGGAGAAATCAAAGCGCACAGCAGACCAGCAGTAGACTAAGCCCTGGTAGAGGGGGAATGGTCTGGGATGGGGGGTTTGCAGAAATAAGGGCCAATATTAGTATTTCAGAGGCAGCGCCTTGCTTGTGTGGCGTTCAGATCTTAAGCCTAGGGCGTCCCTGTGCGAATCCCAGACTGCCTTTATGGACTGAGCTAATAAACCTCTCCACACACACGCGCACACACACCCTGAACACAGCTGCTTGTTATTTCATGCCCCATAAGGACCCTGTGACCACGAACATTCTAATACACATTTCTAATTAAATAGGCATCGGTGTGTGTGTGTTTGTGCGCGCGCATTCAAGTCCAACTGTCTTGTTTCGCTCCTTGCTCTACACACACACCCACAGACACAGACACACAGATTGACAGGCTTATTGCAAATAAAATTCAAACCACTCTTGGCTTGTCAGTGCTAGGACAAACACTCCCTCAATGTCTCACACAGCACACACACAAAATCTGTAGTTTTATGGGTAAATGAGATTTCAAAGTGAATGTTGACTGTTTGCTGTCACTGTAATTTTCTACATTGTGTCTAGGCCTTTCATATTCACTTTTCATTATTTCACTATTCATTATTTTATATGTCCTGTAGTATAATACTCAATGTATTTTATTTAAAACATGGTTGAGTGGCTCGCTATTTTATTCTTACTCCTTTATTCAACATCATTTGAAGAATTTTGTCATTGAAGGACTGTATTATGAAGCTAAAGCTGTATTTGGATAGAGATTAAGTACATGTAGAGGATAGAGGAAATAATGTTGTGTATTATTTAGAACCGATCAAACACTCTTTGCCCAGGACTGAGCTCGTAACTTGAATTGCTCGTATCTCAAATCATGTTTTCCCATAAGAAATAACAGGAAAAACATTAATCCATTTCGGCCCTCTAAAAAACTCCCGTATTAGTGCTGTATATCAAATAAAAACATGTGTTTTTCCATTGTTATGATGCGCGCACACACACACACACACACACACACACACACACACACACACACACACACACACACACACACACACACACACACACACACACACACACACACACAAATTACAATTTTCAGAGACCAGAATTTTTTTTTTTAATTACAAAAATCCCCCCCCCCCGATAAACCCCTGTTGTAGAACCACTGCTCTAGGCCGTAACGTACAGACTGCCACTAAACTAATGGGTTGCTTGTTCTCTTCAGTTTTTTTCACACCCTAAACGTACAGCAATACCTTGAGATACGAGTGTCCCGACATACGAGTATTCCGAGATGCGAGCAAACCTGAGCAAATTTTTGATTTGAGATACAAGCAAGCCTGAGCAAATTTTTGCTTTGAGATACAAGCACGCTTACAGAGCATCTTAACACACGAAAATGTGGAATAATATAATGTCTCCGTTTGCTTATTTCTTCAAAAATAGCTTCATCATCACCATTTCAACCAGTGTGGGATCAAGAACAAATCCTATGTTTTGTACACATACAAACTCATTTAGGCCTGTGGGGTTCATGAAGGCACAGGAGGGGGGAAAGTTATGTAAAAAGCATTTAGTATATTTCAGCACTTTTCTCATATTTAAATATAAATAGGTGTATCGTTTGCATGGAATCAACTGATGTAATGTTGCGGTGATTCTTTGCTCTGGTTGTTTTTTTTTCAAGGCTGAGAAGGTTTTCGAACTACTTGTTTAAAAAAAAAAAATGCTTTTGTAGTAAATGAATGGGAAAAAATACCTCCACTCAGACAACAGAAATAGTTTGGATAAGTAGCACACTTTGGAGCTTTCCGTGCTAAAATGTTGAGCTTCTGGGTCTCCTATGTCAAGCTGTGGCTGTTACTCATTCCTTAAATCATCTCCTTACTCTCTTCACCTAATGAAAATTACTCCACTCTTTATCTGAAGGGGAATGGATGGATTTTTCTTCTTTTCAACTTGAGTGTCTTTAAAAAGACATGAGTACGAGTGTTAAATATACGACAGATGTATGTAATGTCTCTGCGTCCGCATTTGATGAGCCCATGTGTTACCGGCACTTCATTAATCACTGTCCGTGGAAGTCATCCAGTGATGCCCATCACTCTCAATTACTCTTCATTGAAATGCTGTGACAAAGCTCAACCGTACGATTAAAGGCCTTATGGCCGCTGCCCACTGTCGGCAAAGAACAGAACGCTGGCAAAGTCAGTAACATTCAAGTGGCATGGCATTAAAAAACAGCTCCTATTTTAGACCAGCAGCTGAGTTTAGAGCAGAGCTCGTCGTAAAGGTGACATGGGTCAGAACTTTCTTGTCGCCGTCGGGAGAGAAACAGACGCTCTCAGATGATTAAACAACTGTCAGCCATTCGTTTGAGGGGGGGGGGGGTGGCTGCATAAATATTCAATCGAAAGAGGTGACATGTGCGGCCATTCTTCTAAACCTGTTGACGAGCCCTTCTTAAATAGAATCAGATCAGCGCCGCCGATTACAAATTTTGACAAAAGCCGTCATGCTGACAGGGACAGGAGACTGTGGCTCGAGCAGAGCCCCCACAGCTGACTGCGGACATGCTAACAACCCAGGACAACAAGGAGGTGATGATTGCTCTGGAAGCAAAATAGACCTGCTGGTACACTGGCGTGCCAACGGCCCTCCCCACGTGCTCATGCTTCTTTTACTACCTTGCATGGTGCTATCCAGGCTTTGCAATTAGGCCTTCTACTCATAGATAAAGGAGTTTGGACACAATGCTGCAAATAGGGCTGAATGATATAGCTACAAATAACGTATATAGGGTGGGAATGCATATATATTTTTTAATGCATATATATTTTTTAAGGTCTACACGCGCACACACACGCGCACACACGCGTGCGTGCGTAAATCAAATATATATTGATGTACAGTCAAATGTTAAATACAATGTTATAGTTAAAATTAGGCATTTCCACAAGATATAAAAAAAGCATTAATAATCTTTATGTGCACTAATAAATATTTAGGGATGCACTAATGCTCTGTATCAAAATAACAAAATTAAGCACCATAAATGTTTTTGAGCCTTATATTCCAGGTCTTTTGGAGCCATTTGTTAGCTGAGAGACAGACAAATATTCATATTGTTAAATCAAATTCTTCATTCAGCATTTAAATAGTGTGTCACATAATGTTATGATGGTCAGCACTATAAAACACTCTCCAAAAATGATTCACTATTATACTTGACCTGTAAATAAAGGTCTTTAGATTTACATAACTCTTGCTGGAGCTGTTTTTAAAGGATGTGATGTGGTATTCTCCAGCTGTGCTACGAATTGGCATCATACACGTAGTAACTGAAAATTAAAACTGAAGAAAAACGGCTTGTTAAAGTGTCTGATAGATGTAATACACTAGGAGTTGTTCCCTGAAGTTTTCAATGCAGAGCGCTCCTCACCGTGACTCCATGTTGCTTTAAAGCACATCATTCTGTACCAGGAATGTGTATGGTTGGTTGTGTTGGATCCTTTTGTGTTATTTAACGGGCTGTGTTTAAAACACAAAAGAGTGATCATCAGTTCAACACACACACAGAGGTTTATATACTTGATTGGCTGATACTCAGAATTTGGAAGGCGTAATGGATTGATTGAAATTAATAGTCATTAATTAATGAACGGATTAACACTGAACTTTTTTCATGTTGTATTTGTCACCATTTATGAATTAAAGTCATTTGAAATGTGTAGATTGTATAAAATTAACATTGAGATTAAACTTCATTAGCTCAACTGGTAGTGTCATTGGATTGGCCTAAACTAGTATTTAATCAATGTACACCTTAAGAAAGCTGCGTCTACCAAATAGACACGTGAGAAAATGCTTCATAGTATGTTTAGCTCCAGTCCGTCTTGGTTGTGTTTTGCCTGACATAGCTGTTCGTTCACGTCTCACCCCCTGTTGATCTGCTATGCGCAGGTCAGTCTTTAGCCCTCCCAGTTATGCACATAAGCCCGTGTTGGTTTTAAACTGTAAAAATTCTTGCTAAACTGGCAGTGCTGGCGGCGGTTATGAGTGATGAAATCTTGACCCTGAATTTATGACCTGGGAACATGTACCACTGTCTTTTTTTCTTCGTCTTTAGAGTGGGCTCAGCGATCTTTGGGGGAGGGCACAGTGGACTGAACTTGTGAACCAGTCGGCTGCCTTGTTACTGTTTAGTCAAGTTTAGGTTGGGCTAATCCTGGGCTCAATGCACAGATTCCATCAAACTCAACAGCACTGATGTATCGGTCTGCTCTTAATATAGCTAGCCAATAAACAATAAAACACTTTTTGCTGGGATGTGTTTTTGCACTGAACCCTCATTAAGGTACTGTCGTCCTGTAGAATAACATAAAAAAAGGTATGTACTTAATGGTCCAGTTGTTTTAATTGTCCTTTAGTGTGTCACTTGGCAGGTTTGGTCAAATTAAAACGAACTCTGGTACAATTATTAGTGCTGTTCATTTGAATAAGTGTGAAGCTGCTGTCGGAACCCTGTTGCTCACCAAACAAGTGCAAACAAAACCCCTAAAAAAATGGGATGTTCACACTTGGCATGTTTGGTTCGATAAAAATGATCTCTGGTATGATTTGCGCTGTTGGTGGAAGATGTGACCCTGCAAATGAACAAATGCTCTTGCATACCTTTGTTTCTCCTCATACTCTCAATGTTGCCCATCACAGGTGAAGGCATCAGAACTCCTCGCTGTAGAAGTTCATGTTAGAGATTCCTGCTACTGTTTTGACTCCTTCACACATTTTATAAGCTTTTCACGAGTTCCCAGCTGGTCAAAATACCGTCATATGCAGCCTATACACGTACGGCGAGCGCATTTATCCCAGTGCACAGCATTGTTTTGGATGTTCAATAAGTTCCGTCTAAAAATAGGCAATACAGTGATCCCTCATTTATCGCGGTTAATGTGGACCGGAACCCCCTGCAATAGATGAAAATCCACAAAGTAGGATTGGCCGCCCTAGGAATTTCCATGTGTAGGTACCAGAATGTTTAAAATATGTACATTTTATACTTTATATATCTATTTTAATTAAATCAATTTAATTATAAATCCTTAATATTATACATTTTACTCTCTCATCCGATACGTATTATGGTGCTCTACACTCATCAATCACAGTAGTATCTTGAGACTCCAGTAATGACGACGATGACAGACCTGTACGGTTCGATGAATGTGATGATGATGGTGTTACTGCACTGGTATAATGAGGCCTTTAAATCAGTTCGGGAAGCGCCTCATCGTCAGAAATCAGATGTCCACTCGTGCTCTCATTGGTCGATCTCGCGGCGAGAACAATTACGTGCCTTGTTTGAGTGCCCGTGGGTGTGTACAAAGCCCCTGAGAGAGTTTCTGCCGATAAGGCGGTATTTTTATTTTTTTATTTTTCGCTGAATATTTTTGAAAAATCCGCTATGCACTGAGGCCGCGAAACTTGAACCGCAAAGTGGCGAGGGATTACTGTACTTTCTAAAGGCCGACCAATGTTGTGGCTTTAGATTCGATGAAAAAAATCCCAATCTGAACTAAAGAACTAGGACTAATTCTTTTTCTTTTTTTTGTTCCGGACCAAGCGAACTGAACCGCAGCAGTGAACACACCCTTGGTCCACTTCTAAACGTACTGCGGTTCAGTCCCAAAACATGCGTCATAGAAGTGACGAAAACGGTTTGGAAAACGATTGAGTTAAATTAATCTTAATGAGTTGGTTATCTTCTCAGTCAATGAAGAATCATGAGGAACTGATCATCTATGGTAAAAGTCCAATAATATTTGTCAGATCTCCATTTCTTTTGCCTATGATTGGCCATCTCTTCCCCAGCACGCTTTCGGCCATTTTCTTTTAAGGTGACAAAGGGGATAGCCAATTGTTTTTCTGTTTATCAGAGGTGACATGACCATTGGCGCAAGTGGGCGAGGAGGCCCACTGTTGCCATAGCTAAATATACATCCCTGACAGCTTCATAATAGGTTCCAGGAAGTTCAGTTGAAAATAAAAACAAAGCAACATTTCTAGCTGATTGGTTTTGAAAGGCCGTTTTTCCTTGCTGAATGGGAAAAATGTGGACTTCAGCATTCCATGGCAGTGATGCCAGTCGGATTGGATAGGCGCAGCCTTGCGTGTGCAGAACGAACGGGTTGAGATGGAGATGCAACAGACTGCAAAAACTCGATTTATGGGAAAGTGTTCTGTCACAAATCACGAAGCAAACATCACATAATAACTGCGTTTGGTAAAATATGGTATAATTATTCACTCCTTTTATTTAGTTAATTCAAAGAACAAGTAAACAATATAAAAGATTCTACACTGAATCGTTGAATTGTCGTGTGGTTAATAATCAGTCTCATCCTTTTATCTCAGGACTGGCTAAAAAAAAAAACTGGGCTAGTTGACAAGTGTGAAAGGGAATGAGGGTCTCAATTATGCACTTATAAACTAAGCCTAGCAAAGCCTGTAATGTAAGCAACATTGTGTCAAGTTTAGTCTGAAGTCTTCAGAGTATTGTTGGCATGTGGATTCTGATACCTTTAAAGAGTCGCACATTTTTTCAAACGCAGTTTTTTAGATCGATATGTCACATTGTCAAAAAGTGTGGAAACCTTGTTAATTCTTGTAATGCTTTTTACTTTTGTAAATGTAATGTAGTTATACTTTACATGTATGTAGTTAATGTAGCGATTTTTGCGAAGTAAGTTGATTAACAGAGTTTGCTTGCGACTAGGAAGACATGACCGGTTGCTTGCGTAGTGCGTAGACGTCTTAACTTGATCTCCATTTGTTCGAGATGTTCTCACGTGAAAACGGAGCTTGAATGTTTACAAACACCTATCTTGCTGTTGCTATCTAGGAAGAATTTTGTCATGAATTCATAAAGATAATGCACTCCCTGGCCAGGGGCCCATGTGCTCAGCTGTCCAACATTACCACACAGTATGGTGGAAGAGCCACTTAACGCCGGACGGTTTAAAATTACCGTTCTGCTGGCAAACGGCTACAGTATTCTGGTCCACCACCACTTCTGTAAATTGTGTTTGTATTTCTTTTTTGCTTCTCCGGTTTGGGGTAAATTATGTGCTGAGAGATGTTTTATGACAAACAGCAAGCCCCAGGGAAGTGCACTTTAGACATCACTAGAAAAGGTTGAGATGGGATGGGAATTTGGCTCGAGTACTTTTGCTCTTCAAACTCTCAGCCCATGAATTGAAACTAAGAGGGAGAGGAGGCCATGCACGAGTCCTCAAGTCCTTCCGTAATTCCCCCCCCCCACCCAGAACGGCTCTCCTAGCTTTGTGTGTGTACGTCTCTCTATGTGCCGGTTTGTTTTGAGAGCTGTGGGAGTTTAACTGGGCATAGCTGATGCCAGTCTCGGCCTGTGGATAGCACTGTGCACTAGCAACTCTCACCCCTCTTTCCATGCAAGACTGCTTACAGTACTGCAGACATGCTGACCCACAGGGGAGTAATTTATGACAGTTGTCGCCTTGGTCTGCTAAGCTGCGCAGGGCATTGCCCGCCACTCTCGGCATAGCATTTCAATATCCCGCTGGGAGTACACCCGATAGGCTTTAATGTTTGCCCACTGTGGAGACCCTGTGGTATCACTGCACAGAAATGTGGTCCCCGAGCCTGTGTTGTTCAAAGTCACCAGCTGTTACCATGGAGAGAGATACTGGCACTAACAGAAGTTTAGTTCCTTTGGTGTTGGTGGATGATTACACTCGGATTGTTTGTTTTTCCAGTATTACAATAGCAATGCTGTATAGCCATTTTTTTTGTTGAATGAGTCGTTTCTTTAATTTGTTCTTTTCCCTTCAAATTTGTACAACTTTTAAAAAAATCAGCAGTGCAAAAATGTTTTGGCCGAAAATGGCCACTTTTTTTTTTTTTTGGGGGGGGGCGGGTGTTGCCGCCTTTCATGTTGATTTGTTGAATTTCATTTTTTTTATTTAGTTTCAAAACATTCTCAGAGTTTGTTCATCAGACTACATGAACAAACTGGGCAACCAGTGAGGTCAACTAGAAAGACTAGGAAGGTTGCCTGTTTGATGTCTTTGTATTATTTCATAGCTCCATATCATATTCAATTCAGACTTCAGGTTCAAAAATGCCACTATCAGTATAGCGCTATTTGGAATAATTTTATATGGGTATGAGCACTACATGGATTTGAACCTAGTCCATTGAAGTTGCTTGCCACACAGTCTTTTGTGAAGCCTAAAGCCGGTTGCTGTTGTATGAGCTTGAGAAATCGCATAGAAGTTGTTGATGGTCGTGGTTTGCATTGCGTATGAGGAATTATGAGCCGAGTACGTTACGACACCTCCCGACCTCCCATTAATTTTCAACCATGTTTAAAAAATTCAGCGAGTCAGATCAATTTTGACCAGTGTATATGTGACATGATCATACACAACCATGTCACATAGGCTTGATCCATAAATATTATATCACAGTGTCTGCAACCCTACAAAAGTTCATATGATCGCCGCCGGTTTGCCGTGCAGTACAGTCGTGCCGTGTGCCAGCTGCTTTGACACGATTATCATGTTAACTGACTCGTAACGTGCACTGGCGCACAACCTCCCGAGTGTACGAACTCGCACAATGTCAAATTTATTTTGCTGTTGCAGGTTACATACAGATCAGAGTGCAGTTTTCTTTCTGCGGTCGCTGTAAATGGAGCAAGTGCATCTTAAGTCTTCTGGTCCACGACTAATCAACGCAGACTCCTAATATGTAAACAGTCATTCACTCTCTCGGACTGTTGGAGAGTCCACACAGGACTGATCAGTTCGGACTCTCTAGAGCTCTTCATTAATGCTGTTCTGCGGTGTTTGGGCTGTTCCTCACTAGGCCCTCTGCCCTCTCACTCACTCACACACACCGCAAACTGAAACAGCTCAGATTAAGATTAATCCTCCTTAATGCACCGGCTCATAATATAGTCATTAGGTGACTTGAGCCTAATCCAACCCATCTAACCACCGTGCTTTATAAAACACACACGCAGGATTTGCTGTCAATGCTTGGAGGCTGGAAACACTGCATCACGTATAAATACAGGCCAGTCTGACACTTAATACTGATTAAGGCTTCGCTGAATGGTAAATGTAAATGAAGAGCTTGTGCAGAGTTTGAGTGTGAATGGACAGAGAGGCCTTCACCGGGGAGGAAGCATCCATGTTACATTGGGTGACTACATGCTGCCAAGAAAATTTCATCCAAAAAGGACTGTTATTTACTCACCCTCATGTTGTTCAAACCCGTATGCGGTTCATTTTTTAAGTACAGAATTTCATGCAGTTCTTTTCCATCCAACAGTTTATGGTGACCATGTTAAGCTTCAAAAAAACTAAATAAGTGCTTTATATTTTGTCTAGTTTCAGAATTTGATGTTTTGATTTGGTTTATTGGTTCACTGTAGGGTAAAACACCTTGAATAACAAACATTTTGGTATGTTCACACTTCTTTTATGGTATTTTTTTTTATTGTACCTTTTTTGAGAACTTTTCCAAATCAAAATTGAATCTTTGTTCTACAGGAAGCCAAGGAAAGTTTGGAAATAGACATGAGGTGTAAGGAAAGACTTGGTTTGGATAGCTATGAATCCCTTGCACTCTGGCTGAGACGGGCTGCAGTAGCAGCAACACAGCTGGCTTCTCTTAAAGTGGGGAGTCCGACAGAGAGTTCAGCACCTTTGAGATTAATCAGCTGTGGAGAGCTCTGCTCTTTATTCTTTATTCAGAATGCATTTAAACACTCAGAGTTGTTTACTTGTTGTGAAAGCTGTGAAATGCTATTGATGAGTTATAAGTTGAGTATTTTCGTGCTCTGGTTATTATAGTACAATGCCTTTTGAAAATGTACCTGTGAAAAAACAGAAGTGAAATAGCCAGAATTTTAGTCAGTTACAAACGCTTTCTATTTTCAATGAATAGTGATTTTGAACTTCCTGTTTATCAACAAAAAAATCACATCCACATATTGTCTTTCTGAAGGATCATGTGACACTGAAGACTGTGGATGCTGAAAATTTAGATTTGTGCTCACAGGAATAAATTACATTTTAAAATATAATAAAATGGATAAATTATTTGAAATTGTTATACTATTTCACAAAATTTCTAATGCAGCTTTGTTGAGCATTTAGAGACCTTTTTCAAAAACATAAAAATGACTGACCCCAAAGTTTTAAGTGGTAGTATAAATCATGATTTTAAAATCTTGGCTATATAATTTTTTTAATAAACGCAGAAGGTTGAAAGGTGTGCGTTGTTCCTCCCCTTGCATACCGACTCGAACCTTGGTCTAAATGTAGACAGGGCTTGTTTTAGTATGCGCCACAGTAGCCGAGGCCTGTTGTCTAAGTCTACAGTGCATGGTTGCAGGATATGCTCTCACACCCCATGGGAATGCTATTAGTGTGGAACTGAAGGAACACAGCAGGTGAAACAAATAAGGCCCAGATTCCCCCCCCCTTTCTCCCTCTCGCCACCTTGCTTTTTTCCTTTTATCGCTCCCTTGTTCTTTTTTCTCTTTCCTCTTTTAGTCTGCTCTCTTTCCTTCCCTCATTCTTTCCATGCAGTTGTGGATGATAGTAGTCATCAGGAGTGGTGTGAAATGAACTCCGAGCCAGAGCATGTGCGGTGATTTATCCTGCAGAGCTGACCGCTCTCCCAGGCTTAACCCCTCGCTGTACACCAGTCAAACCCTCCGCGGACGCCCATACCCTCACTCGAGGCACACAGGAGGGTATCTGCAAGGGTACACGTTCAGAGGATGCGACGGAAACAGCGGGTCTCATATTGGCTGTTTGTTTTTCCTCTAAATAGAGGTGCTAATTTGGGGCTGCCTTGGCTGAAGGACACGCTGAGGGACGAAGCTCTTGATTTCTAAATAAAGCGAATAAGGATGTAATTTAATTGGAAAACCAAGTATGAGTGGATTAAAATTATTATTGGGCAAATAGTTTTTGGTTCTGTTGGCTGATAATGTTTCAGATCTCCAGTTTGTGGCTGAAATGGTTGCAAATTCTGCTGCAAAAAATGCTGCGGCATTTGTGAAAACTGGCGCATCCAAATTTTAAATTTGATTTCTTCAGAGATCATGGTGCACGTGAGCTGTTGTCTGATTCACGCATCAGTTTTTGACTCCCTTACTGATATTTAAATGGGTTTTTGTTTTGTTTGGAGCTTTGTGGTTTTATTCACTGAATTGCGTCAGACGAGAAGAATCTCCGTGACTAGATCCATCAGGCAAGTGGCATTGTACAATTTGTGGCAGCTTTACATGATTAGTAATGTATCAGAACTGAAACTCTTGCCACATTGTTATGGCCACATCATTCCGCCACCATGCCACGCAGTAAATCAACTCTGAACGCTACTAGGATAGCGCTTCCTGAAGACTTCCCACCGCAGACTTACAGAGTCCAGGAAGCAACCTTCAGCAACACATTCCTCAGGAAGCGCTCGGTGGAGACACACACTCACACGCACGGCGGAACTGGAATCCGTATGCTTGCCATCTCTCAAATGTTTTAATTCAGCATGATAAAACATCCGTTATTTATAAGGTGATTGAGCGTAAAGTATTTTGGAGCACTAGTCCATCCATCATGAGCAGACAGCAAGCTGTGAAACTCATTACTGTACGCTCCGGCCTGCTCTTCACTGTCCGGCTCCACTCCGCTCTGTGGTCAGCCGGAATAATGTGGCTTCTGTTCAAAGTATGCAGCATAAAAAATACATTTTATTTGCAGGATAACAGGTGCTGGCTAGGGAGGGAATGTGTACTAATGAAGTCATGGTTTATGAATGCATCATCTTTGGACTGGGGACTCTTGTAGTTTCACCATAAGTTCTTAATAAAATTAGGTGATTTAAAAGATTTTCTTTTAAAGCCATTATAGATTAAATGTTTTGCTAAAGTTGTTTGCAGTAGACTGATATTGGTTTTGTAGTGTCATTATTTAAAAATATTTATTTAATACCTTACATTGCAATATGATTTCTAACTTCATTTATTTCATTGATTTGACTGACTATTCCCTGTGTTTCTTTTAAATGTTTAAGCAAAAGCAATATAGATTTTTTTTATATTATTTATCAACCATAATCTGAAAATAGTTAGCGGTTTACACTATTGTTCAAAAGATTAAGATCTGTAAGATTTACATTTGTTTGAAAATATAGGAAACAGTAATATTGCAGTTACAGAAAAAAAAAATGTTTTGTCTAAGCTGAATTTTGTCTTTAATCTTCAGTGTCACACAATCCTTCAGAAATCATCCTAATATGCTGATTTGCTTTTTATTATTATTTATAAATGGCTTAAAAGAATAGCATTTATTTGAAATGTATTTACTGTTATTCATTTAATGCAGTCTTGTTGAATTTAACTATTATTATATATATATATATATATATTTTTTACAAAAATGCACTACCTGTATACTCTGTGTACTGGTTTTTCAGCACCTTTAGATTTAAAACTAACATGCTTTGCTGCATATGCAGAATCCTTTATTCTTTATCATCTCTCCCACCCATCAAAGTAGAGTTCGTTCACACACTAGCTGCATTTTACCTCTGTCAAAACTAACAGCATTTGAATCTGCTCAAAATGACTGGAGGGTGATTTAAGTAAAGCCCCCTAGGTCAAAGGTCGCCTTCAGCCCTGCTGTTTATTTGTTTGCCTTTGTCACTCAAAATCTCCTCTGCACCTTTTTTTTTTCTTCTTCTTTTTTTAATATCGGCCTCAAGGTGCAGCAAACAAATCCCTGGCTGCCCCTTGAGTGCAGGGGAGAGTGATGAGGTGGAGGAGAGAGAAGAATAGGCTGGGATTAGGGGTGAAGGCTAGCTAAACAGGCCAGTTGTTTATCTTTGTGCAGTGAAGGTAGTGCTCTGCTGTCACTTTCTCATTCCCCACATAAAAGAACACAGTCCTCCTCGTGCTCTTAGCTTCCGGCCAGTAGTGCTCTAATGTAAGACCACTTCTCCAGAACCCCTTCTCATTAGCTTACCTAATGTTAAGAGCTTTGATCTCGAAGAACAGGCCTCTTGATGCATCACAATAATTAACAGTATTTATGGTGGCCTACCTCTTTCTCTCGCTCTGTGTGTTTGTCTCTCTCTCTCTCTCTTTCTCGCTCGCTCTGTGTGTCTGTCTGTCTGTCTCTCGCTCTGTGTGTCTGTCTCTTTTTGTCTCTGTCTCGCTCGGTTTCTCTTTCTCTCCCTCGCTCGGTTTCTCTGTCTCTCTCTCGCTCTGTGTCTCTTTTTGTCTTTCTGTCTCTCTCTCGCTCTTTCTCTCTCTCGCTCTGTTTGTGTCTCTCTCGTTCGCACGCTCTCTCTCTTGCTCTGTCTCTCTCTTTTTGTCTCTCTCTTTCTCTCCCTCGCTCTGTCTCTCTCTCACTCTTTTCCTGTCTCCCTCCCTCTCTCTTTCTCTCTCTCCTTTTATGCCTTTTGTATTTAATTGCTTGTACACATTCAAAAGTTGAGTCTGTAAGATTTTTCCTTCTCTTGAAGAAGTTTCTAATGCTCACCGATGCTGGATACAGTATACAATAAAACAGTAATTTGCTTTTTAAATAACTTATTTCCCTTTTAATATTTTAAATGATGGCAAAGCTAGTAGAAAATCTTTGTTCTTTGTAAAATCGTTATTTTATCGATGTTTCCTTCAACACGGTGCAATCTGAAAAATGTGGTTCATATGAGAAAACACCATTTGAAAAAGATCTATATTGAAAATTAACAATATATTTGAAATGAAAATCTTTTGTGTCCATTAATATAATGCATCTTTGCTGAATAAAACTATTAATTCCCTAAAAAAAAGTTTGAATAGTATTGTAATTCAAATCAACTACAGCTTTTGTTAGTTCTTGCTTTTCAAAAACAGTTATTTTTTGTTATCTTCAGTTATCAAGTTTTCAAGCTTTTTTATTTTACTTTATTTTCCATGGCCGAATGACAAAATCAGAAATGCATTGAGATCCGGTGTAATATAAATGCAAACCATATTTCATCCCTTCACTCTAAAGCACAGCTTTGATATCACACTGTAAGGGGAAAATTGTCAATGAGTTACTTTGGAAGCTTTTGGAAAAGTTTTAATTTCTCTGGGGCTTTCAAATTGCCTGTTTAGGTTGTGGCGAGCATTGTTCGGCGCATTTATAAAACACCACTGTGGGTTCTACTGAACGACCATATGGAGTTCCATAACATTGTTACAACCTAATTGCCCTCTTCGACAAGTGCCAATTTTCTTCAAGAGGCAGGAGAGAAAAGAGCGGACGGGCCTGAAGAGCGTTGACATGCGTCAAACTCCTCCCCGCAGATGGATCAGGTTGTGGTTGGGGCCTGAGATGAGAAGTCTCCCTGGGTTTGTTTTAGCCGTGCTGGCCTTGTTAGTTCGTCCCATCTCTTGCCGCATTAGAGCAGGCCGCTGGAAAGACCTGACTCTAATTCCACTAGCAGATCAATAACCATCAGTGTTTGGTTTTGGGCTGCTGGCTTGGTCACGGGATGCTCCACCCCCCACCTCCTCTGCTCGCCCCCATTCGCAATCCTTGTAGGCTGAGGGTCGTTTTGTTTGGAGGTAATTTTCACTGTGAGCTTGTGAACTGTGTCTCAATTGAGTCTCAATTGGCGCTTGTCTGTATGGAGCGAGTGGGCCAGGAAGGTTTGATGGACGTGCATTTATTCTTTCATTCAAAGAGTATAGATGTATAATGCAATTTGCAAACATTTTAAACATCCTTATTAGTTTCATTCATTATTATCACAATACAAGTAATTTTATTTCGTGATAATGATATACAGTACTGTGCAAAAGTCATAGGCACATAGTATTTTCACAAAAAACAAAGTCTTTTTAAGCCAGTTATTAACATCTTTTGCTCTAGTGTGTCAGTAGGAAATATCAGTTTACATTTCCAAATATAGCAGCCGGTGCTCCACACAGAGAATACATCTCTCCATCAAGTCTGGCTGTCGGGGAGATTTCTTCAAACGTCTTTGGAGACATTGCAGCGGTTCTTCTGGATTTAATCTGTCTTATTTTTTTTCTGTTACTTCATGTAATCATAGATGGACTTGATGATGGTGAGATCAGATATCTGTGTATATCACAATATTGTTAGTTATTTTTGCTTTACATTTTCCCAGACAGTGCATAAAAATGATTTTTTCCAAAATGATTTATTGCACTTTAGTGATTTAAAATCTTTTTAAACATCAATACTCCTGGCAACACATACATATTGGTGAGGTTTTGTGAACGTGTACCTGCGATGGACACAGTAGTCCAAAATGTATACCGTTTGACAAATTTCTACTGGTTAATCATGTATACTGGTATTTCACCCACACATGTTCATTATACTCTTGTAAATAGCGTAGTCAAACATACAAGTACCAGTTGGTTCTTCTTCCCCCCCCCCCCCCCCCAATCTTTTTTTTTTTTGTTGAGTTCCAGCATTACTGGTAGTACCTGGTATATTACCTGGTTACTGGTAGTAGACACTGCTTTTAAATGGTCCCATTTGTGTTTGTTTGAGCGACAAGGGTTTGTATTTACAAGGTGTTTTTAAAAGCTTTCAATGATCTTTCAATGCTAGTCACTACGAAACTACTTAACAGCACTGAAAATGCTTGCAAATCCTTTCATTATAACAAAGTATAAACATAATGTACGTAAGAGACTCATTGTACAAATAAAACGGCTTAAAAAAAATAGTTTGGTCTTTAGAGATGGTCAGCCTTAATACAACTTTTGTTTTTCATGCTGCCAAGTACACTGCAAATATTCTGGACTGGCAACCATACCCTATTTAAATGTGTGATTGAATCAGAAACAAAGATTGATGGTTTTGTGATAAATAGAGCAGTTCTTAATGCATCAGTTTTTCTTGTGGCGGGACTGAAATTGGTACCAAGAACAACAAAATGTTGGTATATAGGTACATACTACTGAAATTTTGGTACTGTGACAACCCTACTTGTAAAGCAAAGAGCATAGCTGTTTTCAGTCTGACAGAAGACACTTGGCCCTTATAATTGTCTAAAATAAGTGACATAGCAGTCTGACAAATTGTTATTCATCCTTTTGTGATTAAATTAAACAAACACAAAGGCCCAGCAGGTCTAGTACTGAGAGTCAGCCACTGTTTGTATTGTAGCATTGCTGCTGTAGCCTGATCATTTGGTGCTCTGAATAGCTGACACACACACACACACACACACACACACACACACACACACACACACACACACACACACACACACACACACACACACACACACACACACTCACACAGGTCTATAAAGCCTAGTGGAAAATTGCCGCCTCTTGTTTGTGTTGTGTAATGTGGCTCTTATGGAATTCTGATCTGTCAGTGACGCTTTAGTTACATTTACTACAACTTTAGGATACTTGATCATTTGGGTAGTTTTGGTCCTCCTCTGTTTTATTTTTAATTTCTGTGAGTGTAGAAGAATATTCAGTCACTAAGTAATTATCTACACATGCTGTATATTGTATAGATGTGGGTGGCATGCCATGTCAGTGTTATCAAAATCACATTTATATCATGTGACGTCACAATACAGTTATTTTTGCTGTAAATTCAACAAAAGGGCTTATGTTTTAAATAACTTGTTGGTAATGCCTTTAAAACAAAATTGTGAACAAGGAAAAAAGAGAGATTTTTAAATAAAATTGAAATGTGTATTATAAAGACTTATTTATGTCTGCCAAATGCATTCATTTAATGCAAATTGTAAAAAGTAATTCAAAACAGATTCACAAAATGTAACTTCAACTGTATACTTTGTATACTCTAAATCTCTTCAGTAACAGTTCAAGCTCAAGTTTGATGGTTGATTTTATATTTTTGTTAATTGTATATACAGTAATACCTCGGTTTACGACTGACTTTGTATACGAGCAAATCGGTTTACGAGCATTGTATCAGAATGTGCGAGAATTTTTCCCTCGCCTACGCGCATTTTTTATTTTTTTTACTGGAAATATCCTAACGACAACCTCTCACAAAGCCCATCACCCCTTAACTCGTTCATTCTCTCAGCGTTGCTCGGTTTGGTTGAATCATTCACCATATAAAAGTATGCACAAAGTGATTTACAGCGGTTTTACCTCGTGTTGTTAACATTGTGATTGTGAAATATATACGTACAGTACAGCATATAGACAATGGCCCTCAAGAGGAGTAAGAAAGAAGGGATGAAATTCTCCCTGAAAGCAGTAAAACCCTCCTTTCCGTCACGCCAGCAGCGACGCTACTCAAAGATAAAGTGCGCGATACAGTAAATTGTCAAGTGTTTTTAGAGTTTAATTGTCAATTATTAATTAGTATTTCTATGAGATCTTAATGGGTATAATTTTAACTGTAATTAATAGGGTGAAACCCCAAAAATATTTAAAAAGGCCTTTTATGGTCATGTGGAACGAATCGAGTTCTTATGGGGAAAATTGTTTTGGTGTACAAGAATTTTGAGTTACGAGCTCTTGGAACGAATTAAACTCGTAAACCGAGGTATTATTGTATTGTGATTAAGGGTCTTAAGAGTATTTTTGGACCAAAAAAGGACCAAAAGTTGCAGTAAAATAGATGTAGCAACATTTTGGTTAAAGATTATGAGGTCATAGAAACGCATGCAAAGTTATGTATGTATGTATGTAATGTATGTAGTAATGAAAGTAGATGTATAACATGCATTGCTTTCGTTTCATGACACAAACATATAATTTTGAATTAAGCTTTGTTCGATTAAAAGACCTGCTTTAGATGATCCTCAGGATGCATTTGAATCAGTGCAACATCGTTTTATTGTGCTATCTTAATGCTGTTCTCGACATTGCTCTGTTATGTACATTTATAGCTCAGACCCTCAACCGCTTAAACTGTGCTCTGTTTTAAGCTCTTTCTGCACCAGTGCCAATTGATGTGCATGTGTAATGCGTGGCAGCGGCATCTCCTCTTGGTGCTCCCAGGGGCCTGAGGGTACTTGGATATTTGCGGAGGTACCAGTCACACTCTGCTGCACAGGCCGGCTGTTAAACCAGACTCGGTCCACTCATCAGAGTTTAGACCTACGGGAACAGGCCATTGCACAGATTCCAGTGCAGTGGGAAAACTTGATATTTTACAAAACTTGAAATACAAATGCTGTGTTTTCGCATTATGTAGTAGTAAAATATAATGGAAATGAGCCATAGCCTCTGTTTTGGCTAACAGCTTTTCTTCAAGTTATGTACAGGCACAATTGAATCTTAAGGGAGATTGTTAGGAGCCGTGCCGTGCCATTGCTCAATTCTCTGAGCTTGTTCTCCAAGGACACGCACATACTTGGAGACTCAAAACCCTTAGCCGGAGCATACATGGATGGGTGACCGACTTTAATCCCTCTTTTATTTCGGTCAATGTCACACAGAGGTCACTTTGGTTACTGTGTGATTGTCTCACCATCATGGTCCAACACCTCGATTTCTTTATTTCCCTGCGTGGCCCCGGAGATAGCGCTGAAGAACCGAGTCATATTTAGCTTTTATTTAAGAAGATTGGCGCACGTGGGGGGAGGCAGGACGACGGGCCGGCGATGGCCGGCCGGATCAATACAACACAATTGAGTTCTCCAATCTGAGAGACTAGCTGCAGTGAAGGTGGCACTTATGGGGTGATCGCCTTTGATGAAGACTTTATTAGCTTCTATTGACAGATTCATTTGAGACTCCTCTCCCTTCATCGCCACCACCTCACTCCAGACTCTCTCTTCCACTGTAAAGTAATATAGTCTAAGCCCACCTTTAAAAGTTTCTGGGTTTGAAGAAACGCGTTGTTTTGTCCTGTGTTTTCGAAGCTTCGCGACTGTTTCTTCGACTTGATTTCAAAGTAACTTTTGTTATTCTTCTGCAGTGCACAATTTCTTTGGCTTTTCGTGAACTTGGGTTAAGTGGTAAGCACTTGAGACCCTTGTTATCAGATACTGCAGCACCGTCAAAGAGTTTTCACTGTAGGAATGGAGCATTACTGAGCTTTCCCCCCATGAGAATACAAAGAAAACATCAAGTTCCCCAAAGAAAGTGCACAACAGAAGATTTGCTTTTGGAAGAGAGTCTAGGAGCAACCTGGCTGCGGATAAGACAAAGTGTGGAAATTTTCAAATGATTTAATATTTTATCTCCAAACAAGCCGCAGGCGTATTAGATATCACAAGCTAATACTCAGCAGTCATATGTGCGCTCTGTAAAATTGGCTGAGGCTCGTCTCGGGCTTTGAAGTCACAAGTTGTTTTTTTGCGTCAAAGTAGCTGTTCGGGGGAACCCTAATCCGCCCAGTATTGCTATGGCAAGCTGCGCCTCGGCTCGACACTCACAGCAGGTTTTCGTGACTCCACTAATTTTTCCATTGTTATTTTACCTGGTTTGTATTTAGTAACCCTTGCCCCCCTCGCGCCGGCGTTCTCAGAGGGGCTGTTCCCCGCGCCCGGGTGGATTGGCCCGAGGTGCTCACAAATAAAGAGTTCGGCGAAGATAATGAAGTATGTTGCATCCTCGGCTGCAGCTGTGTTTTGTTGGCTCTGATAGATTAAGGCTTTATGTGTGGTGGACTCTGCTTATTTCTTATAAAAGCTCATCAATAAACTCAGAGCTGCAGGCCTAAATTTGAATCGTGCAACTGACCGTTTATTTCTTGGCCTCTACTGTTCTTATCAGGAATTACTGTATGGAATGTATCTGATTTTACAACCTTAATATAAGCATGTTTTATGTTCTTTTATTTCAGGAACTGGAGTTATATAATCCGGTAGCATCTGTATTGGAACCGATAATGGGTTAATGATTTTGTGCTAAAAACCAATAACATACAGCACACGTACAAATGCAGTAGTAAATGTAATTTATCAATATTACCATGACAAAGTTTGTAATGCGAGTTTTTTTGCATCAAGATTTAACGTCTTGTATAGGAGAAAATCTGAGCTTATACGCCTCAGGGAGGCCCAAACAAAAATATGTAATTTGGTGCAGTTACGTTTTGTTATTTGTACCATTCATTGATCATCCTTGCTGTCAGTCACCTTGAACAAATCTGCAATGAGAAAGTTGATTCGTGAAAATATTAAGCGTTCTACCCTCAAATCATCAATCTCACCTTACCTACAAAATTGTAGTGTTACTAAAAAGAGATCACCGAAAAAAGTACTCTTACTCGGCTTCAAAAAAGCGGTATCATCCCTAATGATGAGAGAGAGGCTTTAATTTTCCCAGCAGCTGTTACTTCAGCAGGCTAGCAGCAGAGTCCTCCCACCCCAACGAGTTCAGTCATTTTCATTAATGCTAAATCCTACATCCTACACAGCTGCTTTAAACAAGAGCTTTTGGAAACAGAGTTGTAATAAGATACTCTGCTCTGCCAAGGTGAATAAGAAACGTCTCTCTCTCTTAACCCGCTTTCTGGCTGTACCTTTCTTTCCTGTTGCATCTTTTTCACATTTATGCAACACAGGTTCGTAATTTCAGTCATGACACACGTCTTATAAGTCATTGTTTATGTATATGCCAATGATTTATAAGGAACGCAATTATTTTTAGCAATTGTACAATTTGTCCTACATGCTGAAAATAGTAACTGACTAGTGTCTTATTCATCATGTGTTTATGTCAGTAGGTTGAATTGCTCTCCTCTGACCTAGAGACTTGTCTTTTGTAATTCTAGATCTTTCCGATGTGGAACCCAATGTGTTTCTTAGACCTTTCCTGGAGGTGATCCGCTCAGAGGACACAACTGGACCAATCACAGGCCTTGCTCTCACATCGGTCAACAAGTTTTTGTCATATGGCCTTATAGGTAAGTTTATATTGTGCCTGAGAAACCAAAAAGTCTTTACTCCAATATACTAGATAACTAATCAAATTTAATTAAGCATGTTTGACACATTCTGTAGATTATCAGAGCTTATCCAAGTTTTCGTGTAGAAATATGAATACATTTAAAATCTATACACCTAAGAATTAAGAATTTGTTCCCACGTTTTTAATGAATTGTGGCCAAGTTGGACTAATTCGTTTAGCTGTTTTGATTTAATCAAAACAAGGGAACAAATTATTACAGCGAGTCCACAATTTAGTAAAATATAATATAAGTGTTATATCGTGTGCATGATTTACCAAAAGCACATTAGTAAAACATTCTTATGTATTAGAAAGTAATGGGAACTAATTATTTCTTTGTCACAATATACATATATTTTGTCCTGCATGTCATGTGTATACTTCATACATAAGAGACTTTTTTTCAAAAAGGTAAAATTATTTTACTGATGCCAAGCTTTGGAATTGTAGTCTATATTCTCATCAATAAATATGAACACAAACATTAATCATTTTAAATGATTAGTTCACCCAAATATAAAAATGCAGCTTTTAATCTGTCCTTCTAAACCCATCTAATGTTCATTCAACTGTTAAACACTAGAGAATTTATGTATTTCATTTATGAATGTAATCATGAAAACATATTTGGTTTAGAACAACATGAGGGTGAGAGAATGAAGTGTTAATTTTGGGTTGAATTATTCCTTTATTTTTTGGTTTTTAGTTTTTCCGTTGCACCTTAGCCCAGCAGTCAAAGAATCTCCAAAGAGTAGCTATTTGGTCGACGTCATCTTTAAATGCTCTTCTCGTCAGAAGTCTTGATGAGTGGGCAGTTTCTCATCGACACGGGAGAGCTTGTTTTGCAGCAGCTGATCAGCACAGACTGTCCTCTTCCTTGTTAGGGAAATATGGCCAGATGCTGCCAGTGATGGTTCAAAGTGTGAAACCAGCACTCTGTTCAACATACAAGCTGTCTCTAGTTTTTCTCCCCCCTCCTGTAACTAGTCAGTTGTTTGAAAAAATACTGTTTTGCACAACTGGAGAATGGTTTTACAGATGTTACAGGTGCTCACACCATGCCATACCATGATATTGTACAGAGTGGGGAGATATGTGTGTGTGTGTGTAAAACAGAAGTGCATTCCACTGTAAACATTACAGTATTTCTCTAGTTAATTATGTAGTTTTCCATTTGAATGCAATAGACAGACACACAGATCAACTACAGGAAACCTGGATGCCCTGAGAGCTGCTGTTTCCCCAGATGCACCCTTGTTCCCAGTCTCCCACGCTGCCAGTATCTCATCATGAATGGTTGCTATGACAACCTGCACTGTAGATCTTGGGGATAGTAGTCACACATGCATATTTACCCTTTGTACAAAAAAGTCTTGTTGTCAAACAGTACTAGCAGCAACACACTTGGCTCTAAATGTAATTTTTGCAAGCAATTTAGTGTGCTGTTTTTTCTGAGTATCACACAAAGTGTATTCTTTTCTTTCCCAGTAGAGCTTCAACACTTTCTCGCGCACATTTTATTTTTCTCCTCTCTCTCTCTCTCACACGCACAGAGCTGTGCTAATCCCAGGTGAGCACTCCTGACGAGCGTGACATATTAATGCACTCGTATGAGTGTGTGATTAAATGACCTTTAGGTATGTGAGAGGCTGTGTGCTGACTGACGGGTTATGCTCATTCAGACTGCTCTAATCTGCCATGAAGACTGACATTATCATTACTCCCAATTAGCATTCCAAAGACATACAGTACAGCCACACACTATAGGTCTTTAACTGCTCTGATCGATTCACAACTCACTGTGATGCAGGGGTCTTAACTGTGGATTTTGGTTATAGACTATAATTGATCACCGTCTCTTTATATATATATATATATATAAGTCTAACCTTATACTCTCGAGATGTAGCTAAATAAAATATGTGAACTAATAATAATTAAATATTATATTATCATGTAATATATTTTATTTAAATTTTTTATATTTTACATTTTACATTTACAAATTACATTTTATTACATGCACTTTATTTTAAGGTGACAGTTACATTGTACTTAAGTACTGAGTAATATTAATTGGCTACATGTACTTACCGTATACTTGCCTATGACATTACGGAGTAATAAAAGGGAACTACATGGGTTATGGTTGGGTTTAGGGGTAGATTCAGGTTAGTACCTAGTTATTACCCAGTTATTGCAATAACTATAAGTATTTATTCTTTTATATACAGAGAACAGGACAGTAAAATAAAATGCAAACGGGTTTGGTTTAGGGTTAGTTCATTGTAATTGTAATTATGCATAATTTACTGTGTAAGTTAGGTAATTAAGTGACCTTAAAAATAAAGGGTTACATTTAGATTTTTTTTTTTTTTGTTTACTTTGTGTTTTATTGTCACCTGCTGAGGACATTGGGACTTAAATCACAGTTTCTGGATTATTAACCTGTATTCAGTCTGTAAAACTAATATTATAAATGTAGGAAATGCATTTTTTCTTAACTTCAAATTAATGTACAGGAACCAAATTGTGCAGGGCAAATAAATTTTTAAAGCATTTCATACACAATAATTCAAATGGCTTTACATATTTTTTTAATTACAAGTGCATAGGACATAGGTGCATAGGACATAATGACAATAAGAACAAAGACTAAGACATTGATTATTATAATTTTTTTAAAGAAAGAGTTAAAAGAATAAAAAAAGAAACGTACAGTAGCAGTGTGCTCATTCATTAAATGCACAGTGTTTTGAGTCTGGATTTGAATGCTGCTACTGTTGGCGCACATCTGATCTCTTCTGGAAGCTGGTTCCAGCTTACGGGTGGCATAATAGATAAATGCGGACTCTCTTTGCTTTGAGTGAACCCTTGCTAGCTAACTGACTTGATCCTAATGATCTGAATGTTCTGAGCATATCTGCGACGTGTTAAGGTCCTAGGCTATTGAGTGATTTAGAAACAAATAATAATAGTGCTTTCAATTCTAAATGGAACTGGAAGTGTAAAGTGTAAACCAGTGTAAAGACCTGAGGACTGGTGTGATGTGTTCAGACTTTCTGGTTCTGCTCAGAATCCTGGAAAACAATGCGCATATGTTCTCAGAAATATTACAGGATATTTAATTTTATTCAGATAAAAAAAAAATTCTTTATGCATTAACTTTTTCTCTTATGTATTAGTACAATATTGTAGTGATGAGTTCTGGGGGAAACTTGTAAATTAAAAAAATATATAATGATAATAGGAACTTTAAAGTGAATGTTTAGTTTTTACCCTGTTCACCTGTATTGTTTGCTCTCAAAGCACTAAATCATTTCTGTGTATTTTCAAATCAAAATTTGAATCATATACCCATAGCTTTTCATCTCTTAAAATTTGTTAATTTTTCATAAACCAATTAATTTGATCAATTGAAAAACCTAATTTTTTTTTTTTTAGTATTGTTTTTTTAAATGATTATTATAATTATGCTTCAGCTTTACAAATGGACTGAAGAGAGTTGCTAATCCCAAGAATATTATAAGCCTTTTGGAGAGTGACTGTTCAACTCACTGCCGTTTCCACACAGAGACCGAATACTGACATCTATTGGCCAAATACACAACTGCAGTGATCTTTGGTACACTTAACGTTCGTCCCATAGGGAATTCTTAGTCACTCATCTATTTTATGTCAGTACATTGAATAACGGTCTCTGCTGCTTGAAATTTTGGCTTTAGGCTAACCAAACACTTTGATTTTAAATTTTTAATTTCACCTTTACTCACCAAGAGTCACATGTGATTTTTATCAGTCCACAGGACTTCCCTGCTATTGTTCCTTCTTAATGGTGTACAGTGAGACCTGAGCCCTTATGGCACACTGGGGGGTCTCTGTGTCACCAAGCTCTCTCTCTCTCTCTCTCTCTCTCTCTGTGAATTTGTTTGTTGAGGGCTAATTCCCCTCAATCTCAGGCCTGAGGTCGGTGGGCTCGGGGGGACGGCCGTATTGACAGATATCCAGATCCCACTTTTCCCACTCTCTTTCCCACTCTACTTTTTTCCCAGGCTGGTACTCCAAACCGCAGGCTCACTTACACAGCCACTTATCCCTCTAAAAACTCTGACAGCCAGCACACTCAAACCCATGAACGTGGAGTTTGGAAATGTGCTTTTCAGATCGTACCTTGTGTGAAGTTAGGGACTCATTAGAAATTGCTACTCTAAAATGGACTTTGTGCAGATGCGCTGGATATTTTCTGTTCTTTTTGGATAAAAGAGTCAGATCGGCGCCCATGCACGCCTGGTTTCAGGGTTAACGCACACACCCTTTTTTGCAATGAGCAGTTTTTTCACTTAAGGGACACACTGGTGTCTGAATGTACTTTTACTTAACCTTTTAGTACACGACAGCTGTTTGAACCTCTTTGATACTCATATACACATGCACAAAGACCCTCCAGCCCCACCCAGACTTCAGTTATTTCAACAATGACTCTCCCGCTTGGCTGTGTAGACCTTGCCAAGTGAGGATTAGTATTTTAGATGACTTCTGATGTTGTGCTGAATAGACTATAGCTCTTGTTTCCGTGGAAATGGGCTGTTTGGAAGGGGGTCCTGTTTATTGTGGGTTTGCCTCTTCATTGCTGTTCAGTTCACTCGCGACCGCTTGCAGAGTTTCACTCAGAATTTAGTTGCTCAGTGATTGTGCCACGTCAGCTACAAACTGTCGTTTTGCAGCTCTTTTATTTTCATTGATCACGTACCTGATACCCACGTATCAAATTAAGCAAAAAGGCGCAGTACAGGAGATCATGTGATATTGTGATTAGAATAATATAAAATGTTATTTTAAATGATTATATATGCGTATTAAAATGCACAGCAAAAAATGCATGCATTTGATAAAAAAATAAAGTAAAAACTGATATGTGCGTGTGTTATGTTCACATACAGTACTGTACAGTAATATTTTAAAACCAGTTATTTGCATCTTTTTGCTATAGTGTCAGTGAGAAATATCATTTTATATTTCCAAACATTCATTTAGCCATTAATAATCGTAATAATCCTGTGAGATTTTTATATGCACAAGAAGTCATACGCAGAACGCATCTCTCCATCAAGTCTGTCTGTGATTACATAAAGAAGCTGAAAACACTAAATCTAGAAAAACTGCAACAACATGTTCAACATGCTTTAAGAATCCTTCCTCCTATATGCATGCGTGTGCATTTATTTATCGGTAAGGAAATTAAGGGTTGTCTGTGTATTTTTTTAAAAATGTATAAATACACACACAAACACACCTATTTGGATTTACCGTATATATAGTAATTGAACATGACTGCACATTGTCCTTTAATTACTTTCTTAGTTAATCATTTTAATCCAGTTGTTTCTCTCTCACTGTTTGGCAGTGGTGAATAAGGTCTTCATAGGAAAGCTTTAGTATCAGTAAGAAGTGGGCGGTTTAGTGGAGCTCGAGCTCTCCATCTTTCCTCTGAATGTCACATGCTGGTATAGTGTAAGATGATTGGAATAAATGTCCTATGTGATAACACCTAGCATAATAGTGATGGAAATGATCCTTAGATTTTTACCAGTCTATTACCCATCTATTCAATCATTGGGACACTATTAAAGAGTTTGGTTATTTGAAGCCCTTCTCCAGACCTTAATAACCATGGTGGTGATCACTGAGTTTAGAGTAAAGGCCCGTATCTCTCCCTCTCTCTCTGTGTTATTTGCCTGCTAATAAGTGGAATGCACTCTTGTGTCAAGGCTTTACCTGCAGTCACTGCCCCGGCTTCCTCCCCAGGCAGCCTGCACTTATTAGTTAATGAAATGCTCTTTAAAGGCGATGGGAAAGAAAAGCAGCCTGGCTCCAGCCTGCTATCTGGCCCTTCTTGGGTTTCAAAACATCGTTGCCTAGACAGCCAATTTACCAGGCTGTCCACAAAAGCGCACACATCTGGTGATTAGATGTCAGGTGGCTGTGTGGAGCTCTTCACATGGAGCGTGGTCAGTTGATGGCGATGTGGGGGCTAAACTGGTGACCAGGTTAATTGTGTAAGATTAATCACGTAACCATGGTCATGTCATTATGACCCAAGTACAACTTATCTGGCTGAGAATCAGGAGCATTAATGAGTGAGTGAGGGGGAATATATTAGGATATTTTTAGTTTGTTTTAAACTTCACCGTCCCTGTCTTCTATAGATGCCAATCATGAAGGGGCAGCAGAGGGCATCGAGAACATGGCTGACGCCGTCACGCATGCGAGATTCGTGGGCACCGACCCTGCGAGTGATGAGGTTGTACTGATGAAAATCCTCCAGGTAACACATTTCCAATCACACCAACTGGTGGTGCTTACAAATGGCAAATTTAATACAAATATTTTTAAAATTATAAATGTTAATTTGTACAAATTAGGAATATTGGGTCATAATATTAATAAATATAACATTTATTAATTTAAATTAAAAGTCTCCGCTGACCAATGCTGCATTTAATTACTCCAGTCTTCAGTGTCGCATGATCCTTCAGACATCCTTCTAATATGATGATTTTCTGCTCAAGAAACATTTCTTATTAATTTTGAAAAACAAAATTGGAAACGGATACATGTTTATCATGATTCTTTGATTAATAGAAATGTCAAAAAAGCAGAAGTTTTTAAAATAGAAATCTTTTGTAACATTATAAACGTTTTTTACTGTCACCTTAATTTGATATATATTTGCTGAATAAAAGTATTAATTTCTTGGAAAATAAAATCTTACTCCAAACTTTTGATAGTGTGTGTGTGTATATAGTGAATAATAGTCTGAAATGCATTCAGATATGTTCTGTACCAGATTTTTTCTTTTTTATTGTTTCCAGGTTTTAAGGACTTTGCTGCTAACTCCAGTTGGTGCCCATCTTACCAATGAGTCTGTTTGTGAGATCATGCAGTCCTGTTTCCGAATATGCTTTGAAATGAGATTAAGTGGTAAGTGAAATTAAGGAAAAATGTCTACTTTTAAGTGCACTGCAGTGTTGGGGTTTGTAACTTAAGTAACAAGTAAAGTTATGCATCGCATTTAATAATAATTTAGTACCGCAAGTTACTTTTTCACATTTATTGGCTGACAGCTCTACTGTCTGCATCGTAAAAGAATGGTGAGTGGTGTTGTGTGCGCTGTGTAAACGTGATGGTTACTGTAGTTCTAAACTAAATGTATGCATTTACTCATCTCACTTGCACAAAAACAGATTCAGTATTCAGCGGATTTTTTAAAAATATTCATAAAAATTCAAAAATACTACCATATACGCAGCCGTATTTCGGAAAGCAGCGTTGTTTCATCGTGGTGCGCGAGACAAACGGTTTCCCAGGTGCGAGATCGACGAATGAGAGCACAAGATGATGTATCCCGTGAGCTGATTGGTTGATCCTTGATTTTCATCTATTTGCGGGGGGTTCCGGTCCACATTAACTGCAATAAACAAGGGATTACTGTATTACACAAAAGTGCAGAAATTAAATGCGTATATTAAACATTATTTGGGTTCAATCTCATTTTTCGCTGATCTTAGATTAATTGATTCAACCAGATTTTGGTGTAAAATGTCCTTTACATATGCCAAAACCTTGTTTTAATTAAAAAACAAACAACCGCTCTCAGCCAAGGTGAGGAAAACGTAACGCAAAAAGAACATTGTTTTCGTCATAAAGTAATGCAATTATTTACTTTTTTTTTTTTTTAAGGAAAGAACACAGTATTGTGAAGCATTATTTAAAGGTGCTTTCCCCAACACTGGTGCGCTGTAAACCGCTTTAAGCGCTTTCTGTAAATCTAAATTTTTTCTTGAACTGCTCAATATGTGAACCTGCTTCCTGTGCTCTCAGAACTGTGATAAACCCTGCTCTAATCCTGACCAAACAGAGTCTGGACACTCAGCCCCAGAGGTGCTGCTCATGTCCTCTGGACTAACATTTCCCTTTCTTTCTCTCTGTTGTTTTTTTTCTGCTTTCGTTCTTTTCCCATCACAGAGCTGCTGAGAAAGTCAGCTGAGCACACGCTGGTGGACATGGTGCAGCTGCTCTTCTCCAGGTAACTAGAGAGAGAATGGTGATGTAGAGATGGGGATTAGGAATAGAGTCGTGTTCTTGCTGTTCACATAATCAAACCAAACCTGAGACCAAACACAACAGGAACTGGGCCTGTCTCCGTAACAGGCTCTGATTTCACTCTCAGGCCTCTCTCAATTACCTCCGGAGGTTTCCGACTTCCCCCTCGCACGCAGACAGGGACAGGTGAAAGCATCAGTCTCTGACAATGCAAAGCATGGCTAATTACAAGGCCCACACAGAAACCGCTGCTGCAGTCCCTCTTTCTGGAACTCAGTGGAGAAAAACATTTGCAAATGAAATGAAATGCATACCTGTGACTCTTTATTTACACATGAAATCTTTTTTTTTCTTATCCTTAAAAATAGTCACTCACCAAAACTGCATTTACTTGATCAAAAATATAGAAAAATCTGTAATATTTAATTTTTAAATGTTATTTGTTCCTGTGATGCAAAGCTGGATTTTAAGCGTCATCACTCCTGTCTTCAGGGTCATTCTAATGTGCTGATTTGGTGGTCCAGAAACATTTCTTATCATTAGCAGTGCTTACAAAAGTAAAAAAAAAAAAAGATTTGCTATGAAGTCAGAATTGTTAGCACAAAGTTACTAGTCTTGTTGTAAACAATTCCTCTGTGCAGGTAAATCCACAAAAAAATAGAAAATTATTGTTGTAATCTTTGATCAAAATGAAAAAGTACTTGCCCTGCCGACTTGAGTTGAACATCCTTTCCAGCTCAGTCTGTCGTGAACTTTGACCGTAAGCCGAAATGCTACTTTTCTATATTCAGTCAGTTCCCAGTGGGAAGAAACAAGCAGCGACCTTTATTTTTCTCATTCAGTATTTTGTAAAAATTATAAACCCTTTTATAATCACTAAGCTGTCATTCATGTTAATTAGTCATGTCTTTAATATATCTAAATATCTTTAGTCTACAAAATGTTCACTTTTTAAAGTTAAATTCCAACGAAAGGATTTGATTATGCAGATCGCGTCACAAAAACTCTGGCGTTTTGATTGGTGCAGGGATTCTAGCTTAAACGCGTCTGATTAGCCATTGCGTTCAAGAAATCATCTGATTGACCACATTATTCAACACTCCAAAAATACATTGTAAATAGAAAAAACGTTTTATATTAGTTTTGATGCTCTCAAGAGCACAATCGCCAAATCTTATTTTAATTGTTTTGGATGGAGTGTTCGCGTGATTGAGTCAGCCGTCGCACTGAACAAACTTCACGTGTCAGCGATATTAATCTTAACTCCTCTGAATGGCCATTGCTTTCATAAACTCAACAAGAGTCGTGTGTGATTGGTTATAGTGCGCAATGCTGTAAAACGCTGTATAGGGTAAAAATTGCGATGCAACATGAGCAGACCTAAATGTAATGCCACAATCGAATCTTTTCATTTAATTTTCTCTTTATTTCTCGACTAAGTTTAACGTTCAAGTGCATTTTTGGCCAAAGTCCCAGTTAATTTTTGACTCATGGCCAGGGGAAGGTTAAGCCTATGCAGACATGAGTGTACATTCTATAAAATCCCACATGCTTTCCCTCAAAGTCAGTGTGGAAAAAGTTGAAAAAAGCGAACCGATTCTATCTGGGCTTACTTTAGAACCTTAAATTATTCATAATATAATTGTCTGTTAGAGTATTAAGATTATTAAATTCCAAGGTGAACCAAACTGAAATTTCTCAAGTTCCTGGTCAAAAATGTCTAGATAAGAATATTAAATGCAGATATAACCTCGTTATTGACTTGAAATGGTACATATTATGATATGAACATTGTATGATGAGCAATTTAGAAATATGTGCTCGTTTTGGCTAGTTCATATCTAACATGCAGTTCTATGATTGTGGTGTAATTGTGAGCAGAAGCCCTTAGGCTTCTTGTGCAGGTCATAGTTTACTGCTGCTCTAATGCAATAACATGATTATATGGTGGCATTTATCAGAGGTGCGTATCCACTCGCATTAGACTTCCAGTCACATCCCGCTCAGACGAGAGGATGAGACTGCAGAGCACATCTCACTCTGCCCATCTGCATATAGATTAGGGACGCACACGCACATACGTATGCACGCGGAACAAAGACATAATGACAAAATTTGGTCTCTTATGAAAAGGAACAGATAATGTTTTGCGTAAGAGAAGCTTCTGAATAATATTACAGCATTTTGAACTGGTTTTCAAAACTATGTAAACATCCTCTTGTTTATTTAATTTCATGCACTGTAAACGTCCTTCATACGAGTATAACATTCATTAATCATTTTTAATTATAGCTGAAAACACCTTTTAATCTTAGATGCACACACACACATACTCAATCTCACAACCTGAGTTTGCTGCTCCCATTGTGCACGTTCTTATTGCCCAGACCCTCTTGTCCGCGTCGCCTTCATGAGGGTGTGAAAGGCCTTAATAATGAGTGTGTGTGTTTCTGTGTGCCTAAGGGTAATAAGCAGTGAATGTTGTGTGTGTGTGTGTGGTCGAGAGAGCTGGAGTAATGAACAGCGAATCTTATTGAGTGCTCAGAAGGAGGCTTAAGCAGCCTGCTGAAAGCATTAGGGATGTTAATCTGTTGGACTCACAGATCATCCCATAATCAAGCCGGCAAGACAACACTCCATTAACGCAGAGCAGAGTTAACATCAGGAGCCGTCTCTCTCAGCCTGCCTGTGCGAGCGCTGACATCTCACTCGAGGAAAAGCCGCAGTGTCCACACAACATGCACACATGCAGACAATGCGTTCGGGCTGAGAACATCATCCATCTAATTCAGCTAATGAATCGACACAGAGGTCGAAAGTCACGCCCTGGGAGCAAAGATGCTGACTCTTCGGACTCTTGTTTTGGTTTCACAGAATGATCATTCCAAATTTGTTAATTAAATTGCAGTTTGGGGAACTAGAATGTGACTCCTATGAACTTTTGCTTAACTGTTCCATTCCATGGCGAACCAGTACGGATATGGTTTGATCTTCCGCTATGGAGCTGATAACAGGAGTTTAATACAAATGTGTCAGTCATTTACTTAACTCAAGAGTTTACAGGCGATATGAGGTTTAAATAGTTCGCACGTTATGGTGTATAATCGATATTTGTTTTAAATTTTATTATTAATTGAGTTTAGGTCGCTCAGATTAGTCGGCTACAGAGAAACTGGTAACCAGGCAACAGAAAAGTCATCAGTTCTGAGTTGCGACGGTATAGTGTGGTTAGCCAACCATGCTGAGGAATCTGTGCGGTGAATAGTTTATAATTGTGCTGTTTCGTACCAAGCTCAAGTATAAATATATCTGGAATCGTGACTGTTCTTAGAACTCTTCGGTCTGACGGTGGAAAAGTGGCTTACGACAAAACCCTTACGAGAGACAACTTTAAAAAAAAAAAATATAATGGAATCTATTTAATTTCATTAATAAAGGCTAATTTATACGGCTTTAAAAAATATTCAATCATGTTATAAAGATGTCAAAAGATGTTACAAAGATGTTTCCTAAATTAAATTGGCTTAATGTTGCACTTAATTTTTGTTTTGCATTAAAAGTATCAAGCTATTAGAGTGGTGTTAGGTCCACAATCTTTACAATAAAACCTTTATTTTTTATTAACCTCATGATTGCCATATACAATCTTCCATCCGGTCTTTAGAAAGCAAAATGATATATTTCAAGCATCAATATCAAGTTAAAATAGAAAAAAAAAAATCTTACCTATTTGTTTTAACACCCATAAGAAATTGATCCCCACCCTCCCCTTAAGTTGTTTTATTTATATAGTGCTTTATAAAATATAGTATGTTTCAAAGCAGCTTAACTTTACTAAACACGAAAATAAGTTAAAAAGTGTGCCTGCAGTTTGAAAATCCTTGATTTGTACATTACATACAATCATTTTAATGTGCATTTTTAGAAAGGCATTGACGTTTGAAGCTAGTTGCAACAAATTTGCGAAAGTAAGAACTGGACAGTCATGCTTTTGGGTCCATATGATATCACCCACTTAAACCAATTGTGTTCTCTTTTGGTTGCACCAGTAGTTCACACTCCACCTGAAAAATGTTGATATAGTAATGGCGCCAATAATCCATGGAAATGACTCAAACCTTATGTTTGTTTGTTTTTTGGCCAGATTGCCACAGTTCAAAGAGGAGTCCAAGAATTATGTGGGCACTAACATGAAGAAGGTAAATATAAACCCCTTCCAGATCTCCATTCTCCCTCCAGACCCTTTCCACCTCTTTCCCATCTGCCGCCTTCATTTCTCATTTACTTTATGAGCTTTGTTACGTAGATGCCTGCATACCCATAAGTGAGGTCAGTTGCTGTTGCATAATTATTATACCTGTGTGTGTGTGTGTGTGTGTGTGTGTGTGTGTGTGTGTATGTATGTGTCATCCATCAGGTCAGAAGATGGAAAAGTAGTATCTAGTGAGAGTTAACAGTGTTTTTCAGCCACAGTTGGTTCTGTATTTAAAAGACCTCTGCTCCTTTTCAGTGTAGTTATCCAGGGATCATAGGCACTGTCTTTTCATACCTGATTGTTGTTGAATTTATCTTTTGCCCGTTTACCTGTTCCAACTCGCAGATCCCAGGCTGTATTCTGGACACACAGGATTTTATTTATGCAGAGCAGCCTAGAAACACCAATCAGACGGGCTTAGAGAGGGTATAGCACATTTACATGCATTAAAACAGCAGTTTTATTGGGTTGCAGCTAGTGCATTTAAATATGCCGGGATGCATGGCTTTATGTTTGGATGCATGGTGGGGAGAGTCACGAAGGAATTAAAGTGACCATTTGTCATATCAACAAAACATGATGTCTAATGATCTTTTTAAATGGATATTCCGGGTGCAGCACATTTTTTTTCTTGTTTTAAAATGTAAAAGATGGCAGAGCTGAATTTTCAACTGCTTTTACTTCAGTGTCCTTTTATTAATCATCCTAACATGCTGATGTGCTGCTCAATTGGAAACTTTAAATGGAAAGTTCAATTAGGAAGTTGAAATTGCAATAATTTTTAATGTCATAAATGTCTTTACTGTCTCTTTTGATCAATTGAATGCTTCCTAACTGAACAAAAGTATTATTTTAAACAAAAACTGCTTTCAAAATTTCAAAAATAATTAAAACTGCTTGTTTCTTGAGCAGCAAGTCAGTATATTAAAATGATTTCTGATGGATCATGTGACACTGGAGTAAAAATGCAGCTTTGCATCACAGGAATAAGTTATATTTTAAACTGTATTGCCGTAGAAAACAGTTCTTTTGAAATTGTAATAATTTACACTATTGCAAAGCATTCTGGAGACTTTGCTAAAATGCTTCCATTTTTCTAGACAAAACAATTTATATTATCTACGCTGAAAAACCTTTAATGACAAATTTAATAAAATTGTACTATTTCTATTCACCGACAAGAGTAGTAAACAGTTTTATAATTTTGAAGCTATATGCAACTTTTATCCAAGAGCAGTTCTTTTTCCAAATAGACATCCCCTCTAAGTCTGTTACTGTACATGATGTAAAACGTAATCTTAACGATTGTCTGTCAAAAAAGTAGCCATTTCTATTTATTAGACAAACCTGTTAATAATGAGTCTCTAGTGTATTGTGAATATGGAAATATTAGGGTTGTGTTCTATCAGATGTGAGAGTGACGTTACAGAGATGTCTCAGTCTGAAGGAGTATTAGATGAACAGTCATGGGTAAACAATGTAACATAGTTTAGGTCTAGCTTTATACTTTATGCAAATGAGTTGAGTTGAGGTGAAACCACATGAGGACTTTTATTTTCATATTTTCATTTGGTTCCATAGTTTCATTTGAATGTTACTTTCTATATTTGAATGTATATTCATTCGAATGAGTCTCTTTTTTTATTCTTTAAAGACCAGAAATCCTATTTGACTTCCATTTTGCATGCTCTGTGTGTTCCTGGTCTGTTCATTGCACCCATTATCTTTACCTTGGTTAGTCTCCCAAAGTAATGTGTGTTTATTTGTAACGTATGCTGAGGTGCTACTCCCCCCGTTTCCTCTCAGGGATGCATTTGGGTTACTGTCGTTGAATGAGTGTGTTAAGTTACTGACAATGAGTGTGTGTGTGTGTGTGTGTGCATGGATGTCGTCCTGGTATGCGTGTTGGTTTCTCCCATGTATACCCCATGCATGTAGTTGTATATGTGCTCCCATGTCATGTGTGTCTCTCTGAGCTTGAGACATGTCTATCACTAATCCCGGGGCCTGCCCCTTCTCTCCTGAGGCTTACAATATCTTATGGAAAAACAAACGAGTGCAGGTAAGGAAGAAGAGATCATCACCGATCAGACTCGCTTTAACCTTGCACAGGCCCCATGTATTTAACCTATGACATTGTTTTGACAGTATTACACATCCAGGTTTAAGGTCTTTGTTACATTTTTGGCTTCATGTTGATGTTAGAATTTGTTGAATACAGTTTTTTTTTTTTTTTTTTTTTTGAGGATGTTAAAGGCAGTAGAACAAGCTGAAACAAGCATTAGCTGGTTACACTAGTACGTTTCTAATGCATTTAATACACCTAGAACTGGAGTTCTGAATAGTTTATAATTTGTAAATAATTTTTTTAGAAGTTTGGTTTCATTTGATGGTTCTTGAACCACTGCATTCTTCTGCCGATGCGTATGAAACACCACGCTAAAGTAGTATTTTTACGCTTTTTTCTGCACCACGATATCTTTTTTTTATATTGTTAAATAGACTAATTGATTTTTTAAAGGCCCACTGAAATGACTTGAAAAGCTCATGTTCATTGTGTTGATGTAAGTTTGACTGAAACAGGAAGGCAGGGCGGAACATGTCAAACATCTCTCCTTTTTTATAATGGCCAATAGCGTTTAGTTTACATCACAGCTCGGAAAAGCGGCAATTTCCTCTTAATCTCTAACCGTTTCTCCTACTGATCTCCTCAATATCGCTTTAAAATATAGCGTTCTTTGCAGAATTCAAATGGGTCCGATACATTTTCTGGTCTGCACCAACTCACGCATATGATTTGCTCTGTGGAGACTCTGGACCGGTTTGTGTGACACTAACGTAATGTGAAACCAGACTTCGTTTACACTGTCTGAATCGTTCCCTATCCCGTATATAGTGCACTTTGTGCCATTCTGAACAAGTGACCAATTTTAGCCACCACTTCAGTGTCTATTTATCTAAGGCTGTAGATTCTAGAGAGCATTTTTGATTGGACTGAAAATCTGATCTGAAGTACAACATGATGTCATCAAAATCAAAATCAGGATCTGTATTTGTGGAAGTGAGAGACTGTTAAGCTTTGAATGCTTATATCTTCAAAATGTGGATTATCATTGTTTTGAGCACACTAGCTCATAGATTACGGTAAGGCTAACATATTCATACAAAAAAAAATCTTCAATTTTGATTTCATGGTGGACTTTAGCAATAACCCATCAACTTTTATAGAGCTGGTTGTTAATTGATAATATATGCTTTTGTTGAATCAGTGGATTGTCAACTTGTTTTTTTAAATAATCTTTTTATTACCCATGATTCTGCAAAGAGCTCATCAGTCAGAGAATCATGTTGAGCTTTCCTGTAGCTCACACAGTAGTGGTGCTTGCAACGCAAAGGTCTTGGGTTTGATTCCCAGTCAAAGCAAGAACTGATTAGAAGGTCTGTGTATCTTGAATGTGATTTTAGTTGCTTTAGATAAAAGCATCTGCCAAATGCATAGATGTAAATGCAAAGTCTTAAGGGCCTGCTGCACTGAAATCGACACTGTAAGTGCTTTTATTCAGCAACCACAATCACAAAGTAGAGATGCATGTTAGGATTTATCACAGTTCATTATTATTATTATTATGTCGCAAATAGCACAAGCTGCCTTGTGTCTGAGCACAAACTGGCTGTATTACACTTTTGTTTGAGTGAAATTGGGTAATTAACAGATTAGAGATCTTTGCAGCGCTAAAGTGCACATGGTTGCCAGCTTGGGAAGGTTAATTAAAGAACATTTATTAATTTAAGATAAAAGCTCTTGACATCTGCTTGCTACCAATTCAAAATAACAGAAATGGCAAACAGAAGAAAAAAAAAAGACCAATTCTTTATTAAGACCGATAGCAAAATGTTACAGTTCCCCATAGTCACATTTAGTTGAAAAATGCAGTTCGACAATCTGTTTCCAACAGTCAGTACTGTCACAAGCGTCCTAGTTTGTTACTGTAAAAATTTTGTATCTGTGCTGAAATAAGTTGTTACCTGAAGTGTGGAAATTGAGGTACTGTAAAGTCGAATCATTCTGTTATTTAACTGTTCTGTGAGTGTGCACTACAGTCGTAGATGCTTGTTCAAAAATAATAACATGTTAATGCAGTTGTTTAGGAACTGGAATAAGGATACTTGCGTTTCTTTTGCTTCTGTCCCTAATATTTAGGAATTAAATAAGTTGGATGAATTCGGTCTTATATACTGATAAACAATCACTTCAGCATACAAACAGACCCAAACGTTTTCATGTAGCTCAGATAGTAGAGTGTGGTGCTTGCAACACCAAGGTCAGGGTTCGGTTCTCAAGGAAAGCAAGAACTGATTAGAATGTCAATGTTTTCCTTGAATGCAGTGTAAGTCACTTTGGATAAAAGAGTCTGCCAAATGCATAAATGGAAATGGGAAAAAAATTCTACACAAAGAATGTGCCAGTGTTTATGCATCTGTTTGTGTGTTGGCATTTTTTTAATGATAATTTGACGTGTCATGAGATTTTGTTTTCGGCTTTCCCTCCTGCGTTTGTTCTTTATGCGGTGATCTGGAGCATTTGGCTTGATTTAACAAGTCCGTGTTTGTTTTGAAGCTGAAGATGAGAGCCGGGGGAATAAGCGAGTCATCCAAGTGGAAGAAACAGAAGCGTTCTCCCCGCCCCCCACGTCACATGGTACGCAGCCCCTCAGGACAGATGGATCCAGCCCAGTCCAGTACCCTCACCAACAACCTATCAGGTATACCAACATGTTAAAGTGAGATGAACAGTGTAGCTTAATTTTCTTAATATTTTTCAGATCAATATTATTGTATTTGCTCTAAAATAGCTTAAAGGTGTAATTTATTTGAGCCATATATATATTAGCCTGAAAATTGAAACGTTATATACTAGGGATGTCATAGTGAGGATATTTTCACACTGGTAAATAAACTTGCTACAACACCATGAGGACTCGCACGTTTTTCACTTTTGTTTCGATTCGCAATCACGTATTCTCTGTGAATAGGACTTGCAGTACTGACCACACGTTTTACAAAATAAGATGCTTGTCAATGACGCTTAGGAGCTGTTGTCATTTCTCCTTAATCTCGTTTTGTGATAAGTGAAATCTGAATCCTGCTGGATTGTTCTGCTTCTCTGCAGCTTGTGGTGTCGGGAGCAGAGCAGTTGCTTTCATTTTATAACTGTCTCTGTCTGTACGGCCGCCGTGTAGCACTGACTTCCTCAGCAATTTTTTAAACATATTCCAAGCGCTCACGCTACTTCTGACATAAAGAACAAAAGGATTTGGAATGTTCGCTTGTTCGCGTCCAGTGTAGCTGGTGAGATTACTGCGCTTTCCTGTGACAAAATGCTTGGCACTGCTGTTTCTTTCAATAAAATATATTTTGAGAAGCCAGTAGCCTCTTGAGAATAGGTCACAAAATGTTATGAAAATCTAAAGAACAAACAAACTATCAGTCACTCAGACATTAAAACATTAATAACATTACAAATAAATGTATCAAGTTATGTTTACCACAGACCAAGGAACATGTCAGGGAGAATCGTGATGACAAATCTGTCTGTTTGAGAAGGGTACGAAAGAATAATTCAGATTTTATGTTCTGAAACGTGAGCCATGTTTTTATGAAACTTGAATCTTCTTTTGTTTAAATATCAAGAGGATTTTGATTCTCAATTTCATAACCCCTTTAGTGTTTTTTTTAAAGATTTTCATTTTTACTTCCATACAAAAGTTTGTAAGGCTTTTGAAAGAATTCTCATATGCTCACCAAGGTAACACTATATGCTATATTGTATAATGTTATTATAATTTAAGATTTATATTTATTCATTTCACAGACGCTTTTATCCAAAGTGACTTACCATTTGAGGAGTACAGATAACTGTTTTTATTTGAATAATTTAATAATCAGCAGGCATTACTCCAGCCTTTACATGATCGTTCAGAAATCATTCTAATTAGATGCTCGATAAATATTTTGTATGTAAATGTTTAGAACATTTGTTTAATATTTTAAGTTTAACATGTTTTTAAGGACTCTTTGTAATATTTACTACGTAGTTTTTACTAAACTATTATTACATTTAATCATATGAAAAATGCTCTATGTGATGGAAACATATAGTTGAATCAGTGTTGAATTTAATTGGTTCTTTGAAACTGACAATTTGAACTTATTCATGCAAAGTTTGATACATGCATCAAACATTTGAATTGGCTTTTTGAACCTTCTTATGAAGATATGTCTACACATTCTCATGCTTGCAAGACTTGAGAAGAGAAAGAATAACAAAATGAAACGTATACATTAATAACATCACAATATGATTGCTAACTTTGCAAGAAAAATCATGCTATGAATATTTTCATTTATTCGTTTATTGCCCAGATGTAAAGAATGTGTGGTGACTCTGTCTTCATCCCAATTTGTCTATTTCAGGTGGAGTTCCCTTCATAGAGCAACACAGTGGAGGCTCTTTTGCTCTTCCTGGTTCAGACAGTGCAGCTTCCTCCATCTCCAGCCCCACCACCGATAGTGGCTTAGACAACGGCTCTAAAACCACCTCAAAGGAAGATCTCACAGACCTGGAGCAGAGCAGCTCAACGGCCACCACTCCCATAACACCCTCTACAGAACCAGGCAGACTGGAATTGCAGGTAACCCTCAAGCCATCAATTATCTGTCCAAGTACATGTACTCTGAGCTTGATGGTATGGTGTGTGCTGTCATCAGTGTGAGGGCAGGGAAGTGGAGCGTGCCCAGTCAGCCTCAGTGGAGTCCATTCCCGAAGTCCTGGAAGACAGAGACTTGCTGGCTGACCAGTCTGATTTGCCATCAGTTCACGACATGGACTACGTGAACCCCAGAGGAGTGCGTTTCACGCAGTCCACCCAGAAAGAGGGTAAGAGAAATATTGTTCCCACATTTTAGACTTTAAGACCCCAATATATTCACTTCGCTTGGGTTTTAAAAGAAGTTTGTAATGCCTTTGCCAGAGGTATACTGTTATTGTAAGCCTTGAAATGTATTTAGTTTTTTCTTCCCATTTTAGTCAAGCCAACATGATTAAAAAAAAATGCCATTCAAGCCGACGGTAATCATTACACACATGAATGTGACAATCTAGTACTAAAAACTAATTAAAACGAAGTAAAATTTCTTGATACAAAAATAAAAACCGTTGCAAACTGTTAAATAAAATGAAAATTTAATGTATACTAGCCTAGTTTTATTTAAAGGGGTCCTATTATGCCTTTTTACAAACTTTTTTTTGTGTGTTTGTACCAGAAGATGCTTTCATACTTTCATACAAATATTTTTCACATATTTCACATTAGCGTAAATCTGGTTCTCAAATAGTGGGGCGGAGCGATGCCAGGGGGGGCGCGCGTGACCCTGGAGTACATGCTTTTTTTTGCCAGGGAGTAGGTTTTCTTGCACTGAACAAGAGCAGCATATATGAAGTTCATATAACCATCCCCTCATCCTTTGACGTGTACGATCACACCAGTGTTCATATGTGTGACGTGATCAACCACTAAATTCACACGTGCTTTCACGCGTTATCTGGCACTGATCCAAAAGCGCTCAGAGCTTGTCATTTATCACAATTCAGTGTTTTCAACCACATAAGGTTTCTTTTAGGTTTCAACAAGTTGGTGACTATTTTGAATAAAAAAGAAAAACTAAATAAATGTATTAATCTATTTTACTGCGCTTTTTGTAACTGCGGTATGTCACGTGACAAGCATGACGCGTTGCCATGGAAACCATAAGGTTCCAAAATGGGGGGAGGGGGGGCGCGCAAAATGTTCACCTCTTCCTAGGGGGGCGTGACAGAAAATAATTGAGAAGCACTGGCATAAATGAAGTCTAAAGAAGGTTAACGAACAAAACGATGGGTTTTTGTTTCAAACTTTTTTGGTTTAACAAATCAGTTAACCATGGTTAATTTTCCTAAGGTGCAGTGAACAGCCTTATGAAAGTAAGAGCTTACAAAAGCTCCAGGAAACACTATATCAACACTGAAATGTCACTAGCAGGCGAGCAGAGGCAATGCTTTGCCCCTTTGTTTACCTCATAGCAGCTACATAAAACGTATCATTGGAATTGTTAATCGAAAAAGCAACCAGAAATAAGAAGACATAGTTTGAAGTTGTGATCCACAAACAACAGAACGTCCTGAAAACTGTTCTGCGTAATATAAAAAACAGATAAACGTTGGGATTATAATTTTCAGGATCATTATAATCCCAATCAGTTTTAACTACTTTGTTTTTCAGCCTTAGGAAGGTTAAACAAATGAGTTATGGAAACAGGATGTAAGAAAAGTGTCTCCTCAACATATCGACATCACAGTCTTATCAAATGAACTTAGTAAACTTGCAGATCTTTTTTTAATGCTCAAACAGCAACTAAAGTTTAAAAAGTCTAATAGGACCCCTTTAACAAGTCTTAAGAAATACTACAGAAACTGAATAAACAAATATAAATAGAAAACAGTACTTCACTGTATGAATTAATTCTAAAATGATTCTTAATAAAGATACAAAACTGATTCAGTCAAGAGCATTGAGTGATTTTTCTAATTTTTTAAAAATGACATTAATAAAACGGATGACCACAGTTTATTAGGCTGCTGTCCCTTTAAGAACAAATGCACAGATCTAATATACTTTTACACGTCCAATTTGCTCTTATCTGTTAGTTTTCGCATAGGATATATCAGACTGCGTTTAAGTGAATACTCTAGTCTACATGATGTACATTTTGATGTAATTGTGTGTATTTGTCTATTCAAGTGCAATAAGCTGTGAGAAAGAACTGAAAGCATGTGAGCTCGTGCTTCGTGGTGTGTTTGCAGCTTGAGCACCGCATTGGGTCCTTTTTCGCAGCTTATTGTGATTTAATAGCACTCTAATGTAACAATTACTTCGAGTAACACTGCAAATTTTTAGAAATGTAACACTTTTGAATATGTTTTCTTGAAAATCAATAAATGCGAATCAAAAAATGCAAATCAGTAGAAGATAGAATCGCGATTCATATGTGACTACATTTTTTCCCTCAGCCCTAGCCTTTACACTCAAGCTTCCTGAAGTGCGATTGGAGTCCCATTGTGTTTATCCAGGTGCTGCTTTAATCCCGTACGGTCTCCCATGTCTGAGAGAGCTCTTCCGGTTCCTCATCTCTCTCACCAACCCACATGACCGCCATAACTCCGATGTGATGATGCATATGGGCCTCCAGCTGTTGAACGTGGCCCTGGAAGCCGCACACATCGCCCCCTACCAGTCGTTGCTCTGTCTGGTCAAGGATGAGCTCTGTAGACATCTAATACAGGTGATAATTTGTTCTTCTTTAACCTAACTTTTGGGTTTCTCACACTTGAAATAGTTAACCATGGGTGAAAAGCCCTTCTGATATTTTCAACTGTACTAAATACTCTATTTGTGTCTCTTTCTAGTTGTTAAATGTGGACCGAATGAATCTGTATGCTGCCTCCATACGTGTCTGCTTTCTTCTCTTTGAAAGCATGCGAGAATATCTCAAGTTCCAGCTTGAGGTAGGTGACTGAATGATAATCTCTCAGTGGTGAGATGTATGCCATCTCAGATGCAAGGCGTCACTTTATATGCCTCCACAGATGTACCTGAAGAAACTAATGGACATCATTACCTCAGAGAACCCTAAAATGCCCTATGAGATGAAGGAGATGGCACTAGAGGCCATTGTACAGCTCTGGAGAATCCCCAGCTTTGTTACAGAGCTCTATATAAATTACGACTGTGACTTCTACTGCTCCAACCTGTTTGAGGACCTCACCAAACTACTCTCTAAGGTGAGAGAAGCTCCAGACATCCTGCTAGCAGGGACATTTGAGGTAGAAATGTACTGGTTTCAAGCCTTAGATCCTTAAAATACTATTTTATACATCGGTCTATGCATAAATGAATTATCACCTGTTAATGATTTTTTTTACAATCTTCCAGAGCTGCATGATTCTGGATAAATTGAGAATCACACTTTTCTCCCTCACTTCTTAATAGACAACTAAACAAAGTAACATGTATTTTGCTAGAGGTTCTGATGAAATATAAATTGCTACAGTCTATTTAAAAAAATATATATATATTTTATGAATATTTTTTTGAATTTGAATTATTCAATGACTCATTTGATTATTGGTTGAATTGATGTTTTTGAATCAATCTCTTGAATGATTCAATGACAATTATTTTTTTTAAGGACCGTATTGTCACCTACAGGTGTAATGAATCTTTGAAGTGTCAAGTTACTTTCAAAAATTGATTAACTCTATTTTGATAGTTATTGTAGACATATTTCTATAAACTATAAACCCAGTATGTCTGTGATCATTTGAATTATTGTAAGACAGAAATAGTTATATTGTGTGGTTGAGAACTTGACACCTGCTCAAAAAACAACTTTTAAGCACGTTTTACAAGCATTAAGCCATATTCTTCAGCATATGCGTTAATTACTACTATTTTATTTTGTCTATATAGGAGATGTTTCACCTCTAACAGAAAAATTCTCACATTAATAATCCTGAAGTTATGTTGATTATATGTTATGTTTGCAGAATGCCTTTCCAGTGTCTGGGCAGCTCTACACTACACATCTCCTCTCCCTTGAAGCCCTGCTGACAGTGATTGACAGCACAGAGGCTCATTGTCAGGCCAAAGTGCTCAACAGTTCTACACAGCTGGATCAATCAGAATCAACAACAGTAGAAGGAGATAGTTCAGTCAATACAATCACGGATTCAACCACAGGTGGGCAGAATCAAGAGCAGGATGGACAGTAACGGACGTGTTGTAGTAAATAAAGAGAACCAAATAAACTACAGTTTAAGTGTTTCTCATAATGGCAAACTCTTCTTTTGTTCACTGCATACAGAGGCTGGCAAATCTGTACCGGGTTCTAATGGGCAGAATGATGTTGCATCAGAGACGAGGGCTGCCTGTCCTCCCACAAGCGGTCATCTGATGGCAGAGAAGATGAGATTTGGCAGACAGGACCAGGAGGAGACAGACACAGGTACTTTACTGATGTATTGCCTATGAAATGCAACAAAGACAACATACTCATTGATTTACAGTAAACATTTGAGGATTTAGAGTTTGGAGTAATCTGCTTTGTCTTAATCCAGCAGAGAAGAAAAGCTTGAAAAAGCCTCAGCGTTTCACCACCTGTCTTCCAGAATCTCAGGAACTTTTGGAGATCAAGAGCAAGAAGAAGGTGACCATGCTTTCATCTGCAGTTCTTTGCTTTTTACATTTGTGAATATTAATACCTTCACATTTTTTAAAAATTGGGTTGTTCTGTTATCTTTCATCGACACCAACTTCTTGTTTTTCAAACACTCATGTAATCAAGTCTTAATGCCTGAAAATTGAATGCAGTCTTCTAGCTTTAGATGTTCTACTCACTTTGAATCTCACTACTTCTTTTTTGCTTCAAAGCTTCTGATCACTGGTACAGAGCAATTTAATCAGAAGCCCAAGAAGGGCATTCAGATACTGCAGGAGAAAGGCCTGCTCAGCAGCCCTATGGACAATAATGAGGTGGCCCAGTGGCTGAGAGAGAACCCTCGCCTGGACAAGAAGATGATCGGAGAGTTTATCAGCGACCGCAGGAACACCGACCTGCTGGACAGTTTTGTCAAGTAAAGCTTTTCTTTTTGTCTTTCTGTTATTGCCAACTCAGAACATCAGTTGGGAATGTTGTTAGTAAAATTTTATGAAAACGATCTAGAAATATTGAGGTCATATTTCGCAACAAAGGACATGGAAATTCTGTTTGTCCATTTTAAAGATCATCATAAACACTAAAGATTCATTTTCACCCCTTTCATATTACGTAATGTAGAATAAATCTAGAATTCTCAATACTAAAATGCAAAAAGGATTTTTTTTTTATATACCTTAAATTTAATCAAATTGGTTTCACTGTCAGACATCTTAAAAGTAATCCATATGACACCAATGTATTAGTGTTACATCTGACCAATTTTATGCATCCTTGCTAAATCAAAGTATTAATTTCTTATATAAGAAAAATAGAATATAAAATCACTATATAATTACAGTTGTGACAATGTGAAATGCAGTAAAAAAAACTGGCTGAGAATGTCTACTTTAGATTCTAAACGTACTAGATTCTAAACTTTAGGTTCTAAAGAGTTATTCTAAAGAGTTATATGCTCTTAAAGAGAGTTGGTAGGGCCTTAACTCAAGAAGTTGAGCTGGTTGTTCTGTTATCTTTCATCGACACCAACTTCTTGTTTTAATGCCTGAATGTGAATTGACTTGAATGTGGTCTTCTAGCTTTAGATATTCTTCTCATTAATGATTACTATCAGGCTGAAAGTGACTGTCAGTATAGATTTTGTGATAATTATACCTTAAAGTTATTTATAATGTCTATCTCTTCCTCAGCACGTTCACCTTCCAAGGCCTGCGCATAGATGAGGCGCTCCGCTTGTATCTGGAGGCATTCCGTCTTCCTGGCGAAGCGCCCGTCATTCATCGGCTCTTGGAAACCTTCACTGACAACTGGCATGTAAGTCAGCTGCCATACACACAAGCACGGACTGACATGAATACACACACACACACATATAAATCTTTAAATAGGTTGTAGGTTCGCTGTAGTCACAGACACAAGCATTCTTACAGTTCTTCCATTACCACACTCCAAGGCAATCCTGGCCACCAACTGGCCCCATCATCAGGTAATTAGGGACAGTGGAACAGTAGTTCGCTCGGGATCAAGGACGGGGTCATTAGTCACGCAGGTAATCGGGGAAGAGGAAAATGTTGCACTGGGAAGTGAGACACATCCATCTGCCCTGCAGTAAGCAGCTCAGGCGATCCGAGAACATTTCGCACACGCTAACTTACGTGCATATTAAAGGCAGCGCTCTGTGTGTCACCTGGAAAGTATTCGTAGTAATTTCTTTTTTTAGTCGCCATTCTCAATCACTGCGAATGAGCTCATGTGATTGTGTGGTTGTGCACTCCCTGATGCCGCAATGTATCGAAACGGGAATGGAGTCAGTATCTGACATTTACACTGGCAGGAGATCCCGGAAGAATTACTGTGCCCTTTTATGTTTTTTTTCTTGTAGTGAATGATCCTTCAAAATGCGCCTGTAAAGATGAGTGTACATATTAGGTGATTTGATGATACTGTTCTCGCGCTCAGTTGAATGGCCTTGTTCTCTTGTGTGCAGAAAGTGAATGGTAATCCCTTCCTGACAAACGACGCTGGCTTCGCTCTGGCTTATGCCGTCATCATGCTGAACACCGATCAGCACAACCATAACGTTCGAAAGCAGAACATCCCCATGACGTTGGAGGTGAGCGACACATGTTCCTGTTACCAATGGGAATATCCAGAAGTCATTCACATGTTCAGAGCCACACACGTAATCTCTCTCTGAGAGATCAGTTTCAGCTTTTTGACTTAACAGTATAAGATAAGTGTATTACATGTAATGCGTGTAAGTGTGTTATAAAACCATCTGTCTAGATTTGCCACACATGCAGATTACTGTTATGCAGCCATGCCTCACTTTTATGTGCTTCAAACAACTGGCCTCAATTTACTGGGGCTTTGAGGTCATATTAAACACAAAGATGTCAGCCACAGCAGTCACACATGTACATATTATTAATAGCTGGCATAATTGGAAGAAAGAGAGATTTAACGCATCTAAAGGTGAAGCATGGATCCTTTAATTGTCGAAACTTAAGATACACAGTAAGCAAGTACCGGTTATGTAATGGGTTATGTTTTTACACAAAAATCAAAAGAAAAATCAATTACGGTCTCGTTAAGGTAATCCAAAAATCCCATCATTACCATAATTAAACTATTATTCTCATTGTTGTAATACAAACAAAAATCCCATTGGCATTACCATAATTAAATAAATAAATGTGGGAACCATTCAAAAGTTTGGGGTCTGTAAGAATTATTATTTTTTTGGAGGTTTTGAAAGAAGTCTCGCTAAGCTGGATTTATTTAATCAGACATACAGTAAAGACAATAATGTGAAATATTACAAAGTATAATTTTCATCATAATTACTTCAGTATTTGATTATCTTGTAGCAATCATTCTAATATTCTGGTTTTCTGCTCAAGAAACATTTCAAAATAGAACATTTATTTTATAAATAGAAATCTTTATTATTTTAATATCACTATTGACCAATTTTACGTGTCCTTTCCAAATAAAAGTATTACAAAAGCTAAATTCTTACTGATCCTGAATTTTTGGTAATTTTTTTAGTGTGTGTGTGTGTGTGTATATGTATATAGAACAGTACATATGTGTGTGTGTGTATTATAGTTGTATTTTTGCAGCATTGTAGGTATACAAGTACAGTACTATAATAAAGTAAATATTTATTGACATAAACTGGGTGAGAATTTCTTGAAAATGTTTTTGTGGAGTAAAACAGGCTTTCTTTTTTATCTTTATTTTATTTTGGTGTGAATTGTGCCCTGGTCATGTTTTCTTCAGCGACGTATCTTTACTTCAGCAACCATGGACACCTTGAGTTTTCCATGCATTAACACCAGATCCATTTAAACAGATGATCACACAAACCTTCCTGCTAAAAGCACTAGTGTTGTATAGGAATACAGGGAGCAGTGGGAATGGTAATCAGCAGGTATTCAGCCCGAGCACAGAGGGGATAAGCGGCATCGGGGTGAAAGGCGAGCAGCAGGAGACGAGGCAGGACTGGGCTTTTGGCAGACGACACGTCCAGCTGTCTTGTCTCTGTGTCAGCTAGCGTGTGTGCGTCTGCTCCTACTATCCAGCCGTGGAAAATGCAGTGCTGGAAAGACTCTCCGTCCCTGTTTACTCCTGTTTATTTCTCCTTCTGTTCATCTCTCTCTCTCGGGGGGAAGCTCAGGTTTCCCTTGCTTTACCTGCCATTAAGAAAGTATGCAGTAAAACAGTGGCCTAACGCCGTCACTCAGCAGCAGACGTCTGTGTGTTTATTTGAGCTGAGGTTGGCCTTAGACCAGCCTGCTTAACACTAACACCTATTAAGTGACACCAGCAGTAATAAACCGAGACCAATTATTGGATTTGAAAGGTGATAGTTGGAGGATGTCGCTGTAATTGGATGGAATGAAGGCATTTTAATCAGTTTCCTCCTCTTGTTTGTTGTTTTATTTTATTTGTCTAGCAATTCAAGAAGAATCTCAAAGGTGTGAATGGAGGAAATGACTTTGATCAAGACATGCTGGAAGATATCTACAATGCCATCAAGTTAGTGCTTATGCATCATTTTCATTACCTCTTGTTGAACAGTTGGAATATAATTATATAAAAAGGTGAAATGTTTATACAATACATTTTCATTGGTTGCTTGTAAATAAAACCACATTCAAAATTAAGGATAGCCCACTTAACTTTTTATCAGTTAGCCACCTTATAGCAGTATAATTTCCAGTAATAATAATAAATCATTTGCTTCTGCTTACTTTCTGGGCATGTGATTTGGTGTTCAAGAAACATTATTTTTAATCTTTAAAACGGTTGTGCTACTTTATTTGTGTAGACCATGATTTATTTTATTTTTTTTTGGTCAGGATTATTTTAATAGGACGTTCAAAAGAATGTAACTATTGAATAGTTGTGTGTGTAAATGTTAAATATGTATGTGTATATATACATACACAACAAGTAGAAATAATCTAACCATATTAATAGCTGAAAAAGTAATAGTTTATTATCTCAGTTAAAATATCCTCATGTCTCTGGTCTTCAAGTATGTGGAAATAATAGCTCTTGCTAATGATGTATACAGTGGCTCAAATGGGATAAGCTGAGCTAAACGTATGTGCTCCTGCAGGAACGAGGAGATTGTGATGCCCGACGAGCAGACGGGGCTGGTGAAGGAGAACTATGTGTGGAGTGTTCTGCTGCACCGAGGAGCCTCTTCTGAAGGGTTGTTCCTCCATGTGCCTGACAGCAGTTACGACCGTGACCTCTTCACTATGACCTGGGGACCGACCATTGCCGCCCTTTCTTACGTTTTTGACAAGAGCCTGGATGACACTATCATTCAGAAGGCCATCACTGGTTTTAGGTAAGAAGATTTGTAGACTGGTTTCGGACACAGCCTTTGGAATCATAAAACAAAATTTGAGAGCGCTTATTGCAATTAATGTGTGTATTTAGTGATTGTCAGACTGCAAACAATTAAGATTTTGATTACGAAGCCACACTCCTTTTTGCTTTCAGGAAATGTGCCATGATCTCTGCACACTATGGCTTCAGTGATGTCTTTGATAACTTAATCATTTCACTCTGCAAGTTTACTACTCTCAGCTCTGAGGTAAGACCTAAAGCACTCTTGACCAGATGCATTGAGTTTCCTGCAGCAGCTTTAGGTCATGAATGAAAAGGTCTGATTGATTGGGACTTGTGTGCCTTTAGTCTGTAGAGAACTTGCCCACTGTGTTTGGCAGTAACAGGAAGGCTCAAGTCGCTGCCAAGACTGTGTTCAGCCTGGCCCATAATCATGGTGACATTTTACGAGAAGGATGGAAGAACATCATGGACTCCATGTTGCAGCTTTTCAGAGCTGAGCTCTTACCCAAGTCCATGGTTGAGGTGAGACGGGAGTGTCAACGTTTCACTTGAAATCCCCTAGCAAACACTTCTTGCTTAGAAGAAACTAACTGCAGATAGTACACATTGCTCCTAGATGTAGTCTTATTTAGATCAGGCGGTAGTGCCACCTACTGTCACAACGGAATAATTTTTTAGATTTGTTAAATGAATTAATGTAAATTTGACAAAATATTTCATTCTTGTTAAAAGGTTGAGGACTTTCTAGACCCAAATGAGAAGATTTCCTTACAGCGTGAAGAGACACCATCAAACAGGTATGCTATATAGATAATATTTTGGAGTACTTCAACTTTTTTTTAAATGCATGCTTCCAGGTTGAAACAAGCTGATTTTAGCGATTTATATAGTTTATTGTTTGTTAACTTTAGTTATTACATAATTATTAGTCCGTTATTATACCTGTGGCTTCTAGTAGAATGTTTTTTTTTCAGGCATGCGGTTCAAAACATCCTCATTTATTTTGTGACATGGTATTTATAACGTATTTTATACGTTTGTTAGTACTTTTATACCATGCAAGTAAAAACATTTGATACTACAAGGTACTAAAATATTCCAAATAAATTCTAAAGATGTATATTATCTGTATTGCATGGTTTTAATTGGCTTTATATTAAAGAATGGCTTTATATTTGTCACAGTGTTTATACTTTGTAAGTTCTGACTTTTTGTGTGATGCCCTAGTGAAATACAAATAGATTGACACTTGATTACTTGAGCAATAACATTGATTGTCATCCATGAAATAGTATCATTTGTCACAGTTTGAACTCACGGTTAGGAATTGTAAATCCTGGTGAAAATCCCTATTCAAACCACACACAGTCATTCGTTATTTTCAGATGAATTTGTTTTTTGAATGTAAATGTAAAACATTCCCTTTTGAGGTGCCTTAACACCTTGGAAGTGTTTGTTTGTCAACAATAATTTAATCTATTTATTTCTATCACTGTACTTTTTAGGGGTGAGTCCGCTGTATTGAGTTTTGTGAGCTGGTTAACATTGAGTGAACAATCTGGGCTCAGAGGCCCTTCCACTGAGAACCAGGAGGCCAAACAGGCTGCCCTGCTCTGCATAAAGGTACAGTCAACGCATTTAGCTTACAAAAGACATTGCGATAGAAGGCAAGTCTTGAAAAAAATAATTTTCTCACATTTCTTCTGTCTTCACGTCAGCACTGTGACCCAGAGAAGCTGATTACAGAGAGCAAGTTTCTGCAGTTGGAGTCTTTACAGGAACTCATGAAGGTGAGGTTTACAGTTACAGACTGGTTGTATACAGAAATTTCTTAGTTTTTACTAAATTGTTCATAATGTAATTTATGTTTCCAGGCTCTCATCTCAGTGACCCCAGATGAGGAAACATACGATGAAGAAGATGCTGCTTTTTGTCTGGAGATGCTGCTACGTATCATTCTTGAAAACAGGTACCGCTTGTATGAATTGTATGTATGTAAGAATTACTAGTTGACAAAGATTTTTGTTTTTATTGAGAGATGACTGTGTTTGCAGGGACAGAGTATCATGTGTATGGCAAACTGTACGGGATCATCTATACCAGTTATGCGTCCATGCTAATGAGAGCTGCTTCCTGGTTGAGAGAGCAGTGGTGGGATTGCTCAGACTTGCTATACGCTTATTACGCAGAGAGGACATTGGCTCACAGGTACACAGATGTAAACCACAAACTATTGTTGTGTTAGCTGCATTACAACAGCCCATACAGAAAAGTGGATTACATGTTAATGACCAGTGTTGTGGAGTGTAAAAGCATAAAAAAGCAAACAGAAAGTGGGTCGCAAGGGCAGTTGAATTGGACCCTAAGCAGTTTTCTACCTCTCTCTGGATAGGTTCTCCTCTCTCTTCGCTTGCTGTTGATGATGAAGCCTCACGTCCTGTCCAGAGTCAGTCGAGAGGTGGCATATGGCTTGCATGAGCTGCTTAAAACCAACGCTGCAAACATCCACTGCACTGATGACTGGTACACGCTCTTTTCACTTGTGGAGTGCATCGGGGCTGGGGTCAAACCTCCGGCTGCCATGCAGGTCACCAGCACCAACCCAGACATCGACACGGGTGATTCAGCCATTTCCACTTTTTCACCCTTTTTTTCTGTTAATATTCCTCAAGACAGTCCATTTCCAGATTGACTGATCTTGTGTAATCCTTCTGCTCCAGGTGCTCAGTCAGATAGTGAACTGAGTTTATATCATCAGAGTGAAGTTAGTCTTGACCGGGGATACACGTCTGACTCTGAGGTTTACACAGAGCACGGCAAATCCAGAATACCCCGTTCAGCAACCGATGTGGATGTGGGCTGGCTAGTGGTGAGTGTTCACGCCATACCCCAGACAGCAAGCCTATTTGAGACAAATCCACACTCAATAATGGAAGTCTTGCTTTGGATAGACACGTTCCCTATTATAACTTGTTTCTGTTTTGGGCAGGTTGGTAAAGATGACCTGGATGGATCTAAGGCTGCAGTGATTCCATCTTCAAAGCCACTGTCCCATCCTCTCATTAACCAGTACAGTTTAACTCTCGGGCAGGACGTGGGTCTGCATGACACAAAGTCCCTCATCAAGTGTGTGGATTCTCTGTCCTTCATCGTCCGCGATGCTGCCCATGTCACTCCAGAAAACTTTGAGCTTTGTGTTAAAGCCATACGGGTGTTTGTGGAGGCTAGCCTTAATGGAGGTACGTATATCTCTTATACAGCGAACTAACCAGGGATTGCGGAAAAATTTCAGCAAAAATTGTTTGTTTAGAACATGATTCGCATTATGCATTTATTTATTTATGCAACCTGCATTAAACAGCCAGTGTAAATGCATCATGCCACCTTGGCTTTTGTTCCAACAGATTTGATTTGATTGTTAACAACCCTATAGTGTCTTATTATTCCAATTGAATTTATTAAGTGTAAGAATTTTTAGAAATAATTTTTAGCAACCATCTTTAGAGGTTAGAGGTAGTTGCCCTTTTAAAGGTTAAAATGTTTATGTATTCGACGTGAAGTAGACATTTCTTGCATGCTTTCATTATTGAATATGCCGCCTGTGTTGTGTAAAACAAAGGAATGATCTCGTCTCTTTACACAACCACATGAAACAACAACCATTGCTCTGGTTTGCATGCTGCCTCAATAACAAGATATTCAGAGTTGTCACGATACAATTTGCATTTAATTTTATAATGGATTTCATTCCAAACAAACCTTTTGAAGGGCATTTTATTCAACTTCATCTTGAAAGTTTGACTCCTTTAGGGATTAGAGTGTCTGCTTCACTTCCGTGGCTTTGTAATTGGATGTGTCAGTACCTGTAAGCTCTTTAGTACTGAATCTTGAGCTGTGCTCCTCTGGTGAGTCATTTATCTCGGGGGCAATTCAACTGTCTTGTGTGCCCTCTCTATATATCCTTCACGCTACCTCTCAGTTCCTCTATCCAGGGTGGTCGGTGATCTACAGTAGGCTTAGTCAAGACTCATTCAGCACTTTATAGCTCTTCCCTGCCAATCAGCATGGTCTTTTCATGAGCTAGATGCCTCGGTTTATTTGGGAAGATACCTGCTGTCATCACGGGCTTAACATGCTCACTTTGAGGACGGCAGATCAAAGTTTTAATTTTTGGACATCTAATGGGCAGAGCAATGTGATAATGATATGGTAGATTTTTCCTTTCATTGGAGACACACAATGTTTTCAATGCAATCCCAAAATTGACCGAGATATGTCTGAGAGAGGTTCTTCTAACCAGCAAATAAAAGGGTGTGAAGATGGGCAGTCACACGGAGAAAAGCTTGCTTGAAAATCAGTACCTGTGATTCATTCTCATAGCTTTGTTTGCAGTCATTATCAAACAGCACAGGCTTTTACCGTGCTTGACGGACGTGAGAATGGGGAGGCGTGCGCTTGAAAGCTTAATTTGATTTCCCTTGTTAGTCACTCTGTTGATTGTTTCCACGCCCTCCGTAGGGTACCGCACCCACGAGAAGAAAAAGAGCCACAAATACGACTCCAAATCCAGCCGGCTCCGAAAGAAGCCACGGGAGAAGGATGGCGCATCACGGAGAGCCAAACCGTCCAGTCAGCGGCCCGCCCGTTCCCATAGCGACGATGAAGAAGATGAGGGCGTGCCGGCCAGTTACCACACGGTGTCTTTTCAGGTTAGTCTGGACGTAAGTACAACAGCCCTTTCCCTAATTCCTAAATCTGTCCATCGTCGTGTATGCAGATCTGTTTGAGGGACAGGAATTGAGCATTTGTTTCAGATTTGAAACTCTGTAGTACAAAAATATTTGTTTTGCTTCGAGGTTAGTAGTTTCTGACCTCATTTCTGAATTTTAAATTCAGACTTTGTCAATACCAGTAAAAAATTTTGAACAAAAATGAAAATGCTACGAAGCACAGCTTTAATGAAAGTTAAATATGAATTATTTAAAATAAGTACACTTTGCATTAGTAAAAATTAAAACAGGAATACAAATTCTGACAAAATACAAATCCTTGAAATAACAAATTTCAAGTAAATATTCAATTAAAAGTCAAACACACACACAAAAAATATTTTTTTGTCTTCATATTTGTGAAATATGACCCAGGCATTTCTTTGTGATATTTACCCATGGAAACATGATTAATAATGTGAATTGTCCACATTAAAAACAATATTATGTTGTTTTTCCCCCCCCCATGTGTTTACCCTCCACGTGTCTCAGTACAGTATAAGAATAATATCTTTTGTCCCCATTAATAAGATCAATGTGAGTCTGTTAGGAAACCAAATATTCATTTAATAGAACAGATACTCCCTGAGTGTTTAGTGATTATTAAAACGGCCTGTTTGCCCATATAGTTGTTAGACCTGATGCATACACTGCACACGCGAGCAGCTGGCATCTACAGCTCTTGGGCAGAGGAACAGCGCCATCTAGAGGATGCTGGAAGAAAGATCGAGGCGGACTCTCAAACACTATGGTCCAGCTGCTGGTGTCCACTCCTTCAAGGTCAGACACTAGCCAAAAGTGTCAATCAAAAATGCATACATATGCTTACAATATTTAAGTTTTGCTGTAAAACAAGTGATACATCTCCCTTGTAATATCTAATATTTTTGAATGTATAAAAGAAAGTGAATGATGAGAGAAGCGCTAAAACGTATGCATTTTGACCTTGTAGGCATGGCTTGGTTGTGCTGTGATGCACGGAGACAAGTCCGCATGCAAGCTCTCACCTACCTACAGCGAGCCCTTCTTGTACACGATCTACAAACGCTGGACGCGGTTGAGTGGGAGTCCTGTTTCAACAAGGTGAACTAGTATCTGTAATTGAGTTTAACTTGCATTTTCACTTTTGGGAAACAGTTCCTTCAATAAAATAACTGAGAAATTATGCTGATGTCTGTCTATCTTCAGGTCCTATTTCCTCTGCTGACAAAACTCCTAGACAACATCAGTCCAGCTGATGTAGGCGGCATGGAAGAGACCAGGATGAGGGCCTGCACACTGCTTTCGAAGGTCTGGCCTAGGATTTCTTCACACATTAATCCTAACTTAAACCTGAGCGAATTGAAAGGTGTTTATTTTGATGAATTCTTTTTTTTTTGTTGTAATTTTGGTCTCCTCAGGTGTTCCTGCAGCATCTCTCTCCTCTGCTCTCTCTGCCCACGTTTGCTGCCCTCTGGCTCACCATTCTAGACTTCATGGACAAGTACATGCATGCCGGCTCCAGCGACCTTCTGGTGAGATCTCAGATAAGCATACGAATCACCTGTATTGGCTTAAAAGAAATTATACACCACAAAATGTTCTGTATTCTATAACCAACGACGGAAATTTGAGTCTGTTCAAAGGGATCGTATGGCTTGGAAAATAGTTCAGAAGTCACATGGACTTATTTTATAATACTAGTTGTCTTTCTGGAGTTTTAGGGTGCTTTCACATCTGCCTCATTTAGTTCGGATGAATCGCACTAGAGTTTGTTTTCCCCCCTTGGTGCGATTCATTGGCACCGATCCACTTTCAAGAGCGTTTCTCAGAGATTGCTTACAGCACCTTTGATTTTCTCTTTTTCTTATGTTGTTAGGTTAATATCACTCACTGTTCTTAAATGAAGAACCTTTGTAGCTTTAATAAGAATCTGTATACTTAAAACTTACATTGATACTATGAAGTGTTCTGTTTTTACATTTGATTATACAATATCTTGCTTGAATGATACTGTTAAATGACTTACTGTAGCTGAAAAAAATTTAAAGTTGATTTAATTTGTATCTTATATTGTATTTGTCCTATTGTTAGTAATTTGCGCCATTACCTTATGTTTTGTTGTCTTATATGGCTATATGTTTAAAATAAGGAAATTATTTTGGCTCTCCTGCTCAGTAACTTGCAAAATAGACTTTAAAGCCAATATAAAAAATAATTGAGAAGATTGTGATCCTGCCTGAAGAAAAAAAAAAGACAAAAAAAAGTGATGTTATTTTTGCTATATCGCCCACCCCTAGTTCAGGTATACAATATTTACAGCAGAAAAGTCAGTCCTGAACGCTGATGAGTGTGTCTGACTTTGGTTCACAGCTGGAAGCAATCCCTGAGTCTCTGAAGAACATGCTTCTGGTAATGGACACAGCAGGGATCTTTCACAGCGTCGACTCTCGTACAGGTTACTCTGACTTGTGGGAAATCACCTGGGAAAGAATTGACTGTTTCCTGCCCCATCTAAAGGAAGAGCTCTTCAAACAGGCTGTCATCCCAGGCAATGATCACTCAAACACAATACTTACATTTACCATTTAATTGAGTTCAACCACATAACATGTTACCTGATACCTTCTGGTTTTTGTTCAGAACCAGTGTGTAATGCTGCTGTGGAGGCCGTCCCACAAGCCTCTCCCCCAGTGCCAGTCCCCTCACCAGTGCCAGTTGCCCCTGCAGAGCCAAATATGCCCAGTAGACCCACATCGCCTCAGGATATGTCAACACCTCGTGCCAATGGTGATCGTAAGTGTTAATGGTTATCGTTAGGGACCAACCAAATTCACGATTTCACGGCCGTGACATTTTCCGTGAAATCGGCCACTTTCCGTGAAAACACCCAACAAGCGTGAAATAGTGAAATTTTTATTGAAGATAAATATTTTTACTGATAAAGAGTATACCAGGAGCAGATGATCGTAGCGTCTTAGCCGAGTTTGCAGCCTACAAAACAGCAGCAAAAGAAGTTCCGCCGGATACGAGTATAACAGCATTCTGGCGTTCGCACAGCAGTCGGTTTCCTCTGCTGAGCCGGCTAGCATTACGCTACCTTTCTGTACCAGCGAGCAGCGTTGACGCGGAGAGAAGTGTCAGCCAGTACACAAACGTCAGTGCACCGCAGTGACAGAATATGACAGTAACCACGTTGGTCGGCCAAGTTTTGTCCACGAAAAACTGTAAACTATTTCATTAATGTCACGTGGCATTGCGGAGTCTGTGGCTACGTGCGTTGTAGTCGTATTTTGTTTCCTTTTTGTTTTTTAATACAGGTGAACAGTCGAAAAGTGGTATTTTAGAATACAAAACAGCGGGTGTGACAGCAGATGGACTGATTGCAGTGATTGGTGCCTAAAAATTGTACCCGTGAATTTTCCGTGTAATCGAGTGTTTTTTAAAAAACCTTTCCGTGAAATTGCGAGTTTTTACCCGTGAATTTGGTTGGTCCCTAGTTATCATATAAGTAGGAGCGTTTAGTAACAGTCATGTATGCTCAAGGCTGCATTTATTCAATTAAAAATGACATTTCTAAAAAGAAAAAACACATCTTGGCCCCAAACTTTGAGTGTATAGTAATCCCTAGCCACTTCGCCGTTCAAGATTCGCAGCCTCAGTGCATCGCGAAATGGTGTTTTTTCAAAAAAATTCCAAAATACTGCCATATCAGCCTTATTGCGGAAAGCAGCATTGTTTTATCGTGATGCGAGAGAAACAGTTTCCCAGGATGCCAGACAAATAGAGAAACTCGTCAATGAAGCTTTGTAAACACCCACGGCACTCAGACAAGACACGTGATTGGTTCCCGGCGCGAGATCGATGAATGAGAGCGCGAGTGGATGTATCCCATTCGTGGATTTTCACCTATCGCGGGGGGTTCCGGTCCACATTAACTGCGATAAACGAGGGATCACTGTATCTCAAAATTTGGATAGTCAAAAAAATCATTTTATTTATTTTTTTGAACTTCCTTTTTCTGTGTGCAGGAACAGATAGGTCATCTCCAGTTCCTCCCTCAACATCTCCGATACCGACTCCAACAAAGATGAGTCCTCCAGAGTCCCTGCCCCATCTCTCCCAGTCTCCGCTCATCCTGCAGCCCCTCGCCTCTCCGCTGCAAGTGGGCGTTCCACCAATGTCCCTGCCAATCATTCTGAACCCAGCTCTCATAGAGGCTACCTCACCCGTACCCCTGCTTCCCCGCCCCTCCACCGACTGACCCGCCCGTCAAACGCCAGCCGACAGAGTGCCACGGCATACGAAGGAGAAACGCAGTGGAAGAAGCATCTTCTGACCTGCAGGCGATCACTCTCCACCTCTGTAGCCCACGCTATTAAATTATGTAACAGCAGGACCTGGAATAAGAGCGCCCGAGAGGACATTGACATGCATGATTGCCTCTCTTTATTTTAAACATCAAAGCAACTCCCAAACCGTTCGGACTCTAATGTCCTTCAGTTAGAGATGTTACATAGATGATCATATTTATTCAAAACGGGAAGGTGCCACCATGGAGGGCAGTTCATTATCGATGAGACTTTCAGTCAAAGGGATCTGTAGGTTAGCTGCACCCGAGCAGATTTTAATGTACTAGTACTCAGTTGTTACCCGTGAGATTTATTCAGTGATCACAGAGAACGGCTGATCGGTAGAGGTATCGCACACTGGGTCCAGCTAATAATACCATTTAAATCTACACTGCTCAAGCTAAATTAACTTGTACAGTATAATGAAGAAAATGTAATTTATTTTGATAATTCATATTGTTTCTTATTGTGGCTTTAACACTTTAATTACATCGCTTTGCCGTAAATTGGTCCAGAGAAAACAATCTCTGAGAAGTAGCCACTTATTGTTTGCCATTCCTGGTTTCTTAATGGGGAAATTAAAGTGATTGTTCACCCAAAAATTAACATTGTCATCATTCACTCACCTTCAATCCAAACCTGTATGATTTGCATCAACAAATCATAGTAAGTGAAGGTGAAGTAAGTGATGACAATGTTCGTTTTTGAATGAACTGACCCTTTAACTCTACTAAAGTTGTTTTGGTTGAAAACAATAAAATATGGCTTATACCCAATAAACTTGTTTTGAAGACGCCATAATCAATTATCGTGCTCCTCTACAACATTCCAGACATGTCACTAATGTTTTCAACTAAATGAACCAGGTGAACGCTGAATGTCAAGTTTTATTTTATTTCGATGGGTTTTTTAATTAATAAATTGTCTTAAAAAGAGAGTTTTGTTGCTCAGGTTTATGCTGTATTTCTCTGGCACTTCTGCTCTTAAAAAGTTTCCCTTTCAAGAATTTCTCCTGGCCATGATCATGATGACATTGATCAGTTCTTTCAAATATACATTTCTGCTGTTCTTACTATCAACCATATCCCTTTATTGTGGTGATCTCTGCTCTGGAAGTTTAGCAACCACTTTTAGTTTTCTATGAACTAATGAATGCTTCATAGGTTTATGCCAGAAGAGAGCTGTAAAATTTGCTAATATAAAAATATAATAGTTCTCAGACCCACACCGCCGCTTGCATCAGCCAAGACCACCTGAGAGCAGCTCAAGTTCATCTAGAGATCAGTGTATGACCTGAGACTCGTGGTTTCTCCTCTCAGCATGTATGTTTGGATCAGTACAGAAACTAGGTGCTTTAAGGAAATGTACTTTAATGTCGATTGTCACTGCTGTACTTTGTGAGACAGCAGATCAGTGACACCAACACAAAGAGGTGGCTGTGGACAGATGGACGTTTTCTTTTGTATGTGCACTTGTTGTACTGCATTCTTAGATGCGTCAGGAACTAATTCTGTAGTCAACAGGTAATTCAATGAAAATAATCTGTATATATATATATGAATAAAAGTTAATGTACTTTTTACAATGTAATAAATATATGGTAAAAATCCTAATCCTGAGTCACAGTGTTTCTCTTACATGCCAATGATATTTCATTTTTTTTAAGTCTTTTAACAACTTAAGACCCAGAAAGGAGAATGTTGTAATTTGTTTAAAGTTATACTTAACTGCAGGCAATGTGCTTTCAATAAAACTTGGTTGCCTATGCAGCTGAAAGATAAAGATATATATATATATAGAGAGAGAGAGAGAGATATTTGTTTTTTTTAATAAAATCGTTGCTAGAACGAAAGCTATTGTTTTTTTTTTTGCTAAAATAGGAGGGAAATCTTCAACACCCATAATGCACTGGGCATGTTGCCGTCCAAGGCCAAGGCCACGCCCACAAATCTCCGTCCTCTTGGATCAGTGTTGCCATATTGGGCGGGGTCCCGCCCAATTGGGCTCCTTTTGGTCGCGTCCGACCGGAAAAAAATGCATTGGGCTGGTCGATAAAAATTGGGCTTGTTTTTGATGACAAACCCGCCCAAATTTCCTATGTAAATGCATATACATTCCATTAAAACAAGCCTACAAATAAATTCCACTAAACCCCCCCACCCCCGTCAACAATCGCGTGGAGGTCACTCCCCCCCCCCCTCCCGTCGACAATTTTGGTCTTGGGCGGGAATTTTTGTAAGTGGGCGGGTTTTTTGCTCTAGTTGGGCTGGAAATCGTCAGTCCAATCTGGCAACACTGTCTTGGATTCACAAACCACACATTTAAAAATAGGCCTCGCTTTAGTAGCAAGTACTTTAAAGCAAACCTCTAGCCATAATGTCCTACATTTGTATGAGTTATTTTCAGTTTCCACTCCAGTGAAGCCAAAAACCTGAAAAGCTTCCGTTTTTATATTCAAAGTTTAAGATTGGATTGGCCACGAGCACCGCGTTTTTTAGGCCAAATGAAGCGGGAAAATAAAGTTCCTACTCTAAACAAGTTTACTCAGGTAAGAAAGCAGCTGCTATAGTGTCCCTTTTTAGCATAATGTTGTTTAAGGAGTTATCAGTGATAAACCACCCTTACAATAGCTGTTGTGTTGGGATACAAAAATAAAGTAGGATTAGATTGAACGAAAGTCTTAGAGGCGTTAAAGGTCATTTACTACAGACAATAATACAACGCCAGCAGAGAAAAGGCTAAGTTACGCTTTAAATGGCTAAGAAAAAATTCTGTCTAAACCTCTATGGACAATAAACACTATATTTTCTTTTTTTCATTAATTGAAGCCTATGTATACAAAACATGAGTCACATTAATGTGTGTAAATGAAATCATTTGTGTTTGTGTGACTGCTGTCTCTTTAACCTATTTCTAAGGCTATGAAACACAAAATGACATATTTGGCAGAATGTTTCGCTTACGATAAAAATGGATGATGTATCCAAACTCCTTTAAGTCACATGACTTGCGAGAACTAATTGTGTTTTCCATTGACTATGTCACACCTGAAATGAGAGGAAATTAGATTTAATGAAATAATAGAATGAAGTAAAATGAATCAATTTTTTGAATTGCTGAAAACAGTGAAGGTCTTTTCAGCAATTCAAATAATTGATTCATTTTACTTCATTCTATTCCTATGATTTTGATGGGATAAATCACCATCCACATTAGTTCTGTGGAAAATGACTGCTTGGCTCGAATAGCTTGAAATAAAAAAAGTGCAATTTTCTATAAAATATGAATACCAATTTACCACAGAAATGTGAAAGATGGGTTTATCTTTTTCGTTTTTTTTTTCCTTCTGCCCTTCCTCAAGCTGATTATTGTTCCTCAGTTTTGGTGGAGACAGACGAGCATCAGACTTTTAATCTGAGGTCCCTAATAGGGTTAAAAGTCTCAAGAGTAAAAGGGATTGTCAATTGGGGCCTAATGGTTAGAGAGTCTGACATGTAATGCTAAGGTTTGAGTCTCAGTACTGGCAGGAAGTGAGTGAACAGCGATTTCTTCCACTCTCATTGAGAAGCTGCTCACTGCAGAGCAAACGGACGTCCAGCAAGGAGGAGCAAATGTAATTTGGGTCTAATGGGTGGAGCTGGACTATTCCCACCTCATAAGATGGAGGAGCTGGACGTCATTTGACTCTGCAGTGGTTCTCATTGCCCACAACTGAGATGCCCTTGAGCAAGACATCTAACCACCAATCACTCCCTGGGCACTGCAGCAAAAACATCTGCCCACTGCTTCTTGTGTGTGTGTGTGTGTGTGTTCAGTACTCACTACTGTGTGTGTCTGTGCGCTTATAAAAGTGCAGAGCACAATATCTGAGTATGAGACACCATGCTTGGCTACACGTTACTGTCATCTTTTGTGCTTCATTGAAGAATGAAATTACAGGTTTGGAAGGTTGTGACCTTTAGTGAAAGTTATTTTGAAAAGTAATGCATTACGATATTGTGTCACTCCCTCAAAAAGTAGCTAATTAATTCGTTTGCATCCCTTTTGCATTACTTTCTGTCACTTTGACTGGGCTTGTTTTTTTTTTATGTATAATGTCCTTTTTGTCAAATGTAAAGGCCCTTTCACATCAAAAGTGCAATGAATAAGCGGAAGAAAGTGAGAATGGTAAGTTTACTTAACTTTAATGTTTCATTAGTTACTTTGTATAGTTAGCATGAACTAACAATTGACGACAGTTCTACAGCATTTATTAATAGTAGTTTGTTAATTTCAACATTTACTAATACATTAATAAAATCAAAAGTTGTATTGTTGGCCAATCAATGACCAGTTGAATTTTTATTAACATTAACCAAGATTAAATACTGTAACAAATGTATTGCTCATTGTTAGTTCATGTTATTTAATGCATTAACAAGTAAGACCTCAATGTAAAGTGTTGCCGTGAGATTAAATACATGAAGTATGTCTGTGTTACTCAACATATTTAATTAGTGTAGGTTTGTATAATATTCTAAGTTTTCGGCATCTGTATTTCACAGTTTTTATTCTTTTATTCAAGCAACACTGAATCTGTTTTTGTGAGATGATGTGTTTGTAAATGCCTGATCACATTTAGTCTATCTGATTATGTAAAACGATACTTTTAACGCAACAATGAGTAAATGTTTTTGTGCAAGCTATAGGATTTGGTTGTATATAAATGGAAGCTCATCCTGTGGTGTAAAACATTTTTTTATTTCAAAGCAGAACAAGAAACACTTTTTTTTTTTTTTTGATAAACCAAAACTTTCAGAAACCACATATGATATCTAGCCAAAAAACAACGCTCAAAGGTTTGACTCTGAACATGGAATGTAAAAACAGTTTCATTCTAAGGATAAAAATGGCAAACAATGAAGATTAAGTTGATCTAGTCTAAATGAATGTCTTTTTTTTAAAAGGAGAACAGTGAAACATAAATGTGTACAGTACATCACTCACAAATATCCTTGTTTAAACACCTTCAAATAATCTGCTGTCAAAACATATACCTACAACATCTTTCACCAAGCTGCACTACACTCCACTTACTTAGCCTGGATGCACTCTCTGCTAAAGCTCATGTTCAACTCATTTTACCTTCCCTCAATGTCAAGGCCGACAAAACCAGTCAAAGCAAAGCTAAAGCAGAGCTGCATCGAGGCTGTTACACTTTCAAAGAAATCAAACCCACGACTGAACATCACTTGGTGTCCATCTTGGCCATCTCCTGCAGGTATATCCCAATGCTCTCGCTGTCAAACAGAACAAAGTAAATGTTCTTCAGAGAGGATGTGGTTGCTGAGACAAAATGGTTTGAAATGGCCTTCAGTATTAGCTGGGCTGCTGTCTGCTTTGGGAAGCCATTTCTGGGGGAATAAAAATGAAGAAGGTAAGATGATTTCTGGGAAACATTTCTTGTCGTAACCGCACACAATACAGTAATACCTCCGTTTACGAGTGACTGAATACGAGCAAAAATGTTGAATACTGAGAAAAAAAGTCCTAACGCTCAGCATCTTCGCGCACATTTTTTTGTACAGTACAGCATATAGACAATGGCCCCCAAGATGAGTAAGAAAGAAGGTACGAAAAAGGAGATAACTGTGGAATTGAAAAAATAAATTATCAATAAGCATGAACGAGGTACGCGTGTTTCAGATCTGGCAAAGATTAACAACCGTTCGACGTCCACAATCTGTACAATATTAAAGAAAAAAGCAGCGGCCAGCAGTGGCGCTACTCAAACGTAAAGTGCGCGTTACAGTAAATTACAGCGCGTTAAGTATTTTTTGATTTATTTATTAAATTTTTTTTGGTTTGTTTTTTAATATGAGATCTTAATGCTTAATTTTAACTGTAATTAATAGGGTAAAACCCCCAAAATATTTGGAACGTATGTGGTGTGGAACGAATCAAATGATTTTTATTGCATTCTTATGGGGAAAATTGTTTTGGTGTACGAGAATTGAGTTACGAGCTCTTGAAGCGAATTAAACTCATAAACCGAGGTATTACTGTACATGAGATTAAAGTCATCTATTGATCTGTACGCCACAACACTCGTCCTATGTGAGCTCACAACTGTCTTCAACGGCCTGTAGACGCGTTTGCTTTTGAAGAGGGACGTTTAGGTCATTTTAAAACCCATTATTCTGATGCTCACCGTCCAGCAGGTAGTGAAGGGAAGGCCACCGATTTGAGCTTTTTCTCCTCGGCAGCAGACAAACAGTTCTTGACTGTTTTCTCGAGCTGATCTTCGCACTTCTCTGAACCCCACTGAGGGACGTGACAATGGATGATGAAACGTGCTGCCATCCCATTGGCTTGACTCACAGCCACTGCACAGCAGAGGGAATAAGAAATACTCCAGTCAACAACACAGAAACGGGTTTTCTTTTTCTTCAATAGCCTACAGTAGATTTCTTCCATCTTTCTTGTTGGACTTTTAAAATTCCCATGCTTTTTGACCAAAAACTCAAAGGATTGAGGACATTTTTAAAGATTTGGGCAAATTTTGCATCTGTGTACAAGACCCTCAACAAACAAACCAATATTGCATTGGTTTCAATGGAGTAAACCAGTTTCAATGGCTTGACTACAGAAATGCTCATTCAATACTTTTTTTTAGATTGTGCTCATTTCCTTGACTTTTCATAAATATAAAATATTGTAATGTTCCTGATATTTCTAGGTTTTCCAAGACGGCAATACTTTTGTTTTTGTATTCAAATATTTAATAAGGTCATTTCCTGCCCTTATGAACATTTTTAGAACACTAATTTGAGTCTGTTTTCGGTCTGCTTGTGTCAAGCTGTGTGTGTGTGTGTGTGATTTCAACCTGATGCGACCTCCAAAGGTCCCTGGCTTTTTCTCAGCTCCTTGACGGTCTCTAAGAAATCTTTTCCTCCTGCTTTCTCCAGAGCGTTACCTGTATCACAGGAAAACTTAATAGATTTTGCCACTTTTCAAAAATAGGTCTCTTTGACAGTAGCTAGCTATTCCATCCACCTAATTTTATATTTTATAATATTTTTGGATATTGCATTAAAAAGCGCTGGACGAAACGCTAAGATGTGCATAAAAAACTTGAGCCAGTTCATTTTTCTTCTTTTCTTATACTAGAATAGAAACATATTTACAGAACAAATCCCTCGATGCGCAACAAAAAAACATACGTGACTTCGCCTCAACAGAGGATGTGATTGGATAACTGGATTAACCAGCGGACCAATCATATCGCACAGCATCTCAAATGTTGGTTTAATCATTCTGAGATGCTGAGCCAAAGTCTGTCATGGAAATGATTTGGTATAATGACCTCACAGAGCTCTCACACAATTGCATTCCCAAACACCAGGCATACGAACACAAGATAACATGACAGCGTTCATTGCATTTTGTCAGCGCTCTTTACACGTAAAGTCATTATGATGAAGGAAAATAGATTTTTCTGACTGCAACAGTTTCTTTCCTGACTGCAGCAACTTCCTTTTTTTTTTTTACCGACATTTTACGATTTCGTTCTCTTGAAGACATAGGATGGAAATAGTTAAATTCGTATGGAATTCAAATTCAACTATGAATAGACACATGGATAATGTGAATAATTTTGTAGTGTACTGACCGATTCCCTCTTTCAGATCAATATCTGCGTTTGTGGGATTGATGATTCCCTCCACTTTGATCGTTCCGATTTTGCTGATTTCACTCTCTGTAAGGGACAGCTGATAAAGAAACCAGAGTTAACTCCTTAGCATGGCATAAGGCTTAAATCACCAGGGTATTAGCTTTGCCACCATCAACATCTGAAGAAATGTATTCACAATGCATGAATTTTACTGCCGATATAAAATTAAGCGAGCATATGAATCTGTTTTGGAATAGTTCTCTGAATGGCAGACTTTGGTGGTAGGGTGGCTTCCATCAAGTGATTCATTTCTAATTATTTTTAGTAAATATTTACTATCATTAAATGAGTGTGATATCACATATATAACAGCTTTATATTGGCCATGAACAATGAAGAGTTAAAGGCCTGTAGGTATATTTCTAAATGTGCCTTGCATTTGAAGGTAGGTGTTAAAATAAATCTGTGTGACAAATTCTTGAGGATGTGTGAAAGCACAGCTATTTCTACCTTTTGTCCAAGGAACAAGCTTTTTGCAGAGAGAATAGTAAATCCCTCTCCCGGTCCGTCTTCCACTGTTGTGTTGGCATCTGCTTCTTTGTCATTCTCTGTGCTTTTCTGCAAAAATAACCATTTGTTGTATTCTCTCAGACAAACATTGTGTCAGAGCGACATACGGATGTCCTGCACTTACTTTGGGTTTGCGGCCTGGTTTTCCTTTGCTCTTTTTGCTGGGTTTCTTGATGGGTTTCCTGTTCGCCCTCTTCTCCGGAACGGTCACCTGAGTCTCCACCTTCACCCTGCCGCCTCTCTTCTTGGAGAGCAGTTCAGGATGGATGCGAGGAAGAACTCCACCATTTGATATAGTCACCCCTCTGAGCAACTATTCAGTAATGCATAAAAACAATGGCATTGATATTATTACTAGAAATTTTAGAACAAAAGTCAAAATTCTAATCTAAAACATTTTGCTTGGCTGTATAATAAGGTTAGTAGCCTAGCTAGAATAGAAGTGGGAACCTCAGACAAATTCATTAAAATTGCTTTTAATGTTCAACCAGAATGATACGCTACAGCAAAACAAGTGTTCTGAGAATTGTTTTTGGACGAGACTGCTGAACATTAACCCTAACCGCCCTCTGTAACTCATTACCTGGTTGAGCTCTTCATCATTGGCCACTGCAAGCTTGATGTGTCGTGGAGTGATTCTCCCCTTCTTGTTGTCTCGTGCTGCGTTTCCAGCCAACTCCAAAATCTCAGCTACAAAACCATCAGAGCAACAGGTCATAAATAACAAGACTCTCAAAACAGCAGTAATGGCCGTGCTGTTATCCACTGGCGATAATTCCAACGTCAATAATTAAGATGTCTCTCCTGCTCACTGAGATCGCATTTATTTGATCATCGTAATATTGTGAAATACTAATACATTTTATTTAAATAACTGTTTTCTATCGTAATACATTTTTTGTTGTAAAAAAATGTTATACAAAGCTGAGTTTTCAGCATCATTACTCCAGCCTTTGTCACATGATCCTTGTCGATATGAAAAATAATTATTAAATGATTGTGATCAGTTATTAAAAATGGTTCTACTTCTTATTGTTATTATCAATCAAAGTTGGTAACATTTTTGTGGAAACTGATACTTTTTCAGTATTTGTTGAGTAGAAAGTTTGAAAAAACGTATTTTGAAATGGAAATCTTTTTGTAACTTTATAAATCTTTACTCACTTGAATCAATTTAATGTATCATTGTAATAAAAAGCATTAATTTGTATTCTTTAAAAATATTTTTTTATGAAGTAGTGTATCAGTTTATACAAAAACAACAGATAATACATGCATACATACTAATAAAGTATATTCAGCAGCAAATTAGCCTATTAGAATGATTTCTGAATATTCAAATAGAGTTGTTTTAAAATGTAATTTTTCACTATATTATTGTATTTTTATCTAATAAATGCAGCCTTGCTGAACATAAGAAAAGTTTTTTTTATACATTAAAAATAAAGAAGTTCTTTATGCTTCTTTAATAAAAATTCTAATTTCAGACATTTGACAGCCATGTCAAAGCATTTAACTAATATTCAATGATTCATTATGAATGAAAATTTAGAATAAATACAAATATTCTGTCAAAAGAAAAAAATTCAGGATTTCCACCTGCTAAGTACTCAATGACAGCTGCCATGTAGACGGGAGCGCCCATGCCGATGCGATACTTATGGGTTCCTGTGCGCAAGTAACGCATCATCCTCCCAACAGGAAAAATGACTCCTGCTCGCGCAGAGCGAGACAGCTTGGTGATCTTTTTCTTTCCTCCTCTGGCTGACATCCTGCCTTTGCTGTGATGAAAAATCAAACATTTCTTCTATAATCATCTTTTGATCAAGGTAACAATTCATTCAGCAACATGTAGTCAAAACATCAGTCATGTGAGTGAGAGCAGACCCACCTCCTTTTGACTCACAGTGCCACTGGATGGAGTACCTACAGATGAATCAAGACAAGATGATTCATTCATTAACATCTCTGAATGTGACTAAACTCTACAATCTCCATCTGCCTCAACAGACACTCTCTTATGTTAATGATTAAATTAGAACAAGAATAAAGCTACAAACAAACATTGCAAAGTTACGCTTGGGTTTCTTTCGTCTGTCGATCACTAAAGATTTTTTGAAGAATGTGAGTAACCAAACCGTCTCTGGTCCCCATTGACTAACAGTATGAAAAGATAAAGTCAACTATTGAAGTCAATGGGGAGCAGAATGGGTTTGGTTACCCACATTCTTCAAAATATCTTCTTTTGTTTTCGACAGACGAAAGAAACTTATAAAGGTTTGGAACAATTTGAGGATGACAGAATTGTAATTTTTGGGTAAACTATCCCGTTAAAAAGGTCTTTTCACTGATAGGCATATAAACAATAAAATGTTTTTGTCAAGTTTGGTCAACTCCGATAAGCAAATTTGAGTGACAAGATGTGTAAAAATAAATGAAAAAAAGACCATCTACAACATCTTGGGTGACTTAAACATGAAAACTGCAAAAGTGCACTGGTTGAGGAAAGTGGAGAAAGTTTTATTATTTTTTTGTCCACATTTTTATTATTTGTTGTATAATTTATTATTATTAAAACCCCTGAGCCTTATTAGGGTGACGTCATATCCTGTTCATTGCGATTTCTGAAGAAAATTCAAAGTTTAGTGTGGGACTTCTATATACAAAGTAGTAAAGTTTTGGGAATAAAACGGGTATGAATATTTAAGTCCAAAGTATACTCCAGTTTTGATGCACACGTTTAGCGTATGCCTTTCATTGTGTATTTCGTTTAATGGCATACACAAACACAGGCACTCGTCAAACACAATGGAAAGTTTCATTCTCGTTCATTGTCTGTGCTGTTTCTCTCCAGAAGTTATGAGCAATAGAACGTCTTTGTTCTTGATGTCTCATAGGTTTCTTTTTCAGCTTTGAAACACCAGCCGGGGGGGTATTGTGGCCACCTTGTGAACAAACAAATTCAACGTTTATTTGCGAGCGAAACACGTGTAGGTGCAGTTCTAAAAGTGTTTCTGTATGTGTGCAGTACACGCGTAGTATATTGATGACAAAATGCATGTCATGCACACTGGACGTAGACCCTAGCGTACTTAGAAAAAATTTAAGTGCACTTTGGGCAATAGAAAACATACTTTGCCAATGATGAAATTTACATCTTTATGCATACTCTATTATGCCTGTAAAAAAATTAAGCATACTTTGTGCTTTTATTATTATTGTAAGCATAAAATCTTGAAAGGCTGAACAGGCTAAAACCGCAAACAGGTTATTATTACATGCATTAAATCTGGAGACATGTTGTAACATGTTAGTTAATTATTTTACATAGCTAGTCTGTATAACTGTAACTTGGATTCCTGGTTAATAATAATAATATTAATGTGTTGTGTTGCTGGATAGATTTTCAAGAGCAGTCAATATTTCATGCCATATTTATTGGGTAAGTATGTGTAATAAGCAGGATAATTAATATATTGGTTATTATTTAAAAAAAAAAAAAAAAAAAACTATGAATTTTTTTGTAATGAAATGTGACCTGGACATGTTCTTCACAGGTTTCTTGAAATTCGCCAACTAACTAACTGCTTGTCTGTCTCTATCCATCTATAACTGTCTATCTCTACCTGTAACAAACTGTCTGTCTCTATAACTGTTTGTCTGTCTCTATCCATCTATAACTGTCTCTTTCTACCTGTAACAAACTGTCTGTCTCTATAACTGTTTGTCGATCTATAACTCTCTATCTACCTGTAACTGTCTGTCTCTATCCATCTACAACTGTCTGTCTCTACCTGTAACTGTCTGTCTGTCTGTATCCATCTATAACTGTCTGTCTCTACCCATCTAAAACTGTCTGTTAGTCTCTATCTATAATAATAAGGCATGGAAATTACAACAACATTTTTTTGTTCTGCACCACTATGACCCGGGGTCTGTAAATGGCATTCAGACTGAAGTACCGCTCTCCTCGCACAGCCTGCAGCGACCCCGCACTGCCATCCCAAATTAAAGGCGCAGCGCATGTTTCAAAATAAACAGCGAACATTTATAAACATAGAGCGCGATTCCTCCCCTCTATGAAAAGTTTCGCCACAAATATAAGTAACGAAAGACCCGCCTCCTGCCAGCAGCAGCGCGTTAACACCATTATATTCAGTCGAGATGCGGTACGTGATCGAGAGGCCGTCGCCGAATCCGCGATTCAACGCGCACGGTCAAAGGCCTCGCCTTCACTTCACTGATTTCCCTCTCAAAAGCACACAAATCCGGACAGGTTCGTTTTCAAAGCACATTAGGTCGTGCACAAACGCATATTGTAGGTTTTTAACCCCGCTCCTCCCACATCAACTCACCCCCATTTTGTTTTTTTTACCCCGTAGGATTTACATACTGCAAAACACGCGATCTACATCGCACGCGAGTGATGCGTTTCGACGCGACGCGACCGGCACGCAGTTATTATAATCATCGCATCTGCACGCGAGGCGCGTTCGGCTAGGTTTTTATCGTGCGAGCGCCGTCGTATCGTCGCGCGCGTCGTGTACAGTTGCGCTCGAGCTGCATTCGCATGCGTCGCATCGCGCGCTTATCAATCCAATATCTCGTGCCAATATTTACCTGTTTGTTCTCTACAAATGCGTCATGTACGAAATATATCTGTCCTCTGACAGGCGCGAATAAGGAGGAGTTCCTGGTATTCCTATTGCCTGTCCTTGTGTGCTGAGCCTCTGCTGTTCCTTAAAAAAAATTTGAGAGAGAGAGAGAGACCGCAAAAAAACTACAGCAGCCAGTACCACCGTACTGTCGATGGAGGCAGGCTTTAGGCTGCTGCTTCTCATTTAAAAAACATTACATTCAAGATATGAAATACAGTAGCGCACAAACACAGTCCATGCAAATTCATATATAAGAGACGGTATGTGGATATAATGCATCATCAAGCCATGGTTTCTCATCTATGATGTGGTTTAGAGCAGCATGCAACAATAATTTGGCACAGACAGCTGCAGGTGTCTGGGAGATTGATACGTACTGGACAAAAAAAAAACTCTTCTAATAATAATAATAATATAAGTATTTTCACCTGGTCTATTCTCGAGTGAGTGATGATCTTCATTCGTTTTCACATGAACGGACTCCTGGCGCCTAATGAACTCGATCGATCGATGTGCACTTTTATAAATTAACCTTACGCAGACACGGCATTAAGCCTATGGCGCACACGAACGCGTTCCCTTTTGAGGGCACTTAAAAAGAAAACCTCCTCATTGTCAGTTAGGATTACTGTATATTTCTTCTGGTTTTATATATGAATCTCTGGTTAATGCAAAATCTAGTGTGCACTGAAAGGCTCGAATAAAGGCCTGTTTGGATGGCTGCGAAATCTTTGCTAGACTAAACTGGTTCCAAAGAGGGCAGTATCAGATCAGAATTTAAATGTTCTTGTTGTTTGATTGTTGTGGTCCGGTAGGGGGCGGGATTGTATTATGTTGGGTTATATTTTCTCAGATAAAGACAGGGCTATTCTTCAGGGATGAACAATATTTATAAATTTTAAGTATGTGAAGTGAAGTATGTGTTGACTACTTAATACATAAGGGAAGAATTTTTTAAATCCTTAATTTAATGGTTTTATGTTTTCAACCAAAATATCCTTTATGGCAGGTTTTTTTTTAGATGCCAGGGACCCAACTTGACCCCCCTAGGGACAAATCCTAACATTAATATATAAAATTTGGGTGGGGGTGGGTGGAGGAATATTGTGTTTTTATTAACTTAACTAAATAATTATGGTCTTATATGTATTATTTATTTGTTATTTTAACCAAATTTGTATTATTTTAATTGTTTTATTTAAACAATAAAAATGTAATACAATATAAAGTATTTAATTTATTTCAAATTAATTTTCTTATTTTTATAAAACACATTTTTTTTGAGCTTCTCAAACAAGAAAAAAAAAGTTAGGGTTAAATTGGGGTTAGGGTTAAGTTGTGATTAGGCTTTGAGATAAGTTAAGGTTAGGTTGGGGTTACGTTAGTGTTAGGTTGGGTTAAGTTGGGATTACAGTTAGGTTGGGGTTAATTTAAGGTTAAGTTGGGGTAAGGTCGGGTTAAGGTTAGGTTGGGTTAAGTTAGGGTTAGATTAGGGATAAATTAGGGTTAGATTAGGGATAAATTAGGGTTAGGTTAGGGATAAATTAGGGTTGGGTTTGGGTTAGGGTTAGAGTTAGTTAAGGTTAGGGTTAGGGTGACTCATGTCATTCCAAACTTGAGGTACTATAACCAATGAGGTTTATTCTTATGTTATGCAGCATGTTTGAGCTTCAGCAAGAACCAATGAGGTTTGTTCCCTGGTGTGTCAAGCATGTTCGATTGAGCTTCTGTTTATGTTCGCTGATCAATATTTAATAAATAATGAATAACCTAAATTACATCTGATTACAAAATTTGGACTAAACTGCTTAATTCACTTGGATTGATTTTATGATCTCTTCATGAACTTTTTGAAGCATCAAAGTGGTAGTTGCGTAGCTGTCAACGGAGGAACAGAATGCTCTCAGAGTTAATATCTTAATTTGTGTTCCAAAGGTGAAAAAAGTTTTGTTTAGATCAACATGAGAATAAGTAAATGACAATTTATATTTTTGAGTGAACTAGCTCTTTAAATTATTGTATTTAAACAACAAACTCTTGGTTGAGTGATCCAAATCTTTCGCTAAGAAGCACACCACACTTCTTTATTCTTTCGTTTAAAATGGCTCCTTTTTACTGGAATACTTCACAGTCATTATTTCATTATTTATTGAGTTTTCTGAATTGTTAAATGCAGCACCTCTCATATATTTTGTAGGCAAAAAGGACACTATATATAGATTTATATATATATATATAAATCTATATATAGTGTCCTTTTTTTTTAGTTGTAAAATTACTATATAGTGTATAGTATGTATATGTATATATATATATGTATATATATATATATATATATATATATATATATATATATATATATATATATATATATATATATATATATATATATATATACTATATAGTAATTTTACATAATCAGACAAATATTTTTTACAGTGCTTTTTTAAAAGAGGCCAACAGGATTTTGTGTGAAATTTCTTATGAACAAATACATACTGCAAATACAGAAATGTATATAGTGTGTTAAAGTCATCTGTATTAAATGTTTAGATGGTAAGTGACAGCAAAAACAGCAAAATCTAGTTCTGATTCATTAGTAAAGTCTGGCCACTACTATTGTAGATCCCAGTTATGTGGATTAAAAGACAGTTCTTTAAATAAAAACGGAGTCTGCAATACCCATTGTGCAGCAGATTCCTTAAGCTACAACAGTGAGAAATGATTTCCCCAGCCCTGCATGCTCTTTTTGGGCATTTTTCAGAGATAAAGCAAACCTTGCCTTTACAACGGGCCCAGGAGTATGCTGGGAAGAGTGACATGCGTGCTCTTAGTCAGCAGACAGACTGAATTATCTAAACACCTGGTTCCAGCAATCTAAACAAAGAACTGGTGATGACTAGACCTTGCCTATAGGGGCCCTTGGCTCCAGCATCTCTGATAATGCGCTCGCATAGAAGTATGACATGCTCAATTAAGTGTGGTGATCTTTCGAAAAATCACCTGCGTCCAATTAAGGGACTAAAAATAATTTTCATTTATGTTAATACTGTAACCTGAATGTAAATAGACAGTATGCTTATGTGTGGTGAAATCTGACTTCTCAAAATATACATATAAATCCAACCATGCAAAATTAAGCTACTTTTCTGTTTTCTTATAGGCATTTGGTGTCTTGACAATCAATTAGGTTTCCCAACTTGTTTTTGTCGTCTTCTTTTTTCTTTTAAGCTTTCTTCCAGGTAATACGCCACTAACATTTATGCTCTTTTTGAGCATTTTTCAGAGATGTGAAAATGAGAACAAAGACCAAAGAGAGTGTGTGTGTGTGTGCATATATACACTTTGTTTGATTTATTTTAATGTATTGACTGTTAAATGAATGTGTTCATTCTTTAGATTACATTTCCAGTAGAAAAACAGAGGCTTCTGTTTCATACATTTGAGCCTGGAAGATTTGATGTTAAAATGTTGTCTGTCTTGAGATGTTTTAGCTGGTCTTGTAAGTCTCTATTAGTTTTGTATTTATGCAGAACGTTTTACATTGCTATACAGTTTAGAAAGAACATCTGTGAATATTCAGATTTTAATCAGAATTTGGCCATATTATGTTCGACGCGTAACCCTGATTACTGTTACCATTGATCTATTGATCCACATTTTATTAGGAATATTTTCGTGGCTATTGTTGACATCTTCAAGACTTTAGATATCAAAACAAGTGCATAAGTAGTTTGTGTTGAGTCCTTAACTGGAACACGCTGTCCTGCCAGTGGCATGATTAAAAAACCCACCAGCGAAATAACCCCCATCATGCAGCTCCAGCATGGCTTCCTTTGCCAGGTATTTTTAGGCCTCAGACAAGTAGGCGATGGTCTCCCTCTCCCAGACCAGAATCCACAAAAAGAGAACACTCTTGGGGATGCTGTGAATAGACCCTGTTCTGATTAACCTGTCCCTCTAAGGTCCAGTGTCATTGCACGGTCCCAAGGCAGAAAGAGCTTTAAAGAGAGCGAGATTGATAGAGAGAGTAACAGAGGAAGGGTTTCAGATTACACTCAAAGGGGACTGTCGTGTCAAAATAAGCCTTCAGAGTGGCGACAAACCGTGGGCCACCGACCTTACCCCTTTGCCAAGCCGAACATTCCAAACCGGATATTTTTAGAGGTGGCATTTAAAGTTGGCAGAGTATCAACTCCCAGGCAATCTGCAGTATTTCCTGTTCCTGTGAAAGAGGGAGGTCTGTGACACAAATGCCCACCCAGACAGAGCATGTCTTCAAATAGATGTTTTACCTCAATTTTATAATTATTTGAATTTGCTTTCAAACCAGCACACAATAGAGCATTGTTGTCCATTAGTAAAAGTGTGAAAATACGATTATGGATCTTAAGCTTTCAAAGCTAGCTTGCTATTTCTAGCCTCTCGGAAATTGCCTAACCTAGCTTTAAACCAAAGTGCCGTTCTCTCCAAGAGTCCGTTGAAAGGGATTTTATCTGTTGATGAAGTAATATCTGTAATTGTGGTGCCATCTCTGAACACTACGTTTGTATTATGAACTTGTTGATGCTTATAAATGGGCATAGAAAATTGAGGTCTTTGTGTCTCTCTCTGACAATTAACCATGTACAATTACTTCACACTTAGGCTTCGTCATATGCTTTTATATTATTTGTCGTTATTTAATTTTTGGCCTAGAGCGATCCCCCCCAAAAAAGATGGAGGACAGAAAAAGAGAACAATGCTCCTCTTTTTAATCACCAAGGCTGTATTTATTTGATCAGAAATACAATCAAATATTATTCTATTTTTATTATTCCAATGATTTTCTGCTCAAGAAACATTTCTTGTTTTCAATGTTGAAAACAGTTATATTACTTTTTTTGTCGAAACCATGATACATTGTTCCTGGATTCTTTGATGAATAGAAAATTCAAAAGAACAGCATTTATTTGAAACCGAAATCGGTAAGATTGTAAATGTAACTGCCCAGAAACCTTTGAACGGTACGTCAGGAATCCAGTTCAATTATTACCCTTCATAGAGCACTGGATTTGAGCCATCTCTGTTACGTATCTGCTCTCTGTAGAGAGCAAGCTGTCACTTATCTGACACTTAATGTTTGCTCTGCATTAAAAGAATACCCATGACTCTGCCCACAGGGAGACATAGATCATTGGAAGTGTGTAAAATGAATAAGACAGCTTCCCTGTTAACAAGGGCAGCGCTAGTGAAATCAGCCCTAGTGTCACAGATGCTTGAATAAGTGCCTGCTTTTTTGTTGGAGCTGGGATTGACAGGATGGCGATGACAGCATGTTTCCTAAAGATAGTGTTTTCCGTGACATGGGCTAATTGGCGATGAAAGGCTGAACGGAACTGGCATTATCGGATCTGAGTTTATGATCCTCAGACAAGGCTGAGAGTTTTATTGTTCTCTTCCTTGATACTATGAGTAAAACTCATGCATAAATTCTTTTATTGTTTCCAAAGTGTAAAATCTATATTCAAGATTGTCTTTTCCATGACCTCACACTTACAGTATAAGGTTGAAAAGTTTGACTTGGTCAACGTGTGACTAGCCAACGACAATATAATATAATAAATTCAATTTCAGATGACAAAAGCTAATTGTTACACATTCACAGTACATGACTTCTGTATAAAAATGACAGAATTAGGTGGCTAAATTTAATCTTTCTGAAATATGAATTTTAGTGTCAGATTAAAGTGTCATACACTATTACACACATCAGTTCCGCTTCTACCTTGAACACTAGTCACAAATCCTTTCGTCCTGTACCACCTGATGTGTCGTTTAATATAGAAACAGCAAAAGTTTTGCACAACTTGCAAACCGTGTGAGACTAAGGTTAACTAATGTGCGACTAATGTTATGTCTTTTGATATTTGTTTGAAAACTCATCTACTCTGTGAGCACTTAACCTCATATTTTTTTTAAAGGCAGACAGCTGCTAGGGACAGTGCTGGCAAAAAGTTATCAAAAGAATTTCGATTCATCAAAGCATTGCAAAGTTAATTAATTGGTCTGGCAACACCCATTTTGACGAGTTGACCATGCAATGACCAAGTTTCGGATTTCCTATAGTATAAATCTGATACTTAATAAACATGGCCACCAGCAACCAATCAAATTTCAGTGATTAATAACATCAAATCTGAATGGTCTACCATAACAGAAATTTATATATTTGTAAATCGTGTAGGGTTCGCTATGTGCAATACCTCTGTTATGACAGGTGTTTGAATCACAACAATGAACTTGACATTGGGAGGCAGTCTCCCATGACAGCACCACTGGTGCGACTGTAGGTATAAAAGGGCAAAGGGATACAGTGCTCTTTCCTTATTCTCAGGGAACCATGGTTACATGCGTAACCTGAGACTTTATCTTTCGAATGGGAGCTCTACGCTGTGTTCACTATGGGGAACAGAATACCAATGCCACCATGTTGAAGGGATGACTGCATTATTGGCTGAGCCCAGTCAAGGGACCTAAAGGAGTCCTCATCCCTAAGATCCACCAGCAATGACCAGGCCGGAGCTTCTAGAGAACGGAGGCCTCGGGTACTGGGTTGAAGCGTAGCTACGCTCATATTCCAGAGTCCAAGGAGGCTTACAGAGAACCTCACGCTCGGAACTTTGAACTCTCAAAAAACTCTGCTTTACATAAGTTCAAGGAGCATGGTAGGATGTGAGATGTAGTCTGAGCTTCCATACTCAGAGCATATTCATCCCCAAGCCTGAGCAAGGGACATTCGCTAAGTTGATAGGCTCTCTGTGAGCCTCCTTAGTTAAAAGGAGGGATTTTAGGCCTCCTCTGCAGTCCCCCTTGCAAGCTGCCTCGAGTGTAGGGAGTTGTTAGGGTGAGGCATTGCCAGGCCTCCTCTCACTATATGGAGTCTTATTTATTGAGGCCTCCTCAGCCATAGCGAGCGTTGTCAGGCCTCCTCTTGCCATAAGATTTAAACTTATAGTCATGGCCGAAATTGTTGGCACCCTTTTAAAACTGTGGATAAAGAAGATTGTTTCAAGTATGTGATGCTCCTTTAAACTCACCTGGGGCAAGTAACAGGTGAGGGCAATATAAAAATCCCACCTGAAAGCTGATACAAAGGAGAGAAGTTGACTTAGTCTTTGCATTGTGTGTCTGTCTGTGCCACACTAAGCATGGGTAACGGAAAGAGGAGAGGAGACTGTCAGAGGACTTGAGAACCAAAATTGTGGAAAAATATCAACAAACTCAAGGTTACAAGTCCATCTTGATTTCCATCGGAGATCTTGATTTTACTTTTTCCACAGTGCACAACATTAAGAAATTTGCAACCCATGGCACTGTAGCTAATCTCCCTGGACATGAATGAAAGAGAAAAATTGAGGAAAGGTTGCAACGAAGGATAGTCTGGATTGCGGATAAACAGCCCCAAACAAGTTCCAAAGAAATTCAAGCTGTCCTGCAGGCTCATGAAATCTGAGGATTACCAAAGGATTTTGGCTCGCAATGTAGGGCCCAGTGTCAAAAAACTGGGTTTGTGTCCGAGATTGTGGGTCTTCCAGCAGAACAATGACCCCACACATACTTCAAAAAGCACCCAGAAATGGATGGCAACAAGGCGCTGGAGAGTTCTGAAGCAGCCAGCAATGAGTCCAGATCTAAATCCCATTGAACACCTGTGGAGAGATCTTAAAATTGCTGTTGGGAAAAGGTGCTCTTCCAATATGAGAGACCTGGAGCAGTTTGTAAAGGAAGAGTGGTCCAAAATTATGGGTGAGAGGTGTAAGAAGCTTATTGATGGTTATAGGAAGTGATTGATTTCAGTTATTTTTTTCCAAAAGGTGTAAAACCAAATAATAAATGATGGGTGCCAATAATTTTGTTAAATTAGCTTTTTTTTCCTCCTTTTTTTGTTTTGTTCCAATACAAACAAAGGGAATAAACATGTTTTAGCAAAACGTGTTCATGCAATACTTTTCTGTGAGCAATACTTGATTTTCTGGAAAATTTTCAAGGTGCCAACAATTTTTACCATGACTATATTTAGTGAGGCCCCTTCTCCTCTGAGCTCCACTTGTCTAGCATCTATGAGCCTCCTTCTAAGCTGCATTGAGTGTAGGGTGTTGTAGTGCTGAGGCTTCAGCTATTGGAGCTTGGCTAATGTATAGATTATAGAGAGTCAGATTCACTGATGCCTCCGTTCTACTGAGCCCTCACCCATGGCGCGCGTTGCCAGGACTCCTTTAGCTAAAGAGAGTTAGACTTATTTAGTGAGTTCTCTGCTCATGTAGCATTTGCGTGAGGTAGGCTCTCTGTGAGCCTCCCTGTAAGCTACCTTGAGCATAGGGCGTTGTAGTGCTGAGGCCTCCGCTCTTGGAGCTCAGCTAATGGAAGAGTGTTGTCAGGCCTCCTTTCGCTACAGTCAGATTCATTGAGACCTCCACCCTCCTGATGCCTCCTTAGCCACAGAATCCTGGGCTCCTCTGAACATGGAGCGTGTTAGGCAGAGGCCTCCGCTCCTAGAGCTCAGTTTGACGGCAAGCGAGCATTGCCAGGCCTCCTCTTGCTAAAGAGAGTTAGACTCATTTAGGGAAGCCTCTGCTCCCCGGAGCTCCACTCATATTGCACCTGCTATGTTGTAGGTTCTCTGTGAGCCTCCCTGTTAGCTGCATGGAGTATAGTGCGCTGTAGCGCTGAGCCTACGCTCTTAAAGCTCGGCTAACAGATGAGCGTTGTCAGGCCGTCTCTCGCTAAATGGAGTCAGATTTCTGAGGCCTCTGCTCTCCTGAGGTCTCCTTAGTGGTTTTTAGGCTGAGGCCTCCATTCCTAGGGCTCAGTTTGACGGCGAGTGTCGCCAGGCCTCCTCAATCTATAGAGAGTAATAATTTCTCCTCCTTATGTCATTGCTATAAGAAAGTTTATCAATATAAAGAGATGCAAATTTCTACATATTTTCTAAAGTTCACTAGTTCACCCAGAAATGAAAAATCTTTAATAATTTACTTGCCTTCATGTCATTGCAAACCTTTATAACTTTCTTTCATTTCTGGAACAAATTTATCAGAATGATTTAACTATTTCTGTCCAAACAATGAAAGTCAAAGGGACTTAAAACAGGACCCTGCTGACTTCTTTAATTGTATGAGCACAAAAAAAAAGATTTTTATGAATAACACTACTTAAAGCCTTTATGCATTATAAATGTATTCATAATATACATTATAATGCATTATATCTTTTCAGAAATTATTGCAGATTCCTTGTTACATCCAAAATGGTTGTTTTTTATGTTTTAATGCATTATGGTTTCTAAAGGCGTAACAAATTAATTGAGACCATTCAATGCATTATAAGGTGCATTGCAATTCCTAATTAATGCATTACAATTATTATGTATAAAGGCTTTAAGTAAAGTGTTGCCATAACTTCTTTTGTGATTCACAGAATAAAAAAAGTTATACAGGCTTGGAACGACATGATGGTGAGTGAATGATGACAGATGTTACATTGAACTATCCCTTTACTGTCTTAGTGGTTTTACGCCTAGAGCTGCAGACCCTTCTCTAACACTCACTCGATACCTGGAGGAGTGTGTCATGCAGCATATGTCAGACCTGGAGAAGGCTTTGGATCTGGCCAGCGTCCTCCTAGCTCTGCATCCATCTGGAAAACAAGTCTGGCCCATAAATCAGAGGATCCGGAGAGATATGCTATCACAGGCTGGCAACAGGACCCGCAACAGAAATGGGGGTCTATCATGAAAAAAGAGAAAAGTTATGACAGCGTCATATAGAATTGCCTGCACAAATACAGATGTTTTTGGAAATGGAAATGCAGCAGCTCTTTTCCCAGCAACAGCGTTCACCATCTGCTGAATCGCTCAGTTCACCTTTTCTGTGTACCCCTGCACACCAAGCGCTTACCCAAGATAAACACTGCTATGTTGTGTGAAATGAGAGAGAAGTGAAGTGAAGGAGAACATTAGAATCTGAGCACTGACAGGGAGGCAGAGGTTTGATTGTAAAGAGGTTAAATCCTTTTGCCCTCCAAGACATGCATTTAAAAAAAAAACAATTATAAAAACAGTGAAAATCCTTTAGAGATTATTCTAATATGCTGATCAAGAAATATTTCTTCTTTTATCAGTGTTAAAAACAGTTTCTTTAAGAAATACAAAATTCAAAAGAACACAATTTATTTAAAACCGCATTATAAATGTCTTTACTGTCAGCTCTGTCTCGATCCAATGAGTAAAAGCATAATAAAAATTTAAAAAAAGTATTACTTGCCCCACATTTTAGAATGGTAGAATAAATGAGTTATGTTCTGTTTTGGTCATGTTTCCTTGTTTACCTGTTGACCCAGTTTCTCAGCTTATTTTATTAGTTACTTTGTTCCCCTGTTTTGCTAATTATCTTGCAAGTTCTCCTTGTTATATAATCCCTGTTTTCTGTGTTTATTGTTCATTGTTTTCAGATATAGTCTATATTCACACTGTCAGTCCAAATCCAATTATTTATGTATGCAATTGGACTCTGATCTAACATTTAAAGTCACATAAATCATGCAAAAATACAATCATAGATTTCCAGAAATGAGATTCGAATAGGATTTCAAACCACTCTTGAATGTAGCTCGAACTGGATTTGTAAAAATCACTAAAGTACTTTGACGCAAATCAATGTGCCATTTGATAATTCACTTCAAATTACGAATATCCTTGAGACGAATACAACTGAGCTGGACGATCACCTGTTGCAGAACTGTTTTATAGATGAAATGAACTAATTTAATAATTGATGATCTTTATGACGGAACTGAATCAACACTGAACTGAGTTTAGCTCAACAACAGCCAAAATGCATAATTTTCCTGCTATCACTCTAAGGCTGCTTTGACACAATCTGTATTATATAAAGCGCTATATAAATAAAGGTGACGTGACTTGAAAAAAAAACTGTTGAGAATTGTGCTGCAAAACTAACAACCCTAACATTTAGTGGTGCCTTTGATTGTACAAGAAAATAACACCACGGTACATTAAAATACATCACTACAATATAATCATATTCAAATACCATGGGTCTTACTCTCCACTTTTTTCAGTGTAATTTATGCCTATCCTTTGTCATCGGCAGAGTTGCTTAATATTTTTGTGGAAACCTTGTTTTTCACGATTCTTTGATGGATAGACGTTCAAAAGAACAGCAATGTATAAGTCTTTAATGATTGATTTAATGCATCCTTGTGGTATTTATATATTCATTATCAATATGTCCAATAGAAAAAGCGACAGATATTTTTGTGAAAACTGTAATGCGTTATTTTAAGATTCTTTGATGAATAGAAACTTCAAAAGAGCAGCATTTATTTCAAATGGAAATATTCTGCAACAGTATGATATTATACTAACCCATACCTTTTGAACAGGAGTGTAAGTAACATAAAATATAATTCATTTATAGTCCTTCTTAACCTAGCATTACCTAATGTCCGCTTTAGGGTTTTATATTTGAAAGGCAATGGGGTTCCGCTCTGCTTTTCCACGTAATACCTAATGGTACTGCCTCTATATTTATCCAGTATTGTTTTTTATCGGATACTAGCATGGGCTTCAAAGGGATGCACACATGAGCAGCCTGCATGCCGCCATGTCTTTGAAATTCAACACTGTTATGTGATGTTGTTGCGGTAACTGTCCTTCAAAGTGACAAGCCAATAAACAAGGGGCCTAAACGGGACGTTTCAGAGTTGTCAAGACGTAGTTAGTATACAAGACTTTCACTACCTTTATGCATAAAGGTATTTCTTTAGATCAACAACAATATTTTTCAACCAAGATAACAAGAAATGTTTTTTGAACAGCAAATCAGCACAGAATAATTGAGAAGAAACTGGAGTAATGATGCTGAAAATTCAGGTTTTTATTCACAGGAATAAACAGAATTTTTAAAATGTATGAAAATATGAAGTAGTTCTTTTAAATTGCAATTGTATTTCACAATATTAGTGTTTCTACTGTATTTTTGATCCGATAAATGCAAATGATGAGCATAAGAGACTCTCAAAAACATTTGACTGTAACTGTAGAGTAAATGTATTATTTCATAATAGTCAGGATGATATTAGTATTTTGACACTTATATCATTGTTTGTGACCCAGCAGGGGGCATTCTCGCATCTGAGCTGGAAATACGGAAACAAAGACATAAGCTCCAGTCACGCATCTGTGCTTTTTTTGTCTTCTTTTTTTTTAGATGTGGCCAGGCACACATTTGCAGAGCAGGTTCAGTGACCTCTGGAGCCGTACTCAGAATGGGCTGTGACCTGTTGGCAGAGCGACCCGAAACAAATCCTTGACCCTTAGGGACGGCCTGTGTGGGTTCTGCTGTGGCTCAGGTTTTCAGGTATGCATCGCCCTATTGCCTTTCATGGCTGTGAAGAACTTGAAGGCAACAAGCCTGCTGTGTTTTTAAATCAGCCAGAGGATGAGAATAGAGATACATGGGAAATGACACACCTTTGCTTGGTTGTACCATGAACATAGATTGATGGAGAAGGGCAAAAAAGGTTTTCCAACTCCATCACTGATCAGTGCATTAAATCAAATGTAATCCCTGAAAATAATTGCTGATCACAGGGGTGAAGCTGAAGCAGCCAACCAAAAGGTTCTCGCAAAGTCATGAGCAAACTTTCCTCCAGTAACACCGATAGACTATTCGTTTAATAACGTTCTCAAATTTTTTGTTGGATGTTAGTCTTACTTTTCTTAACAGTTACTGCTCATTTCTATGGATTCCCGCACATGACATGCGGAATAAAGTTGATATAACAATTAACAGTTTCCTAAGTTTAAATAGCAACTGGATTATATTTACACTAAATGAAAATAGTATTTTCTTAGTGATAAGTGTAAATTGTAGGCTGCTGATGTAAGGACATCAATGTTACATTTTCCCTTCTCTAAACATGATGTGGATCAAAACTAACTGATTGGTTGCTTTACATGTTAGTAAGGCGACCTCTGAGTGGTCCTTAGTCAATGAATGCATATATTCTGTATATCCATGAATTTCAGATGTTTTAGGGAACGTAATTTTTCAGTTTTCTCTAACATTCTCATAGCCAAGTAAAAAACAGCCTTTTACAATTAAAAAATATTTTTTTTAACATTGAGGGAACGTGTAGAAATAACATTGGGGTAATATTGGGAATTTTAGCAAAACCTTCTTGGAACATATTAGTTACTGTGAAGTGTCGGCGGATCAGATTTATGACTATAGCTGCGGAAGAAAGACACCTGCCCACTCCTCCATCACCAGACCCTCCTGCAATCTGACACAGCGTGCTAACCTGAGCAAAAATGTCACCCTGCGTGCCCCCGAGGTCGACACTGGGCATGTCTCAATGACAGACATCTTCAGTGCGGCCTTGTTCCTCTGACGCCGTGAGTAACACTGGCTCACCTGCACCTTTGACCTCTGACCTTCCCTAAAATGTACAGTGGGGTTCAAAAACAAAAACGTTTTAGGATATATGTAAAGAATGAAACATAAACTCACTATGGAGTAAACTAAAAAGCTGTATTTAAGATTTTGCACTATTTCTAGATCTACATTTCTCTGATACTTTGATCATGTGACTCTTTGTAAAGACAATGTAAGATGTCCTCGCTTCCATTCAGTGGCGTCGTGGAGCCAGGATATTTTCATACGTTCCTGGGCATACCAGTCTAGGATGGCATAGAAATGTTCATTATTCAAACATAAAAAATAAACGTGACTATAAAGTACTGGATTGTTCTAGTGCCTACAACACAAATGAATACAATTGTATTTTTTGATAATACAAAAAGTACAATTTGAAAATTTTTACTTGATCCAAGACTGTACGATCACGACTGTACGACTGTACTGAAAGATTAAACGGAATGTTTTACATTCAATTAGTTTTCAAAATAAAGTAAATACAAAGGGGAAAAAAAATAGGTTGTCTTTTGAATCCCCATGTGACAAAAGTTATAAATCAAATGCTAATATATAAAGTCTGTAATTATGCGGAAAGTTAAATGCATAATTTATCATTTTCCATTTGTACTCATTAACTCAAAATTAAGTCTATTTTTGAGTACAAATGAACTGGACTCAATAACAGATACAAAATTACTTTAAATTCATGTCTTGTACTGTGAGCTTACATAGCAGTCGTCTATATACATTTCTGGGAGGCATTCATAAATGTGGCACATATATAATAAATAGTAAATGCATGCCTTTTTTAAAAACATTTAACATTTAATTGAATTGTTGCATTTACCCAAATGTTTTGTGTTCCCATATATCTACTGTTCATCGGAGGATGGTGAGTGTCTCTCGGCACTTGTGTTTTCTTTTTCACGCTCTTGTCTGATTTGCACTGAGGCGAAGTTTCTGTTCACATCTGAAAAGTCTCCCGTGTGCTGTGGTCATAAAGAGACGGTTCTGTCTAAATAAACACAATTCTTGTCAAGATAAAAAGCGATAAATGGCAATTGTGAGTGGCCAAGCGTTGGTCAATGGGGTCCTGGCCTCCCCTTAGCTCCGATCCACTAGAACATCATCATCATTTTACATAAACTATCGGAGCTCATGTTACTCAAGTTCTACTGCCAAATATAAAGGCATTTTAAAAGCGGTGTTAATTTCTTCAGTTCAACATTGGAAGAATGAAAGCTTTTTTTTTTCTCAGTGGCCCCTGGCTATTATATCCCACTGTTTTGTAATTTTGTAAAATGCGGTAATGTTCTCCTGCACAATAACTTACAGCACTTTCATATACAGACAATTGAACATGTTATGGATATCCACTGTATATGACTAACAAAGCTGCCAAAGGAAACAAACACAATCTCAAGACTAACTGGTCTTGGACTATCTCAACGCTGTACGGATGACAGGTCCTTGAGAAAGAGAGTGATTTGTGGATGTTAAGGGAAAAGTTATGCTACAACGACCCTGTAGGAGGCCCAAAGTAGCTCTGCAGCTTCTGCATGCCTAAAAAGATGTAGAGGATGAGATCCACAACCTCATTGCACGGCCTAGGACATGTGACATTTCCATGTGGTCACCAACTTGAATTCAAGTACTTTTCTCTGTGTGCTGAAAATACTACAGCAAAACCAGATCCAGCCTTTTACTTTATCTCCAGCTAATCTGTCCTATCGTTTTTGAATGCAGTAATCAAACCATATTCTGCCAAATCTTTTATAATTATACATGCAGCTTTAATGTTCTAATATGAAGAGGTTTTACATTGACTAATTGTACACACTGCAGGACCATTTATAACTGTTATGAAATTATGAAATGAAAGTAATATATATATATATATATATATACACATACATGCATCTAAAAAATATATAATATAACATCCTCATCCAGACCCATCTCGAACCTTGTATTGAGGGCAGCATTGCCTCGACTCACCTGAAGGGAAAGTTCGATAAATCCCCAACATAGTCCTCCAGGGAATGGCCTTTCTGCCGGATCATCCAGCAGCTCACAATAGTCCTTAATATGGCAACTTTCGAGTTTTCTTTCATGGTTCTAGGGGAGATGAGGAGATTCCAGGAATTATTTATTTAATAAACTGAACCAAACGTTTAAATCTACAAATACAAAATGGCACTTATTGTGCAAGGAGCATGGACACAGAGAACACGGACAATGACAACCATCAATAGATAACACTCGATATGGACTGAAGGAAAACACAAGGTTTAAATACAAAAGGAAGAAAGAATGTTTTTTTTGTTTTATTTATAATAAATATATAAATACTGCTCAAAAATTAAGGGAACACTTAATCATTACAGTATAACACCAAGTCAATTAAACTTCAAGGATATCAATCTGTCCGATTAGGAAGCAGAAGTGATTGTGAATCAGTTTCACCTGTTTTGGTGCAAATGAAAGTGACAACAGGTGCACTGGAGAGGAAACAGGAAGACAACCCCCAAAAAGAGAATGATTTTCCAGGCGGTAGCAATAGATAGTTGTTCTCTCTTTATTCTTCCTGACTGATTTTCTTCAGTTTTGTTAGGGTCCTTGTCACTGTTTGTAGTATGAAGTAGAACCTGCAACCCATTCAGGTTACACAGAAAGAACTGCTCGTCCTCTTGTGGGACCTGACCTTTTTTCTTTTTTTATATAGTTGAGGTGGTGTGTGTGTCATGTTAGGTGTTACGAAAAAGGTGAGCTTTTAGCAGTCTTTTGAATAATCAGGGAGGCCATTCCACCAGCAAGGAACGGTGAACGAAAATATTCTTGAGAGTGAATGTATATATTTTTTGGCCTCTCTGTGAAGGTACCACAAGTCGTCGCTCGTTGATCGATCGAAGGTTTCTGGTATGTGTGTAGATTTGAAGTGGTGTGTGGAAGTATGAGGGTGCTGAGCCTGTGCTGTGCTGAGCCTAATTCTCTTCACGGATGAGAGCAGGTTCACACTGAGCATCTGATAGACGTGAAAGAGTCTGGAGATGGGGAATGTTATTCTGCTTATAACATCATCCAACATGTCCGGTTAGGCGGCGGGTCAATAATGGTCTGGGGAGGAATATCCTTGGAGGCAATGGTTCCCTTACTGCTGTTAGGTACCACGATGAACCTCTGTCAGACCTCACGCTGATGCAGTGACTCTGGGTTCCTCCTGGTGCATGATAATGCTGGCCCTCATGTGGCTAGAGTGAGTTGGCAGTTTTTAGATGAAAGTATTTATTCCATTGACTGGCCGTCATGTTCCCAGACCTGAAGCCAATTGAAAACCTCTGAGACATTTTGTATCGGTGCATCCGAAGCTGCCAAGTAGCAGCACATTCTGTCCAGGAGCTGCTGATGTCCTGATCCATGTTTGGGAGGAGATCCCCAGGACACCATCCTCCATCTCATCAGAAGCCCAGACGTTTTCATGAGAGCATACAGGCACGTGGGGGCCATACACACGACTTACATTATAAGTTGCTGTAATGAAGTTCATGCAAGTTGGTGACCAGTTTTTTTTGCATTAATTTGGTATGTGTTTGAATCCAGTGTTGATGATTTTGATTTCGAAAAAAATTAGTTTTTAACAAATTATAGAATGTTTATAAATAATACAATTCAAATTGAACATTTAATTCATTGAGACGCAATCTGTGATTAGTGCTCCATTAATTATTTTGAACAGTGTATATACAGTTATTATTATCAAATTATTCAAACCCTTGACCTGCAAGACATTTTCCTGATGAGAACAAAACCTTAAGACAATTCAACAAAGGCATCAGTAAATTATTGAAAGTTTATATATATACACATACATGCATAAAATGTTTTAATTAGCACTGACATTTATTGAATAGGGAAAAGGGAATGTATTATGATCTGTGCAGGCTTTCCCCCTTTCCCCACTGACATTTACAAAGAAGAGAAAATGTACAGAGAGAGCAAAATATTGGATTAATAGTTCTGGGGTTAAGATCTGATCTGATCACCCAACCCAAACATCTGGTTTGCATCAGGTTTATTTGATTCGTTTTGTGTGTTCCTTCTTTTTCTGAAATGCCGAAGGCAGATATACGGATTCTGGAAATGGTGTTCCCACTAAAAACAGCATGCTGGTGGGACACATGTTAAAACTGTTTTAGAAGAGCCTGAGTATGACTAAGTTAACCCGATGCAGGGAAAAAAAGGATGAAAGATCTTGAAATATTCTTGTGACCATACAGCTTTTGCGGCTGTAATATCGATCCACCACAACAATGTTGAAAAACAAACGCAAGTGCAGTAAAGCAAGAACATCTGACCTTTTGCATAAAGAAGTCACACAAAAAGTGTCAAATTTGATTGGAGGTTAAAAAAATTCCAATATGATGCGAGACTTTTGGATCTTCTATGAGGCTTTCTACCATACATGTATCTTCACTATTTCTACTAGACTCTGTGGTGGTTTACTATGAGGTACTATGTGGTTTAACCGCAAAACCCAATAGATTTTCCTCATGTTCCCCATGAGTTTTCCCCTCAAGAGATGCTGAGCGGCACTCGTCCGAGTCACCACAGTTATCTTCAGTACAGCTCAAAGCTCAAATCCTCACCACACTATAATTACAGTCTGGCTAGCGTTTCAAGGGACGTGCTCACTTGAAAGCTTTTCTGTTCTTTTTGAAATGATATACGGCTTGTCCTGCGACCCTCAGAACTAAGAGGAAGATGAAAGGTCCCGGCCAAGAATGGGACTCTGTCAAAGAGGAGTTCTGACCACAGAAGGCCAGTGATATCACCCTGATCCTGACCACTGTGTGTAGGAGAAACTGCTCATAGTTAGACTAGCTGGATCCATCTTGATTTATAGTATTAGGTTTTTGATAATTTAGTTTTGTATTTTGGACATTTTCTTGGGGGATATAGTTATTTTGTGGTTGCACTTCTTTCTACAACGTACAATTTCTTAAAAAAAAAAGAGTGTTTCATTACTTTTTTGTGGAAATAAATTGTGCTGTTTTTTTGTATTTGCTGTACACATTACATTCTTAGTAAAGTTAACAAAATTGTGAGAAATTTTATTATTTATTTAGTATTTGGTAGCAGTGTTGTTATTCTTAAGACTAAAACACTTTTTTTTTTAAATGTGTAAATTGAAAAGAAGTTAACTGAATTTTAAGTTAAATAATACTCTTAATAAGAAATCTCTAAATGAGTAAATTGAATCATTCATTCATTTGATTTGTCCAAACGACTGAAAATGGCTCTCTTTATGAATGGGCCATTGAATCATTGATTCACCCAATTGATTCGTTCAAAACCCGGATTCAAGCGGATTCAAGAAACACAACAGTTCTGGCTTAATATGTAATTTTTTTATGGCATAATTGAGCAAAAACAGACAATATTGTGTCAAAAACATAGCTTCATCACTTAGTGAGTTTTTGCCCTGCCTATTGTTCTTCACTAATCAATGTATGAAATGTAAAATTAACCATGTATTTCTGGAGCGGGGCGTTTTTTTTCTCTCTTTCTGTTGTGCAAATGAAAGTAACAACAGGTGCACTGGAGAAGCAACAGCAAGACAACCCCCCAAAAGATAATTTTAATATCGTTATTTTTCCGTAACTAATTAGTTAAATCAACAGCCCTTATCTAAATTAGATGACTATATCAAAATTAGAAATGTTACCTTGGCAACAAACTGAAATAAGTTTATATACTACAATTATTAAGTGAAATAAAAGTAAAACTATTTAGAAATAGTTTTAGTTATTATTGAATTTTTTTTTTGTTTAGTTAAAAAAAAGTAAAAGCTAATTCAAAATATTAATAAAATCTATTCTCTAGTCTGGTATCTAAATCCTAAACATTTAATAAAGCAATGTGTATTATTATTATCATTTCATTATTTGTTTATATTAATTCTAGGTTTAACCCCATTTTACTTTATGGATGGATGAGAAGTGTTTTTGTTTTTTAAATCATAACCGTCCATAATTCATTATATGCCTCAGATAAGCCACAAGTTTAAAATGTGTTACAGAAAGTTATGCAAAACATTTAAGCACTAAAAAAGCATCAGAGTTATGCAGTTATTTAATGGGTTGGCAGCGTCTTATAGGAACGCACTCTGTAAGATTATATCCGAATGAATCAGCCAATGAGACGCTGAGCTGGCATGGCTGAAAAGTGTCCATTGGAAATGAGAAGAACATTTAGCTCCGCCCCTGTGCTTTGAAGGTTCTCATGTCTCTCATGCCACACATTGAAGACAAGTCCTTGAGGAAGGTGTGAATAACTGTAGCGATGAAGAAAGGGGAAACGGATGTTCAGCCCTACAGTGTCATCTCTATATGACACCAAACCTTGACCAAAAGAAATGTTTGTATGTAGTAAACTATGAAAACAGTTATTTTCTCTTGCACAGCTTAATTTCTTATAAACATTTTGTAGCCTGTTTGCTATGCTTGCTGCATATTTAAAATGGACCTTTTGGGTTTGAGTGACAACTTAGTGTGGTTGATTAAGCAGAATGACATAAACAGTACAGCAGTGGCCAAATGTTTTGAGAATTACTCAAATATGAATTTTCACAAAGTCTGCCAGTTCAGTGTTTTGGGATATTTTTTATCAATGTTTATATGGTCCACTGAAAGGCTTTTATTGACAATTACTTTAAGTTTATGCAAAGAGTCAATATTGGCAGTGTTGATCCTTCTCTTTCAAGACATGCTGTCAGTGAACATCTATGCCACATCATGACTGATGGCAGCCCATTCTTACATTATCAATGCTATGAGTTTGTCAGAATTTGTGGGTTTTTGTTTGTCCACCTGCCTCTTGAGGGTTGACAACAAGTTCTCAATGGGATTAAGGTCTGGGGAGTTTCCTGGCCATGGACTCAAAATTTAAAAAATGTTTTGTTCCTCAAGCCACTTAGTTATCACTTTTGCCTTGTTGCATTGCCTTGAAAATGCATTGTTCATCAACAAACTGTTCTTGGATGGTTGGTAGAAGTTGCTTTTAGAGGATGTTTTTGCACCATTCTTTATTCATGGCTGTGTTCTTAGGCAAAATTGTGAGTGAGCCAAACCTTGGCTGAGAAGTAACCTCACACATGAATGGTCTCAGGATGCTGATCCCACATCTGAATGAACTTTAGGAGATGGTCCTGGTGCTCACTGGACTTTCTTGGGTGCCTTGAAGCCTTCTTCATAACAATTGAACAATTAAATCTCTCTCCTTGAAGTTCTCGATGTTCCGACAAATGATTGATTTGGATGCAATCTTACTAGCAACAATATATTTGCCTGTGAATCCCTTTTTGTGCAAAGCAGTGGTGACTGCATGCATGGTTGCAGGTAACCATGGTTAAAAGAGGAAGAACAATGATTTAAAGCACCAACCTTCTTTTAAAGCTTCTAGTCTGTTATTCTAACTCAAACAGCATGACAGAGTGATCTCCAGCTTTGGCAATATTAGAAATTATTTGATCCAGTTGCTATTCAACTCACAATTAGTCATAATTAGTGCACTTCTCCTGACCATAACCTAATAAAATTAATCTGTTTCTCATTAAATAGTTTTTTTCTAGAATATGCTTGCATTTTCATTTTCCCGGCCCCAGAAATCCCATTGTGCTCAATTTTTGCAAAACTTCATGATGATGATGAGTGCTTTCAGGGGAAAAGTCCAAATGCAGACATAGAGCAATGAGTGAGAACTTGGCTTCTGAAATCAAATACCATATCCTGGATCTAAAAATATTGAAGTATTTATGGCACCTGTGCTCTGGTACATGCTATATGTGTCATATTAATCCAAATAAGAATTAATTTTCAGTATTTTGAAGAGAGTGATTTATTTAGTTCATTGTTTGTCATTCTGAAGGCAATGAAAGTTCATTAGATGAATTTGGTGGACTCATTTGAGGGTGAGTAATAGCTGACCAGCACAGGAAAATATGTATCATAAGTAATGTGGCAGATGTGCAACAGTGATTTCTAGGTTGACTAAACAGACAAAGCTAGTGTGTTTTATCACTAAGGGACAGGCAAATACAATGGTGCATCTTGCCAAAATTGAAGGGACTGTTCACCCAAAAATATTCTGAAAATTCTGTTATTTATTACTTACCCCTCATGTCGTTCCAAACTCATAAGACTTTTTCATCTTCAGAACACAAATGAAGATGAAATCTGTGAGCTTTCTGTCCCTCTATTGACAGCTATGCAATTACCACTTAAACACATCAAAAAGTTCCTAAAGTGATGGTTTAGTCCAAGTTTTTTTTCACTTCATGATAGATTTAACAGATTTAAGCTTTTTTTCTCATATCAACATTTATCAACTCACGCATCATTACGAGAACCAATGAGGTTTATTCTCGTGTATTAAACATTGCATTTGAGTTTCTGCATGAACCAGTGAGGTTTGTTCTCATCCATACAAGCAGGTTTGGTTGATCTTCTGTTTATGTTCATGCAGCCGTAATTGGTATTAACATAAAGACTTTTTGTTATTTCTGTTTTTGTAATTTCTAAGATTTTTAGCACTTTAGCGTACATTTTAAAAAGAAAGTGTAAGATTGCATACAGCATATAGTATTGCTGTAGCATAGCAAAAACAGCTTCAAAGAGTCAGATAAATCAAGCATCAAAAAAGAAACATCCTGTAAAAGAGAAGCTAATATATCAGCCTGTGCAGTGTAGTCTGGTAATGAGCTGACCAGAGGGACACAGTGACGCTCTCTTTCACTGCTCTGTGGATCCGTGTAAACATGAATGGCATAAAAGTGGGCCCGCGTCTATCTTTAGGGCATGTTCAGCTGCAGGCATAATACTCCCAGATGCCTGGGAACTATCAATTACACAGCTCTAGCACTCCAAAAGGGCTGTCCTATCCTCCTCGGAAAAGGATGTTAGTGTTGTCTGTCCACCCTCTGGACAATTGTTTCCAGTTGAACGTCTGTGGGCATATTGCCATTTAATGGAAAGCAAAATAAGTCTTTCCCTATAGATACTGGGAGGTATAAATGGACCAGTAGTGTATTCAAAATAGTGATATATTTTAATGAGATTCTGTTTGGTCTTTCTGAGTTCAAATTGTTAGAACTAAATTTTTAAACTGTTAGAACAGTATCTATATGTGTGTGTGTGTGTGTGTGTGTGTGCGTCACAGTTGTATAAGGAGGGAGGAAGGCACAACAGGAATAAACTGAAATAGACTTTAATAATGAAAATCAAAAGAACCACTTTAAATATACAAACAAAAATGGCATGTATCATGCTAAACTGTAAATAGAAGTGAACAGGAAGAGACCAGGGCAGAAAAAAAGATTACTCTGACATCGACGGACCAAGACTGAAGGAAAACACAGGGTTGATGAACATAAGGGTTGATGAGGTAACAAGACACAGCTGAGAAGACTAACGAGGTGACTAATGATGAGACAGGTGAGTGGAGAGCATGGGAGAAACCAGGGGGAAAAAAAAAATATATATATATACTAATAAGAATGTAATATATATATTTTTTTAAATTAGAAAGTAAAAGTTATGTTTAAAAGCGAGATTAGGCAATTTCGGAGAGGCTAGCAGTAGCAAGCTAGCTATGAAAGCATAAAATTCCACCCTCCTTTCAAAGTGTCTCCAAAGCCACACCTCGTTCAAAACAAAGGAATGCACACAGCCAGAGCAGAGTCTGCAAAGCATCATAAGACGCCATTGAGCTACCTGGTGTCTCAAAGCATATACCATTACCCATTAAATTAATAATGAACCTAAACAAGAGCTACAAGAGCTCTGTCTTGTACCATGTGACTGCTGCAGAATAGATAGTTGATTGTGTTACCATAGTAATGCATAAATCAGGATTAGAGTGATCTTAAAATTACGACATGGTGTGAACGCAGCATAAGCTCATTGTTTTTGGAGGAACTGTAAAGATTGGCTACTGTTTGTTTGAGGTGCTCTGTGACTTGCTGATGACGTGTGATGCCTGCATGAGCAGGGTGTGTGGAGGTAATCAAATACATAGGTTGACAGGCAGGTAAGAAATCCTATCATTACATTTGGACCAAATGCGATGATTGGACAATGTTTTGGTCCTGAGATTTCCACAGAAGATTTATGTACATTTTTCAAATTTAGAGCACTTTCCTTAATGATTGCTATGAGGGTGCGAAGAGAGTTTCCACCAGTATAATAAAAAAAAGTGTTTATGAAAAACATTTCCCACCTGGGCATTAACACATTGGCTGATGCATCATCTTCCTGCACATGCTGAATATATATCTTACATGTTATGTTTCTTAAGGGGGGCATCTTAACTTAATCTTTTCTTTAATTTTTTGGCAAATCAACAAACAGTTTACTTGAAGTCTCTGCACTTTATACTGGGAAGAAAGAAAGTATTTTAATAGAAAAAAATGACACCCTTCACCTTTAATGCAATAAAAAAGATATAACGACAGTACTGAGTACTGTGAGGCACCATCATTCAGATTACTGTCATCTAGCAGTCTGCTGAGGGTAATATGTACGTTTACAGTGCACACTACTTATTTCAGTCTCACCCTATCACCAGTGCTGGACCCTTTCTCTGGGCACCTCCTTCTCCCCATCTCTGGCCTCCATCCACTTCCCTCAGCTCCTCAATTCAGACTGCTGCACCACTGTGGCTGTTAAATTCATCATGTCGGCTTGTTGGTAAGGAGAATGAATCACATTGTAATAACAGACGTCAGCAGGTTTGAGGGGGAGGTCTGAGCTACCTGCCATAAATCACCTGCCCACCGGCCGCTTCAAGTGTCCAGTTTGGGTGTGGACAGCTACATGTAATCCGCACTTCTAAAGTGCTGTATTGAGTGCCGTATAATTTAGTGTGAGAAATTCTGGGATACTTCCTGTTTGTCCTTTGTTTCAGAACAAACTTGTTCAGTTTTTGTTCAGCCATAGAACTGTAGTGATTAATAGCAGAAATTCAAAGTATGTTCAAAAGGTTGTTGGACTTTTAAGAATGAAATTAATTCTTTGTTAACCATCTACATTAAAGGAAGTACACTGTAGAAACTTGGTCATTTAATGTGCAGTGCAACCTTTATGAAATATTCAAAATCATTGACAGTGAAGTTTACGAATACAGTAGAACCCCGACTTACGAAACGCTCTACGTACGAAAAGTTTGACATACGATAAAAGATTTCGGGGTTTTTTCCGCCCGAGTTACGACAAAATGATCGAGATGCGAAAAACGAAATCTCGGCGAGGAGACGATTTCCGAGTTTTGTTTTGATATTCGCGCTGATTTTGGTTCGGGTTGGATGAAGACAACAGTTTGTCCGGTCAGAACAATGATGTCTCACTCAGGGAATGATCCAAAACTGGTATTTATTAAAGGTGCATAGATCGATAAAACCTCAACGATTGGCACTAATTCCCTGTATTTCACTCAATAAACTATATACAATCTTCAGCCGATCTATTTTACCTTATTCATCCATCAGCTCTCTTCTGTCACGACACTTACTGAACTCCGAGGGAAAGATTGGAATAGTCCATTTTGCACTGAATGACAGGGATGGCTGGAATAGTCCATGTAAGAAGGGGAACACTTTTTACAATCCTGCTCTCCTATTGGTCAGCATCGCTCCCACCAGCCTCTTCTGTTAGCATAAACTTTTTTATAATCAGTAACCATGGATGTGAAGATTGTTGCTGAAGTCAAAGCGAAGAAGAGAGTGCTTTTCATTAAGTCGAAAAAGGAGAAAATAGAGAAATATGAAGCTGGGATGCGCTTCATCCCATGCTGAATATGGTGTTTTTGTAGAGCTCGGGACGGATTAGGCATTTAACATGTATAAGCCTGACCGACATACGAAAAGTTCGACATGTGAAACCAACCTCGGAACGGATTAATTTCGTAAGTCGGGGTTCTACTGTATATGAAATGTGTAACAACAGATTGGTATATGTCTTCAGACCAAAGCAAATTTTATTAATTTGAACTTAATTATAAATTATTATTATAAAGAGTTTGACAGCCCTATAGAGCAGCATTAACATTCTTCAAAATATCTCCTTTTGAGATCAATAGGGAGACATGAAGTAGATAATTATAGAATATTCATGTTTGGGTGAACTGTCTTTATGTTGCACTTTTTACAATGGAGATTGTATCGAAGCAGCTTTACAGAGATAATAGGAATATAACACAACAAAGTTTGTTTTGGCTGTACAGCAGCTCTAGAAGAGAAGGCCTAACAACAATTTTGATGAATATTAACTTCAACAGGTGACAGAAAGGAGAAAAAAGAAAAAAAAAACTTGGGAAAAACAAGGCTCAGTCGGGAGACCAGTTCAGTCAGATTGAGATCAGAAGCCTCTAAATTTTTAATCCAGTTCTGTCTGGTTGAAGATCGGATTCATGATCCCTCACAGGGGAGTTTCTAGTAGAGTCACAGTCTCTGCTGACACTTCAGGGCTGTATTGTGCTCGTGTCCAGGTGCAGGTCCTTCATCTGATCTGAATACGGCCTGGATCAGGCTGACTACTATAGCCTCGGGATAAACCAAGACTAATATCAGTGTAGATGCCATTCTTCTTATGATGTAATGAGTACATCAGGTGTTATGGGAAGTGTTCCTGGTACTGGCTGACCTAAATTATCCAGCCTAACAATCATGTTACATAATTTCAATTTAAAACATTTATAATGTGTTATGTGTATGCCAGGTTGAAGAGGTGTGTTTTAATTCAAGATTTTAACTGAGAGACTGTGTCTGCTACCCGAACAATGCTAGGGAGAGCTAAATGGGTAAAAGATCTACCGCCAGCAGTTGATTTTGATATTCTGGGTATTATCAACTGGCCAGAATTTTGGGATATAGATATAGCAAGGATATAGCAGGATATAGCAATAGATGTAAAGGACTATAATGTGTTAAGAGATCGCTCAAGTACTGGGGAGATAAGCCATTTAATGCTTTGTAAGTAATTAGCAAGATTTTAAAATGTACACAGTGTTTAATAGGGAGCCTTAAAAGCGGTCGAAACCAAAAACATAAAAAACTCACTATTGGAACATGGAATGTACGCACCCTGATGGACAGAGATGGTGCAGCAAGGCCACAGAGAAGGACAGTGCTCGTTGCACGGGAACTGGCCCGGTACAATATTGACATTGCAGCCCTCAGTGAGACCAGACTTGCTGATGAAGGGTCGATCTGTGAACCTCAGGGTGGTTACACCTTTTTTTGGAAAGGCAAGACTGAAAGCGAGGATAGAATTCACGGAGTGGGTTTTGCCATTCGCACAACTCTTTTGCAGCGTCTCCCAAACCTACCCACAGGCTTAAATGAGCGCCTTATGAAACTGCGTTTCCCCTTGACATCCTCTCGTCACGTCACCATCATCAGCGCATATGCCCCTACTCTTATGAGTAATGAAGAGGATAAAGAAGTCTTCTATCAAAATCTTGATTCATTGGTGAAAGACACTCCGGCAAATGACAAATTGATTATATTGGGAGACTTCAATGCAAGAGTAGGACGTGACCATGAAAGCTGGGAGGGAGTACTTGGTGCCCATAGTGTAGGAAATATGAACAGCAATTGGCTGCTTTTATTGGCAATGTGTGCAGAAAACCGTCTCACAATTACCAACACTCTCTACAGGATGGCAAACAAATATAAAACCACATGGATGCATCCAAGGTCCAGGCAGTGGCATCTCATTGACTACGTCATTGTTCGTAGGCAGGATGTGCCGGACGTCCAGGTCACCAGGGCCATGCGTGGAGCTGAATGTTGGACCGATCACCGTTTGGCCAGGTCGGTGCTCAACATCAATATTGCACAAACCCATCGTAAACAGTCTAAGTCCATTCGTGCATCTTTCAACACAGCAAGACTAAAGTGCTCGGAGGTGCGGGAACAGTTTCAGGGTCATCTTGACTCAATGATGACTCAAAGATCACTGACTGGTGACCCAACTAACAGATGGAACCAGTACAGGCAGGTGATGACTGAAACAGCAAAAACGGTTCTTGGCCCCAAATGTCGAGTACAGCCAGACTGGTTTGATGAAAACAGCGTTGAAATTTGCAAACTGATTGATGAGAAACGCAAGGCTTTTCTTGAATGGCAAAATGATGTCAACTCTTCAATAAAGCGTGACTACTTCAAGCAACTACAAAATAAAACTCAAAGAGAGATTCGAGGTATGCAGAACAGATGGTGGGATTGTAAGTCTGACGAAGTCCAGCGGTATGCGGATTCAAACAACTCCAGGGCATTCTTCGGTTCATTGAAGACTGTATACGGACCACCCAGACCAAAGACTACTCCACTCCTATCTGCTGATGGGCTCACACTTATTAAAGATGTGGAGGGCATAAATGAACGCTGGCGCGAACACTTTTCTAACCTCCTGAACATGCCCTCAGTTGTCGACCCAAGGGCTCTGGACGATGTTGAGCAGAAACCAGAACTTCCCCATCTTGACCTACCTCCTACACTTGACGAGGTCAAAAGGGCCATTGGTCAAATCAACTGCGGAAAAGCACCAGGCATGGATGGCATCCCCGCTGATCTTTTTAGGGCGGCAGGCCCCGACTCAATAAAGGCTTTCCTTGACATCATGGTCAACATTTGGCAGGAAGAAAAAATGCCGCAGGAATTTAAGGATGCTATTGTTGTATCCCTATACAAGAATAAAGGCAGCAAAGCTGACTGCGGCAACTATCGCGGCATCTCCTTGCTTTCCACCGCTGGAAAAATCCTTGCATGGGTCCTCCTGAATCATCTTATAAAAGCTGTGTCCGAAGCCAACTTACCGGAAGCACAGTGTGGTTTTAGATCAAGACGAAGTACAGTCGACATGATCTTCACTGTAAGACAGGTGCAGGAAAAATGTATTGAGCAAAATATGGATCTTTATGCGGTCTTCATTGATCTGACTAAGGCCTTTGACACGGTTAACAGAGAAGGGCTGTGGACCATCCTTAGCAAGCTGGGCTGTCCAAGAAAATTTGTCCAACTCATCCGTCTTCTTCATGATGGCATGGCGGGACGGGTCATGTATAATGGTGATGTTTCGGAGCCTTTTGGGATATCAAACGGTGTCAAACAGGGATGTGTTTTAGCTCCAGTGCTGTTCAACCTCTTCTTCGCTTGTGTCCTCAATCATGCTGTGCGCGACATGGAGAAAGGCATCTATCTAAAGTATAGACTAGACGGCTCCCTTTTTGATCTCCGCAGGCTGAGCGCTAAGTCCAAGACTTCGGTCCGCCTCATCCGTGAGGCTCTTTTTGCTGACGACTGCGCTCTGCTGGCACACTCGGAGTCTGACCTTTAAACCATTGTCAGCAGTTTTGCTGGGGCTGCCCGTCTGTTTGGGCTCACTATCAGCCTCACTAAGACGGAAGTCCTCAAGCAACATTGCTCCGTCAATATACATTGACAGTACTCAACTGATGGCCGTCGAGCAGTTCAAATACTTGGGAAGCATCATTTCCGCAGACGGATTGATCGACAAGGAGATAACTGCTCGTATCAGCAAAGCCAGTCAGTCTTTGGGTCGCTTACGAATCCGCGTGATGCAACATAGGAACATTACGCTGAACACAAAAATCTAGGTGTACAGGGCAATCGTAATCCCCAGTCTCCTTTATGGTTGTGAAACCTGGACGCTGTACAAACACCACCTGAAGCAACTTGAACGTTTTCACATGAGAACTCTTCGTTCAATCATGGGCATCAGATGGCAGGATAGGGTCACCAACCTCGAGGTTCTGGACAGAGCTGGTCTTAGTAGTATGGAAGCTATAATCTTAAAGTCGCAGTTGCGTTGGACAGGACAGGACAGCCCTATCGCAGGGCCAGAGAAACACAGGACGTCCAAGGAGGCGCTATAAGGACTGCATCAAAGAGCACCTGAAACACTGTGATACCTCAACAAAAGATCTTGAATCATGTGCTGTAGACCGAGTCATGTGGCGAGATACAATACATGCGGCATACACAACTTTTGAACGAAAAAGAAGAGAGCAAGTAACAAATGCCAGGGAACGCAGGAAAGCCCCCAAAGACACTGTTGTCTCCTCTGTTGTTTCCTTCCAGTGCCCCTACTGTTCCAGGGTGTGTGCATCAAGGATTGGTCTCATCAGCCATGCCCGGACCCATCAAAGGACGTAGCACAACCGATATCTTTTGTTAAACAAGCGTACAGGGCAACCACCCAGCAGCGTATTTACATTAATCTAGCTTTGTGCTTATGAACGCATGAATTCACTTTTCCACATTTGTCATTGAGAGCATATGTTGTAATTTAGATATATTTTTAAGATGGGAGAATGTGGTTTTATAGATACCAGAAATGTGTCTTTCAAACGAAAGATTGGGATTAAAACACTCTCAGGTTCCCAACTGACAATGAAGACTTGACAGACCAGCCATCGAGTGTTAGACAATAGTCTAGATTCTTACGTGCTGAGATTTTTGGTTCGATAATTAGAACATCTGTTTGTTTTTTCAGAATTAAGTAATAGGAAATTACTAGCCATCCAATTTTTTATATAAATTATGCATTCTGTTAATTTTGAAAATTGGTACATTTTGTCAGGGTGCGAAGAAATATAGAGCTGCAAAGTAGCATGTACAGGTTGAAAAGCAACGGTCCTAGAACTGAGCCTTGAGGTACTCCATACTTGTGAACTTGTGATCGATATGACATCTCTTAATTTACTGTTACAAACTGATAACGATCAGATAAGTATGATTTGAATCATGCCAATGCAATTCCCCTAATGCCAACATAATTTTCAGGTCTATTCCAAAAGAATTTGTGGGTATCAAATGCAGCACTAAGATCCAGTAACACTAATAGAGAGATACAACTACGATTGGATAAGAACAAATCGTTTGTAAATCTAATGGGAGCAGTCTCAGTACTATGATACGTTCTAAATCCTGACTGGAAATCCTCATCATTTAAGTATTTTTTTTAAGAAAGCAAAATAGTCATTTATGCACGTTTAACATTTGAATGGACAGTTTAATCTGCAGTGGGTGAAGTCTCAGAACTGAGGGCTCTTTTGAAGTCTGACCTTCTATCACTACCCACAGTTGCACATGAGAGCCAAGGACAGGTTTAAATAGAGAAGGGCAAAAGACTGACCACACTTATAGAACACTTTAATCCAAATTCCATTTTTCTCTCATGAACACAGTTCACATCTGCACATCTGAAAAGCAGACTGCAGAGTTCTTTGAGAAGCAGATGTGTTCATGCATAAACATTAGTGTTGGTCTAGGGTGTGTCTGGCATGGGGATCAGGTTAGTGATGTCCGCTTCTGAACATTATTTTTTTTGTCTTATTTACTTTAAAGGTTTAAATCTCTCTCTAGAAGTATATATATGTAGGTATAAATAATTTGTCCATTACAATTGCTTATTTCTTCTAGAGCTATAGAAAAATAGTTCCAGCTGAAGCCAAAGCAAAAGACTGAAAATCTGGAACAGTGTAAATAAGTAGAGCGGAGCGACAGAAATTGACCTTCTTTTCTCAAAAGCTGTGTCCCGATTCAAAGGTCGAACTATTTTGAAGTATTGTTTAAGTGTAACTTTGTTGTTAAAGAATAGCCTTCTTATCTGCACGCAATGGCATTTTGCGTTGAGGGATTGGGCTGAACTGACAGAATGGCAATTTTTTTCAGTCCCCCCACCCCCATTTGGCCTAACACACTGTGTCTGAGGTCATGCGGTTCCAAATGTTGACTGCAAACTATTGGTATTTCAGGTTTTCTCTCCATATGTACGATTCTTTGCAGCCTTTAGCCAATGCCTACAATGCTCTGGATCCTTCACTTGAAACTGAAAGCAACTCACTCCCGTGTAATGTTTACTCTTTGAATTCTTGCACCTGGGTACAATACAAATCAACCCCATTATGACTAAAAGTTTTCTTAGAAGTATTTCCTACTAAAGCAAGGCAGTATGTAACTGGTAAGCATATCCATACCATACTGGTGGGAGTTGCCTTGGATGTCAGTGCATTTATGGGCGTTGAAGTTTTACTACCTATTTGACAAAAACAGCATTTTCTCTCTATTTACTCTAGTTAGGTAGAACTGATTTAAAACAATTTAAATGAAAAATCTTTTGTACTGGACTTATTTGAAGCTTATATTTATGTAACTATCTGAAAGCAAAACAGGGTTCACAACCTAAGTCAATTTATGTACATAATAAATAGTATAAACTATCTATCATGTGGAAAGAAGGATACATTTGTATAGACCACATTTGAAGGAGGCTTCAAATTGGGCCAGCCTTCGAAGGATGCAGCCTCTGAATTGGGACGCAGCTAAAGTGTTCCATAATCACTCCACTTCAAATTCCCTCTGGGTTTTTCTTTCTAAAATTACAGTAGCTGCTATTTCAAGGTCATTGGTCCCGTCACACATGGAGACTGCACATTTGGAGACACAAATTACTAACATAGTACAGAGTTTTACATAACGGTGTCTTTTGACTTTCATGATACCTGCTGAAAACATGCCACTGAGGACCAGTGAGGACTTTGTATAGTCTAGAGAAGAACTTGATGATGAAACCTGTCATGAACAAGTCCTTGGGTCACACTGAAAAGGAATGTGCAAATACTTCACGTCTCCTGAGAAAAAAAGACAGAATTTGTGTTCCCATGCGTATAAATTGAAGTTGTTATGATAAACGTGGTAGGCCAGTCCATTTCTGAGATGGAAGATTTTCTCTGGAGCTTATCTGTTGAGTCTCAAAACACATCCACATTGTTTTCCGAACGTTCTGGCACAATCTTTTAAAGAAGGCTGTACTATTATTAACATTCAGAGGACAATCCTGGTCCAGGATGCCGCCACCCCTGTCAAACACTGTCATAACATTGCTCCTTTCTGCTTCGGTGTGACTGGCATATTTTGAGAAACAAAGGAACAACACAGACCACACATGTGGACACTGCTTTCACTGGACTCAAAGCAGTTGCATGAAAGAGACAAAAGTGATTAAAGCCAAAAGCCTACTCAAAAGGGGCGGTCTTACATTTAACCCATTTTCAGGAAACTATTTTAAAGATATGTTTGTAAAATCCAAATAAGCTTTAAAGATCTTTATCAATGAACCATAAATAATTTTTGCGCATGCACCTGTGGAACAGTCCTTAGGACATTAAGGGTTTACAGGGAATAGAAAATTAATGTCATACAGTATTTCTAATAAATTCTAATAAAAACACCAGGCGAAGATGTTGAGGTTGCTGATCACCTGCGAGAATTCAACTGTTAATAAATGCTTCTTCTCTGCTTACCCATTAATAATATACTACGCCAAATAACATAACACAATATTTTTTAAGCACTTAAACTTTTAAATGGAAGAATATATTTTTTATTGACATCAATTCTGGAGACTTACACCACCTAAACTTCTTTAACATCAAGCCCCATAAAAATGGTCAAAAAAACCTTCATTCAGAAATAGAAAACATGTTCATCATGTAAGATGAATTTGAATTAGATTTTTAGTGTAGTTCTGAATAATGTTGAAAAAGTATCATCACATCATTGATCAAAATATAAGCAGTGAGAACTGCATCTTAGGCTCTTAGGTAACAACATTTCCTGAGAAAATTGTAATGACAATAATCTTGTCATTAAACTGTCATTTTAAAATACTAATGAAATAACAAATGATCTCCACAAAATCATTCGCCCACTGGGCAAAAGGAGCGGCATGTCTGCTTCTTTGAGTAAATGTATGCTCTATTCTCTAAAGCTTGGGCTTATCTGTCATCCATATTACTTGTGCTGACATCCAGAGCCTGCCAGCTGTTTTCACTTTTCCTCAAAAGTAGACTATTTCATGCTTAAGCATACTTCTCTCTCCTGTGATCTCCTAAATAACTAATGGACACCATCCAAGTCATCCTGTAAGCTTTTTGAGCTGTTTGAAACAGGGCAGCGTACGTCCCACAGCTGATGACAATCATAGCAACACACTCCCAACAATCAGTATTTAACTTGGATGAGGTGGCATGAAGCCTTGGACTCTTCAAACAAAAGCCACCTCATGACTTTAAGCTTTGGGCAAAGCACACAATTATCCCAACACACTGGCAGTGCTCATTAACTGTGTTTTCGAAAAACAGTTCATGGTTTGCTTTGGGTTGACCCTGAATGAAAAGTGATGTCCGTTAATCCCAGTTACTCAATGGCAGATGCTCAATTGGCCCCCAAAGTATGCAATTTGTTATCTACCATCTTTGCTCATAGTCACAGAACGTTTTGAGTCAATCACCTGAGCCATAAATATCTCATGAAAAATCGCAACTTAACAATAAGGGCAGCCTGCTGACCTGGGGTGAGTGTGAGTTTTGGGCCACTTGATGAAACAGTCACTTGTACTTTCAGGCTAGTAAACAAAAGTTTTTCTGATGTTTAAATCTGTCTCTTGTGTCCACTTTCAACCACTTCTGATTTCTTCAAGGGCAGGGTTGTTAAATATGATTTTTTTCTTCTTCTTCAGATCTTTCAATCTACTAGACCAAATATTCTCATGTAATTTAAATGTGAACCTGGAGAAAACAGAAACACATACGAAGAGCATCAGCTTTTGTTTCGGCTGTTCTACGTAAGACTACACCAAACATGGAGAATGTGTGTTGAAATCAGGAATGGTGAAAGAACATTGTGCTTTATGGTTTTTTTATCTTCAAACCTAACTTGGGTCTTCAGCTGACAAAGTTTATATCTTGTCTGGCTAGCGGGCTTCCTATAATTTGCATTTATAATTTGCACTTCCTCAATTTGCTTCCTATATTTGCATTAGGTCAGTTGGTGGAGAGTACAGGGGTGTGAAAAAGAGTTTGCCCCCTTCCTGATTTATAATTTTTTTGCATGTTTCTCACACTTAAATGTTTCAGATCATCAAACTAATTTAAATATTAGTCAAAGATAACACAAGAAAAACAAAAATAATCCGTTTTTAAATGAAGGTTGTTATTATTAAGGAAAACCAAAATCTAAACCTACATGGCCCTACATGGTGTGAAAAAGTGTTTGCCCCCAAAATCTAATAACTGGTTGTGACACCCTTAGTGGCAACAACTGCAGTAAAGCGTTTGCGATAACTTGCAGTGAGTCTTTTACAGCGCTGTGGAGGAATTTTGGCTCACTCATCTTTGCAGAATTATTGTAATTCACCCACATTGGAGGGTTTTTTTGAGCATGAACTGCCTTTTTGAGGTCATGCCACAGCATCTCAATAGTATTCAGGTCAGGACTCTGATTAGACCACTCAAATGTCTTCATTTTGTTATTCTTCAGCCATTCAGAGGTGGACTTGCTAGTGTGTTTTAGATCATTGTCAGAACCCAAGTTTGCTTCAGTTTGAGGTGGACATTCTCCTTCAGGATTTTTTGGTAGACAGGAAAATTCATCACTGTTTAATTTTCACAGCAAGTCTTCCAGGTCCTGAAGCAGCAAAACAGCCCCAGACCATCACACTACCACCACCATATTTTACCGTTGGTATTGATGTTCTCTTTCTGAAATGCAGTGTTACTTTTACGCCAGATGTAATGGGATTCACAGTTACACAGTTTTTACTGTATTTTTGATAAATAAATGCAGATTTGGTGAGCATAAGAGACTTCTTTGAAAAATCGTACTAACCTAATAAAATCTATTATTAAACGTGGACATTGCTAAAATTAAAAACGTATCATTCTTTCAATGTGGGGCTTGTAAAAAAGTGTTTCTGTATGACTAGACTATCTAGAAAGATAAAGGTGTCTCAGACGCTGCTGACATCACTTGATTGATCTGTCCTCCTGAAAAGCAGAGGAAGTCAAATCCAGCCTCAGAACTGAATGTCTGTTCCTCACTGCAACAGAGGATGGAATCAATATTTGAGCATAATCACAGAGGACATTTATCACTATCATATGAAACCAACTGAACTTTGAAAAACAGAACATCTGCAACTAAATTTAGCTCAAGACGGATCACTGTAAAAGACAGTACCATAGCTTGTGTCCTAATGCATTTGGTCATCAAGCAAAATCATTTATAGCGGTTTCAGTCTCCAGACGCATGTGTCCTTTTAGGTGGTTTCTGATTAAGCTCTAAATCACGTTGTGATCATAAATTTTTCTTTACAGATTCCAGCAGCATTTCTGCATGACTTGAGTTGAGAAGACTGACAGAGAGTATCGATAGAGCAGAGCAGACGGGGCAGATAAAGCACTCTGCTGCATCCTCTTGTGTTGTTTCTCAAGTCCTCGTCTGAAAAAGGCATCAGCAGTCTCTCTGAAAGAACTATAACCCATGCTAGCCCACCAGGACTTACGTAGGGTGCCCTTTCTCACATATCCCACTTTGGAGCGGAGCAGCATTCTTGTGATGTTTCTAAAAACAAAGTAGAAAAGCAGATTGCTTATAGAATTTGTATGGAAAAGGAACCCTGGTTTTCAATGGTGTCTGTTTATGATAGTTTGCATTGGTGAGTAGGAACTGAAATTAGGAGATTGACACAGAACTCACAGAAAGCTCTGAAGAATTAGAAAGCCTGTCAGTGGGTGTGCTTATTAAATACTTTGACTAGTTTTGATTTGATTAGCATCCAGGAAGAATACATGTCGTTGTTGTTGTATAAATACGTTTCACTGCTTATCCAAAAAAAGTTATGCGATTTAATCATATGCAAAAACAAAACAGGAGGTGATGTCACACAAAGGCTTCTGTATTACAGGTCAAAAGTTTGGGGTTGGCATTTTTTTTTTTTTTTTATATACTAACCTTGATTTATTTGATATAGAATATTGTAAAAGAGTAATATTGTGAAATATTATAATTCAAGAGGAAACATTTTACATTTACAGCATTATAGCCACTGCATTTATTTTAAATCCCAAAAACTGTATTTAAAGCTGTTTTTGTATTGTTTCAAACTAATGAATACAATGTACACATTCCCATGTGATCAAGGTATGAATGTATGAATAAAATGTTATTATTTGTTACAATTATTATTGTTACCCTAAATTACGTTTTTATGTAGTTAAATTTAAACTTTTCTTGAAAACCACATAAAACCAATGAGTTCACTTATATAGATTTGGCACATGTTTTAAAGTGAATTTTAAAAAGATTTTTCCTTTTCTTCAATCTGGACATTTATGATACCTTATTTTCAATCTAATTTGGCTCTGAAAAGTCTGTGGTTTGGCTGTCTTGTGAAATTCTTGATATGGTCCACAAAACCAGAGTAAGGTAAATGCCCTACGATCATTAGCTGTCAGGTTGAGGTTTTATTTTTTTTTTAAAGAAAAAAAGGAGTAATTCACAAACCAACAGGGGACGATATACTGCTGGGCTTTATGAAGAGACATTCTCATTACCGCCCAATCTTTATGGTGAGACAGTTCAATCTAAAGAGCAGCTCCTTCTCCCAAAAAACAGCTGTCTGTCTTTTGTTGAGGTTGAGCATTTTTTCCACCACAGGGAGTTGGGGAAAGAAATGCGGGATGCTCCCTCCCCTCTTGCCCTGATGGGCTTTGCAGGTTTGGGAATCAGGAGAGAAAGCGAGAGAGAGATGTTTGTTGTGTTAGGGGAGAGACAGTGAGACTGGGAAAGTGATCAGGACACATGATAGGGGATGTAATGAAAGCGTCTTCCTTTTGCAATGCATCGTTCTCACTCTCTCTTCCGATCTTTTTCTCTTGTTTCTTGCATGTCACACCTGCTACGCATCTCATGTCTCCAGCTTTCTGTCTCATTCCGATTTTCACTTCCTGTGTCTCTTTCCTCCAACACAAGTCCCACCACCAGGACACCACTTCAAGGTTCAATGTGATTTGAGCTCAACTGGCTTATAATAGTGTTAAAATTTGTGTGGAAACCCTTATATGGAGATGGTTTGGGTGTGTTTAATGCAAACTAATTAAATCTTGAACACTTGGTCGCTTATTTAGAATATTTTCAATTCATTAACCTTAGAGCGATGTTAAGAACAAATTCATGTTTGTGAGAAGTTCTCCCGAAAGGAAAGAATGTAATTATTAGAAAAATATAATTTATAAAACATTTGTATTATGAACAATCAGTTATTTGTGCATTTGATCTACTATTAAGAACCGGTTCCCTTTTGAGGGAACTTAGTGCTGACAGTTTTGTTGGATGGGAACGAATTAAGTGGAACTAGTGTCTGAAGCATGTGCGAAAATACGGCAATCTTTTTGCCCATGGTAGTCCTGTGATATCACTGGTTGTGCCTGCATGTTTATAAAAGGACGTCCCTCAATAAACGTGACCAGCTTCTTTGTCTTCAGGAAGCCGCTTTATTGTGCGTGCATTTAAAAATCTCCATGACTCTTCTTGAGGAGTTGGTTGAAATGATGACCTTTGCCGCAAATGGACTCAATCTAGCAGACTTGACTTTAAGAAGTTTGTTACGTCCCTTCAATGAGTTTAATAGTCTAGGAGAGAAGGGGAACATTAGACTGTCTCTGGGCAATCCCCACTATTTTTCTACTGAGAGAAAATCAGACCCTCACAAGATATTAACAAAAAGTGAACAATTTATTACCCGTGATGTGAACCAATAGATAATGTTAAATAAATATATTTACAATCAAAACAACATAAATGATGAATACAAAAAGAGAGAGAGAGAGAATCACAAATCAATTCTAGAATAAACCTAAGGAGGATAAAGGAAAATCGAACATCGCCAAATCAAAGAAATCAATAGAACAAAACAACTAAACAACTAACTCCTTCCCCTCCTTGTTTATTAACAAATAAACAAATATTCAACAAAGTTAAACACTTCAAAAGAAGAGAACGGCAAAGTAAATTAATCTTACATGAAAAACATGACACACTAACAAAACTAGCAATAACCCAAAACGAAATGAACAAGAACAAATCAAAAAGCACACAATCACAGTTCAAGTTCACAAAACAAAAAGACCGTGGAGGCTCCTGCGTTGGCTCGTCCTTTTATAGTGTTCCTCACTTCCGATCTCCGCTCGCTGTCTGATGTCACATCCCGCCTCTCTGAGATGATTGACAGCAACCGCGACCAATCAGCGCTCACCTGTTATTAGTGAAGAGACAAGCAACGGACAACGACAGAACAGCACGGGAAAACTCACACAAGGAACAAAACAAATTTAAAAGCAAACATATATTGTTTGTCATAAAACAAAACCGACATGAATATATATGCATACATATACATTCAAGCAAAAAGGCCTATTCAACTCTAGAAAGAGCATCAGCAAGAACATTTTCAGATCCCTTCTTGTGATGAATTTCAAGATTGTAACCTTACACAAATAAACTCCAACGCATAAGACGTTGGTTCGCATTGTACATTCGAGACAAAAAGACAAGGGGATTATGATCATGATTATGAGCCAAATTGGAAGAACCTAAGTAGACCTCAAAGAACTGTAAAGCAAACAACAAAGCCAACATTTCTTTTTCAACCGTAGAATAATTAAACATGACATTCGTCAGTCCATGTAAAATCTCTTTTAGGACTAAGAAGATTCTATGTGAACTGTGAATTGTACCTGTTTTGTTCGTGAGATTTTGCCAAATGTGAGCTTATTATTACCTTATTACCTTACGTATTTCAGTAAACTTTGTCAGTATTTTAGTATGGTAGGTATTCTGTCTGCATCGGCAGAAGAATGCATGTGTGAGAACAATTACAGAGCCAAACGTCTAAAAATGGAACTGGTGTTTGCCACTTTATTGCGACACATGGTTTGGCCTGTTTGCATGAGATTTATGGGGTGGGGGTTTAGCTGAGGGAACAAGTTGAAATTATTTCTAGTGGTGATCAGTATTATGCTGTTGATTGTGCTTCTGCAAATGTTGTTGAACTGCTAAAGCTCAATTTAATCATAGAGAACTCTTTTATTTCTGCCTTTAACTGTCAATCAAGGTCCTTTCCTCTTTTTGTGTCAGTTAAAAGACAGTGGGATCAGAGAGGATGTGGATGTTAGGTCATCAGTGGGCGGGGGTTTATAGCCTTCTCTGCTTACCGGAGGCAAGTCAATGGCACAGCCAATCCCACAGTACATAAAACTGTCACACACCAGCTGATGGTGATGAACAGCCACCGCCAACGTACAGATCATTGCACATTAAATAAATCCTTGAAATGAGCATTATTTACATGGTCTGAGTGCAATATCCTACACACCATAATGGGAAGACCAGAGCTCCTAAAAATAGCTATTACTTAAGTTTTTTATCACCTGTCCAATAAAACCACTATGGCATTTTAATGTGGACTTAATCTAATGAGAATGTGGCCCTGCATTACCTATACTCAGAAATTGTTTTATCCATCGGGGTTAACAAGAATTAGGAATCTTCAAAACACTCTTTATACTCACTGACCTGTAATAAAAAGGTTCATGTCTGTTGTAATAATGACTTGAATCAGTAAGCAAATTAAGCTAACATATGCTTTTTTAGTTAACAGAACACTTGAGAATAATTAGCTCTGGTGTTGATTCCAAAAGCCCTTTGGCTGATGATGTCACGTCACCATTAAGAACATGTTTATCATGTGATTCCACCATGATCAAGGCTCAACCTCCCCCCTTTTCCTCAAAACGGCTCATTAGACCCATATGTTTAACGGATATGGAGTATTTTCATGGATGTTTGCTCACATCGCAGCGTACTTTTTTGCCTGCTGGGTTAGTTATGTTTTTCATGCATTTTCCGGGGTCAAAAGAAACAAAGAGTGGTGTGATGGAACGGCAGCTCTGAATGAAATCTCCATCTTCAGCCTTCATAGCCTCATTGTCCCCCCAGGGGGTAAAGAGATCCTCCTGAGGACCACAGTCCTAGTGCCCCTATAAGTGCTTCTTAAGCTTCCTGCCATGGCCTGGCTTTGTTCTGCTGTTGTGAGAACAGGGGCTACACACAGAGTGCAGTGCCTGTGAGCATATGTTCTTCTAATTTGCTTTGATAACTGCCAGATGATGAGGCCGGGGCCCCTTTCGAGTCTGTGCCGCGCGGACCAGGATGGGCCTTGTCTGGAAAGAGGGACGTGGGGAGCCTAGAGATCTGTTCCTTGAATGAGGTCCCACTCTCTCTTCCTGTGACATGGACATAGAGGCTGTTTCGGTCACTTCTCTGTTGCTGAACCAGCATCTGTTGTATCGTGGAACAAAAAGAAAATGCTGATGCTGGAAAAGATCTATAATGGGATGTATAAACCATATCATTCTGACCATAGATACACCAATTTTTGTCTGAATAAATTAATAATTTTTTTCAGAAGGAGACATTCTATTGATCAAAGGTAGATTTTGTTTCAAATAAACGCTGTACAACTTTCTATTCACCAAGTATCTTTTAGTTTGTCAAGAGATTTTAAGCAAGAGTGCGCATATGCTTTAGTATCTAAGAAAAATTAGAATTTTTCTCAGATGCCATGTCCATTATTTATAGAAAACAATTTAGTGTTAGTTTAAACAGATTCAGTAAACGTGTTATTTCTCCACCATCTGCATGAGATCTTTAATCAATGTGATTTAACAAAAGGTTTGTGACAATGTGATTTTGGGATACAGTTGGAAGTAGCTAGGTTACGTCGTTGTACAGGAACACTCCCCTATTTTTATCCAGCTATTCCCATTTTTGGATGCAATATACAACGGACCGTGAACAGACAGTGGGTGGTCTGAGAAATGAGACTAGGTGACACCGCAGAACCTGATTTCACCAACTGATTGCATTGTTCCTTGATCAACGTCTTTCCAATCAACCAGTCAGATTTGAGGGACAACTTTACAGTTTATGTCAAGTTTAGGCTTCAAGTAGGATTAAATACTATCAGTGTTAAATAATTAAATAATTAAATAATATCAGTGTTGCTCATATGTCATTTCCCTCTGATTTTAGGGATAACTTATAGGGTTAGGATTAAATATTCAGAGAGGAATATTGTTCCATTATCAACAAAATAAGTTGACCAGGGATCGGGTTTAACTTGCCAAAATCAGGATATGCAGTTGATATGATGGAGAAAAGAGTCATCAAAGAGATGCAAAACTACTCTTCTTAACATTTAGTATAATATTCACATTGATTAAATGATTTTGATATCTATAAAAATAGCATTTTAAATAAAATGTAACAATTTTATAGGACTTTTGTCTCAGTTATACAGTTACTGGTAAAAGATTAATCCAATTGCAAATACCCATGCTCCTGAGTATCACCAAATCATAATTAGGGTTCTGTCTGAATTAAAACTGAATCAGCAAATTTATTTTATATAGTTTATTCACTGCTAAAGACTGGGTTGAAATTGCTAGTGTTTTTCCTTTTATAGTTTTAGTCACTTCAGTCTTTGTAAAAGTGTTACTCAATTGTCCAATATATTCTGCTGATTTTAAATCTGGACCGTAAAAGGCCATCCACTCTGCAGAGATGTTTATTTTACATATCGTTTGTATCATTTGTAACGTGGATAGCCGGAGCTGGTGACGTTCCTTTTTGAGAAGTCTGTGGAGAAGTTGAGGCGTTTCTGAGTGTGTCCATAACTCACACGGGGCTCATGGATCTCTTCACTCTCGCAGCTGTCTGGGAAATTATGTCCTGCACACCCTCACAGACATACACAGAGCGGAGATGAGAGGGCAAATTTGAGCAATCAGTGACAAGTCTCCACTATGTAATTTAGTGCTAATGTCTATTTCAGAACTGGAAGGCAAGGTCATGTCATCCAGAGATGAGAAACAGCAGATGACCACTGTGATTTGAATATCAGATAATTCAAGCAGACACATTTTTTAAACAAAAAAAAAAGGAAAATTCTGGACAACTCAATCAATTCAAATTCAGATATTGTTTTACTAACACACTTTTATACTAAGCAATATTCATACACAATCTGTGTTTTGTCAGCTACAGTTCTTTATTTAATATTTCACCCAGCTAGATTTTTAAATAATCTACACTGTTTAGATTACAAGTTGCAGTTAATTGTATTTATTTTTCTGCCTTTTCCTCAAGAGCAGAATATTCTCTTGCAAGGATGTCATTGTTACCTTGTTAGTGATTTATTTTCTCAGTAACTTTTTTTAAAATAAATTTTTACTTTTTTTCTGCAAGCATGTATTCAATTGTTTAAAACAAACAGTAAAGACATTTATAATATTTCTACTTCAAATAAAAGCTGTTCTTTTTTACTTTTTGTTAATCATAGAATCAGGGTTTCCACGAAAATATTAAGCAGCACAGCTGTTTTCAACATTGATGCGACATAATAACAATTTTCTTACAAAATGTTTCTTGAGCAGCAAATCAGCATATTGGAATGATTTCTGAAGGATCATGTGACACTGAAGGCTGGAGTTTCCCAAGGCTGAAAATTCAGCTTTGCATACCAAATCAATTAAATATGAAAATATATTAACATAGAAAACTGTTATTTTAAATTGTAATAAAGTTTCACAATTACTATATTTTTACTTTATGAGCATAAGAGACTTCAATCAAAAACATTGAAATATCTTATTCTACCTAAACTTTTGAATCTTTCTAAATATGTTACAAAACTGTAAATTAAATAATTCATAAAAGCACAAAAAGTGAAATGATAGATAGCCATCATATTTTCCACAGAAGTGACCCTATAGATGAACCTCCTGTGCTTGTGATCACTTGAAACCATGACCAGGAAGCAATTAGTTAGGGCTGGAGTTCGGACTGCAGGTCAACCCGACAGATATTTCCACTTAAGCCCTGTCTCAGGAGTGAAGAGCTGTAGGTTTCGTGCAATGAGCTTTCCGTAGGATGGAGAAAAACAAAAGATACTATAAATATCCATTGAAACGGCCATGTTAGATAAGCAGCAGCGAAGGAAATCACTTAAAGTGCTATGTGTCACTGCTGCTATGTAATGTCACGTTCAGCTCTATGCTATGCCGGCCATAATGGCCCAGACATTTTTTACACAGTAGCCAATAAATCTGTTTTACCTTGGTAGATTTAAGACACAAAGACACAAATTTTTCAGTAAGTCGAGGTCATAATGTTAAAGACGTAAACGTTAAGCTGAAACTTGGGGAAAAAGTTTCCAACTGTAATTAGACAACAAAGTAAAAACATAGTATTTTACAGGACTGAATATAGCTGTCAGCATGGTGATAAAATGTGAAACATTTCCCTTCTGTTCTGTCCTCACAGGACTTCACTCAGCACTGATCCAGAGGTGGTCAGACAGTAGTGAACCAGGATATGGGGAAACAACAACGGAGACAGTCAGATCCAAGCTATTAAATGCTCCATCAAATAAGTTTTACAGATCTTTATTGGGTAAACACTGCATGGAAGAGCAATAATACTGATACTGCTTTCTACCTTTTTTTTCTAAACATTTGACTGGTTCTCATTATGGCCCACAGAATATAAAAGCCTAATGTGTTGAGAAGTGGCCAACTGAAACAATTTGGGGAAACCAACATTCAATGTCATTATTACCTGACAGATACCACTGAGAGCTGTCTAGTGGTGTGGTCACATTTACTCTCGCTCATGAGAAAAATCAAGTTATTTTAATGGAAACCGGTGCAATGAAGTTTTCACTAAATACTCAAGCTTATATGAACACTTGTAGCAGTGAAATACCAACAACTTTGGTTCCTTTTCACACAAATCATGATTACAGAATATCAATTGCTTACATAGTTTTGAAGATTTTAGACATTGACTTGTCCAATATTGGAGTGTTGATAAGAGGAAGATTCATCAACATTTTGAGATAAGTGGATGACAACCTTGCTGGCCAAAAGGAAAGAGGTCCTGGTAAACCGCTATGTTACCTCGACAAAATTGCCACATAAAGATGGCAATATCACAAATCCTTGTCCTTGTGGGGAATTTTTTTTGGTCCCTCTCAGGGAAACAGCTTATAAATCATACTAAGTGATGTTTTTTGAAAATGTAAAATGCAGAAGGTTTTCTGGGTAGGTAGAACTTACAGTTTGTACAGTATAAAAATCATTATGTCTATAATGTCCCCATAAAACATGTAAACACGCGTGCGTGTGTGTGTTGGATTATAAAAGGATAGAAGTTGATGTACTTATCTAAATGATCTACAATTAATGTTAAAAGGGCTGCTTCCCTCACTTTATCCTCTGTACAATAAAGCCTCATCCTTATTTATGCTACTTAATAACCTTGAAATACAACATGAGGCTCTTGAATTAATTAATTAGTGCTGTCTCCGATGCGTGTTTGTTTGGCACTTTGTTATCGGTTCCCACTGGATGCAGATAATTTCCATTTGAATGCAGTTTAACTGTATGCTCTCTGTCTCTGCAACATCCATCTGCTTTTGATAACACAAACATCCCTTTAGATATTAAGAGGATAGAAGACTGTGTTTGGCCTTTTCAAGAGTGTTCAAGGGTTTTCATCAATCTGTTCACATCTACTCTCCTCTTCATGGATACATGATGAAAACAGTTCATATTAGTGGAGAACAGAGATGACTCTAATGCTGAATAAATGTTACTGTAATAGCTTAATGCACAATACCCTCACAATGACCATATCAGGTATTTAAGCCTCGAACTCTCCATGACAAAAATAATAAACCATTTTAGTAATGATCAACAGGTAAAGACACACACATATATATATATATGACTGTTTGGCTCACAGGAATAAATTATATTTTGTATTGTAGTCTATACATACATATAGGAGCATAATCCTAAGCTTTGAGTTTGTGTTTTCTTTCTCAAATGAACATCAAAAAGTGTTAGTTATCCCTGCTCTCCCCTACATATTTTTGCAAGGCCCTTTCTGTTTCCTGTGATCAGTTGTGATATGTAATGTAATGTCTGCTCATGAAACAGAAGATAAGAATGTCCAAAGGCCCAGACCGTGTCTCACCAGCCTGTCTAAGTGTCATCCATCTTCACACTGATCTTCAACAGATCACTGGAGCCATCATCCCTGTCCAAGAAACCAAAAATCACAGGACTAAATATCTATAGACCTTGTTGCTTTGAAGTCTGTGATCATGAAGTAATTTGAGAGACTAGTGTTGGCCTACCTGGACCCTTACTGGCCCCCCTGCAGTTTGCTTATCGAGCAAACAGGTCTGTGGATGATGCGGTCAACATGGGACTGCACTACATTTTACAACATCTGGACAAACCAAGGACTTATGCAGGAATCCTTTTTGTGGACATCAGCTCCACTTTCAACACCATTGTCCCGGATACCTTCCTAAATATACTGACAGAACTCCTTGTGCCCACCTCCATCTGTCAGTGGATCATCAACTCCCTGACAGACAGGCAACAGTGTGGGAAAACTCAAATCTAAGACTCTCACAATCAGCACCGGTGTTCCTCAGGGGTGTGTGATATCCCCACTGCTCTTCTCCCACTACACAAATGACTGCACCTCTAAAGACCCCTCTGCCAAGCTCCTGAAGTTTGCAGAAGACACTCATCCAAGACAGTTAGAGTCTGTAAGAGTCTGCTTACAGAAAAGAGGTTGAGCAGCTGGCTGTCTGATACAGTCACAACAACCTGGAGATGAACACGCTCAGAACTGTGGTGATGATTGTGGACTTTAGAAGAAAGACCCCAATCAGCATCATGAACAGCACTGTGGCAGCAGGGAAGTCATTCGGGTTCCTGGGTGTCACCATCTCTCAGGAACTAATGTGGGACATCACATTGGCTCTATTGTGAAAAAGACCCAATGACACAGTTTTGGTGTTATTGAGTTGTTCTGTGCACTTCTATAACTCTGATTTGGTTTGGGTCTGCAGGCAAATCAGACAAGACTGCAACAGACGGTTAGGACAGCTGAAAGGATAATTGGTGTACCTCCCCAACCTTCAGGATTTGTAACAACATCACAGGCCCCTCTAACCTTGACCAAAACCTGTTTGCTCTTCTCCCTTCTATTTTTATTTATACAGCTATGTATATAGTACATAATGTACACATGTGTACATAAGTCTTCTTTTCCAGGTGTATACCTTAGTATGATCATATTTCTTAGTCTTAATTATATAAATGTTTGTTTCTACATTTAAAGAAGTACATTCTGTGCACGTCTGTGTGTATGTACCCAGAGCTCCTGAAAAACCACAACAAAGTCCTTGTGTTTGCACACACATGGTGAATAAAGTTCATTCTGACTCTGAAACTATTGACTAAAGGTTTACTTAGATGAAAACTGAGCCCAATGAAAGAGTTTGCCATTATATGTCTCTGTAATAGACCTTTATTAATGTAGATAATCCGTTTTTACTTATTCGCCACTGCTTCGTTTCTGGATACAAACCATGCATGAGTATTCAATTGAATGTGATGCCCTGATTATAGACCGGTATCTGCTGCCTGAGGCTGTGAGGCCAGATGGTACAGTCTGCATTGAAAATATGTCTGCGCTCTGGCTTTGATGTCTTACCCTACTAGTTCAATACACCAATAATTTCTCAGGAGGGCAGGAAAAGTTGGACTCTACAAATGAGAGAATCACTAAAGCAAGAACACAGGCATGGGCAGTCATTAAAGACTACATAAGAGCTAATGTTTCCACCATATGCTTTGGATTGTAGCCCTTGAATAAATGGAAAATAATTACAATTTAAATCTTTAATCCATATGAAATGTATCTTATTGCATAAAAGCTTTAATGACAGATTTAAGGCCAGACGAACCATTTTAAAACCAGCTACTCCAGACAAAATGCTCAGAATTAATAGCACTTACACCATGTCTAAAGGAAATGGAGCCTTCAATAGGCCACGATGTCAGGAATATACGCAAACTTCCTTTTGATATGGTGGCGTCTGCAACCAGTCTTTGAGGAGATTTATCATCAGATGAAAATATTTCAGCATCTTTTTTTGTCGCTTGACTGGGCATCGCTTAAGCTGGGACAAAGAACCGTGCACTTAAGTTACAACTAACAACTAACAATTGGACTGGTGATCTTCCAGAAGGGTAACAGAATGGATAATACATCTGTTACTTTTTCAATGTCACTAAAACTAGAAAAGCCCATCAGACTTGGCAAAAGCCAAAGTTATAGTTTGGAAACGAGGAAAGGCATCAAAGGAGGTGATGCACAGGCAAGCAATACAAGCAGACAGTTAAAACAGCTGCGGTGGATCTGCAGGGAAACGTTAGTGCTTCTGAAAAGATGTATGCTCTGTAATCTGGGATGTCATGCACAATATGTTTGTTTTAAACTCATCTTTTGTGCTTAAAAGGAAATGGACGTTTTAGGGCGTATAACAGTACAATATGATGTCAGATTGATCTCTGAATGTCAAGGTTCTTTTGACAGTTTGATACTATTAATGATGTTTTTATTTTTCTTCAAAGAAAGTGGTATTTCTATCAGCAGGATATCCCTAGTATCAACATGAGTGCCACGGAAACTCCATTGTTTGTCCATTGCTTGTGCAAAACTGTAGATTATATTGTGTTAACCTGCGTCATGTTCAGTACCTCATATGCTTTCTTGACCTATTGTCCTTGAATGCTGACTTTCAGTAGATCTGCCCTCTGCAGTCACAAGCCGTTATATAACACTTATAGTATTCATAAAGGGGTGGTTAATTTTCTATTTTTAGCCTGGGCATTATTTGTATAAGCACTTCAGGATAGGCATCACACCCTCCCGAAGGTTCCCTATTCAGTTGTGAAGTGGTCTGGATTAGGAAGTACCCCTTGTTTCACCCCAGTCCACCCTCTGCACCAGATAACATGTCCGTCTCTTTGAATTACGGTAAATGCCATGTTAGTTCTGTAGGTGAAATTGCAGTTATCACAAATTTTTAAATTTTAAAATGTCTATACACAGAATATATACACTGTAAAAAAAAATTATATAAAGTTGTTGCCTTCATTTTTTAAAAAGTATAATCAACTTAGAGGTTAAAGTGATTTCAACTTAAATTATATTAAACTGACTTGTACAATCCAAGTGAATCTTGTATAATCTTGTAAAACATTTAAAAAAAATTTTTTTTTAATTGTTAAAGCAATTTTAAAACGTTGTCATAACGTCTCGGGTTACTTATGTAACCCTGGTTCCCTGAGGGGAACGAGACGCTGTGTCGAAGCACTAGGGGAAATAGCCTTGCGTGAGTCACGTGAAGATCTATGCAACCAATGAGAAGCGAACGCGTGTGAATGCGTCACTGCCGGCCGCAGCCGGTGACGTCATGAGGAAGAGCATAAAGCGCGTCTGAAACCGGGGCGCGTCAGCCATGAATGCCTGAAGCGGGCCCGGATGCGCCCGGAGCTGAGGCCAAGACACAGCGTCTCGTTCCCCTCAGGGAACCAGGGTTACATAAGTAACCCGAGACGTTCCCTTTCAGGGAACTCGAGCTGTGTCGAAGCACTAGGGGAACGCTATGCCAACGCCACCTCAGCGAGGTCAGCATCCGGGTGTGTCCCAGCTCACTGAGAGAGCACCCTGGTTCCCGGGGCGGCATCGAGGTCTAGCTGGTAGAACCTCATGAATGTGTGCGGCGAGGACCAGCCAGCCGCAGCACAAACGTCAGGCAAGGAGACTCCGGAGAGGAGAGCCTTGGATGCCGCCATGCTCCTAGTGGAGTGGGCTCGGACCCTCAAAGGAGAAGCATGTCCGGCCGACTCATAAGCTAGACAGATAGCCTCGACTATCCACCTGCTCAGAGTTTGCTTGGAAGCTGGGGCACCCTCGGGGGCCCCAAAGCAAACGAACAGCTGGTCCGACTTACGCCACGTGGCAGTCTTGTGAACGTAAGCGTCCAGTGCTCGCACTGGACAGACCTTGTTCTTGTGCTCCTGCTCATGATCGTCAAATGGGGGAGGGCAGAAGGCCTGCAGCGTGACAGACCGAGCCACATTAGTGGGAACCTTGGGGACGTAGCCCGGCCTCGGGTGGAGGAAAGCTTTCGCCATCCCGGGCGCAAACTCAAGACATGATGGGGCCACTGAGAGGGCCTGAAGGTCCCCGACCCTCTTAAGCGAAGTGATAGCCAGCAAAAGAAGGGTTTTTAGCGAGAGGTACTTAATAGAGATACCCTCTAGAGGTTCAAAGGGTGGCTGGGACAAGCCTAGGAGTACCATGGACAAGTCCCAGGCAGGCACCCTGGTCTGTGCCGCAGGTCTCAGCCTTAATGTACCACGGAGGAAACGAGTGACTAGGGGGTCCCTGCCCAAGGACACCCCACCCAGAGGTACGTGGCAAGCCGCTATAGCAGCCACGTAGACCTTCAAGGTGGAGGGGGACAGCCCTGCCACAAATCTTTCTTGCAGGAACTCCAGTACTTTGCCAATTTGGCAGGTTACTGGGTTCAGCTGCCTTTCACTACACCAAGAAGTGAAGAGCTTCCACTTCAAGGCGTAGAGTTTCCTCGTGGAGGGAGCTCTGGACTGCAGGATGGTCTCAACAACCTCGGCTGAGAGACCGGCCTCTATGAGCTGGGCCCCCTCAGGGGCCAGACCCACAGTTTCAACGGCCCTGGTTGCGGGTGAAGAATGCAACCTTCCGCCTGGGACAGAAGGTCCCTCCTGATCGGGATCTCCCAGGGGACCCCGTCGAGGAGGGACACAAGGTCCGCGAACCATATTCTGGACGGCCAGTGGGGGGCCACTAGCGTGAGACGGACCTTGTCCCGGCGAACCTTGGCCAGAACTCCCGGGAGCAGAGCGATCGGGGGAAAAGCATACAGGCGTAACCTCGGCCATGCCTGCGTCACAGCATCCCGCCCCAGAGGCGCTGGATGTGTGAGTGAAAACCACAGAGGGCAATGGGAGTTTTCTACCGAGGCAAACAGGTCGACCTGTGCCTTTCCGAACCTTTCCCAAATTTGCTCCACCACCTCGGGGTGGAGTCGCCATTCCCCTGGTCTCGCCCCCTGTCTCGACAGGGCGTCTGCTCCCACATTCTGGACCCCCGGGATGTAAGCCGCCCGGATGGAGAGCAGCTTTCCCTGGGCCCAGAGGAGGATCTGTCGCGCCATCTTGTAAAGTGGTCGCGAACGCAGACCCCCCTGGTGATTGATATACGCAACCGCAGTCATGCTGTCGGTGAAAACAGTGACATGGTGGTCGCGAAGGTCCGGTAGGAACGCACGGAGTGCTTTGCGGATCGCCAGTAACTCTAACATGTTTATGTGCCAGGTTTGGTGCCGACTGTTCCATAGACCTTGTGAGGAGCGGTCTCTCAAGACCGCCCCCAGCCCGAGAGGGAGGCATCTGTCGAGAGAGAGACTCTCCGAGCCAGAGCCCCTAGCACTGGGCCTTGAGACAGAAACCAAGGATTCTTCCACATACTCAAGGCGCGTAGGCATCGCCCCGTGACCTTGATAATGCGAAGCGGGTTCCCTTTCGGGGAAAACCCCTTGGTCTTTAGCCACCACTGCAGGGGTCTCATGTGCAGCAGGCCCAACGGGATGACGCAGGAAGCCGCTGCCATGAGCCCTAACACCCTCTGGAAGTGTCTGACAGTGAGTGGCTGGCCTAACTTGATGCTCTTGACGGCTGAACAGATAACTTGGATGCGCCCGGGGGAAAGCCGGGCCGACATCGCTACTGAGTCCCAGACGACTCCCAAGAAGGTGGTTCTCTGAGCAGGAGAAAGGACACTCTTCTTGGCGTTCAGCCTCAACCCCAGCTCCTTTATGTGTGCGAGCACTACATCTCGATGTTGCTCCGCCAACTGCGGCGACTGGGCCAGAATAAGCCAGTCGTCTATATAGTTTAAGACACGGATGCCCCGTGACCGCAGGGGAGCTAGAGCAGCGTCCACGACTTTCGTAAACGTGCGGGGTGAGAGCGCTAGGCCGAAAGGAAGCACCCGATACTGGTACGCCTTTCCCCCAAAGGCGAACCTCAGGAACTTCCTGTGTTGCGGAAGGATGGAGACATGGAAATAAGCGTCCTTGAGGTCGACTGTGACAAACCAATCCTCGGATCTGATCTGCACTACGATCTGTTTGAGCGTTAGCATTTTGAACTTTAGACGCTTGACCGCACGATTCAAGAGACGTAAATCCAGAATGGGCCGCAACCCTCCATCCTTCTTTGGAACTATGAAGTACCGGCTGTAGAACCCGGACTTGCTCTCTGCGAGGGGTACATACTCGATGGCCCCTTTCGCCAGCAAAGTGTCTACTTCTTGTTCCATGACCAGAGCCTGCTGAGGGCCTACAGCAGACTGTAGGACCCCCGAGAACTGGGGTGGTGAGACCCCGAACTGAATGGCGTACCCTAAGGTGACCGTGCGCAGGACCCACTGAGAGATACCGGGTAGCCGTGACCACGCATCCCGGAATTCTACTAGGGGAACCAGCCTCCCGGGGCTGGCCTCTGGTGCTGATGGCATGTCCACCACTGGGCCGGGATTTCCGGATTCCCGGGTGGAGTGCTCTAGGACCCTCCTCAGAGGGGGTGGTTTTCCCATGGCGGGCTGACTGGTCAGCTGCTCCAGGGATACACCACCTTGTTGCGGCTTGGCGTCAGGGCCGCTTGCTCTTAGCCTTCTTAGCGCTCAGGACAGCCCTCAGATCGCCCCTCTTGCCAGAGGCTTGAGCCTGTCGCCCCGACCCCCCGGGATTAGCCGGAGGAAGACGGGTGGCGACACTTCGTTTTTGAGCGGCCCTGTGTGAAGAGCTCTGAGACCCCCTTTGACTGGCGGTCTCACGTGGAGGGCGGCGGGGAATAACTTTACTGAACGCCACCTGCTGTCGTGCAGCCTCCTGAAACTTGTCGACAACGCTTTTTACGGCGTCGCCGAACAAGCCCGAAGGGGACAGAGGAGCGTCCAGCAAAACAAATTTGTCCCTATCTTTGATGGAAGACAAATTGAGCCAAAGATGTCTCTCCGTAGCCACCAGAGCTGCCATGGAGCGACCGACAGAGTAGGCCGTCTCCCTAGTGGCCCGGAGAGACAGATCCACGGTCCGGCGCAGCTCTGCCACTGTCTCCGGACCGATACCGCCGCCCTCGTTGAGGTCCCCCAGCAACTCAGCCTGATAAGCCTGCAGCAGAGCCGTGGTGTGCAGGCACGCTGCGGCTTGACTAGAGGCTGAGTACGCTCTCCCCACCAAAGACGACGTGACGCGCATCGGCTTGGAGGGGAGCGCCGGAGCTTTAATGGAGGACGCAGATTGGGGCACAAGGTAGCTCGCAAGCGCCTCATCCACCTTCTGCATCCCCCCATAGCAATAGCTTTGAGCCCCTGCGAGATTCGTATACATCGAACTGTTCCGTGTATGAACTCTCTCAGAGGCTGGCTTTTCCCACGATCTGGATACCTCGGCATGCAAATCGGGAAGGAAAGGCATAGCTCGGCGCGGGGGAGTGACGCGAGCCGGCAGATAACGCTCGTCCAACATACTTCTTTTAGGACGGGCGCTTCTGGTCTCCGCCGGCCATTCAATATCCAGACGAGAGACAGCTCGCGCCACAACCTCAACTAGCTCTTCAAACGCCGGCGAGGAGAGTGGCGAAGCCTCCTCTGCCGGGTCAACACTAGCTAAGTCCATCTCACTATCGGAACTCGACAAAGCTAATGTTGGAGTCACAGCACGAACATCTCCCGAGGAGTGCCCGTGACTGGAACCCGTTTGGTCTCGTGAGGGCTGAGGTAAGGACGGACCCACCCCAGCAGCCTCAGCGAGATCCATTTGTGAACCCCAGGACTGAGAGCGCCGCAACGCCTCGGCCGCTGCAGGTCCCGAACCCCGGGGAACACTAGCCTGGGCGGCCTCGTTACAGACCGCCAGGCGGGAGCGGAGAACATGCAGAGAAAACTGCTCACAGTCTTTACAGCCGGCGCCCTCAAGAGCCGACCGTGCATGTTCCACTCCTAAACAGATAACACACATTACATGTGTATCCCTGCCCGTTATAAAACGAGGACAGGGATAAACACACGGTCTGAAACTCTGTTCATCTCTCGCCACACTTTTCACACTCATTCTTTGATTTTTTAAGCTATCAAGTCTCAAAAACCACTCTCGCACAGACACAGCACGCTGAAGGCATTCAGAGCTGACGCGCCCCGGTTTCAGACGCGCTTTATGCTCTTCCTCATGACGTCACCGGCTGCGGCCGGCAGTGACGCATTCACACGCGTTCGCTTCTCATTGGTTGCATAGATCTTCACGTGACTCACGCAAGGCTATTTCCCCTAGTGCTTCGACACAGCTCGAGTTCCCTGAAAGGGAACTTATTGATCATATAATGTTTTACAGTGAAGCACCATCAAAGGTTTGGGGTCAATAATTTTTTTTAAAGAAATGAATACTTTTATTCATCAAGGACATATTAAGTTGAATATTAAATTTTTTTTATTTTTTTTTAAATCCAAAATTTTAAAAGGTAGTGTAGATGAAGTGTCCTGTAATACTAGTTTTTAAATAAATTATTAAATAATAAAATAAATATTCTTAGAAATGTAAGCAACGAAAATATTATTAATACCCATTGTACTTAAAGATGCTCTATACTAAAAATATGCTATGATATATATATATATATATATATATATATATATATATATATATATATATATATATATATATATATACTATAGCAAAATAAAAAAAGCAGCATGTTTGTTATAAAGTTATATTTAGAATATTTGAGGGGGGTTATATCACATAAAACTGAAAAAAAGACCTGTTTTTTTATCCAATAAGAACTATCTTCAGGGTTTTTGCTTTTGTAAGTTGGCAGAACTGCTATATTTATATGTATTTACTTTGATGTTTTATGAGTTGGTTATGTCATTTACTAATTTATCAGTGGGAAACTATTAAGTGCTCTCCAATAGATTACATGTGAGATAATGTAAGATTACATGTGTTTTACACAAAAACAATGAGACTGATCACACAGAAATCACTTTGGAATGATCCGTATAGGTTATTTGGCCTGTGGCTCGTGTAAATAAAAAGAAAAAGATTGCAGTCCCACTAAAGACATTTAACATTTCTCAAAATGTCACTCACGTCCTGGTTTGGAGGAAGAAAGAGTGAACAAGAGCCTCAAGCTCTGTTTGCTCTGTTTCAGTATTGCCTCTAGTGTATGATAGTGATCAAATTACCGGTACTGAAGTTGATGTAACATTTCACTCATCTCTACAAGAGAGAGATACTTGCTGACTGTCAAGTTGAGTAAGATTAAGATAAAAAGAAGGACTTTGATCAAAACTGCCACCCACCAACTGCTGCAATGGTCATTAATGATAACTCCAGCACCTGTGTCAACAGCCTCTGTGCCTCGGCGTAATGAGCGTCTTTAGTTCAGGCGGTTCTGTCAAGTCAAGTGCAGCATGGCTGCAATTACCCACCATTGAAGTTCATCTAATGGAACAGCCGACTCCCCTGTTTATGTTTTTCCTCAAGGAGAAGCCAGTTTAGTTTAATGAAACCAAACCAAAAAAACCTGATTTGGTCTCTTTCAGTCACACAATGGGATTGCTTAAGTGAGGATTGCCAACCCATCGGCATGTACATCAGCTGAGCTCTGAGTAGCTGCTGCAAAAATGATATCTGCCTGTGCGCTAAAGGGTTAATTCACACAAAAATGAAAAATAAATTACTCGCCTTTATGCCGTTGCAAACCCATAAAACTTTCATTCATTTTTTTTTAAAACACTTACATATTCAAAGAATTTTCAAACGTAATGAAACTTGATGTAATATTTAACTTTAATAAAACATAAATACACAAAAAATATTACTGTAATTTTAACTGTAAACTACTGTAAAAATGAGACAGTAAAAACCTTTTAATTGGTTAACATTAAGCTCCTGTACTGTATACAGGGAAAACCTGTAATAGATCAAACTTGACGTTGTGCAATTTTACAGTAAAATACTGTTAAATTTGCAATTGTTTAAGAACAAATCATCTTATAATTTATAATGAAAAGCTTGACATTCCCAGAGTTCCGTGTGAAACAGTTACACATTTATGTAGTACATCTTAGTTTTATTTAATTTTGTTATAAATTATCCACATAGGGTTTTCGTCTTTAGAATCAGTCTTATTATGGTGGATATCGCTATGTTAAAAATTAGAAAACAGATTTTGCTAATTCAGCAGAATTTATTTGGTAAATTACCGTTTTAGACTAAATATACTGGTTGTTCTGTAAATATTAACATTTTTACTGTATTATTATTGAATAATTCTGTCAAACACAATCTTTTCCTGCTTAAACAATAATTTAATATAAAACATTTTTGTGCCATTGGAAGTTCTGCTGTGAGCAAATGTTTTTGTTTAATGTACGCATTTATAGTATGATCAGCATTAGTAGGTGTATCCTGAACTGAACTTGTGAACTGCTGCACACAAACCTTTGTGTGTACATGTTTCAACACTTTTCCCCCTGCCCTGATGGTGTACCTATTACACAGCCCTTGCACTTCCTCTCTGTGTGGATCCGGGCCCCTTCCTGTGTCCTCTGGGGTCCAATAAGTCACTGATTTTGGGGAAGATTCTTAATAATTTTCTTACCACCCGATTTTGTCTGTGTCCTAAGCTCTGTTGTATACTTGCTTGGTTAAGATGGCTAAACTGAATTAAGGATGAGGTAACCAGAGCTGCACAGTAGCACTGATGCTGCTTAGCTTTGGGAAAATTAAGTCTTTGTGTTCCATTAAAATCTAATTATGTCTTGCCCCTAAACCCCAAACGCATCCCACCCACTTTGCCATATGGCCGCTGTTGTGCACCACACTGAAAGCACTGGTGTATAAATTCTTTGTTTATTGCCCTGAAAACACTTAACCCTCTTTTTGACCCAGGTTGGGTACCGCATCCATCCCCGAGGACATGCTGAGATTCAATGAGCCAACTATTGCTGCAAATTCAAGCGGAACATCAGAGCAGTTCAGAGCACTGACTACTCTATACAGCACTGTTTATCCTAAATAAAACAAATGAATATATCTCTCACTTGACCGCTGTGACAAGGATAAAATGGGTCAAATAACATAAGAAAAAAAATTACAGACATTTTGTTCGCTTATGATAGATAAATTCCGTTTTTTTTTTTTTTTTCAATTCTGTGTTGTGCAAGACAGTCGTCAGTCATCCGTTTGTCCACACCCTTAAATAAAAGGAGTGTAAAAGCCATCTGGGATTGGGAAAGTCCCTGCCTATTGCCTGGTTAATCTATTCCGTGTTTGGTGTGATGATCCTCTTTTGGTATCTGTGGGAAAGAAATTATAACATAGATCGGATCAATAAGTGCCTGAAATAAATAAAACATCAGTCAATTTTTTTAAATGTATTTCTGATTAGAAGGTCCTTGACTTTCAGAAAGCACTGATCATCAACCTCAGGGGGTAAAACAAAATATTTTTAGCTGTTTTATTTTACATACAGTATATTCATATATACTTACAAGTTAAATTTGCTATTTGGGATTTGTCAAAACAAAATGCAATTTACAGTTTTGTTCATTTCTGGTAAAAATAATAAAAAGATATCTTTGGTACTTAAAATAATAATAATTATTACAATAAATCAATATTATTAACTGCAATTAATTGAATTATTACAAATTGTTGGAGATAAATTTGATATGTTACCACCTAATTCTCAAACTATGAAAAACTTATGCTAGGTAATATATTTAACAAATATATTATTTTTTACTACCAGTGCTGGGGAAAGTTAAAGTAATGCATTAGAATATTGCGTTACTCCCTAAAAAAAGTAACTGTCACTTTTTATGGAAAGTAATGTATTATGTAACTTTTATATTGCTTTTTCTCATCTTGGCTGCAGACTTGCTTGTTCTATTTTTTACAAAAGCTCTATATTTCTCAAATGTAGGCCCCTTCACAGCAAAAGTGAAATGAATAATCCTCAGGCTGATAAAAAGTGCAAATTCCCACCTGTACAGTAAACACGCAGAACAAAGTAACTTGATTTACTTATTTGAAAAAGTAACTGTACTTTGTTGTAAAAGTAATGCGTTACTTTACTAGTTATTTGAAAATGTATTCTGATTACGTAACTCGCATTAATTTATAACGCATACCCCCCCTCCCCTCCCCCACAAAAAAAAATCTTAATAAAAAAAAAATCTTTATTTTCTTATTTTTGTTGCCTCTAATGTCTTAAGAAAAAGTAACTGAACATCAGATTGAATTCATGGAGTTTGCCTTCCACAGAAAGAGAATAAGCGAGATTCTGAGATTGTGAATTTGTTAAATAAATGGCTATTATACTTCATATCACCATAGCCTTGAATAATACAATGGACACATTTGGAGTCCCGAAGAGGTTATCAAATATGATGCAAGGGAAGAACCATTTTAGCAAAAGATACCAAACTTAACAGATGACTCAAATAAGTCTTGTTTGTTTCCCACGTTCTGACCAGCTGCAGTATACAAGTGTGTTTGAAGGATAATTATTCTTTCTGATACTAGAAGAGACAGTGGTAGAGTTGTATTGTTAGTCTGTGACTTTAATATATGGTAAGATGGCTTGGCAGGAAGGTGTTTTGAGTAATTACTGGACCAGACTTTACAGCAACATCACTGTGTTGAGGAGGAACTTTATACTGAGAAACACCTTAAGAGCAGTACAGCTCACAGCACCTGGGCTTTAACAGGGAAGTGCTGTTTGAGCTGTGAAGTACACAGCAGGTTGGATTTCTCTGGGCTACGAATTTATGACTTTGCCCTTATTTTGCCTCAACACTAAATATAAACAGTGACAGCTGAGATGGGATAGAAAGAGTGCTTCAAGGAGTTTGTGTGGAATTTGATTTATGCCACATGAAGACTAACAAAGCCTTTAATTGGGTGTACTGAGGGAAAAGGAAATTTATAGAGCAGCTGCCTGTTACACAAAAGACTTTTCTTTTTTAAAGTCTTGATAGCAGGGGGGTGAAAATACAAACAATCTACGCATCTGCTTCTTGTATAGCAACATATGAATCACAACAGAAGTGCTAAGGTATATAGCTGTAAGACTCAATGGTTCTCATTGTGAAACCATTAGTTCTGTGGCTTGGTTCTTTTTTTCTTTTGTGTTATGATATACTGTACAAACGTTACCTAGATGATGAAAGAGTCGGAGACAATGTGATGTACTGTAGGTTAACAGTGGATCAAGAGGTGCCACGGAGGATAATCACATCATATAGAGAGGAAAAAGTTCCCAAACTGGATAAAAAGGACATTTATAGACAGTTTTATGTGTAATCAGGTGAAATATTATGTTTTATATTTTTAAAAGTTAGATACTATAATGTACCTTGCTGAAAAATACTCTAATGTACACTAAAAAACTAATACATCACTATAGGCACTTCACCAGCACTGTTTGGTATTCCTGGCTGGGGAGGATTTGTAATCATAACATTTTGAATCATTGTGTGCATGTTTCTTACATTTCTACCTAATGAAAATGAATAATTCTGCTAAATATGAAAATTAAGTGATTATTTATTCACCCTCATGTTATTCCAGTCATATTATGACTGTTTATAGTGGCTCTCATGATTCAAAAAGCACAAAAAAGACATAGAATACTAAACTTGGTCCACAAGACTTATGCACTATATATACATTTATAACTTTGTGATTTTAATTTTAAGTTATTTTTCATTGTATGTTTAATGTCTTTCAAAAACTCTCTTTTTGTATTCCATTGAGGCAAGACTTGCTTTCCTGTAGCGTGGTGCTTGCAACACCAAGATCATGGGTTTGATTCCCAAGGAATTCTGATTAGAATGTCAATGTGTTTCTTGAATCCAATGCAAGTCACTTCGGATAAAAGCGTCTGACAAATGCATAGATGGAAATGGAAAAAGGTCATACAGTTTTGGAATGACATGAGGTGAGTAAATAATGACAGAATGTTTGCTTCAAAACGAATATACTTATTTATGTCACAAATCAGCAGTGTTGGGGGTAACGCATTCCAAGTAACGCAAGTTACGTAATCAGATTATTTTTTTCAACTCGTGCTACAAATTACAACATTTCTGAGTTACTTTTGAAATAACTAACACAACTGACAACTGATTCCTCAGAGGCGTTGTGTGTGCTGTGTGAACATGATGGTTAGTGTAGTTCTAGACTAAATTTGAACATGCATATACTCATCTCACTAACAAAAACAGATTCAGCATTTATCTAAATGAATAAAACAGTACAATGCAAACTCAGAATATTACACAAACCTGCAATAAGTAAATATGTTAAATAATACAAATATACTTTATTTAATCTCACTTTATTAATCAGTGTCTTTGCTGCTGACCTTTAATGATTCAACTCAACCACATAAATAATTTTAAATACCTTAATTGAACATGTGAAAGGGCCTTTGCATTTGCCAAAACCTTTTTTTTGTTATTAAAAAGCAAACAAGCCAGCCCAGTCCAGTCCAGGTGATAAAGTAATGCAGAAATAACTGAAATGACTGTCCACAAAAGTAATGCAATTATTTACTTTTAGGGAGTAACACAATATTGTAACACAACTTTTCCCACCTCTGTAAATCAGTTACTTTTAACTAAACATGTTTGTAATAGTCAGGAAAAGCACAGTGTACTCCAATACAAATAGTTATTAACAACTCAAAGTGTTGCAGAGGATGAATATGGTCAGGGTGAATGGTTATATGCGGTATTTCACTGATCCCCGCCAATCTAATTTGTTTCTCGGGGCGTCTGATTAGCTCTTGAATTGCTGTGATTACAAGTAAAGCTCTCATGTTTTCTCAGCTGACAGTCAGTCGTATCTTGCTGCAGGCTAGCAATTAGACATCATCTGCCCTCTAATAGTAAAAACATGGCCCAGCATTCAAGAACTACATTTAACCTGAATTATCTCTCTGTAAAAAGGCATGTTTACTTTATATTGCTGAGTCATTTGCATTGTGTTGAATGTAATTGTTTCTGTTAGCATTCAGTTGATGAAAGTACATTTTCAGTAATTTATTCCCTTTTTTCAATCAGTGTAAAACTTTTTCCTGTTCTATTGTTTATTTTTTTAAGTTAATATTGCAACTTTCCTATATGTGACAACTAGCCCCAGACTCTAGTCCTTCTCCTTTCCTGAACTGATGAGAAAAAGTTTAGAATGGGCCATTATCTCAAAAGCAGCTGGGAACAAATATCTCCTTTGTTTCTGTTACTACAAATGGTGGGTGAAAGTGACCAGGGCATTTGCTTATTTTAGCTGCCATAAAATCTCCTTTCTCCCCTGAAAAACAAACATTGTTGTTCAGTGCCCGTTAAGGGAGGAGGTGGGTTTGTTATTTGGTTTCTGGAAGATTTAATTTAATATTGCCAAAACTGACTTTAAGTGTGCTTTTTTAAAGCACAAACGTCCGTATAGTGATGTGTGGACATTAAATATAACCTTATATATCTGCGATTGACTACAGTGTGTGCTCACATTTACAAATGCAATTTGTGTACCTTTGCATAATGAAATATACTCTAATATGCAAATGTGTGTGTGTGTGTGGGGGGGGGGGGGATCTTTTTCTTCTTTATATTAATTTGGAGGAAAATCTGAGGAATGGTGAACTAACTCGTTAAATCTCCAAAAACATTACATTTAGTTCATACTTTATTACTGCTATTATTTCTATAATAACTGTTCTTTTTAATAAGCTGCTTCTTTTTCACAAGGGCACATCCACCGTGCATGTTTGTTTGTTTGTGTTTGTATTATTGTTATTTTAACTAATTACCTTATTCCTATATTATTTGTTTAAATCCATGTTTTAAATCCATGTTTTCAATACTGTCATCATTTACTCATCCTTCCTGTCACGCTAAACCTGTAAGACTTTCGTTCATCTTTGGAACACAAATGAAGATCTTTTTGATGAAAACCGAGAGATTTTGGTGCCTCCAACTACCACTTTGATGCATCAAAAAGTTTATAAAACTAATCCATATTAACTGAGCGGTTTAGTCCAAATATTCTGAAGAGACTCAATTGCTTTATATGATGAATTGACTGAATTTAGGCTTTTATTCACATATAAACATTCATCAACTCACACATTGGGTGTGGTAAATGGAAGCTCAAGCATGTTCTCTTGATGTGCAAAAACCAGTGAGGTTCATTCTCATGTGATAAGCTTCCCACAAGAACCAATGAGGTTTATTCTCGCACATCAATCTGCTTCGTAACACCTGAATGTGTATTTTCAAGTGACCCTGAAGAACTTTATCAGCTTGTTCAGGTGTGTTTGATTAGGGTTGCAGCTTAACTTTACAGGACAGTGGTTCCCCAGGGACAAGGTTGAGGACCTCTTTAAAGACAGAATTTACTAATAGACCTACCTTTCTATGAAAGTAAAATTAAAATATAATAATGAAAGTATTGCCCCCCCCCCCCCAATAGATTTGCTTTAATTTTTTCTTTTGCCCCCCTCTACAAAATAAACTCAGTAAATATCCATGGCATTTCATCCAGTTTGAGCTGGGATTCTCTGGTTGAGTTGACACGGATTGACTCATTATACAGTAATACCTTGAGATATGAGCGTCCGACATATGAGTATTCCGAGATACGAGCAAGCATTCAAGCATTCATTTTGCTTTGAGATATGAGTAAATATTTGAGATACAAGCACGCTTACAGAAGCTAGGTGTTCGAGCACTTGGAGCAGCTCAAGCCGCCTCATTTATGGGGTAATTGCACATGGACTGCACTAGAGGACAATCTTGGTTTTACAGCAGGAGGTTACCGAGGGCGACGAGTGATTAACGCTTTTGCTCGTTTGATTGTCATTTTGAAAACGTAACTACTTTGTTTCATTTATGTTTTTTCCATAATATTTAAAAAATGCAGGGTCGAGCTGAATGAGACAGTAAAACTTGGCTGTTTACAGTGCCATAGAGATTGTAGATCTTAAATGTACGGCGCGGCAGAAAGAGTCAATCGTAATACATTGCATCATTATCAAAAGTACTTTTGCAGCTCTCACTGAAAATAAAGTCCCATCAAGATGGTGGAGAAAACAAAAGGATGCCGTTTCCCTGAATGAATAGATACAGATAGCGGTGTAGAGTTACAAAGCTTTCAATGCCCATTCCAGCTGAACTTTGTTCAACTCACAGCTGTCAAGCTCAGAGATGCAGAGAAGTCTTCATTTCAGCTTTGAAATCTATCATCACTCAAACATGTGTCATTTCTTGTGAAAGACACGGCAGGCCCATAGTGAGCACTCCTACACTGGACACATCTTCTTCCTTTAATGGGGGATACGATCAGTCAGAAGAATGACAGGCTGTCTGCTTCATGTATCATGGAGTTTAATGTTGGAAGTGCCGGAAGCATCCATTTCTCTGTCCTCCCCCTCTCCACACCTGTTCAGACTGCTTCCTCTCTACAGCACCGATGATTTGAGCAGCAGCAGGTTGATGGAAAGCAGCACACATGGTCAGACACATCCACACACACACACAGCTATGCTAGCTGGAGGTCAGCTAATACATTGCATATGGACAGTGTACAGTAGAGCTTCTCAGTGTCTTCTCCTTTCACTGATTGAAAGCCAGTGCATTCCACACCTGGTCATTACCATGGCCGAAGAGTAATGTGCTTGGCACACAGCTGAACATTTTACTACTCTGTGGAAGAGATAATCTAATGGCTCTAATGAGAAAATGTGTATTACAAGGTCAACTGCTGTGGGAGAAAACAAAGTCACTATTAAAGGAATGTCTGTTCACTCTCCAGCCATATTTGCAACTCCTCCGGGCAGCTATTTCGGGCTTCTATTTGAATGGGGGAATGATGAAATCTCAAAACTACTAACTGTACTCATCATAACATGTTGAAATCCGCAACAAAATCTGACGCATACATAAATGTTGTTTCTTATGCTCAAATGGTGTTAAAAAAAACTTTTCAGGCTTGACCAACCATATTCAACATGATGATGTTCAGAGTGGCAGTCGGCTGGACGCATTAGTTTGTCATCGAAATTAGTTTTTTCTCTAATACACCTATATTATCATTTTGCTTTTTGAGGGTCTGATCCAATTGCATGATAATGGACTCAAAATGGAAACATTTCAGTTTGTGTTCATCTGAAAAAAGAAAGTCATACATCTGGGAGGACGTGTGGGTGAGTAAATGTATGACTATTGTTGCATTAGAAAACAAAATGTCAAACAAATGAGTCATTTTTTAAAGAAAGATGACTCAAGCTGTTTTTTTGCTGTACAACAGCGTTTAATAAATCAGATATACGGTTCAAAATGCAGTCAAATGGGTCTGAAACATCAGTAGATCATTTTGTTAGTTAATGTGATGAAATGGGCATCTGTGTGAAGTGATTGGAAATTGGCTTCATACATCCAAAGCATTTTAAATATGGTTCAGAAAAGCTAAATTATTCTGATAAATGTGCCATTTTTTATCCATAGACATCTGTTTATAGAGCATATGTGATGACAACTTATAATTCCTGTTCTAGAACCCATATTACCTGAAAAAAAATCTATCATCACCTGCAGAGAATACATAACCCGTATGCATTAAGTAAGCTGGCAGTTTAATTGCACAAAAACTGCAAGAAAAGGACTCATGGGGAGGAGCAATAAGGTGAGAGATCAGAGGGAAAAAAATACAGCTGTGAAAATAGCGCAGAGATCACGTGTTACCAGACAAATAAACAGAGTGATTCAAGGGATGCACTTTGACGTAATATAAAGAATACGCAGTGTGAAAGATTTCAGCAGCATTATACTAACCCACTGATCATGTTTAAAAGATTTTCACTCCACTGTTTATTGTTCTCCACATCTGCATGCCTACCTGTTTCTAATTTGTTCTTACCCAAACTTTATTAATCTTGTACAGTCTGAAGTCTGAAACAATACACTTAAATATGGGACATGTTTATTGAACTTTTAGAAAAAATATATATGCAACATATCTGTCTTTTATGGCTGAGCAAAAATATACAATTTAGTTCAGTTGCTAAATTCAGTTGATATTTAAATGGCCAAAAACTAAGTTGGATTTCTGATATCTTGTAATGTAAATCAATGAGATCGTTATAACTGGCATAAAAGGCATATAAATATTAGATGTCACTCTACTGTATATCTCCCAAGTAAAATTATATTTAAATGCTTAGTTTTATGATATACAAAACATATACTTCAATGCAATACATTAATGATAGTGAGATAAACGTTCCTTAAAAGCCTTATGTATCACATTTGATCATTTTTAACATCTTTAAATGTTACAATACAAAACAATACAAAATGTATTCTTACGTTTACATTATAGAAATTAGTAAAGGACGACAATTTTTGTTTATGTTTACACAACAACAATGAACCAAAAATGGAAACATTGTTACTTTACCCTTTTTGTGTACACCGCTCACAAGGAGTTCCAAAATGCTGTGCAATGCATGCCAGGCCAGTAGTTGGTGATACCACTTTGTAAATAATAATAGACTATTATTATTCGCATGGTGAGGAAAAATGTGCCAATAGACTAAACACTTAATAACGCATGCGCATGCTGTCACTGTTTTCAAAAACTTGACTTCAAAAGTGTGCATTTTGAGACTGCAAAAAAGGCGTTTTTGCTGCCAAAATACATTAAAAGGTTTTCCGTTTTTAGTTGAAAATGGTGTTGCGAAAACGACCCTTCAAAATCATACTAAAAGGTATTTTACTTGCTACAGAGTATAGACTATAAATCAGATGACAGAAGGTCAGGTATTGTGATGTCGATAATTTAAAGGCCTTGGAAATTTGCTAATGCAAATATGATACAGTAGGCTTTATAGGGTTAAAACTAGACTTAAATAGACCCATCAGTATAATTGCAATAGGAAGGGTGAGAAAAGCAGAGTGACGATATCTTGCACTGACTGTGCACCAGCAAAGCTGAAGAAAGATGAACAGGTTGATTTAAATGGTCTTTAAAGTCCCACACTACAATAATAAAATAATAGGATCTGATTGAATATGCATATGGCCATTAAAGTGCTTCAGATGAAAAGGAACCAGTGAATGGTGTTTTCCCCTTCACAGTCTTTTTCTTACAGTAGTTTCCAACATGATAGATGTACCAATGAGCATTTAGTCAAACCCTCCAGATGAGTTTTGAGTCCACCTATTAGTTATGCTGTCAACCCTCTCTTCTGTTTCGCACAAAAGAAGTTGGCAAATGTTCAGAGCGCACTCATTTGTACAGTAGATTAAGAGCAGACTGTATTAGGGATCATTATTTTAGGTCAGCTTGTGCCACAGGCAGACAGGTGCGTACACATAGTGAGAAAAGCGCTGAAGAAAATGAACAAAATCCTCTCTCTGGATTCCCCTCGAAAGAAAAAAAATGAAATTACCTGACCATAAGTGCTCTACAGCCTGTAATTTATTTGATGTGGATGTCAGCAATACTTTAATATCCAAAAAGAAAAGAAGTTTGAGGGTGGAGCCAGAGCCTAATTATAGAAGTGTGAGAGAGCCATACAGACTAGCAGGGGCCTGAGGCCTGAGCTAACCACTGTAACTCAGGACCAGCCATCTTTTGCACCTCATGTCATTTAAAAAAGAGGGCAGCTCTGTGTTTTGGCCACTCTTCACTGCGGAGCGGCAGGGGGAAATTAAACGAAAGAGGCGGGCAGAAAAGCTTGGACTCATTAACATCTGCACAGGGATTAGGACACTCTTTTAACACGTGCAACCCATAACAGTCCCAACATGTAATAATACGGAGCTGGAAACCGAGGTAGTAATTTTGATATTTAAGAGTCGCAGCTGTTTGATAGCATGGTTAGCAGCCATGTGAAAACGCAGAGCCAGGAGGAACAACATGTTTTGCATGATGGTTACTCAGCATCCCAAAAAGTTCAAAGGAGTCATGAGGAATCCTTGATCTTTGAGATATACCCGTAGAATTAAAATGAATGATGTATAGAAGGTGTCAAGCTTCTAAAATGACCAAAAAACACTGTAAATGTACCACAACGTGATCTAATACACAGAATCAAACATTTTATAACAAAAATGTTTTCTTTTTTCTCAGTACAGTGGTACCTCGAGATACGAAAGGCTCAACTTACGAAAAATCCAAGTTACGAAAGCAAAGACGAATAATTTTACTGCTCTACATACGTAAAGTTTTCAAGATACGAAAGGTTTCTGAAAGTCCGAGATTCGCCCCATAAAAATTTTGAAACTCGCGCCGCACGCCGCCATCTTAATTATAGTAGACTCGCCACCATCCTCCTGCTCTCCCATTGGTTCCTGATGCTAGCCAAGCCATGAGATCCTTCTCTCTAATTGGACAGCATCCCTCCCATCATGCATCTTCTATACGTACGTGCTGGCGTGCTTTAGCTCAGCCACTCCGCACCCGAAACTTTACCGTACGCAATCGGCATTCCTCCTCCTCTGCCGCCACTTTCGGAGATAGCCTCACTCGAAAGGTAAGCTTCGACATTTTACGTTATTTCATTGTTTATAGGTCAATTTAGCTTTGTTATGAAATTTAATGGGGTGTTTTTGGAGGGCTTGGAACGGATTAGCCATTTTACATGTAAAATGTGTTCCAAGATACGAAAAACTCATTATACGAAGGCCGCCTCGGAACGGATTAATTTCGTATCTCGAGGTACCACTGTATTCTGATTTCTTTTCTCAGAATTTTCTCAGAGTTTATATCATGCAATTGTGACTTTGAAACTTGCAATTGCGAGTTTCTATCTCACAAGTGTGAGGAAAAAAGTATTATCAAAAATTAAATAAACAAAAAAAAACTCTGAGTAAAATATGTTAGTTGACCTGAACAACAATAATTGTCTAATGTCAACCATCTGGGTCATTATTTGTGTTTACGAAGAGCTATTCTTAACAGCGTAATAAGTGATTACATTTTAATAAGATATCATCAAATGCATATGTGGTTAGTGAGTCACTGGCCTGAATTTGGAGGTATAAAAACCTTTGAGAATCACTTCCCATAATATTTATCCTTCAGCACCACAATCTAAAAGATCTCCTGACCACACGATAAATGCACCACAGTTCTGATTTCTCAATCATCACTGGGCGCTCTTGAAGCGGACTGTTTAGTATTAAGTATTAGTTTAGCAGGCAAACCTGTCTTTAGAGACTTGAATCTTTCCCCCCCCATTCAAACGCAAACATGTCCAAGACAAGAATACCTATTAAGTAAATGAATAACCTGTTCTATCACAAAAGGGACAGAGAAAAAGATTAATGAAACAATAATTCTGTCTCCTTCGATAATGTGATGTTGCAGCAAATAATTGTAGTACATATGAGAAATCTGGAAAACACATGTCTCCCCTTAGATACGTACCTAAGCAACATTTCTTGTAGCCTATACGGTAATGAATGTATAAACACAATAAAATGTTCACTCAACAGATCATTATTGCTGGAAAGCATGCTGTACTCTCAGAAAAAATAGCTTAAACACTGTCACTCTATAAAAATATAACAAGAAAAGTAAAGTTTTTTTCTAACAAAGCCTAGACCTAGAAGATTACAGCAGTTTGGCAGAACTTTGGCAGCTTCTGGAGAGATTTAAAGATGGCAGGTTATAAACCTTGTGTCGTTAGGCTAGGTCAGATGAGAGATTTAAAATGATGTTAGTCGTTCTATGTGCTAAGGTATTCAGAGTGGCTGCTAGGCAGTTGCTTAGGTGTTCAAGGTGGTTCCTTTAATAATAATAATTCATTACATTTATATAGTGCTTTATCATAGACACTCAAAGCGCTTTCCATGGAAGGGGGAATCTCCTCAACCACCACTAGAGTACAGCATCCACCTGGATGATGCTACGGCAGCCATATTGCGCCAGAACGCTCACCGCACACCAGCTTATTGGTGGAGTGATGAAGCCAATCAGAATGGGGACGATTAGGAAGCCATGATGGACAAATTTGGCCAAGATGTCAGGGTTATACCCCTACACTTTACGAAGGACATCCTGGGATTTTTAATGACCACAGAGTGTCAGGACCTCGGTTTAACGTCTCATCCGAAGGTCGGTGCTTGTTGCAGTACAGTGTCCCTGTCACTATACTGGAGCATTAGGACCCACACAGACTGCAGGGTGACGCCCCATGCTGGCCTCCTAACAACTGTTCCAGCAGTAACCTAGTCATTCCCAGGAGTCTCCCATCCAGGAAATGATACTAGGCCATTACTATGGTGTTGTTAGGTATTAGATAGTTTGATTACTTGGGGTTGGAACTGACACATTTTTTCCCTAATATTAACGAAACAATGCAGGCCCGAGCTGAATGTAAGACACTCAAATATTCCTCTTTACAGTGCAAGGGAGATTATTGCATCATCCTCAGAAGTACTTTTGCAGCTCTCACAGAAAACAGTCCTATCAAGATGGTGAGGAAAACAAAAGGTTTTGCTGCATCAATGTTCAAATATCCAAACCTCCCAATATGTTAATCAAAGACTCCCATAGAAAGATAGACAGACAGAGATAGGCAGACAGGTAGGCAGTTTTTTTGTTTTGTTACTCCATGTGGAGTAGGCAACAAATCCATTTTCTGAAGTCTAAAAAGTCTGTTTTTCTACATAAAAATGCCTAATTTTAAAGATAAAGGAGAAACACTGAGTGCTCTGTCCCATTGCCGCTATTTATCTGCAGCAAAAGGTCAAATATTAGTGTAACTGGGTTCACTAAACCATTCAGGCTAGAAGTCAGCACAGCGAGTACCACCATATGTACATAGAGACATTTAAATTATAGGACAGTTGCTAACTGCTAAAATGAGCTTCTCCTTCATCTTTTCTCATGCACTTCACTGCCTTCACTCCCATCGAGTCACCAATTGCTGCTGCTTGCGTCACCGGAAATTGCCATCTCTCCATTGAATTGAATGGGATATTTTCACTGTCGCCTGTAGTGTAAATGTAGCTCTAACTAGAAACACTTTTAGTTTCAAAGTCATCATCTGGTTGAATTCTATAGGATGTCCGGGAGATGTATGTGAGGCATTCTTTAATGGTCTGGCTGAAAACAAAGATGCTGTGGAGTCAAACCCCCTCATGGAGAAAGAACGCCGTCGTATTTACAACTGTGACAATCAGTGCTTGTCAGGATCCACTAAACGCTGCATATCAAAAGTATGTGAAATATGTCACTTTTTTTTTATGTCCAAGAGTTTTACCCTAGTCTGTTAATGTATGGACATCAGTATTACAATTTCACGCCCCTAAACATGGCATTAAATTTCATGCCCCACATATTAAAAATGAAATGTGATTGGTTGCTTTACATGTCACTCAAGTGGCCTCTTCGGCCAATGAAAGCTGCTATGGAGTTCAGATCTTCTGCTGTCAGTCTGAAGGTCCGGCTATGCAATACAATAGACAGACAGACAGACAGACAGACTTATTGATTGATTGATTATTCTATGGATAAAGTTGGGCTAAAGAGACCATATATATGAGAATCATCTAAATCTAAATTTAGAGCGAGAACACACTGAATCTGTACAGTCATTCACTGTCAGTGCCCATCCAAGGACATTGAACTCACTGCATGATTACTAAGTAGTTGACCAGAAAATTGTCATGTTCAAATTATGTCCAGATGCCCTAGCGTTATGGTGAACCAGATGAAATGGCTCTACTTTGAGAATGTGCTGGGATATACTTGAGAGAATGGTACAGGCTGTTTCCTCATGCACTGATACATATTCTCTGCAATGTTGAGAATCTGTCCTCTCTGTTAAAAGACATTTTCTAAGTTTCCACAATCTGTCACAAATGTATCTGACAGTTTGTGTTCACATTTAGAATTTCTTCAAAATCGATGTCTGTCTTATATAAATTCAACTGGGTATGTATAATTGTGCAATACGTTGCACAACAATATTAGATCATTTTGAACAGGCAGTCTATCACACTCAATTCCAGATTAGTTTTTCATTCCTAAAATCAACTGGTAATTACATTCAGTTCATTTGGCTCCATGGACGCTCTCCAGTTCACACGTAATGAACCTCTGTGGGGCCATCAGAGCCTCAGATGTGGTACAGTGGAAGGACATCTCTTAGTTTGACTAAAATCACAGCTGCACAACGTTAGCCAGGAAATTCTCTATTAGCTTTTTAAAGCTTTCTGTGGGCCTGTGGAAAACGTACTATAATCTAATCTGCCCGTGTGGTTTTGTAAATGTAATTAAAGCAGCCACTGCTTGAGGTCAGTGATCTTGGTTCTGGAGGTCCAAAGCTCATCTGCTCAGCTAACCGCAGGACTAGTTGCTACAGACAGCAAAACAGCAAACAAATGAAGTAGTAATTATGACTGGCATGACCTTTAATTTACAGATTAATGAAAATCTATTAAAAGAGGTATTTTGAAACCAATGTAAAAGCCTCTACGCATAAATATATGGCTGGCAAAAAAAACACAAACACACTCTGAGCTGCCAGTTTGACAGAAAGGCAACGTTTACATCCCGCACTCAGGCGGTCTTTGCGTCAGGAGCAGAATTAGATATCGTTCAATACACTCTCTCAGCCCTTTGCAGTAGTTGTGCTGAGCCAAATACTCCCCTGACAGCCAACTCGCATGTGTTTTGTGGACAGAGGACAATTCTCCTTTTGTCCTCGTGCATGGACTACCTCGTTCTGGCTCTTGTTTTAGAAAGCACTATTTTGTGCTTCCTTTCTGGTTTAGCCAAGAAACATTCTTGTTTAGATATATTCGGGGATAAAAATGCAAATTTGCTTTGTCCTTTAGCTGCAGACATTGATTAGGTGGGATAATTTGTTGTTTATTTGTCAAATGAAGAGCCCTTCCTACTCACTGCAACTCACTCAACGCAGATTATGATGAAAGGATAGAATAATCAACAAGTTAGTGGTGGAGGCGGGTGGGTCGGGCGGGGGGCAAGATGTTTTTTTTACCTCTTGCTGATAAAGTTTTCTCAAACAGATCCACTAGATTAATTGGGAATTTGCAGCAACCTGTTAAGATGTTGACATATTGACATAAACACAAAGTCAATGCAATGATCATTGGCATTTCATTTTACGGTTTTGAGGGCCTGATCCTTTGGCACCATATGCTGTGTTAGAATGAACATTTTACCATTTGTGTTGGCAATAAATTGCTGTTTATAAATACAGTATCTAATGCATGGCGTATTGGCTGAAGAGCTGGGTTGGTTACCAAAAGGTTGCAGGTTTGAGACTCATAAAGTCAATGAACCATCACTGCAGTGTAACCCCAGGTTGTTCCAAAGGAATTGTCCCTATAATAAGTGTACGGTAAGTCGTTTCGGATAAACGGATGTCTGCTAAAATGACTACTTACTTACTGTCCAAGGCATTCATTAAAAGCAGGGACGGGAAATCAGACATAACCGTTAGCAGTGTTAACATACTTCGTGCTTTGGCTACAAAAGAAACCTTTAGTTCAAAACAAACAGACAGTTTTAGATTGTTGATTGATTGATACCTTAAAGGGATAGTTCATCCAAAAATGTAAATTCTGTCATTTACGCACCTTCAAGTTGTTCCAAACCTAAAAAAAATATATTTTGAAGAATATGGGTAAGCAAACAGTTGATGGGTCTGATGGGTCATTAAGAGACCCCCCCCCCCCCCCCCCCCCCCCCGCCCCCCATCTCTTCTTTTGTGTTCAGCAGAAGAAAGGAACTCATACGGGTTTGAAACAACTTGAGTGTGAATGAATGATGACAGACATTTGTGGGTGAACTATTCCTTTAAAAAAAGTAAAAATATATATGTATATACAGTATAAAAATATATATTTTAACGGTCCCTCATCATTTGACAAAGTTTATATTAGTTTAGACATTTACAAGTTAGAGCTATGATAGAACAACATCTGAGAAAAACATTCCAGACTGATTTACTGAATGATTTATCTTTTCAGCAAACCACATTATAATTATTCACATAATTAAGTGGTTTGTTGAAAACATAATTTATTCAGTATTAAATGATAACTCTTCTTTTCCAATTCAGGTTGCGATCGAGTAGCTGTGGCTCAGATTTTCATTCGCGAGTTGATGCATCCGGACTATTTTGTGATTATCGTTTTAGTAACTGAACTGTTTCCCCCCATAATAGACATGTTTTCACATGATCAGAATTGGAAGTCATGTCGGAGCGGAGCTTTTTATTACTTTTGATGAAAGATTACAAAAACAAATTTTCTCTCTCTTTGGAATAACATGCACATATGAATCGTGTGCACAATAAGTCCAGAGAGATATTAAGAAAGTAAATGGGGTCATTGGGGGTTGTTGTTTTTTTGTAATTTGATGCAAAGGTAATATACATTAATTATAGAGTTATAAATGCACATAAATAAATAATAATAAAAAAGCAAAGTTTAAAATAAGGGCCCATTCGCACCTAGTTACTCTTGAATGACTGAATCTAAAAATATCGTACATCCAGAGCCGGATCAAAGCCGGGGTCAGCGGCAGCTCCTCCGTGAATCCCGCCCTACCGTTTAGCCTAAATAAACCGAAAGGAGGGGCTTGTCCGAGACAGAGAAGCGAAGGGTCCCGCGGTGAACGCTGCAGAGCCGTGTAGTGTGTGTGTGTGTGTGTGTGTGTGTGTGTCAGGTTTCATTCTGAGAGAGACTCAAGCCCGCAGCAGACAGAGAAACCCGTCAAATGGCACGAGCGCAGCACACGGAGCTGGACCTCACTCAACCAATATCTCCATGCACTTGAATGAGCAGCATGCCTCTGCTGAGGTCGTTTTGAAGATTGATATTTCAATTGCCTGAAAGGAAAACTTTAATCAGTGTATTCGAAATCGACCCTGCTCAAGCTGATAAAGTGGTGGATAAACATTAAATTGCGTTTCACAGACATGGAGGACATGAAATTGCGAGTATCACCTCAGTCCAGTCAGGAGAGGACCTGCGCCCAGCATCCCTGCCAAAAGCGCCTTTTGACGAACTGGAAGGACGTGTGCGCTGTCTGCGTGTGTTTGATCTCGTTTGGAGTTTGTGTGTTGCTCTACCTGAGGACGTCGGATCTGCAGTCGAGGGTGCTCAGTTTGGAAAAGGACAGAGATCCTCGTATCTCCAGCTGGATCTCTCTGGAACAGGTGGAGCCCGTCCTGTGGAGTCGACTGGATCAGATATTAGAGGAGGTGAGCGGTGGCTTTTATTCTTCAGATATTTTTCCGCGGTTGTAATAATATCTAGTCGTATTTCATTCAAGCTATTTGCACGAGTCATGGGTGCGAGGACAGAGTGAAAGAGAAGATATGTATGCTGTTTACTTGTTGAAGTGTTGTATCTTAGAGAGGTAGAAGTGCGTTGCTCGGGAAGTTTGAGGGTGAGGGATAATCTGTGTGTCTGGAATTACGTTCAGGTGTTTTAAAGTACGATTTTAAAGAAATGGAAGAGCTAAGCTCTCGATGTCCTCGCCCCATGTTTGTTTGTTTATTGGTCCTCGTTTGTTTACGCACTTTCACTGGGCATTTGAGCAAACGCGCGTGCACGTGAATCAAAATAATGACTTTTCTGTGTCCAGTTTTTTGAGCTTTTGTTTATTTATTTATTTATTTATTATTTGGTGATTTTTAATACCTTGGGTAAATTGTCTTTTGTCTTGTTTTTAAGCCAGGTCACTCTTTTTTCTTGTTTTATCTCACTTAGTCATTTTTACTTGGTTAAATATAAGTGAGATAAACCACACAAAAAATACTAATTAATACTGTTGACTTTAAAAACAAACTACTTGGTAATATCAATTAACTTATTAGTTGATATCAACATTTGACCCAATAAGTATCAATCAATGTCTCACATGAGTAGGGAATGATTAAATCCTGGTTATGTTTACGTAATTACTTAACGTATGTTGCGTATGCAATTAAACAAATTATGTTTGTTAGGTGTTGTGGCTTTCCAGATGCCAGTTCAGACTCTTTTACATGGCTCAAATTTTTCACATCCTGTTTAGCATTGCTCTTGAACAAGTGTCCATAAATAACACAAACATATTGCCAAAATTTCCTTCTGCGATTTTGACATCCATTAGTGTAGCTGTTTTAATTAAAGAACGTAAAATTTATGTGATCCTGTAGATGCATCCATATTATTCACATTTGACCCACTGAATTTGAAAACAAATCTATTCAGTGATAAGCAAAACTATTATTTGCAGTCTGCAAAACCTGCTGAACACATTGTGTCACCATACGACCACCTGTTTTACATCAACAATCAAGCAGTTAGGGCTCTCACCAGTTTCAGCACTGGCTGAGCACTCGTCGACTGTGTGGAATAGGCTTGAGCTTCAAGTGGTGAGATGGAGGAAAGTGAGATATAGCCTCTATACATGTTCAGTGCATTGCTTGTGGCTGTGGTCCCTTCACACTGGCCTCTGGTGGATCATCACCCAGCTGCATGTAAAATATTTGCAGTGTTAAAAGAATTTTGGGTAGAATTTTGCTCAGGGGGGAAAGGCTTCCATCTTACTATCTGCAGTTCATAAAAGAATAGTCTGTAGAGGATGATGCAGGTGAATATTTAGTGTATTAATGAGACTGAGCAGACGAGGGTAGAGACAACCAAGTGTGAGTCAACCTGAGGTTGAATTTGTTTCACAGTGTCTAAATAATATTGAGTCATGCACAAGTGAATCTCACTTAAAGAACATGTCAAAGAAAGAAATGTGAATTTGTTTGAATTTTTTTGCATTATAACATGACAAGCATATTTGGTCACCGCATTTTAATCTGCGTAATGCAACAACAACAAAAAAAGATAATGAATGACAGTATTATTGTAATAAGAAGTATCCTTGAGAATAATTTCAGTTAGAATATAAAAATGCCCAGATGCATTACAGTAATGAGAGTTTTGCTTGAAAATGTGCTTAGTTGTAATGAAAAAATGGACTTATAAATGGGCAATAATAAGCTTCAGTTTTGTTTGGAACTGATGGGCCTTTGAAAGTATCTGAAGTGTGTTTATCTCAACGGGGTTCTGTTATTAAGGGCAGATGTTTCTCATAGACATATTGACTACTGACATTTCAGCATCACCATAAAATTGCATGTGTAAGTCTCCATTAAAGCTGAGAAACGTATACATTGGAAGTGCCTGTTGAAGTTTAGAAAGGCGCTGATTTACACAATTTATGACAGTATGTGCCAGAATGTCCTTAAGGGGTGTAATCAAGATCTGGTCTGCAGAAAGTAACGAGAAAGAGAGAGAGAAAATTACAAAAATGGAAAGAAAGATAGAGTTAGGCCTCCGGGCACAAAGTCTGGGGGTCTTATTAGTAATCAGACATTGGAATTGTAAAACGTTTTGTCATCCTTTCAAAATAGATTGTTAAAACCAGATCAAATACTGGGCATCGAGTTACCATTAAAGCTGGGAGGCAGAGAATGTCCCCTCCCTCCTAACTCATCCCAGTAAGCATTGGGGCATCAGCTGTCTCATGTCATTACTATAACCTTACCATTAACGTCACGTCATCTTAAAGCCAGCAAGAAAAATGTTTGCAACCATTTCGCTTCCTTAGGTTTTTAATGAGAAAAAATTGTAGGATATGAGACTATTTTAACAATTGCAAAATTATTGGATTGTGAAATATGGACGTTGCATTCCAAAACATTGAAAAAAATTTGGTTATTTGTGATGTCAAAATCTTTTCAGAAGTGAGCAAGTTATTACTTTTTGATGAAAGATTACAAAAACAAATTTTCTCTCTCTTTGGAATAACATGCACATATGAATCGTGTGCACAATAAGTCCAGAGAGATATTAAGAAAGTAAATGGGGTCATTGTTGATTTCATGTTGACTTAAAGAACACACCCTAGCAGAATTAAATACATCAGTAACTTCATGTGCTTCAAAATCAAAGCGAAGTCTTTGTTTCTTTAGATTGTGCTTTTAGTCAATGCAACTCTTCATGCATGCTAACTTTTCATCACTGGTTGTTGTTTTCTCAATGTCAAGCTGCATTGCTGTTTATGGGAGCACTTAGTTTTAAGTCTTATAAGCTTATAATGGTTTGATGGAAAAACTTTCCTGTAGCTCAACCAGTAGAGCATTGGTGTTTACAATGCCAAGGTCATGGGTTTGATTCCCAGGGAAAGCAAGAGCTGATAAGAATGTCAATGTGTTTCTTGAAAACAATGTAAGTCGTTGTGGAAAAAGCGTCTGCCAAATGCATAAATGTAAAACATTCTATTTTCTAATGAAACCTTTTATTTTAACATAACCTGGGAATGCCGCACTGGAAAATCATGAGTTAAAGCGCTGAGAAACTCCATTGCGTGTGCATTATCCCTGGACATGGCTCTTGTGGAAAAGCCAGTTACGAACAGCACAGGTTCCTTCCAAATTGTAGTGAATTTTCCATGCTTTTTTGTGCTTGCAGAACAAACGTCTGTTGGTTAACCCAGCTGTCACATGTACAGTATATTTTCATCTTAACATTCTTCAGGTTTTCCTTTTCTTCTTAACCTCCATTAGTTTATTTTCTGTTTTACAATATCTGCAGTACTGCCGAGTTCAGTGGTATGGAAACAAAACTGCTACAAAAGCTTGTACTGTCTGAGAGCGGTCTGAGTAAAGACTTCTCCAGCTGGGAAGAGGGTTTGCCAGTATCAACCAAATAAAGCCCTGGAACGATCGTTGGATAATATAAACTGGGCAAGAAAAATGTCCAATAGCAGCGCTGGAATTATTTAGCTTGAGCGTTTCAGTGTTAGATGGGGAGGGCATGACCTATGGTACCACAGTGTAGATTCTTAACAAGCTTTACAATTCGATCATAAATGTCAGTGATTGTTCTACCAGTGACACAGCATTGCATACAGTGGGTATGTCTATTATAGCTGGGGTTTTGTAAGTTTGTTCTAAAAATGCAATAGTAGCTGTGTTTAATGTTCATCTATAGTTAATTGTTCACTACAATACCCTGGCGTGTCCGTCTAAAATGTATGAATTGTTTGGTTCCAAAGAGTGACCTATGCACACATACATTGTTAATCAAATCATTAACAACACTGCAGCACCTGTCAATGTGCTGCTTCTAATAGAGCGAACGGCTCCAAAAGCTATGCAGAGTATAGACATTTATGATGGTTGAAGCTTTTGAGATCAATTTGAGTCTGTTTCAGATGCCATGTAATGTATATATTTTTTTGAATGTTTTTGTATATATTTGTATAATAACATTTAGGGCCAGATTTACTAAACAGGGCAAATTAGTGTGAGAGTGCAATCGTGTAAAAGCACAGATGGGAGTGGAAAGTGCATAATCTACTGAAGACGTGTAAATGAAAGAACACAGACGTGCCGGATACTTTCCATAGTGAACAACACAATCTACCAAGAGCAGCATGAATTAGAGTCTGGTTTAAGACATGCTTTGTTGGTAGATCTACACATTTATGCATTTGGCAAACGCTTTTATCCAAAGCGACTTACATTGCATTCAAGAAACACTTTGACATTGTAATCAGTTCTTGCTTTCCCTGGGATCAAACCCATGACCTTGGCGTTGTAAACACCAATGCTCTACTGGTTGAACTATAGCTTGGTTAAATAATGGCACAAATACCAGTAAATTGACTAGTGCAAATTTTCCATGATTTGAAATTTATAAAAACTCTCCTCCTAAAAATGTTGAAGCTTAAAGAGAAACTCCTACAAATGCTTATGCAATAAAGTCAGTGGCAAAAATAACCTTTTCAACTGTAATTTTTCACTTACCGAGCCTCAAACCTTTGAACAGCAGTGTATAATCTTGTTTAACTCTTGTGAACAAAGCTCAGTCAATGTGTGGGTAATGTTTCCATGAAAATCAAAGACCAAGGGCATATTCTTCGTACGTCGCTTACTACATCCAAGATCAGTTGACACATCTGGGATGAGATAATCGCGCTAACTATGAGCTGGATTATTCGGTTCTTCGAACGCACCTGTTCTTGATGATTAGTATAGCTGGATTGAGTTATCTGAGATCATTGTGGGGAAAGGGGAATATGTATCGATAGTAGAAACATTGATCAGAAACCTTTTGATTGGTCAGCGAGCAAAAGTGTATTTCTCGGCGGTGTGTCGCTGAATTTCAGTGTTTAATTAAAACACAAAGCAACACTTTAAAAGGCCGCAAAAGCCAGGAGAGAGGACTGGCAAAAAGTTGCCGACAAATTAAATTTGTGAGTAGCCTATTGATTGTGTGTTAAAATTTCTACAAAATAGTATCTTTACTACTTGCGCTGTTGTGCAAAAAAAAGTCAATTAATGAAATAGAATTGCAAAAACTAATAAAGCAAAAAGTTAGACTTGAGATTGAATTGCTTCAAAAGGAACTTCAAAATTATTAAAATACACTAATAAACACACTGTACTATTGAGGACCTTGCATGATTTATTTAGTTCATTCCACAGGCAAGAGATGATCAGCTGGATTTTTAAAATAAATAAAATAAAATGTAAAATAAACTGTGTGCAAAGTTCCCTCTTTTCAAAAATGACTGCTTGAGTGCCAGGTAAACTTTGTGAATGGCACGACACACAGCACTTTCACAATGTTCTCCGCATCCCAACAGTGTAAATGAACGTGCCGCTCGCAAAGTAACGCAAGGCAATACACACAGTTTGAGCTGTTGTTAACACACGACTACGACTAATCGTATCTAAATTAACTATACTCTCACGTGAAAAACTATATATATATATATATATATATATATATATAATTATTATTATTATTATTATTATATTGTATATATTATATTGCACCTTCAGCAACAGTTTTCTCTCGTAAAAACGGACAGGACATGCTGCGACAAACTTCCCATATCCCCTCCACTTATAAAGCCGTGATCTAATAGTGCTAACATGAAGTAAGCTGCTCCCGAGCAGGTTCAATTCAACGGACCTGTTACTATGACAACAAGCCCCGGATGAGCATCGAAGAACCGAACAATCCAAGATCATGCGAAATCGTCAACAATCTAATCCAGCTAAGCGAGTTAGCGAGGTATGAAGAATATGCCCCAAAAAGAACAACGGAGACAAGCAAACTAACACCAACTAAACTGACTTTAATGTCCTGTTTGCTTATTTCCAGAAATTAGCTGCACGCCTGCCGAAGATCCGGGCGGCTCGGGATGCACCTCACAACTGCCTCTGTCCACCAGGTATGCCTGTTAACATTATTCATCCACAGCACACCCCTCTCCTTGATCGCAACACACCGATATTCATTTTCATATATGTTGCGGTTAAGCCTTTTGAGCTTCCCTCTTGCAAAAAGACTTTTGCTGGCAGGGATGAAGAGATTATATTGTTCCCCCGGCAATAGGATTGAGACGTAGTTCCTAGACTAGATCCCTTTTCCCATGTAATGTACATGAGTGATAAGAAGCTCCTCTACCCAACCCTTTGCTGTCCACTTGTACCCTCGGTGACAGGTGCAGTCATATTTTCGTGTGCTGTTTGCAGTCATTGGTTTCACTGAGTGTTTGATTGGTTCGTGATGCAAGCCGGAGTGTTGGGATGGCGTCATGTGCATGTTCTTAAGCGCTGGGAACAGTCAGCAAGGTTCGCACCATACGACTAACAAGTCACATCTTTATGTTTAACACGACTACCCTTTTATTGAGTCTTGGTGAGCATAAGAGACTTCTTTCAAAACCTTAAAAAGTCTCAGTTATTCTTTTAAAATGTATATGAGGGTAAATTAAAATGGCCTGCTAGTCTGTCACACGTTATAATAACAACATGGCAGCTACATACTTTTTTAGCAGCTACATACTTGCTTCCCTAACATAACTCCCAGATGTCTGTCATTAGACAACATCTTGTTATAACCTGCACTGTGTGTGTATGTGTGAATTTACACATCTCTGAGAATCAGGCCAGATGGTACGGACATCTCAGTGTTAATGAGGCTAGTCAGTGCTAGTCATTGTTGTGTTAAATGAGTGGGAAGTGACTTCAGACAGCGTAGTGAAACCAGTTTAAGATGGGTATGTCGTGGATAGGCACTTTTGAGCCAGGTGTGGGGACCGTTTAACAGCAGGCGTCCCAGATGATGGTCGTGTTTGTTGTTGTTTGGTCTTTATTGCTGTGCCGTGGGAGAGTTTCTGATCTCACAATACAGACTACTTTTTTACACCAGGCAAAAGATCAGCATAATTTTATTTATTTTTTTCAGCTGAAGTGACTTTAGATATAGTGCAAAGAAAGCACAGTTTGTACATTGTGCATGCTTTTTTGTGTATAAATACTATGTGTATGAAAGGAAGTGTTCACATATATGTCGTTCTCCATGTTGCCAGCTGCTGCTTGTCAATCATTCCAGCACGAAGTGTTCAGATGGCTTCCATTCCATTGTTTATTTTGAGTGCTCAGCAGTGGGCAATAGTCTGTGACTCCTTCATCAAGCGCAGTATGTATATGTAAAGCATCGGTTTAATGTTTGAGTTTGAGAAGAGATGTAATAACTTTTCTATTGGTAAAGTTGTAATTGTTTCAACACATCAACAAAATAGTTATTTATTGTGTAGTTAGGGCCTCCTCTTCTAAGTTCATAAAGAATGTTATATGTTTGTCATGTGCAGTTCAGCCCAAGGACAGTGTATAGTTATTCTTGGTTCGGCATGTTTAAGTGAAGATGATGTGTGGTGTGAATGTTTCTAAGACTACCTGGTGGTTTTATGCATAATTAAAATTTTCTCTCTTCTCTGAACTGAACTGAGATTAGTCTGATCCTGTTCCTCTTGCAGGACTAGTACAATCTCAAAACACCTCGCATATGGGTTTGCGGAATGTTTCAAAACACATCCAAATGAGTTTATTTTTTCTGGTTTTGTAAATCCCAGGGGCTGCAGAGGTTAAATTCACTCAGCTCGTATTTAAAAACCCATTTGGCCTATTTGCATTCACTCGGAAATCCTCCAAGATTTGTTTTATTCACAAAGTCAGAGTCAGTTCATACATACAACTGTTTACCGTTTTGTACTGAAAGGGTAACAGTGCCCACATTCTAGCACAGCCGTTCAGACCAAGAACGTAAACTATAAAGATAATGATAAAGATAATTCTAAAAATTGTTCTCCACACCACAGCTATAGCAATAATGGCACAGACAAACTGTGAAAGTTGGAATTGAACAATAGATTGTTTTATTGTTCATCAGCTGGATGAACAATAAAAACATTGACAGCCAATAAGAATCAATCCTGCTATGAAAAACTCAAGCGTTTAAAGCGGCAGACAAGAATGCACTTAGAATAAACAGAACAATATTGTCTGTTTGTGTGGATGTTAATATAGCTGTCTTTTCTGTGATATACAAAGTTATATCATGATACTCTAGATGGCACAGGCTATTGGGTACTTACCTCAATCTGCTTGCAATCACATCGCTCTTTAAAGGGCACAGCTGATTTGTTCCTGCTGTATCAGTTGCCAATGAGCTTGCTGCTCATCCTTCAAATACTTAGTCAGCATTTTCTGTAGTAGTTGAAGCGTGCTTTCGGAAAGCCTCCACCTTCCCCAGCTCCACCTGCAGAGATTTGTCAAGGTTGGGGGAGGAATGAGGCGAGGACTTGTGCAGGAGGAAGGCTTTTTATTTAGCAAGAAAATAAAACTAAAATACAAACAAAAACTTACCCGAGGGGAAAACAAGACTTGACTAGACAGGACAAGACTGGAGATGGCGAGCAAAACGGCGTCAACATACACGCAGCATTCATAGACATTACAACAACAACGAAGCAGCACAGGACTGCGCACAAAATAAATAAAAGGAAGAATAAATAGGGAACACACGAGGCAAGATGAATGAGGGAGAACAGGTGGGGCAAATCAAACAATAATGAGGGAATAAGACGTGCAGGGTTTCACAATGATCGGACATGAACATGCAGCCAATGTGAACGCGCATACGCATGAAATAAGACGAGACAGCACGTAACCAGTGAAAACAAGACATAGTATGAAATCACACGGCCGACGTAAACATTAACCACGTGCTACACAACACTCATCTCGTGCGCTAACAACACAGGAAAAATACACGGAGCATAAATGTCCGAATCCCGGCACAAAACCGAAACAGAACAAGACCGAAGTGCTGGGATCGAACATCACGCCCTGCACAAAGACACGACAAATTATTAGTGCCAGGGCTCTGCCACGAAACATGAGAAAACTAGACTGAAGTGACAGAACCCTGACAAGATTGGGTAATTCATGTATGCTATATTGTACAGAAGCAGCATGTCTTACTTGCTCAGAGCAGTCTCTGTCCTTGTTCTGCAGCAGCAACAATAACGGCAGCAGCTTTTTACCTGATGATTTGAGTAGCGATTTGATTATAGAGTGCACATGCATGAAAATTTGGCATAGAAAGAGTTTTAAAAACAGCTTTAATTTTTTTGCGTGTGTGAACCATCCATTGATTTGGGATTGAAGTTGTGTTGCACTGCTCCTGAGTTCCTGAGTTGAAATATAGTGTTTCTATTTGATTACCTTCATCTTCCTGCCTTCATCTCTGCACCATAACCTGTGTTAATACTATTGTACTGTAAAATAAAAAAATAATTTATTTACTAATTTTTAATAGAACTAATACTAATATTTCCATTTTAATTCCTTCATTTTCAAATCTCAAACAATCTAGCTTACGTTTTGGCAGTTTCAGAGTACTATAAATGTTTCAGAGTCAAGGGCACTGTTCATTTACACACTTGCAGCTTGTGATGAAATTCTGAATCAAATACTGGATCATTTTAATGTGGAAAATGAACACGGTGTCACATTTCACTCTGAAACCCGCCACATATGCAGTTATTTAAGCGACTCATAGCTTTTTTTGTGATTTGAAAATTCATAGTGCCATACTGATTTTATTTCCATATATTGTACTGTGCATGCCCATATTCACACTCTTTGAAATGTTTCTTTAAGAATTTGTGTTCTCTTATATTTTTCATTCATTTTAAATTTTAAACTATTATGAGAAATATAGAGATGCCAACATGGCGTATTGCGTGACATCCATTAATTTTAAGAATTGTGTGGTGATTTATTAGCTGCCAAGAACATGAAACCATTAAAAGAGACATTTAGAAACCAAACATTCAAACAAACCAGTCGAAATTACCATAATACTTTAACAAATATTTTGATTTTGTTTACATTTGTAAAATAAATACGTTTTTTCCCCCCGGTTGTTGAGTTGCCATTTTGTAAACCCAGATAAGAACCACTGGTTTATAAGTGTTTTAGGTCAATTTTCAGGTTGCGTGTTGCTTAGCTGTGCCCCTTTGAACAGATGTGTATGTATAAACATCATTATTAAAAATGACATCTGCGGCTTATCATAGATGGCTGGATGTGTGACAGTTCTGTTAACAGTGACTGATGCATTGTCGCTATTTAGTCATCAGAGAAAACAAGAACGTAGTATGTATACATATAGACAATGATTTATGGCTCTGAAAAATGTTTTTGGAATGGCGTGTTTATCTGCCCTAGTATGGAAGAGTCACAATGACGTGAAAACCAAACGCACGCTGCTCAAGGTGTGAATGAACTGTGTAGACAATTGTGGCATGCTGATGGATACGATGCTCTTTGTTCTAGCAGAGATTTGTAAAAATGATCCCAGAGGCGCTTACTGCCAACAGCTTTGTCAGTGTACAGGAAAACTCCCATGACAGTTAGATTGAATCCAGGCCCAAGCGTCCAGAACGCTCTTGAATCCACACATTGTTTCCTGAGAAGCTAAAGGACTCTTTCTTGGATGTAGTAGTAGGAAAGACTGCCACCCTCTTGGCTTCTATGCATCACACACCCACATTGCTCTTATTTCTGAAAAACCAGAGACCCGATTCCCCAAAGGATTTAGTGTCTTTGTGACTGGATTCCGGTCCACAGGCCAGGATTGGTGGCATTAGTTGTGTCACCAGGGGTCGCAAGGGATTGAGTAAGAGCGCTATCTTTAAATGTGTGCATCACGGACACCAGTTTGACTGCTTCTCGTTTGGTCTTCAGTTGGATTGTTGTGGCTGCCATGAAGAGCGGGATGAGGGGTTTCATTGCATGCCTATCTGAGGGGATTAATCACGAGTGCAACAGGAAGGGTTAGAGGCTTCTAAAGCCCAAGCCTTCACTGCAGGAAGTGACATTTGACAGTTTACCTGGATGCAGTCCGAAGAGAAGTGTGTGTAATCGGAGCTTGACTCCGGGAACTTTATGTATGACATATTTGCCATTTTTAACATCCTCATCATCCCCAACACAGCCAAGCGGAAATGTGTATTACTCAGAGGTTAATTAAGTTCTCGGTTACACTTCAATTAAGAATCAACTCATGTTTTCTGAATGTGACTTAATAGAATTAAAAATACACATTAGGCAATTGTTGACAAACAGCAAGAGTAAATGTACATGTATAGCATAGTTTGGGTGAATTTGATAAAAAATATTTTGACTTTTGAATGCAGACTTTGGTGTCTTGACATATCTGAGCACAGTTTGAGACGTTGTTGTGATCTCTTCTGAAATTCCCAAGGAGACACTGGGGTGTTTTCTCTTGAGAGACATCTGAGAAGTCTCCATTTCCTCTCAATGTAATCTCTTTGCTGTCCAGGAGAAACAACTGAAATATTAAAGAGATATAATTTGTGGGAGAGACTGTTCACAACTCACAGTGCTATAACTAGAATTGTCAGGATACACACATTTCCATCAGTAACATCATCAGAAATATTTTATGGTTCTCTGTACCATAACACAAACTATTGGAAGTACTATTTTATTTAATAATTAAAAATGTAAATAAATAAACAAACTAGGGCTACAACTAACGATCGGTCGATTATTTCTTCGATTAATCTTTTAAAAAAGCACTTTTCTTTTTATTATTTTCTTGACCAAACACACTATTCCACAATTTCTGTCATCGACTACAATTATCAACACTTCAAAAACCTTGTAAATAGAAACTTTTGACACTTTTTACAGTGCACTCACAAATACAAACGAGAGTGTTTAAAAGCAGACGCTCATCAGCGGATACCGAGTATCCTCAATACTAACGAAATTGTAGAAAGGCTGGTATCATCAATTTTTTTTTATTTCAGTATCAAACGTATAAGGTACTTTTAACAACATTAGCTGTAACTTCTCTGCAAAGCCAGTCTAAGGATAGAATTGTTTGTCTTGGCTGAAAGTGAACATGCACAGTGATGCAAAAACACAATCAGAACCTGTTGTTTGTTAAATATACATTTATTTATGGCAGGATTTTGGACCAATGAGAATTTACTGTGGGTGGAGCTACTCAAAAAAACAGAAAATGGACTAAATGATACAAAACTTTGGTATGAAATGACTTTTTGCTTTGTGTCACACTTGTTAGAATACAGTGTTATGCTCTTCTATTATGGCTGTTGTATATGGCACACACTGTCAGAGTTGTCAGAGCGTCTCCAGAGCTCCCACAGGGACAGGGTGCACACAGCACATGGCATTCTGGGCACTCAGAGAACGCCCAATGCATTGCCTGATGACAGACCAGTGCAGACCCCGAGGACTGGATCAAAGAGCTCTGCGGTGTGTGTTAGTAAGAGAGAGAGAGAGAGAAATACACAGAAAGATTAGCGGCAACCTTAAAGTAGCAACGTTTTGCATGCTCACATTAACCCAGTACATTAAAACCGGTTGATAATATCACTTGAACAGCACAAGAGTAGAAGGAATTAAAAAACGCTGAAGCAGTTGCATTTAAAAAACGCCTTAATGCTCTTGTAAACAAGAGGGTTCTTCTGATCCTCACAGCAGGGTCAGGTGAAAGGGTCGGGCTGCTGGTTATTTAAGGAGTTCCAAGTTCACCTTGACATGTCTGCTGACAGGAAGAGGGGCTTTTGGATCTTGTTTCCTCACCCGTGATTACTTTACACTGCAGCTGCCAGAGAGCAGCCTTCCTCAGGAGAAGGGTAGTCTGTGAGTCATGACCGACACAGACGAGAGATCTTCAGATGGAAAGAGAGAGTGCGATAGCCGAAAAACCGCGAAGTAGCCTAGATATAGAAATCTACAGTTTTTTTTTTCAGAATTTTTCTTATTCTTTTTTATCTTAAATTTAAGCTTTTGCAAACCATCCCAACAATTATAAACCCTCCAAACAGTCTTATATAAACTCAAAAAATTACTTTAAAACATGGTTTACGTAAAAGATGAGGTAAAATGTACTGCACAGCAAAGAATAGCATTACTCCAGCTCTTCTGAAAGCATCGCTTCATCAGGCGCAGTGTAAGGTGGTGCAATATCGTCGTCCAGCATCTTAACTTCCATTTCCACTGTAGGAGTACCACTGTTTTTTGGGTTTTTTTGTGGGTGAGGAACATGCTTTTTTGAGTACATAGTATAAGTATATATTTTTTATTTTATTTTAGAAATTAATTATTTTTTATTTTATTATCATTTTAATGGTAACACTTTACTTTCCTGAAGCTCAATCAGTAGAGCATTGCCGCTTACAACGCCAAGGTCATGGGTTTGATTCCCACGGAAAGCAAGAATTGAGTAGAATATCAATGTGTTCCTTCAATGCAATGTAAGTCGCTTTTGTCTGCCAAGTGCATAAATTTAAATGAGACTAAAGTGTTAACATTTCAATTTAATTTGATTTAATTCCAAACATTTTTACTACCTAGATTTAGTTTCATTATCAGTTAAATTCAAAAGGATTCACAACCGGTGACAAAGAAAGAGAGAGAATTCTACCAGTCATGAGACATGAGTAATGTCTGTCTGTTTTTCATTTTGTGCTAGATATTTATTCCTGATATTCTCACCGAAGATATCCACATTGTATATTTGAATCTAATCAGTTTGTATCTTGGTTGTTGAAATATTTGTGGCACTCGAAAAACAAAGGAAAATGTATTATGAAAATTCAGTGGTCAAATATCTCAGCTAAAATATTCCATGTTATTCTGGGAATGTTGCTCGAATAAGTACTTTGAGGAAATGCACGGTCGTTCCACTGTGGTTGGCCAAAAATGAACGCCATTGTTTTGTTTCTACAGATGCATGATAGTTAATCTGTGAAGGTGAAATTAGGAGTAATAAAAACCCAACTCCATAAGGTTTGTGATAAAAATAAAGTTGGAATGTCTGTGATGAATAAATTTACATAAAAACTTGTCTAGAAACCTTGGAATGCTATTCGAGTTATAACAATGCTACAGCCCTCTATTTACAAATCCTGAGAGGAATGAAAATTGTTTCCTTGAACTGGGTTTACATAAAGGTTGAATTATGAAGCGTAGCATTATGCACGTTGCTCACTGAGAAAATAAACCAAAAGTGCACATCATTTACCAAATTGTCATCAGTCACTATCTGCTTGTTTATGCTGATACATAAGGAATCCAAAGATAGACACTTCAAGACAAACAAACAACAACATACAGCGTGATTGTGGTTTACAAACAATTGTGTCAGTGTTGGTTTGCTTGAATGAACTTTAAAGTAAGCAGAACGTTGAAATATTTGCAGATGTCCGCTCTCTCTGCACGTAGTCTCTAAAGACCAGAAAAAAACATTAATAATTGAATGATAATTTTTAAGGGATTCAGACATTAGTGTCTCCATTTGCAACAAATGAGATTGCAACTGGTGCATATTTCTCTATAGGACGATCTTTCACAAATATTTTGAATTAAGTTTTTTTTATTTTCTTTGGACATGAACCAACAAACACAAACATCTTCCCACCGTGTTTTAAATTCAGAGACATTTTAAGTATTTCTGCAGATGGTGATCAAAATTAGCCGTGAACTGAACCGATACAATCTCCCAGCTGAACGTAGGAATGATATTAAATGCTACACAAACTCATTGTGGTCACTGTTTTTTTTTTTTTTTTTAAATAGGATCGTTTAGTCACACGCTGGAGGAATAGATGAAAAGCAGATCTTCTAAATCTTTCTCCCTCCTAACAGATCATGTGTATTTGCGTCCCCTGCTGAATTCCACTCGTTGCACACACTGTACACTCAGCTTTTGGAAGATACATATAACCAAATAAGTGTACTCTAAAAAAGCATTTTAATTGGAAAATAGTTTTTGGCTGATTAACAGTAGCCAGTTTACACCTGGTCACTTCCTGCCACTCAAACCACTTCAGGAGATGTTTTGAGACAGATGAAACTGGAGTGTACATGCATCTGGTTGTTGAAACCCCATATGTAAATTTCCCTCCTCCCAAAATGTTGTAAGAGCGTGTTATAGGCTATATGATATGCTAGGGCCTGATATGACAGCACTACTGCAATCGCCGCAGATAAGTAGCAGAGCATCTGTTCTGCAAGCCAACGTGCAAACTGCTGCAGAGTCACAGATGATCAACACACAATCATCTTCACGAAAAGTGGTGAGACTAAATGTTCTTAAATGAGTGCTGAGTGGTCTCCTTCCTATTCTGCTCTTTAATTTTGAAATTAGCTTGTGATAAATAAATTCGGCTCATATCTGTTGCTTTCATTAACGTGAACACAAAAATTATGATGGTTTGCTCATCTGCCATGTGAGAAATGTTGGCAGCGGAGTGATACAATTGGTGAAACGGTCCCAGTGCTGATACTAAGGGAATATTGCATGGCTGGAAAAGACTCTCAGAAAATCAGATTTGAGAACCAGAATGAACTGTTGCATAAAATATAATATAATCCATGCATTCTTCAACCCACTCTACAGTAAATGTAGGGATGCTGCAAGTTATCCCAGTGTTTATATGATATTATATACAAATTTAAGCTATAAATATTGTTAAATTGGTTCCATTTTGTCATGATGGAAAGGCGGACACAGTGACACATTTACATTTGGCCACATAAATAAATCCAATCTTCAGTTCCCGAGTTACAGTGGTGTGAAAAAGAGTTTGCCCCCTTTCTGATTTCTTATTTTGTTGTGTTTGTCACACTTAAATATTTCAGATCATCAAAGATATTTGAATATTAGTCAAAAATAACAAGTAAACACAAAATGCAGTTTTTAAATGAAAGTTCAGCTATATTGTACAGCTACAAGTGTGACATTGCTCATGTATTATGTTATATTATATTTCAGACTTTAGTAAATGCATCTCTTTCTTATAAGGCAAATTCATTTTTCTCTAAGGCCAAGGAAAGAAATACACTTACACGATTTCAATATTCATTTACTATAACTAACATTTATATTTTAGAAATTGCCTGTTAAATTCTGAGTAGATATCTTTATTTGGTATATCAGGCACTGAGATCAGAATGGTTGGCGAGGTACAGTACAGTTGTTGGAAAATGTGGTTACTGCTACAGTGTCCATTATGATCGATGTTAAATTGAAAATTGATTGAATAAGACTCTTAGCAAAGCCAACACAGCAAAATCAAAACCTCAAGTGTATTTACATTATGTTCCAAATATTGAAGCACTGGAAAGCAGTACATTTCATTGTTGACAGACGTAGTTTTTGCATTCAGTCCAGGAGTCGGATAGTCTGATATCATAAGCCAGTGCAGTCTGTGTGCATATGTGTATCAGACGGTGTGTGTGTGTATGTGCGATCCATGGTCCTGCTCCCCTGAGGCAGAGTGTGTGCTGGCATCATCAGTTGAGGCCCCCTGCTTGCTGCAGATTTCCTGTGGGCATCAAGGTGCATTCACCTCTGCTCAGAGGGAGCTCGCTCATTTCTTATGTTAACAGCTCTGGGCAAACATCCAAAAACAACAGTTTTTATTGAATTTGAAAGAAGAAAAAAATCCCCTATTGGACTATTTTTGTTCCTCAGGCTATTGCCTTAACGGTAGTTGAAATTGTAGTAGCACATTTCTGAAGGTCGTGTGTCACCTTTTAGAGTCTAAGACTAATTAAGTGCTTGAAAGTCTTTGCAGAAGAGGATGTTGCCTCTCACTCAGAGGCAAATCTCAATCTTTAACTCCTCAAGTTTGTTTTACGCTGCATTCAGAAAGCATTCACCCCTCTATACAATGTCTCACTCTGCTGTGCTCAAACGATAAGCCTGCCATAAATTGCCAAAATGAATGAAAATTCTCACTCTTGCCATGTATTTCGCTTTTAGTATTTTTTCATAGACATGTTATCAACTCAAATATGTCACTTATGTTCACAAGAGCATGATGCGTTTCTTTTCTCCTTCACACATAAAAAACGTTTTTTATTGACTTTCCACAATGGCAGAATTAGATACTCTTGGGCATGTGCAAGAATCATTTTAACAGATATTTGGATTAGTAAAAAAGTTTGGATATGACCCAGAATTCTTAATAATACAAATCCGCTATATCAGATTATTAGAAATCTGATGCATATTATGGTGATGATGCATAAATACAAATTAGACTGTTAATATCAGACTACATGTATATAAAAATAATATGTGTGTGTGTGTGTGTGTATATGAAAATCTTTTAAATTTTGCATGTTACTAAGCATTAGCTGCATGAATTGGTGGTCGTGACCCATAATTGAGATTAATTTATTTTGCACGGAAGCACAAGCGTAGCTATTGTATTTTTTGGAGTGACACAGGATCTCTCCAGTCAGAAAAAACTACATAGACTCATAAAACATGGCTTTTTTGGCATTACCAGTGACTTTAGTCATCTTCAGAGTATATGACATGCAAAGTGCAGATTTGTTTTTCCTGCTCTATGGAGCGAATCAGGCAAGTGTTCAGCTAGACCAAGTGAGATCCAAATCTGATATCATCAAGCTTCTCACTAACAGAATTTGATCTCCAGTGACGGAGCAAGTTAGAATCTGTGCACCTTGTAATTTACAGATTGTTGTTACTAGATGTTAATCTCTTTTGATCTGGTTGCTGGATTTTAAACATGCTCTTTGTGAAAAGGTTAAAAGAAAAGGTAATTTGTTGTCATATGAAAGAAGAATCTTCATGCTTAATCCTCCAGTGCATGCATGGTCCAAAATAATGAAGAAATCAGCCCTCCTCTGACTAAACCCTTGGCGTCAGTGCTGTTTTTAAGCTAATAAGGACTAAAACAGATGGCTCGGTATGAAAAGACTCACGTAGATGACTTACCTCTCGCTTTTATGTCCACATCAGGCACTTATTTGGTAAATCGTCCTTGGAGTCATGCTTATGTCATTTCCTCTGAAGTTCTGAATCGCCTTTTCATATGAAACCAGAACTCATTAGATCAATGACGTGCATATCTGTGTTATTATTGAAAGGCACTAAAAAAGGATTAGGTCACATGAAGGTAGCAATTTTTAGTCATTAATATAAGGGCATGTCAGTTTAATATGAGGTTAATTAGACTTTTACTACTAGCAAATGTATTTCATATTATTATAAGATTTTAGGTTATCTACATATGTATTTCCATTCCAGAATCCTATTGACTATAAGTTTAATGTTCCTGTTTAGTTAATAATTGTATCCCTTAAAACTCATCTTTGATCGCAAAAATGGCATATTTAAACATTTCTTCCTGTGAAATTTTTTATCATGCCTTAACTCTACACCCTTGCTTCATTTATTATACGCTTCCATTAATATGCAAATGAGCCCCTCCTCCACTCACTCATACAAGCTCGTCTATAAGTTGATGTATCAGAATGGTCATGCGTTTTATGTATCGCTCTCTATAGCGTCAGACACATAAGGGTAATAGATAGGATTAGCCTATGGCTAGACTACATATCAAACAGCTAATAATGTGTAGCTAATGCTACACAAACCATGTTCCTGTTTGCCATCTCAGAGTCCGACAAGTGCCTGCTAACAATCAGCATCTTTAGAAACGCTTTGAATAACTTTAAACGTCAGTGGAGAAAGGCATATAATATCGTAATACGCATAATTCACCCGCTATATTGCTAAAGTTACCCTAGTTTTCATATGAACAGAAAAATATACGAGGATAACCCAGTTTCTATTGATGCCTCTGCTTCACAGCATAGGTAATCATATGCTAACGCCCGCCCCCTCGTGATGTGTTTGGTTACAAAGTAGTTTGTGACGTAAGAAACACCATCGATTTCAGTCTTTGGTTCACTGCAGTTTTAAGGAGAAAATACTCAGCAAAGGTGCCAACTTATGAATTAATTTGGACATGGTTTGTCTCAAAGCATATTAAAAAGACCATATAGACATACAAACATTAAAAACATAATTTTCACCTTTTATGCTGAGAATAACCACAAAGGACTGCTGCTAATTTAGTAAAACAATATCTGTTTCCCTATGGAGTATTTATTGGAATGGACATTGGAGCCTTTTGAATGTCACTTTGACACAAATCCCCCCAAAAATTTAAAGATCTGTTTTTGTACTTCTCTTGATTAAGTACAAATCTCCTACTGTGATGTGTGGACAGTCGCTTTTGTTTCAGTGTTCTCAGTGTCCAGCCTCCCTCCCTCCCTCCCTCTCTCCCTCCCTCCCTCCCTCTCTCTCTCTCTCTCTCTCTCTCCACCTCCCTCTCCCCACCCCAATCCAAGTGCTTAGGAACTAATTAGGCCCATTAAATAGATAGGCAACATTTCCTTTCCTTTGTTTGTCCTGTCAAGTGTGAGAGCTTTGACACCTTCTTTCTTTCTATTGTCTTTTACTGTGTTTGCCTTTTTCTCAATCCTTCTCCTCGTCTATGTTTTGCTTTCATCCACCCTCACCGCCTTTTTTCCATCTTTTGGAAACATATATTAAAGAAATTTCCAGCCCTTAATTCAAAACAAGGACAGAGTCATAAAAGCAAAACTTCGGGGTTCAATTCATGTGATTTGGTACAAAGCGACGGTTTTTGTCAAGGTCTTTGATGTTTTAATTAGCATACCCTTAGGACATTGCCATTTTATAGGTAGCAGTAAGCAATAAAACAACCTACATATTTTTTATGTGTAACACAACCAATTAGTCGTGACATTTCAGGCATTTTTAATATAGTTTAAACACATTTATAGACTTTGTGAAACAAAAGCAAGCACATTTTAAAATGTTTTACAATTTATTTAATGCATTATTTTATACTTTAAAACTTTTATATTTTAAAGCTTTTAAAAATTATCTTACTTTTTTAAATATATGTTGTCAATGTTGGGTGACTAACTTTCCCCATTTAAATAAATTCAGATCATTAAAATCAATATTATATTTCAGATTTTGGTAAATGTTAAATCTCTTTCTTATAAGACAAATTTATTTTTATATAAGGTTAAGGAAAGGAATATACTTATTATGAAGATGTACATGATTTCATTATTCATTTACCATAATTTCTAATATTTATATATTATAAATTTTTAAATATAGTAATTACATATTTATATTACTTATATTTGCAAAATTGTATGTTAAATTATAAATACATATATTTTTTTGGTATATCAGCCACTGAGGTCAGAATATAACTTTACCTATTTAAATCAATATGTAAAGTTGACATCAATTTTAAACCTTTAGGCCAGATATTCTAAGCAAGTATGCAGACGCGCTTGCTCGGCCAACACATTCTTGAATTCCGAACCAAACCTCAGCACTCAATGGTGCGATAGAGTTACGTTCAAACCCGGATGTGTCATTATTCGGGTTGCTAACTATAAACATGTTTATGCAAGGCTCTCTTGTTTCTTCCCAATGACAGTTATTGACCTAATGCACCTTGTGGCAACACTGAGAATACAAGTCACGCTTGACGTATAAATTGCACTGACCCATTTCAGAAGGCTGCAATGTGTGAAATCGAAATCGAGCTACCGCTACTAGAAATGTGTGTTCACATGTTAGAGATGATGACAGTACTTATCTCTGTTTTCCTGAATGTATTGGCTCCAAACAAGCAACAAACAGTTTCTCAGAGCCAATTTTCTCCTTGGAAGAAGAGCTGTGGGATTCCTGAGTTCTAAGTTTCTTGGTTTACCAAATTCATTGAATTGTAAAGTAGCAAGTCATTTAGCTTCGATGGAGGTTTAACGGTCACATGGAACTACAAGCCTTTTTTTTAAGTGAGTTTTTATTCAAGTATGAATTCAAATACTCCCACAAAGAGTTTTTGTCTTGGAAAGACTTTAGAAAGTTCCACATATAAGTATGAAGGACACAAAATGAGGTATATGCGTTTAACAGGGATACTGGACGCTGACTTAACTTCCACTCTGACATCAGAAAGCTCAAGACCTCTGGTTGACTTCCTGGTCGGGGAGATGGGGAAAAGGGCGAAGAAAGCATGAGGAAAAGAAAGTGGGAGAGCGCGAGGGGAAAAAGTTGCCTCAGATATTTGGGGAGACATTTACTTCAATCAAAGCTTTGAGAGACCTGAGACCGCCACGTGACGCGGTTTGTCCATACAACGTGGATGCTTGTGAATGTGTCTGAGTGTTTGAGAATCAACACACCAGAGCTCAATTAACAGTTAAACTGCCAGTGAAGCAAAACAGATGCAAGCTCAGCGGAGGGTCGAAATTCGGCCAGAGTGTGATCATTTCACACACCCCTGTTGTTTCTCCATTTCACTGTGCAAATGACTGACACTTATCAATTCCAATAGCCCAGACAAGGACTGAGTTCACAAGCTGTGGAATCAGACAAGCCTCCTGCGCTGTCAACTCGCTTTAGGCTTTCCAGAAGTCTGCCCTTTTACTCATTTTATAAGACCGTTGGATCTTGCCAACCGGCATGAATTTTAAGAGACTCTTTGGGAAATTACGTAAAATACTCAAGAAGGAAAATAAGACTGTGGCCAAATTGTACAGCAGTTTGCTTTGCTGGAATAAGGGAAAACTTGTTTTTTAATGCTAAACATTTCGCTCTGTTAATTTGTCAAAGGGTATTTTCTCAGACTCGTTTATGAAATATTTACTTTAGACAAATGAGCTTTTCAGCGTTTTACACAAGCAACAGATGGCTTATCAGTTGCACAGGAACGGAGGACCTTAAAGATGCTTTAAATTTATGCTGTTTGTTTCACAGGCTCTTATTCTAAACAACTAGTATGATTGTGTTGTTTATACTGCCACCTATTGGTGTGGAGGCAGCAGTGCACAAAAGAAAAGGTTTTCAGATACAGCTATTATTATTGAATAACCCTATTTGCTGGCATATTCTTTTCATTTATTCAACAAGGCAGCCAGTCCGTCATTAAAAAACGGAAGTAATTTTATTGCCCCTTGTGGAAAGACTGAGAACACAACTCACGCTTGATGTATAAATTACTTTGGCCCATTCAGAAGACTACAAAGTGTGAAATCGAGCTGGCACCGCTAGAAATGTGTGTGTTCATGTACGTGGAAATAAACTTTTGTAGTTTTTTAAGCCACTAATATGACTGAGCCTTCACCTCATGTGAGTAAAGTAGTTTGAAGTTTTAAAATTAAAAGTATTTTTTATTACAGTATAGAACCTTCTCCAGGGGACACAACCCTTGGGTTTGTCAAAAACAGTTCATAATCCACCTCTGGCTTTTCTTCTGGGCAGTTAATTTGGTGTCTAATTGATTTTCTGGTTATGGTAAGGGCTGTTTAGACTGAGAAGACTCTAGTTGTGTTTACTCCAGATTTATCTCCAGGTTCATTGTGTTCTGTACCTAAGGTCAAAGGTCAGCTGTAGCTCTTCATCAAACCGCTGTTGTTAAGGCATATCTGATGATGCCCTACAGGCCTAAGGGAATGATCTCCAGCTGTGAAACAAGAGTATGAGTACCCACTTAGGATCGATAGGATCGAACAAACATAGTAGAGGCCAGAGAAACAGGGAGGTTGTAATCATCTACAATTCCTTAGCTATCCTACCTTCCCCCAGTAGAGACCCAGTTGGTTTGCTCATCTTGCTGTGAAGCATCCGTTTGATGTCCTCAAGATAAACAGGGTTATTTACAGTGCTGAGAGCTTTTACTGAGGGGCCCTTTTCTGGGTTGTCAGGCAGAAGTGTGTGTGTAAACGTGGGACAGTGTCAGAACCTTGTTCTCAGTTGGCACGGGCAGAGTTGACTAGTTACATGTACACGTGATCCATCAAGCTTTGACCTCAACTTGCCCTGTTGACCACAAGATACTTTGTAGACTGCATTTTCTTTTCATTTATAGAATAATGAAAGGGCGGTGTAATGACTGGATAGTATTTAGTATGATCTCCCCTTTAATCAGGATGCTCAGCAAATTAGAGTAAACCTCAAATAAGCACCGTAACACAACCACACACTATGAGCAACCCCTATTACTATAAGATGTAGCTTGACTACAAAGTACTACCGACAGTTAAGGTTTTCAGAGAGTATACAAATATTCATTTCATAGACACCTGTGTTGTTAACTTAGTTGTTCAAGATTTTTGAGCTTTGCCTTGGTCTTTGGGAGTAGTCGTAACATTTGCATTAAAATCTACAAAAAGTATTTACAATCAATAATCACTTTATGGTCCCCCTTTGTTTGAGATAAAACGCATGTGATTTATTAAAATCAATGAATTTTATTTGTTTTATAGTTCATTTTCACTATTTCATGACTCTATTTCACTTGTGTAGGAATAAAACTAAACCTAAATGCAGGAATAAAACCAATAAGGCCATGTTGCTGCATTGTTTGTGGTAAGTTAGGTAATTCTGTTATGTCATCATTCGGCTCCCTAGACTAAGTCAGAGGCCTGCCGGCTGAAACTGTGAATGCTTTCAGATAAAATCCAGCCTGTTTGCAGGCTCCAAACCTATATTTACCGTACCCCAGCTCGGCCAATGCCACAGGGGAAGAGAAGGGGGTTTAAGCTTGGTCTTTCACAGTCACAGATGAGCTAGTGTGGGGATTGTGTTATCAACTAACCACAGTGCACTATAGTAATCCAGGATTAGAGCACAAAGTGACTGTGTGCATGTGTGTTGCGGCTCTCTTTTATGTGCCAACCTGCTAGATCCCTATGTTTGCCTTCTATCAGTTAAAGCTCTTACTGTGGCAGGAACCTGGTAATTGATCTTAATCCAGAACTCAAGGTAAAGACGGAAAATCAGACTCAGAGTTTGCTACACTGTGGACTAGAGCATATGAGTGAAGTGGAGTGGTGTGAAAATATAGATTATAGTTATGATATATGTGGCCTTAAAGCAACATATATATGTTGTATATGTATATAACTATATATAACTATATATATATATATATATATATATATATATATATATATAAAGTGGCATAAGTCGTAACTAGGCTGAAGTGAAAAAGAACTTGTGGATGGCAGTTCTTTCCGTGTTAATCTTCTCTGGTACAGGATAAGTTATTTTTTTCCTCCCCGCTCGCTATATTATACATGGCAGATCATTTATAGCAGTGTCTCATTGCAACGTCTTAATGCTCTGTTCTTGGAAGGCAGAGAAGCAGTTTAGCACTTTTGTCTTTTAGCACCTGATGCCATAATTTCGAAAGTGTCGAAAATGTTTGGCTAAGGTTCATGAGTGATACGTGATACACAAACACCTGCAGTTTTATTTCTAGCAATCCCCCCCCCCCCCCCCCCCCCCCCACACACACACACACACAAGCAAACGAACAAACTCTCATACACATTTGCCAGTTCCTAATATCATTGTCCACATTTGCTAATGACCATCTGTTTTTCTTTTCTGATGGACAAAGTGATCTTCATGGACTTAAATTTTTAGTTTAGTGTTGACTAATGTTCCAAACTTCTATACCTTTATTTTCTTGGAGCACAAAGACTTTTATTAAAGAAACATTATGCTTTTGCTATCAGTGAATTTGATGGGTGATTGAGTCAATAATGAATGTATGTAGTGTTGGGGCCTTTTTTTTGTGGTTAATTGTCTTTTTTGGAGTTTAGCTTTCACCGGAATGACTTTTGAACTGAAAAGATCCTACAAAAAAATGTTTGTTAAACAGAAAAAAGAACAGTCTTTTGTAACAACAACTGTCTGGAGTTTTCAAACTGAGCAAAAATAACCAATTTGGTGCAGTTGCTGATGTTTATATGCTATATAAAATATAAATAATATAGGATATATTATTAACTATATTATACTTAACTATTAATCAGTGTACAACAGGTTTCAGCTAAATTTTCATCATGTGGATAATTTAGAGGTTTTAGAAATTATACATTTGGCTTTATAAAATTAATTATAGTATTATTAATTATAGAATAAAAAAATAAAACCATTCGTATTTACTCGTTCTGCTAAAATAGTATCAACACACATTTACCTTCTCTGTCAGTCAACTTTGTTTATAGTCAAGTTACTTCCGAGAGTCTGCCCGCTCACATGAACTCTTATTCCTGAAGACTAAACATTGCTGTCTTTGTTAGAAGTTGGTGAATTTGCAGTCATGGCTGACACCTCCACCTCTCGCTGTCTCTATGTGATTAGTGGTGTGTGTTAAGAAGGATTTCCCCACGTGTGAGGCCCAGACTATGGATTGGGGAGAACTCCGCTGAGAGCCAGCGGTGGGCCCGTGCGCTTGAGTAGAATATATTGGCGTCCCATCTAACGTGCATTGTGCATGTGAGGTGCTGTAGGTAGGGTAGAGAGTGCAGAGCAGACGGTCAGCAGTGGTGGTAGTTGGTTCAGAGTTCTGCATGGCTGATCAGAGGGACTGAGAAAAGGAATAGGCCACAATGTGAACAGGGGCCTACATTGTTCTGAGCATAACAGGCCAACAGCAGATGGTGGATGAGCCAATGTGGCTTACATACACCCACAAGTTGACATCAGTATGCTGGACGTCGTATATATCGAATATATTGTCTGTCATACTGCCTGCAGGAATCCAGAACCTGCAATTGAGCAAGACTTGCCGGGAGCCTTTCACAGTTAGATGTTTTTATTGGATTACAAGTTACACTACGCACTTACAGTGCTTTGAAGTTTGATTCTTTTTTCCTGGACTTCATTTACTGGGGCTTAAAATAGAGCCATTCATACTCAGGATATTGTATTTGGATAAAATGTCAATTGTCATCTGTTCCTTAGCGATGGGTTTAAAGGGATTGTTCACAAAAAGTTGCCAATACTGTCATTATTCACACGTCGTTCCAAGTTTCTAAGACTTTCTTCTGTGAAGCACAAAAGGAACATTCACACCACTCTGTTTCAAACAATGAAAGTAATTGGAGCATTTGAGCTCCAGAAAAGCACCATGAAAGTATCAAAAGCAAATGATAGCTTAGAATTTAGAAATGAAGCTTTTAAATCCATAGGATTATGATGAGACACGCAATGACAACTCTGAGTCTATGGCATCAAACCTGCTGCGACATGTCTTGATATGTCATATTTGAATGAATTTAAAGTTTAATGGGCACCTTTTTTGAGGTACTTTTATAGGGTTTTTTATTTTTGATACGGATGCATATTGCAGTAATATGTTCTGCAATATCGTTTATCGCAATTAATGTGGACCGGAACCCCTCGCGATAGGTGAAAGTCCGTAAAGTAGGATCAGCGAATCAGGTCACGGGATACATCCACTCATACTCTCATTGGTCGATCTCGCGCCGGGAACCAATCACGTGTCTTGTCTGAGTGCCTGTGGGTGTGTACAAAGCCTCTGAGAGAGTTTCTCTCTTTGTCTGGCATCCTGGAAAACCGTTTCTCTCTCGCATCACGATTTAACAACGCTTCTTTCCACAATACGGCTGCCGATATGGCGGTATTTTAGATTTTTTTTTTCGATGAATATTTTTGAAAAATCTGCGATGCACTGAGGCTACAAAACTTGAACTGCGAAGTGGCGAGGGATTACTGTATATCTGTTTAATACACAATTTTATACAGTGTCGTCATAACTGTAAATTTCTCATTTTGCATTCTTACCGGTAACATGAAAATTTGTGCATCTCTAAGTTTTGGAGCTTTTTTGTTCCACTGAAGAAGAAAAAAACATGGTTTGGGAACAACATAAGGATGGGTAAATAAATTATGACAGAATATGAATCTGTTCCTTAAACTTAATGCCAACACTGATCTCCTTCAGTAGCATTTAATATAATATATATCGCAGCCTGAACAAATATATCCAAACGTGAATCTACGAGAACTGCTATGTTCAGTTACAAACTCTGCAGGACAACATCTGTCACTGGAAATAGCCAGTGTGTATATCACACATTGTGTGACACAGTGTGTATATCTCCTGGCCAAGAATACAGACATGATTTAGCCATTAGGATGGTGGCGAGGCAGTGGGTTTCTTGTTTTCTATGAAGGGCTTTCTGACTTCTTCCACTGGTGAAATGCCTGGTGGGCAAACATGTAGTGGCCCCCATCGTTAGCTGGCCCATTCCTCTCCACCGAATGTGAGAGCCTCCATATGCTTAACTCTGAGAGGCTCTAGACAAACAAGGCCTGTTCCCTATTTTTTTATCTTGTGTAATGGTTTTTTGAGTGTGTGAGTACACATTCTGCATGTAGAAGAGTTCACAGAACTGGGATCACAGCGTTTTTCTCTCTGTGATATAGACAACCAAAATTAAGTGATAAACTTTGTGTTATAAGGGTATATTAGTCGATAAAAAAACTCAGAAGGTTACCGTATTTTTCGCCGCATAAGACGCACTTTTTCTTCCCCAAAACTGGGAAAGTTGGTGCGTCCTATCCGACGAATATAAAGAATCCGTGGAGCGCGGCCACGGCTGTAGCAGGGGTGATGACGAGTGGGGGCCAATGGTGGACTTTAAAGTGATGACTGTGGCGAGGGGGGCATGGTTCAGCGAGGTCTGCAGTGGGAGACGAGCGGTGCACAAGTAGATCAAGTGCAAATTAACAAACACCTGCGTCTCATTGAGCTGGGAAGTGAGAGATGGGGAGAGAGACCCGGGCGAGGCGCGAGTCACTGCGGAAGCAGAGAACGCGAGGCTCACGAGTGCAACTGAGAGAAGTGAAACAAAACTAAGAGTGAAACGAAACCGAGAGAGAAACGAAACTGAGAGAAAGATGCGTGACTCACAGAGAGAATCTGAGAATCACGGGCTCTTTTATTTCCTCAGACTTGAACATAAACAAAACAACAACCAAAACATGCGCGTTTGGCGCTCACGCTTCACTCTCTGTGAGTCACGCCTCTTTCTCTTGGTTTAGTTTCACTTCTCTCAGTCGCACTTGTGAGCCTGGTGTTCTCTGCTTCTGTGGTGACTCGCATCTCGCCCGGGTCTCTCTCCCCATCTCTCACTTCCCAGCTATTTACATCCGGTCTATATTACGGTGTGTAAGTAGATCAAGTGCAAATTGACAAACACCTGTGGCTCGTCTCCCGACTCTCTCTCCCGCTGCAGACCTCGATGAACCACGCCCTCCTCTTATCTATTCCCCACTTCCCGGTTTACACACAAAGTGAATAAAAAATACGGTACTTTAAAATGTACGTTGTGTGAAGCAGATTTTGGTATATGGATGACTTGGATATTGTTAAACTGAATGAGAGAATTTTGATTCTTTTAACAATTTTCATTTATTAATTTAGCTTTTGTCTGTATCCATTAATTTATTCAAACAAATGAAAGGGATGCATAAATAAAGCAAAAACAATCTTTGTTAAAATGAGTTAATAAACATACCATGCATTAACTCATGTTAACTCAAGTCCATGAAAAAAAAAAATATATATATACATACAGATTTTGATTTTAAAAGTGTATTAGTAAATGCTGAAATTAACCATAGTGAATGAATTCTTTAGAAGTATATTTCATTGTTAGTCCATGTTAATGAAATAATGCACTTAACCTTTAAGAAGATTTTTTTTTCCTCTGAAAATGCTAGTAATCACATTGGACTAAAACTGCTTTGCTCACACAGTGTGTAACAATTCCTCAATTAACAAAATTAGATTAAGGTTTAAGGATTTTCAACACAGCACATGGGTTAAGTAATGTTAATAAATGTAATCTTTTTAGGTTAGTTCAAGTTGTAGTGTGGCAGTTTTCTGAAACATAATGATTCACATGGGAGTGTGAAGTGTAACACGCTGAACTTGATTGGCATTTTTGGAATCTTGAAATTCATTCCATCATCTTCACACCCACTACACACTGAGGCCTGTGTCTGCAGTAGCGGTTGGCAATTGGCACCAACTCCAGGTCTGGTGGAGAGAGGACGTCCTGGCCAGTTGTGCAGGCAGGGATGGTTTATGCCTTCGGTGAGACAGTGTGTTTGTATTTCAGGGTCAGGGTGGCACGCAGTGGTGTAGGGTGACTCCTCAGCCAGCTGAGCAGTGAGTAGCATCTAGACATTGCCTGAGCTTCCAGCAGGTCTGATGAGCAGATGGAGAGAAGGCAGTCTAGAAAGATCAGTACTGATCCTAGACAGACAAAAAGAGGAAGCTAAACTAGAAAAAGATGGGGTTCATTGGGTTGAGGTGTGTTTGTGTGTGTTGTTGGAACTCGTTCTGGGAAATGGCAGTGTGTGTGTTCTTGAAGCATGTGACAGGAACTGAGCTCTCTGAAGCACAGTACATCTCAAACTAAGTACTTCCCCTGCTTGAGATCTCCATGGCAATGTAACACATGTAAATCAAATGAACACACATGAGTTCTCATATCATGCTTGCAATACTATAAATCATTTAAATTTGATTTGATGCTTTTTTAGCATAAAATCTTAAAGGAATAGTTAATAGGAAAAGCAAAAAAGGTTCTGTCTTCATTTACTCTCCACATGTTGGTCCAAACCTGTATCACTTTCTTTCATCAGCATGACTTTTTTCAGACAGTCATGCTGAAAAAATGCATTGCAAAATTATCATAAAAGTATTCCAAAGGTAGTCTGAAAATGGCACTTTACACCAAAGAGGGTAACTATAGCGACGACTTTAAAGTTCTAATTCTGTAAGGAAATCCACATCAAAGAGTGACAATGACACAGAAAAAAAGATATCAATGATAACTTTCAGAACAAGTTGATGAAAATATTGATAGACAATCAGAATCCCACCAATTTTAAAGAGCGCAACCTTTAAAGTGACAGAAGACTTAACTTCAGTATGCGCTTGTCATAAACAGAGCATTGTTTTCCCTTGGTGTGTACACTAATATAGTTACTGTTATTGTTATCTTTATAGTTATCATACTTACTATGAACCTGTTTTTTAGCCACTGGGGTCACGTTCATTATATAAAAAATAGTATTCAGTATACTCACTTTTTCAAAAATTCATTTTATGAGAGTGTGTAAATGATGACCAAGTTTGTATTATTCAATAACCAAGAAGGACTTTAAGAGAGGTGGGTCCACTTTGAGCATTTGGAAAATCCAAGTTGCTGTGTTCCCACTTGACTGAAAAAATGACTACTTGAATTTCCAGCAACCATAAAATGCTCTGTCACAGCTTTCTCTAGTATGGCGGTGCCCTGAAACTCACATGCAAGTAACGCAGAGCAGCCTTTCCAACAGTTGCTTTTCTTTCCATCAACAAAGCACTTGAATGCGACACTCCAGAAGTGGGAGTACGAAATTACTGATAGTATGTGAAGGCAGCATTAATCTTCCATTAACACATTCATTCCATTGCAGATACAGTCTGTTCACATACAAAATTTTGAATACAATTCTTGCAGCCTACCCTTAAACTCCCCTGTTTTCTCACATATTCTTCAGTCTGGATGAAAGTTTGTGATGTTTGTGACCCAAACAGATCCCAAGGATGGTTTTGTACCACTTAATATTATTTTCAGGCGTAATAGAGAAGGGTGTTAAAAAATTCTCTGTGTCCCCATCAACAGGCCATAACTTCGCCGCAAAATCTGTAGCAGCAATTTACAAGGACATTACCCATACCTCATGTTTGATTATTTGGGTTTTTGCTTCAGTTTAGTCTCACTTCAGTTTCATTCCCAAATGTAAATTCTAGATAAATGGAAGTTACAACACCACACTTACCAACTTTGGGTTTGGGGGATAGAAGAATGTCGGTATTTCAGTCACTCCTGACTCATTGGATGCTGCTCTGTGTTTGTGGTGGTGCCTGTTTCTCTCATTTGAGTTAGAAACATATAACGGAAACACAATCCTTTGTGATTTCTCCATTTTATTCCGGTTTACTCTTTGTTCAGGCATGTCATCCTTCACCAAGACTAGGTTTATTTTGATATCCTGTTTGGTTTATAGATTTATACATATTGCTGATTGGGGAACAAACTTGAGGTTTACAGTTGCCCCAAACCTTTATAGATTTTTTACATCTGCTTAGTGTTTGAATTTTTTTGTATCAGCTTAAAGTACACATATATATTCCCAATTTGAAAAGTACTCCACTTCCTTTGTGGCACACATGGAATTCAGATCAGGAGAAAAATGTAAATCAGAGGAACTAAGCTTCTAACAAAAATGCATTTTACCATGGAAAGATATGTTTATTTAATTTTTTTTCAGAACTGGAAAGCATTCTTTTATTAGTTTTGCAGATATAATTACTCTTCCCATTAGATAAGATTTGAGCCACTGACTTTTTGTTGAACTATCACCAATTTCTAAAATGCATCATTCACTTGTCTCTAGTAACTTATCTTGTCAAAAAAAGTCTGTTTTTGTTTCTGATTGGTTGACACATGCTCCAATGGTTTTACCAAATTTTCTTTAACTGCATGTCTATACAGTAATGAAGACGTCTTGGAAATAATGTAACTAGGTATTTAAGTATTTAGGTATTTTCCCCCAGTATGTTTCCAGTAATTATGTTTTTACCAGTGGGAAAGTGGAACTTCTGGATACATCAAAGTTGACAAATTGGCTGACAGAAGAGTGTATGTATGTCAGTTTATTTCAAGGGTTTTATTTCAAAAACAATGAGCGATAATCCAGGAAAAGGTCGGGGCAGGCAGACCGAATCAAAAACGGGAAAACAACAGAATCGGTGACAGGAAAACAGACAGGCATATCAATGCTCAGTAATGTTCACAGCAGCAAAACAAGACTTCGCGATCACAGTTTGTGTGACAGAGTCTTTTATAGTGATATTCCGGTGATAGTTCTCAGCTGGTGCGATAATCAGTCCAATGTACGGGTTTATGGGAAATGTAGTGTGTGTGTCAGTATAAGTGTGATAGAGGGGGGAGAGGGGCGGGAGGAGAGGAGAGGCCAGAGGGGGGAAGCGCGGAGCTCGTCTTCGTAACACATTTTGTGTTATGGTAACTACTAAATAATTTGGTTGATACCATGAATATAAATGTATAAATTCATTGTTTATTGTTGATTTGGTTTATCTACACTTTAAATATACATATTGTCAGGCGTTAGTGAGCGATGAAGGCGCAAAGACGAAGGTAAAGGATATGTTAAACTTCATTTTAACAAGACACCGATACAAAGGCTCACTCAACGTAGTATTGATGAGAGCAGACACAGACTGAGAGAAACACAGGGATTAAATACACAAGTGATGATTGGGCAATGAGACGCAGCTGGACATGACTAATGATGTGATTGATGACAAGACAGGTGATTCCGATGACACAGGGAGAGCATATTTGGAACAATATGATAAGTCTAAATATAACTGGCCAATTCCTATGTTTTCTGGGTGCCCTTGAAAGCATAATTCCATGTTTGCTGGCCACATTATTTCACCGCATTTCACTTTTCCAAATCCTTACTACCACCATGAGTTTGTATAAAAGGTGCAGTTAGCATTATATTATTATTATTTTTAAATGCCATGCATAATCTATCTCTGATTGTAGCGTTATTTCAGGTATAGTAGAAATATACAGGTCTCTACCCAACATTAGCCCTGTTATCAAAGCCAGTGCATGGGTATTTTCACATGTTTTTAGCTGTGTAATGTTTATTTCAACAGTTCTGCTTTTGTAATCAGCCGACAGGCTGCATTTATTTGATGGCCGCTTTTGACACACAAGCCACGGTGTGTGTTGAGAGCCGCTGGCCAAACGCCAGCCCTGTAACACATATGGTAAAGACATTGAGCTTCTCCCTGTTTATTCCAGCAATGCCACTGAAATCTCCTTGTCAGGCTTCTGTTTTAATAACTCTTGGCATGGCATGCCTTTTTACCCTCAGTAACCCAATATCGGCAGACGCCGGCTTTCTGAGCTCTCATCACACTTCATTTTTTCGCTCTTGGCCGCAGCGTGAATGGGAGCGGTAAAACCCTCAGTGCGGAGGTTCCTATGGGAGTTCAGCAGTCTGCAGTTTTTCGCTTAACCGATGTGACAAAGTTCAATAACGAATTTGTCTGCCTTGAGTCTCGGGAGGAAACGGATTCCATGTTGGGGGAAACCTCCCTCTTTTAAGTCCGTCTTTAAATTTCTTTGTTAAGAATGTGTGGTAAATAGCAAAGCTGTATAGATTGGTATTTATGAAAGGAAATTGTGCTGTCCTTTTGCAATCATGATGTCAACATTAATAAATGTGTTGATTCTTCATTCTGAGGAACTGTGTTTTTTACCTGTCAAGCGAGTGTACTTTACTGCAAGGTCACATCTTCTTTCAAAACAGACACACCAATCTTGCCCTTTTAACACCATTTTCGTGTAGTTGTTACATCCAAAGCTTCCAAAGGTCAAAGGTGGTCTCGCAAGCGTATGCATCGCAATTACAATTGTCAAGGCAAAAGCATAAAACATCCCTAAGCTTCCTCTAAAGTGTCAGATTTTCTGTTCACCAGTAGTAAAGGTGTTGGTTTAACCCTACCCTGATAGCCATTTGTCTTGCACAAGTAACGTGGTTGTTGCTTTGGAGGATATGGGCAGGGTCGTGCAGAGTGTTCCTCAGAGGCAGGAGCTCAATGCCAAAAAAAGAGTCATCTATTAGTATAAGTCCTCTATATATAAAGGGCCATCTCGCGTCACCATTTTGTGTGTTCTTGACCAGCCGATATTTCACATAATAGGCCTATAGATAGCACAACTCTGATAGCTTCCTCAAACAGTAAATCAATATGCAGTACATAAATAAAAGTAAATTGAACTCTATTTACCATTAATGTGACTTCTTTTACTGCATGGTTTTGTGGAGTAAATGTAGAAAGTGTGTAAAAAGTCTTTGTGGTCACAGTTACAGTATGAATATGCAACTACTGACATAAACTCCTTGAATTTTATCTTTATTGTGAGAGAAATAATTACAACAAAAAGAAGAAAAGAGTGATAAACATCGACATCTCAAGCCCCTCTCAGAGTGTTTGATGGCAGATGCGTAAAATTATTTACATTTATGCATTTGACAGAATTCAAATGTATTTTATTTACCACAATACTATTGTTGATTATTGATGAGAGAGGCACTTTTGGACCATTTTGAAAAAGGACAGGGGCTTAAAAAAAAAAGATATAACATTTTATTGTAAGGGTTTTACTTTGCTTGGTCAAAGTACAAAAAATAATAATTGTAGAGGACAGCGTAAAACAGCAATTTTAAGACCAGTCAGATCCTATGCTTACCAGACTACATGATCACAGAAATGGCCAAATATGGCCAACACTCATTTATCTGTCTATTGGGTGAATATCATGTCACCTAATTAATTTTCATGATCTAAGTTGAAGGGTACGGTATGGATACTGTGATTTAGAGAGACCGTGGCTTTCCCAATGCTCAAACAGTAGAGTGTGGCGCTTGCAACGCCAAGGTCATGGGTTCGATTCCCAGGGAATGCAGGAACGGATTAAAATATCAATGTGTAACTTGAATAAGTCTTACTTGAATAAGTAAGTCGCTTTGGATTAAAGCGTCAGCCAAATGCAAAAAATAAATGCATATTGATTAAATGTGATCTTCAGTTGAATAATCTAGATTTTTATTCTTAAAATCTCACGATCAAATCTTTTAACTCTGCCAGTGCTGTCTTTGGAATATATTTTGATTCCAGTTTGTTGTCAGTCATTTTGCATTTTGAGTTATTTGTAGCTGTGCTGAATAAGGCCACACAAGTCTTCTTCCACTGTTAATACCCACACAGCCTGTCTTCTGATACTCTTCCTGCTTATTGGGCGGAGATCCAAATTCACACTGGATATTTTCACACCATAAAGGCTGTTTGATGCTTTCTCACGGTTACAGTGAGCATCTGACACTCTGCAAACAGCTCTGAGGTTACTGGGTACATTCAGAATTGTCATAGTTAGTTGACTGTGGGTTGATCATAATTTCAAAGAATTGCTTAATTAAGTTGCATATGTGAAAGTTCAAAGTGTGAACTCTGTTTTCTTTAGGCCCATTTATTCACATATTCATGTGGATTGACCGTAACACACGCAGAAACATTCTTTTCATTTCATAGCACTTTTGCTACTGAAGTATAATGACTTCAGCATCTGTGAAGGCCAGCAGGTGTTAATGCAATTCTCTCTTTATAATCTGCATTTTATTTGTCGTAGATAAGATGACCTCAGGGCCAGTAACAGGATTTTTCCAATGGGTGGGGATAAAAAAAGTGGAATTCAGTTGCTCTCAATGGCCCTATTTAGATTCCTGATGCTTCAGATCCGTTCTGTTTCTGCTAATGAAGTCAAATGCTTGTCTTCCTGGCTTTGCCTCTGTGATTCATTGAACAAAGGTCCGGAGCAAATAAAAGCCAACCATATTTGCGAACCATATAAGTGAAATGTCAGTGGATCTCAATTCAGACCAGCAAATTGGCCAATTAAAGAGGAAATAAGGCAAACTCTGTTTAAACCAAATTCCCCTTGCACTTCCTGACCACACTTTTAATGTACATCATAGCTCAAAGAACATCTATGGAAGTAAATTAAGGCCAAATGTATTTGAAACAAAAAAGACTGTTGAATTGCACTAATTGAAAACTATATCCATTGCATTAACTGTTCTTGCATTTGAATGAATTGTATTTTTAGGGCTTGATTTGTTTTTTTTTCATGGGCTGAAATTCAACATGGTTGTATATTTAAGCTGTTAATATTTTAATTCAAAACATTGTAAACACATTTTCATTATTAAAAATTCAATAATCCATATTCACCTTTCAGATTTCTCTTCTGTTTGAAAATACAACGTAGCAGACAATTTTCAGTTCATTTTATTTCGTTTTACATAGTAGATTGCGTCCATCAACACCCCTAATGCTTGCACAGTTCTATAGCTTGTCCTGGGTCAACATTTCATGCAGTACAGCAGTAATATAAACATTAGGTTTGTTTTGATATATATGGTGTTTAATGTTGGTGATCACGTTATTTTACATATGCATATGATTACATATGAGCTCTCTGGTTTCTGCATCCTCTTCACATGTGTTTTTAACAGGAAATTCAGTACTCTTTGTAAGATGTGTAATAGCACCCTCTACCATATAACAGTGAAAACACGAGACATGTGTGTTGGATCAGGGTTGCATCTGAACTCTGCAAGTAGGTAGATCTCCAAGAACAGGATTGGGCACCCCTGGTCTAAATGTACCTTTTTGGCCAATGTTTTTCACTTTCGATGCCATTTCTATTGAGAGATTAGTACTGTAGTAATTCAATAGTTGCTTAATTATTACCAAAGCTCTCTCTGTTTTGTTGTAACACCGATATGTTTTTCAGAAGTCAGAAGTTCCAGAAGTTTCATGATGTGTATTCGTGTGCATACGCTGCCTGCAAAGTCATTGACTGATAAGGCAGTGAGGCAACAAGTCACTTGCCTAAGCTTTTATTTGCAGCCCTAGACTTCCTTGGTTATTCAGCTTATGAAGGCTCAAACCAGCATAAAGCAGCCTGGAAATGAATGCTGATCTACACTGGTATTTTCAGTAGGCTAGTCAATGGGTGTTTCTCAGATTTCTAATCATGAGTGAATGTCTTTGAGGGCAAATTTCAGTCGATGACTATCTAAATCACCCATTTAGATGGAAAAACAGCCAAAGAAAATTCACTGAAAGATTTATGTTGCACACTCCAATTCTCCACTTCACCACCCGGTACTATTGGAGTAGGAAACCTTTCTTCTACTCAGAATGAGACGATGTATATTGATGTATATTTTTTCCTCCTGGGAGCAATTTGGGAGAAAAATGGTAAAGTCAGTGTAATAGTGGTTTTTCTGGCATCATCACAAAAGAGTCTTTGTAGTGATCTCCTGTAAGTGGCTCACCATAATTATTTAATCCCGGCCATAATGGCAACATTTTCTGCTGTAAGGATTGTTGGGGAAAATATTCTCCACCTAGCCGCATCTTGGCATGAGAATGAACCAGAACTCTGCACCAATTCAGTCTTTCTGGGAATGCTACAATTGGCAAGAGGTACGATAGAGAGGGTGAGGTGCACATCGACTTGGCTTAGAACTGTGTGCCCTTAAGAAAGCTTGCAAGGTTATTTTCCCAGCCTTCTAATGTTGTATGTCTCCTTTCTCATTTTTACGAGCAAAATACTCTGCTGCTTTTGAACCTATTGTATGCATGTCAGATGTTTTTTATTGACCGGTAGTTGCAAGTGTAGTCAAGTGTTTGCCAAACTCTTTCAGCAGAGATCTGGCCGGTGTGCTTCTGAATCCTCGTTCCTCGTGGTATGAGGTTAGTACTGCAGGGTCCAGGTGCGACAATGAAAAACGACTTGTGCTGTGATCCTTTTTCAAATTGTGACTACAGTTTCAAAGCGGCGAGGGATCGTCGTGAATGGGCCGACTGTCATCAGTGGGCAGACGGGAGCAGACACACTGCCATTCGGCTCCTGTAACCAGGCCTGCGCTCTCTTTGGAGTGGGAGCTGTTCAACGAGACGTCAGTCATCTGGATTGCACCAGGTTCAGCATGGGTTGGCGTGTGTGATGGACTGTATGCTTCTCTAGGCTTGAAACTTTTGTGGACCTATTGGAACTTGATAGGGCCTTTGTTTAAGGTTTATTGGTTCCCTCAGGATACTGGAGGTGCATAGAGCACCACATCGCTTTTTCAAAGAAGTCAACTAATCTTCACGGCCTTCTGGAATTGCCACATAACCGTATTTTTATTTGGAGACCAAGAGAACTTATATTTGACAAGGTTATATATAACAGTTGTGAAAAGTCATGAAATGCCTGCAGCATTTTTCCAGATTTCAAAAGGTGTGGGGAAGGCTTGGTTCATCTTAGTAGAAGAAAAGTGCAAAAGTTCATTTCTTTTTCTCTGACCATCACACAACCGAAGCAGAACATTTACTAGTTTTTGACTAGATATATCGTTGTTGAATTACTGCTTCCATGATCAATAAGATTTAAGGTTTAATTTTTAAAACAAATCTACAGTGCAAGTGTTTATTGGTGGTTAATGTGACATTGTACATGTCCAGTTGCATAAATATAATACATGAATTCTTAAAATGTGTGGAACTCTTTGGTTGATTAAATGACTGCATTTTTTGTTTTTGGGTGAACTACTCCTCTAAAGACACATATCGCGTCACAGAAGTAACGCCATGTTCTTGCTCTGGTTGTTCATGTCTGAAAAGCAGTCCATACTTTGTTAGCACAACATTTGTTGTTTTATTCGTATCCCTGCTTCATCCTTTACTTGGACTTTGCTGACCTGCACTTGCAGTTTGTAGCATTCATTCTTCAGCACTATAGCATGTGTACAAGAGGAATCAGAGGCCAGAGCATTTGGAGAAATTGGCAGACGATAAGGGGAGTGGAGCTGGCAGTGGATGGGTATCTTGGAATTAGTGGTATTCTTGAGGTTATTCCTGAGTCCATGCATTCTGAATGCATTTTTCTTTCTTTAAATTTTGGAGTTGGAGATTCACAATATGTTTGTGGTCACGTAGTCAATATACACTTCCATACTCTATATAAAAATACCATATTACTGGTGCTATCAATTAGGGCCGTGCGTTTAATCAAAATTGTGATTTAAGCACATGTGACTTTTAAACTCCAGAAAACATGATCTTTCATTCCAAACTAAGTAAACAAAAAAACAATAATACAGATATTTGCTAAATTTTCAAAAAGACATAATAATCAATAAAATAATCACTTAGACGTCATATATCATTTATTCAAAGAGATGTTGCCCGCAAATATCTTCAGTAAAGCTGGCTTTCAAAAACACTATGTGTGTAAGGAAATATAGTTTAAAAATTGTGATTAAAATCAAAATTGCAATATTAATAAAAAAATGATGATATTTCGCACAGCAATCGATGCGCCATTTTGTTGCCACCAAAATCTTTTGAAAGAGTTTCCAAAGGCATATCCAGTGCTAGTGAAGTTTTTTGGGCATAAATGTTACCGATATATTTGGGTCCTCATAGTTTAATATTCAGGGTTCAGTACTATGAAAAGAGGTGGGGCAGGTGACTCGGGTGCCTGCATGTCAGCATTCAACAGAAGATCTCTATTTCCTATCACTTTCCAGTCCTCTTGCATAAGGATGGTAACAGGTGGTTGTGATATGCAGCTTGATATTAATACTTTAACTGGCATAGCACTGCCTAAACATTTAATGAAAGCATTAAATGTTCCTTGTGTTTATAGTTTGCTGTTGTTGTGTGTACCGCCACACGCTCTATCACACAAACACAGTTCCCTAGACACGCATAGTTTTACACCTAGAGTCCTCTAGGCATCATCACATGGAGTATTTTTGACACCTCGACTCAATTCGCCTTTGGATGAAGGTTGTCTGTAGAGCAGGAAGTGGACTCAAGTCCAGAATGCGTCAGGAATCAGAACACATGCTTCCACGTGTCTGTGTGCTCGGTTTCGACTTTCACTTTGGGGCTTTAAGGATCTCCACACCCAGTATACAGTCTACCAAAGTGTCTACTCATCCTACTGCTGGCTGCACAGGCACTGTTTTTGACACGTTATCTGCTTCTTGCTACTGCCGCTTGCCGTGACTCTGTGATGTATTTTTAGCCCAGTTTTTGCCTTTAATTATTGCAGCCAGGCTGAGCTTGATCCAAGGAACTGTGATGCAATTATTGCTAACCAACATTATATAGTGTTGGTTTAAAATGTTGTATAATAAAGCATTGGAATAAAATTGTCAGATAGCTCTTATATTAAAAATCTGTCTGCAAAAATGTACCTTTAGGGGAGCAATTGTTTGTCACTTGATTAAAACCCTTAAAAGGACGATTGTGCAGTTTATCTACCTCTAAATATGAATTTATTACCTTGGAGTAATATGTACACTAAGGTCCTGTTTACACGGGTGGATTTTCGTTTTAAAGCTCATAACGTTTGCTACGGTTATGCCTGTCGTCTACACTACTCCAGCATTTTCACTACTGGAAAAATCCATTTTATTTAGAAAAATATGGGTAAAATTTCAGTGTAAACGGACTAAAACTGAGTCTTTTGAGTAAATAAAAAAAGGAAGCACAGCTGTTCCGGCAGCATAATGTGGGCAGTGACAGTGACCATCCAGTGACTATCCACATTACGCTACCAGAACAGCTGCGTTTCCTAAAACCATCTCAAGCCTAAATTGACCGTAGAGACTGTTGGGGGCTATTGCGCTAGAAATCAACCTAGACTTAAAATGCTTTTATGAAACTTAGCCCAGAGCCGTCTCTCTCAACATACCAGTTTCGATGACTTTGCTGACTGTGTTGTCCTTCTTAGCAGTTGTTAAACTCTGCATTTTATAATACTGAAGCTGCCCACATGCGCAAACACTGCACACTGTAAAACTGTAAACGGTCATGCATTTTCAGTTGTGTTGTGTGGATGAAGATCTTTTCTGAAACTTAGTGGAATCGCCAGTATAGACAAGGATTGTTTTTCTTTTAAGATGGCGTATTTAAAACGCTCTAGTGTTTACTAAACAGGGCACATTAGTGTGAGAGCGCAATTCCAAAAAAATCTATGATTTTTCTATGCGTGATCTACTAACGATATCCAAGTGAAAGAACACAGACACTGCTGGATAATTTTCACAACCAACACAAGAGCAGCGCAAATTAATGTCTGGTTTAAGTCTTAAACAAAGGCACAAATACCAGTAAATTGACTAGTGCAAACCTTAGTAAATCACCTTGCATGATTCATTTAAATACTGTCCTCCCGTAAATTTTACACGTGAAAGGCAAACCCCTACAAATGCATATTCAATAAGGTCATTTGCAAAAATTACCCTGATCACGCTTTTTTTTTCGTCGCTAATTTTTCACTGCGTGTCTTTAGTGAATCCTGACTTACGACTAAAGAGGGCTTGCGTTGCACAAGCTGTTAGTAAATCTGGTCCTCAAAGTACTACTATGAATGTTTTACAGGTAGATAAGTTAAAAGCTGTTGTACAACTAAAAGTACAAATATTTTTCAGAGGCTGTAGCAGGGTAAAGCTTTACTGTAGTGCAGCACGATTGCTTCCAGGATTCTATGCATAACTGTGGGACTAATTGTGGGTTGTTTTTCAATCAGGACTTCCTGGTTTGAAAGGAAAGAAAGGCCGTGATGGGGCTCCAGGTAGGTCCTCAGTACGCATATGCCTGTGCCTGCAACCCCATGGACTGCTGTTGTGTATAAGCTGACATGTTTGTGCTTTTAATAATAGTATGAGAAGCATGAAAACAAATGGTCTTCTGTGGAGATATAAAAGCATTCAGAAATGCTGGCACTTAATATATATAGAGATTAATCGAATCCTTTTTTAAAATGAATAAATTGAATCAATCAATATGGGATTTTTATCTCACACGATTATACTGTAGGAGTTGACTTGACCATGAAAGAGACTGTCTGACTGACAGTTTATTAGGTTTTATTCGTCATTTAGGGTAGGGTAATCTAAAATATATTGTTATGCAAAAGTACACAATGTTTTGTACTTTTATTAATTAACGGGTTGTGTACATATTGGTGCCTTAGAGTAGTAACGTACTACTATGAACATGTTAAGAGTAAATAAGGTACAAAGATACCTTTTTGAGGTTACTGCGTCAGTGACAAGCTGTTGTACCCCTAACTGTACAATTTGTGAACTTTTTTTTTAAACTGAAGAAAAAAAATTCCTGAATAAAATACAAATTCTCAACGCAAATTTTCATTTTCGTCCCTCAAGTTTTATAAAGTCTGCCAATGAGATATAAGCAAGTGACATTTTTTTGTGCTGTATGTATCTGATGGTCTGTAAATGGACCCGCAAAAGTCTGCTTCTGCTACTATACGACCTATAGATTCCTCTGTGTTTTTGGCTTATGAAGTGGTTTCATGTAAAGAGTCATAGGATCACATGGTTAAAATGACAGTGTTTATAATGACAAAGATTGATCTGGAATGTTCAGAGAGCTATTCTTGCGTGACCACACATGTATTGTGTATGTTGTTCACTTGTTCTTTGACATTATTCTTGCTTTTAGGCCTAAAATAGGGCTTGCTGTCGCAGCAGCAGATTTGATAAATGCAGGTTCTGATTTCTAAGAAAATACAGACTTCTCAAAACAGGAAAGGAAAGAATAATGATGGACCCACAGGAAAGCTTTGTCACCGGTGTGACTGCACCATTACTTAAGGCTGCCATATTTAATGCACCATTCGGACTCTCAGTGATCCACAGAGCTCAGTTCAAATGTAGATCTTCTTCTTGTTGAGGAATACATTAACTTTTGTTCTCTCTTGCATCCATTATAAAGTCCACAACCCCACTCAAATGTAACATGGTGTTACATTTTCAAACTCATTAATGGAACGAAAAGGTTCCTGGATGAAGGTCCTGGAAGGAACCTTTATGATTCTGTTCATATTGTCCAGAAGTTCTGTTACGAATTGCTCAGTAGGACTTTTATTCCTGCAGATGTCCAAGCATAATAAGTTATAGAAGAGAAGTTCTGGGAGATGTTAAGTTACGTAAATGGAAAATATTTGTCATCTGCAATTTTGAATTTGCTCTTCCTTAATAAAGTTTGAGTGCTTGAAGCTATGATCTAGTTCTGCTTTGATTGAAGTGTCCTGGTTAAAGTATGTAAAACAGGCCGTAAATCCTACTAATGCATGTGCTCATAATTTGAACTTTTATACTATTTACTCATTTTGATTAAGCTGCATCATTGTTTCTTCAAAGCCAAGATAAGCCCACATGATAAAACCATGATCAGGTACACAATGAATGACAGTATTCACAAAGTTCTACACATCCCTCACCTGTACGTGTTCGTATTAAATTACATCATTATTAAATATTGATGCATATTTTCCTTTTGCTTTCAGCAACCAATAAGAGTGTAGAAATCTTAGTTTCATTTAACATGTTTTCCACAAGTTTTTAATCTGTCCAGAATCATTGTGGAAAACTTTGTTTTAACCTTTTTTTGACTAACGATGTTAATGAAATCTGCTTCCAGTGTTTATTGCGCGGCTAGTGTATGATTTAGCATTAGTTATGAAAGAGATGGACAGTTTGTGATGTCTGGGTGGGGTTCGCGTGCTCAGAACAGGGGTGTGATTTATCTCTGCAGGCAGTCTTCCAGTGATGTGGCTTATTCTCCCACTCAGTTCCCAGTGGTCTCTTGCTCGGTGGACTGACTGCTCATCCCTGAGCCAGAGACAAGCAGCACTTTCCCACAGAGAGTTTCTCAGTCCTGTCATCTACTAAAATTATAAACATGTTTTTTAACACTTTATTTAAGTCCTGTGACGCACATTCATTGTACAACTACCTGCGTGTGAGCTGTAATCTTCCTCAGAGATTGTCTTGCGGTAAGAGACATCGGAGGTGGTGTTCGACAGCCAGAACACCCACTTCGGATTCTGGTTGAACTACGGAAATCCAGACTTGCGTGACGCTGGGAAATGAAACCACTCAGTGTCAAATGTTTGATGTAATATGCACAAGATGATTATTTTTTTCTTTCAGAATGACTAATCTCTCTCTCTCTCTCTGTTTTTATTGCAGGTCCTCCTGTAAGTAGACGTTGTCCCTTTGTTGACTGGATTGTGGTAATGTGACCCAAACTCTGTGGCTTTCTGTGTATTTGTGTGTGTTTTGAGAGTGAACTTGTTTTTTTGTTATTGCCGCTGCTTATATAGTGCTGATTACACAGCTTTATTCACATAATGGAAACTTCTAGCTACATTTCCTTCCGCCACACAAATAAACACCCACACTTTCATCTGTCAGAAGAAGAGCTTGTGTTTTGTGTTAAAGGTCATATTTGTGTCATATTTCAGTTTCATTTGCTGAGATTCAGTGGCTCTATCAAAACAATGCTTTGATTGTTTTAGGCATTCAGAGCAGCCCAACATGGCAACACTGATTCAACCAATAGGGCGGTGTTATCTGTTTAGGTAACCAATGACATTAAGGGGGAATGTTCAGGAGACTTATGTGAAAGCAATCACAAAAATCATTTTTTTTAGGCTGCCATAAGTATGCAGCGCCACAAAATTTACACACTTCACCTTTAAATCACATGGCTTATACATTTTTTCTTCTTCCTCTTGGATGTTGGGAATTTGGCCAGACAATAATATATGTAGATGACAGTATTTGTAGACATGGTCTTAATATATCTTTTGAGGGCTAATGTTGCTGAATGAGGTTATAGTGAGAAAGAAGGTCAAGAGAAGTATATATAGTAGAAGAGAAAAGAGAGTTGGGCCGTATAAAATTAGGTGCGGTTGGACAGCTGCAGTAAGAGGGAGAAGGTCGAGCTTGAGTGATTAATGAAATAACAGCAGCCACAGGCAAACACTCGCCACAGAAAAGACAAATTACAAATAAGGTCTCTTTAACTGTTTCTACTAGAAAGCAATGAGATTAAATGAGGAGTAAATTAGACTTCTGCCAAGACCTACTGTAAAAATGACTCCAGTAACCTCAGACATTTTAAAAGACATCACTTTCTTTTAAGAGTCTCAAATTCCTCTCAGATTTGCTAAAATGCATTAGATTAGTTTAGATCCGATAGTTTGCCCAAATAAAGAAACCCGGTTTAAGTGTACCTACTATGTTGTAATTTTATGCAATGCCCTTATTGTGTACATGCACATTTTTATATTGTACTTCTATTTATATATTTTAAAAAAAAACTGCATTTACACTTATAATCACACCTTTGACCTTCCCTTACACCTTAACTCACCCTTAAACCTACAAACCTGTCACTAACCGTACCTAAATAGCAGCAAAAGTGTTTTGCAATACAATATGAACACAATAAATACATATAGCTAACAATTTTTACATGTAAAATAGCCGCTAAAGACACCTAATATACTGTAAAGTATGACTAAGAACATATTCAGTCAGTGTTTCTATATGATTTTAAATGTATGCATAGTCAGTGTTTCTATGTGATTTTTGAGACTCGAATGAGCCTGTCCCCTCTCCGTTTCACTTAGTTTCTGCTGTGAACTGTCCTTTTAAACCTTCTGAGTAATGAAAGTGAAACTTGTAAGCAATAAAATTTCCCTCTGGGTAACACACATTAGTATACAAACATTTCAACACCTGCTCATATAACCCATAAATTGAAGGCAAATTGAGAAGAACTGAAAGGCAGGTGAAAGTACTGTCAAACAATGCGCACAGTATGTTAGCAGACTTAAACATTAACTTGATATTTCTACTGTTGTCAAGTAAGAATGTTTAGAGATAGTTAGTGAATTCTTTTAATCAACTCAGTCTTCTTTAAACAAGTTTGGTGATCTATTGGCAATCAGTGTCAGTATGTCTTTAACTACAGTGTTTGTTTTTAGTAAAGGGAGTTTGGCAAGCTTGGACCCTGATCAATGGGCCTAGAGGGCCGTCCCGTAACATTGACCTATGGAAATTCTTAGAAGAGTGTATACTGTAGATTATCCAACAAGAACACCAAGACAACACTCTTACTGATGTGATGGCAACTGTACACTTCACTAAATTGGCCTTTTCCTGTGTGCTGAAAGTGAATACTAAAAGTTTAAATGCATATGCATAATAGTCTGGGGTTCTTCACAGGTCACCTCAAAGGAGCGTAGCCCTTTGCCTGCTTTTGGAGGCACGGCTGGCCCAAACCAGCCTTAAACAATTAGTAGTAACATGAAACATTTTACATTGACAGAAAGCTCCTTCGTTAGTGTGTTGAAAACTCTTGTGCAAAGGTCATGTTAAGCACATGTTGAACATTAGAGGTGAAACGCTTGAAAATAGGGGTGGGAATCAGTATTATATAATTTGATGTAAATTGTGATTTTGCAATCCTTAAAGGGATAGTTCACCCAAAAATGTAAATTGTCATCATTTACTCACCCTCATGTCGTTCCAAACCTGTAACTATCATTCATCTATGGAACACAATCGAAGATCTTTTTGATGAAATCAAAGAGACAGTCCATTTACAGTCAAGCAACTACCGCTTTGACATTTCAAAAGGTTATTCTAGTTATTGTAAGTTATTGTTATCGTAAAACTAATCCATATGATTTGAGTGGTTTTCTCCAAAGCCTTTTAAATAGGCTTTTAATTTTCTATGATGTTATAAAAACCTAAATTCAATCTCTTCATAAAATTTGGACTAAATTATTAGTGTCTCTTTATGAACTTTTTGAATGCTTCAATGGAGGGAATCTCTCAGATTTAATAAAAAAGATATTCATTCCTGTTCCGAAGATGAAAGAAAGTCTTATGGGTTTGGAATGACATGAGGGTGAGTAATTAATAACAGATTTTTCATTTTTGGTTGAACTATCCCTTTGACACATTTGCTTCTCATTCACCTGCATTGGACTTGATTATATTCTTAGGTGTGTCTGTTTGGTTGAAAGAACCAAGTATGCATTGACCTCCACAATAATGCGTCACAAACTCTCTAAGAAGGTACTTCTTTTATATAAGTAACTACCTTGCGACCGTTAAAAAGTATGTTATATAGTATTGTAGTATGAAGGTAATTCAGACATACTACATTCACCATGTTGACATTGTCATGTGACTTATGGTGTCAATGCGTCGCTTCACTGCCATTCACAAATGGTCTTACAGGATAGATAAATGCCCATCAGTTGTACACGTTGTAATCTAAAGTGTGTATTTTAGTGTTCTTCACTGTGTACTTTTTGTCTACTGTTTCATAAATACTACAAATTTGGACATGCTATTCTTTTCGCATACTTGTTCTTATACTTGTTTAATCTGAGCTGGGTTAGTAAGTCTCTTCAAAAAATAATATCAAAACTAAATATATAAATTCTTGGCATGATGATATCGAAACAGTATAGTGACATAAAATACCACAATACTTTATGCTGCTTTGTTTTAAAAGAACAGCATAATTAAATTAGTTTTCCCAGGTGATATACTTGAACTCAATATTTCTCCATTCTCAGCAGGGCCTTTGTCCGCTGAATATCTTTTATCCGTGTAATGTTGGGCTCTAGGGAAACGGGCTCCCCCGTTTTCCTCTGGGGTTCCCCTTCATTTAGCCAGCAGCACTGTAGGCTAAATGAGAGCCACATGTACCCTGCTACCGTGGATTTCAAATTAAGTGTTCTTCCGGTGGGTGACCTCTGACCTCGCCAGACACTCCTCTGGGTCAGCCTGAGCAGTGCCCAGCAGGCCACAGTGACCTGCTCCCACTCACCACCTGGGTCTGCACCTTAGACCTGCTATGCATACTTCAACACGCTCATGTATATCCACATCACATGTAAGCCAGCTTGCTCGTACCACTATACACACTCCAAATGGCAGCTACATCTAGCGGATATCTGTTCCTCTCTTTACACACCGCTGCTTATAAAAACCTTCCAGCTGTGCCCAGATCCCATATACCTTACATGTGTGCCTATGACCTTTGAACCTATAGATCCTATTAGTGGTCTTTCATTGTTTCCCACACAGTGATACACATTCGATTTAAAGAGATTTTTGTGATTACCCAGTTACATAAATACAAAATAGTAACCTTTAAAGGGGTACTCCTGCTGGAACAGTTTTTTTTTTATTGTTTTTTTATAAAACTTGGCTCCCTGTACAGTAGAAAGGCAAAAGTAATTTTGAAATTGGTGCAACCTGAAAGAGTGCTCTTGTCTTCACTTTTTGCCAAATGTTAGGAAAACGTAAACACCCGAAATGCACTGGGCATGTTCCCTTCCAAAGCCACTCCCAGCGTGTTTGTAATAAACATTTCAAACTGGATGACAATGGATAAAGTGTTTTAGGCCAAATGGAGGGAAAAAACTGAAAGAAACAGATTTGATGAATAGTAAGTTCAAAAGAACATAATTTATTTGAAAAGTCTGTAATGTCTCTTCGGATCAGATTAAATCATCCTTGCTGAATAAAAGCATGTTTTTCTTTTAAAGTCTTAAATCTTAAATATTTAAAAAAATATCTTTCATTGAATGGTACACACACATTCATTGGTATTACTATCCTTGTGGGGACATGTATAATGGTATAATGTAGGGAATACCAGGTACACACACATGCACATGCACACGCAGAGAGAGAGAGAGAGAGAGAGAGAGAGAGAGAGAGAGAGAGAGACGGGTCACTGAAAAAATGTAGCATTTTTACATTTTCAAAAATAATTCTGACACACAAAGAAAGTATGAAATAAATATATATATATATATATATATATATATATATATATGTATATTATTTCAATCATGTGTGTACCCCATTTTTTCTGCATACATAAAACAACACAAGAAAGGAAAACTTTGTTTTATGAGTTATTTACATTTTATTTACATTTTATTTAATTTGAACCATAGGGTGAATGGCCATATCAAAGCGTACAGACAGATGATAGTGCCACGGATGTTTTTGTCCGTCTGCAATAGTTTCCTCCCATGGGCTGAGTTTTGATAGATGGCTTCCCTCTCCACACTGTAGTCCAAGAGGAAGCCAACACACACAAACACACTCACACGCACAGACACACACACACACATAAACACACATACTCTCACTAGTATGCACTTCCACAGGCACTTAAAATGAACTATAAATGCATCATCAGATAATGAAGAGCGTCACGGTGGTCTTAAACATAAAGGATCTTTCTTTGAATGATCAAACAGCTGTCAGGTTTTTACCACTAAACCTCTACAATGAAAAAAATACACCTTTTTTCACAGTGAAGGAAGTAAGCTTATTTGATTTTAGTTAAACCAGAGCGATCTCCTCAATCGACTCTGAAGTCAAGCGTGATATAATGGATTCTCAGCCAGCACCTCGTCTGTTTAACTGTTTCATGCATGCTTGGGCCTTTTAACGAACATCTTTTTTAATCAGACATGTGGAATTCATTGTTCATGCTAGCTCTAAATGCTTATTAAATACACTGAAATGATCTAATCAGAAATAAATTAATTAGCGACGACATGAATTGAATTGACTTTCACAATGAAGAAAATCTATATTTTGTCTTCTTTTCTAGTACTTATATAAACACCCTTAATAGAGATATTTTACTCGGGAAAATTGTTTAAGATTGTCAGACTTGTTTTCAGGAAATTTTATTGATTTTTAAAAATTATTATATAGACAATATAAATATATATATATATTTTTTTTTTTTTTTCTTTTCTTTCCCTTTTTTCTTTTTTTTCTTTCAAGGATAAATATCACAATTTATCACTAGTGATATTTAGTGAATTCGATATAAAACTAATTAATGATAAAATATATATTATAAAGTATATTAATAATTAAATATATATTCTCTGAAAAACAGTTTTAATACCTTTATAAAATATTTGTTTCTTCTCTTGTTTTAAGAATGTGTATTTTTACTGGAAATAAAATATAGATTAAAAGATTTGTATTCTGCAAATTATTTATTTATTTTTAAAGTTGAAAGCCATTATATAAAAAACATGTAATTATATTAAAAAAGATGTTCCGGGGTCCAAAGACAATTCTGCAGTGAAAGTATTTGATGGAGTTTGCATTTGTGGAATGCTTCTTTGGAGTGTTTTCCTGCTGTTACCTTTGAGCCTTGCCACAATGAAATGTAATGCTGGATCACAGTGTTCCTCAATACAATCGTTTTCATTATTCAATATTATTAATTATTTTTAAAGCAGACAGAATTTTATTATGGCTTGGCAGGGTGTTGTGTTCTTCTTAATCAGTAGTGTTGACGGGTTCTTTCTTTATTCTGTACCCATTTCTCTCACCCCTTTTTCAGGGTCCACCTGGACGAGCAGGCTTTCCGGTAACTGTCTCATAACGTGTCCTATTGTCTGTCTATCCGTCTTGTTTGGTTTTCTTTCACTTTAACTTTCTCTAATTGTGTCTTATTTTTAAGAAGCTGTATCGAAACAATTCAAACAGAGAATGAAAAATGCAAAATTATTTATGTTGCATCCTTAAAATCTTGTCATGTACAGCTTCTTTATTAGGACACACTGAGACCACCTTTTAACCAAGGGACTGAGAATATACAACCAATGTATTACCTTGACAGTATGAGAGTATATTTAACTTATTTATTACTTATCCTTAATTTTTAATATTGCCAATATACTGTGGAGTGAAAAGTATATGTATATGACTGAATTTAGACGTTTCTAAATGTATCAATTTTGATCTTGCTTCCACTAAAGCTCAAGATGCTCTTTAGATCATTCGCAAATAATGCTGAAAAAAAGATCATCACACAAACTTTGTCAAAAATTGTCATGCTTGTAAAAATATTTGTAACGTAGAAAAAGCATCAAAGTATTGCAGCTTTTTAGACCCCACTGAACATTGTCTTAAACCCGATAAGCTAAGCTAGACTTAATGTCATGAGTCTCTCAGCTTGGCTTAGTGGATGAGTCTCTATTTCCTTCAAGTTATCACGTTATATTTTATAGATGATTGTGTTCTCTCTGTCCCTTTGGTGTCTGTCTGGATCCACTCTTCTGAATTTCTGCTATAATTCTAATATTACTAACCAAAAGTCAAACACATCTGTCTTTTATTATATCTTATACAGTATGTGAACTCTAGTTCTACCTGCCAATTATAACCTGCAAACCCCTGTCACTCGCGGCAGCTCTTCGTGTGAAACTTTGCCATAAACCTTTTTTGTGTACACTTTGTTCAAATTGTTGACAGGCCTGGTCAAAGTTTGAATGTGATCCCGTGCCAAAGCTTTTGATTGATTGCTTTGTCAGGAAATGAGATGAAATTTTGTATTTTTGTAGGATGGAAGGGTAGGGGGCAAGTATTTTACACAAAATGTGTCCGTTAGATTAGTTCTTCAAAAAAATATTGATATTGGCATTCACGCTCCGTTGAACTATTAGAGGATACTTGCGATTTGTATATGTAAGCTTTACTACACATTCACTTTTAAATATGGCCATTTATCACTTCTGATTCGTTGTTAAGTACTTTGGGGCTTATTTGGATAAGTCTGGACTACTTTGTATTGTACTTCAAGCTACTTCTAAATTATAGCTCTAGATCCATCTATCTAGAGTTATTAAGTAAGTTGTACTAAATATATTTAAATACTTTATACTAACACTTCACAGTATTGCTAATTAATGCCATAAATCAGCATTAAGTTAATCTAAAATCAGCACCTTGGACAGAGCCAAGAGAAATTCAGTCAAGTGACTTTCCTCTTGGGACAATCAGTGTGCAGGCAGCAAATTAACACTGAAGGTCAAATTAAATGGACAGCTCTGTTCTTTACAATCTGTATCTTAACAGCAAATGTTTTGTTGACTTCTGATTAGTTGTAGGGTCTTCTTGGCTAACCTGCCCCATCTTTTCCATCCCACCCCCCTTTTCCATTACGTGTTATTCGAGTGAGTCGTCAGCAAGCTGTCAACACTCCCTGACATTCTAATACACTGACCTGCAACGTCAGGAATGCAAATAAAAACAGCTGTGGGAGTGGACAGCCTTGCATAATAAGTCACTTCAACATTGCAGGAGTTAATGGTCATGTTACATAGTGTAAAATGTTTGGAAAAGCATTAGTACAGGACTACAAAAATGAATCCTCATGATCGTTTATTATATCAGGATCTCAGGTTACTAATCACAAATTTTCTGGGGATTTTCTCCATAGTTAAAGGAAGTAGTGGGATATTTCAGTGTGAATAGTTAATTATTATAGGTTGGGTTGTTTTCATAGTTGTTAAATGGATATTTCACCCCAAAAAATAGAAAATTCTGTCATCATTTAGGACTCATGTTGATCTAAACCCAAATGGCTTTACATTGAGAACATGCTATTGTTGGTTCCATTGATCATGCTTTTGCGTACTTTTAAAAGCTTGAAGGAATTGCATGGAAATCCAAGTTTAATTAGAGGAAGAAAGGAAGTCATGCAGGTTTAAAGTGACATACAGTGAATTATAATGGTAATTATAATAATGGTGAATGATAATAATAAATGAGAACAGGATTTTCATTTTTAGGTGAACTATTCCTTTAAAACAGGAAACACTTTTTCAGTCACTTCTAATGAAAGCACTGTGAAATGGCCCTAATACAAATATTTGCTGCATTAACCCCATGCTTTCATTGGGATCATGCAATCACTGATGACGCTAGTCTGACTGCTACACATTCTTTTCAAATTCTTAAGTAGTAAACTTTTAGCTTTTAGTCTTTGGCATGCCTGCATCATCAGCTTTTAATTTACCAGTAGGCAAATGTTTAGCAATGTAGACATTTAATTGCCGTCACACTGGTCAGCTTAACATTTCTAACTCCTCATAGCCATACCACATGAACATGTTGCTGAATGTCATTTAGTCACTAGTGGTAGATTGCAGATTGTAGGGATTTATTACTGTCAGATTTATTGTTCCTGATTTTCCTCTTGACTTTGCATTGACCAATAGGGAGACAAGGGATCAATGGGCATTCCTGGAAGAATGGTGAGTGATTTGATAATATGCACTAAGCCCAACAAGCTATTGTGTAGTATATCGCTATAGTTCTGAATAACTGGTCATCAATGCTCAGTGGCATGCCATCATTTAAAGCTAAACATTTGTAGCTAACTGTACAACACCTTTGCTTTTACACCTGTCATTTACGACAAAGGCCATACTGAGATTAATGTTTTCTTTAATTGCTAAAGTATGTCATATTCAAAATGCCATTGGTTATCACTTCCTAATTTGTTTTGACCTGTATTGGCTTGAACTGTGAATGTAAGCATTCACAAGCTTTCACAGTGATTTAATATAATTCATATCAATGTAGCATTTCAGCTTTTCAGCACAACTATATGAAATAAACCCTTATTTATTCAGCCAGAAAATGGTTTCCACTTCATTGACACAATCGATAGTTAAGGAAATGTCTGACTGAGAAGTCTGAAATAATTCCCTGTCACATTTGAACAGAGGGAACAGAGATCTTTCTGGCTGCATTTGATGATAAATTCTCTCTCCTTTACTTAGTTTTACTCAGTTTGTTTTGGCTGCCCAGTCATGTAAAAAAGATTTACTTGTTGAACTTTAAATAGAAAATAGACCCAAAAAAAGCACTTGTTCTTATCAGTTACGCTCTACATGCTGAGAAGGTATATTTCGCAGCCAAACCTAGAGGAGATCTTGGAAGAAAAGTTTTGGATATATATGCACTGAGAGACAATATGTATATTTTCAAGATGAGAGAAACAGATTTGAAAACCACAGACAGTTGTGAGCCCTATTTTACATCCTCATTTATAAAATTTGTGCCATTTTTCAAATCAGTGCATTACACAACATGTCGCAACAGAAATCTGGGTCATCCAAAATCCACATAGTCATATAGATGTCCCCCTGGAGTGTAGCAGCTACTCTTCCTTAAACATTTTCACTAAGAAACCGATAAAACTGTATTGTCCTCAAAGGAGACATTCCAGAATCGTGACCCTTGAATGGTTGCATACTCTAAGCTCACCCTAATGCCTTCTCTTGAAAAACAATCCCTACCTAAAAGCAGTCAGCAGTGTTCAACTCAAACTGTGAGCCCCAAGCCGAGTTTTCCATATTTCACCCAGTGTAAAGCTACATTGTGCTCCTTTAGATTCTCACAGGAAGTGTTTTTTCCCCCCCGCTCTTCATGGCTTATCCTTCCCCCCTCCAACCTCCTCCACTGACCAGTCTGTCTGTGAGAAAAGTTAGCAGCCCCCTCATCTACTATCCATTACTCCCCACAGGCCAGCAGTGTAACACTCCAGTGCTTCCGTTCCCCTGTAGCCTCCACCCCTCAACAACCAAAAATGCTCCAGTACATCAGTGTGTCCCATTCCCCAACCTCCAAACTCTCCGTCTCAGGCTGCTGCATGCCTGTGTCCTCTCAGAACCTCGCTAACCCTGGTTCCTCTCTCTGTCTCTCTCCTTCTCACTGTGCATGTGACTGTGTCTGCTGTGACTGACCAGGGCTTAAAGGGAAACCTGGGGGAGAAGGTAAGTGCAGGACGTCGGCCTGCATGTGCAAAATTGAGACTCTCTCACTGTGGGTGGCTGTGCTGATGCGGGTGGGGGGAAACGACCTGAATGCATTGCACAAAGTGCACAGGTATCGTGATTTATATCAGGAAGGCTTCAGGCTTTATTTTGAAGGGCCTTGGGGGTCACAGTCGGAAGACGTTTCCCACAATGCTTGGATTACCTGTGTTTATTCTTGTAGCACTCTGAAGTTTTAAGACTCCCCACTCTAGACAAAGAGATGTTTAGAGTGGAGCAGCTTACGAAATCCTACCACTTCGGGACACGTTCAAAACTATCCAATTGTTGTGTAGTCACTAGAAGTCTCTTCGAGTCTGTATTTGGTATGACTGAATTTAGTGCACTGAGATTCAGATCCTGTTGTGGCAAATGTGGTTTGAGCTGTTCTTAAACCGATCCCATATGGCAGCTTCACACAGTGTTTGTGCAATCCAGCAGTTCTGCAGCCTCCCAAGCCGAAATGATATGTAATGTCTGAAGCCGATCAGGCAGTGTGAGGAGAAACATATTTTTCATCCTTCACCATCACAGAAAAGTAGAGAAACTTCTAAATGGTTACCTGGCAAAACATTGTGGTGCTAAAGAACTTGGAAGGGAAATAAATAGTGATGTGACCACCGGGCCGACAAGCAGAGAAGCAGACAATATACGACCTTGGAAAGACCTACCAGATTTTCGTCCAGAATAATCAGTGGGCTTCCCTTGTTGTTTCAGGGGTTTACTTTTTATCCCCTCTTTTTAAGTGTGGTCATGTTTTACCTTCCAGCAATGGTAAGTCTTGACCCGACAAATGTTGGGTGAAGAACTTCACTTCATTAGATATCAAAACAAACCCTTTTAAGATAAATGGGCACGCTAGACCTGAAACTGGCAGCCTTAGTGCTTCAGTCCTCAAGCAAATAAATTCAGTTGCATTGGAAAGCTCAACCCAGACAAAAATCAGGCAAATTGGTGATTGATTGGTTGAACTTTGCAAGAACTGCAGAACTTGAGACAATCTATTCTTTAGACAGAAAGGATTACTTGTTAAATGAAATGAAATCTGTGAAGATCGTATCATTCATTAGTAAGACCAATACTTAAATATCAGCAGAATTTGCTCCTACTTTGGCTGATTATATTTGGACTCTTTGTCCTGTACCCATTCCTAGCTGCCAAATGCTTGTAATGTAAGCCTGTTCAAAGGGATATCTCTTGATCTTCAGTTGTCCTGTTGCGCAGATCTCTGTAAGATTCTGTGGGTAACCATAAACCTTGGGGGCAAAGCTTACGAGTCCTTTCCTTTTCCACAGCTTAGGAGTCCTTTCCTTTTCCACAACCTGAAAATCAGTCTGTTGCCTCTCTCGCTCTCTAGTGACCTTTGTAGGTGACTCAAAAAAGAGCTAAAACAAACACTCCTTCATCCCCTGATAAAGTGGGCATTGATCCAGAAAAATTTAAAATTGTCCACAATTTGATGGATGGCTGAGTCATCAAAGGTGTCTTCCTGATAGAGTTTCACATGAGAGAGCTAATTAGGGAAAGTGCTGGAAACACGAGAGCTTTCCTGTCTGACCACAGAGCGTTGCGGGATTGCACTTGGATGTTTGGTGCAGTGCTGCGGACAGGCCGACACAGTGCAAATCACCTAGTTTACGCCAAATAACCAGCCCGCCGGGCCATTTGCTGTTTGCTCAGCAGTGCTCCCTGACCCTCTCAATTCGCTGTCAAGATGTAAACTACGACTCTGAAATGAGAACCAGGGTCTGCTGACATTTTACTTACAGACCAAAATACAGTGTTCACCTCCGAGTCACATGCAAGCGCTCTCCGTGAGGCGGCTTAGCGAAAGAATTATGTTAAACAGATGTTATAGGGTGTTTCAGAACAGGTTATACTATTCTGCAGATACAATATAGTCACTGATACATTTGGCTTTGTGTACTAGGTGTAGTTTAGTGGACATCATTCTTTCTCTTTTCTGTCATTCCTCTCCTCACTATCTTTCTACCTCTCTTATCTGTCCGTAGGGAGCGCCAGGAGAGCCAGGTCTGTCTATCATTGGCCCACGAGGACCTCCTGTAAGTGTTTGCTCTGTCACTGCTTAAACTCTTCATCATCTTCCTCTATTGTCAGATCTCCAGTGTAGATACAGGTTAGAGGTGCAGATTTTAGCAGCTTTTGGCCTCAATCCTATGATTTCAAGAGTTTTTGGCAAGGGGTTGTTCTATTGTTTTTCTTCCCGCGCTTAGCTTACAGACCACCCCAAAGTGAGCTTGATAAATATGTGGTGAAGGGTAGATAAGCAGGATCAGGGTCATCCAGCACACTACTGTGTGTGGAGTAAATCCAATGAATTTTGTCTAATCAAGACCTGATCTCGAATGTGCACGAACAGGACAGGAATCCCACAGCAGCTTGTATGGAAGCACTTACACTTCATCAGTGTATTTCGGGGCTGTGACTCCCACGTAATGACGCCTATTTGGAATTTCATCTTCATTAGCAAGAAGGAACGAAAACATCCTAGCCCTTGTCATTATAATCCAGGCATTAGATGTGCAGATTGTGTTGTATCTGTTAATGAGTGGTCAGTCATCAGGCGAAATGGGGCTTGTCCCCAAACTGGCACTCTTTTCCTTTCTTTGCATTCCACTCATTAAGACAAACCCACAATGTTACGCCATCAGAAGCACAATTTCCTTCTTGATTATACCGTGCTAAACTTTGTGCTGTGACTTCCCCATTCATCCCAACACAATCTTATGGGAGGGCCGTCAGACATCTGTTTTTCTGCTTGCCTATTATACACTTCTCAATACCTCTGACCCATCACCTCTAATAAGGCATCAGGAGTGGACATCAGGCATAGAGAACTGGTGACAGGTGAAGTGTCATTGCAGGGCTGCCTCAAACTGCTGTCTCCAGCAGTTGAGCTGAAAGTATAGGCTTTGTCCTCGTCTCTAAAAGGGTCACAGAGGTTGATTTGTGGCAGAAGTGTGGAGAGGCCATCGGAAATGACTGCTTAAGCCAGGCAGGTAGACCTGATAGGTCGGTAACAGTCTCTTTCTCACGCAAGTAAGCCAGTAAGGGAATAAACAGAGTTTAACAATGTGTTGAGTTGTCATTACATTTACAGTTATTGTCCTAGCTGATAACGTCAGAGATAAGAATCTAATTCAAAATAATGAAATGATTGTGCTTATTCCTATGACTTCATATTTTCTGTCTTTAGAGTGTCACTTAATTACATTATTTAATTATAAGGGTAACATTGGAACTTTAAAAATATATATTGTGCAAAATCCCCTGTATAGATTCCTTAGTGCCACTGGAACCCAGTTGTTTTTGGCATATTTTGCTTTGTGTGTCAATTGTGTCTGTCCTGAAAACGACTGAAAAGTGATATTTAATATGGGTTTAATTCCGATATCAGATTGCAGTCAGAACATTAATGTTGTATCACTCCTGAAGAATGTTATGGATTGCATTCATAGTGGATTTTTGATTTAGAGAGATTCTCCCGCTGGGCTTGACTTGTTGTATTCAATTGTTTTCTGTTGCATTTTTGTGCCAACAAAACGAATGTTGTCAGTCCTGCTTTGGGTGATTCTGAGGGGGCACATGCTGCTACTTCCATTATTCCAGACCTTTAGGTTCCCAAGGCAGAGAAAATAAGCCATGTTCCAATAACTACCTGAGACCCAGACACTCAATCCCCTTCATTAGCTCTGTTCACCTCTTCCTTGTAATTTTCTCTCAGGTTGCTCCAACGCAGTCTTTTTTTTGCCAGGCATATTGAATGACTTCCTCTTTTCCCAAGGGCTGCAAAAGTTTATTCAGAAAAGCAATCTTAGTATTGTTCACAGGAGAATGTAGCACTAATGATCACTGACATTTTCTTATTCAGTATGTGAGACCCAATGAGACAAGGCCAACCAATTAAATAAGGACAACTCTAATGTTTTAAGTTTGCTTTTTCCAGTGTTCAACTTCAGTCAGTGTCCCACAGTTTTTTTGCTTTATTTGTCTTTGTCTCCTCGTCCCACACAAAGTGCTTCCTACAGAGCAGGAAGGCTCCTGTCCTTCAACCTCAATTACGACACAAGTTTGGAGGAACAATACTCTGTCTCTGAACACAGACCTCCTTTCATCGAGTTCACATAATCCTCATGTTTTTCGTATAGAAAATAACTGCTTATCTTTTTTCTCTCTGTCTCCCCTCAGGGACAGCCCGGTACTAGAGGATTTCCAGGCTTTCCGGTAAGTGACTTTTGTCTGAAGCCAACTGGACAAACTAACAGTTTATTTGTGAGTTTATAAAAGCCACCAATTAGCTACTGGTTCCTTGGCCCCTAATTTAACTGATGCACATGGGAATGACTCAAGGAAGTGAGACTAAATGTACAGTAGACTTGTGCAGCTGTCATTCTGGAAGTCTGATTATAGACTATTAAGGCTCTCTCCAAGAACCCTTTCTATAGGCTGTCTACCTCCTCAGGATATTAAGGGACATTTCCAGGTGTTTATTACCCTGAACAATCACTGTTGAGCAGGACACGCTCAGTTAAAATACAGTACCCTTAGTGTGTCTAGTGAGTGTTTTACACTTGGCCTGACCCTCAAGGAAATACCGTTTTTCATAAACATTGTCATACTAGATTGTCTAGACTGGAGAATTGGATCTGTTTTGTGCCTTCACACAATTGCCAACCTGCTGTTCCTCTACTTTTTTCCAGGGCCCCATCGGGTTAGACGGGAAACCCGTGAGTTACACTTCATTCCGTACAAATGTTTGAATAATTGACACGCATGCAGGTTTGGAACCTCCGAACCCTTTACCAAATTATTTGGCAGTAATTGATAATTGACGGTCATTTTGGCAATGAAGAGGATAATTATGGTAATAATAATTATGCCAATTATCGTAATAAATTCACTATTGTCACCATCATGAAAGAACATATGTGTACAAAGAATGAAGTAGTTTGTGCTACCTATAAAGACTAAAGAGAAAGGATGTTTTTTGTTTGCCTTTTTCCTCAACCTTACAGGGACAGAATGGTCCAAAAGGTGATATGGTAAGTATTTTTTGTAATCATCTTAACTTACCATTGTTAACTGGCTTGAGATATCCATTGCAAAAAATATTTCTTATAAAAGTGACCCTAATAAAACACCTTTGCTGGAATTAATTGAAATGTTAAAATACAAATCTGAATACTTTTAGTTTACAGGGACACACTTAATGAGATCTGTCATATTCACTTTTACTTATGAAATACCGGTGAGATGAAAACCATTTGTCATAAAGAGAAATATGTAAAGAGGTAAAACATATCATAAAGAAAAATCTGTCAGTGTCCATAAAACTCACCAGTTGAGTCATTTGTTTTCAAGACGACTTGTTACAGTCATGTTTATCTAGGCTGTAAGCATGGCCATATAAATTCACAAGAACAACACTCTTGTAGTTTGATTTATGGGTGAAGTGACTGAACGACAGTGTGTGTGTGTGTGTGTGTGTGTGTGTGTGTGTGTGTGTGTGTGTGTGTGTGTGTGTGTGTGTGTGTGTGTGTGTGTGTGTGTGTGTGTGTGTGTGTGTGTGTGTGTGTGTGTGTGTGTGTGTGTGTGTGTGTGTGTGTGTGTGTGTGTGTGTGTTGTGTGTGTGTGTGTGTGTGTGTGTGTGTGTGTGTGTGTGTGTGTGTGTGTGTGTGTGTGTGTGTGTGTGTGTGTTGAGACAGAGAGAGAGGTTCATTCAGTGGAGTTTGTCAATAGTAACTTTTAAGTGGATATCTGTATGATTTTAGCCACCTGGGGTATTAAACAAGGACATACTCGAAAGGAAGAAAGCAATACATTTCCCCCCCTCAAAACTACATGATATTTCATTGGGTTGGCTCTGTCCTCTTGAACTGCGACTTGAAAAACGTAGTCAAAGGTTTTCTTTTATGTGATGAAAGACAATGGGCAGATGGATTAAGCTCCCAGGCTGTGCGCTTTAAACCATTCCTTATGAAATATAGTACAACCTCTATGTTCGTTCTTTTATAGCATATTTATAGCAAATATAGAAACTATAAAAGAGAAGCACTTTTCCGAAGCGACACCTTCATAAGACAGCATCGGACCTGCTGAGTATTTGAACATGCCTCACTGAGTTTTTAAAGTAATACAGCTTACATAGATATACCCAATTTTTTAATTATTTCTTTGACAAGTTTCTTCTTAGGTTCTTTGTGTGTCACATTTGCTTTTACCCTTGTATGGAAGTATTACCGAAATTGATTTGTTACTGTTTCTGAATATTATTACTTGGAATTAATCTGACTGTCATTTCTAAAGATGTGAGTTTTTCAGGGGGCATGATGCATTGTGGGGCATTGATTTATTAAAATCGCCCACTGATGCTCTCCATACATACACACAATGATATTTTTAACCAAGTAAAACACTTGTAAAATACAGAGGTTTGTTTTTAGTAATTAGACATTGTTGTATTTCCTTTTTCAACATTAGAAATTAATAAGGAACTGTTTTGTTCGCTTGTGCTTGTTATGACTGAGAGGTTTGGCATTGTAGGTCGTAAACAGGAAACGATAATCATGGACAATGCAGTAACAGCTCCATATTGTCATATCTGCCAAATGCATAAATGTAAATATTGTAATTTTGATTATTTTCCCAGGGTCCTCGTGGTCCTAAAGGAGTACCAGTATGTATTTGCTCAAATCATTAATAATATATCATCATAATTCAATTATTATTATTATTTTTACGTGGCAATGGAATGTTTTGCATGAATTATGTTTTGGATTGACTTTGTGTTTTGTTCAAATCTTATTTTTCAGGGTGAACCTGGTCCAAAAGGAGAGAAGGTAGAATCATGCATAAAATGCATTAAAATTGCAACTAATTTTCTTATAATTATGACATGTGAAATATTTTCCTTTTTTAATTCTAGGGTGTATGTGGGGATTACACTCACAGGGTGAGTGAATGTTTTATTGAAATTAGTGAATAGTTTTTGTGATAATATAAACACTGAATGTTTCATTTATGGTTTAAAATAAGCTACCAAATATGCTTCAAAGATTGTCTGGTGTTACGTGCTGAAAAACTCCAAGCATATGCTTTTATTCCAGTTTTTCGTGATATGCTTCTATTTGTCAAAGTGTTTACTCTTAAAAAGACATGTACATGTTTTGCGGTTATCTTAGAGACATTAACATAGAGGGAAAATTGGAAGGAATAATGGAGTGGTAGCTTGGATAGTCTCAGATAGGTAGCACATGAGCACATGTCAAGGCAGGGCCTCCATTTTGATCTGCCCTCTCTCGGGAAAATCACAGTTTCTTGTAAACACTGCAATTTGCAGCCTGCTGAATTGAATTTGATACGACTCTCTGTTAAAAGGGGGTTTGGTTAAAGCCCTAGCCTATTTAAAATTAATTTGGGCCTTTTGAAGCTATTTTATCAGTTATGTAATCTCAAAAACAACACGCAATTTGAAAGCAGAAAAATAGTCTTGGCAGTAGATGTTTCTACTGAATCTGTGTTTTGCTCTAAAAAGAAAGAACAGAAACAGCACCAGATCACGTACAGTTGATAATATAGTTTCTAAGTATTTAATCACAACTTTTATTGTGTACAGCGTAAGTAAGTGTATTCAGCATATCATACAGATATATCACATCAAACGAAGTCATTCTTCATGCGTGTCAGCCAGGCCACGTGGGAGGCAATTGAAAGTTTAGAAAGCTGCACATGAGGATGGTCTTTTGAGATGTTGTAGTTCTGTAGGTTATTTGCAGTCAGGGTTAAACCCAAAGGTCACTGTGCGAGACTGAAAGGATACCCTGCAGTGATGGAACAAAAATGGGTTTTATCGCTTGAATGTGTGTGCGTGTGTTTATGTATCCATATCCATGTCCGTGTATTTGTATGTTGGGCCACTTTAAGCAGGGTCTCCCAATGAAAACGCTGGCAGCTTTGCGCTCCAGTCAGGCTCTGATGTTGAAGGTTTGTGGGTTGTTCGCTGTCCCTCATCCCTAATACAGTGATATGTGTGTTACAGTCCTGCTGCAAAGAGAGACATAGAGGAAAGCTCTGCTCTAGTTTATCCACTGTTGGAGGCGCAGAGAGGTGCCAGCTATTATAACCAATTGAAAACACTTTAGGATTTTATAATGACACATCCTAACGCAGCTGTTTTTCTGCTTTTTCTTTGGCCTTCTCGGGGAACTTTTATGGTTGTGGTATTTCATTTTAAGGTACACTATGCAACTGTAACTTTATATGACATAAAAAATGCGTAAAACATACAAATGTTTTTTGGATATGTTAAATACATAAATACCATGTTGCTTTAATATTTTGACTGGCCTCTTTTTGCATAGAGTACCTTAACACTCTGGTTAAATTGGTGAAAAACCTTATGCAGGGAGGTAATGACACTTGAAAACACTTGCCTTCTTTATTTGTTTGTATTTTCTGCTTAATCTGAAATTCAGTGAGACAATCCGTGTGATTTTGTACATATGATATTATAGATTGTGTGTATTGCTTTGTCATGTATTACGTTTATATATTGGAATAAGTGTAGAAGTTTGAGGTCAGTATGATTTTTTTTTTCTACAAGGATGCATTGCATTTTTAAAATTAACAAACTATATAATTGTCTATTTTCGAACTGTCTATTCATCAAAGAATCTTGAAAGTTTCCAAAAAATTTCAACCAGCGCAACTTTTTTCTACATGATATAATAATAATCAGAAATGTTTGAGCAGCAAATCATCATATTAGAATGATTTCTGAAGGATCATGTGACTGAAATCTGGAGTAATGATGCTGAAAATTCAGCTTTGATCACAGAAATAAATTATATTTTAAAATATAGTAAAATAGAAAATAGTTGTAATGATTCAATCTTTTCAAGTTTTTAGTGTATTGTTGGTCAAGTAAAAACATGCTTGGTGAGCATAAGATAATTGTTTTAAATATTATAAGTTCATATAATTATTATTATTTTTTTGATTTTACAGACCTTACTATGTACAATAAGGTCCAAAAGTCTGAGACCTCGCTGAAAATGTTTTGAATTAGAATGCAAAATTGAATAATTTTCAGTAGTCTTCAGTTCTTTTGTACTTTTGAAACAATTGGACAAACCTAACTATTGGGTTAAAAAAGCTAATTAATTAAAAAACGCTTTTTGGGTTTTTCCACATTTGACCCAAACATGATTTGAAACAACCCAGCATTTTTCGAGTGTAGATGCACGTTTCTATGTGTAATTCCCTGAGCAAGGTATGTAATACAGGCAACTCAAAAGAAGGCAAGTTGTATTTAGGGTAATGTCAACTATTAGTGGTATATCAATAGGTCAATAACTCTTCAATCTGTGCTTTGCAATATTGCTAATCTCAACAGAAACGGCGTATTGTCAACGTCTGTGCTGGAGGCCAGGCCACAGTAAGTCTGTTGCGAAACTCTCTTTGTGGCAAGACTGAATCCAGCCTGATCTACACAGCATTGCTGCAGAGTTACAGGTGCCGTCACAGTGGAGATGGACATAGAAACATTATCATTGATAATGTTTTTTAAATGTGAATGACTAGGACTGCCAGATTTAATCAGTCATCTACATGTTACTAAACATAAATCTTTTATTAAGCTATTCATTTGGTAACTGTGTTATATAGAAAATCCTACAGTACTCCACTCTGATGGACCCATGTCTCTGTTCAGTGTTGGCTCTGTCTTTCCTTTCTTCTTCTTCATCATCTCTCTCTCGCTCTCTCTCTCTCTATCCCCTTGCCTTGCCTTTTCCTTACTGTTCACTCTCTTTTTCATTTGTGTTTCTGTTTTTCCCTTCCCCTCCTCTATCTCTGGCCTGTTCCCTTTCTTTGGCCACCTGGTGAACTTGTTGACCTGGTGGTTTTGTGCACCGTGGCCCACCTGTGCATTGTGACCTCAGCAGATGTTGCCCATCACCGTCCGCAACATGCCCTCAATAAGCCCTCTAATCCTAAAGCGCCTCAAGGTACATCTCTCTCTGCCACCTTTGCACCCCTTCCTTACGGATGCCAACCTCCATCCACCAACTGCCAGCCAGGCCTCTTAGTACCCCTACTTGAATAGCCATTGGCTTGATATGACATAGAAATACAATTGTATATTCTTCTTTCCAAAAATAATGTCCAATTCACAAAATTTATAGGCTTATATAAACTCTAACCCACACCAAGAACTTCTGTCAGGCTCTCTCTGTATTTTCAGACATTGTCCATCTGTTTTAACTGGACATTATTTCAATAAAATTCTCTAATACATAATGGATTGTCCTTATATGTTTAGGTTTAGGTTCAAATTGAAAGATCTTTCAGTTATTTTTGAGCTGATAAGTCATCTGAATAGTATCAGAAATTATAATAGTTTTCAGATTTATGACTATTTTGGAAATAAAATGGTAATACTACTAGAGAATGTGAGAAATATTTTAAAGACTCCATGAAATTTGAGTTTAGGTCTTCATACAGTTCAATTCGTTAACATTCGTTAATGCATCAGGTATCATGAACAATAAACAACACTTTTTATACAATTCATTAATCTAGGTTAATATTTAGAAATGTGCTATTGTTAATTTTTAATTCATATGTATAAATGGTCACATTTTATTTTAAGGTGTCCTGGTTACTCTGTATTTCTGCAAATTAGTCCGATTTTTATGAGTAATATTAATTGACATGTACTTTCTATAGGTTTAGGGTTTGGATTAGTGTCATTTTCTTGTAATTATGCATAATTTACTGTTAGTACTATAGTTAACACATTTAATATGTAGCAAGGACACAATAAAATAAAGTGTTGCCATATTACCTAATAACTAATGTTATTTAGTCATTGGTAACTAATGTTATTTTATACAAATATATATGTTTGTATAAGTTTTACAAAGTTGTAATTATAAGTTGTATAATTTATAAGTTGTATAAGATTTACACATACTGTAAGTATTTTTATTTTTAATTTCAGATATTGACATATTATCGTAGTGTGACCAACTGACTTTCAACACACACACATTGAAAATGAAATGTCTTTCTTAGGGAAACAGACCAAAAGTATAATCTTCAAGACATCATCTTGTACTCCTCGGCATGTCCAATTTGTTCGTCCAATCAGATGCTCTCAACAAAAGTGAACAAAACCATGTCACGACTCAGTAGAGGAGGACTCAATTGCAGGGAAAAGGGAGGTTTATTTATAATAACAAAAAGAAACATAATACAAGAAAGGAAACAACCCACGAGGGGGAAAACATAACATAATGTAAACACGATAATAAACACAAGACTATAACATAAACTAACCATGAGGCAGGGCAGGGCAGGGCAGGGCAGGGCAGGGCAGGGCAGGGCAGGGCAGGGCAGGGCAGGGCACATGACTCTGGACCAAGGAATACATAGAAAGACAACGAGACCACGAAGGACAGCAAACACCAAGGGCTATATATATGAACACATGAGGAAAGGTAACGAGCTGGGAACAGCTGACAACATTCAAGGGAAACGAGGTAACAAGGTGGGCGGGGTGCACAATGACAAGACACAATAAAGGGGCAGTGTCAGGGCTCTGTCAACAGACACTCGAAAAGACTAAACTAGAATGACAGAGCCGTCACAAACCACTCATTAGGCCATTTCATGGGGTCTTTAAAAGTTCAAATTGTATATATTTTATTCTTCCTCCTTCGTCAGTCTATAATGACTCGCCAGAGTCATTTTAACCGAAGTTTACAAAAAATAAAACGGTGACAGTCAAAAGATAATTATTTAGGAGAAAATTGAGAAAGGCTCTCTGCCTTTAATGTCCACTCCGGGAAGTGCCCCTGGCACAGGTTGGCCTGGTTGGCACCCGTCCTTCATCTTTCTTCTACAGGTGGGTAGTCTGTGCATGATCATTTCGAGTACCATGTTTGGAGACAATGGTACACAGACTGAGGAAGACAAAAAGTGTTAGGGAACGAACTTTGCAGCTGATTGGCTGGGTCTTCAAGTTAGGTCGGGTCTGTGCATTGGATGGAGATCATGGAATGTCTCCATTTAATGGATCTACATCTGGCCTCATAAATCAAGTCTTTGACAAGTCCTGTCAAGGAATAAATGGATAATATATGGATCTGAAACTGATGGATGTGTTCCGGATTTCTTTGAGCTTCAGACTTTGCTACTGAAAAGAGGCAGTGTTAAAGAAAGGGTTTTCTTTGTCACGGTATCGACTCTATTTGTGGTTAATCAGTCTTGTACACGGTTGCCAGCATGTAGGAGGTCTTAATTTTCTCTCTATAGCAGCAGACTTGGAAATGTTGCTAATGGAAGGAAAATTATTTAAACCTCTAACACCGATTGTTCCGTTCGCCGACTAAGCCTCTTAAATGTTGAAAACAGACATTTAAAGAAATTAATTACACAGCAGAAGTCTTAAATAATCAGTTTTCCTCATGGTCTCTTCTCAGGAAGAATAGGATATTGTTTAGTCCAGTCTTATTTCCTATTTTCACATCCTTCTCGCTGTGTAAATACTGGACACTTTCCTGTAGATGATTTTGTTTAGTCTCTTTCCGTGTTGAAGGTCTCTTCTTGTTTATAACTTAAAAGAACCTGAGATAGTTTTAAAGCAGCCATGTGATTTTAAACTGGTCGGGCTGTAGGATTGCGGACGCCAGGGAAAAGCTATGCTAAATGCAAATAATGAAATAAATATAGTCTTAGCAACAGAGTAAATAGGCTTATCAATGTTTCAAAGGGAGGAGAAAAATCTTTTCATATATTTTGTTGTTTATGTCAAAGGCTGTGCAACCAATCGAACTCACCGGATATAAACATGACCCGGACGACACGAAATTTGAGTGAAATTGAATAAATTTAAATTTATTTAAATTTAAACAAATGTGGGTTGCCACTTGATGTCCATTACTAAACAGGGTCTTAAATCAGACTCAGATGAGAGCCACTGATGTAGACCTGGTTGAAGAAATCTGTGAGGTCCCAAGCAAAATTGTAGGTTTTGTTAAGTTGAAGGCATTAGTTAATGTCTAGTGTGCCACTTAAGAGGTTCTTAAAAACTTTTTTCCCACTATTTTCCAAACATGGTACTCCATAATCTGATAGAATAACATCTGTCATCTCATCCTGACACTTGACTTTTAACTCAACCTTCAAAATTGGGTTCCGCTCAGCTTCAAGTCCTTTGTTTCATCAGTGAATTATTGTAAATATTTTAATTATTTTTATAAATAACATTTTATAAAGGATTTTGTGTAGATATTCCATCAACAAATTTGCTCATACTTTAATTGTGAATACCTGGATTTGAATTGGAGTGGATCCTGCCACTGATGTTATGAATTGTATCTTATAGCCAAATGATTTCTTTTTGTCAGATGCTAACTTCCTGTCTCTCAGCAGGGCGAGCCTGGAGCACAAGGACCACCAGGACCTCCTGGTCCCCCAGGGCCTCCGGGGACTCCTGGTCTAACTGGCGCTAGTGGGCCCCCGGTAAGTCTCACATTATTTATTTATTTATTTATTTATTTATTTATTTATTTATTTATTTATTTATTTATTTATTTATTTATTTATTTATTTATTTATTTATTTATTTATTTATTTATTTATTTATTTATTTATTTATTTATTTATTTATTTATAAGCTGGATAATGTACTGTAATAATAAAGCTTTTCTGTAGCTCAATCAGTAGAGCATTGGTGCTTACAACGCAAATGTCAAGGGTTCAATCCCAGGGAAAGCAAGAACTGATTCCATTTTTTCTTTGAATGCAATGTAAGTCGCTTTGGATAAAAGCGACTGCCAAATGCATAAATGTAAATGATAATGACTGTATATTATTCTAGTTTTTGCACATTTGCACAAATAATTAGTGTGTATGTGGGTGGGTGTGTCAAATGTCCTCACAAATATAGTAATACTAGTTATTTTTTACTTTGAGGGAAAAAAAATTTTAGTCTTCATGGGGAAACCAGCTTATAAATCATACTATTTGATATTTTTTGAAAATGTAAAAATGCTGAACGTTTTCTGTGATGGGTAGGTTTAGATTTAGGAGACAGAACATACAGATGGTACAGTATAAAAGTCATAAAACCCCATAAAAAATGTAACCGCGTGTGTGTGTGTGTGTGTGTGTGTGTGTGTGTGTGTGTGTGTGTGTGTGTGTGTGTGTGTGTGTGTGTGTGTGTGTGTGTGTGTGTGTGTGTGTGTGTGTGTGTGTGTGTGTGTGTGTGTGTGTGTGTGTGTGTGTGTGTGTGTGTGTGTGTGTGTTTGTTTTAACTATCTACCTCCTTGTTTTTGGCATAGGGTAAACCCGGAGAACCTGGAAAACCTGGGAAAGACCCAAGGGTGAATATTTGAATATATTTCAAGTCATCCTTACCTTCCTAGCACGGATACTCCATATTACTTGAAATGAAATCAGTAATCTATAATGCTTCAAACTGAAATCATGTTTCTTTTTCTTTCATTGCAGATGCTACCGGGGCTGAAGGTAAGCTTGAAAACCACACAGCTGTCCAGCTGCACTGCAATGATAGTATTTTCCACAGGCGAGCCATAAACAGGCTCACATGAAGTTCACACACAGTTCAGCAGCCTACAGGGTGGGTCCACTCTGTCTTTGCCAGTACAGAAGGGGTGGATACGCCATAATTGATTAACCGTGTTGCTGTTGGATAAGAATGTATTTCCCCTGATGCATTAATTGCCACTGAGTTTATACTGGAGAAATTTAATTGTACTTCATTTAGAAGCACTATTCCCTTATAGGAGCACAATTCAGCGCTCTACAAAGATTGTCTACCGGTCTATGTAAGAGCTGTAACTAGAGGTTTACTCCTTTGAACATGAAGTTCCCAATAAACCAATGCAAACATTTTTAAATAAGAAAAGCTTCTCGATAACAACCATTGAGCAAATAGGTCTTTGAAGGATATTTGATTGTTTTTTTGTTTGTTTTTTGCTTTATAGGGTGAACCCGGTGTACCTGGACAAAAGGTGAGTGTGTCCATCAAAATGCATGAGTAGACACTTGTTGTGTTATCCATTTTTTAAAATCCCATATTTTAGAGGTAGAAATTTGGCACTGCTGCTGATTGCTTTAACAATCTTCTCAGAGGAACTTTCAGGAATTAAGCAGTATAATGTATCAATTAATCATTCAGCAGAGTGAAGCCCTGAATGTAAGGCTCATTAATCGACATGTTAGATGAAACGTTTGAAATTGAAGAAGCTTGGCACATCTCTTTTAAGTCATGCTAAACCACAGATAAAATATTAGGGAATTAGAAAGAGCATTATTAATCTAGTCACAGCAAGTCATAGCTCAAACAGTATAGCATGACGCTTGCAACGCCAAGGTAATGAGTTCGATCCTCAGGGAAAGCAAGAACTGATTAGAATGTCAATGTGTACTTTGAATGCAATGCAAGTCACTTTGGATAAAAGTGTCTGTTAATGTTAATGTAGTCAGGTTCAATCTTTTGATTCCTGCATGGCCTTGTTTCTCTGACTGATTTTTTCCTTATCTCTCAGGGTGATCGTGGTGAAGGAGGTCCAAGTGGACCTGAAGGCCCCAAGGTAAGAATCGATAACCTTTTGACTGCTTTAAGCAGTTTAAATAATTAACCTGCACCACAGGTCACCCATCACTTCTGGGTCAACCCATTCCATAATCCCATCCATCAGATTGACTGGCCCCTTTGAGTCTGATTCAATGCTTACTAGCTTTCTCCCGTTATTTTGTCAGTCGATGTCTTGAAGTTTGAGTGTAGAAACAGGCATATAAAAGTTACATACTCTTTAATCAGGCCTCCAACAGAAGAAAGAGGGATTTCATCTAAAACCATCCGCAGGTGTGATATTAGATACCCAAAACATAGATATTTGATTAAGCCAGTGGGACGGCACCTTTATTGGTTGAGTTACCAGTTTAAATACCACTGGAGCACTAGAGGATTTAGATAAAGTATCAGGCTGATAACAGCATCTGTTTGGGGTTTTACTGTCTTCCCCTTCAGCAATGTGCTTAACTCTAAAGTCATTGAGTGTGTTATCCCTGAAGTAATGAAAGATTGAATTAAGATAGTAGATGGGACTTTAGTGTAGTGCCATGAAAAACACTCTACACTAAAAACCTTTTAATGTTTTTGAAAATGGACTCTTATGCAAACCAAGGCTGCATTTATTTTATCAAAAATGTAGAAAAAAACGAATAGTGTGAAATTAAATGTAATGCACACTTGCTGAATAAAAGCATTAATTTCTTCATAAAAAACAATTACTCACCCCAAACTTTTGGACTGAATGGAAGAGTATGTAACAGTATATTGTAGAGAGAACTATCTTTTTTTTCTTGAAAACTTTCCTTTGCACAATCAATCTTTCCACCTAATTCCTCACTTGTTTCCAGAATAACACAGAACAGTGGGTCAAACAGCTTAACCCATGTGAAGTTACAAGTGCAGTGATTGACACTTTGTGAGGAATACATGTTGGCACAAAAACCAAGCATAATTTTTTCCATGTGAAATTGAATTTGCTTTGCTTTGAAACAACCTATACCGTTCACAATCTTGGATTTGTGTTACGCTTTTACCTATGTGAACTCTGGAACAACCTGCATATCGATTCCCATCCAATCTACCTAATCTAAGTGAACTTGAGCTTTCTTCTATAAGCCACGTACGTAGTTCATGTCCAACACACGCACCCAGTCAATATCTAAAGCTAGATTGATTGTAAGCATGTCACACTGTGAGTTTATGGAAAATCCTTCTGTACTAGAGTTAGAGTGAAGTAGCTTTGTGTTTGTTTCCTCCATGTTCCCTTTCGTCTTAGCTCAGGTGAAATGCTTTGAGCCACAGCAGAGAAACAGCTATTTTGCACAACTGCACCACCTTCTGGATACTGGCAAGAGATGCGCTCAAAAAACTCACAAAAGCAAAGATTTATGAATGCAGGCTAATATGCATTCTCCCCTGTGTGCTGAGGTTGTCTCCTGTCTAGCCTCTCATTTCTAGAGATGTCTTTTCATTTATTTAAGTCATTTAAGTCAATGGCTTTACAATTACAAGGTTAAAATCAGTGGAAGCATGTTATTCAAAACATTACCAACACCATTGATTAACAGCAGACTTTATTTCTGAAAAATTACTGTCGCCTTCATGGTTGTTTAGCTATTTACTCAGCGGAGCCAAATAATGCGGCATTGAATAGCAAAAAAAATAAATGGTTCTTCTTTTAATTCCTCCACTAAACAGCAGATTGAACTGGTTGTTTAGGTAAATGATGACATGGACTGAAACTCTGCTGACTTTAATGTTGCCCTGTTGATGTGATAGATGTAAATTAGAAGCACATTAGTTGTTTCGGGCTGAAGTAAAGCAGGTCACCATTTGACATTTTGACTTATTAGAAGTTGTTTTTGCATTTCATAGCATATTGATCACTTTATTTGCTTTTTTCTCTTTAGGGGATTAAAGGAGATGAAGGACTGAAGGTAAGGAATTAATTTTCGTTCTGCTTGCTATTTTAAATAGTTTTTTAATCCCTTTTTTTATTTTATTTTAACTTTTTTTTAATCTCTTTTGTTTGGAAGTTTAAAAGTGATATAATTTTGTCATGTTAAAGTACTTTTAACTATAGGTAACCTATTCGTAGGTTGATCGCCCCTATAAAGTGTCAGCACTGTGTCTTTATGGTGCTATGAAAACATTGATCTTTTTGTTTGATGTCGACCAGTCCAACATAGCAACATTGACTCAACCAATAGCCTGGGTTAAGGGGAGTGGCTAACAGTCTATTTAACCAATGGCTGACCAACTTGCAATTTGCTTGTCTTGAAACAAAATTTGTTTACATTTTTTGTCCTTCGCTGTAAGGTAATCTTAGATTTTTGATTATCATGTAATTTTTGGGGTTTATTCAAGTGGTAAGACTTTACAATAAGGTATTATTTGTTAGCATTAGTTAACTACATTAGTTAGCATGACTTAGGAATGAGCAATATATTTTTCTACAATCGTGTTAGTTATAAAATAAAAATAAAAATACAGTTTTTTCGTCACATTACATTTACTAATGTTAACAAACAACTTTTGATTATAAGAAATGTATTCGTAAATATTACTATTTAATGTAATCAATGAATAAAATTAAGTAATGTTAATAATATAATAACTAAAATTAATAAATGTTGTTGAAGTATGTTTTATTCTTATTTCATGTTAACTTATGTTTACAAATGAAACCTCGTTGTAAAACGATACCATAAAACAGTGTTGTCTTAGATGCCAAGCAGATATTTAACCTATTAATTGGTTACAACACAGTCCAACAAAGTTTAGTTTCGACCTTGCTTCAATACACATACTTGGGGTGCATTTAACTCAAAAGCAATACTCCACATACGCAAGGCGACAAAACAGTTGGATTTTTTCAGCGCTAGTTTTTGGGCGTCCGTTTGGTGTGTCCCTAAATTTAGACACCCCTGGCTAAAGCATCTTGAAGGAGCAGTATTATAGAGTGTAAGACTGTGTCTGAAATCAGCTAGGTACTTTTTTTGAATAAGTAATTGCTTCATGGCCGTTAAAAAATTATGTTCTAGTATGAATGTGTGCAGTATGAATGTAATCCGGATGTACTACATTCACCATGTTGCCTTTTTAATGTGACCTACCAGCGTGAGTTGTATCCCTTCACACCCATTCACAAATCCTCTCCCATGACCTCATAGGATAGTAAAGTGTCCATCATATACACACTTCAGAATCTCACCGGAAGTAGTAGGCCATCTCTACTTTTTGCTTAATCTTTTAGGAGTTCTTGTAAGGTCGGACAGCTTATTTTGTCAACTACTGTTTACCACCTAATATATAGTAAAGAAGTATTCGATTTTGAATGCAGGCTAAATTCAAACATCTAAAGATTATATTTGCATGACTATATCACATGTCTGAGGCATTGCTCCTGTATGCGTCTGCTGGAGTGATTACTCTGTTTCTCACTGGGGGCGTTTTGGCCTGTAAACTGGAGTTGGACACCCGTAAAGTTTACACCTGCTGATGCACAAATAGTCCCTACAGGAAACAGCTATTCAGACTGTCTAACTGCTTAATGCTGAATGTTGTCCTCTAAAGCCAGCAGTGAACTCTGCCTCACTGAACCTCACTGACTGAACATGAATGTATTTAAATTAGAGATACATAATGTTTGAAGAGATCAAAATAAAGCACTGTGTAAATGTGTGTGTATATATATATATCTCAAAATCCACAACATACATGTAAAATTGACCATATGGTAAAGTATAAAACATATGAAACTAGGCTGAAATATATCTAGACCTATTCTGAATGCAAAGAACATTTTAAAGCTTTTTGTTTTCATTTTACCCACCTCTTCCCTATCACTACATTATTACAAAAATATTTACATTGACATTTATGCATTTAGCAGATGCTTTTATCCAAAGCAACTTGCATTGCAACGTTGTAAACGTTGCCATTCGGGGTAAATGTTGACATTCTAATAAAAAAAGTTCAAATTTAAAGATAAAAAAAATCAAAATCAAAGATAGCTAGTGAACTTGCTAATCATTGCCTAGCTGCCGAATGATTATTTTTATTTCCTTCCTTACTGATATGCATTTCATTGGCGAGACGTGTCAAGGAAATTAGATAACAGTCTTTACTTTTGTTCCTTATTTTCCCTTTATTTTTCAGGTGCGATCTGTTAAAATATTGCATTTAACTAAACTGACCATAAGATAAAGTAATGCTAGCACCACACATGACAAACACATTCGGACAGAATTTCATCAGACTAATTTACTCTTTCCCCACCGGTTTTGGTCATTTTCTCAAAATTTTCATTGAGAAAAAGACAATTCATTGAGACAATTTCATTGAGCTTTTTAGACAAACAAACAAACAAACTAACATTTTTCATCAACACTTATAAATAAAAAAATATGTTGCAATCAAAGACTACTTCTAGATCGGATTCAGAACAATGATTAAAACATACATCGAGTCCATCAACACCCCCAATGCTTGAACAGTCCTATAGCTCATCCTGGGCCAACATATCATTCAATAACACTGAGTGAAGTTTTGACTTATATGCTGTTTAATGTTGGTGAGCGCATTAATTTACATATGCACATGATTACAAATTATATCATTTGTTTCTGCTTCTTCTTCGATTATGTTTTCATCAGGATATTCAGTACTCTCTAAAAATATCCATAATAGCGCCCTCTACCGTAGCACAGTGAAAACTCATGAATTCTCTGTCCCACCAAACTCTTTTACCAGCCTGAGTTTGATGGAATTTTCATTTCCTCTGCACATCCCCGCCTCCCCCAACGTCTGTCTCAGGACCACCCTAGAGCCCCATAGTGAAACGTCCTGATGCTCACAGGATCAGAGGCTTACTTTAGATCATCATCCTCACTGATTTATTGGTTCTGGCTTCTTTATTTGAATTGTGCCAGAAGAAAACTCTTTCTAATCTCATTACACAATCCCATGTCTGTATATGTTCTCTCGTTGGCTTCCAGCAGATTGTGTGTATTTGTGGTGTACAGTATGTGTATGTGTTGATCTGCTGAAGATGTTCCCATCTGTGCATTTGTGTAGGGCGAACAAGGGATGGATGGGCAAACAGGAGAGAAGGGGGAGAAGGTACTCTGAGCATGAGAAATGTAGTTTGTAGTGAGTTTGAAGCAAAAATCTAACTACCGTGATATTTGGATGGCATTGCATGATCAGCATTGTTCTGAAACTTAGATATAGACTGCAGCACAATAGAGGAGACTTGAAATTGAGATCTTAAGTGGACAGGAAGTTTTAAATGATTAACATCTTCAATTCTGGTCTGTTCGTTTGTTCATTTTTGAGTCTGTCCTAAATTTACATCCCTATAACTCATCCACCTTCATTGACTTGCACCACTGGTAGACACCAGCTTATGTTACCAAAGTAAGGACTTGCAAGGGCCGAGGGCAGGACTAATGCTTTGCAACCGAAACCAGGATGTGCACAAAGACATATGACTCAGTACCGGAGTCATGCTGGGAGACCAGGGGGATTGCACGCTAAGAGAAAAACAGGCAGCTAGCACAAGACATTCCCTCCTTTCTTCATCTGAGCACCTGTGCATCTGATTTACAGGCCTCTAACCCTGCTGTTTGTAGAGAGTCCCCTGTTACATGCAGCGTGATGGACTTAGCACACTTATTTTTGCTACCTGCCTTTGTCCCTGCCAAACACATGCTGCCATTCTCTTCGATTGTTAGGTCTGTTGTCATGACAGTGCTTTTTGTTTCTGTCTTTGAACGGTCTGTTTAAGTATATGAATGTTTTCATCATCAGACTCCACAGATGTGCCATCTGGAGAATTGGCAGATGAATAAATATCTGCAGCAGTGCTATATTTAGTATTTTTTTAATACAGTTTGATAAAAGTATATATGTAAAACATGATCACAGACTCTAATTCAATGCAGAAAGACTTTTTTGTTTGCAGTTGCAGGCTTGGGACCAGACTATTGCTTGTTTGAATATATCATTGAGGGATTTACATGTAGTTGTTATGACTATCCATTGACAGCATGCCCTTTAACACAACACCTTATGTAATAAATTAAGGCATAATCAAAAAAAGTACCTGAAAGTACCATGGTATTTTCCATTGGTAGATCTAATACTTCCATGAAATTCTTTGAAATACCTTGAAATGTAAGTTACATGATACGTTATTATTCAAAAGTATTAATTATTAATCTGTTTCTCATGATCTTAAAAACCTGTTGATCTAAATTATTAGGTTATGCTTTAAATAAATTTGATGTCTTGGCAAACATCAGTTGTGCCTACATTATAATTTTTTTCATTAAACAATCCTGAGAAAAATTCACGATTTTCAATAAAATATCATCAATTAGAAATGTTTCTTGAGCACCAAATCAGCATATCAGAACTACTTCTGAATTCCCCTCTACCATCGCAGGATTACATTTTAAAATCAATTAAAACAGAAATATCTTATTTCAAATTGTTGTCAAATTACACAATATTACAGTTTTTATTGTTTCTGATCAAATAAATGCTTATTTTAAAAACATGAAAAAATCTTACTATTATACCACTTTACTATGGTACTGCCACAGTACCTTTTAATGGGGAAACTGCTGTCTTCCTAAAAATATCTGTCTTTCTCATTAATAGTCAGTTTTTTGTTGTGAAAGCCATTGAAAGTTTATGAGATAAAAAGGAGATAAGCAAACGCTAAATTTACTTCTTTTACTCCTGCAGCCAACAGGGTGAGCCTCATCTGTGTTAAGTGAGGCTGCTAAAGACTGTCTGCATTTCTCTCCAACTGGAAAAATGTCCCACACATTTACAGAAACATTCAAACGTGTACACACACACACACACACACACACACACACACACAGAGTAAAAGGCAGATGTGCGCTCATGTAACACATGTTGTTCTTCTGCCATTAGACTCTTATGTCAAGTAAGAATGAGAGATGATGCTGTGATGTGAATTCAAAGAACCACCCAGTGAAGTACACCTAGATCAAATGAGAGCTGATTTGTTTCTTTCTCTTTGACATTAGCTCTCAAAACCTCTCTAAAATAGAGAGCCCAAGGGCTATTAAAGCAGTATGTCAAGAGAAGCCATGCATTACAGTTATTTTTACTGGGGTTCTAGGCACTACATGAAGCAGCAGCAACAGAACAAATGACTGCAATTTTTCTTTATATCACTGCCCAGCAAAAAAAAAAAAAAGTCGCTGTTTGATTGGCTCATTATTGCAGTGATTATTATGCTTCTAGTATATTATATGTTTGGCAGCAGTTCTTCTAAACCTATTTGGCTGAGTGTAAAACTTTTCATTTTGTAAACAATCATGTAGGAACACACACCATGGCCATATTCTAGGATGACAGTGTCATGATTCATCAGTTCAAATTGTGGTTGGGCGTGAGCATGAAGAATAATTTTCACACATTAATTGACACCTGTGAGTCCAGAACCTAAATATTGATGCATCTCTTGATGGAAATAAATGTTGTGATGTCATGTCCATCAAGAGGTGCTTCAATTTTTGGTCAAGATCTTGTATTGACAATGCAAAACTCCAGCTCTCTTTAAAGTCTACTCCTGCAAATCCCAAAGGCTTTCAATGAATTTCAGGTCTGGACTCAGAGGCACCAATTAATGTGTGAAAATGATTCTTTATGATTCCTCCCAACCATTCTTTCACAATTTGAGAAAGAAATGAAAAGCTACACACTTCATCAATCAGGGTTAGAAGAACTGTTGCCAGACATATAACATGTTAGAAACATAACAATCACTGCAATAATGATACAATCATAGACTATTAAGCATTTTCATATTTAAGTCCAAATAGCAACTTTTTTCTTTACTTTTTTTGGGCCTGGCAGTGTACTTTTAATATAAGTTGTAATGTGCAATTTGTATTGCTTTAAGCATAAATCCAACATAAAAACAAGACTAATAATAATAATGTAAACACAAAAAAGAATTGTTCTGCAAAACAGACAGTCCTGTCCCAAACTTACGCCATTGGCTGCTGTGAGTTTTGGATTACGCTTGGTGCTAGTGCCTCAAAAACTGTCAGAACTGAACTAATAATAGTAATTTTGTTCTTCATACAAGGATCCTTTGTGTCTCAAAGAGCTTGAGCAGTATATGATGCATGTCGATATATAAATGGAACTTATTAGGTTTATTTTGGAAATTCGTTTTCTCTTTATACCTCGGGCCAAGCACGTATACCATGCTCTCGTATTTCATAGGAGCCAAAGAAAGTCATTCCTTATTATGAACCGTCCTGAAGGAATCAAGTTTGTCAGCAAAGAATGCAGACACTTCTTCTCAGAGCTGATGACTGTTCTCTTCACCTTCCCAGAGTTCCCCTCAACTCTAAAGTCTCCGTCCTCATCATTTTTAGCCCGAAGATTAGCACTCCCATAAATCACTTGCAGCCTGTGTCAGTCCACACACTAGCCTCTACCCCACCAAGTGCTCTTCAATCCAAAATAGAAGCAGACGGCATTGAAGGAGACATGATGATGGGCAGCAGGGCCGAATGGAATGGTGTGAGTTGATTGGAAATGAAGAGGATCAAAGAGACTTCCTGTTTTCAGCAAGAAGTTTCTCTTTCATGATTAAAGTGATCAACCATCACCACCTCGTTCTATTCCCTTAATGGGATGGGTGCATGCAGTCGGACTCTTTCATGTACCCGGGAACTCCAATACTACTCTCTGCCTTGTCCAAACTCAACCGCCCTTTCTGGTCATTGATTGGACAGTGTTTATAAAAGCAGCTGAGTATGACAAGCAGCCTTCTCTTAGGCCCAAAAGCACACTCGAGTGCCTTGGATCACTAATACCCTCTCAAACCGCACACATATGGCGTCTGTCTCTCTTGATAACCTGCAACCCTCTCCAAGGTCTGACCACTGCACCTGTCAAAGCGGGTTATGCCAAGCTAGGCTCTGCCACCTGCCCTCTGCTCAGACTCACTGGAGTCGTCATGCCATCTTTGACCTCTGCCCTCGACTGCCTGTTGTCTGGCCGCCAGTCTTCAAATGTCATGCATCGTTTTCTGTAGAGGCTTACTGGACATGTTGTAAAATGCTTCTCTTGTAGCACGACCATGTAATGTAATGATTGACTACTGACTAATCTACCTGTTTGTTTGTGTTTAATAAACCTACTAAAGAATCCAGCTTAGTTTCCATACTGGTCAAAGCCAGGTTTTGCTAATTATATGTGCTTGGTTGCTGGTTTAGCTGGTGAAAGAGCAAAATGGTCAACCAGTGTGGTCTTCTAGTTTCCTCCAGTGGAAGTTCTTGGCTTACAGTAATTTTTTACATTGGAAATGCATATTTTATATTGGAAATGCTGAATCCACTAAAACAGTATTTTGACATTTTGAGAACATTAATCTCAGGCTTTTGGTGTAACCTAAAGGAAAGGTGTGGTGCTGTTGAAATAGTTGATTAATTTCATTTAAAAAAATCTGCACAATTTTGTATGATTTCCCTACACAGATTTGGCACCCGGTTCAATTCAGTCATGCCTATTTGCAGTGTTGACCAACCTAAAGATTTTCCATGTGAAAAGTAAAGATTTTCCAAGTAGAGAACTTCCATGTGAGCCGTGGTTCATACATTGTTAGATTCACTACACTGTTGACAATGGACCAAAACATTACTTAAGTTAATGTCTATATGACGCGTTACAAGTCCCAACATTGGCAGCATACAGAGCACAACTTACAATACGCTGGTGAGCAGATGTGCTGGGCAATTCTCGTTTGTCATCATCTCTAACAATTTGCCGAAGCAAAACGCTTTAAGTGGTGTTTTGCTTGTGTTATGAGTGCATTTTTTGGTTTTAGCTTGTCATTGTGAGATTGCTTAAGTATTGAAACAATGAGTAATTGATGATGATTTTGCAGGGTGAACTAGGGATGCCTGGAATGCCTGGGAAACAAGGAGTGAAGGTAGTTCACTTCTACTGCAGCCCATATATACCCCAATCCTCTTTTATCCATTTTATAAAGAACTATCCTTTTTTCCCAGAACCCTGCATGCTCTTCCTGAAGCATTCCTTTGCGAAAATGCTCCTTTGAGCTCAATCTTATCTGTTATGATTTTATGTAGAACTGCATTCACGCCAGAAGGCGATTAATGGCTCAGTAAACGGGCGCATCACATATACCCGTCTCATTTTCTGAAACTGTAAAGTGGCATCTGAGACTTGAGGAATGAGAAAAACGGATGCTTCCACAAGCAGTCAGACCTCCCAGTCCTCCTCAACCTCGATGTGCTCAGTGTCCTCATGAAGCCACAGCTGTGTCTGTAAATCACTGCCTTCATGTCTGCTCATTAGTCTGAGATAACAGACATGAATTAAATAACTGTCATGTGCTCTTCACTATTAATAACAAACCAATTGTGGGGAGCGGTTCATTGCGGCTCATCGGCTATTTGCGTGCCTGGAGAGCACAAACTTCGTCATACCAGTCTAAATATTGATACCAGCACGTGCTGTCTAATGGCTTCAATAGAAATTGACATCAGATAGACCCTTGGGGGTTTACGACAGATGTAAACAGTGTTTGGCTAAATAATTACACAAAATAATCTTCAGTTGAAATTAAGAATAACTTTTTTTCAGGCAAAATATATGATGTTGATTCTTTTGTTGATTTTCAAAGGTCAGCGTTTGAGGATGTGTTTAGGTATTTTCTCACTGTTTTCCCTTTCTCCCTTTCTCTGTTTTTCTAATATTCGCATCGTGCACTCTTCAGGGAGAGCCTGGTTTCCCAGGCGCCCCTGGGCGAAAGGTAAAGGCCTGGTTTGGTGTGGTTGTATCTTTAACACATTTGCTGATTATATGAAATTCTTAAAGAAATGTTTCTGTCACTGTGAAGGGTCAGGCAGGTGTTTCTGGTATCCCTGGAAAACGGGGCTACAAGGTACACCTGAATGTGCGCTGTAGCTGTGTCTTGCATAAGTGCTTTTTCTGACATCCTCAAGATCAGCTGTGTTTTTAGTTGTGATGTTGGAGTGAATTTTACTCTCCTTTTTGCAATTTCAAACCTGAGTGACTGAGTTTTCTTTTCTTTTTTGTGGAGCACAAGAATTGCTCATACACCATATTCCAACAGCTTAAGTAGTATACAATTTATAAAATATTATTTAGTATAAACAGCTATATTTTATTTTCATTAAAAAAATGCTTTGTCATTTTAATTTATATTTCTATTTGGTGTTAAGGTACTTTCATTTAAGCTTTAGTTGTTTTACTACTTCAACTTCCAACTTGGTTACATTTTAACTTTTTCATCTAAATGTATTTCAGCTTTCTTTCAAATACTGAAAACGTTTTAATCTGGTATATTTCTATTTTTAAAAAATCACCTTGTTCCACAGAAAGAAAGAAAAAAGCCATGTGTGTTTGGAATAAAAAGGGGGTTGAATAAAAATAGCAACATTTTATTTTGGTGGATGAATTGCATTGATTTGACTTTAATTATGCTTGCATGTCTGAAAGACATCTGTGAAGTGGTGAGCTGAATGTCTGCCCTCAATGGTGTTTGTACACCTGGATTTGTTTATTTATTTGATACTGTATTTTGTGTTTAATTTCATTTTAATAGTAGAAATTACTTTGTCTTTTCTGAAGCATAACAACATGTCACTTAAATTGCGGTCAAACTAAACTTTGTGTTCCATTTATTTTCATTTATGCACATAACAAGCATTATATCCGCATGGTTTTAGAGTGTTGCAGGAAATGGATGTGTATTCCTGTGTATTTTAAAAATGTTTATGATTATGATTTATGATTAAATGAGAGCAAAACAGAAGCCCAAGAAGGTGGCTCATATTTGTTATGGGTTCTGAAATAATTTCATCTTATGTGGCCACACCTTTACGCTCGCTCCCTGTGTTTAAGTACCACAGCTGTTGTGAATCAAAGATGCTAATGTTTCATAAGGAAATGGGAACAATATGCTCACACTAGTATTTTTTATATGCCTTCTTTAAATGCCTGCATCTTGAAACTTTGAATCAGTCAAGTCATGGTTAACTCTTACATTTGTATTTATTCCTAGGGAGAAAAAGGTGATTCTAGTGCTGCAGGAATTGGTATTAAAGGAGAACCAGGTACTCCAGGACAAGCTGGACCCAAGGTAGATAACCCACATTCTCTACCAAACAGCTCTAAGTAGCCTTATATCTGCTGCTAAATTGCTTTCTTGGTGCGGTATAACATGTAGAAGAAAGAAGAAGAGAAATTCAGGTTCATGATTGCATGTCTTTTCATAGGGTGATAAAGGTGATCAAGGCATTAAGGTAAGCAATAGACATTTGATTACCCAAAATAAGTATTTAGATGACCTTGTATGATTGATATATTTTGGAGAACAATAGCACAAATTAATGCTTTTTTTGTTTTTGCAGGGTGAAGCTGGCCAGGAAGGCCCGTCTGGACCAAGGGTGAGTAGAGTGTACAGAGTAGGGTTTGTCACTGACGGAGAAAATGATGTGTGATGTGAATGAATGATATCAGAAATACTGTTCTATATTGATTGATTGATTGTTTTCCCATCACTTAACAGGGACCACCAGGTCCGACCGGGGAGCCAGGAAAGAACTTAATCAACAACAATGAAAATGTAGGTCTTTATTTTTAATTTTTATATTTTTTTACAAATGTTACTTTATTCATAATTTGGTTATTTTGCTTATTTTGTTCTCCTTTTGTTTTTCAGGATATTCGCAATGTGCATTCAATGGTAAGTGTCACTCCAAAGGCCTTTTCTGTGTTTTATGTGTGGTTAGTGAACTAGATAACATTTTGTTTGAGTATTTGGACTTATATACAGATAAATAGACTTTCAGTATTTATTTAAGCATCTATTTCTGTCATTTTAGGGTGCTCCTGGTCTACCTGGGCCTCCGGGGCTTCCTGGGACCCCCGGTTTGAAGGTAACTGAGCAACTTCTTAACTCTTTTATCCTTGATGTCTAACATTGGGAGAATGTCATACTAGATTCATGCCAAATTCTTTGCAGAAGTATTTTAAGCAGCAACATATCACTTTTGTTTTGCATTAAACATCACATTTTTATTTCCTCAGGGTGATGTTGGACTTCCAGGTCCCCCTGGTCTTGATGGGGAAAAGGTAAATAATAATTAACATTTACTATAAATGAAACCTATTTTAGCCACTAATTTGTGAGTAGTACATCAGTGGATGCATTTACTCAACTCTTGATCCTAATTCTGAGGGATTGTACCTGTTTACTACTTAGGGTCCAAGAGGAAAACCAGGAGAGCAGGGACCCATCGGCCCTCCTGGACCAGAAGGACCACGAGGAGAAGGAGGAGTAATGGGTTTCCCTGGCCCAAAAGGAGACAAGGGAGACATGGGCCCCTCGGGATCACCTGTGAGTGACTGCACCAGCTTTCCCATCACAAGTGTTCTGTCCGACTACACCCGAGTTGTTAAATAATCACAAGGGTCTGGCGTCCTTTAACCCCTGCATGAAAGAATATTCTGATATTAAGCAAAATATCATAATATTCAAATGATGTAAACATAAACTCATTTACCAGATTGCAATAACCAAATTAAGCCAATTTTTGTTTTTCTAGAAATGTTAATTTACAAAAAAATGTGGCGTATGCCTGTAAGGAAGTTTGGATGCATCTTATTCGGAATATCCACTGTAACTCAATAAAAAGAAAGCATCTTTTAGAGGGCAATGTATTTTTATTTATATATGAATATATCAATAATTGTGAAGCATGTAAGCATCTTTTTCAAATTAAAGGCTTAACCAGCATATTAGCCTAACCCTTTACTTGAAAATTATGTGCATGTAAATTTGGTTTTGGTTATTTGCGCAAGTGGGATCATCCTGAGTGCTTTTGAGTTTTGAAAGAGTGTGTGGTGAGTGGGCAGCATTGCATTCTTCAGAGCCTACATTTACTAATCATTAGACCTACATGTTGAATGCTATGAGTTCAAAGGTCTCTTGGTTGTGGACGTTGTTTTTAACGATGTTAATTTCAGGATGTTAAGTGATGTTCATCAACCCAGTCCCCCCAAATTGAATTTTCTGCCAATTTTAATCGCTATTTCACATTCTTTCCTCGTTCTGTAGGGTTTAGATGGCCCTACTGGAGAAAAGGGGGTTTCAGGGCCCCCTGGCCATATTGGATTGCCAGGCCCAATGGTATGCAATGGTGCCCCTCAATCAAACGTCATTGTTGAAAAGACGTCACATGACTTTTGGGTGCAGTGTATTTCATCATGCCAGCTTTAATTCTGTTGAATGAATGGTAAAGTTGAGTAATCCTTCTCCTTTTGCTTTTTCATAATGTCTTCAGGGTCAGAAAGGTGAACCTGGAGAGAAAGGAGATAAAGCAGAGCTGGTATGTTCCACATTTCTTAGGATTTGATTTGCCTCTTTTGGGGGTTTCAATAGATATTAGCCAATGGTTTTCCAAAAGTGGGAAATATTTTGAATTGAATATCTTAATGGAGACTCCCCTATCTGTGTTCTTTCAGGTCTATGGGCCTGCTGGGCCTCCAGGACCTGCAGGGCCAGTTGGGCCAGTGGTGAGGGCATGATCTTCTCCATAAACGCTTGTGATAACACCAGGCATATTATAGGCGAATATGTAGGCCTACCCATTTAACGGAATTCCCATTTTTTCACATTTCCCATTTATAAAGAGAAACTCATTTTAAACAACTCAATGTTTAAGTCTTGATGCTTATTTCTCACATTTATTTTTTGTGCTTATCAGGGACCTCCAGGTTTGTCAGGACCAAAGGTAAGTATCCCAGCCTAAGTTCCTTGTAAATTCCAGTTTAACTAACCTAAAGGCATAATTCACCATAATTCAAAATAATTTACTCACCCTCAAGTTTTTCCTAACCTGTATGAGTTTATTTCTTCTGCTGAGCACAAAAGAAGATATTTTGAAAAATATGGGGGGAAAATACAATTAAAAAGTCAGTGGAGCCCATAAATCATCTGTTGAGTTCAGCAAAAGAAAGAAGGCCATACAGGTTTGGAACAACTTGAGGTTGAATAAATTATGACAGAATTTTAATTTTTGGGTGAATTGTTCCTTTGACTTAATTAACTTAAATTCAGCTCTGCCTCTGCCAAATGCTAAACAAGACACTAAATCTTATAAATTGTTTCTGGCTCAGGGAGAGCAAGGAATAGGCTTGAAAGGAGAGAAGGGATCACCTGGACAGAAAGGAGAAAAAGGAGACAGGGGCCATCTTGGACTCCCTGTAAGTACTTTTCTAATTCTTATAATGTAGTGTTTAATGCTTGATAAACATGCATTGCTATTACATTGAGAACAATGCAAGATAAAATAGCCGTCCAATTCATCAAAACGGTCGTTATACCGTTTATAATGAATAAACGAAAAGTAATTCATTTAATAATATTCATTCAATCTTGTCAGCTGAACAAGATATTTTTGTCTTTGCTGAGAAAAGCATGTTTTGTGTAGGGTTTGTGCTTTAGCCCCCTTAATGCAAATATCATTGTGCTGCGATTTCATGTGTCTTTGTAACTAGACTAGAGTGTGACATTGCATGAATCCGTGGATGTCCACGTTTGGAAATCACATATACAAGTGCCATCATGTAATCATCTTGTCACATTGTTTTATACACATTTTAATAGATGTCCAACAAGTTCCTGTTGGTTTCTTATTACTGTAACTGACTGACATCCATGTTATTATTACAAAATACTGTATGTGGTTGTATATAAAATGTTTCCTCTCTGTTCTGTAAAATTGCATGCTATAGGTTTTGTTACTGTGAATGTCAGGGGTCTTTTCCTGACTTCTGGTGTATATCTATGGTGTCAAAGTCATTGATAAACTTGTTCTAGTCACATCATCAATGGCACAGTAACTCCTTTTTAAAAAAATATATGAAAAATAATAGAAAATGGAGAAACCCTTTAGAATGCACTGCAAAACGTTTTTAAACAGTATTTTTTTTCCTTGTTCGCCAGTAAAAGAATGAAATAAATTTAGACTATATTGTCGTTGTTTTAAGCGTAAACCTCACAATATTGATTCTTAAAATATTTTACCAATGTCATAAGAAAATGAGAGATTTCCAAGTAAATTTAAGTTAAAAACATTTGTTTACAGATTTTAACTGGAAAACAAGATATAATGCTGCTTAAGAATATGAAAAAACAATTCATCAAAGCTTTTTGTGGTGTGGAAGGGCAAATTTGACTCCATTACCTAGTGAGCTGTCTGACTAGACATTATTTTAAGCCATCATAGGTACACTCCTGCCACAAACACTTGACTCCACCAATAACCTTAGTTTTTAGTTTTGTTTAGCAACATCTATCATGCTATCATCAAACTTAACTTCTAATAATATACAGTAATACCTCGGTTTACGAGTGACTTAGTATACAAGCAAATCGGTGTACGAGCATTGTATCGAAGTGCGGGAAAAATATTCCCTCGCCCACATGCATTTTTCTGTGGAAAAGATCCAACGCTCAGCATTGTCGCGCGCATTTTTACTGGAAATATCCTAACGACAGCCTCTCATAAAACAGTCACGCGGTTCCAACCCCTTTATCACCCCTTCACTCGTTCATTCTCTCAGCGTCGCTCGGTTTGGTTGCATCATTCACCACAGTGCATTCTTTTATGAGTGATTTACAGCGGTTTTACCTCGTGTTTTTAACGTTAATTAATTGTGATCGCTATTGTTCACATAGTGAAATATACACGTACAGTACAGCATATAGAATGAAGGTAGAAAATTCTCCCTCTAAGCAGTAACACCCCACCCCCCCATTCTCCTAAGCAGTAACACCCCGCCCCGCTCCCCCCTCCTCTCGTCTCCATCACGCCAGCAGCGATGCTACTCAAATCTAAAGTGTGCGTTACAGTAAATTGTCAAGTATTTTTAGAGTTTAATTGTCCATTAATTCGTATTTATATGAGATCTTAATGGTTATAATTTTAATTGTAATTAATAGGGTAAAACCCAAAAAATATTTAAAATGGCCATTTATAGTCGTGTGGAACGAATCGATTGATTTTTAGTGCATTCTTATGGGAAAAATTGTTTTGGTGTACGAGAATTTTGGATTACGAGCTCTTGGAACGAATTAAACTCGTAAACCCGAGATATTACTGTAGCTCTAAAATATAAAAGAATAGCAGAGTCTAAACCACGCCTTTAACTATAATGAGAAAATATATCATTGGAATGTAATTCAGAGCAAGTTATTAACAGCCATTCAGAATCCATCCTGTTTCAAAGAGCTCAAGCATTTAAAGCATCAGATGACAGCGCGTCGCATAGAATAAACAGAACAATATCGTTCGCTATAGATCTCTTTATAGTTATAATTTTTTTTGTGAACAAGCGTTTAGCATCAAGTCAACTCTCGTGTGGAGTGTTATTTGTGTGGCATGCAAAGGTGCTGCTTATGTATAGTGTTCCAATTCAGTCTCTCGTGAGGTTGCATTTCAGTTAGCATGCCACCTTAGAAGGCAGTAGACGGCAGTGCAGCTTACTAGGTTTTGGAATCGAACAACTATTTACAAGGATTATTTTTAGTTTTTGCATCTCTTCTGGAATTTAAAACCCACCTGTTGTTATTTTATCACCATCCATTGAGCTGAAATGAACGATTGAAAACAGCATGCTGTATTAAGAGCCAGTTCAAGTCGTGTTCACTAGCGTAAAAAGCTAAAGTCCCGTTGAAAGGAGTTACTGCCTGTCTCTTACATGTCATCTTCAACACATCACCCCTCCATCAAAACTAGTGTTGTTTTTATGTGGCACACAAGTCACTGCTTCACTCACCCACCCTCTCCTCCCCCACACTTCTCCCTCCCTCTCCACCACCTCCATCTCTCCTCTCGCTCTGTAACTTTTTACACGCTGTCCAGGGGGCTCATGGTTTAGACGGCAGGCCTGGTCCAGTGGTGAGTGGCGCAAAAACCCGTTCCCATCATCCACCCCTCTATTTCCATCCATCCATCCCTCTCTCTTTTCCCCTCCGCAGTCTGCCTGCTTCTGTCTGTCTGCCTCTGCTTGAGCTGTTGCTTGCTTGTCTTCTGCGTTTCTGTGTTGTCTGATGGTCAAGACCTTGTTTGGATCTCTATTGAGGTTGCATCGGCATGACTTTGATTTGACTTTGTCCCTAAGCCTGTTTGGCTGTTGCCTCTTGCTGTTTCCAGAGGTAACGCGCTCGGTTTATTTCTCAACCTGTCAACACGCGAGTGAGTGAAAGGGGAGCATGGCCAAACACTTATAAACATTTTGCTCGCTCGCTGTCTCTGAAACGCACTTTCTCTTTCTTTGAAAAGTACATACTTAGCGCTCTACCAGTGAATAATCCCTACGCATTTCATGCTGTCGCAGCCCTCTTTATCTTTATATATATATATTCGAACATGCCTGATTTCTGTTGACCTTTCAAAGGCTTAATTCCCTCCAAGCTTCAGAGCTTTATTTCATTCCAAGACAAGCTTTGAACTTGTAATGTCATACCAGGAGAGAGCATGATGGGATGCGGCTGCATGAACAATGATTACAGTATGGCATACAAACTACAAATGGCTGAGAAGCAAGACTCCCGAAAAAGCAAGATGTCTAACAGCCCTTCTCTTGAATCCTCTCCAAGTCATGAGAGGAAAATGGAAGACGGATTCGCTGTTATATTTACTTGTGTGTCTGTTTATTTCCCATTGGATCAACAAACTTTGGAGTTTTATCGAATTCCTAAGCAGACTGTACTTCAGATGGCTGTTTTCAAACATAAATAGTTTTATTCAACTCTGAAAAGTTTGTTGATCTATTGGTGCTCAACACTGACTAGTTTCTCTCCTCGTCTGACCTCGTCATCCACCTCCATCTACTCTGTTGAAGCTCACGCATGTGACTTTCTTTGTTCAAAGGGTCTGATAGGACCAGCAGGAGTGCCTGGGCCTGCAGGACCAAAAGGAGAAATGGTAAGTGCTGTTTATCAAATGTACCGGGCTCCAGAAATAGGTTTTCCTCGTAATAGCTCATATTAAGCAAAATTATACAAAACTGCGATGATGCTGTGGGCATAAAATACATACTTATGAGAATTGACCAAATGTATTTTTCAATTAGGTGTTAAATAACTCATAAGTTGTTGAATTATTACCTGTTTAAAGGGCTAGTTCACCCAAAAGTGAAAATTATCCCATAATTTACTCACCCGCAAGCCATCGTAGGTGTATATGACTTTCTTCTTTCAGCCAAAAACAATATAAAAAGAATAAAAATAAATATCCTGGCACTTCCAAGCTTTATAATGGGAGTGAATAGTAATATTGCGATTCATACTAATAGGGCTGTGCAACAAACTCAAGTTCCTCATCTCTTATATCAAATGGTGTCAAATCCTCTGACTTTTTCTCCTTAAAATTTCCCGTTTTAGACTTCTAATTTGCTGCCAGTGTTTTTGTTTTGCTCTATCCTCTACGCGTTTATCAATATGTCATGTGTCGGGTCAGTGGTCATTCTTCGGTCGGATCTAGACTTGCGTCATTGTAGTTCACAAAAACGCATCTCGTTGCTTCAGAAGGCCTTTATGGATTCATTTTATGATGGATGAATGCACTTTTTTGAGCTTCAAAATTTCAGTTACCATTCACTCCCATTATAAAGCTTGGAAGAGCCAGGATATTTTTCATGTAACTCTGATTGTCTTTGTCTGAAAGAAGAAAGTCATATACACCTAGGGTGTCTGAAGGGGGAGTGAATTATGGGATAATTCTCATTTGCGGTGAACTAATCCTTTAACACTCACGCAAGATGGTAATGCAAGAGTTTGCTCTGCAAGTGTTTGCTCATCAAGTGTTTTCAATATGAATTATTTTGCCCCAATCAAAAACCTTCACTAATTGTATAAAGTCCAGTGTAATACAGTTCAAAATAACATCTGTGTCATTTTTTACAGGGGGAAAAGGGCGATATGGGAGTAGCAGGACCAATTGGGCCTCAAGGCATCCCAGTAAGTGCTGTACCAGAGCACAATTCAACATTTCAAATGCTGTAACGTTTCCAAACCATGTAGAAGTGCATTCAAATGAAAAATAGACCATCAGTAATCTCTCTCCCCTATTCGTTCAGGGTTTAGTAGGACCACCGGGATTAAAAGGAAACCGGGTAAGATTATAATTATGTTCTTGATCATAGTTCATTTGCAGAATATGTTATTGTGACTTCAAAAACAATAACATGAATCCACTTTCTTAAAATAAAGGGATGGATGATATTTCTAAACCAGCATGAATCTGCCAGCCTTTTAAGGATTAGCTACTGTTAATTATTAATTAACGGTGGTTATTAAATTTGTCATTATTATGCAGTATTTAGCTGAGCTCAGACTACTGGAGTTTTGGGCTCATTTACTCCTCTCGACAATCTGAGAAATAATCATGTCCAGGACCTTGGTCAGTTACAATCTTCAGACCAGATTATCTAGTTGACCAATCTTAAACCTCCCGATCTGCTCACAGACGCATCGGGGCCACACCGATAACATCAGTGTTACTGTCTAGGATTTCAGTTCGGTATGATTATGCACTTATATCCGCTTCCACCTGAGAATTTGTGCGGATCCCTGGCATGATAATCTTATCTTGTTGTGTGTGATGCGTCACGATTTACAAATCTTGTAGTGTATGCATTTGAGAGAAGACCATCTGTAAAGATTCTCCTTATGTGCGTGATGCAATACGATTTCAAAATCGGTTAAGATTTAAAAACTCATGTAGTCTGAACCCGGCTTTATCAATTGTAATTATGTTTTTTTAAGACACAAACACAAACATGTTGGGTTTAGGAAATTGGAATGGCTACTGCTCACTGCTAGAAAATATATGTATATTATATACAGTGGGGTCTAACAGTCTGTGAAGATAAGAAATGAAAAATCTAAGTTTTAGGATTTTGACAAATTAAAAAAAACGGAACTTTATGACATAATTTACATTTAAGCATTTGGCAGACGCAAAGCGACTTACACTGCATTCAATGGACAGATTGAATCAGTTCTTGCTTTCCCTGGGATTGAACCCATGACCATGGCGTTGTAAACACCAATGCTCTACTGGTTGAGCTTCTTGATCACTTTGAATCACCCACATGCTCTGCGGCTCTCAAATCATGTTGAATCGAGCATCAGATATACCCACACATGCACTAATACAATTTTAATAATATGTATTCTATTGTAATACACATTGATATTTTAATTAAACTAAAATAAAAATTTACAAAATGCTAAATAGTCTTTTGGATGCCGCTGTATATGTGAATTTGTTATGATAGAACTGTTTAAATGTATATTCTTGTTCCAGAACAGTATATTAGTCAGATCTTTATATATTTGCAATTATTTTTATTTATTTTAATAATTTATGTTTCACATATTTAAAACATATTCTTGCATGATTAACGCAAAAACTGACCTATGATATAAACTGCTAAATTAAAAATGTTCTGAGAGTTATTATTATAAAAAGAAGTACATGTGAATTGACCATTGCTTTTCTGTGCTTTTCCTATGCTTTCATCCTCCTAGACTGTATGCCTGTCTCCTATTAACACTAATTTCCTCAGTTAATGACTGAATGTCTCCCACCTTGAAAGTCAGGGCATGTCAGTGCTCCTCCCAGCATCCTCCACTGGTGAATTGAACTTTTTTTGGATAAATATGTCACCATGCTGATGCTCAGTGGAAGGTGCTGTGGAGGACCCTTGGACACGGTGCTGTTTTTACTCTTGTCCTTTCCTTGTCTTCCTCTTTTTTTTCCACAGGTCTTCCTATCCCTTTTTCCTCCCCCTGCATCCTGGCCTGTGTCCGTGGCTCTTTTTGCCGAGTCGGGCCGGGTCGTCCTCTCTGTCCCCCTCTCACTCCCTGGCCTCCTCCTGCATCCTAATGTTGTAGCCTGGGTTAATACTCCTCCTCTTCCTCACCTACTTTTGTTCATATCTTTGACTTACCTCCCTACCAACCTGCATTCATTATCTCCCAATTGTGCTAATGCACAGAGCTCTTATTGTTCCGCGAAAACCACATCTGGCTCTATTTGGAAAAGGCACATAACCAAGCAATGTGAGAAATGGCATTATGTCAGTGTAGTGCTCATTCTGACATCCTGATGAGAGTATTTAGGACTCCTTATGTGAGCCAAATGTTCAGAAACAGTCTTAAGGAATCAGTATTTGTCAAACAGGATTAGAAAATGAACTCCATGTTGATTCATAGTGTAATTCCGCTTTTTTTCCTTCCATTAAGTGTTAGAATAACAGTCATGATGAGGGCTGTTAAGACCGTTAGAACTCTGTATTATAACATAGATCCCATTTTGAAACATTTATACAGCTTAAATGCAAATAGTTTCCTCCAAAGAACCCTTCAACTTTGCATGCAAACTTGAAGACAAATCATCAAACACTCTAAAAAGCAAAGCTGGTCTTAATTAGTCATATAGAATAGGTTTTCTCGTCAGCTTTTGAACATTAGCTTTTATAATTTCATTTCAGTGTTCTATATGAAATCAATCACAGATCTTACTTACTGGAGCCAACATTTGATGCCAAGATCAGGAAATAAAAATATATTCCCTTTGAAGGTTTAGATGTAGGGATCAAAAATAACACATATTCAAGTCATCATCATAATTCACCAAGCACATATTAAGTTGATCAAAAGTGCCAGTAAAGAAAAATTGTATGAATGTTTTAAAAAGGATTTCATGTATAAATTCTTTTATTTTTCATAATTTCCACAAATACATTAAGCAACACAACTGCTTTCAACGTTGAAAATATGAAACGTTTCTTGAGCAGCAGATCATCATATTAGAATGATTTCTGATGGATCATGTGACACTGACGACTGGAGTAATGATGCCGAAAATCCAGCTTTGTGTCACAGGATTGAATTGCACTTCAAAGTCCAGTATATTAATAAAATAGAAAACAGTTATTTTAAAATTTTATAATAATAATTCACTTGGTAAGAGACTTCTTTTAAAATCATTAAAACATCTTAATGATCCCAAACATCTGAAATGTAAGGAAAAAATTTGGCTCCCAAGGGCATGACCTTTTCATTAGTCAGTTGATTTATTTATTCATTATTAAATATTTACTAAATGTACATTCAGAATTTTTTCCACAAAGTTAGTCATACTTTAAAAAAATACTTTTTAAATCCCACACTAACCACATTCTCCTTAACCCCTCCACTTACCCTCCTTAAATTATTCCAGCACTCATTGTAGCTCAGTTCAAAAGCACATCTGCTTTTAGAGAGTGTCTTACAGTTATTCTTAATAATGGTGCTTTTCTGCCATGGTAGACTAGGAGGACTAAAGTCTGACTTTGTTTCGAATGCACTGTTGTTTACAGGGTGAGAGGGGCAAGAAAGGCAACAGGGGGGCCAAAGGGGATAAGGGAGACCAAGGAGCCCCGGGATTAGATGCCCCGTGTCCGTTGGTATGTCTTTCGTTCAACGTGGAGCACTAAGGCAAAAGGAGACTTCCCCAAAGCCACATCTCCTTATGTCTTTGTGTAATAAACACTAACAAATGCCCAGAAGAGTTTTGGTGTAAGTCTGTGAATATACACATATAGAGTCTTTGTGCTCATATATTACTCATACATTACTAGAAACTATTGGAGAAGGGGTTTTCAATTAAAAATGACTAGGCACCAGAATTCTCAGTGGGATTTTTGCTTTTCAGGAGCAAGACTGACAGAAATCTTGTTCTGCTGAACACCATAGGATGGAGCCACTAGTTCAAAAAATTAGTTAAATCAGTTGAACTATATGGCGTTTACAATCCTGTGGACACAGTGAACATATTCCTGTCAGTCTCAGGTCAGATGCTGGAACCGAGCGGCCATTGTGAGGGTGTGGCTGGACGACAGGATGTTTATATGATTGATTTCATAAACAGGGTTTCCGAGGATTTAAAGGGGAGAAAGGTGAACCGGGGCTGCCAGGTCTGGATGGGCTTGATGCCCCGTGCCCTGTGGTATGCTGCTGCCTATCCCTTTTCCTTATTCCGCATGCTTTCCTCAAGCATAGCCCAATCGGAATGGAGAACAAATAGAGAATAGAACAAAAAAAAGCTTGCATGGTATCTCAGCATTTAATATCTTTAACTCTGTAAAATCTATAAACTTTAAAGGGATCATGAATTGAGAAATCTAAATTTTCTTGATCATTTCACATATAAGAGGTTATACTATAAAAATATCCTGTATGTTTCTGAACTCAAATCGTCCTTGTTAGTCTATTCCTTGTTAGCTTTTATTAAAACCAAGCTCAGAATTGTAACAACAGGGACGGTGCTTAAACAATGAAAACAAAAGACTCGAAATACAAAGAAAAGACGCACACTTGAACTCTGTCAATGTTAACTAGTGTGTGTGGTTGTCGTGTTCCTTGTCTCAGAGTTCTCCAGGGTTTTGCACAAGTGTGCTTCTTTTCTTTGTATTTCAAGTCTTTTGTTTTCATTGTTTATTAAAGAGAGTTTTCAGTTGTACCCTGCTTGTCCATGTCCTGCTTGTCCATGTCCTGCTTGTCCCACACCATCATCGTCCCACACCAACACCGTCCCTGTTGTTACAAAACATTCGACCAAGGCATGGGAAAACATGAGGGTTTATATATATTGGATAATGGGAAACACCTGACGAGACTAACAAGGGGAGTGGCTGACGGCAACACAATGGGATCACACACAAGAAAACAGGAAGTAACGAGACACGACTTAACTGACAAGAATATGATTTGTTTCAGAATTTGTATCAGTATGCAGTCATAGTCCGATGAAAAGACTACTTCTACGTCGTTTCCACTTTATTTCCGCCTACCGATTCGATCACGTCATGTCATAGTAAATGTAGAATGTTGTCATACAGTACTAACATTAAAAGCCCACTGAAATGCCTTGAAATTGTTCAATGTGTTTATGTAATTTCCACTGAAACAGGAAGACAGGTTGGGACATATCGAACAGCTTCTTTAAAATAGCCAACGGAAAGCATATTTGCACTGTCTGAATCGTTCCCTGTATCCTAAATAGTGCTCTATGTGCTGCTCACCTTGTAGAAAACAGTAAATGTGTAAACAAGTGACCAATTTCACCTGCCACTTCATTATCTATTTATAGCGGATGGGATGAATTTCTAGATTTTAGATTCTAGAGAGCTTTGATTGGACTGAAAATCTGATGAGAAGTTTCAGACTGATGTCATCAAAATCACTGATCCATATTGGAGGAAGTCGTACATTTTGAATGCTCATATTTTCTAAATTAGAATTTTGTCATTGTTTTGGAGCACACTAGCTTATAGATTATAGTAAGGCAGTAGCATATTCATACTAAAAGCCCAAAAACTTTAATTTTGTTTTCATGAGGACTTTAAGAAAGGATTGATCTTTAAATTTCATTGCAAATTAGTACAACAAAGGGTTTTAGAAAGACTGAATGTTAAAAAATAAGAATACAGTGACAACTATAATGGATCCAACAGAATTTTAATTTAAATTTATTTTCAGTGTTTAATTTAAGTCTTGAATGTGACCAGATGTAAAGAAATGTGATGTAAAAATCTTGCTAACATTATAAGTGGACCTCAGAGAACATTATAAAATGTTTAGTAAAACTCAGTTCATGATCCTTTAATTAACCATTTTTCAGGAAAAAATTATATTTTTTTGTATTATTTAAAAAAAAACCTAACCCTTTGTTTTCGTGTGTGTGTGTGTGTGTGTGTGTGTGTGAATTTAACACTTGAATGAGTTGATTTCTGTGAAATATTGAGACTAGTTGTAAAATAAAATGGTTGTGTAAACTTAATGGTTGAGTATTTTGTAAACTTAACTAGTTTACAATTTATTTATTTTTTTACATGAATGCATGCAGTCACATTTATTTTTACTTAACTGTATATCCAATATTCTTACACTAACCTGCATATTGACAAAATAAGAGCGCCCTGAATCACCACAAATATCTGCATGAAAGAAAGTGTCCAATAGAAATGCATTGTTGCAAAAAGCAGGCATCTTGACTGGTCTTGATCTCGACATTATTTTTTGGGAATGCTAATTTACCTGATTTAATTGTTAAGAATGTAAACACTGTAGTTTGAAACATCCAGGTCCATCATATATGCATAGTTCTATTATTATTTTTATTATAGTATTATATATTTATCCTTATAGTTTTGAGTGTCTCTTTGTAATTGTTTATGTTTGTGTGAATAGATAAAGTCATGATTGATTGATTGTAGAGGGGGATTGTATGTTTGAAACGTGGCTTCTGAAATGGTTATGCATACTGTATGTGTAATGCTGTTATGTTTCCTTTCTCGAGAGAATTAAATGATTTTTACTATTCTTCACCCCTCCTCTTGTTTGTTTTAGGGCGATGATGGTCTGCCAGTACCAGGGTGTTGGAATAAAGTGAGTTCTCTTGACTGTTCATATTAACATTTTACTTTTGAAATAATTGCGTCCATACCATCCTTACTATTAATATAACATTAATATAACTCATGTTATGAATTCATGATATGGAGGTATAGATTTAAAGTTACTATGTTAACTGTCATCTACAATCAGTTTGTAATAGATAATCATAATTAAATTCGAACTAGTTTATCATTTTCAATCTGTCATGATATAATACTTAATGTAATACTAGTTGTTTGGAATATGATTCGAGCTTTATTAGTGATTCAACAACTGATAGGAAACACTCTATGCCTCCATTTGCAAGATGTGTGCTTTGAAAATAACGTGATCTCTTGCCTCTTGTCTTGCAGTGACGTTAATTCCTGAATGCCGTGTGTGATTGTAAATAGAATATTTATTTTTGTACTTTTTTTTGCCATTGATCTGTTATATGGATGGGAAATACAGCAAACCATAAAAATATTGGCAGGACTTTTGTACAGATGTTTATTTTTATTACTGGTAATGTTTTTTCTATGTAATGGACTTTATATTGTACCTATACATTATGTCAAAATGTTTTGATCGAGGAAGAAATATACTGTGGCAGCATATGCATGATATTTGTGCATTATGTTAACTGATATTAACTTATTGTATCATGGTGTTTTAATGTGTTGTGTCGGACCACGCTGCACTGATTAGTGGGGCTGGAGTTACAAATTGGCCTTGTGTGTAAGAGGAAACCCTTTGCTCTGAGAACAACATGGACTTGTTCACACCACACCTAATGATTTCACACTGTAACTGCATATGTTTACTGAAAATTCAAGTGACTTATTTCAAAGTCCATTTTACATGCAGTATAAGTATCAAGTCAGTTGTTTCATGTCAGTTTCGGTGCATAAATTATAAACATTTGCACTGCAGTACCTATTTAGTGAGCATTTCAAACTGTTTTCTTCATATTCACCTGCCATTTTTGCCAAGTATATTATTGCAAAACTGAATTAGTCAACTGCTTTATGTAAGGAAAAGATTCAAAACTTCATGCTGTGCTTTTGCCTCCATGGGCTTAATATAAATATGCCAGAATATTGCCCTTTCTGTAGTTATTTTCTATTTTTTCATTTCTATTCTTATCTCTGACATAATAATAATGAGAAATTCAATTTACGTACAATTTATTGTTTTATTTTATTTATCTATATATTGCTGCTCACTGTCAAGCACATCTTTGTGTTTGCTAATAAGCATCTACACTACTGTTCAAAAGTTTGGGGTCAGTAAGATAATATATATATAAAAAACTTTTCAGTCAATAGTCAATCTGAATTAATTTGAGTTGAAAAAATGGATCATGTGAATCATCAAATCATCATATAAGGATCATGTGACACTGAAGACTGGATTAATTTTACTATTTTTACTGTAATTTTTTTAAATCAACCTTTGTGAGCATAAAAGAAAAAACGTTTTTAAAATCTTACCGACCCTAAACTTTGGAACAGTAGTGTATGTCCCGTTTTACCTCAACAATCAAGTACAAATGAAGAATAAAAGTTAGTATTGTAAACTTGCAAATTTACATTATAATATGTTTATTCCCAAGAAATATCAGGGTCATAGAGAAAGACCCTTAGCTAAAAGAAATATTGTTTTGTGTTCATTCAGTGTTGAAGTCATTGAATTGTGTGGGATTTGCTGCTGCTTACATTGACAAGCTGTTTGGGTTCCATTTTGCCTGTTAATATCGAGTTAAGCGTGGTTTGTAATCATCAGTGTCTCTTAAACTCTTTATCCGTCTGTAATACCTCATACTAACATGTGCCTTAATGCTTTTACTCTGCCAAAGTAGTTTTGAAACATATCAACAATAATGTCAAAGAAGCTATGCTGTCAACATGAGGAATATAAGACAATAAATGGCTGAAAAAAGGTTCAGCCGAAACGTTTCCCAACATGTCTTATTTATTCATGTTCTCTTTGATTTGATATCCTAAGAAGATTTACCCATTTTTTTAACTGTTTGTTTGCATTGTGATGACATGCTGAAAAAAATAACACCCTCTGGATGTTCACATGCTGTGGTTTGCATGTTAATGTGATTTGCTTCTGATGAAAAGTGTGAAAACTGCATCCGGTGGTTTCAAGATTCAGTTATTTTCAGTGTTGGGGAAAATTACTTTTAAAAAGTAATGCATTACAATATTGTGCTACTTCATAAAAAAGTAACTAATTGTTTTATAGTTACTTTTTTTGGAAGTAATCTGTTCTGTTATATTTGCTGTTTTTAATATATAGGCTGGACATGTAATGCTTGTTTGTTTTTTTATAAGAAAAAAGTGCTGTTTTTGGCAAATGTAAAGGTTCTTTCACACCAAAAGTGAAATGAATAAGCCTCAGGCTGAAGGAAATGCGAATTCACGCCTGTACTGTAGAGAGCGCAGCTCAAGCAATCCTTTCAGCTGTGCTGCCGTTCCGGATTGAAGAAGAAAGTGACACAGGAGAAGTCCAAGGCTGTGTCTGAAGTCACTGGGAGTGACTTTATATTTCTATGCATTTAAATATTTAAAGGAACAGCCATTTGTAGTGATGTCCAGTTTCGAATGCACTCATTCAATCCCATAATGCACCGCAAGAATGAGCGCACAACCTATGTACGCTCAACAGCTAGAGAAGAATACCCATAATGCACTGAGGTGTTCACGCTGAATTCTCGCATCTTTTCAGAAGATGGCTGCCGCAGTTAAATCAGCCATACATTTTGAAAAACCGCTGGTCCAATGTGGATAAAGAGTAATATCATAGAAGTATAAATTCCTTTTTAATTGATATTAAATTGTTTAATTAACAATTTCGCACACAGCCCAACACTAAAATTTTAGACAAAACATATGTCAAGTAGTTTTTGCTTATTTCGATAGTTAAATTGGATCATCAAAGGTCAGGAGCTAAGACACTGGTTAATAAACCAAGATTAAATACATAAAGTATATTTATATTATTTAACACATTTAATGATTGCAGGTTTGCATAATATTCTGAGTTTACATTTCACAGTTTTTATTCAGTTGAGGAATATTTGCAAGTGAGAACTACAGTACCTATCATGTTTACACACACAATGCCTCTCAATGTGAGGACAGGAGAGGTGTCAGTCACTACACGAAAAAACAAAGTACTTGCTGCATTTGAAAAAGTAATCTGATTACATAACTCGAGTTACTTGTAATGCATCGCCCCCAACACTGGTTCTTCTAACATGCATGTTGTCTGAGGCTTTGTTCATCTCCATGTCATTTTTGCAAAGTAAAGTGTGTCGTTCCATTACAAATGTGTATGTTTCTTTTATCGAAAGGGTCAAAATCCGTTCCAGCTTGCCAAGAAGTAATCCAGCGGTGAGATTCACGTGGTTCTGGTTTGATTTCCTTCATAAGCAACACAAAAACTTGAAGAGGTTTTGGACGATCTTTGAGTTTGGGCTGCTTTTTGGTGGCTGTTTGAAGGATTTGTTCCCTGTAGTACTGGAAGGCCCCAGATGGCGGCAGATATGAGCAGACTGATGCTGACTGAACAGAAAAGACGATGATTCAGAAGTAGGCTGTCATTTCTCCAAGTTTTACACTCTTTTCTTTCTCTTTTATATTATTCACTATGTGAAAGAAATATTTTAGCACATTTTGTTCTTGTTAATGAAAATGTTAAGTATTGATGTCTGTGAGCAGAGCATTCGGCGCAGCTCACTGAACATGCAGATGTGGTGTTCTTGTGTTTCCAGACAAACCAAAGAAAGAAAAATCTTTGATGATTCCTTATTCAAACTATCACTGCCTTCTGTTGAGAGTTGTAGGTAGAATGTAACCTCACACTTCTCTCATAGAACACATTTACACTATGCGTTTTATTTAGTGTGTGTACATAATGGTTGTGCTTGTAAATAGCATAGCAATCAACCTTTAAAATGTACATTTATGCATTCGGCAGACGCTTTTATCCGCATTGCATTCAAGATACACATTGACAAAATGAGAATAAAATCACTTACAAAGCTAACAACGAAGTGAACATGAAGGACTATCACTGTAACTACTTTGAAAGGCTGTGTACCAACTTTCACCAACCTCCTAAAAGTTGCTTTGCAAAAACAGTTTTTTTTAATGTTATGGCTAGTCATAAACAAGGGCATTTGATGGCGTTGCAACATGCATGTAGCATTTCACTGCTGTAAACATAAATGTCAATGCTGACTTGATCTGTATATTTTGAAATCTCTTTGAAATGGCAATAACTGAAAGCAGTTTGATGGGTGTTTGTACAGAACGGCTATAATTCTAAGAATGTGTGAGGCAGCTAAAACAACAGATTTTAACCAGCAATGACACATTGGCTGTTTAATTTCTTGTTTGTTCACAACATGTGCGGCCAACATGTTTTATGGCTGCGACTGATTAGAGTAAACATCTTTTTTTTAATGTGAAAACTATTTTTGGTTGTCCAGTATGCAAGTAATAATGATCAAATTATCAGAATGTAGAGTCAATATCACAGCAACCATAACAGGCCGTGATTGAAAATAAAACGTAAAATTAGATGTGGTAGCAGAAATACCAGCTGTTTATTTGTTTTGTTTTTTAACCTAATGCAAGCATTCCTTATGTTATATTTTGACACCTGTTTCAGACAAAGTTTGGTTGTATATAAACCCACTGCATAGTTTCATTAAATGTTCTATTCTGTCACGTTTTAATCATGCATATTCATAGGTCATTCAATCATTCGTTCATAGGTGTTATGAAGATCACAAGGTAATTATTGTTTGTTAAAAGAAATTAGTTTGCATTCAATCCTAAAAAAAGTAGGCCATTATTTTCATTATGGTCAAAGTCAATAGAATGAGAAAGTGAGAAATGAAAATTAATTATAAAATTATTTGGATTATAAATGACAGAGAATCTACTTCTATTTGTTTTTGAAGACATTGTGTGATATATACATGTATGAAATTAGCATTTCATAATAATACACTCAAACATAAAGATTCTCATTAGGTTTATTAGAGCACATGTTCACTGTACACGGTTCTTGAGTCGGTTCTCAAAGGGTGGGTTGCGCTTTGAGTGGGTCGAATAAACGACAACAAAAAAATGTATTTCTAAAAGTTTTTCTGATACTTTTATTTTGAAAGACGTGCGAGAAAGCTGTTGACTCTTCTGTCAGACGCAGTTTAAGCAACACGTGCCTGAGAAAAGAGTATTGTCCTGATTCAGTCTCTCAAATTAGATGTTGTCAGGCTATATGTCAGTGTCATAATTCTCACATCATTTTTGTAGCTTGTTACAAAATAAGAAGTCTCTCGCTTCAGAAAAACAAACTTTACTGTTCTGTCAGACTTTATGCTGTGCTTGTGACAGGCAAACGCAAAGAAAACGTTATATTGTAACCTTTATTTTTAATTGTTCATAGCTGTGTTTAAAAACATGTATTTTTATGTCCCCCACCCCCAACCCAGTTATAATATGATATTTGTTGCAAATACCAGTCATTCTATACTTACATAATCTACAGTGCTCAAAAGAATCGATCAGATCCTGTGCACTCTGTAATATATAAGCATTAGGTGCTTTTTAAACTTTATGGCATGCCATGTTATGAAGTGGTTTGTATTTTATTGTGCACAATTAAGACATCATTTATTTTTCTCAGTGTTATTTTGCACATTTGAAGTGTGTGTGACATTTGTTTTTTTCATGTCTTGAACAAGAATATATTATTTGTACTGTAAATCACGTACTTTCTACACATTTCCCTGTTGGCAAATGTTTTGATCTTGTATCATCCTACTTTGTACAGTGTACTCTTCAAATAACGTGTCACTCCAAAATCACTATCTTGACTCAATTCAATCTTGTGACATTTTTGAGCATTTTTAGTATGTTCGCCTGTGCGGATTAAGCTTTGATCCTGCATTTTTTGTAAGATATTTATGTAAAATAATATTTTTCTTTTTTTTTCAAATATTGTTTATATTCAAATTCACATATTGTAGGCTTATACTGACCTTTAATGAGGAGTACACTTTCAAAACAGCTGTCAAGCCCAGCTAAGAACATTTACCAAACTTGCCAGTTGTAGTTTTTGATGCCAGTTCATTCTGATCTCCACATCACACACTGCCAACGTGAGCACTGCCATCTTTGTTCACCTGCTGCTCACAGATTTATTTCTTTAGATCATTTAGTGTGTTTCATACCGAGAACAGATTGTCAGACAGCTTGTGTCAGATCTTTGATACTGTTGTTGTTGTTGTTGTACATAATCAAACAGGATAAGAGGGCATTTATTTCAGAGCTTTTACATGAAGGGCAAACGCTAGATGAATTGCAACCACTTGCATGGTTATTATGCATCTACTTGTATACATTTACATTTAAAGTGTCAGTTTAACTAACATGTTACAATCTGTTTGACTAAAGGTTGGCTTTATAGGTTGTTTTTTTTATATTTTCCTTCCAATGCCCTTCTTTAAATTGATTAAAATCAAGAATTAAATTAATATGTAAAGGTTTATTATTGCTGATTCAATTTATTTTCTTGGATATTATTATTTTTGGATATTAATATTGTTATTTAAAGTTTTGTCAAGGTCTTTTCACCCCATAATGGCACAACCTTTTGTTTTGTTTCTTTTTTTTAAAAGAGGCTATCGAGCTTTTTGTTTATTTTTCAAAAAGAAATCAGAACTGTGTTATCCATGCAGTGAAATAAAGGAAATGCAATAATGCAAACGCACTGACTGAACTGTTCTGTTTGGGAAGCAAATGCTGGTTTTAAAGAAATTACTAAAATAGAGTTAAAGGGAAAGCTCAGCAAAACTTAATCACCTTCAAGTTGTTCCAAACATGTATGAATTTATTTCATCTGCTCAACACAAAAGACACCAATTTAATAACCAAATTTATTGACTTTCATAAAAAAAATTCTATGGAGGTCAGCTGTTTGGTGACCCATATTCTTCAAAAGATCTTCTTTTGTGTTCAAGAGATGAAAGAAATGCAGGCAGGTTTGGAACAACTTGAAGCTTCAACCCTTTAAAGCTGCTTACACAATACATTTCTCATGAAGAAAACAATGTTCCAGGACAAGAATATTCTGAAGACGTTTTCTGATGTATTCCTGAAACTGTGAAATTGTGAGAGAACACGAATCTCTTATGACATGACAGCTGAAAGCTGCAGTAAACACTTCCCGTGTCTGGTGTAACGCTGCTCTGCCGCCGCTAGATGTCAGCAGAATCACCTGTTCAGAGTCAGCGATCGGTCTCGTGAACGCGCTCCAGCTGTTGCCTGTCAATGCGCGCGACCGACCGCTCGCTCATATGTGGAGAAGCAGCGTTTCTCAATTGTCCACAAATAAACAGCAGTGGAAACTATATTACACCCTGACAGGTGGTAAGTACTAACTCAACATTTTCCTGTCCGCTGGGTTTAATTACGTTTCAAATCAAATTTGTTGATAATTTCTGTCATATTTTATTTAATTCGCTTACAAGTTCATAATCTAAAATGACAGTCTGTTTGGTCCTTCATCTTAAATCAAATGTTAATGTCAGGTGAAGTGTTAATGAATTAAATTTTGAGTGAGCGTTTATTCAAGTCAAAGTATGTAGTCAGTAATGTTGTTCAGGGTCCTTTTTATCGTTTTAAAGGTTATAATTTATACAATTTATTATTTACAATATTAACAACTGTATATATATATATATATATATATATCCTTGGACGATAACAGTGTAAAATACAGTCATAATAGTTTATTTTATTTTGTACTATATTCGTACACAAAATTCAGTAAAAATCTAATTGTATAAAGCTTTTTTTATTTATAAAATAATATAGTATTTACAATTATGTTTCCTTTAAAAAAATTATGTTATTAAATATTACTAAGCATGAGACTTAAGTACTGCATATTGAATGGATGTTCCCTGTTTAGATATCCATAAAATCTGCATTTTGTCTTCTGATTGCAGTGAACAAACAGTGAACTAATTTAAAAGCCCAAAGGCCTCTCTATGGTTCCTAGTAAATCTCTGATCATGGGGAACGGTTCGATCAAAGCTCCTCGACTGGACGAGACGTGCCTGGCTTCCAGTATAAAAGAGACCCCTGTTTGGGAATCTGTGGAGCCCCTCAAGATGAGGATAGCCCATCTCGAGGAAGAGTTGGCACGGAGAGACCAGGAGTTTCGTGCGCAGGAGAAGCGGTTGCAGAGCCTTCAAAGGGAACTAGAGGCAAAAGTGTCCCAGATCGATAAGCTCCAGGACGCCATTGGGTATAACAGCCTCGGGCGCTCACCGCCGGCACCGTTACGGCACAGCCACAGACTTCTGAGTGTGATCAACCAGGGCTCCACGCGCTTCCACAGAGTGGCTGTGGAGGTGCATCGACGCCTTAAAGCTAAGGAGGGCGTTTCAGCCGAACCTACTTCGAGGCACTTCTGTCACGACCACAGGGTCCATCACATCTCCACAGAGAGACCTCGCATCCACAAAGTCTCCAGGTGAGTGTGTGGAAACTGTCTGCACTACTGATTGTTTGTTTCATTATGGAGTCACAGGAATACTGACTCCCCTGGAAGGTGGAGACAGGAGGAAGGTTTAGCCAAGCCTTTGTAGTGTCTCCAACCGCAGAACGGGCTTGAAAGCCTGGATTACCATAACACACTCCGAAGGGATGGAGTGGCTAAAGAGAATACAAAGCGTGGGCCATTTGTATGCATGAACAGGAATCATTACTGCTTTAATTAAACACGCTCTTGATGGCAAATCTCCAGCACTAATTCATTCAAAAGATCCATTTTAGGTCAGTGGAGAGACCTTCCTGTTTCAGATGTGATCATTGACAATCAGCCATAGTATAGTATTGATGACTAAAGAGTCTGAAACTGATATGTAAAATGTAGACATGTCCCCTGTGAAGAGTTTTCAACCCTCCAAAAGAAACAATGAAAAATGTATGCTTTGTTATGCCACAAAAAGTATGTTTACCCAATAAATAAAATACCCATTATTAAGCCTATTTACACATTTATACGTTGTAAATATAATTCCAAACTTGTATACTGCTTTTTTGTGGTAGGGGTCTGACAAGAGATTTGTTTACTTCATTTAGCACTCATTTGAAGTTTATTTAGCCCTGATTTTTGAAGTGCATATTAACACACACTTCAAAAAGAAACTTAAATACAGTAACTAATTACATTTACGACTTCTAATTGAATTGTGTCTCATTAAAGGAGATTTTAAGATTAACTAAGTTGATTTTAAACTATATATATAGAGAGAGGGAGAGGGAGAGATGTAAAAAGTAAAAAGCATAGATGTCTTACAGTGAAAATGACTCCATTACAAACTACAAGTCATCAATTCCAATATGATTTGAGTGAAAGCACTTAAGTATTTTACTTGTACTGAATGTAGGCTCAAAGATGCGCTAGTATTCAACACCTATGAGACATGCTAGTGAAAAACAAGAAGCCAGAGATTTGTAGAGGAGTGTAGGAGTTTATTTTCTAAAAAGGAATGAACACCTCAAGATTGCAAGGTCAACAAAATGGCCTCTTAAATGTCTACAAACACTCAAGTTTCAGCTAAGCTCAAGTGCTCAGAAAAGGCAAGAGTAAATCAATAGCCTTCAAAAACGTCTCTTTAATTTAACATAAAATAATGTTAAGAAAAATAATGTCTACTTGCATTGGGCATGCTGGTTTCAGCCTCATCACCGACTGCAGTCATACCCTAATCTCAAATATGAAACACCTATGATTCACAACTAACTGCTAATACACTTGAATACACTTACATTTCTGTAAAGTAGCCTTGTTGACAAATTTGGTTGAGGTTAAAATATACTAGAAATTGTACCTTCAATGCCCCGTAGATGGCGATTTCACTTCTTTTGTAGCAGAAATGAACTGCTGTGGAAAAAGTTAATGCCATGCAAAATGTGACTTGCGTTACTCATCATTTACTTATTCAAAAATGTAGTCAAGTAGAGACTAATATATTTGATAATCAAACTAGAAAATGGCCAAAAAGATACTTAAATACAGTAACTAATTATGTTTATGACTGGATAGTGTAGGGGAATTACAGTTAAAGACCCGAGGAGCAGATATGGTGAATGAAGTGCAGTCAATTATAGAAATTTTAGTGAAGAACAGTTTGCATTCAAGCTTCACAAGAAGTTCGTAGGCCGCCCCACTTACAATCACATTGTTACAGCAATTATACTCTATCAGAGACTATTAACTATACCATTACTGGAGGTTAAATGATTCTGATTGGCTGAGAAAGAAAGGTAAACAAAACTAGCAATTTTCCAAACAAGAGCAGACAGTCAGAAGCATATCTTCGTCGATCACGTGGTTGACAACAAGGCCTTTGGTTTATGCGTTAAGTGACCTTCAAGGTTGCAGAAAAGCGCTCCTAGGCGTCAGATTGTCGAGAACAAGTCATTCCGTCTCCTTATGGTGCCAGTTAATCACCTCACCCATACAGAGCATATTAACACACACACAGATACACAGCTTTTCCAAGGCTGAACTCGGCTCAGACTCCAACTATCAACAGAGAGACTCTCAAAACATTCTGATAACATGCTCTATCTGGTGAGACGTGCTGACAATATTCATCCTTACTCTATGGAAAAATACAGAAAAGCAAAGTAAAGTCTTTAACAGATTGACTAGGTAGACGATAGACTGATGTGTACATAAAGTCATTCAAAAACATAAGTGATAAATCACTAACTTGATTATAAATCACTCATTACAAATCATTACAAGAAAAAGAAAATAATATATACACACAAGCGCCAGTGGATTTCCGAATCGTCCTCCACAATAGATAGATCGATATAATGACATATATGTTGGGGTTTTGCATCCTCCAAACTCTTTTGTTTTCTTCTTTTCCTGTAGCACTAAGAAACTGATCAATGAAGCCATCATGAACAATAGCTTTCTGAAGAAGCTGGAGCCTCAGCACACACGAGAGATGGTGGACTGCATGTACGAGAAAATCTACGCTGCTGAGCAGCTGGTTATTCAGGAAGGAGAGCCGGGGAACTTCCTCTATGTGCTTGCTGGTAAACTCCAGGGGCCGTATTCACAAAACATTTTATCTTATCACCAAGAGTTCTCATAGTTCTTGCAGTTTTTTCTTAAAACCTATTCACAAAGCTGCTGACACCAACTTTTACTAAGCAATACAGAGAAGTCTTAAGTTAATAGTAAGGGCGGAGTCTACCTTGTTGCTATGGATGGTGTCAGCACGCATGTGATTGGCTGATGGGGAGTCTCTGTCAGTGATTTAATCAGAAATATTATCATGTCACCATATTCAAATAAAGGTTTTAAAATGTAGGCGAAGTGTCGCTAATTAAACACGTACATGTTTCATATGCCATTTAGTATATGCCACGTTCATGTCTGCATCTTAATATTGGGTGGATTGCTGAGGCGGATCCATTTTGACTACCATTAACTTTTCACAGAGCTGGTTTTAGCACTTTAATGAAATTAGTAAAATGTAGGAGTCTTGAAATTAGGGTTAGAGTTTCTCTAAATCAGCAAGTTAGGCGCTACTTTTATCCTTAAGATGCTTTGTGAATCTGATGTTTTTGTCTTTTCATACTCTTTTATACTATTTTCATACTATTTTATATTTTTTTGTCTGATTTGATTCTCTTTGTTTAGAGGGTTTATTAGAGGTCATTCAGAATGGAAAACTGCTGGGTCAGATGCGACCTGGGACGGCCTTCGGAGAGTTGGCTATTCTCTATAACTGTAAAAGAACAGCCACTGTCAAAGGTGTGTGTGTGTGTGTGTGTGTGTGTGTGTGTGTGTGTGTGTGTGTGTGTGTGCGTGTGTGCGTGTGTGCGTGCGCGTGCGCGTGCGCGTGTGCGTGTGTGTGTGTGTTCGTGTTCATTCCTGTTTTGGTCTATTTTTTTAAACCAATAGTTTACAACAAGATTTTTTTTTTTAATGAGCGCGAGTAAATAATTTTTTTAATGCTCATGTTTTATATCAAACATGAACTTTTTTTATTGTTGCTGACCTCCTTTTATTGTAAACATTGGATTTGTGTCATAGTTATAGATTTGTGAAATGGAACTGATGGTGATTGTATTTCGTTAGCTGTGACTCAGTCGCACATCTGGGCTCTGGACCGGCAGACGTTCCAGACTATCATGATGAGATCCACTCAGGCCAGACATGAGGAATACTTCAGCTTCCTGCGCAGGTACATTCATGACACTAACGTTCGTGCATATTTATCACTTGTCAAGTTCACACACACTAATGAACACACACCTCTCTGCTGGGCTGCTTCAGCACACAATTAGCAGTGATTATAATGTTGTGGTTTTAAATACTTATTGTAGTCCATAATGTGTATTAATGCATCATAAATTGATGCTGCAATGAAACTATACAAATAATGTTGGCGTTAAATGTGTTAATGAAGAATTTCTGTCCTTCTTTTTGACACAATGCTGAATAAACATATTGTTACATTTTTCTTTAGTGTGTCCTTGTTGAAAGATCTGCCAGAGGAGAAACTGGCCAAAATAATTGACTGTCTTGAAGTTGTAAGTTTTCAGCGTTTCATTGTGTCTTGTCATTTGTTAGTAATGCATATTTATTTTTTTAATGAAACATAACCAGATCATATTTGTTTCAATCTTTTTTAGGATTATTTTGACAAAGGAGAGTATATTATTCGTGAGGGCGAAGAAGGAAACACTTTTTTTATCATTGCTAAAGGAGAGGTATGCATTATTGCATTAAGTAAAGTATTATTTTTTATTTCAATTTTGTAACATCTGTTCAGATTGCAATCTATCTGCTTTGCCAACATGAAAATGTCTGTAGGAGTCAGCAGACACAGGGCCCATAGAAACCCACTCAAGTGCATACATGGATGTCTATGGCAGATACCTGTACAATTAGCAGTTATGGAGCAAAGATTGATGTTAATTGGATAAGAGACTGGAGACCGATTGTTTTGAGTTCCACCTAGATGCCATACTTCATTAGTAATCTGTTTGAGTATGACTGCTACTTGCATGGCATAAAATGTTTTTTCACTGGACATTGAACTGTCAATCGCTATGTTTTATCAGATCTTAGGTGTCAGGGTTTGTGTGTCTTAGGTTTTTTAACAGGAAGGAAGATATTTTTTGGTGTGTGTTCTTTTCCAGGTTTCTGTAACACAGACTACAGAGGGCTTTTCTGAACCACAGGAGATTAAAACTCTTGGAGTGGGTGATTACTTTGGGGAAAAGGCTCTTATAAGGTTTGGAGATGGTATCATTTTGACAGTGGAATAAGTTAAAGTGACCTGTCCTGGCTCAGAATTTCCCATAATGCATGTCACCCATCCAAGATAGTGAACACACATTAGAAGCAATGGGTAGTGAACACACAGACAGCAAACCGTGGACAGAAACACCCAGAATAGTGGGCAGCCATATTTGCTGTGGTGCCTAGGGATCAAGGGCAGCATTGAGAATCAAATCTGCAACCTTCAGGTTACCAGTCTGACTCTCAAACCATTAGGCCATTCCTGCCCCTAGTGTTTTGAAGTGTTTGAACAATGTTTAACACAATCAACAATGATTCCTTTGTGATTGTGGGCATCCTGTAGGCCAGGGAAAAAATTATTGCATATCTCTACATATCCACAAATCCAAACATTGAGCTGTAAGAAAGAGTTTCTGTAGGACTGGATGTGGGAGATGGAATGCCAGTCATCTGAAAAGATGTTCATTCTCAATGTACCATTGTTAAAGAGCACACTCAGTACTGAAACCACAGAGATGCTCACACACTTAGACACAGGAGAGCCACTTGTCATGTTCACCCATTTGTAATAATAATTTTAGCTTGGACCAAGTGCTTTCAATAGGGAACAAGCAAATGAGGATGGGTTTCAGGATGTTTTCAAAGTCTGTTTTATTTATGTGTATATAAATATGATGGTGAGATCAGATTTCTGTGTGGAGCACCGGCTGTTGTCACACTCCTTGTGCATACAAAAATCTCACTGGATTATTACAATTAATGGCAAAATGGAAATGCCATTAATTGTATGATAATTCCTACTGACACACTAGACCAAAAGATGTAAAAAACACTGCCTTAAAACCCTTTTTTGTGTAAAAATACTAGTGTGCCTAAGACCTAAGTAGTGTAGCACCAAAGTGACATGAAATCATTACTTATTTCTTATAATTCCATTTCAGTGAGGATGTCCGCTCAGCTAATATCATTGCAAAAGAAAATGACACGCAGTGTTTGGTGGTGGATAGAGAGTAAGTGATGTTTCTTCCACACTAACTAGGGTTGTCACGATTTTACATAATTTACACAATCACACAAAAGTTGTAATTACCAATTTTTTATATATATATATATATATATATATATATGTGTGTATAAATATTTTTATTATTATTTTTTTTTATATATAGCACAGCGTGTTAAATAGCATTACTTTTTTGTGGTATCAAAATCAAAACTGTTTACTTTGATAATTATTTGAATAATACGTATGTAATTAAAGAAAAAGCTGAAGGCTACGTGACTGTATGTATGTATATATGTATGTATATATTTTCTTTAATTGCATACATCTTTTTCAAGTAATTATAAAAGTAAACAGTCAGTAATAGAGTGAAAGAACAAAAAATTAACTAGAAGCATAACAAATAAAACAATAGGAGATACAAATTAAGAAAAAATTTAATTGTCATTGTTATAACTCTATTGGATATAAGCCACTAATAATTGGTGTGTGTGGTAGAAAATGGTAGAAAATATAACTTTAAAATTATAATTTGATAGAATATATATACATTTTGATATTATTATTTTTTTTTACATTTTATAGCTGTTTACAGCTTTTAAATTACTCTTAATTATTAAGAATCATTGACTAACCCTTTTATTTTAATATAGACTATTGCTACAACCCTACTAACAAAATACAATGAAAATGTTGTAGGATTTACTTTGAAACAATGTTCACTCACAATGAATTGCAAATAAATTTGACAGATAATTTAAAAAAGAGATGCAAAATCAACAGATTGAATTAAACTGTTGCCTTTTTTATTTACAACTTTTATTGTACTATTATTCTAACTATGACTAAAACAGTGACTTATTAGCACTGTCTCCTGGTTTGCAACAGTAACTTCAATCAGATGGTGGGAACCTACGAGGAGCTGCAAGCCTATCTGAGGGAGTATGTGGAGCAGCTGTCTCTGAGTGATGAGAGGAGGAATGCCATGTAAGAACTCACTTCACTCATCGAAAAAGAAACACAACTAAGCCAAAACACAATTCCTCTATGTGACAGTCACAATCATTTCCCCACAGGCCTCAGTCGCCTCTTTACGAACGCTCTCCTGAGGCAGCAGAGCTCAGGAGGCTGAAAGAGAAGGCAGCTGGTTTATCCAGTAACTCTTTCATGAAAGAACTTCAAGTAGTGGCAACACTAGGGATGGGAGGCTTTGGACGAGTGGAGCTGGTCAGATTTAACAGATTTCATGAATATATCTAATAAAACGTTTCGCACTAGTGGCATATAAAAAGATAAGTGTGTTTTATATTGTTTATTGCATGCATTTTGTGTCTTAGGTCAAGCTTAAAGATTCAGAAGATACTGCGTTTGCTTTAAAGTGTATTAAGAAAAAGCACATTGTGGACACCAGGCAGCAGGAGCACATCTATTCAGAAAAAGACATCCTCCAGCAGACCCGCTCTAACTTTATTGTCAGGTCAGTCTAATGACATATTTTAATTGGAGAAGTGTAAACACAGGAACAAATAGATTAATCTTGCATAATCCTCAAGAGTGATGAAGGTATTTACTGTACACAGATTGTGCTCAAGAACAATAATTAAGTTCTCCTTGAAGGCCTCTAAATTAATTAATTAATTAATTTAATGGAGCGAATGAATGGCTTGCTGCTAGACCGCAAGACCAGTGGGAGAAATGTAGGTAAACAGACTGTTGTTTGCTCTTTCTTAATTAAGATCTGATGGATGAACTTGCTCTTTGATTAGACTTGTTTATTAGATAATGTTGTCTCAATTATGATAAGACTTTCCGGTGTTTTGGAAGCTGGAAACTTTGATATTTACCTCAGTCACTGTCACTATGACTACAGACACTATTTATGGCTAATTGCTCAATATATTCCCTCAGGTAGGTTTACATAAAAAATGGGCTAGTCTTTGATTATCTGTACGTACATCATCTGGATTTATTCATTTACTCAAATACGTAAAACATGCAGTTCATACATACAGTGACATAAATACACTAAGATGAACAAATCGATTAATTTCTTAATTACGGTAAAACTTATTTTAATATTTGATGTATAAATTCTAGTATGTCCAATAAAAAAATAGATTTTGTTTTTTAATAAAAACCTTAGTCACACCTCTGATTGAAATCAAAATGGATCTATGTGCAGCAGTGTTTACTTATATTATTATTATTATTATTCCTAAAAGCAGCATTGTTCAAAAATAAAATAAATAAATTTTAAAGCAAAGAAAATCGCCAAATCTGACGTTTTATGACAAGGCAAAGTCAGTTCAACTTGTAAAATTTTAAATATGGTGCAAACCCCCATAATTATATTTATTAATTAATTATTTATGATATTTGCAAATATACCTCCGATGGTCACAACACATGACATTTTTAGAGCCATAAAAATACAATTTTCAACACGACAAATGGTACATTTCTACTAAAGTGACACGTGTTTTAAACCAGATTTTAAAAATCTTTAAAAATCTTTGGCCTTTTTTTTCTCTTTGACGCTTTTTTCACAATATAGGAAATGCTGAGTGTGCTTAGTCTATTAAATCTGCATTTAATCATACTATTTAAATATCCACATTGAAATTTAAATTTGTCGTTTAGCAGACACTTCTATCCAAAGCGACAGGGGGCCACGATGGTGTCAGAGCTCAGTAACCTGCTCCATTATTTCAAACAATGGGGTGGAGCGGACAGAGTAATACAACAATTCCCAGAAGGACTGAATTTTCAGATCCTGGTACACTAGACATTTGCCTTATATCTTGTCACGGTGGTCTTAGTGCCATTGTGCTTTTCATCTGTGTCAGAAAAGGGGCGTCTACTTTGTATGTTCCTAGGAAACTTCCCAGGGAATTTCAAACTATGCTTATATTCCTGTCTAAGTGTGTGTTCTAGCTCATTTTATTGCCTCTCTGGCATTTGTAGACGAACAGCTAGCACAGCTTTACATGCAAGTCTAGTTCTCAATGAAATGCTAAAGAGACGCTCTGTTTCACAGAATGCAAGTAATCGAGTATGTCAGGCTGCCCTTGTGTGTTTCAGGATGTTCCGGACATTCCGGGATGATAAGTATGTTTACATGCTGCTTGAGGTTTGCTTGGGAGGAGAGCTGTGGAGCGTGCTAAGGGACATGTGAGTGTAGGTTGTTTTGACACTGTGCATATTGCATATCACAGCCCACTGTCTTTGATAAACCTTTATTTTGATCACATGCACGGTTATTACTGACTATCGCTAATTGATCCATAGCTGCTAATATATATACAGTAGAATATGTCGAATATGTAGAAGTCTCTTAAGATGGATCATGATGTTTTAATTTTTGATTTTAGGAATTGCTTTGATGAGCACACTGCCCGTTTCTGTACTGGATGTGTGCTCGAAGCTTTTGATTATCTGCACGGCAGAGGTATCGTGTACAGAGACCTGAAGCCAGAGAATCTCCTTCTGGATGGGGAAGGCTATGTCAAAATGGTCATTTTATATTCACCACTAAATACCATGGTGAAAGGTCCAAAAGTCTGATGCTACATACATTTGCTTAAAATGTGGAAATAGAAATTAAAGCAAACAACCATGATGTAACAAGAATAAGTTTGTTTTTTTGTGGTTCTCCATTGTCTTGCCCTATTTGTCCAAGACAATATTCAAACTCAACCTGTTCTAAGCTGATATCTACACAAATATATAATGTTGTTAATCTATATTTTAGATGTAAGCTTCTCCTGGACGTTTGCTGAGGTCTCCTTGGGTGTGTGAATCGCTGTCAGAGGTGCTCTTATTAAGGAGGCAGGTGTTAGTCAGCCACTGAAACCTTAGGACACACGTTTCCTCTTTGCTTGCCGTGGGTTACTTCCCTGTTGTATTTTCTTCTCCCTCTGGCATTGCACCTCCTCCGCGCTCCACCCCCTGAAGGAGGTGGTGTGCGGGCAGTGATGCTTGCCTTCTGCCCTGTCCTCCAATCCTGGACTGATGTGGTATGCATTACTTAAATGCCACAGAACGCGCCTTCACCTCCCGGAACTTAGTAACCACCATCTCGATTGAGGTGCCAAAGAGCTTGGAAGGTGAAACCAGTGGATCGAGGAGAACTTTATTTTTCTTCTCCCCGATGTCGTTTACACAGAGATCCCTTTCCATAACCACCTTGGCTGCCATGGAACGACCAATTGCAGCAGCAGATTGCCTGGCAATCCTGCAGCATGCCTATCATGTGCAAGGCTGCCTCAGCCTAACCCGCTGCCGCATACGCTCTGCCATTCAAACGTGATGGCATGGAGATTATTCGTTTTTTCAAAATTAAACATTTTCAACAAATCTTTTCACAGAATTCGACGATATAATTTGTGATTATTTGTAATATGAAATACAATACTTTTTACTAGTGGTCTCAGACTTTTGTACCTCACTGTATATACAGTCATGGTCAAAATTGTTGGCTCCCCTGAAATTTTATTGAAAAGTATTGAACTAACACATGTTTTGCTATACACATGTTTATTCCTTTTGTGTGTATTGGAACAAAACAAAAAAAGGAGGGGGAAAAAAATCACATAATTTCACACAGAACTCCAAAAAAGGGGCTGGACAAAATTATGAGCACTCTTTCAAAATTGTTGATAAAAAAGATTGTTTCAAGTATTTGATGCCCCTTTGAACTCACCTGTGGCAAGTAACAGGTGAGGGCAATATAAAAATCACACCTGAAAGCAGATAAAAAGGAGAGAGGTTGACTTAGTCTTTGCGTTGTGTGTCTGTGTGTGCCACACTAAGCAAGGACAACAGAAAGAACTGTCAAAGGACATGAGCACCAAAATTGTGGAAAAATATCAACAATCTCAAGGTTACAAGTCCATCTCCAGAGATCTTGATGTTCCTTTGTCCACAGTGCACAACATTATCAAGAAGTTTGCAACCCATGGCACTGTAGCTAATCTCCCTGGACGTGGACAAAAGAGAAAAATTGATGAAAGGTTGCAACGCAGGATAGTCTGGATGAACCCAGTGTCAGAAAGCTGGGTTTGTGTCCGAGATTGTGGGTCTTCCAGTGGGACAATGACCCCAAACATACTTCAAAAAGCACCCAGAAATGGATGGCAACAAGGCCCTGGAGAGTTCTGAAGCAGCCAGCAATGAGTCAATGATAAATCCCATTGAACACTTGTGGAGAGATCTTAAAATTGCTGTTGGGAAAAAGTGCTCTTCCAATATGAGAGACCTGGAGCAGTTTGTAAAGGAAGAGTGGTCCAAAATTATGGGTGAGAGGTGTAAGAAGCTTATTGATGGTTATAAGAAGCGATTGATTTCAGTTATTATTTCCAAAGGGTGTAAAACCAAATATTAACTTAAGGGTGCCAATAATTTTGTCCAGCCCATTTTTGGAGTTTTGCGTGAAATTATGTCTATTTTGTTTTTTTTCCCCTCCTTTTTTGTTTCGTTCCAAAACACATAAAGGGAATAAACGTGTATAGCAAAACATGTGTTCATGCGATATTTTTCTGTCAGCAATACTTGAGTTTCTGGAAAAGTTTCAGGGGTGCCAACAATTTTGGCCATGACTGTATACTATACATAGAGGAATATGTAGCCAAATCTTAGTCTTACACTGAGCATCCTTATTATCTATACTGGTTTTGTTTGTTTTTTCAGACTGATTTTGGCTTTGCCAAGAAGATCGGACTAGGTAAGAAGACTTGGACGTTCTGTGGTACTCCTGAATATGTGGCTCCTGAGGTCATCATGAATAAGGGTCATGACTTTGGAGCTGACTGCTGGTCCATGGGCATCCTCATCTTTGAGCTCCTAATTGGAAGGTAATTATGTGTTTCATCCACCAAATGCTTCCACAGGACTGACTTTGTGGGCCCAATTGCCCCTTTGGTGCTTTTAAAGCAACCAATTGCTTTGAGTTTGGAATGGACTTACCATATTCACAAGCAATGGAAAGTGTTTGGAAGCAATAATCAGTTTTGCTGTCCCGTTTGGAATTCACCTTTAAAGAGCACCGATTTCCCAGACCTTAAGAGAATCAGCTCTTTTGCTGAATTGGCACGACCTTCCCTGCGCCTCTGCCAAAAACGCTCTGCACCAAGTTCAACATACGATTTGTAAAGGGCAGGGCTTTCTTGATCAGAGCAAATGGTCCTCTAGTGTTAGATAACGCGTCATGGCTTTTCAGCGTATTCCATTGCCTCAAGCTTCCTTCAGCATCACCATGGCAACAGGGTATCGGGAACGAGACTATGTAATATATGCAGTTGCAGTGTTATTAACCAGCTTGACAAAATCCTTATCATGTAATGCCACATGAAGTTTACATGTTCTCAAAGCTTACTGATGCATAAAGCTCGCTGAGCTAATTTATTTACTGCATGAATTTACTTTCTTGTGCACAGTTACGTCGTGCTTTTTTGTGACATTAGTCGTGTATGTTTAACTTAAATACCTAAAGTGAAATACATACAAGTAGCTATTTAGTTTTAGTGACTTAAATTATGATAAATTACCTTTGATTGTGTTTGAAATATAACATCTCCCACACAACTGTCAGCCCTCCATTCACAGGCTCTGATCCGATCCGGATCTACACTATGGTTCTTCATGGGATAGAGAAGGTGGACATTCCCAAGAGGATCAGCAAGCGTCCAGAGGATCTCATACGGAGACTTTGCAAGTATGTTTCTCTCATTCTGAGAACCCATCTCAAATACACAGCAGTTCACTGACCAGAGGTTTTGTAAACAGATAATTACTGTAATTACAGATAATTACTGATAATTACATTACTGTGCATTTCTGTTGAAACTTGTTGTCATGTATTTAAATATATAAGAGATATATAAAGATAAAGTTGCAAGTTGGTACATTTAATATATATACATTTTAAATGTAATATCAAAAATAACAATCAAGAGCTTAACATGTGCTTTAGTATGTTGGTCAACACAAGTGTACTTCTTTAAAGCACAACAAAAGATTATAAAAACACAAATGCACTTTCTAAAAGTGTACTTACGTTTTTAAGAAGAAAGAGTATTTAAGTAGCAATTATCTGCAATACAGTTTCTTAAAAATATATACTTTTAAGATTTTAAGTGCACTACAAGTGCATATTCAGTACAGTTAAGTAATTAAGTATTTATAAACCTCATCACTTTTTGTGCACCAATTTTAATTAATTATTTCTGAGCTTGTCACACTGGATTACTTTAAAGATATGTGTGATGCTGCTGGCCTTCTTGTCTGGAGTGTGCTAATGAGGCCTTAATATGTTGCCTATGTAAGCAGCTTAGTATATTTTGGAACAGAGCCTCTAACATGTCATCCTATGCTCCAGCTTTCACTTCAGATTTGATCATCTCTACAGCTTGTAATCAAGAATAAAATAGGATTTGATGTTCAATGTGGTTGCAGCACATCCTGATTTTGCCACGTTAGGTGTGTTCCTAGGTCAACAATTTTAACAACATTACTGTCAAAAAATGTAGTTCTAACCATATCGCTACCCCTAAACCTAAACCTTCTTATCCCTAAAATCAGAGGCAAAAGATAGATGAACAACAATGATGTAGAAGCACCCAACCCTAGCCCTAAACTTGACATAAACTGTAAACTTATTTCTCAAATCTCATTGTTTGATTGCAATGTTGGTGCAGAATCAATAAAATATGTCACCTGTCAATATGTGTTTATATATCTATTGTTGTGCCTTTATCTCTTGCTCGGCCTGAATGAGAACAGTCAGAAACTCACTCATCTTCCTCATTGTTTCCAGACTCAATCCAGCAGAACGGCTTGGGAATAAAAAGAATGGCATCACTGACATCAAGAAACACAAGTAGGTAAATTCACAAATTCACTTGATCATGTAATTGTGTGGAAAAATGTAGATAAACAGGTTAGGCTGTCCATGGTTAAAACTTGAATCAAGATTGAGTTTTTAGATCCCTCCTCCCCCTGCTTCAGAAAAATAATAGAAAAATGAATGAAGGTAGAGGATGAGGGATGCTTGAATGATGTTGTTGGAAGTAAACTAAGATGCTGCTTATATACCCCTTGAATGAACAAGCTCCTAAAGAATAGTTGAACCCAAAATAACAAATCACAATTATTTTTTACCCTCATGTTATCCTAAAACTGTTATCGGCAATTAAATACAAGTGCATTATAGTTTTGCAATTATAGTAATATAGTAATGCAATTATTAAAATTTTAGAAAGCTTTTTAAAGCTGTACATTAGTGTGTTGTGAAAACGTCTTTAAATGCAGATTAAATACAATTATGTATACTTATTTTTTACAAGGGAATTTTTTTAATTACTATTTATTCCTTATTTGTTTAATAAAATTGATCTCCGTAGCCAATGCTATGAATCCACCAATCCTGCCCATAAATCTTGTTGACATTAACTTTACTTATCTCTCTGTACACTGCAATCCTTACTTTCTCATATTCTCATGTAAGTGTTTCCCTTTTCAGCATTAACGAACATTAGACCCACTCAGGAATACACTGAACCACTGATCCATGTGTCTGATCACGGGTAGTGTATTGTTGAGTTTTGGCGCTGGTCTGTTCACTCCTTTGTATGTCACAGCACAATGGGTTGCTGAGCCAGCCTGCCAAATTGGCCTCAGTGCTTCCACAGGGGGAGCAATTAGTGACCAAAATAAGAGGCACCGCTGTTGCCATCTTCCACAGAGCAGTGAAGCTGCAGACAGCAAGGTGAAGCACTGGGCCCATCCTTTAACAGTCACATGAGTTATAACACATAAAATGCATGTGCACCAACGACGCTCACTGGACCAGTTACAATCGACTGGGACTTACCGCACTTATTATGTTACCTCTGTGTGTTTGTACTGAGAAACTGTTGTGTTTATATTCATTATGCTTGAGTATTCTCATCACACAGGGGTGATTCAGGTAACGTTCACACAAAGCACACAAGAGCTCAACATCATTTGTATCATGTCACTAAATTATGTTCAGAGCATTATTCAAATGAAGGCGCATGCTCTAAATACTGGCATGAATATGCATGTGTGTCATCAGAGGAGTGAGATCTGAGATAAACTACACTGTATACTCTACCGTACAAAAGTCAGTGCATTTTTACAAATAAAAATCCCACAAGAACACGTTAAATTGGTCAAAAGTAAAAAATTAAGAGTAAAGAGAATTCTGAAATAAAAAGTACCAGAGTTTCCTCAAGAATATGAATGGCTCACTGAATGGTGCCTTTAAATGTGCAGCGTTATTCAATGTGTTGACGTCATTTCCACTGTAACAGGAAGACAGCATGGGACATGTCGAACAGCTCCTCAGAGAGCCGTTGAGCTCGGTAAAGTCTCAGTTTCCTCCTAATCTCTTTCATATCACTATATATTCAAATATAGCATTCTGTGCTGAATTCAAATGGGTCTGATTTTCTGGTTTTCTGGTCTGCATTGAATTGCGCATATGATCCGTCCTGTGCTATAGTGTCTCTGGAGCGGAGCAGATTGTGTGCACTCTGCAGCGGTTCGTATGACACTAAACTTCATTCCCCCCAATGGAAAGCATATTTACATATTTGTCTGAATGGTTCCCTATATCCTATATAGTGCATAATGTGTGGTTCAATCAAGTGACAATGATTTTAGCTGCAGCTTCAGCGCCTGTCTATAATGTAGGCAACGGGGCACTTCAGATTCTAGAGATCATTCTGAAGTGCAGAGTGATGTCATCAGAATCATTGATCCATATTTGCCGAGGCGAGAGACTAAGTTATATATGCTTATAGATCAAAGTAGGGCTAACATGTTCATACTAAAAGCCAAAGAACTTTGATTTCATGTGGACTTTAAGCAGCACAACATTTATAAGAAGAAATGTTTCTTGAACAGCAAAACAGCATTTTTTGTCCATGAAAATATATAGTAACTTGCACAACTCAAACATCTTCCACAGTCCAAACAGACCATTAAACTAATTTTGCACTTCTTTAAAAAGGCAGATATTAGGCAGTTAAAAACTATTGGGAAATACTCCAAACCTTCTGCTTCTGCTAATCTTATTTCACACGTAGAGAGTGCATACATGTGCATCTTAAATTAACCATAGCAACAACAAAAAAGTAGTCCGTTAAATTCTAAAGATCAGTGAGAATGTGGAAATGGGTGTAAAAATTCAACACATTTTTGGAGCAATACAATATTTTCGTTGGGGAAAGAAAAATAATAATAGCTTGAAACATTCTCTCACTACAAGGAAAGTGACAGGTGAGACTGAAGATGTGAGAAGATGCTGTAACTGTACTGTGGAGGTTCAGTTTGTTCCATTGTTATCTCACAGGTGGTTTCAAGGCTTCAACTGGGAGGGACTCAGATGGCGGAAGCTGACGTCTCCTCTGAGGAGAGAGGTGAAGCATGGCTGCAACAGATTTTACCATGGCTGTATCCCAAATTGCATACTCTCTTGAGTAGGTACTTATTTTGAACAAGTAATTAATTTGCGACTGCTAAAAAGTATGAATGTGTGCAGTATGAATGCAATCTGTGTGAATGTTGTCAAAATCATGCCATTCACAAATCCTCTCCCTTGGCCTCATGGTAAAGTGTCCATCGTGAAATAGTTGGTCATCCGGGTCATTTTTGCCTACTCTTTTATACTTTTTTCACCTAAGTGTACAATTTCGGATGCAGCCAATGTTTTAACACGTCTTGAGAAATGAAAGCCTGTTACAATACACATGCATTATTTTCTTCTGTTCTGACTGATTTTCCCAGCTGAAAGGGCCTCTGGATCACAGCCATTTCGACATGTTTCCCCCTGAGCTTGAGGAACCTCCAGATGAATTCTCTGGCTGGGATAAAGACTTCTGAAAACAAGCTGTTTCTATGAACCTGTTCTGTAGAGCATCGCTGTGCTCTCAACTAACTATTTTCAGACCACTTCACTGACCAGTTTGCCTTTATAAGCGAGTAAAGACTCAAAGAAGATCTAATATAAAGTGATGGTGGACAGTGTCTGGAGAAGTCTCAGTATTACCTCGATGTGCTTTATGGAGCATTGTGCAACCTACTGACTTGTTCAGATGGACAGGAATCTTGTTTAATCACATTTTACAAAGTTAAAGGATATTGCAGTGATATCCCATTATATAGATAAATCGCTGTCTTAAATCTGTCCATTTGTGATGTTTAAACTTAATTTTTTAAGACCTAATATGCCATTAATTCTGTGACAGATCGGTCAGATGTGTTTGAATACGGTTCATTTAGTATTCATTCAGGTGTTCCAGCCGGCACTTTTAGTGCACAATTCATATATTGAATTCATATATTGCACAATACATATATATTCATTTTATTATCATTCTCGTGGCTTATTGTGGTTTATTATCATTGTCACAGACAGTATTTTTTTTTAGGGATGGGGGGTGGGGTTGATTATGACACAAATGTTGAATGTTCTTAATCTCTGTTTTCGCTGGAGTAAAGTACAGTCACAATGACAACATTAAAAAAATTGTTCAGACTATAAACAAAGATGGGCCTAATTATTTTACAATATAGTTACTTTATGAATTATTGCTGAAAATGTTGCTGCTTTAAATGCTAACTTTATAAAACTAACAATATTTAATGTACATAGGCAAATCATTTATTTTTTGTTGTACTTACTGTGGTTCATCTAAATTAGTATATTTCATTCCCAGGTTTGTTTCAGTCTAGATATTTCACTAATGAGAAAAACAACACTGTCATCTACTGGTAAAAATCTGCAAGCACAAGCAAGAGGGATATACAGTATAGACCAAATAATTGTTACAACTCTGCAAATTAGTCTCTATAAAGCAATAACCTTTCTTCAAAACGGTTAGTTTCCCCATATAAATATGCATTTATAGCAAAAACACAGCTTTACAGTAACACTGTGTATCAGCCCTCATTTTCATCTTCAAACATAAGGCATTAAATGGCACATGGCATTAAAAAGCCGATCCGATCTATTTAACTTAACAAACACAGTCTTGGCTGATAGTGTTTCAAACATCAGGTGTTTCAGCAGAACAAACTCATGATGATCATCTTCAAAAACTCTGAAAACAAGCAAATTAAATTAACAAATTTTAATCCAGCGTTTAGAGACAAGATAATTACTAGTGTGGTAAATATTAATAAGTGGGATGGAGCAATACAACAAAGCAGAACAAGTTCTGCAATATTAGCAGGAGGAATGTGTGTGTGTGAGAGAGAGAGAGAGAGAGATACAGAGAGAGAGAGTAAGATGCAAAATTTACTGTAGAAAGCTGTAAACAGTAAAAGCTCTACTTTTCAGCGGAACGCTCTACTAACATTAAACAGCTGTAACTGTTTAATGTTAGTAGAGTTTAAAATATCAAGAAACAAAAATATATATATATATATATATTCACAGGTAAAAAGCCTTTATTGTAGGCTATCTTGTAAATTTATTAATAGACAGTGGCACACTCTTCCGGCCAAAAATAAATGGGCGTGGCTTATTATGATACACTGAAACCGTCGTAAATGACTTGCGCAATAGTGCCATTAAAACTCAGTTTTTTTCAGCTTTATTTATTTTGAGCCTTTGCGCTATTTTGGTATTATTCTGAACATTAAACAAGTAATCATTTTCATGCGTCATAGAACGGAAACGCGTAAACGTCACATCCCTTTGATTTTCCCGGGTAAAACGACTCTATTCCTTCACATAAAAATCAGTCTATGGGAAGGTCTTGTTACCTCTTAATTGTGATCACCAGACAGGTAAATCACTTCAACATGTTTACCATTGTGTCGTATAAAAATATCAAAATAACTTAAGAAATCGAAAACTTACTACTCATAGAAAAGCAGAGGTGTATTCATGACTTGTCACAGTCTTTTTGAATTAAACTTAATTGCATCATTTTATTTTTTAGATGAATATAAATACAGAAAAATGAATACCCGTCACATAATAATTGACCCATTACATGAGGATTTCACTCTGAGCTCAACACTTTCTCTATGGATATGTCTGGAAGTGTTGATACAGGGAGTAACCTTATTTGCTCTCCCAATGAACTGTGAAACTAGACTGCTACTGGATCTCAGAGAGAGAGAGAGAGAGAGAGAGAGTGTGTGTGTGTGTGTGTGTGTGTGGGGGGGGGGGGGGGGGGGGGGGTATTTTGTGGCATTTGTGGAGAACTCATCCAACTGGCCAGCCATCCTTTAGGAAATGCCCCGAGGCAAGGGCCAGCTGTTGTCATAGCGATACATCAAGTGTGTCCTCTTTCTACTATTCTGCCAATCACAGCATGGCTCAGTTCTGCACAATGAACAAATCACAATCTCCTGCGCTGGAGGAAATGATTCTCAAGACAGATGTAAAACATAAGCCTGCTGGACTGTGCCGTGTACCCTGGCTGGGGACGCATCCAACCTCCTTTAACACACTAAAAGAACATTGTAAATCTGACTGCAGTGTTCTTATGGGGTTAATATTATTAATTGAACTGCTAAATCTGAATCCATTTTATTAGTGGCAATTATGTTGTTTCATATTACACAACTTTAAGGCATTTGCCATTTAGCAAAAGTGTGGTTTATAATGATTGCTTTTATGTATTAGTAAAGCATCATGATTATTATAACTGCTAAGTGTGTTTCGCAATGCTAATAGTTACAAATAACAAACCTGTGCATAACACACATTCATGCAGTGAGACTTTAAAATTTATTGCATTTTTGTTTCTGAACATAGATCATTTGTTTTCCTGTTTGATTTTTTTTTTCACCTGCACTGACCTACTTTTACATGTTCTCTCTTTGACTTGACTATTTAAGTACACACAAAAAAAGAAAAGAATAATACTACCCCAGTCTTGCCTCAATTTTTCTGTAAATCATCAAGTCCCGCTATATATTTCACAAATCGTTTGGCTGTTTCTGTGGTATCTGTAGGTGCAGAGGGTGGGCCTGTATATATGACATATTTTATGACTCCATTGTGTTGGAGTTGCTGGAATGTGTGTAGCTACACCAGCACTCTTGAACCTCTGAGGACACAAAGAGTTCATATTTCTCTTGTGCTCTTATTTTCAAAAAGCCTCTCGGCTCTCATAAAATGTTCTATAGACTGCCCCAAATACATCAGTTGACTAACTCTGCTGTATTTCTGTAGAAAATTCAATGAAATGCACTGCAAACTGTTCTCTTCCTAGTTGGAAATTATGAATTTTGGGTTTGAAAATGTGATGTTTGTAATATGGCTTAGCTTATAAACTCTGTTCTATGGACTGTTACTATTTTTTAATAGTTTTGTTAATACAAAAATGCATACATTATTATTTTTTACATATATATATATATATAGTTGCTTCCTGAACTTTTTCGCTTTTAATCAATGCCACAGAATGAATAAAATTGACCGACTTTGACTCGTGCATTACCGCTTTCTACCAGAGGGAGGCGCTAATATCAAACGTGCTCAACTTTGCCATTCTGATAAAAAGCTTGACTCTCAAGTGCCGAGAATGAGATTTTATAATACATTTTACAAGTGTGGTGCACACTTATAGAGTCTGTGACTTCATAAGTCTCGCATATGCTATAAATTTACATTTATTGTTTACTGTGTGGTGGGAAAATCATGTTAAACCGTTTATTTAAAGCTGTTTTGTTTGTGCAGCAACTGCTTGAACTCTGCGATCATCTATAGTAAGTGAAATCTGAGATACTTCAGTTCATACTGAGAACAATGCTTATATTTGCTGTGATTCAGTCAACTCCCAATAACCTCATGACCTGGATTCTGATGTTTGCCTACCTGATCTTTTAGTCACTGCATATCCTATAAACTTAATATTAACTCTCATACATTTGAAAGGTGTACCTCCCACCATTCTGATGTCATTATCAATTTTACTTTTTATCTTAGGGTTATTTTACTTTGAATTATGACTAAATATTACCATGTTGGTTCAGAATCTCCAACTAGGGAAACATCTTATATGTAATGTGGCATGTTGATCGGGGAGGGGGGAATATGTAAGATGGGAGGGGATGGGATCAATTTGTTTGTGTTCACCCACAAAAAATGTACATACATCATCTAGAAATTGAATTTTCCCATCCATCTCATTTCCCTTTAGGGGCTTCGTAAGAATCAGAATATGTACAGTGTATGCATTTAAGGTCTGTTTTTAAGGGCCATTCAAAAAAAATCTAGCAATACACGATGAAAGACACATTTAAACCAACTGATGTTATTTAGAAATATCTTGTTTATTAAAAATACATTTGAATAACAATGCAATATGCATAATGAATTATTCCGTCCATTTGGTACACTGCAATACACAAGATAAATATAAATCTCTTGGCATGTCCTTTGTCCCTAACAGACAAATTGTTTTGCCATACATCAGCTCTCATTCCTTTTTACGCAGATCAGTATCATTATTCAGAACAGTGACTATGAAACAATAGGTCAAGCATACATCAAAAGACATTACTACATGCTGGTTGTTTTAATACACTTTCCAGACCAGAACAATGTCACTTTAAAATAGTTTGATTCGAAGTAGTTTGATCTTTCACATGGAAGACTGCAAGTGGACTTCAAAACAGACCTTATCTATACATCAGTAATTTAGTACCGCACTCACCCAGCTGTCAACAAAGACAGTTAAACACTTAGTGCTCACTTTCTGAGCTTAACCTAATGTTGTCTAGTATATCTGACTGTTTTCACTGTGGATTAACTATAGAATGCAACAGTTGGGTTCCAGAAGTAAAAACTCCATTCATTTTCTCCACAAGAAAGTACAGACGGACCTACCGTAAGATTAGAGTTTGTTAATACATGGTATTTGCTTCCATTAAAGTCGTCAGCCCGCATTATTTCAGCTTTTTTTTTTTTTAAACAGCAGAATTCCTGGTGGGTAAAAGGTAATGAAACTACCAGTCAGAGAGTGTAAAAACGCAACCCTCGCCAAAATAGCCCTTTAGCGCCAACCACTCCCATGAAGCACTGCGAATTGCATAATCGAGTCGAATTGAACGTACTACATCCGCCATGTTGTTACAGTCACATGACCGATCACCACCGCCGGACAGTAAAGTGTCCATCGAATGCACACTACAGAACATTTCACCTGCTGTCTTTTCGAATACTCTGTAATCAGACATGCTACTCCCTTGTCATACTGTTTTTCATCTATATAGTAGGGTAGTTTTTGACTTCGGATGCAGCGAATCTCTCTGCACTCTCAAAATGCTTAGGGTTAGGTTATATGTATAGCATTAAACCTAAAATATATTGCTTTTATATATACAATCAACATTTTTAAGAGTAGTTTTATATTCATCCATTGTTTTTAATTTGATTATGCTGGTCGCAATGCTTCATGGGATTGTAGTTCTTTGTAGTTCTTAGATTGTAGTCTTGTGATTTTAGTGTTTTTGTTTCTAAAATGGTTTTGCTTCAAAACTGAAGTGATTTACCTAATAGCTGATTGGATTTAACTCTTTAACAAACACTTTCTTTTAAATCCATATGGAAAAAATAAATCTTCCAGAACCAGTGCATGCTGAAACGGGGGTGGGCACTGTTGCACTCTATGCCACCCTGTAGTGTTTCATTTCTAATAAACACCTTCTTAATTTAAAGGGGTCATAACTTTTTAATTTCATTATTGTCCCTGAGGTCCACTAATAACTTTAGTAAATTTGTATGACCATTGAACCTTTCTAAAAGAAAAACATTTTTATTATTGTATTTTATTTATTTGAACTTTTAGAAAACTTGTATTTTTACTGACATTAGTTCTGGTGTGTAGGATTAGCAGCACTTATTTAAATTACATTAGCACACTATGACTGGGCATCATTTTGGATTTTCTAATGTCAGAAATCAGAGGAATTTGGAACAAAAAACAAGTTTCTTCCGTTTGGTTAAAAAAAATGTTAAATGAGTTTTGAAAGTGTCAGTACGATTTACAGTATGATGCTGCTTTAGTCCAGCTCGGTTTGGTTAGATAACTGTATATTGTATTTAACTCAGTTTAATTAAGCATTTATGTCTTTGAACTGAAATTTGGCAGGTACATAGGAAGCACTTGTTAATTCATAGTTTATTATGATATTTCAGGTTCATACTCTGGGCATTGCTTGATTTTTAGGGAGGCAAATGGCCACACACATTATATAACAGCAGACAGGCGAGCAGCGTACAGGACTGCCATAAGTCATTTGCATGTTATCATAAGCCTCGTCATCACAGAGATATATGTCTGTAGATGGAGGAATTCACATGTGGGAGCGCCTCTTATCCACACATACATCATGGATCATACATGCATGTTTGTTATGTCTGTATATACACACTTACACATTGCAATTCTTGTAGTACAAAATTATTTATATAAATTTATAGCATGCATGTTCAACATTTGTTATAATTTGGGTGTGTTTCAAGTATTTTATAATTAGTACAATGTCTGGTAAATTGTCCCAGACAGAAATTTACATTAGACTATACATAAGAATTTACTGTAATTCCCTTTTTCGGAAATCTTTTTTCTGTCCACGCGTTTATATAGTCTTTAATAGTACCTCATTAGCTGACAAATCTAATGAGTGCTTTATAGAAATGTCATGTCACTCAAAACAAGCTCCATCAACAACTTAACACCTGCATTAACGCATAAACATCTCTCCTAGAATTATATACAGTACACAATAGCAGTGTTTTTTTCTCTCATTACTGGTACTCAAATCCTGTTCATCTTTTTCCTGTGCATTTCTCTCCCATTTTGTTTCTCAGTCTGGAAAAACCATCTGCAAACTGCAAAAACCATCACTTTGTCCTTTTGCTTTTGGAAAAGCTGCCCCATCGCAGGCCATCTGCTCAATGTCTGATGAGAAAACAAAAGCTGAGAGTTAACATTCACTGTGTGCGTGATATCGGTTGTACTGAAACAACACTGCCGAGAGATAGAGCTTTACTGTCCAAACAGTGCTGAAACAACAACTGACCAAGCACTGGACACTTTTTTTGTTTTGTTTCTGTTTTATATTGTTTCTGTTCTTGGAGTCCATGACAGCCCATATATAACTGTATGGTAAAACATTGTGAAATTTGGTTCACCAGTTAAGGACTATGAGCATCTTGGACCTTTAGGTTCCTTGGATAACTTACATTTTTCACTTCTACTCAAATTTTCTCAACCAGTCATTATAAAACTCCCACCAAAACAAGTAAGAGTGCAATGATATCAACATTGCGCCTTGCAAGCAGGGAATGTCTCAACAATGCTTGGGCCTGTTGAGAGAAATCTGCCTCTAATGACTGAAATTTAAAGGGATAGCTCACCCAAAAAAATCTTTTATTTGGCCTTATGTTGTTCCAAACCCATAAGACTTTGTCTTCGAAACAAATCAAACCATTGAGATCCATTTACCATTTTTGATGTGCTAAATGTATGTGCTGATCAATTTTTATATGTGAATAAAAGCCTAAATTAAATCTGCTCATCATAAAAAGCATTGGATTAGACAACTTGGATTAAACCACTTGAAAATTAAGAGAAAATATTAAAAAATATCTTCATTGGTGTTCTGAAGATGGTAGTATTTGGGGTTGGGAATGACATGAGGGTGAGTAAATGAAGACTTAAATTAGAACTTGAAATTAAACATTTGCAATAACTGGCAATTAAATCTAATTTTAAACTGTATTTCGAATGCAAAGTATACAATGTCATTGATGTGCTTGGCCACAAATTTCATGCTGGCAGCTATATTTTACATTTGTATGCTTTGCTGACAATTTTATCCAAAGCAACTTGCAGTTCATTCAAGGTAAATGTTGTCTATTTACTAGTCAGATATAATTATTAAATTGTCAGTTTTTGACCTCCATATTCATAGTCATTGCTCTAGGAACAGGCAGAAGACGTATTTTTGCCCTACCTGATCATTACTACTGTGGCCACAGATAGTCCAGTCTCTGATGGCCCAAAGCGATCATGGAGTTTCTGTTTGTCCTGGGACGCTCTGCTGACATCACATCTGGGCTGTGAGGACGATTGAAACCATTTTAGCCATCAAATTCTGATACATTTGTAGTGTCATTTGGGTGTGGATTTCAAGCATGTATTTTCTTATGCTAAATATTGGGACAAGTACTGTTTTGAATAATTTTTACCATATAGCACCAAAGAGGATGTTAATGTTGGTCTCACCTAATGGAAGACAGTCTGACCTAATAGCATTGCACTTACGCAACTCGTTGAATATTACGATGTGAGAAAACCGAAACGCAGAACAATTACTACCAAAGCACACTATCTCTCACAATCAGCGTGAATGAATCTCTGGTCCATATGGATATTCCTCAGAAAATATCTGCTCTCGGGAGGAGAGTGTGTTTAGCATAGCTCCCATATCTCATCTAATGAGTGAAATACATGGGGAATTCGGCTACTCCCACCGACCTGACACTGGAGCCCTGGAGCTATTCGTCTGACACTGTGCCAACCTGTGTGTGGGATCACAGCTAACTTGTGGAATAGGTTGAGGGAAGAGACATTTTTTTATTTGTTTGTCCCCAATTCGCGCTTCCATGCATCACATATAAATGACCTGTTATTACGGTACTTCTGAAAGTGACGTAGAGCTGCAATTTGGTCAGCAAAACTGGAACTAGTTTCTAGCCTTGCAGAAAGTGAACAAACACCTTGTCGACCAATCAGATTAAAGAACTCAGCGTTGCAGTATAAACTTATTTATTAACATTGTGAAAAAGTGCAGTTATAGATGTTCGACAGCAAGTGTAGTGACTTAACGTTGGTTCTCTGTGGCTGAATCAGGTTTGTATTTTTAACAAACTATGAAAAATCGTAGTTGATATAAAGCTGAAATATTGCTTTAGCAACTAATTGAAATAAGTTTAAGTACTAAAATGACTAAAAGCTGAAATAAAAATGGATTAGGCCTAAAGCTAAATAGGAAAATTAAAAATACGGTAACAACACGGGTGCATTAATATGCTTAACTAACGCATAAATAATCCTGACTTCATGAATGACAAATGAAGAGCTATGCATGGTATCCCAGTTGGAGACAGTTGAAAGACACGGCTTTGACCCATTGTGGTAAATAACATTAACTTTCAATATCAGTTAATATTAAACGTTTGTATGGAATTAATCTTTGATGGCACATTTAATTAATAGCAATTCATATCCAACTTAATCTATTAATCAGGCTCTTTACCAGTTGCTGATCTGGCAATCATTAATGAAGGGCTTAGTTCTTCATGAGTAATACGTGAACTAGAGGTTGTGTGTGCATTCATTAAGCATGACTCAAAGACGCAGTGAACAATTTCTGAGAAACACTGTCAAAAGTGGATTGGACTGAGCAGCACAACACACTTGTAGCCAATCAGCAGGTGGGGGCGTGTCCACTCATAATGGGGGAGGAGAGAGAGGGAGTATTGAAAAAATACTGTAGAAAGAAAGATGGCTGAGAGACATTACAAAAGAGAAAATGTCAGAGGAAGATCACTGGAATAAAGAAGGGTTCTGATCACGCAAGCACTTTAGGACCCGTGTTAATAATAGCAAAGAAGGACGAGGTGTTTTTGTTTGGGTTGATTTAAAAAATCAGCAGTGTTTCTCAGAAATCACTCACTGCACCTTTAATGCATGTTCGTATTATGTAGTGTCACTAAAACTAGTAAAAAATTACAAAAGCAGTAAATCATTAACTTATATTTAAATGAAAACAACATAAAATGTAAAAAATAAAAGCTAATTTAAAATACTAGAACAGTATGTAAATATAATACTGGACTGAATGAGATCCAATACCTAATCAGTGTTCTGCTTTCTGCTCATTCATACACTGGTGCTAGTCACTGACTACCACATGAATCCAGTGCTGAGGTATTTAAGAGGAGGCAGCATTCAGACGAGATTAGGACGCCCAGCAGTTTACCAGCGTTCGGTTGTGATGAGAGTCTTATCTTGCATCACATGGACACATAGTGAGTCATAACATCAAAAGAGCGGAGCCATTAGTACTACTTGTGTTTGTGATAATGGTTTCCCAGAAGTTACTGTAGCGCATATAGCAACAACACAACTAGAGCATTGTGCTAAAGCTTGAATTAATTTCACTTCTGATTCATTTTTAATGTCAAAGCCAATTGTCTGTGACAGTGTGTCTGGCTTTGCGAATAATAAATAAATATTGTATTATAAAATAACATTCAATGAGCCTTCAGAGGGAGATCAAATCTGACCTTGACCACAAAATCTGTTTTGATTGCTAATGATCTGAAACTCCTGAATTATTATGAAAGTACCGGTAAAGCTGTGGACACGATCTCTTCAAGGAGCCGGAAGACAGTCCCAGCCTGCTCTGGTTCCTCAGTTTGCTCTTCTTCACCAGTTCTTTCACTCTTCCCCAAGTATAGTTCTCACTCAACTATAGAAGCGCAAAGGTACAAAATCATTTTAAACTTCATTTATGAAAACCTATAAACATTTTAAAGGTTATATACAGTGAAAAAAATAATAAATCTGTAATTTTACATAGTTGTATCTATATATCTAAGTCATACATGTGATGTTTCTTCTTAGTTTTTTTTGTTATCAGTATACATATTGTGTTACATCTTGCATTGTTAAATTAATGAATATTGCATTATATTAGTTTCGTGCATTATGCTTGATGCTTTTTTTGTATAATAAGGTGTACCTTTTATATATTTAGTATTTACCTCAGTTTATGAAAACATTATTCGGATTCATCATGTGGCTTCTTCTTTTTTTAAGGTCTTAAGTTAAAGTTAATAAGTTAAAAAAACACATTTTAGTACTTTTGAATATTAACATTATACCAGTTAATTAAATAATATATTTATTTTTATTTTTTACTGTAAATTTAATCTAAATCCAAACATTGAAAATGTTTCTACCATTTTCTTGTAATGTTCTGGAAATCACAGCTGCTGCTTTTTTAACCATACATTTTTTTTTTAAATGAGAATAAATTAAAAAGTAAATGATCACAGGTTTTGCTATCCCTCTTATGTCATAATTTACACATCACTGAAGTGGAATGTTTAGTCAGCTGAACAATTGTCGCTAATGTGTTTCATCTGGCTCTACTTCCGTTCCGGACAGCTTTATTTTCATTTTCTGTTGACTCACCTACCACAATCTAGAATAATTTAATGAGTAAACCAATGCATGAAACAGAGGCTTGACTAAATATTCACTACATTCCACTTGAAATATGTGTTTATCAAAGTAAGTCTGTGTGTTAAGATTCAACTGACTCACCCTTCTGTGAGGAGCAGAGAGGACCTCAGCGCTGTCACTCAGGTACTTGGCCTCACCCTCTGTGTAGCTTCTTCGATTCAGGCCCCTCTTCCAAACGGGAAGAGAAGGTTGGCAGCCCATCTCACCAACTGTAAAGGAGAAAATATGCTCATATCTATAAGAGGAAATGACTTACGAACTTGTGATCAGTGACTAAACTCTATATCCTCTGAAGGCAGCATATAGACACTGAAACATACATTAGCTCGCCATTATACATCATACATTAGTTTTCCCGCCCATGAGACATCCCAGAATCCCTGAGATATGTTTCTTCTCTCTTTATGGAATTCCACCTATCGCTAACGTATTAATTTCCCATTTCTCCAGAAACTAATGTTTGGTCGCCCACCCACCTGATGGAACATTAGATGGAAGGAAAGCAACCAGAAAAAACACGCCTTTAGTGCTATGTGGACAGCAAGGGTTTATACGCGGGAGACATAGGAGGTTTATCTTTATAAGCCCTGTCCCTAATGGCATACTTCCAGTCCATGAGACCGTAGGGTGTCCCATTTGTCATTTTAGGTTTTCAGAAGTGTGTTCGTGGCTTCCCTTTTTTTGACCAATGCACACTTTTGCAGAGCTTGTGTTGAAGTGTGCTCCGCAGCAGGCTTCTTCCTGACAGTCCAAGTGGCGTTACGTCACGAAAGTGCAGACTCATAAGAAGACCACAAGTGCTAAGGGTCCCATTTGGAACAGGGCCATAGATGGACATCTATCTCTTCGCTTAATCTTATAATATTCAAACTTCAAAACAGTTTTGAACCTTCAGCCATGGCTTTTTCAAACCCTCCTTCAGCATTTGTCTCTTTAAATGCAGATTAAGCGTAGCCCTGTCTTACTCCAGGTGTGTTTGCACACTGACCTCTCACGCCTGCCCTGAGGGGGATGCGGGTGACCTCTGGGATGGTGGTCAGGTCAGACAGCGTGCCGCTTGATGCCGTTAGGCTGTAGTGATCACTGCGAAAGTGCCTCTTGAGCTCTTGGAAGGCCAAGCTGGCTGCACCACAGCTGCAGTGCTGCGTGAAAAAGTCCTGAAAAAGAGTTTGAAGTGAAAATTTGTCTCGTACATAATATCGTTGTAAATGTACACAGATTTGTAAAGCTTTTGTTTTGTATAAATGGTCCAAAACTAAATTAAAATGTGGTCATTTGGGATAGAAGAGCACTTAAAATAGTTGACTTTATGAGATCTAAATTCAATTTGTTGATGTTCACGCCCGTGGGTCAAGGATGATAGCACATACTTGGCCCGTAGATTAGACATCTGGTTCAGATTTATACAAGTGTAAAATTACTGAAGCCCTCAAACACATCCCTTCACTGACAAAATCTGTTTGAATTGATTTTTTATTTCCATATATTTTGGGTAGCTTTGCTACTACATAAATGTTACATTCATTTCTAATTACCTTATGTTATCTTTATATTACATTTCACGTTTTATCCCTCTGTGATATAGAACCAGTGTAAAACTCTTCTTCTCAGAGGTTACTCTTTTCACGAAGAAAAAAGACTGTCACACATTCTGTGTGTAGAGCTGTAAAATAAATGTAGATAAGAGCTCAGATAATTAGGTCTTGTAAAGAATTAGATGAGAAGGGTTAAGTTCATAATGAGAAAAAGTCTTCATTTGCTCTCTGTTTAATTCCATTGTTGACTAAGAGAAACAATTCAAATATTAAAGACATTTCACTTGCGAAATGTCCCATAATCCAAAACTCCAGATGCCTCAACCTGCTGTATTGTGGTGGAGCACATCTGTTCATCGGATTGAGATCAATATGTAGTACTAACAAGAAAGTAAAAGGACACTACAATGTTGGCAAGTGCATTTCTTTTGAGTTCTTTTGCTTTTTATGAGTACAGATGAAAGCATGCTGTGATGTTTCGGGGGTAGGTGGGTAAAACAGCCAGTGAGGAGACGAGCGAGACGGCTTGGTCCATTATAGTGGAGACAGGCACGTTTCAGGAGTTCCCCTACCTTTTGATGTGTGCAACAGCATGTTGCTGCCTGTTGCGTGTTCTCACACAAAGACACACACACAACTCAGAGAATCTAAGGCCCAGGGAGATCAAGCAGTGTTGGCTATTCCTGTCAGAGTTTTTCTACTTGGAATTTTAAGGAATAAAGGATTTGACAATTCTTATTCAATTGAAGGTTTTTGGTTCCTTAACGATTTAATTTCTTCAACTACTTTCGCGAAAGTTCTGAGCACCTTGATTCTAATCATTCTAATCGTGGATGATTCTAAATACAGGTCAGAAACGTTTTGCGATTGTCCACTTTTGACCACTTCAAGCATGTAGTCAAACTCATTTGACCGGATTGCTTTCATAGTGTAGACGCTCTTGTGGTCAAATGTGTTCCTCTGAGTTAATACGAAAACATAAGTGATCTAGCCAAATGGGATTTCAACTTTGTCAGCTGTAGACCCAAGTTTAGTTTGAAGATTAAAAAGGTACCAAACACAATGTTCTTTCGCCATTCCTGATTTCTAACACACACTCACCGTGTTAGCTGTGGTCTTGCAGCTGTTAGAGCAGAAATGAAAGCTGCTGTTTTCCACATGCTTTTCCTTAATCTCCTGACATGTTTATATGCAAATTGCGCAAGCTTATTTTATCTATTAAATTGGAAAAATCTGAAAAACTAACATGCATTGACCCTCCCCTTGAAGAAATCAGGACGCAGGATCTCCCTTGTCTACTTGTGATCTGATCCAATGCCAGGTGTAAACAGAGCCTTTGAGTGAACAAGTTGACTCATTCAGAGAGATAATTCTTAAGTTTAAGAGATACCAAATCAATTACAATTACAAATTTGAGGTAGAGATACCAAACCAAATAGCCAAATCAACCTGAGGCCTCATTTATAAAATGTCCATAGAAACCATTTCTCTGTCACATGTATGTACATCTGCTTAAACCCTGACAAACACCGTTTTTATAGATTTTAACGTTACAGTGGATTTTAGCGCACACACTCTCAAATTCTCCTCGATCTCATGGGGAAAAAATAAGTGTGTATGGATTTGTATGAAAATGTAAAATTTTTATGAAAAAAGAAGTATCAAGCACCATCCCTAAACCTACCCTGCAGTGAGATGAGAGCATATTGTAGGGAAATGTACACATGAGGTTGTATGAATTCATACAAAGTTGATCAAAGTAATCAAAATAGTGGCTCTATGTTGGATCTTTTAGTCTTTTGACCAGTTAAATGGAACCAGTTCTGATTAAAAATGTGATACCCAAACCTAAAACTAAGGCAAAAATATTTAATGCAAGTATGATTTCGGTAAAAAAAAAAAATATATATATATATATATATATATATTTAAATGTCCTCCTTTCTTTTGCCTCGTTCTCTCGTGCTTTCTTTGATGACTTTGAAGTGCAGGCCCCCACTGAGCTCACTCTCTGTGACCATGTAAAGTCTTTTCTGGCCTCAGGGCCCGACCTGACAGAGCCAGTTTAGAGTTGATTCTCTGAAAAACCATGAATAAAACTGTTCTTATTCAACAGCACAGCATCCAGAGGTCAGGGAGACGTCTACACAATATACCGTCACAGCCTTTCAGTCAGTAAGTGAAGGACTAGAGAAGAGATGACTGGGGTGAAGGACTGGCAAAGGGGAAGGTATATTAAATACTTTAACAATTTTCACTCAGGGATTATGTAAATTTATTTATTCCTTAAAAGAAGACTTAAAAGAAGTAGAAACGAGCAATAGAAGTATTGCTTATCAGTCTATCAGTGGCGGCTCTAGGACAGGGCTATTGCCCCCACCCTAAACCCGAAAAAGTTGGGAAACTCAAAAAAATGAAGGTAATCGGTCAGAACAAAATTTTTAAGTTAATACATTTAATGTTTAAGTAAGCAGAGTTGGCAGATGTTTCATTTGTGCTTGTATATTTTAATTCCTCTTAACTTGAAATATTTGAGTAAGCTAATTCATACATTTAACGAAAGAAATCATGTTATCTCAACTTAAATATTTTTAGGGCTGGAAACTAGCTAATTCAGCTAGCTTTAACTAGCTGTTTCAGTATACACTCACTTAGTAATTGATAACACAATCCATTGATAGCATTAGCATAGCAATTGCTGAATGAGAACGGCAACAAAGAACATTTAGCATATATCTGTTCTCAAAACAAACTCATGCTCCATCACCATGAGCCTCCAAAAACCCATATAAACAAAACTCTTTTAATTTGTATTGTAAAATATGAAAAACTACTAAATTTCCCACGTAACACTTTAATTTGAGCATTTACTCTCCCTTTCGAGTGTCATGGCAAAGCACGCTGGGAAATAGTAAAACAATTTGCAAAACATCGACACAGCCTCTCCAAGGATTTCCTAATAATTTTTCCTGTTTTTTACTCTTAATGTCACTCTCATTCAAAGTAAATTAAAAACAAAAAAATAACATAAGGTTTAATAAATGTTTTAATGCACCAATATGTAAAAACAATAGATGCACTTATTCACACCCCCTCTTGAAATATTGCAAGTTTTAATACATTAAGTTTTGTGAAAATAATGTGGCTGGAAATGTTGTTGTTGTTTTTTTTTTTTATTCTGGCAAGAACGTGTTAATGTAGGTTTTATCCAATTTCTGGGGGTTGTGCCCAGCTTTTTTACTTGCATTCACATTCAACAAAGAAATGTAGAAAAACATCCGTAACATTACAAAGCGTTCTAAAACGTGTTGATATTTTTCCTGTGGCTTTGGGCTGATAACATTCAAGCCAGATGGACTCCTGTTCTTGTTCAAGCACGTAATGCTGAGTTCAGACTTTTATGAGTTCCACATTGTTAACTTAATTGAATCCGAACAGCTTTATGATTTACCAGAATTCTATCACATGTTGGCATTTTGCAGTAAATAACTGCGAGATGACATAAGGTAACACTTTAGTTTAGGATCTAATTCTCACTATTAACTAGTTGCTTATTAGAATGCATATCACTAGGATATTGGCTGTTTATAAAGCACATATTAATGCCTTATTCTACATGATCATATTCTAAGTCCTTTAATCTGAAACTTAGTAACTACCTTACAAACTATTAATAAGCAGCAATTAGGAGTTTATTGAAGCAAAAGTCATAGTTAATAGTGAGAATTGGACCCTAATCTAAAGCCTGATATAAACTTTTTTGTCTACCATTTTTGAAGCATATTTAGTTTAGTAAATTAATTTTGTTATGTACATATAGATGCTCATTTTCTTTTCAATTGCGTATTTTTATCGAAAAAAACACGTTTCATGAGCTTCTCTCAATGTACTGCCAAACAAAGACACAGGAAAAGACTTTCGTCCTGAATGATGTTAACATGAGACATATAAAATCTAATGAAATCCATGTGAGAGAACATCAGGTCCTTTTGAAACTAATACCCCATCTGTGTACAGGTCGAAAAGGGCTGAACCCAGCTGCTCTGTTTATTAAATACACTTTTATCCCTCATGACTGAAAACCCCTAAACCCTACTCAAAACAGCTGGATTTACATTGACGCAGTGTGAATCAATAATCCTTTGCCCCGGGCATCAATGTGGGGTTTTGACCCCCAACATATCATAATTCCAAGACGCCATCTTTCAGACCCAGACCTACAGCAGTGCCTTTAACCAGTTTTTGAGATTGAGAAGTATGGCGTGTTTTCAAAATTGTATCTATACCTTTTCTTCTGGGCCAAGCTGATAAAGATACTGGCAGGTGATTGATACCTCTTTAGTCTTGATCATTCTGCCTTCCTTCTGCAGGCCACAGATCTGTTTCTGTAATCGGAGGTTGTGTTCGTGTAGCTGTCCGATCTTCTCTATGAGTTGGCAGATGTGCTCTAGGTACCCCAGACCAGAGCCCAGTGGGTTGGACTGATTGGCCTGGTTCACCTGTTTGTCAAGACAGAAACATAGAGAAAAATCATTGCAGATAACTGCTAATTTAATTTCAACTTTCAATATAAAAGAGGGGGGATGTAACCACTAGGACTGTATACTTGGGTAAGGGCCCCCCACCCTTCTCTGGACAATAGGTAGGCCCTAAATAAGGGGATTACCGGAGATGTTTATGTACACTACAGGGGGTTAAGCAACTTTTGTTAAACAAGTCAACAAGAACAGAGTGAATTGCTCCTATTGTTTGTAAGCCAGTGGCTCATTTGATGGGCTAATGAGCACAGAGCAAAGCAAAGGTTCCCACAGTAACTGATAAAGATCATTTCAAGAGCATGACTGTGTGTTCAGGTGGACCAGAGGTTCCCCAACTGATGACGTAAGCACCATGGTCTCCACCCATTATTTCATGCTAAAAGTGTTTTTACTATCTTGGTGAAATCGTTAATAGGATTTACACAGCTCTGGAAACACATTTATAAAAACAAAATGGTCTAAAATACAGTTTGCCAACTAGTCTGCTGCCAAGTTGACACATTCCTGGATAGCAGCTATCATTAGACAAGTGTACATCATTATTATTTTTTTACCTATATGGTCACTGTTACATAACGAAATGGGTTTATGAAAGAAAAAAATACAAGAATGTTGCCTCGAGTGTTTGGATCCCACACAACTGAAAGCTAGAAAAAATAAATGCATCTGAATGCATTTTCTTTTGCCTTTTGAAACTGAAGGTAACTAGTTTAAAGGTGTGAATTATCTGGAGGAAACGTGTTAGATCCAGTTCCTTTTGTTTATTTGTTGACTCATCCTTCCATCTTTGGTTTGTAGCTGCAGATGCTCACGTTTAAAAAAAAATCAAAGGAAATTTTGAACAAATATTTATACAATCATCAACATTCCAAAAAGTGTCCCAACAAAAGCAGGATGTGAGTTCAGGTCTCGGGCTTTTCCACTCCGAAAGCTTTTCCGTGCCCCTTATGTCCAGTCCCAAAGCCCAGTATTAGGGGCTAAACAATAGAGGACATGACGGAGATATGAAATACTAGGAGCTGACATCACTCGTTTCCTCAGAAAGAGTGTGAGATCCTCGGCAGGTCACGCTTCTGCTCTCTTGACAATGAACTTTTCTCATGCTTCTCTAGTAACACTGGCTACTGATTTTTCCCTGACATCCACTTTTATACCAAAAAAAAAGATACAAGAACTTAAAAGCAAGTCAATTCGACTTCAATTGTAGTTATTGTTCATGTGCAGAGTGAAGATAGTTATAGTACACTACAAAAACAAAGAGACTCAAAAAGACTCTTTGAGGCTCCTTCAGACTTCAACTTGCTTAGACCATGTTGAAAAGGACGATTTGGAAATCCATTGCCACTTGTATATATATTATTTTCTTTTTCTTATTTCTTCATATATTCTTTTCTTTTTCTTATTTGATTAGTTAAGCCTTTCTTTGCTTTTCTGTAGTTTTCCATAGAATAGTGATGAATATTGTCAGCACGTCTCACCAGATAGAACATGTTTTGAGAAGTCTCTCTGTTGTTAGTTGGAGCCTGACCTGAGTTCAGTCTTGGAGAAGCTGTGTATCTGTGTGTGTGTTAATATGGTCTGTACTGGTGAGGTGATTAACTGGCACCATAAGGAGACGGAATGACTTGTTGTTCTCAACAAGCCACGTCACGAACCCGTCACCCATGTGATCAACGAAGATATGCTTCAGACTGTCTGCTCTTGTTTTAAAAATTACTAGGTTTGCTTTTCTTTCTTTCTTTCTTTCTTTCTTTCTTTCTTTCTTAATAATTTAACCGTCATCTTTGACATAGTTAGTACCCTCTGTTAGAGTATAATTGCTGTAATAATGTTATTGTAAGTGGGGCGGCCTACGAACTCCTTGTGAGACCTGAAGCTGGCTTCTGCTGATGAAACTGCAAACTAAACTTCACTAAAATTTCTTCTATTGGCTGCACTTCTGACTCCTGGTCTTCATTCAACATATCTGGTCCTCGGGTCCTTACTGTAAATCCCCTACAATGTGACTTAACTAGTGTTTCTTTACGCATCTGTAGTGTTAGTATCCAGACAGGTGGCTCACAACCAGGTGCTCTCTCTCATAAAGCTGCATCCAGCACTGAGGCTTGATGTGGGGTAGCCAAAGGAAATAATTGTTCTAGGCCTTTATGATTGCAGAAACATGACAGATCTTATCTGCTTCCCCCTCCCAGGATCCCCAGTGACCCAAGAGAAGGGAAGACACAAAGGTTTGGGAAAGCACCACTCCCTTTCTCCCTCAATGTGAAGGATCTGCGTGTCTCACGTGAGTTTTTGCACAGACCCCGAAACAAAGCAGGGAATGTTTTCCTATACAACAAAAAAAAAACATGGGGATGATTTTCTATAAAGCTGTTAACGCTTAAGTTTGATGTTGTGGTTATTGATGGTATAGCTCTCTCTGCTGTGAGGATGTGGTTTTTTAACTATACGCTGAAGATCAAAACAAACTGGGGAAAACAATTGTGCATATGCCTCTGGGTTGGATTGCAGAAACAATATTTTTCTAATTACGTAAGCTCTGTTTATGAGTTGAGATATTATAAACCCATTCAGGCGTGTCTGAGAAAATAATCCTTTATTATTTGAAATATTTCACTGGGTCTGTTTTAAAGCAATACTAAATGTGACACCACTGGAGAGGAATGAGGAACCAGATGTGGGTGATTTCAGAGATATAGGAAAAGATATATGGATGTTTGTGGTCGTAACCAAGAACATAAAAAATAATGGTGAGGTCAACATATAGATATCGAAGCTGATTAGATGATAACCAGATTAGATGCTATTTTAAGTTGCGATGAAACGGCATACATTTAGAAAATAGGGTGAATTTCTACACACTAGGAAACATCTATAAAAAATAGGGCACAGTGTACTTTCCATATTGATTTTTACAGCTTATTTTCCCATATTTTGAAGTATGCATTACATTTATGCTGTGTTTTAGGTTTAAAGGGAAAGTTAATGAACTTGATGGATTATGTCCTGGTGGACAAATACCTTTTCTGTGCTTCGACCTACTTTTTCTTACAATATATGTCATGCTGAATTGAAGGCCGTTATAATAGTTTTATAGATTTATTTAAACATTTGTGAGCTTGACAGATTATGCATAATTGAACATCCTTAAGCGGTGATAAATTAATCATTTGAATATTTATAATATTTTAAATACTTGCTGATTCTTATCAGATTACACAATTATAAGATTTGTGTTAATGCTCATAAAGAAGTATCATGAAGGTTTTAAAGAAACTAATGGGACAAAAAAGCACATTTAAATCATTATGATGTTCACAATGTTTTTATAGTGTCAGCAAAATAATTACAAATTATTTTGAAATGATTATATATGTGAATATTTAATATTGCCCAGCCCTACAAGCTCTGTTTCCATCCAAAGTTGTGAATTGAAATGATGTGCGAAATGAAAATATTGCATAAAACCTTTGCGAATAAAGCAGAATTTTCCATCCCATGTGTTCAAGAGAACAAAATCATCACTTCCTAGGAAACTGGCACAAAATACCTGTAACAAAAATGGAAGTTGCTGCAATTGGGGAAGAAACGGTGACTCTTTTATTCTACATGTCACAATTGACTTGCATCTCATAGAAATGCAATAAATGTATTTTATCTTGCGTTTGGGAATCCAAACCAACATTTGAGATGCTGAGATGCATTATGCATTATGCATTATGATCCGATTATGATGATTATGCTGGTTAGTCCATTTATCCAACAAAGTCACATGAGCTTTTTGTTGTGCATTAAGGGATTTATTCAGTACGTATGTTTCCAACGTAGTCTGTCTTTTCATTGGATAGAAATATTCCACATGAACTGAGCACATACGTTTTCTTTTGTTTTTGTTTTTATCAAATCTTTTAGAATTTATGCGCATCTTGGTGTTTCCGTCCAGTGTTTTTTCATCTGCATTCTTTGCATTTATACGCATCTTGGTGTTTTCATCCACTGTTTTTATGTGATATCCCAAAATGAGCATAAAAAAAGGTTGATGGAAACCTAGCTGTTGTAAAACTACAGAATCCCTAATTCCTCTAGAGTCAGTAGATTATTCCAGGTTCACTTGGTTTCTTCTAAAGGCCCATTTACAGCCCATTACAACCCAATGCAATGACCTCAAGTGATACTGTTAAATCCTGGGGGAGACAGATGGAGCTTGTGTTCTTCTTGATGTTAGTAATATATTTTCATTTATTGTACTGGTGCTTATGAGCCTTAAACAAAGCTGAGAACTAATATTGTTGGCTGATATGATGTCTCACAAAACAAGCTTTGTGTATTTATCCAAAGACGTCCTGCTAGAAGTGTTGATATATCCTGTGTTTCTGTGTATCTGAAAACTATTGAAAATCCTTTAAAGGTCACGACCTGTTACGTCACATTCCAGAGTGTCAGCCAAAAGTTTGAGGCTGGATGCGGTGCACACAGCGCCGGTCTTCACGCCTCATCTATCATTAGATTAAAGCCTCACACTTGCATTATGGAAATGTTCGCGTTATGGTTGTGTTTATATGCTACAGCTGAGGAATTCAACTCCTCAGCTGTAGCTGTCCTGGGGGTGGCTGAGGAGCTCAATATGGGCAACAGCAATTATGCTGTCTTCATTCCTCCCTGATACCATATTTTGCTCTGCTCCACACATCCAAAAATGCTTTTAATGTCCCATAATACCACATACAGAGAGACTAACATATTAAAGCTATCTGGCAACTAGCCGGACACATGCATTTGATTCACATTTAAGAGTCTAAATCTCTTTTACATGTTTTATAATTCTCAATTCCCCCTTTAAATATTAGGAATGAGCCTTTCTACAAGCTGTAGGTCCATATTTGATTGCTCAGGGCCATACGTAATTTAAGCTCATCCATCCCTTGTGCTTTCATTTCTGAAATATTTTGGTTAATTTGATTATGCTTTCATCTGTCAGTAATAAATTATGAGTTATGATTGTAGGACAAAGGGTTAGTTCTCCTAAAAATGTAAATTCTCTCACAATTTGCTCACCCTTTTGTTTTTCCAAACCTGCATGAGTTTCTTTCTTCTGCTGAACATAAAAGAAGATATTTTGAAGAATGTTGGGAACCAAACAGTTAAAGGTCGCCATTGATTTCCATAATAGGAAAAATACTTCCATTGACTATGGAAGTCAATGGCTGCCGTCAACTGCCTGGTACGTTTGCTCACGTTTAAATCAAGTCTCTACTTCTCGTAAACTTTCCCCCTAAGTAAGTCAACAATCAGTCTATTGTGATTGGCATACACCTGCTGTACATTTAAATCTTCACTGTAGCTCTGTGTCCTTCCTACCCTCATAAGTTGGGAACAAATCAGATTAGAAACGAAGGGGAGGGAAGCCCTTTGAAGTCGCCATGTTTGAAGCGGATGGGAAAAAAGCTCATAGTCCCTTTTCAATATCCTCTTCCTCAGGCCACAGAGCTCCATTTAACAGGCAAGGGAATTAGCTTATTAGCTGTGGTGACAGGTGATGATGAGGACCGAGTTTACCGCCCTGGCTACCTGTCATCGCAGCTCCCATAAAGTCGACCATTCGTCAAAAAAAAAGAAAAAAAGAAAGTCCAGTCACTGGCCACCAAAAGACCTAGGAGCTATCAAAGAGGCATTATTTGGATAAATATGTGAGTAATTTGAGCTATTTGACACCTGTTTGATGCATCCAGGGAGGCTTGGACGAGCATGGTGGACTCAGGGAAACAGTCCAGATGAGAGGCATTGGCTGTTGCAGCTGTAATCGCCACAACCATCTGCATGCTCTCTCAACACAGATGAACAGGTGCTGTGTGATGTGGCGGCCGCGTTAAAGGGGAGAGATCTGTAAAGCATGCCCCGCAGTGCATCCTCTCAGCTCTGTACTGTACTCGAACACACATCTCACTGAATGACCTTTTATGGCTGCCATGGTGGTAATCAGCAATTACATCATTAGATATGCCACAGTAAAAGATTGAACTTCAAAGCATGAACTGCAGTTGTTAAGCCAATTTCAACAACCAAACTAATATATAAATAGTTCTCAACCAAAACTCTCAGATCGGTTATTATTCGGTTTCGGACAGCAGACCCCTGAGAAAACAACTGTTATTGATGTTAAATTATTCCACTGTTAAATACTGGATGTAACTAGGATAAACACGTTTTGTGTGGTGAACTGTTGGCTGCTGAGAGTTTAAAATGAAGACAAGGTTTTGCTTTGAGTGTCTACAAAACAAAATTCTGTATATTTTTCTGTGTCAATATTTTGTCACCAATGTAAAATGTGGCCCCTGAAGAAAAAACTATTGAGAATCACTTATGTAGACCAACCAAATAATATCAATAATATTAATATTAATTTTTAGGGCTGTTTTCATTTTTGTGTGCTATATGGGGAAAAAATCTTTCAAAATCAGCAGAAATGCTGAAAGAAGTTTTTTTTTTTTGAAAGACGGAAACACTGCTGGCAGGAAAGCTTTTATCCTGTTTTCCTTTCTGGTCATGGTATACACACTCAGTGATGAGCTGATGACGTCAAGTTGCGGAAAGACCGTCATTATGGCTAATGAGAAAGGATGTGTGTGTGTGCTTCTAAACTGTAAACAGCAGCTATTGACCATCTTCACAATGAACATTTCACCGACACTGTGCGTTAAAGCATCTCTCAAACAACTTAATTTTGCCTTCTGGAGGACTGGACTCCTTAAGTTCAAATAATGTCAATGAAGTGCTTAAAACTTCTGGAAGCAATAAGCACATTATATAAAAATGATGTCGTGTTTAGCAGAGGTAAACAATCATTTTGAATTTGATTGACAGGAAGAGATCTTTACTATTGTATCTCTGAAACAACTTAATTTCAAAGACATTATTTAGACTGCTGATCTCTTAATCACACTGCAAACAAATATTAATCAGCATTTTTTGCCTTGTTTTCCAGTAAAATAAGTAAACACAATTTCAGATGTTTGCTTCTGTTTGATATACAATTCTACATATCTATAATTGTTTTACAGTACATGCCTTTGTTTTTAATTTTCATTAAAAATACCTTTTCTTAGAAAAGACTACCGTAATACAAAACATAATTCTCACAAAACATTCAGCGTAATGCATAGCAGTAAGGAAAAAGGAGCATCATGTTCTTGTTTATATCACATTTAAATGCTTGCTATAACGTTGACCATTATTGTTTACATAAAAAAAACTCCATGCCGTCAAGTAAATAACAATAAAAGACATGTAAACTGTGATGACTACCTCACTTAGCCTGCAGCACTCTTCCATGTACTCATCCAAGCTGTCACTGGTTGTGCTTTTCCTCAAAGGCTGCTGTTGAGATTCAGGTCCTGCTTTGCCATCGTAAGCTTCAATACTGTCCTGGTTCCTTGACGTTGTGTCCTCAGCCGTTGCAGTGTCTGTTATTTCCACCTGTGTTGCTACGATTTCAATTTCACCTTTAGAGTTCTCCATGGTATTCCTCAGGGTTCTGTCCTTAGACCTTTCTGAATCTGCTATGAGGTCAATTAAATCATCATCAGCATTCTCATCCTCTCTTCCGTCTCCCAGAATGAAAAGAGTATCTTGTTTAGAAAATTGACAAGACATTTGTTCAGTTTCCAAAAAGACTGAATTGTCTTCAAGAGGATTGCCAGTAGGTACAGGAGAGTTCAGGTTGCTAGAGTCACAAGAAGACCCTCTACTGTGAACCACAAAGCTTTGCTCTGAACCAGTTGGGGTGGATGGGGAAGTTGCTCCACTAGTCATCTCTACCCCAGAGTCCTCCGATTCAAATTTATACAATCTTGGGAGCTCAGAATCAGCAAAAATGGAAGATAGATAGTCTGTTTTCGATTCAGTCACAGTTATATCTGGAGCAGCACTGTGGATGGACATCACCTCATCAGCCTGGAGAGGCTCTCTGTTATCCTGCTCAGACACTGAAATGGAGATGGTTGAAATTGAATCCTCAACATTTAGTAGTTTCTCAGGGAAGTTGTCGAGGAGCTTCATTTTTGTTAGTACAACTTCATTCTCTAAAACAATATCCCCTTTACCTGCAAAGCAAATAAAAAGATTTTTTAATAATTTTGTACTTGCAAAATACCAATTCATAAAATCCCATAATCAGTATTTCTATTTAAGTTATTTTAAAGTGTGTATTTTCTGTGCACCCGATGGAAATACAAAATATTTCAATATCACCACTGATGTTTACACTTCTCTGGGAAACCAACCATCTTCTGGACTTTTTTTATAATTGTCTCTAAACATTAAACTGGGATAGGAGGAAATATTTTAAGAAAATCACACATTGCATCACTTGTGTAGAAACTATAGGAAAGCTGAATTTTGACCGCATACTTCAGCTCGTATTATTCAAATCGTTTAAAGGCGTTTGTGTGCAGACATGCTTCCCTGTGCTGAAAGAAGAGAGCTTATCTCACTATAAAGCATTCTTTAGCGTCAATGTCTACAAAGACTCGTGTAGTTCTGTCCTGCTCTGTACGTTGATCTGTGCATTAGCTTCATGATATTATGAGGCTCAGGTCTTTTACATTTAAAGTGTCATTCATAACATATTATATCAATGCTTAAAAAGTGGAGGACTTTTAAATGCACTCATCAGTCCAGTACTGGACTGAAGTAAGAAAATATATTTTTCTCAGTTTGCATTTTTTGCTTGTTTTGTTTGGTTATCTTGATTGTCAGGAAGAGGTGTGACAAGAAGATCTCACTGGAGTGGAAATGAATGTTAACTAGATGATTCACAGGATATTCAATCTGAATATTTTTAGAATGAAATGCTTCACTAATTTACACACTGTGAGTACATTGACACATTACTGAGATTTGAAACCTGAGATTTTTTTAAATAGCTTTTAGCCTTGACCCCAAAATTTGACAGACTTTTCACACCGATACAATGTGAGGTTAGAAATCATACGTTATTTCGTGAGACCTTGAAAAAGATAACAATAATAACCATTTTAGCCATTCCCAGCCCTCTCATTGGTTGACGGATTGTTTTTTTTGTGTCCTTTTTTTCCAGGTTGGATAATGACTGTGAAAACACTGATAGCGTTTCAATGTACGTGAGGTCATACCACCTTTGCTTCTGCGCCAGTTTTTTCCCATTCTAAACAGTGCTCGTGTTTTTGCAGTCCTTTCTCATAAACCCATGTCTGTATACAACACCTGGACTCCAGTAACTCCTGTGTAAAATCAACTACAAACACACTTCATTGTTCAGTTTTATCTACTCTGAATGAAAAACATCTAACCACTTAAAGCAACAAACAGTATACAGGTCCTGTTCCATATTACTCTAATCTTTTTTGTGCTAACTGGGTGCAACTCAAGTTTCCAGGAATGGTTATGTGTCTGTCCATGATGAGAGCAAGAATACACAATAAACATATCTAAAGAAACATCCATGAGAGAGTTTGCTGCAGTGGGCTACTTTGCACCATGCCGTACAAATATAAAACAGCATAATTACCTACAAGCAGTCCCAACATGAGACCCAAACATAAAGTAATTGGAGTGTTCTATGTGAGGCCCTGAATATTAATTCAGCTAATTTACTTCTACAGGTCAATTAGACCTACCCATTGGGTCAGTCTTTCATACACCCGTACTCTCCAGCTGAGACTACAGAACTGCTGATGGTGGGACATTTTTTGATGTCACTCAGTAGGGGCAAGTATTCAGCATCTAAATCCCCCTCAGTTTTCAATTAACATTGCTCAGACGTGGGCGCTTGTAAAGAGAGATCAAAAAGCCCTCTCTAGCCCCTGGCAGCCAGGAATGTAAGTAATGCTAAGGTCCTTCATTCTGGAGAGTATAATGCATTCAAAATAAAAACAGGTCAATGATAGTGTTGGCGGGAATCAAACCCTACATATTTCTGGTCCTTATCACTCGGGAGGCTGCAAAAATCTGACCGGGAATTGTTTCAGGAGTAAACACTATAGGAATATCGACAGATCACTTTTACGAAGAAAGAAAAGTCATGCTTCAGTCAATCATGATACTACTATCTTAAAAATGCATTTATGGCAAAAAAAAATTCTAAACTATGAGATACTAAGTCATAATTATGAGATAAAAAGTCAAAGTTACAGAATACTACGTCGAAATTGAGACAAAAAGACATAATTCTGCAATAATTCTGATTTATCTCATAACTGACTGTCAATTTCGAAGACATAATTATGACTTTTGTTATAATTTTAACTTTTCATAATTATAACATTAAATTATGAAATTCTATCATAAAATTCAATCTTAGTTATAATTTCGACTTAGTATCTTTTAATGCCACAATTTCCTTTTTAAACACAAAATTATGACTTGTAATTATATCTTAATATCTCATAATTTATCATTTTGGGGTTTTATGTCATAGTTTAGGCTTTTTATTTTGACTTACTGTATGCGATAACTTATGACTTATGTCATAATTATGACTTAGTTTCTCATAGTTTATAATCTCATAGACATAATGTCATCATTTTATTTTTAAGCTCAAAATAATGCCATAGTATGTCACAGTTTCAACCTTTTTATGTCATAATTATTTACAAAAGCATGATTTTATTCTATATAACGGGCTTCATAATCTTCAGAGGTTGCTTTGTGCATATTTTCTTATTCACTGAATTTTCCCCCTTTTCTCTTTTAAACCAGCACTGTTAGTCACATGCCACCTGCAGTAGTGTTTTTCTTCTAGGCCAGCAGAGAATGTTTTTCACTATGTACAACTGGCAAGTGCTTCACATTTTTGAACTGATAAAATACTCCGTTCACGTGCAAGAATCCTGGAATCATCTGCTCCGGTGTATTTTACAGCTGTACATATATTTGCGAGGTAAAAACACTGAATGTCCCAGATGGATATTCCAGCGCAGTGATGTTTTTTAGGGAAGTCTAATAAACATTTTATTTGAAGAATTTCATGGACAAAAAAATAAAAATTAAAGATAAAAAATTCAGGACATCACAACTCAAAACATATTTGGCCAATGATCTGTCCTGAAAGAGAGAGGAAAAGTCTGCTTCAATAACCAAATGTTCCTGCTATTCATTTGAGATGAAGAATGTGAGAATCATTAAAGGCCCTCGACAAAAACATTCACAGGGATGAAATGTGAAGAATTCACAAGCTTCAACGAGAACATGTTTACTCCATCTGGGCTCACCCACTCATGTTTACCACATTTCAACACTGCTATGTTTATGAGTTCTGCTTTACTAATTCAAAATTAGAGCCTACTCCCAGTTTAACTGACACTATCAGTATCATCAGTCAGTATGACGATATACAGCTATAATGCACTCTTGACAGTAGTGATGGGAAGCCTGATTCATTTCTGTGTCCTTTTTACGTCATCACATCTGACATCCCTGCTTTGCGTGTGTTTACTAAAACCCATTAAGCCATACGTAGGTACCCAATTCTATCATAATAATAAAGGTGTTCATGTGTTTGATAAATGGTCTTGGATGCATTCATTTCGTCTACTTTCATGAGTAAAGCCTTAAAACTAAGCAACACAGCACCAACTGTGGTTGGTGAAACGGTCCATTTGTGACAAAAAAAATTGCCCTCCTTAACAAATACAAATAGCTTCTTGTTGAACGGAAGTGCAGTGGATTTTCAAATGAAATGAATCTACTGGATGTTATTGTTAGGGGATGCAGTGGGATAAGTATAGGTTCTTAGAGATGGTCTTGTCTGCAGACACGTTCATTGTGATTTTGGGCGGAGAGGTCAGGCAGGCAGGTCTTCTATTTTTACTACTAGGAGAATGTCAGAACCCTGTTAGGACTTGGGTGGCCAAACTGAATGACCCCGAGACCACATGAACTACCATAATAATCTGTTTGATAGAATCCATATATGGACTGTTTTAACATGGCCTTGAAGTTATATGTGGATAAAAGGCTAAATTCAATTTATTCATCATAAGATCATGAAAATTTTGACTAGATCGCCCAATTCATATGGATTAGTTTCACAATCTCTTTATGAACTTTTTGAAGCGTCAAAGTGGTAGTTGTGTAGCTGTCAATGGAGGGATGGAAAACCCTCAGATTTCATTAAAAAAGTCTTCGTTTGTGTTCCGAAGATGAACGAAAGTCTTATGAAGAAGATTGTGTACTAACCCTTTCAGTTCATCTTTATATGTAATTTCAGAATTAAATTTGAAATATAGTAATACAGTGGAGTTCACTTATCTCGACTCACGGTTAACTCGCCAATCCTATTATGTCGACGTTTTGGAAGTGGAACCTCCAAACTCCCTATTTGTCTTAGCATTTTCTTGTGGGTAATGTCGATTATTTTACGTCTCCGAAATCTAATATCTCGAGCACAAAAGAGGGACAAATTCGGCACTTCACATGGTTATCTTGTGACTGAGAGTTCACTGCGCATGCGCTGAGTTCGCGTTGCACGTGGATCGCGGTCAGTCTTGCCAACTTAGTGCCTTTGTCGCTATATTTAGCGAGTTTTCAGACCACTCTAGCACAAAAGCCACTCAAGCCTCTCTGTAACGAAAGGTATCTAACTGGCTTGTTTATCATGTCTCAGTCAAAAGTGTACACCCAAAAATACAGGAAGGAGTGGGAATCAAACCCTGAATTCCAAGGCTGGTTAATGCCGTTTATTGCTGATAATACGCGGGCATACTTGTTGAGAAAGTATGCAATCTAGTACAGCCGAAACACACCTCCTCACCGCCATAGCTAGAGCGCAACAGCCGCTTGCAGCCGCTCATGGACCAGTACCATTTCATCCGCGGACCGGTCCGCGAATTCAATCCGCGGCCCGGTACCATTTCATTTCATTACCGGGCTTTGGGGACCACTGCACTACACTACACAAATTATAATCAAGTACTGTAAATGTGATTTAATATGTTAGTCAACACATAAAACTAAGTGTACTTAGTGTTATTTCTTCAAAACCTGGCAAAGGGTTATTAAAACAATGATTTAAAAGGTAACATAAAGAAAAACTTTTAATTTGACATTATTACAAAGTGCATTTTTTAAATTGTATCTTCTATCTTTAAGTACACATAAGTTGCCATCAGAAAGTGTAGCTTTTTAAAATATATTTTAAAGCTTTGAAGTACACTTCAAGGGTCAACACATTTTTTATTCTAACAACCACCCAAAAACCCCTAGCGTCAATCAGATGATTTTTTTTCTGGGTCAAGCCATATTCACGATTCCCAGATTGTAAATGAAAGTTTAATCCGACTTTTTATTTGTTCAGCCTGAATTGCTCCTTGACAATGAGGTGACAGAGGCCATATGTCAGGTTTGATGAGGTGTGAAATACAGCCTTACACCTTTTTTCTCCCTTCCTCCTAATCTAAAGCCAGCAGACCTTCGGTGCCTCACACCTCTCTGTCTCTCTCATCACAATGCCATAATGCCATTTTCTCTGTGTTCCACCAAGGCAATGGTTTTGACCCTAAGGAGTCTTTCCAGAAGCACATTATCAATGTGAACTGAAAGGGCCAGTCTTTCATTATCTAACAGCATTAGGATAAGGCAAGAATGTGCGGGAGCAGTAACATCAGTCAAGCCTTCAGGCAAACTCACCCCACTATTCTCCAACCCCCCTTTTTGAGAGTAAGATTTGTTTTTCTAATTAGAGTTTTCCACTTATAACCACGATCAATGTACATTCACAATTGACAAACAGCAGTGAATAATTCTTCTTCTATTAAGACCCACTCAATCCGAATGTCACTACAAAATAGTGATATCTCTCATCTTGTCCCTTCTGCACAGCTTCATATCCGTATTACCCGACTGAGTCGTGTGCGTCTATGATTTCACACACAGGCTGATCCTACGCATAAAAAATTCAACTCAGTGCAGCTGTGCCTGGTTGCAGTTATGAGTCACATATAAAATAACTCAAGTAGAGGAGAAGAGCCCCACTCAAGAATCTGTCACCACTAAAACATTCACATCTGATATCACTCTGTTTCTTATGTGCGTTTTGTTTGAGGTTGAAACACCTGTGACACTCTCCTGCCATTGTCTTCCCATTCATTGTACACACACATACTGATACTGATACTGAACTGTCATATATTGAGAATCACAGCTGCTTATTAAGTTATTGTGTATAAAACATAAACAATCACATTGATATCTGCTTTACAGGGTTCCGATTACAACCAAAATGGTTTTATTATAACCTTCAAGTTCCTTGAAACTCTTTAATCTCTCATTTTTTAAAAATGCTTTTTGAATAAAGTCTATGTACTGATGCTTTATGTACATAGAAAACAATATGCTAATTTGAAGTGTCATAGACAGAGAGAGAGACGGAGTCTAGACAAAATGCTTCTGTGATTTACATTAAAACAAAACAAATGTCTTTTAAATGGTTTCTCATTAAGCTGATGCTTGAATTGAAATTCTTAGTAATTAAACGCAGACCTGCCCCTCTGCCACATGTTTTTCGAGTTAGCACCAAAACAACACTTACAACTGCAGTTAAAAACAACATTGTATATGTAATAAAGTTTGTGGCTAAAGCTTGTGTGTTTTCTACATGAGCTCAGCTTTGATACCCGACTGAATGTTATTGACATCAGCCCAACTACCTGTGGAACTCATCTGATGATAGTTAAATGAATGTTTTTTTTAAAGATAGCCCTGTGTTCAACCAAGCAGATAACACAGCTGAGTTCAAATGACAGGTTTGTAAATATCCTCCAACACCTCAGCCAGACAAATTACTACCTGTGCTGCAGATCCAGGTGTTGCATGGAGCCGACCGGGTGAAGCATTGACTTGTATTCAAAGCATAAGATCGCAAATTGAGTCAAACAGCTTACCTTTTCTCCAAGGGGCAATGATGGCAAACGACTTGTGCCAGCTGAACACCATGCTTGGTTTCCTCTTCTTAAGACTCATTGTTGATGTGCAGAACTTCAGTCGCTTTCAGTGTCAAGGAGAGGGGGGGGGGGAACCTCCTCAGAGCTTATTCAAGCACACCTCATACCTTAATGCTGACTGATCTTCCTTCTCCTGAACTGAGCAAACAAATTGTTCAAATGTTCCAGAAATCTGTGTTGCGTGGGTTATATCCAGTTTTAAGCATACTGCCGGAATGCTTTCATACACGAGTGTATGTGAGAGAAGGAGGCTGGTTGTGAAGGAGTGTGTGTGTGTGCTGTCCTCTCACTGAGGAGAATGAGCAGACTGCCTACAGCAGGGGTGACGGACTGCCAGATGGAGGGAGGGGAAAGACTGGAGGAACTTTTGTGTCTGTGTAGGGAGAGGGAGAGATAGTGGGAGAAGTTGGAAAATGTGCAATCATATACCAATGAATAAGAATTCTTCTCAGAAGACATTTTTGAGGAATCCGCCTCATTAAAGCTAACTACTGTTATTGTACAATAACAGTATGAGTTCAATCTACATCCACTAAACTCAGTGTACAATCTGTTCTGTTTTATGTCTTTTTTTAGAATTATTGGAGATATCTAAAAAATTCCCATAACTTATGCCACTGCTACCCTATAGCTAACTCATACATGAGGTATATTCACAAAACTTCAGAACACTCTGACTTTTTTCTACATTTATTTTGCCTAATTTTCTTGTGTCCCCCTTTATAGGTCACACAACACCAAAAAACGTAGTGGTGTACTTCACAACGGTTTTAACTTTGCTCAACATTGGAGATAATTTAATAAACATGAAAAAATCTTAACACACTTAAGTACACTTTTAAAAATTCCGCTTTATAACAATTTCAAATGGAAAGTTTTACTTTAAAGTGCATTTTAAATTGTTTCAATAATTGCTTGTCAAGTTTTATAGAAGTACTTTAATGTGTTAATTAGCTAATTTTATCTGTTGATTAGCATACTGAAGTACTTGAAAAATTTGACGTTTTTTATTTTTAACATTCAATATAACGTTATTTTAAAAGTACAAATAAAATAAAATCAGGGACAATGTAAATCAAAAATTCAAAATAACCATCTGAAGTCAAATGCTATTTAATCATAAAGGAACATTAAAAGCAATAGAAAAGTAATGTGTTTTGAGTAAAGACATCAAAATTAAAGACACTGAGCTGTAAAGAAAACTGATTTACTATAGTAAACAAGATGCAGTAAATATCAGTCATGGCTATTCAAACTTCAGTGTCTAAGTAGCTAAAATGTTCATATTTCATTATTCAGTACTGAATTGTACAAATAAGTCCAACATTTCTTAGAAAAGGATGCAATTCAGTTGCACCCACACACTACAGTTTTCATGGTCACAATGAAAGCCTTTCTCAGACGCTCCTTAGTTCAGACGTGGGAGGGAAGTTATAAAAGTAATGCAGCATTAAATGAAGCGTCCCATTGTTCTGTGATAATAACCAATGCAGTAATTTGTCACATTTGTATTTATTACAGCATAATTATATCTTTCATGGCAGACAAGGTTTGTTTTTTTGACACTGCCACTGACATCCGAAGCCATTCTTGCTCTCAGTTGTTTTGGTAAAGAACAGGTGAGGACATTGCTTGGGTGACAGGCACAGTCGAGTGCTTAGAGAGCGCCCTGGGCTAAAAGATGAAGCTAAGAATGGGTAATTACCTCAAACAGGCCTGGACAATGGTGAGGTCTCCGAATGCAGTCTCATTGTAAAACCAAATGAAGAGCATGAAAGCCTCAGGTTCCCTGGATTTGTAATGCCTGTTGAATATGATTATATACTTGCCACTATAGCTTGCATGAAAAATTTGTTATGCAGTCAACCATCACTCAAAGTTGTGTTGTTTTTTTAGTTCCCGACCCCACACAAAGTTTCCAAAACAACGGTTACACAACAAAACCACAACCCACTACAACAATAGAGAGACTATCATTATTTGAATCTTTACATACAAAAAATGTGTTTCTGAATATGAGGTCTTAAAAGAGTTTTCATAATAAGTCGATGATAACTACTTTTTACAGGATTTTCTCAAAAACTACTGCCTTCAGTTTCAGCCCATGTGCCTCTTTGTTTTGATCCTAGTCACATGTGTGTTCTGTTAATCATCTCCTTTACCTGTCCTTATTACCTCATTCGTTCCCTTTGTTTGGTCATGGACAAGAAGGTGCCTTGTGTGCTCCTCCTCGTCTGTTTAGCGTTGTGTGTTTCCACTATCTCTCTATCTTTAAAGACGTTTATCTTTCATGTCCATCATCTTTGTTCTGTTTCTACTCACGCAACCGTGACAACTACATTGTTACTAATTGTTTTATATTTTTATAGTCAACTGTAATTTTACATATAACATATTATATATTACATATAACATAACATACAATCAGTCCTTGTTAGATTACAAATTGTAGTTTTGATTCCAAATTATATGACAAAAATTGCAGTTGCATTACACATTTTAGGTAGTATAATCGGAGTACTTTTTGATTGTTTTTAGATTACATTGAATTGTCACAAAAATACAAAGAGAAAAAAATCAATTCCATTCTTTGTTATAAACAACGTGAAGTGCGTTAAACATTACGTCATGCTTTTCCGTAAACGGGTTCATGAAGGAACCTCAAGAGGTTTGTGAGTTTAAATGAAAAGCTAAATATTAAATCGTAATATTTTAATAAAACTTTGTTTGAGAGAAAAAAGTCTTCCAAAGACAGCAATGCTTAATGACTTACTAAGTGATCATTTATTTCTTATGAGTTTTCAATATGCAATGATGCAATGCTGTGAAAACAATAAATTAAAGGCAGAGTAGGTGATCTGTTCCAGATTTTTTTAGAAGGTAAGAACTCATAATTAAAACCACATTTTATTTTCTATCACAGGAATCCTTATATACTATAATTTTTTTGTGTGTATGTCTCTATAGCAATTAAAAACATGTTTTTTTTCCCATTGTTATTAGCACTAAAAAGGGATTTTTTTAAGGGAGGGTCGAAAAAGATAAAAAATTGTTTCTGTTATTTCTTATGGGAAAAAATGTTTTGAGATACGATCTACGAGCTTGGTCCTAGAACGGATTATGCTTGTATCTCAAGGTATGCAGTATTAGACAGACGTCCGTCACCGAGCACCACAAACGAAAGAGAAGCCGCCTTTTACAGTTCCTTCTGAACCAAAACAACCAGCTTCTGCTCCTTTCACACTATAACTACTGTAATTTGGAAGAGATGGAAAGTCGTGCTTCGAATGTATGCGTATGGCCACGCTATCGCCGAAATGAATCTGACCAGTCAGGTGGTACATGTCAGTGCTCTTGAAGTTGTGTACGTCTTATGTGCTTTGACACATGAGTTTAACGCCGTCTCTCACCTTGTGATTCTTTGCAGACTCTGCTCTATCTGTGTGCGTTCATGTTTTGAAGGAGACATGGCTTTGTAGACGAAAAAGGAGGGTGAGATCTCATGCTTTCAAATCTAGCTCACTATTGCATACCCTAGATTTAAGAATGATTTACTGCATTGTGTGAATAATATGTAACCATGTAATCAATAAAAAGTAACTCTGATTACAAGTATTTTAAAATGTAATCTAATCTAATTGCAAATACTTCATTTCTGGAATCTGATTACGTAATCCAGATATAATCAGTTACTTCCCAGCACTGCATACAATTCTACACGCAGTTCCATGATCTCTGAAAAGCCTCAAGTGAGATGCTCCCTCTAGACTGTGCACAAATACATCTGGTTGTTTTTTGGAGCCACACAAAGATAGGATGTATAATAATAAGGAAAGGTTGGACAAATGTATGTTTACTTGGGAACCTACAATGGGATTTTTACAAAGTTTTGTTGGTCTTGGATTCTGCTGACATCTATCTCTGACTTTGAAAAGCGTTGTAGTGGAACATTTCATGCTGCTTTGGAGATTCGTGGGTGTGTGACAGCTTCGCAAAGGTTGGTACAGAAGCACTTCTATCATGAGAAACAGCTCTGAGAGAGTCTGTTAATGAGAACTGAAAAAAATGATCGGAATGTTTTAACAGTGCTCTTATATTACATCATCTATTTGAAGATTAAATATGCAGAGGATTAGGATTTCCCTAATGGAAACTAAAGTGTGAACAGGTGGACTCTTTCAAAGCCAGAAGGCCGCAGAGATTTGGCAATAGTAAGTTATGATTTCACAATTAACAACATTGAATTCCAGTCAGAATTCTATGCACGGGTGGTCAGCTGTCTGAATCATGCTTGTGTTTTGATATAATCTGAACTGTGACCGAGGTGAGCAATATAGTCTCACATGAATAACATATGGTCTTTATTTCTGGTCATTTTCATACTTTGTTTGCTGTAAAGGTGGCATATGAATTTTTTTCAGATTTGCAGTATGGTGACATATTGAATATTTTCATTAGACCTTGTTTTGCTTCACTGGTAATGTCACTAACAATGATTCACTGATTCATAAACTATGACCCTATAATTAAAAAAAACACTAAATGCGAAACTTGATACAGGTGGGATTCTATTGTTTCAGAAGAGCTTTATGCTTATAATTGTAATAATTGCAGAAACCAAAGGGAATATTTTCCTATTGGTCAGAGGGAGGTGTGAGATACAGATTACAGTAAATGGGAGGGATCAGTGTGATCTTCAGTCACCCTTAGACCCCATAAAATCGAAATGTATAAAATGGATACTGATCAATGCATGGTTACATAATCAGCTCTCAAATATGCTGGGCTGAGATCTGGTGACTGTGGGGGCCATTTTTGTACAGTGAACTCACTGTCATGTTCAAGAAACCAATTTGAAATGATTCGAGCGTTGTGACATGCTGCATTATCCTGCTAGAAGTAGCATCAGAGGATGGGTACATGGTGGTCATGAAGGGATGGACATGGTCAGAAACAATGCTCAGGTAGGCCGTGGCATTAAAACGATGCCCAATCGGCACTAAGGGGCCTAAAGTGTGCCAAGAAAACATCCCCCACACCATTACACCACCACCACCAACCTGCACAGTGGTAACAAGGCATGATGGATCCATGTTCTCATTCTGTTTATGACAAATTCTGACTCTACCATCTGAATGTCTCAACAGAAATCGAGACTCATCAGACCAGGCAACATTTTTCCAGTTTTCAACTGTCCAATTTTGGTGAGCTCGTGCAAATTGCAGCTTGAATCAGTCGGCCCATTCTCCTCTGACCTCTAGCATCAACAAGGCATTTTCTCCCACAGGACTGCCGAATACTGGATGTTTTTTCCCTTTTCATACCATTCTTTGTAAATCCTAGAAATGGTTATGCGTGAAAACCCCAGTAACTGAGCAGATTGTGAAATACTCAGACCGGCCCGTCTGGCACCAACAACCATGCCACGCTTAAAATGGCTTAAATTCCGACATTCAGTTTGGAGTTCAGGAGATTGTCTTGACCAGGACCAGCCCCTAAATGCATTGAAGCAACTGCCATGTGATTTGGTTGATTAGATAATTGCATTCATGAGAAATTGAACAGGTGTTCCTAATAATCCTTTAGGTGAGTGTATGTATAGAGAGGAAAATTCATATTACATTTTTAAGTACAAGTAATGCAAGGTTTCTCAATTCATATGAGGTCTTTAAATAGCTTTTATTATAATAAGAAGACAAAACTTACTTTCTCTCAAATAACACTACATTATTTTGACCAAATTTCATTGTAATTGTAAAATGTTTTTTGGCTGACTCTAGGTTGGATTGTAGTTCATGTCATCTGAAATCTCCCTCCAAATCGCACGTCTCACATCGCCTTGTGGGAACAACAGAGCAGTTTAAGACCGTCATTCTCCTGAGATTCTAACATCTCAGGGAGCAAAACAAGCATAGATGTTTATAAATGACTAGAGAGCTGTATATCTTGGCATGTTTATTAAATATTACAATCCAAGCAGATTCAGGGTAAGCAGAACCATATGGGCCTTAATCTTTCGAATTCATTATTTTTAATTTTTTTTTGCTGATAGTAAGGGCATATTTGGTTCAGATGTCCAAATTATTATCCTGTTTGACACACTTCCATTTTTTTTATCATTTTATCAGATGGTTTTCATGGTCCAGTTTCAGGTGTTCCCTGTTTTGTTGAAAACCAGAGATATGTTCCACAACAGCATTCATACAGCCTTTAGTCACCGAGTCCCAGAGCACCTTTACTGTGTTTGACAGTCTGTCACATGACTTTAAATCAAAGTTCCTTTGATGAGGTCAGACAGAACAGTTTATTTTCAGCTTTTGCAGCTGCGATGAAGCCGGACAGACCCCCCGTCACACCCCAAACACCATTTTCCCCAAACTCCCCAAACATTTTCCCTAATCTCATTTCCTCAAATTGAGGACCGTGCAACAAAGACATCAAATGAAAAGTGGGCATCGTTGATTTTTTCCTACTTCTGGTGACATGTCCTTCAGCACATTGCCAGAAAGGATGTATTTTTCTTCTTTGGAGATTTGTTTACCAGATTTTCTTTTTTATTATTTTGTGGGAAATCATCCTTTTACATGTGTTTATCAACCGCTCAGATCAGTCTAATTTCAGTGTAAGTGCTTGCATTAAAGAGAAGAGGAACTTGCCACTTGGTGATGGGGGATATAGTTATTTTTGTTTTTCTCCTAAGAAAAACATGAGAGCTATCAGTATTTCTGCCATCATAAATCTGACATGATTACATTTGGCTTTTCCTTCATTTTAGAGGTGTTGACTTTACTCCAGGCCAGTGTTTACACGAATATTGCAGGAATTGGGTCAGATGGGGCGGAGGCTTCTCACTCTCTGTTAGATATCTCTGACCTTAGGTATTAAATTATTCTTTCTGTTATCTTAACACTGAGCACGTGCAGAAAGGTAAAACTTCAGCATCTTGACTTTAAACTCTTTATTCCAGGGTGCATCAGTGGAAAAACAGAAAAACCATCTCTCCCCAAACTTACAAATCTCTCTTGAAACTGAGAACATGCTAAAAATATGTTACAAATAACTGTGGCTTGCTTTCTATCAGACTTTGGCTATCTTCACTATGCAAAAGTGATAGTTCACCCAAAGTAAAATTTGCTCACCATCATGTCGTTCTAAGCTTATGATTTTCTTTCTTTGGTGGAACATAAAAGAAGGTCTTAGGCTGAATGTCCGAGCTGCTCTTTTCCCATTAATAAAATCAAACCGTGTAATGTGGCTCTTGACCTTTTATTTTAAGTTTTTGGGTGAACTATTCTTTTAAATGTTTCTGATATTAACTCTTTCCTTGATATCGACAGAAATTCGAAATTTCCATAGATTATGATACAACTTTGATGGAATTGTCCAGCAATCCATAGCCGCTTTTCCACCATCACTCCAAATGGTTACAAGAACAGTAAGGAACGGTTCCAGTTATTTTTCCATTTGAGCTTGAGTGAGTACAAACCGTTCTCGGCCCGCGCTGGTAGAATGCATGTAGTGACGCGGTTGCTATTGACACCTCATACAGTCTGTAACCACTCATTTCTCTACAGTAAAGGTCAAGTTACAGCAGGAGCTCTCTTGCCTCCCTGGGCCCATTGACTTTTAACAAAACCCCCCTAAAGCATGTGGGGGTTTTAGTGGGGGGTAATTGTCAGGGCTCGTCCACACGGAGACGCGGATCACTGCATCCACATACATTTCTTATCGGATTGGCGTTCCGTCCACACACATCCGGCGGTTTGGGAGACTGAATCTGCTCACTTTTGATACCGGGTCCTAAAGTGGATAGATCTGAATCCGACACCCTTGCGGTCTCGTGTGGACGGCCAATCCGTATATTTTTGTTGAACGATGATGTCATCACATCACGTGTCGGCTGCGTCACAGTAACAGCAACAGTGTTGCCAGATTGGACTGAAGATTTCCAGCCCAACTACAGCTTAAAACCCTCCCATTTAAAAAAAATACCAGCCCAAAGTGCGTACTCTTATAAATAATGAAAAATGTTGAGCGATTTTATGCATCCAAAACCATAAAAAATTTTATAAACCAGCCCAATGCATTTTTTTCCGGTCGGACGTGACCAACTAGCAATCTGGTAACACTGAACAGCAACAACAATGCTGTGGCTCCTTGATTCGTAGCGGAAACACGATTGGTACTGCGCATGTGCGAAAACGCAAATTTCGTTCTGCGCATGCGCGATTCTATGACCACTTCCTCTTATTTTACGACAGCTTCGTACCTGCATGATTTGTACTGCGCATGTGCGCGCTTTATAGTGACGTCAGGTGAGGGACAATATTGATTTTTATACGTTTTATGATGGAATGCAAGAATTTTTTTCAAAGAGAAAAATTCCTGACAACTTTACACAGCGTCTGAAGATGACACGGGCGTCTACTAATTTAACCAAGGTGATTTTAGGTACTGAGAGAATTTATAATGGGAAAAAGAGGTCTGCTCTTACAGAGAGCCACATTAACTCTGGGACTGGCACTCACAGTGGAGTCAGAGACACTCAAAACAGGGTTATTGCTGCTACTGTTGGTCTGCTATCCAGAGTGTGAAAGAATGGGTAATGTATTACAGAGATGATATAAGAACTTTTAATAATAACTTTAATACTTTAATTTAATAACTTTTCTTATTCATTCTCAGTTTTCTTGAGTTTTCTTATTCATTCTGATCATTTAATTACACATTATGTATTTTCTTTGTATTTCCTTCATTGATCCTGGACTGAAAAAACAGGAAGAGACCTTAGGGTACGTTTTACATGATGTATCCATAAATTTTTTAATTAGTTTTACACGTCAAATAATGCTAGTAGGTATTGTTTGTTTTATAAAGTAACTGTCTGAACTTTTCCAGTTTTTTCCTCAACAGTCCTCAGACAATTCCTGTGAAGTATTCCTGTAGACAATTCTACATGTTGATGGTAAAATTGTTTAATTTTTCAAACCTGTTGGATCTACAATCAAAGCCTTACAGTGTTATTTGTATTTTGCAGTTCACTCTCAGCACCTGTATGTCCATGAACATTCACAGAGGTAAGCTGGGTTTTCACACACAAGTAGTTTCAAACTACTAGTATGTTTCGATTATTTTTTTATATATTTTTTGGTGTGTGTTTTTAGGAGGAGGTGCCATTGATTCTCCAGTGGTGGTGCATTCGGCATATGGAGAGGTTTTGCCTGGAAGGGAATGACTGACTAAAATGTCAGTGTCTTGGCTGTATTGTTACTTTTGGTAAAGTGATACTATAAGGTTATTGTATGAATAGTGCCTATACATTTACATGTTTTCTAAAGGCATGGACAGAGATTTGCATACTGGACAGAAGCAGCATCCCCATTTCTTCAGGGAACGCTTGTGCCTGTTTTTAGGGTGTCAAAATGCATCGGCACCAAACCTTCGCTCAACAGAAGAGATCAGGAAGAGGACACTGATAAGGTAAATGAATTTAGTCGTCACATACCAAGCAGTTGCATGTATGCTGGATACATATTTTAATTGGTTTGTGCCATTACATATGTATTTATTTTACCAGGTGCAACAGCCAACCATTGCGAGAGACCTTCGTACAGCGTGGAGCTGCTAATCACAGACTCATGCCGTGAGATGACACAGCATGCTTTTCTCCAGATGAACTGTGATGATCAACAACATGCCCTCAGGAAGGTCCTAGGGAGTGACTTCTCTGAAGCAAAGCATGACTTTTTATTTATATTTCAGTGTCAAGAGGACATGGAAACATGTTTGTCATACTGTGCTGATGAGTAAGGACCGAAAGTCAATGCCATGTTACTCAATCAGCGAGTATGTGTGAAGGAATTAATAAATGTTTGAATAAATAAAATTGAATAAATTAATATCTTTATTTTGTGTTTCTTAAATGCAGACATTTAAGCATACTGATATAAGTTGAATCTATCTTTTGAAAGTTAAATATTAAATGTAAACTCCTATACAAAGTCTTATGTACACATCTGTGTTTCCAAAAATGTGGTCTAACAAATGTAAAACTAAATACTAAAAATAAATAAATACTAAATACTAAAACTAAATACTTTGTATTTAGTTTGATTAAATTTAATGATATATTTTACCTTTTGTGTGTGTTTAAATGCTTTATTAACAAATAGCATGTATAAGGTTAACATTAATATTATATCATAACATTTGCTTCACAATACAGTTGAGATTACATAAAATGTGTTGTTTTTAGATTTTGAAATCACATCTATGCACATTTTAATCTCCTTAAGCACTAAAACTGGGTTTTCCATTTTTAAATTTATATTTCTGTATATTAAATTTGCATTAAAATAAAATGTATAATGATTCAGGCACCATTTAAGCGTAAAAAGTGTCAAAGTGTAAATTTCTCAAATATTTCCGGTACGGATCGAGTAGTCACGTGATTGTGATCTACCGTAAATTGTTTCGCACAGCTCAGACAGGAAGTAGACGCGTTTTCGCGCATGCGCGGTACCAATCGTGTTTCCGCTACGAATCAAGGAGCCACAAATGCGCATGCTCAAAGTCTTCTTCTCTGTGTATAGTGTATATCTGTGGCAGAATTACAGCGCCCCATACTGGTCTGGCATATAAACTACACCGTTATCAGTAGGTTTTAGTGGTCTCGTGTGGACGCTGATATTTCTTGCGCCGACGCCGTGTTTGTGATCGGATAGGGAATGCACCGGCATCGTGTGGACGTGGCCGAGAATGAACGGGGAAAGTCACATATGAGGAGGCAATGCCTCCATCGCGCTGTGATTGGACATGATTGGTAATGAATGGATATGACTGGTTCATGCAATAAATAAATGCCTCTTGCTTTTGTGTCTGAACGAACACAGTGATGGTGTTAATGAGAAAACTTAAACTCCTTAAATAGTAAGGAAACAACTTGTCAAATCAAAATCAAGCTTGATGACTGTGGGGTTTTTAGTGAGCGATCAGCTTGAGGAAATTAAAGGTACATCTTCATGTCTGTGACCAGTTTTTATTGAGCTTCATGAAAATAAGTCGACTGTTAAATTAAATTGTTACTGCCTTTTAGTTATTATTTTGAAATAAATGTAAAAATGCTTAAAAACACTAACTTGATAAGATTTATACTTGGTTTTAATAAATAAACCCTTATTTGCATAGTAGCTAATGTAAAAATACAATACCGAATTGTATTTGGTTTCTTTTTTCATGTAATGTTTGTTTTTCAGGATTTTCTGAATCCTGTTTCCTACCATTAAGGAATTTAAATTACGTTTAAATTAAATGTAATTTAAAAGCATTGTCAATTCAATTCTGAATAGTGCACAACTGTTAATATTGTCAGCGTTTACAAAAAAGAACTGATCTAGATCTCAATATGAAAAGCCACAAAACACCATTTCATTTCATGAGTTTTTTATCTGATAAAATATGTTCTTACTATTAACCTCTGTTTGTCAGGACTTATTATGTCTTTAACAGGTAATAAGTTGAGCCTGGTTGGCAACAGCATAGAAAAGCAAGTAAGATCAGCTGTTTTTTCCATCTCCCATTCATAAAACAAAGAGAGGAGAAAATCTCACTGCTGTCTATAAAATGGTGAGATCACTGGCTACACCTGCGTGACGTTTTCCTCAAACATCAACACATGTTTGTCACTTCGTCATTTGATCTCTTAAACAGTGAATGAACCTATATTTATCTTGACTGAGAGGACAATAAAGCCGGCCTTTAAGCAGGATGATTTATGATGAGTAGCCTACAGGAAACCTTGAAGTGTTGGTGATAAAGACAAGTTCCCTCATGTGAACTCCCTGAATGTTGCCACGAAATGAAGAACAATGAGGACAATGGCGGCACTACGCTCTAGTAGAAAAATGAAGACGCAGAACGAGTTGAGTCTACAGACCGACACCTCTTTAAACCGCTATAAATGCAACAAGACCGCTATTTTCTGCTTTTCATCAGGAAAGTCCCTTAAATATAATAAATCAATGAAGTCTACTGAATTGTACTTGTAAACATTCAATGTTAATATATTTTAAATGTACTAAATTGCAACTTTGCATATTATAATAGGTTACATGACATACAAGTTTCAATGAATTTTCATTCCAGTATATTTTAGCCATAAATCCTTGTTAGTATTTGCCAGTACACTTTAACCATTTTTGAAATTACAATGTTCTTAAGTCCTAATTAAGTGGGTACAAAAGGCACTCCGTTGAACTGATTGCATTTAATATACATTTACTATAATGCATTTTAATTTATTTGTAAGTAATGTACAAATTAGTGTCCAAAAACATTAAATTCAGTTGTATTTTAAATATGTTATTTCCATAAAAGTGTACTAGAGTGTACTTCTTTTTCACATTACAGGTCATAATTACAAATATAAATATAAGGTTGTAAGCTATAGGCTAAGCATGAGAGATGAGTCCAATAAATAGGCACACTGTTATGTATTGTGGATATCTACATCTCCAAGACCAGCGAGCACTGCAGAAGAAATCTCTTGCTCTCTTGCTCTTGTTTTCCCTGGGATCGAACACATGACCTCGGCGTTGTAAACACCAATGCTATACTCATTGAGCATACCGGAAAACCCATAGTGCCCGATATCCTGTATTGGTGCGGTCTTCTGTTACTTAAAGGTTGTGGATATCCGAGATGGATGAAGAACACAGCTCACGGGATGGAGTAAGTATAACAGGTTGGAGTGGATCGTCAGAGAGAGGTAAGACAGGAAAAAACTGGAAGATGCTGAGCCGTCTGGCTAGTTACTCTTTCAGTAAACAAAGAAATTAACATTTGAACCTAATCTCTAGCAAAATTAGCATCCCCATCCAATAGACAATTACACTGAGTTGATGAACTCATTATTGTCTTCACTCCCTTCACACCCTCTTCCTCCATCTCTCCTCTCCAAATGTTGCGATGTCCTGAAATTAATCCTAAAATGTGAAGGATTATCGTACAACAATAAACATTTTTGATGTCGTTTGAATTACCTTAATGAGACTAGTACAAAGGTCTCATTCTCACAGAAGTAAACCAAAAGGTAATAAAAGTTTAAGAATATAGAGATGTTTGCTTACTATGGTGGGTGTGCTGTTTCTCAGGATCTTTCATGCAAATTACCTTCTGTCCTCGGTAAGGTGTAAACCACCAATTTCACATTGTTAGCACGTGTTTCCATTTGAAAGAAGTTTCTGTCTGAATCTGAGTTTAAATAAATGTTTCAAGAGTCTCTATTTTCTAAGGTGAGGTATGCATCTTTTACCCTATTTCTAAGCATTTGATGCTTTGTATTGATATAATTTAATTGGCATGACGCATTTACCTGACTAATAATAAATTGTTACATTTGATTTTATTCAGACTTACTCAGCCTTACCTCTGTTTATTGTAATGTTACTTTAACTAAGTGTACGTGGGGAACCACGGCATGACTAAATCAAAGCTGCTATCAGAGATAGTACTATTGGTCGGCTTATATCTGTAGTAAGTGGTCATGACCTAGAGATAGTGTTACTTTAAGTCAAATGTATACAGATCTATGGGGACTAAATAAATTACTTTTAGAGAGAGCAAGCATGACTGTGGCCCTCTACAGAACTGTTTTTCAACCACTGTGCCGCAGTACACTAGTGTGCCGTGAGAGATTGTCAGGTGTGCAGTGGAAAATTATTCAGTTTCACTTAATTGGTCTAAAAACGTTTTTTGAAAACGAATTAATCATAAAAAAACTTCTTTTTCTTTCTTTTCTCTGTAAGAATGGCTTTATATTGTTAATATAGGCTACAGAGTTTCATTTTTTAACATTTTCGGTTGGTGGTGTGCCTTGTGATTTTTTTTTTCAATGAAAAAATTTACCGTGGCTCAAAAAAGGTTGAAAAACACTGCTCTAGACAGTATAAGTCAGTTATCTCTGTCCATTGATCAACACTAGTGAATTTGTTATCGTGGATCTGCGTTAAACGGCCCATTCGAGACCCAAATCGACATTGGTAACCAAAGGAATGAGAATAATAAGAGTAAAGAGTTAAATAGAATAATCAAGTGTTTACTAGATAATCATATAAAGGACCAATAACCAATTAGCATTGCAACCTAAATTTGAGGTCACGATAAAATGGAGTCAGAAAAAAGTTTCATTGGAATGAAACTACTTTGCCACTCTGAAAAGACCGAACGCATAGTAATCTGTCACCTGCTTATCAGAAACCGTCACGAGACGATGAGACAGGCCTTAAACCGGCCTATCTGTGACACACACTTTAAAGTTTAAAATAACAGACAGAGAGCTGCAATGGAGGAAATGGGTTAATAGGTTGATTGCATATGTTTACAGGCAGTCAGCTTTCCATGATAACCTTCCTGATAACCTGGATGTATCCCCCCACTCCAACTTAACACACCCTGCACATGTTTGACCACCACATATCAACCCATACATTTTATTATCCAGAAAGAATTTATAGCTGAAAGCCTCCACTTACTCTCCATTGTTTGGATATCTCCCCTCCTACATATTTCAGTCAATCATTTACCAAGATGATATTACCCTGTGATGACCTCACTGTCAGGTCCTCTGTGTTACACTAAACTAGGTAAATTATGTAGCGTTTGGTCGTTCAAAAAGCAATGACTATTGAATGTTTCAGTACTTGAAATATTACGATATTGAATATTACACTTTTACTTATATATGTATTAGGTTGTGTATAAAAATGTAGATCATGGCGACAAATAAACCATTCGTACCCATGAGCTTACTAATACATCGGCATGTTTTACTAATTCGTTCCCTTGTTTTAAGCTAATTGAGCTCATAATATAGTAATTTCAATGGCCACGTCATAATGATTCGTTCTCTTGAGGACATGGCCATGATTTACTAAATTGGCGTAACAAATGAATAAGTCTGTGTTATCTGTCAGCAGTTAATAATAAACGAGACAGGAGTAATGAACTTCATCCATCTTGTTTACTCATTCACTTCCATTCACTTACATTACATCATTGCAACACTTCAGGTATAACCTCAACAGTTCTGTCTTCCTCTTTCAAAATAAGAGTCCACAACACAATTCACTCATGAACATCATAAAGTCGTAGGAGCCAATTATTGATTCTTACTGTCAGGCCAGTAGTTGGCGATGTCAGCTTGTAAAAAGAAACAGTAAATGCACCTATAAACGTGATAAATAATACGTACGCATGACATTACCATTATCACAAATTTGTGTTTTTGTAGTTATCAGCACAATGATAGCAGTATCGTTTTTAAAAACTTGTACTGTACTTTGAAATTCATTTTCAGGCCCACAAAACACTATTGTCATGCAAATGAACAGCCAAAACACATGAAAACAATTTAGTTTTGGGTTTTTTAGTTGGTGTCGTGTAAACAAGAAAACAAATTGTTAATCAATATATATTTTTTTATATATAAAGTGATAAATTCATATTATTGAATGTAGCTGGTTTGCCAAGTCAGAATATGATTTTACATATTTATATATATTATACTAAATTAATTAATGGTTCAGATTTTCGATAACCCTTAACAGCAAAGTTTCATTAGTTAACATATTAAATTTGATGTAGTTAACTACATCATTTAATATGGACAATTAAAAAAATTTTTTTTACAGCATTTAATTTAATGTTAATTTCAACATTTACTAATACATTTTAAAAATTAAAAGTGTCTGTTAGTCATGGTTAATGCACTATTAACTAAAATAAGCGATTGCATTTTTATTTACCAAACATTAATAAAGATTAATGTCACAGTATATTGCTTGTTAATTCATGTTTGCATTAAGTAATGTTAGCAAATGATAAGTTTTTGTAAAGTAAATTTTTCTTAAAGAAAAGAGGGGAAAGTCTGATACAATTTTTGTGGTTATCAGCGTAACTTGAACCCAGAATATTCCTTTAATATAGGTTGTGGCCTAGAGTATTGCAAACTAAGCAAAAGCCACTGTCCTATTGTAATTTATTTCATGTTATTTTACAATAACCTGAATGAATGAAAACCTTCTCAGACACATTCTTTCCTATCATTGGATACGAGACTATTGGATTTCAAGCATAATTTAGACAGGTTTGGCCTCAGGCTTCTGTGTGGCATCTGTAACGATTCATTCTTCAAGATGGATGAAAGGAAGAAGGCCGAAGAATTGCAGACACGTGACGCAGAGCACACACTCTCCCAAAGGAAAGATAACACTGCTCTGGGACAGTGCGCAAGAGGGAGTCCTGTCCTTTGACGAAAAGCTGTTTTGTAAATGGATCTGCTCTTATCAAGCGTGAAGAATTTCAGAGCCACCTTTGTTACACTGCTGTTGGCTTATGCTCAGAGTCCACTGAGTGTGCACTCAAAATCAAATTAAAAGCAATAAAGCATGAGTTGACATGTTTTTCAGCAAAGCTCAATTATGGTCATTGACCATGCATTACTAAAACTGCAGAAAACATTTTTAAATGAACATGTGTTAGATTAACTTAAAGATTTATATTTATAATCCAGATCCATAAAGTGTATTATGTTAGTAAGAGGTTTTTCTTATAAATGCAACCACTGCACTACACCTAATACAGGTCGAGCAGTTCACTTAATATAAACTCAAATAGTAATAGGAACCAAAGAAAAGCAACTCTCTACTGACACCCTGTGTTTAATTCAGACCTTAGCATTAGCACAAAATCAATCAATCAATAAATCAATCAATTCTCTCTCTCTCTCTCTCTCTCTCTCTCTCTCTTAAAAAGTATCTGTATCAGTATTTTTATTATGAGTGTTTTAAAACTTTGTAAAATGAAATGACAAATGTTAATTTTATATATATATATAATGAATTACTACCCAGCACTCTATGTTAGTGTTTTATTGTTTACATGTTTGTAATGTTAAAAAGTGTAATAGTCAGTGGTTTGTCTAAAGTAACACCGTCCGACAGCGACACCTGCAGGTGAAGTTACAGCGGCACGCTAGACAGTGAAAATGCATTTGATTATGCGTGACATTTCGGACAATTTGCCAAAAATAATTTACCGCAATACGACAAAATCAGTTAAAAATTACGGAACATTAAGAAAGGTCAAAATAATTTTAGCCCACATGTAAAATATTATGTCGTTATATTTTTCTTTTGCTATGATGTCATAATTAAAATAGAGGGTAGAGGGTTCAGGGTCCCATAGAGGGATAAACGTTTGCCTTTGCGACGATATAAAATTATTTATTATAAAACGGTTCAGGTTTTTCGACCTCACGTCACGACGAAGCGCCAACTTAACCCTACGTTGCTTGGCAACCGTAAACATCATATTGTTCAACGGAGGAATAATTGTTTATTATTATTATTGTGAATAAATGTTCATTGAACATTGGTGCTTTTCGACATTGCGGTTTCCGCCGTCATTTGAGGTTTTACGTAAGTGACTTTTACCTTGAGCAAAGTGTGTTTCGGGCGCAATGCAAGGCGGAGTGACGTCACTCGTTGCTATGATTAATAATCCGTTCTCTATTATTCATATTCTTGACTTTACATGATAGTAAAATATGAGTTTGAGTTGCCCTAGAGCTGTTCAATCACGACTCGCCTCAACTATCTCGGGAGTTTCATACGGGCTTCTTAGACTAATGGTTAATTTATGTAAATAAGGTTTGTGGAGAATCTTTCACGTTGAGCCATAAAAAAACATCAGTGTTTTTAACTAAGCAGCTTGTTTACATAAACTCTCTCTCTCTCTCTCTCTCTCTCTCTCTATCGCCCTCTCCCTTTCCCTGTCCTTTCTTTATTTCTTTCTTTTATTCTTTGTTTCAGTTTCAATTCAAGTGTGCTTTATTGGCATGACAGTTGTTACAATGTATTGCCAAAGCATTTCTTTCTTTTTTTAAAGTGAATCAACAAACATACATACATCAAAGTAGAACAATCAATTAATTTTAGAATTCTATGAACAATTTAGATGTGTGTGTGTGTGAGAGAGAGAGAGAGAGAGAGAGAGAGAGAGAGAGAGAGAGAGAGAGAGAGAGAGAGAGCTGATTGGTCGTCTCCTCCCTCTTTTTGTGACAGTCATCAGTGTATTTTGCTGCTAGTGAGGTACAATCTCCTTTTTACCTAGTAAATATTTAACTTGTGTTTTATTGTTACATTTTCTGAAGTCAGGGCAAAGTATTTCAAACTTTGGATAATATGTGTTTCTAATTTCCTCATAGTGAGAGCATCTGGTGAGGAAGAGTCTCTACTTCTCCATGGTCACAGTATGGACAGACGCTTCTCTTTCTCTGGGCAGCCAGTTCTGTCTGTATCTGCCCGTCTCTATAGTCCAGTGTTTTTCAACCTTTTTTGAGCCAAGGTACATTTTTTCATTGAAAAAAAAAAATCATAAGGCACACCACCAACCGAAAAAGAAAAAAAAATGAAACTCTGTCGCCTATATTAACAATATACAGTCATTCTTATCAAAGTGTCTTGAATGGGAATCAAATAAACACAAAGAAACAAGTATTTTATATGGAAGCCTATTTCCGCCACATAAAAAAAATAAAATAAATTCGGAATTTTTTTTAGCGAAATTATGACTTACTTAAATTGAAATTATGACTTACTAAGTTATTATTATGACTTACTTAGTCGAAATAATGACTCACAAAGTCATTTCGACTTAGTAAGTCATAATTTCGAGTTTTCATGCACAATTTTTTTTTTTTTGTGGCGGAAATGGGCTTCCATACGTTTTTAATTAATTTGTTTTCCAAGAATGTTTTTTAGACCAATTAGGTGAAATTGAATTCCACGGCACACCTGACGATCTCTCACGGCACACTAGTGTTGAAAAACACTGCTATAGTGAGAGGACAGACAGGTTGCTCCATCTGTACCTCGTCATTCTTCTTCTTAGTTTGCACTCTTTCACTGTACTCATATATTCTGCTGTTGTGTAATCTCTATTAAGGGCCAAATAACATTCAAGTTTACTTTGTTTTTCTGTTGTTTCAGTCCAATAAGTCAGGTAATGTTCTTCTTGTGCTCTTATAATGTGGTTGGGCCGGATTCTGTGCATGAGAGTGTCAGTGTCCCGATTCCGGCTGCTGTTAGTCTTGTAATTTCTGCAGCTTCAGGACCATGTGGGGACCAATCAGGGGACTTTTTGCAATCAGTTGAGGATATTAGCCTAATTCGTCCCTGCATGGTTGTTCTGCAGTTCCTCTGGACTCTCAGGCAGAACTCAGCATGCAGGGTTTCTATTGGGTTTTTCTCCCATTTGTCAAACTCATGGTTCAGGAGAAGATCCCACACTTCACTTCCACACAGAGCAATCGGCTCTATGACTGACGGGAATATTTTGAGACAGATTCTGACTGGTATTTCAATTTTGATAGAATTTTTAATGGCACTTCTTGCTTTCTCTTTCAGTCCATTCACGGCCAGAGGAAGCTCAAAGCTGAAGCTCTCACTCACTCTCTCCCTTCTTTATTTCTTTCTCTCTCTCTCTCTCCGTCTTCTCTTTATTTCTCTCTCTTCCTCTCCTTACTTCCTTTCTCTCTCCCTCCCTCTCTCGTGTCACCCACTTTGTTGCACCGAATGAACTTTACTTTCGCGGGAAATCTCAACAAGGCTGTTTGCATATGCGCAGCAGTAAGAGGGGTTTCTTAAGCTCCAAACAAACCCTTACACTTCTTTAGAAGCTCGTTTAGAACAACAAGCCCTCGGGAGTCTTTATTAATTCACTTCTATGGTTTACAGCGATATGTTTTTATAGAATTACAATACAGCGAGAGGTTAAATGACCAAAGCTTAGACGCCCACCCCTCCAAAAATGAATTGTAATGGTTTCGTCCACAGTGGCGCGAAACTCCTCGAGAGCTTCTGCATAGTTTTGCGTAACAGTCGCGCGGTTTGTGTAACTGGAGAACACGTGCTGTTAGGAGAGTGTTTGTGTAATTGTTTGTGGAGGAAAAGTCTCTTTTCGGCTACATTTATACTGTTTTTGTTCCGTTGTGCAATTACCAAACGCTTACGTGTTTTTGTTGTGTAAGGCTTTTTGTATGTTAGCTTAACGGTTCATTAGACACAGTCGCTTAATCTAGTTTAGAAAGATACAAGAAGGCGGCAGAAATGAGTGGGTAAGTGCATTCGGTGCATGAAGTGAGGTTTTGGCAGAGCCGTATGCTCTGTTTAATTGCCTTCACGTTCACATTGCAGCATCGTTAAAGACGAGACGCGCAGTCTATCGCCCCAGTGTCCGAAACCCAATGAGCCCGAGGAGCCGGAGGGGACAGCAATGGGTAAGTCCAACACTCACAGCATGTGTCTGTGCAAGTCCATGCAACACTCACTGCATCCCCTGCATGTTACAGCAGCAAACAGACCTGGAGAGATGGTTATTACCAAAGAGATGGAGGAAGAGGAGAAGCATTTAGTGGAGGAAGGAGAACAGAAAGAAAGAGAAATGATGGAGGAGGTAAACCGTTATAAACAATGAACATGAATATAAACATGAATCTTATGTGATTCATGCTATGGCTGTGCAGGTTTTCTCAAGCTTGTTGAAAACCTGGAAAATAAAATACATTAAAAATGTATGATTGCACGTTTAGATAAGCAACTCAAATTTAATTGTTTGAGCGCAATCCCCATTATATTATTTTGTTCTTATCCATTAACACTAAATGTAATTAAGTCATTTAAAATGCATTACAAGACCTTTTAAGCTTCTTGTATCTGTTGCCTAGTATACTATTCTTATAAATTAAACAGTTTATGCTCATGATAGGACTATAATATGCTTTAACAGGCCAGACAGTTGTGGGAAAAAGACTCCCAAGAGATGCGATTTAAAAGACTCCAGCACCTTTTGGAGAAAAGCAACATCTACTCAAAGTTTCTGCTCACAAAGATGGAGCAGCAGCAGCAAGAGGTGTGTATTGTTCAAAACACAGGAAAGAGTCGGGTCTCTGGACGATTTATGGTTTCCGGGTATAAGAAGTGAATGTTTATCTGACATGATTTGTAACATGGTGGAATGGCACAGATGTTGATGCTGTGAGCCAATCCAATGCTATCAATGTTCTGCGCCACCTGCCCCTGGTGTGACGCTGAACAGACTTTAAGACCAGCATCCTTTCTTTAAACCCCTCATTGACCTGTGAAATCCACCACACTATATCTAATCCGAAAGCTAATGATTCTGTCAAGTACTTATTTTCAGTTTTATTGACATCAACATTATGCACAAAGTTATTGATTGTTGTGTTTTGATTCTTAAAGTAAAAATTAATTTTTCTAAAAATGCAGGAAAAACGTAAAAAAGAGAGATTGGACAAGAAAGCTGCTAATCAGAAGCAAAAGGTAAGTTCTTTGATTTCTGTTTTAATACAACATTTTGGTCCATTTAAGTGAAAGATGTAATTGAATTTCTTGTCTTTTGCAGGGCACTGATAAGAAGCCTGTAAAAGGTAGGCTCATCAGATTGCATTTCAAAGACACACACATGCATATATACATACATACACACAAACACATAGTGTTTGGTGTGCAATACATTAATCTGTTTATTGTTCCTTGTAAAGTTGAGCGAAAAAAGCGCGAAAGGGAGGAGGATTACAAAATTGCGGATGTTATGTCCAAACAGGTGAGTCTTCAATTTGGTTTGTTTTTTTTTTTTTTTATAACAAAAAAATATAGATTTTTAATTACTAATGTGGATTTGTTTGTTTTTTTCCTCTTAAGGATATTCTGTCAAGAGCCAAAAAGCCAAAAATGGAAGAGGTAAAACTGCATTATGGCTTTTGTTTTCAAGAAATTAAAAATCTGTATTTAAAAAAATACTAAAGCTCAAGTTATACCCAAATTATAGTTTGAGCCTACAGTGCCAATAACTATGACAGTATTGGTAATGGAGTAATCTTAATTTTTTTTGTGGTAATAAAACTGGATCTAAGTATAGACCTAAGCCTTTAAAATGCCTTAAAATACAATAACAATGAGGCGGGACTATTTGGTCTAAATAAAGTATCAAAAGCAAGTAATCACTTAGTTTCATAGAACAACACTGTTAAAATATATAATATAGGCAATCATCTTGTGTACATTTACGTATTATAACAAATGCCTGTAGAGGGAACCAGGGTGGCTTTGTACTAGTTTAGGTTTGGTCAAACAACATTTAATTCAAATGTTTACTTAAGCTACTTAATGTAATAATAATAATAATAATAATACATTTTATTTGTAGTGCGCCTTAAACCCTAAGTGCAATATAGATCCACTTCTTTATGATAGAAATGCTACAGTCACTAATTTATTTAACAAGAGCATGTGGATGAGGGTTTAAACGTTTATTTTGAAGTTGTGAAGCACACTTCACATATTTAGAAACGCGTGTTGGCGTAGTTTTATAAGGGATTTACCTTATAAATTTGGTGAAAGAGTGCCCATTGTATTCCTAGATTAATGTTAAAGCAACTCAAACTCGCAGTATATGCAGAGATTGAGAGAGTTTGAGATGCTCCACACATGTAGAAACAGAACAGAGTTAGTAAAACAAGTAACCTACTATTCTTAGTCTGGCGTCTACACTGTTTTTTACAAATGGTATGAGCGATTAAAAAATGTCTTTGTACGTTTAAAGTGTAGTTGCGTTTAATGCTTAGCTACTACTGTTCTTGATCTCAGTAATAATTTGTCTCCATTTGTGTATTTTTGACAGTGGAACCGACAACATTGTGCAAAGTTAGAAAAATCTAGCTGTACGTACACTGTATGCGTGTACTGCGCACTTTCTGTATTAAGGCCAAGTTGCAACATTATAAAAACTACAGCTTTTAATCTAATGAACTGTTTACTTGTTCTGTCTTATAAAGGAGGCACATTCATCAGTAAAACTGGAAGCTGAGGATATAGAGAAGCTGAGTGAGACAAACTCAGATATTAAAGGCAGGCTGTCTGAGACTTTGCGAGAAAACAGCAAGCAGATGTTTGATCCAGAGAGAACTGTGAATGGCCAACCGGTACCTGCACAGCAACCCAAACTCTTCTCAGGGGGTGTGATGAGGTGGTACCAGGTGGAGGGCATAGAGTGGCTCAGAGTAAGTGTTTTCTAGAGAAGTCCTGACTGAGTAGATGACCAGAAGAGGGCAGTGTAGTAATCCTTAGTGTCTGAAGAGGGGTGGATGATGTTCAGTGCATCTCAAGTGTGTGCTTTGACATTGTGTGTACAGTAATACCTCGGTTTGCGAGTGACTTTGTATACGAGCAAATCGGTGTACGAGCAGTGTATCGGTATGTGAGAAAAATATTCCATTGCCCACGTACATTTTTGTGTGGAAAAGTCCTAACGCTCAGCATCTTTGCGCGCATTTTTACTGGAAATATCCTAGTGACAGACTCCCATAACAGTCACTCGGTTCCAACCCCTTTATCACCCCTTAACTCGTTCATTCTCTCAGCTTCGCTCGATTTGGTTGCATCATTCACCACAGTGTTCACCACAGAGATCTTAATGGTTATAATTTTAACTGTAATTAATAGGGTAAAACCAAACAAATATTTAAAATGGGCATTTATGGTCGTGTGGAACGAATCGAGTGATTTTTAGTGCATTCTTATGGGGAAAACTGTTTTGGTGTACGAGCATTTTGGGTTACGAGCTCGCTCTGGGAACGAATTAAACTCGTAAACCGAGGTATTACTGTACTGGTTACATTTAAATCTTGTGAGTTGTAAGGCAAAGGGTTTGTATAATGGCTAATAAACTCTTGTCGTCTTTGCAGATGCTCTGGGAGAATGGTATAAATGGTATCCTGGCGGATGAGATGGGTCTTGGGAAAACTATACAATGCATTGCCCATATTGCAATGATGGTTGAGAAGAAGGTCCCTGGGCCCTTCTTAGTCGTGGCTCCTTTGTCCACTCTACCAAACTGGATTGCAGAGTTCAAGCGCTTCTCCCCAGAGGTGTAAATCAATAACCATAGTTCAGTCATTAAAATTGCTTTAAGAAAAGCTAACAATTTGAGAGCTTTTATCCATTAGACTGTTGATTTTGATTCTTTTTGTTCTTGCTCTCTTTAAGGTGTCTGTCATGCTGTATCATGGTCCTCAACCGGGGAGGTTGAACCTTGTGAAGAAGATTCGTCAGCGCCAGGGTCCCCTCAAAATGTGCCCTGTTGTTGTTACATCCTTTGAAATAGCCATGATAGACCGGAAGTTTCTTCAGGTAACCGATCTGGCTTTGCATTAGGGGTGTGCATAACAACTACTTTCATAACCATTTAAATAGAAATTTTGCAACCGACTAGTTCTAACCCTGCACCTGCGGACAGTCTGCAGTCGAGTCTCATGTTGAAGGCCACTAAAATTAGGGCAGATGCATGCGATGTGCTTGCATTATTATCATTGTATTACACTTGAGTGGCTGCATAAGGAATGTTAGCCATTATAAGCGCATTCAAATCAACGTGGGACCAATAAGTTTCCTCAAATAAATGTTAGTCCTCATAAGAAAAAAAATATTCTTCATTTTAATAATCGTTGAGATCAAGTAACTTGATGGTGGCTGGGACACTCAAGACTCGTATACATTTTTACTTTCAGGAGAAAGTTCAACAAAGTGCCCGTCTTGTTAGAAGCCGATGTCCATTAAGCATATTTTGCTGAATTGTAATTCATCTACAACTTTGAGAAACCAATTTTATTCTGTTTATACTTTTTAAAAGGTTTCCAACCAAATATAGTCTTAGGGTTTAAACACTTTTATTTGGTATTCTGTTTGAATAACTGCAGATGACCATTGGAGAAAGGGTACTTGGATCATTTAGTACCCAATGTTTACATAAAAACATGTACTGACCTAATTTGAATCTGAAAAGACAGGTTAACTCGTTTGACCAACTAGCAGTTAGCCATAGTGTCTTATGTTTATGCCACTGGTCCCTGGTTTTGATATGCACAATTCATCAGGCCAAGACTTTTTCTATGTTCAATCTTTCATCAAACTGTCTAATTTTCTCATTTACATTTATGCTTTTGTCAAGACTCTTTTATCCAAAGTGACTTGCATTGCATTCAAGAAACACATTGACATTCTAATTCGATCTTGCTTTCCCTGGGAATCGAACCCATGACCATGGCTTTGCAAACACCAATGCTCTACTGGTTGAACTACAGGAAAGCTGTAGCTCAACATAATTTTCTCAACGTGGAAGCTACCTTCTACTACTTAACCAAAGATTTATGCAAAAGTGGTGAATTAATATGAATGGTAAATTAATTTTTATTAATGCTTTTCTCCTCAGCGTTTCCACTGGAACTATCTGATTGTAGATGAAGGCCACAGGATTAAAAACTTGAACTGTCGGCTGGTGCGGGAGTTAAAGATGCTGCCAACTGACAACAAACTTCTGCTGACAGGAACCCCCCTGCAGAATAACCTTGCTGAACTGTGGTCTCTTCTCAACTTCCTCCTCCCAGATGTGTTTGACGACTTGAAAAGGTAAAAAGTCACATGTGGCTCCTTTCATTCAAAGGGAATTTATGAGCTTTTTAGTCCAGCATATAATGCAGATTTTTTCTTGAATAGAAGATTGTATTATTTGTTGGTAAACATGTAAGTGCACTGTTTGTATTTAATGTTTGACATCATTTGTCCCCCTCAGTTTTGAGTCATGGTTTGACTTTAGCACCATCACATCTGATGCAGAAAATGTTGTGGCTGGTGAGCGAGAGCAGAAGATCCTTCACATGCTTCATCAGGTATCTTCACGTGACCTCAAAGTTTTGTAAACATTGCTAGTTACATCATCTTAAATGTTCTTCAGCCAAATATGAACTAGTTGCTATTCTTAGTATAGTAATAGCTCTAGATACAAGCATAATCTGTTCCAGGGCGGAGCTTGTAACTCGAATCATGTTTTCCCATAAGAAATAATAGAAAACAAATTAATCCGTTCCAGATCCGTAACAATGGGGAAAAAACGTTTTTATTGGTATAGACATACACACACAATTATAGTACATGTATAAAGTGTCATATCAAATAAAATGTGGTTTTAATAAGTTTTTTTTTTCGTTTTTTTTTAAACTTTTCTATTTTGTTATTGTTTTGATTTTTTTTTTTTCGACTTGTATTTACTTTCAATCACTTTTCTTATCTTTTTTTGCCTGATTACCCTCACTTTCACTTGGCGCAGAGTGAAAGTGAACGAGCGTCGGCATCAGTACGAGTGCTCGTATCTCGAATATTTACTCGTATCTAGAAGCAAAAATCTGCCGGAAGGCTTGATCGTATCTTGGAATACTCGTATGTAGAGACGCTCGTATCTCGAGGTATTACTGTATATAATTTTGTCATTTTGCTTGTGGTTCTGATGCCCATCTTGTTTTTCCTCCTCCTCAGATCCTCACACCCTTCCTTCTGAGAAGACTGAAGTCGGATGTCACACTGGATGTTCCACCTAAGAAAGAGATTATAGTGTACGCACCCCTCACCAAAAAACAGGAGACCTTGTACATGGCCATTGTTAACAAGACTATAGCAAAGATGCTGGGTCAGGAGAAGGTGAGTTTTATGCAGTTTTAGCTTTAGTTTCTAACACCAGCTTGTTAAGTAGAAAGCCAGCCCTGCGGTATCTTGTTCAGATTTGAAACATCAAGTACTTGACACTTGAACACCAAATGTGCTGTTCATTAAATTTTAAAGGGTTTATCGTGTTAAATTAGTCTGTGAACAGCCCTTTTAATTAAATGAAAGTTAGATTGTGTTTGAAAGTGATTATTGATTCTTATTAATTTATTGCACATATTTTAAGGAGGATTTGGAACCTGTGCAACTGACATCCAGTGGCCGGCCGAAACGCAGGACCAGGAAGTTGGTGGACTATTCTGAGGATTTCAATAATGAAAACACCGACTCCATGCAAGACTTTGAGAAATATCTAGAGAAAGTTCAGAAAGAGATGGAGAGTCAGGAAAGGTCCGTTTACAACTTTTACATCTGCTTTAAACTTGGCTGTTTAATGTCGCAATGTTTTTGACATGGTTGCGTCCTCTTTAGCCCCAAGACGGTGTTGGATGTGTTTATGCCGCTTGACGCTCAGGTTAACTTGAAACTGCAGAACATAATGATGCTGCTGAAGAGGTGTTGCAACCATGCTTACCTGATAGAGTATCCTCTGGACCCCACCACTGGAGACTTCAGGGTACTTTATACTAGATGTAAACTGGTGTGTAAAGTATACGCCAGTGGAACAAGTGCAATAATCTTCATCTCATTGATACAGATTGATGAGCAGTTAGTGGAAACGTCAGGGAAGTTTCTCGTCCTTGATCGAATGCTTCCTGAACTGAAAAGAAGAGGCCACAAGGTAATCACTTCTCATACATGCATTTTAATGATTAACAGCTCTATCAGCAAGTGTCAATCCATTGTGGGCAATTGTGCACATTTAATGTTAATGTTCAGCGATATGTTGGATGTGAGTGATATTCTGGTGCACACAGTTTAATACTGTTTATAGCCTTTGAGTTTCAAAAAGAGATTTGATGCTTTCTGCATTAAATTAGAATCTGCACCGCCATTCAAAAGTTTTTTGTTGTTGTGGGAAGTCTCTTGTTCACCAAGGCTCTGTTTATTTGAGCAAATGTTCAAATGTGAATTTCCACACAAAAAAATAATGCAATGTTTTGCATAAACATTTCTTTATCTAGATTGAAAAATGTTGTGCTATGTAAATCTATTTGGGAAATTTTTAAAAACTGCATTTATTTGAAATGGGTTTTATTTATATTGGTTTTTGCTATATTAACTGCATCCACATCCTTTTTTTATTTATTTTTTTATTACAGGTGTTGATTTTCAGCCAGATGACCTCCATATTGGATATTCTGATGGATTACTGTTATCTCCGGGGTTACGAGTACAGCCGGCTGGACGGCTCGATGAGTTATGCAGACCGAGATGAGAATGTGAGCTGCCATTTGGTTAACAAAAATCACCATTGCGATCGTCAACTGTACATTGAACAGAACCCACACTCATCTTTATACAGATGAAGAAGTTTGCTGCTGATCCAGAGGTGTTCCTCTTCCTCCTGAGCACTCGAGCTGGTGGTCTTGGAATCAATCTCACAGCTGCTGACACCGTCATCATATTTGACAGTGACTGGGTATGAATTTAGATAAAATTGTTTTAAATGTTTTTAAAAAAAGTTTTATGAGTCAGCCATAGCCTCTGTTCTGTCAAAAATGTTTCAAAAACACCCTCTTCAGCATGTGAGTTTTATCAATGTTGTGATCAGAATCCTCAGGCGGATCTGCAGGCACAGGATCGTTGTCACCGTATTGGGCAAACAAAGCCTGTGGTGGTTTATCGCCTCGTTACGGCCAACACCATTGATGAGAAGATTCTGGAGACGGCCTCTGCCAAGAGAAAGCTAGAGAAGATGGTCATTCACAAAAGTATGTAGCCAGTTAAGATGGCCACATCATCAGCTTTTGAATTAATTTTAAGAATTGTAGTTTTAGCTGAGACTGACTCTTCCTCCCCTCACTTTGTTTGTAATTTTAGATAAATTTAAAGGTGCCAAAGCAGAACTCAAACAGACCAAGAGCCGCATGGATGTAAATGAGCTTATAGAACTACTGAAGTCCAGAGACTATGACAGGTACAGATATTCAAACTGTTGCAAGTTTAATCACAAAGTTTTGCCAAATTCTGCGTTTATAAGTTGCATCATGTCCTGATGTGATTTATGCTGTTGTAGGGCGGTGAAAGGCACTAAAGGAAAGGTCATCAGTGACAAAGATCTGGAGCTCTTGCTGGATCGCAGTGATTTAGCAAGTAAGTGGATCAATGTCCTTCACATTTCAGGTCTTAATGATTCTTTATATCACTATATTATAGTGATACAAATAATACTTGGATATTTTAGATGTATACTAGCCCTTCTAATGTGACTCAAATTTCCCATTTCAGATGAAGCCACAAAGCCTGTGAAACAGAAGGACGGTGTGTTTAAAGTCATGGAGACTAAAGATGACGATGCTGGCATCAGTCTGTCCTGAGAGCATAGACACTTGAAGCTTTCCTTTAGGCCAACGTTGAGTTATTACCCCTGCTTAATCTGAGCAAGCAACGTTAATTAGGATAAAAGCTGCCTGCTGGTTATACAAAACGATATTTTAGATTTGTCAACCACTGCTGCTTTTAATCAGTCCATCCATAGTCAATTTCTTTTAGCAGTTTTTGTTTTTTTTGGTGAGGGATTTGCACTAACAAACAGAATCTGTCACTTTGGTTTCTCTGTAAATACTGCTGTGCATTTCATGTGTAGTTGACTTAGTAGATTCATTTACATGTTAACTGCTGCAAACCACTTTGATCTTCTAGAGTACTGTAGAGCATAAATGTTGCTTATTTTGTTTTTTGCCTTAAAATAAATATTTTATTCATTATTTGTGACCTCGTTGGTGCTCTAACTTTATTATATTCTTAATGCAAAAGTTTGTTACGTAACTGCATGTACAATAGCTGTGTTTTAAACAGAGGATGCCTTTAAATCTCCTGCTCTAAAGGGCATGGAAGGGTTCTGGGTTCATATTGACCCTTAGTACAGATTGTCTATGACTGTTATTGTAACTCCCTCAGTGACGAGCAAGAGTGGAGTTTGCCTCATTGAAGTGCCAGTCACATTTTATAGCAAGACCAAATGACTTGTTCATTTTTGCTGATTGTTCTCCTCTTCTAGTTTTCTTCTAATATCCTGAATCACTGTAGGGAAGAAACAAGTCATTTGAAAAAGTCAATGAAAATTATAACACACGAAAACTATGTACACTACCATTCAGAAGTTTGAGGTCAGTAAGACTTGATTGATTTTACGCTATTTCTTCAGTAGTTCATTTGGTTTGTAAAAACCAATGAGATGTTGAAAACAGTTGTTGCTTATCTTGAAACAGAAAAGTGCTTATCAAGATTCTTTGAAATTTTTTCTATCAATACAAATGTCTTTAATACCATTTTCTATTAATTTAAAACATTAAGAAATAAAATTTGAGCTTTGAATTAAAATGTTGGGTAATGCTAACAAACCACAAGCAAGACATCGCTATTGTATTTGTTTGTCAAAGTTAGTTAACAATAAAACTTGATTTTATTTAATGTTGAAATCAACACAAAATCAAGATAAAATGCTGTAGAATTATTTAGTTTAATGAAAGCTTGTTTAAGATTTTGCACAATTTCTAAATGGCAAATCAAATGTATGATGTTGACATCAACATGAAGGGCAAACAAAATACTAAGTTATAAATTTCATTGAAAGTATAACTTGGAAAATATTTGGCATTCACTAGTGGTGTCAAATTGGTGTATTTATAGTGTATTAGGAATCAGAAATCATACCATCATCAGTAGGCAAGAACTTCTGTGCATTTCTCTGTTTTGTAGTGATGTCAGTAATGGTCATGGGCGGATCAGCTGCATCCATGCGGCCCATTTTCAGTGTGATCCTGTCGCTGAGGCCGAGATAATCCTTCCGCAAGTCTTCCATCTCCGCTAACAGCACCTCCCTCTCTCGCTCCAGCAAACGAATGGCCTCTTTGAGTCGTTCTCCCTCCTTTGTGCTCGCCATCTGCAACACCATCTTTTCTTTATGAATGGTCTCCAGCTTCTCAGCCAAGATGTGCTTGTCTTTTTTGAGTTTATTGACCATCTCCATCAAGGCCTCGCACTCTCTTCTCAATCCGTCAGTTTTCTCCAGACAGGCTTTTTGTTGCTCCTGCAGCTGAAGTATCTCCACTCTCTGCTTGTTTTGAATCGAATTTGATTCATATTTCATGGTCTCCACCCACTGATGAGCTTTGTCTCTTTCTCTCTGGCACTTTTCCAACTCAGTGTTCAGTTTTTCAGTCATGTCCTGCAACTCCTTTATGTTCTTCTCATTGTCGGACTCTTTGGAGCGAGTCGACTGAATGAGCTCTTTGTTCTTCTCCTGAGCTTCACGTAAATGCTCTCTGAGGTTTGCAGATTCACTCCTCAAGGTCGATACCTCCTCTTCAAGCCTCTGATTAATGCTGATGTTCTTCTTGTATTCAGCATCCATCATCTGCAAGGTCTCTCTACATAAAGCGAGATCTCGTCCTGTTATATCCCTCTGCTCCTCTAGAAGTTTCTGCTTGGTTAGCAGCTCTTGAGACACTTGCTGAAGCTTCTTCAATGACTTCTGACAGCTCTTTTTCTCACTGAGCTCCAGGTTGAGCTGGTCCTTCATCGCGATGGCACGTGTTTTGAGGCGCTCGTATTTCTCCATCAGTGCTTTAAGCTGCTTCATTGAAGTTTTGTTGTTACCTTTGGCTTCGGCTAGTTCCTTCTTCATTTCTTCACAGATATGATCAAACCTGATGATCTCTGTATTTTTCTGCTCCTCACATTTCAGCTTTTCAGTAATACGTTGAGTTTCTCTCTCCATTTTCTTTGACGTCTCTTTCATTTCTTTCAGTTCTTCTTGCTTGACCAACAACAATTGGACGAGATGTTGGTTTTCCAAGTTTTTCTGTTGCAGCTGTTCCTTCACAACTTCAAAGAAGTCAAGATGTTTGCCCTTGAAAGATGAACTTTTGTCAGCTCTGCTTTTTTCTCGACCCTTCGATATTTCCTTCAAAATTACTTTGGGTGAACTTGAGGAACATTCAACAGATCTTGTCGAATTAGACCTAATCAAGTAACCAAAGGGCAAATGTAAGGGTTTAGACTTCCTGCCCATCTGTAAGTCATATTTTGACCCGAGGAAACTCATCGTAGCCTCTTCTTTTTCAAGTAGATCTGCTCCTGCTAGAATCCGGTGCAGGGATTCAATTGTCTGCTCATTAAAGTCTTGATTGGCATTTCCATTTGTGGCTTGAAGTAAACTCTGTTGCACTTTGAGAAACCCGTTCTCAAGGGTATCCACTGCAGCATGTTGTGATTTAGCACATGGGAGTTCTTGTCCTTTCTTCCACTCACTAAAAAGCATGTCATTTGTTTGCATTTCACTGCTGACAGCTCCTGGCTGATGGTTGTCCAACTTATCAGGAATTGGTCTCTCTAAGCCCTGCTGTGTGTCTTGAATCCTGCCAAGTTTACACTTGTGAACAGACCTTCTAGTCCGTTTGGTTTCCGGGTCCATTTGGATTGAAAATGTATTTGTACTGCAAGACAATGAGCTCCGTTAGGCAAAGCTTTACTTATAACAAGCACTTTATAAATATTAAAATGAAATAAAATGAGGAATTTCTTACCTTACTTGCATTACTTCCCACCATCCAAACGGACTGCAACAGATGCCTACTGTGCAACTCAATCCCCATTGTTCAAAATGTTTTAAAATGTCTATCACCATGGAAACAGGACCAGTCCTGGCAACGCCAAGCGCTTGAGGAAAAAAAGACGTTATAAAAATGGTTTTGAACCAAACCAGTTCCACTTGAATGGCTGTAACGTTAGAGAAGCAGCACAAAAGCGTCTATTATCACTGTATTAGATGTAATACTTGTAAAGTCCAGCATGTTTTGGTGAAACTTAGTTGAATAAAAGAGAAAATATCTGATTAGAGCAAGATGAAGAAAAAAAAACACCTTTTTGACTAGTTTTTCTTTAAAGTAAATATTTTATGAACTTTTGTAGTTAACACTTTACAATAGGTTGACTTACCTAATTTAGCAATACTTTTATGGCATTTAGTTAAAACTATAAATTCATATTCCACAACACATTCAATGATCATTTTAACTTGAAATGGACACACAATGTAAAAAATGAACATTGTTAACCTATAGAACCGTATTATAGTGTTACCGGTTCAAATGTAGTAAGGTTTACACATCTGATCTGTTTGATGTCCATTTGAGTCGAACAATTCTTTGTACTTCAAAACGTCCAAACAACTCAATTAGACAAGGAATCAGAAACATCCATTTTAAAAATTTTAATTGTTTAAAAAATAAATTAAATGGCATAACCTTAAAAGACTGACAAATCAAGTCGTCTCATGAGCGCTCCAACAAGCCAGAAGACACAGCGAAAGGTGCTCTGAACTCGGAGTACAACAAAAGGCAAATAAAGAGTCACATTCATAAACATCTGATGATCTACAGCTGATATTTATATACTCATTTACATGCATGAGGCTATGATACAGTCTAAAACGACACTGTACAGAAAGAGGCCCAGTAGAGGGGTGGCTTGGATGGATGTACAACTTCAGCATTCCTTAAAGGCTCTAAAAAAAACAGGAAATCCAGCACGTGTTTCACCGGGTAGCTGTATGTGGTAGAAGGCTAAATGGAAAATGCTACCATTCATCCACTGAGAGCAGTAGTTAAACCATATATGGAATTTAAAATCCAGCATTCAAATTACCTTTCAGATTATAAAACACTTGCAGTGCTTCCCTGATAATGTAGTGCTTCAAACCAAGAGAAATCCAAAGCTATATCCATTTCTGATGACAAACCTGAATTGATAAGGATTTGTAATGATGTACCTTGCTGTTAACTGTCAGTCTGCATGTTGGTGGTGTGGATATTGGTCAGGGAAGAAGTATGCTGTAAACTTTGGTTAGAGTCTACATGACCAAACATCACAAAAACTACATAAAAGCAGTGATTGTTTAAACACTGGGCAGATAAGGCACAGCAAACGGTCAGTTGGTCTTCAACTTCGTAGCTTGTGTCACCTGATCGGTTAGCGTGGCCCTTATAGAGTTCACAACAGTCTGTCGGACATTTTCTTCCATGTATTGCTCGGTGAGTGGCTTCAGCACCTAGCATGAACAAAGAAGAGGGAAAAAAATTTAACATTCAGAACAAATTTTTACATTTTCTGAAGAATTGATTTTTTTTAGCCTGTTGCCAAGTGGTTGCTAGGGTCAAAGTCAAAAGGAGTCAACCACCAGACGAACATCGACAAGTATAATTGCTTAAAATAATCTTGCCTCATGCACAAGTATTTTTTGCTTTTTTTTTCCACCAATGAATTTCTATGACTTTGCAATTCCTGTATAAGATGTAGGAATTTTATAAAAATTGCATTCACAAAGAGCAATGTTATGAGATTTCTAAATATTTTTTGGTCCGGAAAAATTAAATTGCAAGAGCATGAGAACCCTTGACTTATGGTGTATTTTGACCAATGTTTACATGCTAATAAAAGCCTAAATTAAATTTGTTTAATCATGTATTGTGATCCATTGAAATGGATTACTCTAAAGTTTTGGTGAAACACAATTTCAACAGACGGACAAGATTTTTTTTTTAATCATGATTCATTTAAAATATCTTAACTCCTGTCTGGAATATTTTGTGGGAGTGAAATGACAAGGGTATCCCTTGTTAAAGAGATATTAACCATCCCTTCAACAAAGACCAATAGTAAAATGCAGAACTCAAAAGGACTTCAGACGAAAATAATATAGATGAAAGCAAAAAATTTGAATTTACAAATAAAGAAAGCAACTAGACCAACAATATGTGGGGAAGGGAACGTGGAAGCACAACTCACCTGTTCCCACAGGGCCTCTGCTATGAGGTCTATAGCCACACCCACTTCCCGATAATCTCCCGAGTATCTGACATACGCCCAGGCACACAACGAGAGCAGAGCCACCCCCATCACAAGATTGGCCAGAGCCGCGATTACTGATAAACCAATGAAACCGGTTACAGTGGAGACCATATAGGTGACAAACATGACGGCAAACAGAGTGGCCGGAGTTCTCGCCGCATAGAAAATGTTCTTGCTTTCATTGTGTTTCACAAAATTCGCGTACACTTCATCCAGCTCTGTCTCCAACTGGTCCTGGTAGCGCTGACAGAAGTCCACGCCGCCCATTTTCTTCACAGAGCAAAACTTCTGAACAGAGGTTTTCTTAAACTCTTCATGATAGCGCTGGAGGTCAACCGGGGCGAGGTATGGTTTGTCTCCTCCACATACCTGCGACAAACACACAACCAAATTATAAACTCAGACAGATTTCCTAATCTTTGCATTTCAAGCATTCAAAATGCAATCGAGCAATTATTCGTGAGTTATCTAGGCCAAAGCTACTATTTTAGTGCAATGGCCTCAAGTTATTTTCAGTTATATAGGCTAGCTCATCTCACGTCACACTGCTGCTATATTTAAATAGAATTTAGGTCCATCTATGATCCATTTAGTAGTGAAGAATCTTGACTGAATGCACCTCCTTAAGTATTTGCTCAAACTATGTGTTTAAATAGGAGAAATAATCTTGGCTCAAAGTAGCTCTACCTGCTCCATGGTTCTGTTATAAGTGTCTTTTGCTCCAGCGACAGCTGTCAAGTTGTTCGCTTCAGCAGTTGCCTGAGAAAAAAAGAGGCACAGTGAGCAAATACCTTCCATACACACAACCATGTTTTGGGCTCAGTAAGACTTTATTTAAACTTTCTATTCATCAAAGTATCCTATAGGAGGGGTTTATCAAATATTCATTTTTTTTCAACATTGATAAGAAGAAAGCAAGCCAGCATTTTCAAGTGATTTCTGAAGGATCATGTGACAATGACCTGAAGATGATGCTGAAAACTGAGCTTTGATCATAGGAATAAATTGCATTTTAAAATCTATTCCATTAGAAAACAGCTGTTTTAATAATAAATTACTGTAATATTTCATAACAGTATTTGATTTAAAATAGTGTAAGTGACTTTAAAGATGAGAGGAATGTACCTGCACCATGGATTTAGGATGTGGAAGCTCTTCCCCTTGATAGATTTTTATATACGCCTACAAACAAGTAAATATAAACATGGGTATTTTACTGGATGTTCATGGATCTACAATCTGATTGGATGAGGCATGTTCAGTGACACGGTTTAAAAAACACAAAAAAAAAACCCACATCTGAAGTCTAAATGGATGCATTCATGTTGCTTGACAGCTACAACAGGCCACTTGTCATGCTAATGCACTATATTACTTGACAAGAATTGATTCGTGCGATTAATCATTTACTTAATGAAACAGGTTTATTGCCTTATTATCAATAAAAGACAGCAACACTTGAACAGAGCCTCTTCCACTTAAATCCTGAGCTAATCTGATTTGTGTTTACAGCTGTTACTGCACCTAAAGTAATCATTTCTGACCTTGAAATACTCCAGCAGGTCTCTACATGTGACTTTAGCTCCACTGATCTCTTTCTCTACCAGGTTCTGTGGTGCCAGCAGTAAAGGCACTAGCTTCTTCAGCTCTTCCTTAAAATCATCATCAATGTCTGCAACAAAAAAAGAAAAAGTTCATGATAAGCGTTTCAGACGTGCATGTGGGTGTCTGAGAGAAATCGGTCCTGACCTTTCAATCTGCCATCAAAGTGAGGGTTGATGGCCACCTTCAGACCAGGATGTGGCAGCAGAAAGCAGTCTATGCTGGAGAAACAGCTGTGAATATGCTTCCTAACATTCTGCAGCTCTTCATGTTGATTCTGCTTCACCTGTATAGCACAAATAAAACATTTGACACTTTGTTCAACAGGCAGATGTTGTGTTAGTCTACTCTGTGCTTCATGTCACCTGTAGTCTCCGTTCCAAGAACTGATTCCCTCCTTTGAGCCCATAGCTATGCTCGTACGGGTAACACCAGTCTCTGATCAGAAACAAGAGTTTCTGAAAGACAGTAAAGAAACGTGAATCTAAAGACTAACACAATTAGAAAAACAAAAGAAAAGCATCTTAATGAACTCGTACATGAGACTGATGATATAATCGATGCCCAAGTTATTCATCTCATTAGCTCATTCAAACTTTTTGAGAATAAAGAAAATATACATTTTCAAGTCTTTAATTTATCTACTGAGATTTCATGAATTATTCTAGTATTTTCTAGTTTGCATTTCTTTTAAAATGATGCAAAGCTGAATTTATCATCATCAGTCTCCTTCAGAAATCATTCTAATATGATGATTCGCTGCTCAAGAAACATTATCAATGTAGAAAACAGCTGTTTGATATTGTTGTGGAATAATTTTAAAGGGTCATGAAAGCCCATGTTTCAACAGGAGTCAGTCCTCACCACAAAAATGCAACAAAACATGGCGTGGAGAGCTGCGGAGTTGAGGGGGACGAGGGGAGACCGACAAAATAGCAATGGCTTCCGGACATTATGGATAATGGATTCAGACATTATTATTATTATTATTTCACTCTCATTAAAAGCTTCCCACAAATGCACGCTGGAAATTATCATCACACGCAAATCAATATACACATGGTTTGGTGAGATAACTTTAAAATTACACAAATACATACATATAAATGACAGCTATAATTTAATGCACAAATAAATGCAGCTATTCACATTTTTTCTCTGCTTTGAAAATATATGTATTATTTTGCTGTGTTTTTATATGCTGTTTGATCAGTTAAAGTGTCGTAAAGACATGGGTGTATAGTGTCTGTGTCAAAAACCCAGGATCTATTGAAGAGAACTTATGCGACAGAAACTTATGAAGCAAAAACAAACACTTGTTTTTTTATCCATTGCATCTCTCACTTACTGTACGCGATCTCACAGTTTGAAGCACCTGACATAGAAAATTACCTCGTGCCTTTATGAATAATTAAGCAAAGTGTCTTCTAATAGGACAAGGACACGCAATCTCATGAATAATTATGAGACGCTTAGTCATTGACATTTTATAGTACAAGAAAACCTCACATCCTGTGACATAAACCCGGAAGTCGAAAATAATGCAAAAAGGTTTAAAATAAACTAGTTCTCCTCCAATCAAAACTAGCAGATGAAACCATCACACAAAACCATCTCTGAAAATTAGCTTTTTGCATTTGATTGAGAAATAGAAATCTTTCATTATATGCCCATGTATTACTGTCACTTTTGATCAATTTAATTTAATCATAACTTCTATGATTAAAATATTAAATTTTATATACTAGGGTAGCATAAACAATACATGAACAAATCGATCCCTGAATATTAATTTTGATTTCTAATCATATGACATTCATTAAGAATATAGACAAACCTTATATTACTGTAATTGTCTAGATTGGCGATATGTGGCTAAAATATATTTTTCTCAAACACATTTTTTAACTACATTTGTGCAGTAAAACTTTAAAGATCTACATTTCTCATAGAGAAAAGATGGAAAATATTCCGTGCTTTAGAGGAGGATTTCTGCCACCTGATGGCAAATGTTTTGCTTTTTTGATTTATTATAAAATTAATATTATGATGATTTATTATATAATTAATACTTATAGCGAGAGTATGAAAAGTCACAAAGTATCATGCCATTAAGATGAAAAAAAAAAAATAAGGCCAGATTTTACAATGGATGAGAAACGGTCTTGTGTTGCACCCGCATAAAATTATGTAAACTCCATTAAATGACAAAGAACTACACAGTTGTAGATGTCATGACAATTTAATCAATAAATGCACACACCTGCGCTGCTGCGGATTGAAGAACACGCTGAATAACACGGACTAAAATACGGAGAGGAGCCGACGCCTGCCAGCACTTTCATGAGTTTTAAAGGTGACTGAAGCGATCACGAATTAGTGTACATATTAAGGAGTTAACCGCTAATTTTTAGGATGGGCTGGGTGGAAATTTCAGGGGCTAAAGCCCTTCAAAAATGGGCCTAGAGAAGCCCCTGAGACACAGAGAACACAGCAAACACATTCCATACAATCCATAAAACAAATGATATGGTTCTTCAATAATGGCTTAAAGTTGACTGGAATATTTTAAATATATGTGGCACTGGCGTGTGGTTCACTTTTTGCCCTGAGCACAGGTTATTTTGGACATGACATGTACTCTGTAAGAAAATATTTGTATCTACCTGAAATGGTTTCTCATAGATCTCCTCCATTGCAAGTCGACCATATTCTGTGAAAAGCTATAAAAGACACATGATGTTATTGTCCCACTTACGCTATTCACACGCCACTAACAAAATAAACCAATAAAGTTAGTTGCTACCTGGAGATGCTGCAAATCATCTTCTTGGATATTCTGAGACAGATTATAAACCTAAAACAAATACGATACAGGTCACACAATACGATAAAGCCCACAAAGTATAAGGTAACGGCAACCTTTACTAGTGTATGTGTATCAGTGTTTCTATATACCTGCACAGAGCTGGTCATGGTGCTTAGAGCAAAAACAGTAGCACAGTCTTTGATGGTGGACTGACTATCAAAGGCTCCCTGAGTGTCCACCAGCAGCACAGCCACCTATAACGACACACATGGATATTATAGATCCACCTTATCACAGTCAACATATATGGACAGTGACAGTTCTTCAACTGAACGCCCATTCACCTTAGATCCGTCTTCCTTCTCCACAACAAACACCTCACTCCAAGCTTGGATTCCTGTGGTTTCTCTCTCACAGCCTCCCCTCCAGGAGAAACCAGTCAATGGCTCATCATCTCCTCCCATCCATGACTCAGATGACTACAAAGAAACAAGAGATTGTTCATTTAAATGTCCTGAAATGCATGTAATAAAGCATGCATGTGACCTAGCTGGTTTTATACAGGCAGGACAGAGCCCACACGTTCGGACATGTCAGTGATGGAAGACATCAGGAACTTGTTCTCAGGAATGATCATTCAGATGGGTATACTTTTAACTGATAGGTTGGAGATCTCATGTCTTGCATACTTCAATGTATAAGAGTAGTCCTCACAGATAAGGCAAATAAGCTTTAAACGGTTTCATATTAAAAGTAACAATACAGAACTTTTTAAATCTCAATAAAGAAATTTTGCTGATTTTGTTCAGGAAATTCAAACAATAAATGGCATTTTTGCACTCTTTAATATGCCATGACAAATCACTGTAGCATTTCAGTTCAGGCAGATATAATCTCTTCCTCATTACTGCTAGATAGAGCATAAAATCAACATGAATGAACATCAGAAGGCATGTTGAAAAAACAGTACAACTTACTGAAATGTATCATCTCATGCACTTAACATCTCGTTAGTTAGAAAAAAATAACTCTAGAAAGGAGTATTACACTACATTTTCATAAATATTTTACTTAACCTGTTAGTGATGCATTCATTATTTACAGTATATTTGACAATCTCATGAAAACAAGTTATTAAAGTTTATCTTTGCTTAAGCTGGTAACAATTTTGAAAGCAAATTATATTAATGTTCTTGTTTTTTATATTAATGTTCTTTTTTCCCCCCTCATCATTAACTGTGAAAAAGAAAAATTAAAATGTGGATAGAAATGCTACTTAGTAGGTGACTACATTAAAGAATTAATGACGACTGATAATGATTTACATATTTACAAACAAAACAAAAATATCAAACATTTTCTCATCAATTGTTGAAGCAATGTTTTGATTGAAACTGATGAAATATTCAAGTAAATAAAACAATTTTAAGTTTAGGGACAAAGTTTTACCTCCTTTTGTTGATTCAATTTGTAAAGCTTATGTGAAACTACTCACGTTTTCATTTTCTTCAGTTGTGTAGTGTGATGTCTCCATATAATAAAAGAGCATAAAGCAAAATCATAAGCAAACGCTCTATTTATTTGTGTGGTTGCAGTGTATGAAATTATTTTTATCTTAATATTTTAGAATTAGATGAATCAAAAGTAGATTAAAAAGCAAAGAAAAAAATGGATAAAACAGTAACCAGTTTTTGAATCTAAAAACATACAAGTTCTCATTTAATATGCACATTTTAATTCTAATGTGTGTCCATTTGTCAAGTAAGCATAAGTTTACATCAGTGGAAGGGGTTCATTCTTACCTGACTGTGCATGTAACGTAGCATGAAATCCAGCAGGAAGGACTTTCCCTTACGAAAAGCACCGGCCACAGACACCACAACCACATTAAGATCCTTAACATGTTCCTGCATCAGGATTTTCTCCAATGCAGCAGCATCCAACTCAAACTTATGATCATCCTCGTTAGCGATCACTATTTGAATGGGTCGAGCCCCCTGTGGAACCGGGTCCTCCTCCAGCTCAAGCTCTTCTGCTACAGCACATGGTGCCACACCGTTATTATCAGAGCTGAACTCCTCTAGTGAGCTCAACGTCTCAACAGGTCGGCACAACGGAACATCTTCCACACCGGTCATATCTGTAGGGGAGAACAGTGAAAAACCATTTGCAGGGTTATTATCATTAACTATGTTCACTATGTTCATTGAAATAAACATTTCATAGTAAATAGTTCATAGAAATGGCATGTGAAACAAGTGGAAATTAGAACGTTTAAGCAATAAAATTACTAAATGAACCTGAAAATAAATTAAATGAATATGCATGAATGGTAAGATACAAGAAAATGCAGACAAAGAAATTACCAAATTAAAATACAAATTAAATATATATAAAATGGCAGCTTCAACCTTTTATTTCTCACCGTTTAAAACGTGAAAAATAATCACTACTATCTCCACTTATGTTGTGCAAGGGGTTGTGGGCAATGTCAGCCAAAAAAACATGCATGGATAAGAAAAATTAACATACTGAACACAGTCCTTGACGATCAGACATGCGTTTTCTGACGTTTGCAGCTTTGCTTTTCAGCACTCAACTAGCGGCTCATTACTGTGGTCACTTTCTATTCCAGGAGTGTGTGGGTCTCTGTTCTAACCCCATGCACTTTATCCATGAGCTGCGATAAGCCTAGATCCATTTGGCCACAGGGCTAAATTTGGTCATTTTTGTCCTCTGGTTAAGACACATGTAACACAAAACAAACGCCCTCTCCCCTTCACTTCAGTCTCCTCAGGCTCACGGCCAGATCAAGTCCCTGGATCAGAGTCAAGCAGTGTCAAAGTGTGCTAACAAACACCAAGGACACATTGAACTCGGTACAGTTCATTCAAAACCGCTTATACATGTGCGCACACACACTCCATGTATGTATGTGTATGTATATATGTATATATATATGCATGCATGCATACAGGACTGGGTACAGTTCATTCAAAACTGCTTTAGACACACACATTAATGTATTATTATTTATTTATTAGAGCTGCATGATTCGATTAGTTTTAAATGGAAACCAAAATTCTCCTGTGATTCTGAAAAGAACTATAAACGTAAATGTTTTTTTATACATGTTAAAAAATAACGTAATTTACTAGAAGTTCTAGTGTTCATTTTAGCCGTCCATTTAAAAATATATATTAAATTATTGATTTTAAAATCAATTTGTATGAGCATATATTACAACAAACTTGTTAACAAAGAATAACATCTACATGCAGAAAGATGTATTGTTCATCGAAACATTATTGTAAAGAGCTACCAACACACATATTTTGGTTATATTTATTTCTCTCGGATTAAAGTAAAAATGTTGCTAGTTTTAACAACTAACAGGTAAAGCAGACAACATACAGGACATACAAATCATACAGGACACCATTACCCAAACAATAACCACCTGCATGCAAACGTCTTTATCAATTACTTATCCGTTTTTAACTGACTGATATGTTCTCCCAGATAACAAGTAACCTAATTGCCCTACGCACTTGAACATCAGAACATGTTGATTTGCTGGACACATCAGGTAGAAGTAAATTTACATGGCAAATTATCCTGGTAAGTTCTGACTAAACATAGGCGTGCAGGACATCCACCACCCTAAAGCTTAAGGGAGCAAACAAAACGCACAACTCATGCCAAAAAAAAAAAAAAGCATTTGAGATACGGATACAAAAGATTACGGTACTTAACGCGAGCTTGATACAGTTTCCAGCAGCGCGCAAAATATTTGAAACCCGCGTGCGCGCGCACACGAGCACGAGCTCACAACTGCCGAATTCAGAGAAATACTGAATATGAAATAAACATGACTCTCCAGTACATTTCCCCTTATTACACGAATATAATATCGGACTTAAATACATTACGCATACCGGACGGCCATGACAAAGCAAAGACAGTTTAAAAAAGAAAAGCAGCCTGGCTCCAAAGTTTACACGGTCGCAAATTAAGCCGTCTAATAATAGCTAGCATAAAAATAACTGAATAACTCAGCGAGAACAGTACAGTTTACCAACAAACAAGCACTTAAGAGTGTGTATAATACACATAAACCCGTTATGGTGTCAATGACAACTCTCCGAAGCGAGGCTTTTAACGAGTCTGTATGTTTGTTAACTCTGTATTTCAGTTCTCTGTGCGCCAGGCGACCCGCTTTCTGGCGCGAATTTGTTCATCGAATCAAAATAACAGAAATAAGAGAAATTCAAGCGCTGTTTTTAACTTTTATCGTGTCATTAAACACAGTCTAAGACCAGCTAAGCGTGAGACACGATTACTTATTAGAACTTTTTGATACGATACACGATATGAAATTAGGAATGACCTTCATCAAAGTTGTGGAACTTCTGACTTTTCGCTGAGAAATGCCGATTCCTCGCGCCGCTGTCTTCCGCCATCTTGGATCTGTCGAAACTTTGCTGCGTGACGTCACAGCCCCAGTTTCTCTCATACTGTACATATCGACTTCATTCACTAGCAATGCTGATGTTTTAAATCAAAATATGTCGCAATAAGGATTTAAGAAGCACTCTTTGTTCTGTGTCTTTTCCTACAGCACGATTGTGCATCGTTTGGTCTCAAAAGCATCTCTTTGGTCAAAGCATGGAAATTGTGTGTTAATAACAAACTTAAGTATCTCCACAGAATTTACCCTGCTAAGTATGCTTTGGAAAAAAAATTAAGCTTATTATTTAATATACAGGTTAATGGGTGCGTTAGAAAAATAAACTGTTTTGCATCTGTTTGTACTCAAGATTATTTTGGAAAGATTTAGAAATCTGAAAACTGATGTGTAGCAAAATTAGAAATTTGTGACATTTTCATGATGTTTTCATGCGAGAGAGAGAGAGAGAGAGAGAGAGAGAGAGAAATCCTAAATGATGCATTTTCTTTACTGATCTCAGACTTTTGGAGTTCAACGTGCACAGAAGACCTATGTGCAAAAAAATGACGTGTAAGGATTTAAAGAGGAGCCCTTGGAGAGGCAGCATATCTAGGACTGTTCTATTCTTAGACTGACACATTTTAAATCCATTTGCACATTTAGAAATCTCCAGGGCAGGGATGTCTGAAAATAATGATTGAAAAGTAAATAAATGATACATTCAAAGAAATTGAAAAGGGGGCTAACAGACTCATGTCTGATAATCATCTGCAAATGACACTTGTGTCATAAAAAATGTAACTAATTGTGTTACAGCAATCATGATAATTACCAAAATATTATTATAATTATAGTTTATGTATAGTTTATGTATTTGTAACAGGTATGCATTGAGATAATATTCAGATCAGAGCTTCAGTCTGTTGCACTTGGCGTATTGGTCCGTGCAAACTGCAAACGTTTTTGATTTTATTCATTTTATGAGTCTAATGTATTTTAACATCAACGTCCAGCCTTTCAATTAAAATTGGTTGGTAAATGCACATTAAAAAGTCAGAACAGCAGCACCAAATGGGCCAAATAGGCCACATAAATGCGCAGTACTGCCCCGATCCAGATAGTGGCAGTATTACACCAACAAATTACGCCAGAAGCGCTCTGGACTGATGGAAGAAACGAAGCCTTTGATTCACAACCAATTGATTCACAAAACGATTCACTGTTTCGAATCGCGACTCGTTGGCGACCCCTGCTGGTCAGACTTGTGTAACTTGAAAACACCTTTGACAAAACAATTGCAAATTATTTATTGAAAATGTAATGTAAAAAATATAAATTCTTATACCATTTAATATCAAGTCTCTTTATAATATATGTGTTGTTTTGTTAAATTGCAGACCTTGTTTTGTTCGTTTGATGTAGAGCTTGGTTTATCATACAATAAGAGACTTTCAATTCAAACTATCTAAAATTTATCAAATTGATCCGAGAACAGATCAAATCTGGTTCATGGGTTCACATAGATCATCATAGCTCCCTAGCGGCGAATCATTTGATTAATTACTTTATTTATTGAATAAATAAAATAAAGATAAATACATACAAAAACAGTAACAAACATAAAAGTTAAATAAAAATATAAAAACAATGTTTACAAATAGAAACACATTTTACAGCTTTCTTAGTATTTTAAGGTATTGTTTAACAAAAAAAAGGGCTTATTTTCTCCAAATTTATCGTTAAGAATACTAAAAAAAAAAAAATCTATAAAAGAATTAGCAGATTAACTAATATTCCTTATAATGAGATCATGGGAGAAAAAGTAAAAAGTTTTAAAGCACAGTTGAAACTGAATGAGGAATGCTCCAAAATAAATGACAAAATGTTACAAGATGTAAACCATTAAATCCATTTAGAAGATAATATAGGGGGGGGGGGGGGGGGGGTGATTAAATATTTATGAGGTAGTTTCCAACAGACCATCAACACAAATATTCCAAACTGGTAATAGCAGGAATAAATATTATTATTATTAGAAAATTTGCCCTTGTGTATATAAAACTTGACTAACAAAATTTATAAATTAATTACAAAGGCTTCCTTATTCACAGTATTATCAAACTTTGAGAAACCAAAAATTACATTTTCAAAATATAAATCAAAAGACTAAACATTAAATTGAGAAACATCTGGCAACAGTAGTGACGTATCAGCGCCTCGTGCCCTGAAATCACGTGATTCGAAACAAATGATTCGCAAAAGATTCGAAGCTTTACGACGCGTGTTTTGATTCGCAATGGCCGAGGTGTGTAAAGAGGAGCTGGACTCTGCGGCGGGTCCGGTGGAGAAATGGACCCTGCGGTCCGGCGGCGTGATTGTGGAGGTCCTCTCTCTGGGCTGTGTGATCAAGTCCATCACGACTGAAGATCGCAGCGGTCAAAGTGCGGATATAGTGTTAGGATACGATGAATTAGAAGGCAAGTTCAAACCATTCGGTTCATGGGAAATCAGAGAAGTTGGGAACTTTGCGTTTCATGAATGTGCATGGAAGGATTTTGATTCGAGACAGCTAAAAATAATTTCCTGACAGGTTTGAACAAATTCCACGGATAAGACCAAATAATCTAAGCTGCTAAATGCATATTAATTTTATAAAAATAAAGTCTTACTGCGTCAACAACTGACTTTGGAAAGCATAATTTTACCGAGTGATGTTTTCAGGGATTTTTCCCTATGAAAAAGCATATTGTAATAAAACGATCTATACAAAAAAATCTGATTAAAACTATCTTTTATATTTTTTCATCCATAGACTAAAAGTTCAGAATTAATATAATTAATTATATTTAAGTGCACAGAAGTTGCTGGCAAAGCTGCCAAAAATCCTAATATTGTTGTCCAATATGTGCTTTTAAAAGGCCAATACAGATATGAAGAAAGCAGGATTGCTGATGCCCCTTATGAAGTATAATTGAGCTGATTAAACAGTTGCGCAATATTTACTCATTTCACAAACATCTTTGAAAACAGATGTGCACTGTTCAAGATTGTTCATAGATCTTGAAGTAAACACAATGGAAACCATCATATCTGTAATGCAGTGGGCCTCAAGGTGATTTAAACAAGCTTTTAATAAGGTAAATAAAATATATTTCTTGATGTATTTATGAAATATTTTATTAAATAGATAATTATTTTTTTACACCCAGCAAATGATGAAAAAAGACATGCAAATTCACTGGTTAGAGAATGTGAACCCTTAAAGGGACAGTTCATCCTAAAATGAAAATGAAGTCTTAATTTACTCACCCTGGTGTTGTTCTAATGCTGCATGTCATTCTTGTTTTTTTGTGGACCACTAAAGGAGAATTTGTTGGGTGGGGGTGGGGAGAGGGAGGCAGTGAATAGCTATCAGCATCAAAGTTTAAATAAAATAAAATAGACTCAAAGTATCACAGAATGATCCCACTCGACACGTGTTGTGTACATTCCACGTGTTCTGGGGGTGTATGATATGAAATTGAATGTATTATCTGACAAAAATCCTGGCCTTGGCCTTTGGTCTTCAGTACACGGCGACAGTGTGTGACTGATGGTGCCGCAGTTCAGTCATTTTCGCACACAAGATATTAGAAATCAACATAAACCAAAACTAGAAATAGAATGCTATTAGAAACCACTAGAAATCCCAAAAAAGTATCTGTGTATTTTTTTCTTTACTGAGTTGAATATCTCCAGACCAGAGATATTTTAAAAACTTTCAGCTCTTTAACTTTTGGAACTTGGCATTTACAGAAACTAGGAGAATCGAGTCTTGGGGTCTATTGAGGCACCAATAGTTAGGGGCCGGTGATCTCAGAATAACCAAATGTCGGCCTTGTTCATATATATGTCTGATTGTTTGTTTGTTTGTTTATTTATTTATTTATTTATTTATTTATTTATTTATATATATATATATATATATATATATATATATATATATATATATATATATATATATATATATATATATATATATATATATATATATATATACATACACACAGCTTTCCTGTGGCTCAATTAGTAGAGCATTGGTGCTTACAGCGCCAAGGTCATGGGTTCGATCCCAGTCGCTTTGGATAAAAGTGTCTGCCAAATGCATAAATGTAAATGTAATTTCCTTTATTTCACGCTAGGTTATCTCTCAAACCCTCGCTACTTTGGAGCTGTGGTTGGCCGGGTTGCAAACCGCATTGCCAAGGGCCGGTTTGTGATAGATGGGAAGGAATATAAACTGGCTATAAACAATGGACCCAATGCTCTGCATGGAGGACTGAAGGGCTTTGACAAGGCAAGCAAACGCATATGTGTCTTCTCACTTCCGGTCCTAAACCATTTTCATTCTATACCGTGTTGGGAAGGTTACTTTGCAAAATATAATGGGTTACAGATTACAAGTTACCCTATTTAAAATGTATTGAGTAGTTTAATTATTTCAATTACAATGTCACAGATTACATTTGATTACTTCACTTGATCAACACTGATTACTGTCAGACTTTCAAAATCCTTCATCACTTGAATTAAGATAATGATTTAAATCACAGCCACCACAAAATCAGACTTTTTACTCTGAGATTGTTCTGCGGTTAAATACAGATTTCTGGATTAAATGATTTTGCATTTTTATCACTCGCCATGATGGCAACTCTGACAAGTTGTAGCCTAAAGTTTTCAGTGGTTATGTGGATTGATTCAAACAAGAGAGACAATCAAAAGCATCAGAATAGCACCGCTTTATTAAAAAGCTTTTAAATGGCAGGAGGCGTCGTGCACATCGAAAACAGGCAAAGCAACAAAGGAATATTATTCAGCATATCCTTGATTTTTACAGAAAATATTCTGATGTAACCCCCTGATGTAATCCATTTTCATAGGTAACTAATTTAACTACACATTTTTTCTCAGTGACTGTAACCAATTACTGATATATTTTGTTATTAAATTGCATACTAGTTACTCACCAGCACTATCTATATGTTATGTGTCATTTTTTTCATGCAAGTCAGCTGACATCGTTGCAACTGACTTGTAGGAGTTTCATTAAGTGTCTTTGTGTGTTGTAGGCTGTGTGGACCACAGAGGCTGTGCATAACGGAGTGAAACTGCGGCACACTAGTCCAGATGGGGATGAGGGTTACCCTGGGAACCTAAACGCTAGTGTCACCTACACACTGGAGAAGAATACACTGAGTGTGCTGTACCAAGCACAGACTGACAAAACTACACCAATCAACCTCACTAACCATTCATACTTCAACCTGGCCGGACAGGTAGGACTACATGACCAGAGATTGTAAACTCTGTCTTACACTTCAGGATTAAAGGCTGTGTGAATTGGAAGTCCTGACCAACTTTACTTTTTTCTGTACTAAGGTTAACTTGCACTGGTTGGTTGTTCACCACAAAGCTAGTAAAGTGATCTAACACAGTAAATAGGGTCCATTTGGATTTCATGCCAACTTTAAATAGTTCATGAAAAGCTGTTTCTGAAGGTTAGCTTATAAACTAGCAAAGCTTGCATAAAAAAAGGACAATATTTGTTCAATAATCATTTTCTTCCCCCATTTTCACTGTCACACTTCATTTCAAGGCCACTGCTTAGATTGGCAAAGTTCATTGCACCATATCCACGCTCAGCATGTGTGATGTGTGTTTTAAAGTTATAGTTCACCCAAAAATTAAAACTCTGTCATTATTTACCGTACTCATCCTCATGTCGTTCCAAACCCGTAAGACTTTAGTTTAAATTTGGACTAAACTGCTTAATGCATATGGATTAGTTTTATGATCTCTTTATGAATCTCTTTGACGCTTTTTGAAGCGTCAAAGTTGTAGTTGTTTCGCTGTCAAAGGAGGGACAGAAAGCTCTCAGATTTCATCAAAAAGATCTTCATTTGTGTTCTGAAGATGAAAGAAACCTTCAGAGTTTAGAACGACATGAAGGAGAGTAAATAATGACAGTGTTTTCATTTTTGGGTGTACTAAGCCTTAAATGCTCGAGATGGACGACACTGTAATAGAGCCGCAATAAGTGAACCAATTAAACTGAAACAGTGAAAGCACAACAACTGATTCTGAGGTTACAATACTTCGCATTACTGTAGCGTTCAGTACAAGATATTGAGACAAAACATCTGCGAGTTCAGAATAATAAAGAGGAATCGTGAATAGAATTTAGCAAACAAAACATTGTTAAAATTAAACTTCAGACATGCATTATTTTTAATCTCCCTCATTCTGCAGGGAACACCAGACATTTACGACCATGAGGTGACCATCTCAGCGGAGTCGTACCTGCCTGTGAATGATACAATGATCCCCACAGGTATTGTTATTGGATTGTTTATTTTAGTGAATTAGATCTTTTTTTAAACATCTATAACCTGTAATTATCTTACGTCACTCTAGGAGAGAAACGTGTTTTCTTTACTGTGTACAGGGGAGGTGAAATCTGTGGAGAAGACCCTGTTCGACCTGAGAAGGCCTGTCCTTCTTTGCTCTCGATTGAAAGAGCTGCCTGGTCCAGGCTTTGATCACAACTTCTGTCTGTGCTCTCCTGGTGAACCGCCACTGGAGCGAAAATGTGCACGGTAACGTGTGTCGTTTGTATTGAAATATTAAGTTAATTATACAGTAATACCTTGAGATACGAGCATAATCCATTCCAGGGCCGAGCTCGTAACTCAAATTGCTCGTATCTCAAATCATTTTCCCCCATAAGAAATAACTGAAAGAAAATTAATCCGCTCCGGCTCTCTAAAAAACTCCCTTATTAGTGCTAATAACAATGGAAAAAAAATGTTTTTAATTGCTATAGAGACACACACACACAGGAAATGATAGCATATAAGAATTCCTGTGATATAAAATAAAATGTGATTTTAATTATGAGTTCTTACCTTTGAGACAGATGATACAGTAGCGGCATTTGCAGATGAGGAGGGAGGGATTATGTAGATAATGCAAACACAATACGGAAGTGTAGTGTTTCTTCCTGTTTTGTGTATTGGATAGCCTCAGAACCTCATATTTATTATTATTGAACACTCATAACTGGTGCTGCTCACAGCTTAATACTCTTGAATCACTCGTCGTCCCTCGGTAACCTCGCTGTAAAACCAAGACCCATAAATGAGGCTTGAGCTGCTCCGAGTGCTCAAACACCTAGCGTCAGCAAGCTGCTCGTATCTCAAATATTTACTCGTATCTCAAAGCAAAAATTACTGCATAACATTTTGTGTCTTAATATTAATGCACAGGTTGGTCTCTGTAGAGTGGTGCATCCTGGGACGGGTCGTGTCCTGGAGGTGAGCACAACACAGCCTGGGGTTCAGTTCTACACCTCCAACTTCCTGGATGGGACATTGAAAGGGAAGGGTGGAGCTGCTTACTCCAAACACAGTGCCTTCTGTTTAGAGACCCAAAACTGGCCAGATGCTGTTAACCAGGTAACTTCATAAAAAAAAAAGTTTTTTATTCAAGTTCCCCCCCATGATTAATGTACACATAACCACTGATAATTTGGGGGTCGGTAAGATTACATTTTTAATACTTTTTTTCAGCAAGGATGCATTCAAATGCAGTCAATTATTTTAAATTGTAATCATATTTTACAATATTACTGTTTTCATTGTATTTTTTATTACCAAATGCAGTCTTGTTGAACAAAAGAGACTTCTTTCTAAAAGATAAATCGTAGACTTTTGAATGGTAGTGCACATTATACTATATATATATATATATATATATATATATATATATATATATATCATATACCCTTTTTTTGAACCTATTTATATTTATGTAATCTGTTTGCTTTAGTCCAAGTGTTAAGGATAATGTTCTCCACGAATGAGACGTTCTACCTCTTTTCTGTCTTTTATCAGCCTCATTTTCCTGATGCTCTGCTGAGACCAGGAGAGACCTACACACATACAACACGTTTCACATTCTCAGTGGTGTGAAACTACAGGAGCATGTGAATTTTACTTTTCCAAAATTATACAATTGCATTTTTTTCCTGACAGAGGAACATGTATGTAATTACATGTATTGCTGTTAAGACCATGATATTCAATTTCTATAATTGTCAATAAATGTCTCATGTTTTAGCAAAATCCTACACTAACATGATTACTACTCTAAAGTTGTTCTATAGAAGTGATATTAATCTGGCAAATTTTGATTTAAAATTTTTTCTTGCTGAATATTGTAATAGTTACCCAAAAATGTAGTCATTTAATGAGACATCTGTAATATTTTTACATTTACACAACTTATATCAACATATAAGTGCCAAAAATAGTATCAACAGATCTAATGTGATGTTAAATTTTCTATGTTTTTTTTAAATGCATTTGATTAAATGACATTTCAATGTAGTCCTACATCATTAAAGAAGTTAATTATTCAAGACTCTAATATTTTATTTTATAGATTACAATTCATAATCAATATCATTAAAGATGAATGCACATGCTTGCTGTTAGTGCTTAGTTCTGTAATGTTGCATTGAAGCGGTCCAACTATGGATTTATGGGCTGTTCGTTTGAAATCACACAATGTCAAACTACTTTCATTTATCTACTTTCATAAATTTTATGAAAATTTCAAGTGCCTCCACACAGTTTAGCAAAATTTGACATGTCGTAAGGAGAATATCTCACTTTCAGTAAATCCGCGGAGTGCGGCCACGGCCGTAGCCGCGGTGATGACGAGTGGGGGGCAATGGTGGACTTAACAGTGATGACTGTGGCGAGGGGGACGTGGTTCAGTGAGGTCTGCAGCGGGAGAGAGAGTCGGGAGACGAGCGGTCCCCACGGAAGCAGCGGAGTGCAACAGAGAAGTGAAACGAAACCAAGAGAAAGAGGCGTGACTCACAGGAAGTGAAGCGCGTCACAACTTCACTTTCTGTGAGTCGCGCCTCTTTCTCTCAGTTTAGTTTCACTTCTCTCAGTCAGTGTTTCCAGATTGGGCGGGTTCTGAAAATACGATATGTAAATAGTTCTGTGTAATGGATACTATAATGTGTATGATGTGAAATCTTCTGTCCTTCTCCTTCTCCTGTAACTCACTAACTCAGCGACCTACATAAACAGTTTCTAATTAAATTATAGCAAAGCATATTGTTAGCATTTGTGATTGGAGACACAAAACCTTTCAAAACTTTGCTTATATATATATTTTTTGAAACCCCACCAGAGAAGTGACAGAAATAAACATTCCCATTAAAGGCTTATATTTGACCCTTCCAGGGTCATTTTAAAGTGACATGACAGGAAGGCCAATTATGGTAACCTATACCTATACTAACCAATCCAAGTTAGTGCACTCACATTAGGAGCAGTGAGTAGTGAACACACACACACACACTGCAAACCATGGACACCCACCCCTGTAGTAGCGGGCAGCTATTTTTGCTGTGGCTCCCGAGGAGTGATTGGGGGTCAGTCGCCTTGCTCAAGGGCACCTCAGTCATTGCAGGTGTTGATATTCAAACCCGCAACCTTCAGGTTACCGATCTAACTCCCTATCCATCCGGCCATGACTTTCTTAAACCGCATGTCTAACCATGTTAATGTATATGTAATCTTATTCAAAACTGCATAAGTAATGTTATGTGATTAATGTTTTAAATAATAATTTTTTACTTGTAATTATGAAGTTAAAACCACCAGTAGGTGGTGGCAAATCACTGTCTTAGTGAGGAAAACATTCATACCACAGGTTTGTCATAAAAGAGAACACTATTACTTCCTTTCTGTCACTTGAAATGGAAGGTTAAATTGAGCATATTGCATTCTGGTTATATAGCCTACCTTCTTTTTTTCTTTTTCTTTTTTTTTTGCAAATGACTTTCTGTTATTTAATGCAAATGTTACATTTCCTGCTAAATAATGAAAGGATGCTGTCACAACCATAGCCTTTTTGGCCAATTCACACTTATCTGTAATGAATGTGTTTGTTGCATTTATTTTTATTATTTATTTAGTCAATTATGCAGTTCTTTGATTCGCTGTGCACAGGGCATTTGACAATTAAAGTCTTTTCTGTGTTTTCCTTTGTCTCATAACATCTAAGTACAGCGATGAAAAAAGCCATGAAAAATTTGTGTGAGAAAGAATGCTATACTCCAACAAATGAGCTTTATTAAATAAAAAGGCAAAAGTAACTTTTCAAAGATGAAACATTAGTTTTAGTACTTAAAAGATCAAAGTTACTGAGAAAGAACAGAATATCTTCTCTCTACACAATATGCTCAAATAATAAAGCATTGATTGGAATAATAGAACACAGATTTTTAATCTTGATAATAACAACAGCACATTTAATTTCATAATAAACAACCATGAGACTTAACCATCTATTTATAGTTCCTGATGATGAGTCACTAGAGCTGAAGCGGGCAGTATAGAGTGGTGCAGGCGTGACGTCAGAACCCAGAAGACTAATTCCCTAATGGGTTTTTATTGGGGGTTTTCAATTTATTATTAAAATAAAGCCTGTGGTAAACATAACTTGACAGTACTTTGATGTTTTCTTCTACAACATAAAGTACACGTAAATTTTGAAGTGGTTATGTTTGTTTTTTAAAAACATGTTACTAGTATTTGGGGTGAGTATGTGCAGTTTTCATTGTCGAGCAAATTGTCAAAGTATCGATAAGTTAATTTTACCACAAGCTTGAAAAAACCCATTATAAAATTGAATTAGTCTTCCGGGTTTTGAATTCATCCTTGCACCACTCTATTGACCTAATAACCTATGTGTTGAGATTTAAACAGCTTAAATCTCTCTATCTGCTCCACCTGCAGTTTATCTCCATTAATTTTTCTACCACCTTATTGATCAGTGCACATGGAGTGCAAAAAACAAAACAAAAAAAAAACATGGATTTGTAGGGCAGCCTACTGAGCATGAAGGACAGGATTAGAAACCTAACCAGGGAATATAACCTTGAGAGCTTGTGCAAGCAAACTGAAGTGCATCCTAGTTTATTTTTTTTTATTTTTTGGTATCACTATTTTACAGTCCTGTTCCCCATGTACATACTATGTACTTATTAAATTAATTAACATAACTGGGTACTAACCTGAACCTACCCCTAAACCATGTAGTTACCTTACATTTCCCAGTACATTCTTGCACTGTAAGTGCACATACAGTAAAATTATTTTTAATTTTTTTGGGTGTTTTGTTTGTTTTTTGGTGCAAATCAGAGCGCATTGCACATTTCTTTGCTTAGAGCCAATATATGAGCAAAGCACATAAAAAATAACTTTTGACTAATTAGCTACAGGAAATATACTTTTAAATGTTTGTCAATGATTTTTCCAGAAGGTATATAGGTATGGCATCCACCAGCATTTTTTATAGGATTTGTCCATTTACTACCAATTCATTACAGCATGGATTTTAAAGTCTTGTTGCTAGTTTTTAAATCCTTCAAAGCATAAGCTCCGGTATACATTTCTGATCGTTTATCCGTTCGCAATCCTGGAAGGTCTCGCTTTGAAAAAAAAAAGGGAAAATAAATGAGCTATTTTATTAATTCATTCATTTTTTTCAACGGTATACCTCTTAAATTTCAAGATCGAAGTAATCTTGTTACATACATTTAAAAAAAAATTTTTTTTTATGTTTTCCATTGTCACAAACAGCAATAAAATGTCATTAGTTTTATTTTTGTAGTTCTGTAATTTAATAAATGCTACACACTTTAGTTATTTTATGTATTGCAAACTGGATTTAAACCTTTATATGCAGTGTTATTTTAATTTTAGGGATCCCATAGGTTTTGTGGCTCGGTAGTTTAGAGGCCAAAGTGGCTCTTTTGATTTTGAATGTTGCAGACCCCTGGGCTAGACTGAAATAGAGAGGAGATGGTATTTTTGTTTTGTCTTTTGTCTTTTAATTGTAGCTGGTTTGTGCTGTGTCCGTTCTGGTCTGTTTTATTTAAATTTATGTTGTACAGGATTTTAAATGTTGGCTTTACTTGATATAATGTACAGCGCCTCGGTCTACAAGTGTTATTTTTAATGGTGCTTTATAAATAAAGTTGATTTCAGTTTTATCCAAAGCAACTTACAAATGAGGATGAGGAACAATAGAAGCGATCAAATGAGGAGAACAAAAGAAGCAATCAAACCTACAAAGTGCAAGTGCTGCGACGTGTCTCCATTAGTCTAACACAGTCCATGTAGCATGTTTTTATTATTTACAATTTTACAGAATAGAATACTAAGTGCTAATATTAATGGTCAAGTGTTGATGAAAAAGCAGCTCGGGTTGAGTCGGTACTTGTTATAGGAAAATATCAGTGCCTTGAATTGGCAATTGACAACCAATGCAAACTGATGAAGAGAGGTGTGACTTGTACTCTTTGGTTTGATAAAGACGACTCTTTATCTGGATCAGTTGCAGAGGGTTGACTGCATGCCTGAAGAATTGCCAAGAGAGCATTAGTCCAGTCTGGATAGAACAAGAGCTTGGACAAGGAGCTGTGTAACATGTTCCAGTAGGAAGGACATGATCCTCCTAATGTTGTATAAGGTAAATCTGCAGTTCTAGCAATGTGATCTGTGAAGTTTAACTAATCATTAATCACATATCCAAGGTTCCTGGCTGTCCTGGAAGGAGTTGTGTTTGATGAGCCATAGCTGAATGGAACTTTTGATGAAGTGATGGGTTGCTGAGAACTGAGCAGCTACCATCAGATAATCAAATTCATGTTAACCAGCCAAACCTTGACTACTTGAATGCTTTCAAAACACTGCTGAGTTTGATTGAGTGGCCCATTAAGTCAATTCTTAAACCATGGTTTGAATTTGCAGGACAGATTGTTAAAAGTAGACTAGATTAGAGATTAGAATTTTTTTTATGGGGAGCATCATGATAAAGCATTAGCAGATATTATGCAGACGGTCTACTGATACTCTGAGAATAGTTGACTTGTACAGTGGTGTGAAAAAGAGTTTGCCCCCACAAGTAAAGACAAAATTCATTTTTTTAGTTAAGGTTGTTATTATTAAGGGGAAACAAAATCAAAAAGTACATGGCCTTGTATGAAAAAGTATTTTGAAGCAAACTCGGGTTCTGCAGCAGGACAATGATCCAAAACACACCAGCAAGTCCACCACTGAATAGCTGAAGAACAACAAAATGAAGACTTTGGAGTGGCCTAATCAAAGTCCTGACCTGAATCCTATTGAGATGCTGTGGCATGACCTTAAAAAGGCAGGCCATGGTCGAAAAACTCCAGTGTGGGTGAATTACAATAATTCTGCAAAGATGAGTGAGCCAAAATTCCTCCACAGCGCTGTAAAAGACTCACTGCAAGTTATCGCAAACGCTTGATTGCAGTTTAAGGGTGTCACAACCAGTTAGGTTAAGGGGGCAAGCACTTTTTCACACAGGGCCATGAAGGTTTGGATTTTGTTTTCCCTTACTACCGTAATAACAATCTCCATTTAAATACTGTATATGGTGTTTACTTTTGTCATCTTTGACTAATATTTAAATTAGTTTGATGATCTGAAACATTTAAGTGTGACAAACATGCAAAAAACAAACTCTTTTTCACACCACTGCAGTGTCCAAGTTGCTTAACAGAATGTCCAAAAGGGACCATCAAAATAAAGTGTTACATGGCCCCGAGTTGAAGGAACACACCCCATGTCCAGCACAAAGTCCAGGAAATCAGACAAAAGAATGTAATGTATAGCTGGAAGAACAGTTGGTGAAAGTGTCAAAACAAGCCGAAATATACTGCTGTTTGAGAAGAATGTAAGAATATAAAACATATTCCTTTTCCTAGAATTGTGGCCTAGATTTTAATGTGCATATTTCACCTCTCAAGTATTTCTCTCAAACATTGCCCTGGAGAGAAACAAATACCCCTTTTAATTTGTTCTTTTCATATTTATTCAGCAAATAATGTTGCCAAACCATTTCCATATCCAGAAGCTCTCAGGATGGAAATGGGACATATTCTAAATATAGTGGCCACAACAAATAATTCATCTAATACCAGCACACTTAATTACTTACTTGATAATGTATCCATTCAGAAAACCACTAATTAAAAGCAGATTTGATTTGAAATGTACATTAAATGCTGTACTGGATATATAATTGGTGATGATATAGTTCTTTTTGCTTAGAAGATTTGTAGAGGATGTGAATGTGTGTTTAGACTTGCTGCCCGACTCTTAGGCTGAAAGACAGAAACTTCACAGAAACATGACAACCTTTACGCACCTTTGTACATGGCATAAAAAAATGCATGTCCCCATAGCAACTGTGAAGAAACTTGTACTGCAAAGACGGTAGGAATGATATTCAATGTACTATTCACAGTACATTCTAGATGTTTTCCTACAGGTTCCACACATGTCTGCCAATATTCCGTCCCATAATCTTATATTCTGTCACCCAAAATATCTCTTTGGCAGAGAGTGTCTACACATCATGCACGCCTGAGATCTTTCTCTTATATAAGCTTAAATTTTCATCATGGATCATCTGTGAGCATTTAGAGCCTGTGAGCTCTGAATCGTCATACAGCGATTACCATCAGAAATGTAGGGCACAAAAACCCTGTAGGTGTAGAAATTCAGCTTTATATACAGCTGTTTATGAAGCTCTTTAGTCTTTATTCTTACGTTGCTTTAAAAACCCGTTTATCAGAGCTTTTGTAGCTGATGCATACTGTTAACTGGGCTGTCATGGTACCAAAATCCAGTAGTTGGTACCAGCGTACGGAATATCAAAGCTGCCAATAGACCTTTAATAGATTGTATTATTTAATGTGTTTTATTACAATTCAAAGGGACAAAATAAACACTGAAGGTTGTTTGGGCGCAGATCTCAAGGAAGAGTGCCTAATGGAATTCAAAAAATGCATTGAGGTAAAACAGTGCAATTAAATATTCATCAAATCTTTCATGCTTGCTCGACCATTGCTGAATTTAGCATGCAACACTAATTTCTGGGCACATAAAAATTCCATCAGTCATGTCATCTTTTCAAGCGTTTTAACGCATCAGCTGAAGGCCGCAAGTGCAGGTGAATTTTACATTGACATTTACATCAGAATGAGATCTGAGATGAGTTTCTGAACTGCAGAGAAAGCACAACATGAATGGATGTGAGACGTTCACCCTTGATTTCTGCCTATTGGCTTAATTATTAGGTTTAATTTATACATGTGCACTTTTTCATATAGGATCATATTTTAAACTGTTCATTAGTAGTTTTGAGTAAAAAAACTGTCACTTAACAGCAAGTTCCCTTACTGTATATAAAAACCATAATAGATGTAACCTTACCTTAATTCTTCAGTAATGTAATAGTAGTACCGTAGTAAACAGATGTCTATTTTGTTTCTTCTTAGTTTTTTGTTATCATTGGGTTTTCGTTTACCAGTATGTTGTTAAATTATAATTTTTTGCATTATTTTAGTGTTTTGTATTTGTTTGAATTAAAACAAATGTGTGTACCTTATTAAATATTAACGCACGTGAAAATGCATACTTGTGGAAAGTCGTTGTAATGCTCTTTGATTCATATAGCTTGTATTAGGGTTGTCAGTATACGTGAAATGTACAAAACTGCTAATTCGGCGGGAAAAGGATTGTGGGAATAGGGTTTTTTGTTTTTCTGTAAATTATTTTATCCAGTTGTAAAACGTACAAGTTGTTCTTTAAATATGTTATTATTGAATTATTATTGAAACCACGGCTGCCAGTTTAAATTTTTTCAGTATAAAATAACAGGATGTTTTTACAGTGTGTGGTGCAATGATTTATTTCCTCCATTATTAGACTATTTGCACAGACCTTTTATCCCCCAATGTAAATATAATGGTTCGGCACAAAACATGCATTCTATAAAGAATATCAGGGGTTCAAAGGAATTTCCGGGGAATTTGCATTTTATTTTTCACCTCATTTTAGGGAACAGCCTACCGTATATAGAACAAACAGTTCTTGAACCTCACAGCCACTGTGTACCTATCAAAACAAGCAATCCTTTACCAGAGCAAAAATATCTGTTCCCTCAGAGGCAACATGGCAATCAAATGTCACTCATGTTTATTTCATTCCAGATCAGGCCAAAATAACATCTACATGCAGAACTCTGAAACAGAAGAATACAAGGATCTCTCTGCAAACTTATCGTTTGCCTGATCTCTCTGCAAACACTTCTTTCCTGATATCCTGGTGACATTTAGGCAATTGCATTTGTGTAAGCTACAAACTTTGATATTGCAGTATTCCAAGACTCTAATTGTATGCGGATATCATGTCTTAACATTTGGATTTTGTTAGTGCTGTGTGTTCTTCATGTGTGTGCAGTTCATGCATGCACATGAATTATTGCATTCTGTCTAAGCCAAGGGGGCCAAACTTTATGTGCAATTTTAACATTTTCTATAAATCATATCACAATTTTAGCTTTTGAAACCAGTGGAGCCATTGGCACTGTCACACAAAGTTCAGCTTTATAAAGAAACTTACTAATGTTTAATTTCAAGCTAGTTGTAATTTATATTTTTGTATATATTTTAACTCAATCAATAAAACTGAATCCAGTAGATCAACAATATACAAGTGAACATCAAATAGAACTTTATGTAGATACAGTGGAGTTCGGTTATGTCGACGGCCTCAGGGGTTGCAAAAAAGCGTCGATATAACCAACACCCAATATGGCGATTTGTTTGATGAAGTGATGGGCATGCTATAAAAAATGTACATACACTGTATATGTTTGCTAACAACAGAAGGCATATGTGCACCAACTAACAGCAGAGATTTACCAGTATACAATAAAAAACACCTTCGATTCTCCATACAAACCTTTAATTATATTCTCCAACATTGCAAACACAATTTCGCTCACAGCGTAAAGTCATAACATATTCGTGAGGTCATCACTCTGTACTAGATTGCATACTTTCTTGCTTTCTGCCTGGCTAATGTGCTTTCTCAACAAATTCATCTTCGTCTCGTCTTTTAACAACCTGCATCTTCAATCCACAGCGGCGCTGAGCAGACCGCGTGTCAGAACAGAAGCAGGGATGTGTTTGTGTGTGTGTGTGTGTGTGTGATCAGCCAGCGGCGGCATCCTGCACATGCACGATTAATTTGCACATGGAGGAGTGAACATCTGCTCTGCCTGCATCTGGCCTGCTGCGTGAGGACCGGGCCACCTGTGAGTGCTTTGGGATGGGGATGCGGCAGCACTCGCTGCTCCTTGAGAAGAGTAAGAACGATATGTGCTTTCACTTCAGTCTCCAAACGTCTCCAATAACTCCAGATAAAGTTGTTAGATTTGTCGCAAGTCACAATTATTTTTTTTTGTGCTAGAGTAGTCTGAAAACTCACTAAATATAGTTACAAAGGCGGCAAGTTGGCAACACTGACCGCGATCTACGTGCAACGCGAATTCAGCGCATGCGCAGTGAACTTTCAGTCACGGGATAACCATGTGAAGTGGCGAATTTGTCCATCTTTTGTGCTTTTTACAAAAAAAAAAAAAGTATTTCGGTGCCGTAAAAGAATCGACATTACCCACAAGAAAAGTTATATGCTAAGACAAATAGGAAGTTTGGCGATTCCACTTCAAAAACATCGACATAATAGGATTGGCGAGTTAACTGTGAGTCGAGATAAGTGAACTCCACTGTATATATATAAAGTTACTGCAGGTTACATAGTTACATCAGTAGGTGAAGACTAATGGGCGTCTTTATGAGTGAGTCATACCTTCATTTAATCGATTATTTTAAAAACAGATTCATTCATGAACGATATGAATGAGTCGATGTCACTGATTCAGTTACGTCGCTTCACTGCCATTCATAAATCCCCTCCTGTGGCCTTATGGGATAGTAAAGTGTCCACTGAATGTGCACTTTCGAATCTCGCTGGAAGTAGTAGGTCACCCGGGTCCGTTATGCCTCTTTTATGAGTACTGTGAATTCTGACATACTTTTTTTGTCACATACATATTTTGTATGCAGCCGTTGAATCATTCTCTCAACTGATTATTTCAAAACAATGAATCATGTATGACATAAAGCAGTGGTCGCCAACCCGTCGATCGCGATCGACTGGTCGATCTTTGGTCGTCATCCGGTCGATCGCGATCGATTGGTCGTCCTTTATCACCATCCCGGAAGCTCCCGAAAACGAGCTTTCAGTTGAACGTTCAGTTGCCAAATTAGCGAGTCTGCAAGCTCCGATAGGACGACAACGCGCGCAACCCCCCCTCCCCCCGTCAACAAGACGACCGCTCCGCGCGCGCCCCCCCCCCACCCCCCAAGTCGATCTTGCCTCTCATTTAAGCAGAGGAGGGTGATCTCCAGTTTCAAAAAGTTGGTGACCACTGACATAAAGGACTGCCTTCATGAGTGAGTCATTGAATTATTCACTCAAATGGTTTGTTCAAAAAGCATTTGGATTCATTTGAGCCTCAGTAATGGAACATTTACATCACACACAAAACTATTATGTGGTTTCAGACGACTTAAAATGATCACACAAATATTAAAAATACCTTTTACTGTGCTTTGCATCACTTTTAAGTTGAAATTTACAATTTATGTGGGAAAAAATTACTCTCTTTTTGTGTTTGACAGAAGTAAAGAGTGAATGCAAGAGTGAATTTTATTTCATTTTGGGGTGAACCGTTCCTTTAAGCATTTGGTTTTGTGAAAATCCTTCTCTTGCTGAGTAACCATTTTTCTCTGCATTACAGTGAGCAAGATTTAATTGCTTAAAGGTTGCTTTTTCACAGTTCAGGAGACTTAATTAAGTTTTATTTATGATTCAATTAAGGTTCAAACCTCTTTCATAAAATAAAGACAAATGGAACAGTTGACATTTGAGTAAAGAAGAGCTATAACATATATATGGATAAACAATTTGGTTGTGGAAGAATGTGATGAGAAATGTTGAAAGTTCAGTGAGATCATATTGAAATCTCTTTTAAATGCAAATTTAAGGATCCTTCCTAATCTTAGCACAGCTTAAGACATTATTGAAGACACTCTTATAAACATTCAGAGAAGGCTCACATGAGATTTTTTAGAAGAAAAGCTGGAGACTTAAGCTACATTCTCAAGTTACTCTAATATTTCTGTCTAGGTGAAATAATTGTGGTATTAAGATTTCATTTTTGATATCTATTTTACATAAGATGCTTAAATGACTTCAAATGTCTTTCTTAATCAAATCTGATCTCAAATACTGAGGCTGTTGTTGAGAGGGGGCTTAGCTATTTCCAGCTTATATATAGAAAACAGTAATAGTCACATTTCTCTGGGACTCAACATACTCTTCACAGGAGAAGAATTTACAGAGTCTTGGCAAAAATCTGCTTAGAAGTTTTAGCACTTTTTCAGCAATCCGTCTTTAATCCCTGTCCATGATAAATCCTCTGCTGGGCTGGATCCGGATTTAAGGACTGAATGTTTCTAAGTGATAAAACAGATGTTTCACCTGAATGCTCCACTTGTTTATCAATGTGGGTCTCTCTGTTCAATATTCTGCCTGACCGACTTCTCGACTATGTGTGCGTGTACTGTAGTCTGTGTATAATTTTCTATTTCTAATACATTTCTGTAGCTTAATACAGTTAGGGGTTTTAATCATTCCTGTAAACTCCACAGGTATGTTTAAATTCCTGTTGTCAGCTTTCCTGTAACTCAAAGAGTAGAGCATTGGCACTTACAACGCCAAGGTCATGGGTTCGATCCCCAGGGAAAGCAAGAATTAATTAGAATGTCAATGTGTTCCTTGAATGCAATGCAAGTCGCTTTAGAGAAAAGCGTCTGCCAAATGCATAAATGCAAATGTAATGAGTCACTCAATAACCTCCACTATGGTTTCGTTTTGGGCACCACTACAAATGGCTGTCCCACAAATAACGGTATGGGGGCGATTTAAGACACAACCTTAGAAATTTCCAAGCAGGTGTGTTGAGGGAGATTGGAGCTCAACTCTGCAGGACAGTGACCCAAAGCCAGAGTTTGGACACCCTCGGTACAGAGTGTTTATGCTGGTTTCCCGGCTGTTGCTGGGTGGTTATATACAGATGGGATTTATGGATATTAAAAGCTCTAGTAGGAGAAAGTGTAATATTTTTTGCTCTCAGAATAATAATGTGCTCAAACTCAATAGCAAAATACTGGCAACCCAACACAATAACATCACAGTTCATTTTTCAGTTCATTATTAAAATGCAGAACACCAGATTGCTTTGATAGACTTATTAGGGCACACATAACTGTTTCACAAGAAATTGCATATTGTGTTCTCGTCCTCACCATGAGCATTTAAATTTAATGATTTGTCTCGACACATGCTTGTACGGCTTGAACAGCTTGTCGCTGGGGCAGTTTCCTTAAAGGCACATATTTGTACCTTATTACCCTTAATGGGTTCAGAGTAGCACCTCAAGGGTACAGTTCAAACACCATGCAGGCATAATTAAATTTCCATCCTAGTCAAAGTTCTTCAACAAAATGACATAAACAAGGCTTTGTGCTGTGAGTGTGATCTGACATTCCTTGAGCTGAGACACACTACTACAGATGCAGTGATGCATATTTGATGAATATATTTATGTCTGTTTTTGATTAGCGTTCTCCTCTATAAGCCCTCTTTCAACTATGTGACCGACGCTCTTTGAAGTTTACTGCATCAGCATACTCCCCAATTTGCCTGCTGATCAATCATCTGTGAAATTGGGTTTAGAGCTGATTAGACTCTCTCAGTCATTATTTTGGACCTCCTAACAACTGCAATTGATAGGACGATATCTTTTTGTACGTCCACTGAAAAATAAAAACAGTGGACAAAGAAAATGGACAATTGTGCAACACCGATCATGCTATTTTAATCAAATTAATTAACTGATTTACAGTTACATGGTTGCTAATAAAGGCATTTCATAAAATAGATTTGAAGTACACCGCATTTAAATACACTACAAAATTATTACTTTTATTCAATAAGGATATGCCAGTAAAGACTTTCAAATATGTATTTATATATGTATAATATATCTAAAATATATATTTCTAATAAATGTTGTTCTTTTTAACTTTATATTCATCAAAGAATCCTGCAAAAAAGTTTCCACAAACATATTAAGCAGCACAACTATTTTGATGATAATAATAATAAATGTTTATTGAACAGCAAATCAGCACACTAGAATGATTTGTGAAGGGTCATGTGACACTGAAGACTGGAGTAATGATGCTGAAAATACAGCTTTGCATCCCAGGAATAAATTACATTTTAAAATATATTAAAATAGAAAACAGTTGTTATGAATTATAATAATGTTTCACAATATTACTGTTTATGCTTTAAGTTTGATCAAATAAATGCATTCTTGATAAATGCACACTCCTTACACAAAATAGATCATAAAACAAAAAAAGCAACCATAGTGATCAGTTGAGGAAATCCCAAATACTTCACATTTGATAAAAATGAGAGCCGAGAGAGTCGCTGAGAGCCGTCTGAAACGAACCCTGTTATAATGCCATGCAATGCAGATTAAGAATAAGATTAGCGTTAATCATATTAATAATCATGCATGCAAAGATGGAGTCAACAGAACAAAATGTTGCATATACATGCTGTGAACAATCTTGCAAGGTTTCCTCCATGTCAATCCAGGACTATTGGCATGCAGAAAGGACAGGTCACTCATCAGGCTTGTGCATGCAAATTCCTCATTACTATGCTCTCCGGCACATAGAACTGAATTCGACAAGCTGAGCAAGCAAATCATTCCCACAATGCCTCCGGAGGGAACCGAATCTGACAGAGGAGTGTGCTGTATGGATTATCATCCTAATGTCAAGACATCCTCTGCATCTCAATGGTGCCCCATGGCAGTTCAGCACGAAATGATGAGGGGATGTAATCCATGAGACTGAGCGGAGACGGAGGGGACAGGGAAATAAAAAACAAACGGATGACATGAATGAGATGTTACAATACTAAGAGATAAAGCGTCAAGATACAGGATCTGTGTTTCGGAATCAATCAAAAACCTCTTTTGTTCCGTTATGAAGTTGGAGCTGAAAGAGGCTTCAAAGCAAAGCGGGAATGTCTGATACAAACTGGACAAGACAAAGCACTTTGCTGTCTTCACACCCAGATGAACTTCACTGACACATTAAAATAGCAGAAACCAACAGTCTTCAGCCAAAGACTACAGATTCCCCTCAGTCACAAATACTTTGATTTAAAAGTTAGATGGTGTAAATATATATATATATACACAACACACACACATATATACACACACTGTTTCTGAACTACCTGAAACCCTTTGATTGCAGTTCTTCTTCTGGGAATGAACACATCCCAATATTCCTCATTTAAATAATTCCCGCACAAGGCATACGCAAAAAACCTGGCAAAGCCTGGTTGAGTTGCATTAGTATTGGTTGTGATAAAGTCCAAATTTTAATGCCCTTCTCTCACTAACTTCCCTCCATTGCTTACATTGCACGAGTGTCCATTTCCTGTAGCTCAAACAGTAGAGCATGGCGTCTGCAACCGCAAGGTCATGGGTTTGATTCCCAGGGAATGCAAGAATTAGAATTTCATTGTGTTCCTTGACTGTAATGCAAGTCGCTTTGGATAAAAGCGTCTGCAAAATGCATAAAAGTAAAATGTGAGACTCTTGCAATGTGTTTAAATAAAGCGGCCATAGCCACTGATCACTTAAATCCAAAACAATACACCAAAACATTTTTTTTATAACAATACAATAAACTATGAAATCAGCTGGCTTAAGTTAGCTACACATATTATGCGGTTAAATGTCAAAATAACGTCAAAGTTGTGTTGGGTGGAGTGAAATTATCTATAGATCTGCCTGAAGTGTACATGTTGAGAACACCCACTCCCTCAAGGGATTGAAGTAATAAACTGTCTTAATAAACTTCCCTCGCACACTTACAATGTTGAATGCGCTTCAAAATGATGGTGGGGATTCCCCCGAGGGGAAGTGCTTAGGAAAGTTTGCAAGTCAAAAATTGAAACTCATGGTTGTGGTAATGGTGTGACATTTCCGAAAACCGCTCAAAACGATTGACTAATCACAACACACTGGTGCATCCGACTAATCAGAACACAGTGTGCTTTTCAGAAGGAGGAACTTCATAGAGACACAATCTAAAGAGGGTTACTGACAGACTGGGAAGAGAGGTGCTGCATGCAACAATGTAAAATATGCGTGAGATCATGTGTTTTTGAACATTCAAGCATGAAACCTATTCTTAGTAGACCACAGAAACAAAAATGAGGCTTTGTAAAACGGCATAATAGACATAACTCTTTACCGCTAGTACTCATCAATTCCATTTAGTGAATGATTGCAAGTTTTCTCAAGAGTTTTCTGAACAGCCAATCATGGACTGACACTGATGCAAGTTTTTTCCACAATGAACTATTTGAGATAAATGAGGCCCTAAATGGCATTAAAAAAACGAATTGTGATTGGTTTGATTTTCATGTCAGTCAGAGGTTTGCAATTTTGCATTCACATTTATTCTTTCCATAGATGCTTTTATCCAAAGATGAGGAATTCAAAAGATATTTGTCATTGTCTTTTCACATTTTGGTGTGTTTAAAATACAATAATTTGCCTTCTATGATTGAAACATAAATTATTATCGAGTATTTTGCGGCACTGCTCATCACTGATAAATGTTTAATTCTAGATCATTATTGTATGCTTGCCATAGTAAATTGGTACACTGATATTTTTATACTCTTATAATAGTTACATTTTATTCATTTTTATCAAAAATAATATTATTATATCTAAAATAAAATGTTTAAATTAATATGAAAACAATTTCTTCTGCCTTTAAACATGGAACTGAACACAAAAATGTTATAATATAAAATAAGTAAAATACTATACAAATCTTCCATATAGTGCAACATCTTTAAAATGCATAACATTATGTATTATATAAAATATTTAAAATTATATTAAAAAAACCTTCCATACTGCACCTTTAAATATACATTAAAATATGATTAAAAAAACACCAGGAATAGGTTGTAGGAATGGTAATGCTCACAAAATAAAGAATACTGACATAATGGTATTCAGACATAAGCAATCAGCTAATAAAGGTCACTCTGATATGTCTGCTTCTGACTCACGCACGCACGCACACACACACACACACACACACACACACACACACACACACACACACACACACACACACACACATCTACTTGTAATGCAAATCTACTTGACTCGAATCCATTAGAGTTGATTGGATCACTGGCATGATGAACCCCAGTTCAGGTTTCCTCTTTGACCCTTATTCATATTTCATCTACCGTCATTCACTGAGAGATCATTATATACAATTCTGCTTGTGTATCCAATTTCATAACAGAGCTCACGCTGTGTGATAAAGTCTGATAACAAAGATTATATGTGGGCAGAATTTTAAGGCATCATGAGCATGCTGTTCCACTTTTGTACAATCTTTGGCAGAATTACACATTTCCTTCATGGAGAAGTCAATCCCATAATTCATATTAATGAGTTCAGTGAAAAAAGCCATTCAAGATGGTAAATCGTACTATTTCACCCATTTTTGTGTGTGTGCTGTAGCTTAGCAACATTATTACAAACTTTATTCAAATCAATTGTAAGTAAAGTCTCTTTTTTTTTTCTTTGTTTGAGGGGCTACACTGTAAAAAATAAAAAATTCAAGTTTTAAATAAAACAAGATTATGGGATGTAAAATGTCTCATCACATGCCTTGATTCAACATCTCCATTGGTCCTGGCTGTGTTAATTAAACCACGCTTTTATTGATCAATCTTTTCTATAGGTAGGTTAAAGAAAGGGTTTGGGTTTGGACTTTAACCTTTTGTTGACCCACTAACATGTAAATCACGGCATCCATTACACGTCACTTCATCTGCTTTATAAATAAAATAGCATTTGCAGACAGGAGTGAGAGATCAGAGAAAGGACATGGGCTGAAGGATCTGTTTACTTGCACACAAAGCTCATGTCAGTGAATCTGCTCTGCTGTTGTTCCTTGACATTTACCTGACTTTTAGAAAGGAAGCTGAACTGCCAGAGGTGCGACTAGATATTATTCCGCAATATCTCACCATATTTCCAGTGACCTGTTCACATACTTTCATTGTCCTCCTGTGTGCTAACCTAAAAAATAAAATGATATTTTAGATCACACCTGCACGTTTCATTGCGTTCGGATGCATTTTTGCATTCAGAAGTGCGTTAGTGAGTGATTTCAACAATCCTATAAGATCATAACAAATCACACTGCACGACGTGGATCTAATAGTATGCGACATGTATATATATATACTGCACTAGAATGTATATGTTAAACTCCCTGAAAAAGGGGCATAGATAGTTTTAAAAACAGACACAAACACTTGCTGCGTTTCCCTTACGCTCTGTATTATGAGTCGGGCAACAAAACCATGCAAATTTATATCAACTTACATACAACAGCATTGCATTCTATACATACACTGAAAAATCACATAAAGAGATGAGTCTCAATTTGGATAAAAAACATACATTTTGATACAAATAACGACAAGAAACCTTGCAACTGTATGTGACAAAACAGAAAAGACAGAATAAATCATGTTATAGTGTGTATTCACAGGTAAACTCAAAAGTACTCAAAGTGTTTATTTGCCACATTAATTTACTGAGGCGATAACACACTTCCGCTAATTTAAATGGGCGATTCTGCACACGTGACCTGTAAACATTCACTCAGCTACGATATAACGTTATATTTTACAGCAGCAAAGTCAAAGAATAACAATTTAACATCAAACACATCTTAACACCATAATAACACTATATTTACATCATTCGAATCATTTGACAACCATTAACTTTGTATATTAAACTATACAGTGCACGAGATAGCATAGCAACAGAAGCCATTCACGTTCGCCTTATGTGACTCAATCTCGTCCTTATCTTTAAATCACAGATATATAACAATTATACAAATACGCACTTACATGAACATTAATATTAATATTATATTAATATATGGGTCAGATGAAGGAGACATCCAGAATGAAATGCATGAAACAGGAACAGGGTACGGAAACATTGGTTTTATACAACAACAGTTAAAACCTGTCGCAGATGCATGCAGGCAGACTTTAGACCAGAAACATAGCCTACTTGTACTCAAGCACAGACACGCTTGAAAGTGTGTTCTTGTGCTGCTGTGATGCTAACAAACAACAAAACTCAAGGGAACGCAGGAGAAACTTCTCTTGTCTGTGCCACAAGATGTGTTATTTATGTAGCTAGCTATAAACATGTTAACTTTAAATTGCTCTGCAAAATTCACGACAGCAGTAAATTCATGAAAGAGAATATTGATGGTCAGAATGGTTGAATCTTCACTGCCATGGGCAGAAAAAACATCTGATTTTACCTGAATGGTGTATTTGAGTTTGCAGCCTGTTGAATATGGCATACAAGTGATGGAATGCTATAATGTCTTATTAAGTTGTTCAAGCAATTATTTTTAATCATCAATCTGATTCACAAACAAATAACTCTTATGAACCAGTTCTTTTTAGTGAATCAAAGAGAAATGCTGAGTCCCAATCCACATACTATCCATTCTAAATAGTTAGGATGTGCCGAAGCTGAATTTCTTATGTTCGCAGTCCCTAGAGGGACATGGGGAGGGAGAAATATGAGATGGGAGGAAAATATATATTTTAATGCTTATATAGATGGATAATTATCTTTGCAGGGTGTTGCAATCACTTTTGAATACACATTCGCTTTTTACTTTTCCTTTCCAATTTGCGATCACACTAAAGAGCAGCATTACTGACCACATATTTTACAATTTCAGAAGCATCCCTATTCTCAAAACAAGAGCTGCTTCTTTAAATGAGTAGTTTAAAAAAGAAAGATTTGAATCAGACTGAAGCATTGCCTTGTAAAATGTACAGTACTAGCACCGAAATAATTAATAAAAATATTATTTAAAAAATATTACAGCTGAAATATACTAAAGTTAAGACCAGAACTTGTCTCAATCAGATTCAGCCTCTATCATCACTCTTACTGATAGCTTGCTCACAGTTTTGATATATTGTGATCTTCAGTTGTTCCACATAAATCATCAGCGTCCTACTCCAGTGTTGCAAATGTGGCACAGATCCTGTCATTTTGTGAGCGTGGAGGAGTGTGTAATGTGCTTTTCATTTAAAGGGGGGTTAGTGGAGCAGAACTGTCACACGGGTGGAGTGGAGCACTGTGGGACACGCTCAAAGATTTACTAGCACATCCTGCCACAGATGACAAGAGAACAGGGACTCTTTAATCCTTCCTGAGGAGGGGGAGTAAAGGAGAAAAAAGAGAAACATGTGAAGGTGAGAAACTTTAAGAAACAAGTGTGCTTGTAAGTGCCAGCGGCTCTGAGAAGAGATTAAAGACAGGCATCTTTAAAGGAATAGTTTTCGGATTCTGCTACACAAGGTACTCCATATAAGTTTACTGTGTAATTTCAATAGAAATTTTGTTGATTATCTTATTTAATTTTTATTGCTCATATGGTGGGAGGATATGACACTTATACCTTTTATTCAGAGGCCCCAACTGAGCATAAATATGCTATTTAGTAGAGTTGCTAATATTTATATGGCCAAAAAGATAAATTTCTGATATGCTTATACAAACTGTTAAAAGCTGCTGTTATTTTTTTACTAGAGTAATAAACAATAACAAAGTATTTTTTTAAGTATTTTTAAACATGTACAATAACAATTTTGGATTATACCAAAATATTAATATTAATTATAATATTATTATTAATATTACCTAGGTGCAATTTGTTTTTAGCGCAAGTGCAATTTAGTGAAAAAAATTTTATATACATGTTTTTGTATATACTGTATATTATTATATTATATAATTGCTGTTGTAAAAAAGAAACTTCCCCATTGTGGGACAAATAAAGGTATATCTTATCTTAAATCAAAAAGTGTCATTGTCTCACATCAGTTATAGCATGTTCACTTGATGTGCAAGAACCAGTGAGGTTCATCCTCGTGTTGCAGCATGTTTCTGTCAGGTTGGGTGGAGGGAAACAGGACTCAGACGCAGTAGGATGGAATTTATTCAAAAATTAAAACAAAATACAAACACAAACAACCCCGAGGGGGAAAACTAGACAAACAGGACAAGACTACACAGAACTAGACTAGACTGGGCTGGGCTGGACAGAACAAGACGACAGGGCTCACCAAGCAACATGAAGAAAAGACAAGGAAGCAACACAGGACAGCAAACACGAGGGATTAAATAGACACAGGAGGAAGGGTAATTGACTGGGAAACAGCTGGGACAAAAGTCAAAGTATAATGGAAGAACAAGGTGGGTGGGGTTCACAATGACAAAACACGAACACACAGCCAATGTGGATGCGCATCGCCACGTGTTCACATAAGACAGGAAACGACGCACAGCTGGTGAAAGCACAATCTGCGCGTGACACGAAAACACAACATGAAAGCATGCGGCTGATGTAAACACGAACCGCGTGCTTACAACACTGCACAAAGACACGAGAGCGGGTGGTTCAATCAAAGCTCAAAACTGCACCCACTCACATAACCTAGAGCGCACGAGATCAAGCAACCACTCGTCTCACGCGCTCACGACAAGGATGAACACACGGGTCATGAATGTCTGAGCCCTGACACAAAACCGAAACTGAACAAGACCAGTCTGGGGATCGGACATCATAACCCGCACACAAGACGTTACACAGACAAGAGCGCGCGCGACTCAAACACTCGAAGCACACACACACACACACATAACACAAGACATTACGATAGTGTCAGAGCTCTGCCACAAAACCAAAAAATGACTAGACCGAATATGGCAGAACCCAGACAGTTTGAGCTTCCACAAAGATCAATGCATATACGCTTGAGCTTCTGTTTATCAAATATGATACAGCAGGTTTTAGATGGTAGATTTCGAGCGTGTGAAGCACTGAAGTTCAGCTGAAGCTTTGTGAACACAACACGCTGCAGACTATAAATCTGTAATAGAAATAAGTCCACAATGTCATAAGACTCAGACTAATGACCTCAGCTAGTGTTGAGCGTGATCGCCAACAGCACGAATCACTATGTCAGGAACAGGGTACAGATGGTCCTTTCTGACGTGCTAATGGATGATGGAGCAAAGAGACACTAGAGACTGACAGTTTCCCTCAGGAGCCGGAGCCAGACAAAGACTTTACGTGCTAGCAAAGGCGAGAGCAAGATAAGAATGAGAACAGGTGAGAGAGATGGAGAGGAACAGAAAGAAAAAAAAATGATCAACAAATCAACACCATTCACTCATATAAAATCATATTTAGTTGAAAAGTTTGGTAAGATTTTTTTAAATGTTTTTTAAAGAAGTCTCTTTCGTTCACCAAAGTAATATTGTGAAATATTATAAACATTTCAAGTGTCTGTTTTACTGTATTTTAATATATAATTTATAATCAAATCAGAATTTTCAGCATCATTACTCCAGCCTTCAGAAATCATAATAATATGCTGATTTGCTGATCAAGAAACATTTCCTATTAGCAAACTCAAGCAGATTATTTTATTGTTTCATATTATAATTTGGTCAAATTATTCAAAAACTGTGTGGATATTTAATTCTATAAATTCTAATATCATAAATGTAGCTTTTGCAAGACAAAAGGGTGTAAAATGTCTTTTCCATCAGATCAAAATTGAATACGTCATTTGATATGTGTTGAAACGTACGTTGTGGTGGATGTTTGTTTTAGACCAGAACTAGGTTAATCTGTTTCGTAAAAGAAGACACACAATGTGAAAAACCTTTCATGCTTTTCTCTGTTTGACAGTTGGCTGACATCCACCCACACTATTATAAAAGGAGCCACACTGAGTCAAATCATACTAAAACATCTCTGACCCCAGTATAGGGGTCTGAGTCTGTAACTCAGTTTGTGTAGCAAAAACCTTTTGATGGCCAGACCTTGAAGTTGTCTTCCACCACAGTTTTTCTTGTGTTTCTTGCTGTTCTTATGTGTTTTATAATATTTATGTGAGAATTATTGGTTTTATCTGTCATTTCTATTGTATTTAATTATGTACTCATGTATTTATTTATTAATCATATGGTGAGGCGAAAGATAACTGTAAAAATCAAGTAAAAGGTACTGTATGTTCCTATTAGTAAGAGCGGGAAAGATGTTTATAAGATGGCCGTCACTAGTAGAGACAGTCTTATTATTGAGAGATGCGTGGGCCCGAGGCTGTGTCATTGGAGAAAACCTGATGCCAAACTTGCATCCCATGTGCGTTGATAACCAGTTGCATTACAGCTTTGACACCATTGAGTTCTGCGACAGTCAATCACTGTTTGCATATACTGTAGAAATGAATGAGAAGACCCTAAACTGAATCACACCTAACGTACAATTGTTTGTGACTTCTCTTATAAAACAGCATTTTTTTAAGTATCAACTCTAAAAATATATCAATCCAGAACTAATGTTTAAGAGTAAACAAGATTAGCCAATGGGCTGTTGATTCATTAAATGATATGCCGGTTTATTTATATTATTTATAAATAGAATACCCCATATTCTATAAAAACAGAGCATATTGTAATTATTATATAAGCGCACAGAACATGAATTGGTTCATGTCCTCTGTGTCCTACATTACTAAAGGCCTTGCAATGAAGGAGAAAATTATTTAGAAACACATTCACACACAGAACACGAGTCCTGAATGGCTCAAGGCTGTTGTCAAGATCACTCGGTGTGAGAAATGAATGAGTGCTTAGAACCACAAATGAATATTAATTCAAGACAATTAATGGTTCAAATAAAATATATAAGAGAACCACATGAATAAAAAATGTAAGTGGTGTAACGTTACACAAAATTACCGTTCAGTACGTACCTCGGTTTTGAAGTCACAGTTCAGTACAACAGGAGGGAGAAAACTAAATATAAACTTGCTTCTTTTTTTATTAACAGTGTGTCATAAGATGATAGGCTGGTGTGCGATGCGGAGCCACGGGAGGAGCCACAGGAGATGCTGTTCAATACTTTATTCATAAACTGAGGAAAACCAAAACACTTTAACTATAAACATAAATTGCACGCGATGGTGCGAAAACTTGGAATAGGGAGAGACACAGGGAAACATCCACACACGACCATTTAACACTGACAATTACCGACAAAGACAAAGGAACACAGGAGAGTATATGGACAAACACGGGATTGGGACCAGGTGACGCAACTTGGGACGTGATTAGACACAGGCGGGAGCCTGCAGGACTGGGAAGATACACAAGGGAACCGGATGTGACAGACGCGACAAGACGAACACAGTGAACCTAAAACAAGTCTAACCTAATACAATATTAAACCATATTAGAAAATCATATACATAACCAAACTTGATTTTATTGCCTTTATTGCTGATTTTAAGCTATAAAAATGTCTAGTGGAGGTTCCAAGATGATTGCTGAGTGAACTCATTTGTCTTAAAGCAACTTTGTTTTAGGCCAAGCTGTTACCACACTAGGGCGAGCAGGAACGTGTGCGATGCGGAGAGGAAGGACGAGGAGCAACGGGTTCCAAACGGAAACTCTCTTTATTCATGAACGAAAAGAAACAAAACACTTCAAATAGAACATAAACGGCACGTGATAGTGCAAAACCTGGAGAACTGAGAACTAAGAACATGGAGAAATGGCATCCGCACACTAGAAAACGGGATCAACAACTGACGCTCACATGGGGACACAGGAGGGAATTTAACCAGGACACACATTAGGAACACCTGTAGGACTAGACGAGGTAATTGATTAACAACAGGTGTGGAAGGTTCAGGAAAGGCCCGGAAGTGAACAGGAAGTGAAACCATGACCCCAGTGACAAGGAAGTGACAAAGACACAGAAAGACATGACCAAGGGTGACACAAGCACTATAGGAACTTGACATTAATATAGAATGTTTCAGCATTTTACAACACCATCAAGCATGAATCATCCCATCAGAATTAATTTCCTAAAGCAAAATAATTCATCCCTGATTCAACTGTTTTTATTACATCTAATAGACCTAATTTTCTGACTAATCAAATGGATACTCTAAATGTATCTAGGTTGTCCTCTCAAACCTTTTCCTGATTCTGTAATATTAGAACAGTTTTGTTTTCCATGTGCAGCTGAGAAGCATTTTTGAAAATACCCAAGTGGAGATTCATACCAACTTTGATCTCTGATCTCTGAAGGCTGGTACATCAGCCTATAGGGCAGATACCATCACCTAAACATAGCATACCAATTACATGCAGTTACATGAAACATTCCTGTGCATGAAGGGAAGGAGAAAGGCGGGGATGACAGACAACAGAGAGGGAGTGAGAGAATTGGGCTAATGCGTAGTTTTAATTCCCAGCAGGGATTGTGGGTACTCATTCACATCCCAGCTCTTCATAATTAGACTCCATTCAGCAGTCGGTGTAAACTGTGAGATTCACTTCTTATTAAAGAGAAAGTGAGAGACTAATTCAGAGAGAAAGAGATAGAGGAGGGGAGAGGAGAAAAACATGCATGGATGAAATGACCCAGATTCCAGAAACATGAGTCAGATGAGGATGTGAGGGGAGCAAACTCTTTTCTAGGTAATTACTGAAAAAACACAGCTTATGAAGTTTATTCATCAAGGGCTTTCAAATGAGGACCTCAGTCAAAATTAGATGTTGTCGCATAAAATGCCACATAAAACTATTTAAATAGTTAAATCAGGTATCCTGTCTCAAAAGCTTGGGAAACTGGGCAGTGTGTAAAAGAATAGTTCTCACACACTGAAAATATGGTGTAGGATTTACTTTTTTACTCAGATATTGATGGTCAATTTCACAGTTAATTACAAAAACGTGCAATTACTATGACTCACAGGTAAGCACCATAAAAGTGATTCATATTCCTAGTCTCCTGAAGTCGTATGATGTGATACTGATTAAAATTGAAGTTATTAATCTGTGATGAGACGTGCGTTAAGCAGGGCCGTTTGACATTGTTAATCTCAGATCATGTGCGTCACTGTTTTTGAGTGTGCACCAGATCTGACAGGTGCAACAGGTAACCTTTAATGTTTTGTTTTCTACACTTCAGGCAAGTCATCCAAAAAAACATCTTTGGAGGGACTTCTAAACCCTGATAGGAGCTGTGAAATTATCATTGGGCAGGGAAGATAGAAATGCTGGTCAAACTCTCTTATGTTGTTCGGATAAGGACACAGATTTGTATGTAATATGAATTAATGATTTATATTTTAAGATTTAAAATTATGATAATTCCTAAAACGGTGACCCAATTCATGATGGATGGTTTTCTTCACTACCGTAGAGCTGTACTGAGGAGAAGCTCTTATGAAACACATTTTCAGATGCTTCGAAATCTCATTTTATCCTGCCAATTGTGTCTCTCTCACAGTAACAAGAGATAGAAAACAGCACAGCAAGAGCACAGGATCAACAGATGATCAAAGTCTCAACAGAAAACTGCTGAAATAATTGTACAGTTTACATATTTTCATGTTCTTATTTTGTGAATTCTCGATTTTACTGGGGGTAAAAGCAAAATCCTCGCATTAACAAGGAGAATGGTTAAAAAAAATGGGTCACCCACATTATGGCAATGTTCAGAATCATATACTATTGGCCAAGTGGTCATAATAATTTGCATTCAATAATTTGCTACGGTAGGTATTAACATGATATTTGGTTTTAGTGAAAATAGCCAAATGGAAGGAGTTGTCCTCCATTTCACATAATGCTTACATCAAACTAGATGTGTAAACATTTTAATTGGGTATTAGCAATGTTGCTATAATCTATATTTTTAACACAGATAATGGGGAACAGGTGACAAGGCTAACAAGGGGAGTGGCTGACATGACAGCTGATGGAAATTACAATGGGATCACACAGAAGGAAACAGGAAGTAACGAGGCACGTGAGACAACATGCGTTGTCCCTTTCAAATATATTAACAAATAAACAAAGGAGGATATTGTTGAAATGTTTAAATCTGGTCAGTCGGTTTTGGATGTTGCTCATGTGAAGGTTGTGATTGGTCACAATGCACAGAATTATTTCAAAGCACTGTGAGACACTTCCATACATAATGTAGAATCTTGTGGCTGGTCTAGGAGGGCTAGTGAGCATTTTTGACAGAAGGATAAAAATAACCTGGATGTGGGAACACCTCAAAACCGCTTCTAAAGACCTTGATGAGACCTCCAACCACCAATTTCATCTTGAACTGTAAGCCAAAAGCTATTAGCGATTGGATTGAGAGGTTGTGTGCCTGTAAAGAAAGTAGTTTAGTTGTTTAGAATAGTTTTATCTAGTGCAGAAAACACCTGGCATTTTCCAAAGAAAATAAGGTCTGGAGTGTGAAAGATTAGAGCTATGTTGCAATCCGACAAGTCAATATTGAACAGAAGGTTTTGGAAAGATCTACAAAGTTGCAGGTATACTTTGAAAATGGACCAATACTTGGGAATCCTGCAGAAAACGATGTAGCCACATGTAGACGACTTGTTTGGAGGTAAAATGTGTATTTTCCAGCAGGATCAGGATCTCAAACACAAAGTTACATGCAATGAAAGTGTTCATGCTTAACATGTTGAAGTCTTCAAGTGGCGTCCTCAGTCCCCTGACCTTAAAGCCATTGATAACTGTTGGGAAATTGTAAACCTGCATTGTGAGGTCACGCAGGTTTTAATGAAGTTTAACTCTGGAGAGAACTTAAGGAGGACTGGAAAGACGCTAAGCAAGACACACTTGCAAATTTTAGCGAGTAAATGCCCAGAATGGCTACTGTAACCACAAACACCGGAGAACTAACAAATTATTAATAACATATTATTTTGTAATTAATGTATGCTTTTTTTCTTGTGAGCTTTTCGTTTTTCTGTGATTTTTCTTTGCATAGTACAAAAAAAAGTGTAATAATAATAATAATTAAATGCTGGAATTTGCCTTCCAAAGAAAATAATTTTGTAATTTTAACATCTTTGTCACCACTCTGTCAGCCTTGTCTTTGTGTGTTTATCTTGTTTACTTCCTGGTCCTCCATGTGATCTGTTGTTATCCCTAACATCTGTTGTCCTCATCATTCCTCTTGTTAGTCTTGTCCAGCTGTGCCTCGTTGTTAATTCATCCCCTGTGTATTTAATCCGTGTGTTTCCTTCAGTATTGCGTTCTGTGCTACTCTTCCCCTGCATGCTGGAAATAAATCCTGTTAAAGTGACTTATCGTCATCCCTGCACCAACACGTGACAATCTTAACTAAATTTAATGTCATCTTCCAAGTATAATTTAAATTGTAATGTTATTTCACAATATTACGGCACTGTATATTTGATCAGGTAAAAGGAAAAGCTTTACAATAAGGTTTAAATAGTTAACATGAATTAATAATGAACTACACATTATTATACATTATATAAATAAATACATAAATAATTACATAAATAAATACATAAATACATTATTGAAATCAAACGTTGCACAGTATTTGTTAACATTAGTTAATGTACTGCGAAGAACATGAACAAACAATGAACAGCTGGAGTTTTATTAACAAAGATCAACAAATACAAGACCAAATGTATTGCTCACGGCTCATTTGGATTAGTTAATACATTAACTAATGTTAACAAATTAAACTTTATTGAAAAGTCCTATCGATTTTCCTTTATATATTCTAAGCTGATGATCTGAATCAGGTCGGCTAAATATATATATAATATTAAGCAGCTCCGGGTGTCCCTCTGTGTGGCCTCTGATGTGATGATAACATTAATGAGCAGTGAATCATTTGAAGCAACCTTCACCGGCTAAGTTATTAATTTTGATGATGCTCCCCAATCACCTGAGCTTCATTTGCATATTCGTAATTATGGGAGCAAAAGTATTACCTCTACTGCTGTCTGAGGCTGCTCTATAAAAAAATGTATAAAATAGACACAGCTAGGTTTTTTTACAGCATAAAATACTGTTCAAATGTATTTTTGAATCTTATTAAATCCAACACTGGGGGAGTATTTGTAAAGATAGTTTGCTTTAATTTTAAAGTCTGATTTGCGCCAGATGAAACAGCGTAACATTCTCAAAGGATCTAATAAATTTTCACTAATACATAAAATATCACACCGAATACGTTTCTTACACTGTGTTAGTTTTTCTAGGCTACTTTCTCTCTGACCCTTAAACATGTATAACCTTTTTGACTAACACTGATTATTTTGCTTCATATTAGAGCATTAAATATGTAACATATTGACTGAGTGTAGGGCTCATTCCCATTGGTTAGTTTACTTAACAGCATATTAGTATGCATAACGTCACTGTCAGTTTTTCTAACGCTCTTACTGTCATTAGCTTTCATAAAAGCACATTTTAAATTATCCTATCATTTGAAGCCTATCAATTTAAATTTTAAATTAGCCTATCATTTTAAATCATAAGCATAACCAATTTTGTGCATAACTACTTAGTCCTGTGAATAATGTTTAGTTCTGCACATTCCTGTTGCTCAAACAGTAGAGCGTGGCGCTTGCAACGCCAAGGTCATGAGTTCGATTCCCAAGGAAAGCAAGCACTGATTAGAATATTTCTTGAATGCAATGCAGGTCGCTTTGGATAAAAGCGTCTGCCAGATGCATTCAATTCTGATCATCACCCTTGTAAGCGCAAGTAATAGTGCATTTCATCACTGTTCCTTGTTCTCTCAGCACATTAAATGCGGATCATCGCCGGTCTTGTCATAAGTTTCATCCCCGTCTCTGTGATCAGTGTTCATAACAGGATCTACACACTGAGCATCACTGCGCTCAGTCAATCACAGCAAACGCTGGAGGGTCTCATGTGGATTCGGGAGGAACTTCTGCACGCACTTCTCTGGATGACACACTGAACCACAAACCCTGCTCGACTGCCCTGGTTCCTCCCGGACGGGCTGCTGTATCGGGTCACTGACCTTCAAGCGTTTCAGTGACCATGCTGGAAATGCACTTAGAAAAGAAATGAATTCTCTCAATGAAACATCACCGACTGAGGCTAACCTGGAGAATTATAACTATATTTTCGCCGACGAGACTTATAAACTCCTGACGTTCACCATCGGATCCATCGGCGTGCTGGGTTTCTGTAATAACATCATCGTCATTATTCTCTACTTCAGATTCAAAAGACTCCGAACACCAACTAATCTGTTGATACTGAATATAAGTGTGAGCGATCTGCTGGTGTCCCTCACTGGAGTTAATTTCACATTCGTGTCGTGCGTCAAGAGGGAATGGATCTTTAATTCTGCCACTTGTGTTTGGGATGGATTCAGCAACAGTTTATTCGGTCAGTTATCTGTCTTTAATCCCTCATGTGTCGACAGAGTCATTTAAAGAAGTTTTCAAGTATTCTAGAGGCTACTTTGAATGCAAAGAAAGTCATTATTACATGCGTTTTACTCTAATTAATACTTGATTGTTCCGTTTCGTAAACGGGTTTGGTCGTGTAGTCTATCTTTTATATTGTCGGATCTACATGAAAACTTTGTCGTTTTAAAATGTGTTTTTATTTTATCTCATATTAAAGGAATGAAGACGATTTATCTAGAGAAACTCTTGAAACAGTAACATGCAAACGTCTGTGAGATGTGTTTAATCATCTGAGAAATTATGTCAGGTTTACATCCATTCTGATCAAACCTCTTAAAGACATTTTATAAACGTCTATTTAACGTCTGACAGGAAACGTTCAAGAGACGTATTACAGTTGAGCAGACTCTCTCTCTCTTTTTCTATCTCTCTCTCTGTCTGTCTCTCTCTATCTCTCTCTCTGTCTCTCTCTCTCTCTCTCTCTCTCTCTCTCTCTCTCAAAAAAAAAACCCCACTCCTTCCAGATGTAAACACGCACATCTCTGACAGAAAAAATAGTTAAGCCCAGTAAACACAGAATATTCCATAACTAAAGAAGAACATTAACTGGGAGTACAGTTGCACCCTACCTCATTTATTTGTGGGATGTGTTACCACAACTGCCAGACATTAATTACATTTTAAATAATTTGTGATTCTTTATAGTATCTTTATATTATATATAATACTGTATATAATTTATATTATATTTCACTGCGCAGCGCGAGACTGACAGGAGTTTCTTACCTCAAGACAAATTATCTTCCTAACTTCTAAAAAGCTTGAGAAGGACATTCTGCAGTAATAGGATAACTTGTAGGTGTGTGTGAAAGATGTTTGGTAAAATCAGGAGGATATTTCTTTTTCAACTTTAGAAGAGATATGTGAGATTGGGTGTTTTTCTTCTAGGATAAAAATCTGTCATTTTGTAATTTCTACACCAAATGATCTCATATGACCATCATCTGACTCATTTAATGCAATCTTATTAGTTATTAACGGATTTGTGCAGCACGAATCAAATTATACAAAGGAAATGCATGTTAACTTATCTAATTATATCAGATACTGCCACAGCTTTATGCTTATTATTCAGTGTTGTTTACAACGAAATGCAGTCACAACTCTAAGTGTTCGAAAACAACCGTGACACATTTATTACAATGAAAGCCCATCTGGCACAGGGAAAGATAAAGTCGAATAGAGTCAGATAATGTCGCTTTAATGGACCAGAAATAACCAGAAGAATATGTGGAGAGCTTTTTAATCTCATTTCTGAAAGATGGTCATTTTATCCAAGGTCACACTTGATGTTATTCTAAGTTCAAAAATTGCTATCACACACAATTGCTTATGTAATGATGCATTTAGGTGTGAAATCTGCTCTCTTTTATGCTTCTACGGCTGTTTGTACAGGCATTTGAGTCTATGACCTTCATCTATTGCTCCCTTGAGAATGGACTCATTTCGGTAAAAACTGTTTTGATGAGATGTTGCTCAGTGCTTTATTTTCCACATCAAAATGACCTAGCTGAGTTCTATGTGATGTAAAAAGAAGCCGGTGTGAATACTTGTGACAGCCCAGAGGAAACATGCTAGTGCTGCGTCTGACAGAGGACTGTGGACGTCTGGGTAATTGGGGGAATGTGTCTGAGTCTCCTGCCAGAGTAGTGTCTGTGGATGGGCCAGCTGCCACATACAGTTATTTACTTCTAAAAATGAAGTGATAACAATTACTATAATCCATCATCTGCTGAAGCTACGAGCTTTATTTCTGTAAGAGAGGATTGTTTAGTGTTTATATTTATTTCTATGACACTTTTCATAATACATATTTTGTCAAAGCAGGTTTACAGAAAATCATAATCCTCCCCAAAAAAGGGATAGTTCACCTGTCATTAATTGCTCGCTTTGTTTCAAACCCTTAAGACTTTCGTTCATCTTCAGAACACAAATGAAGATCTTTTTTATTAAATCGGAGAGATTTCTGTCCCTCCATTGATAGCTATGCAACTACCACTTTGACACTTCAAAAAGTTCATAAACAGATCGTAAAATGAGAGGTTTAGTCCAAATTTTCTAAAGAGACACGATTGCTATATAGGAACAGAATGAATTTAGGGTGAATCTCTCAAGAATTTATCTTTTAAAAATGTTTGTCTCCTGAGTGTGTATAGTAATATGAATTTACTATAAAAAAAAAAATTACATTTCTGCATTTGGCAGATGCTTTTATCCAAAGTGACTTGCATTGCATTCAAGAAACACATTGACATTCTAATCAGTTCTTGCTTTTCCTGGAATCAAACCCATGACCTTGGTGTTGCAAGCGCAACTCTCTACTGTCTGTGCTACAGAAAAATTCTGAGAATTGCAACAAAAAGAAGCTCAAAGTCAAACATCTGCACATTATTATAATGGACATTTCTAGGCCAGAATGTGCTTAAAATATCAGTTTTTTTAAAATGCAAAATTTCTTAATGCAAAATATCTCTCTCTACATGTCTGTCTGTCTATCTAGGTCAACTGTCTCTTTATCTTTCTTCTTGTCCTTTAAGGTATCGTGTCCATCATGACTCTCTCCGGCCTGGCATATGAGCGCTACATCCGTGTGGTTCATGCCAAGGTCATTGACTTCCCCTGGGCCTGGAGGGCCATCACACACATCTGGCTGTACTCTTTAGCCTGGACTGGAGCTCCTCTCCTGGGATGGAACCGCTACACACTGGAAGTCCATCGCTTAGGCTGCTCTCTCGACTGGGCGTCTAAAGACCCCAACGACGCTTCCTTCATTCTCTTCTTCCTCCTCGGATGCTTCTTTGTTCCTGTTGGTGTCATGGCCTACTGTTATGGAAACATCTTGTATACAGTGAAAATGGTAAGGCAAAGACTTTCCTTTAATTATGTGGACAATAACCTAAAAATGAAAACATCTAAATGACCCGTTAAAAAAAAAAAAAAAAGAAGGTGTGAATTTGATCTGATGCTTATTCCTTTCACTTTTTGAGCCTTTACGTTTGCCCGAAATAGAACTTTTTTTGTTTCTTTGTTATTAAACAACAAACAAGCAATCCCAACCCAGGTGAGAAAAAGTAATGCAAAACTAACTAGACGCATTACTTTTCAAAAAATGTAATTACTCATAAATAGTTACTTCTTTTCTTTTTGTTTACAGACTAAGTAAACTGTATGAAAAAATACATCCAGTATGGCATGTCAAGACAAATGTTATTTGTATCAATTTGTTTCAATAAACTCTTCAAGATACAGTGGAACCCGGTTAAGTCGACGTCCTCGGGGGTTGGAAAAAAGCGTCGAGATAACCGATGATTGAGATAACCGAAAGAAATTTGTTTGATGAAGTGATCGGTATGCTATAAAAATGTACATACACTGTATATGTTTGCTAACAACAAAAGGCAAATGTGCAGCAACTAACAGCAGAGATTTACCAGTATACAATAAAAACACCTTTGATTCTCCATACAAACCTTTAATTATATTCTCCAACATTGCAAACACAATTTCGCTCAGTGTAAACACAGTCACAACACACATAAACACATTCGCTCAAAACACAGTCATTTCGCTCTGACAGTTCTGAAAAGTATTGCACACGCGGTTACTATGGTTTCTTTACAAAGTCTAAAATGCTTTGTTGCTTCTATCAGTAACGACGTCTTTGTCGATGTCAATGTCAATGTAATTTGGGAATTCTTGGACTGTGATGGCGAACTCCTGTGCCTCCTCTTCCAAGATAGCATCTGTAAGGCTTGATTTTTGCGCGAGTTCTTCTGCGGTGAGAGTCAGTGAAGCGTCATTGGAGTGAGCGACTATAGAGACCGTGATGCACGTGCAACGCGAACTCAGCGCATGCACAATGAACTTGGTACTATCATTAGTCACGGGGATCAAGATAACTGATGTTAAGTGTGGACATTTCCCCTCTTTTGTGCTTGAGATATCAGGTTTCAGCGACATAAAAGGATCGACATAACCGATAAGAAAATGCTAAGACAATGAGGGTTCCACTTCAAAAACGTAGACATAATAGGGTTGACGAGTTAACCGAGCTCGAGATAAGTGGGTCCCACTGTATCTATAAAAATAGCGGCATGTAGTTAAAAATTCCCACTGTATTGTGAGATAGATGAGTGTTTCATTTGAGTCAGCAAGTGAACTCGTCTATTTCAAATCAAATAAAGTGCATTTGTACGTACACTTTTTATTATTTTCCTATTTTTAAAGAAATTACTTAATAGTAGCAGATTTGATTCAAAATGCTTTTAATCAACTGTTGTTTTGTTCCAATGTTTTTCTTGATTTGCACATCACCCCAGTTTCTTTCTTTCAGTTTTTTAACCTTCATCATTCTCTTTTGTTCAGCTAAAAGCCTTATTATCTGAAGGTGCCTTCAAACAATCAGCAGAGACCGTGATTGTGCACATAAATAGCTTGCGGTTTTCATCAGCGCAGCTTCAGATTTTATCATGTGTGTCGCCCAGGTCAGGGAGAGCAGGTGTTGTTCCAAACGATCTACATGTGATTGTGTGCTTACCATAAATTGAAGTGTGTAATTTTATACACTTATCACGTATCTTATCTCAGCTTTATGTACAGAGACAGCAACAAGCAAGCCATTACGTTGATTCTGATGAAAAACATTAAAAACAACAACACTGGCTGAAGTTTGGGATGTCATTATCAGTTTTTCTGATCAAATGCAGACTGCATAATTACATATTTATGTATGTGATGGTGTGTGAGATCCAGCTGTCAGTCAGAAAGTGTAAAACTGCTGTATCGATTAAACAAACCACAACAACACGCAGGTAATGATGAGCAGCAGACTATGCACAAGCACAACACGGAAAATTGCATTTGAATTGAATCCAAGAATTGTATTGATTTGAGGCAGAAAAAACGGAACAAACATCTCAGTTGTGAAGTGTCGTCAGTTCATGCATCCACACTGGTAATTGTCAATATAAAGTCCAACACCACTAAGATGAAAAAGCCTGGCTGCACCTTTAATAATTTAGATGCTTCATAAGGTGCATTGTTAACAGACTGCAGAAAGCAAGTCAATACTGCTAAAAATGAAACCCTTAAAGTACGATAGCAGACGAGACCCCTGTTTGAAAGTACATAAACACACACACACACAGTGTTGGTATTCTTGCTTCAAAATCAACCCCAGAAAGCACAGCAGGGGTTTCTTAATCATCCAGACTGCTTCTTTTCATTTGCTATTTCATCTTCTAGCTGTTGGCAAAGGGAGGATTTACAAAGTGCTCTGAGTTTTTTTTTCTCTCGACTGCACCTTTAGTGTTCTTGACTTTTGAGGAGCATGTTGCCTCTGTGTTGTACAGAACAGCTCCTCACGTCTTGACAATTCTGTTCTGAATGAGTAAACATGGTAAAGTGTTACAACAACTCCCTGAATAAATGAATCAGGGAGTCAATAAATGTATGAATGAATCGGTGAATCAGTACTCACATGAATGAATCAAGGAATCAATATGCGTGAATGAATTAGTAAACTGGGTAGATATTCAGATTGAGAGATTAGATAGAGTTGTCTACATTTATGGCACAGTTTAAAACATTTGTTCCACCACTGAGTCATTTATCGTGAACTAGTTAAAGAAAAGCTGTTTAAAATGGTAAAACTAGACCGTTACGCACATTCTCTTACACATTTCTGTACATTTTTACCTAAATCGTGATTTTAATGAACCAAAAAAGTACACTCTTTATCATCTAAATAATGAATCAATGAAGGTATCAGCTTTAATTAATGCATGGCATAAGGAAAAAAAAAAAAACTCCAGCATACATCCTTCCATGTCCTGACTGTACTGGGTTTGGAAAGCCATCTCCAGATTGACTAAATTATTTCAGGAGGAAACTTTGACCGGCTGTTCACATCAACACCACTGAGCCCTCAAGCGGTGACCCAATTCTGTTTTAGTTACACAATGGCTAGAGTTTTGAGAGATGCTCAGTCAATCTCTGCACATTTTGATTGCTGTTCTTGCAGCTGTGCGACGATAATGAATGCATGCATGCAAATGTTTCTGTTTAATTAAAGAAGCAACAACATAAGCATTTTTTAGGGCATCATGCTCTATCTAAAGCCAATCAGCTTGGGAAAATATATATCTTCATCATCATGAACATAATGTGGAATAATGGTATATCATGTGGAATCTGTTATGACCTTTAGAAATTGAGTGCAAAGGCGTTGTGTGCGCGGTTTAAACATGATTATTACTGTAGTTGTAAACTAAATGTGAGCATGCATTTACTCATCTCACTTGCACAAAACCTATTCAGTATCTCTCAAAATGAATAAAAACATTCAAATGCAAAATCAGAATTTGACAAAAACCTGCAATAGTTAAATGTGTCAAATAACACAAATATAATCTCACTTAAGATACTCTAAAAAAGTAATTACTAGCTACTAGCTACTAATTACTATTACTATTTTTTTTTTTTACTAATTACTAGTAATTACGTTTGCATGTCCCTGTCTAACCTTCTTAAATTACTCTATAAAAAAAAATCAATCTTGCACTTAGTTATTAAAAGTCCTATTTTCAAAGCATTTTTTATCTGTCAATTTTAAACAACATAGAATCTCTCTTCTTAATACTGCTGAATTTTAAAGAACGAAGGGTTTTTACATAATGATCTGAGCGGATCTTTATCATTACCAAATTAGGTGTCATTATCGAACTGGGCTGCGTTTGAATCAGAATCTGAGAATTTGTATTTACTTATTTAAGTTAGATAGATAGATAGATAGATAGATAGATAGATAGATAGATAGATAGATAGATAGATAGATAGATAGATAGATAGAGGGATGGACGGACAGATGGATAGATAGAAAGACGGATGGATAGACGGACGGACAGACGGACAGATAGATAGATAGATAGATAGATAGATAGATAGATAGATAGATAGATAGATAGATAGATAGATAGACGGGTGGATGGATGGATGGATGGATGGATGGATGGATGGATAGATAGGTCAGTCATGACCTGATCTATTTTTTGGGACGTCTTTACCAAGTGAAACAGATTCATGACAAAATGTCCTGTTTTTTCTTCTAGCTGCGCTCTCTCCAGGATCTGCAGACGGTTCAGACGATTAAGATTCTGCGCTATGAGAAGAAAGTGGCGGTGATGTTCCTGATGATGATTTCTTGTTTCCTGGTGTGCTGGACGCCCTATGCTGTGGTCTCCATGCTGGAGGCCTTTGGCCGGAAGAATGTCGTGTCCCCCACGGTTGCCATCATTCCCTCTCTTTTTGCCAAATCCAGCACTGCCTACAACCCCGTCATCTACGCTTTCATGAGCAGAAAGGTCAGCAGGGGTCACTCAGTTCTGATTTAGTGAGGTCAAGTGTGGTCCCCACACATACAGCAGTGTGAAAAAGCCCTCTTTCCAGATTTCTTCTTTTTTTTTGCATGTTTGTCACACTTAAATGTTTCAGATCATCAAACTAATTTAAATATTTCACACAGGGCCGTGTAGGTTTGGATTTTGATTTCCTTTAATAATAACAACCTTCATTTTGGGTTTACTTGTGTTATCTTTGACTAATACTTAAATTTGTGTAACAAAGGTGACTCAAAGGCAGAGATCCAATCGCTAGTGTCTTTATCAAGAGTGGTCATACGGGTACAAGGTCAGGGCAAACAGAGAGCAAACATAGTCAATAATCCAGGCAGGGGTCACAAAGGCAGGCAGACAGTATCAGGCAGAATATTCCAGGCGAGTAGTCAAGACAGGCAGTTATCAATCATAAGCGGTATTCCAGGCAAAGGTCAGGGCAGGCAGAACAGGATCAAAAACGGGTAAACAGGCAGAACTGGTAACAGGCAAACAGACAGGGAATATAAACGCTCAGAACTGACAACCGGAGCTAATCAAGACTTCGCAGTGAGTGTGTGTGTGAAGCAGTCTTTTATAGTTCATGTGATGATAAACAGGTGGTGTGACAAACAATGATAATGGATTCCAGCTGTGTGTGTGTAATCAGTCCAGTGTGATGGTTGCTGGGAAATGTAGTGTGTAGTGAAGTGTCAGTATAAGTGAGTGAGCTCCTTCTGGTGGCCATGGAGGGGAGCGCAGAGCTCATAATCATAACAATTAGTTTGATGATCTGAAACATTTAAGTGTGCCAAACATGCAGAAGAATAAGAAATCAGGAAGGGGCAAACTCTTTTTCACACCACTGTACAAGCTCGTGTCAACATAGTTTCATACAATTTTATATTAGATTCAGCAAAATTGTATGTAAAATATTAGTAAAATGTTAACTGGGACATAAAAATCTTTATTTTGAACTCTTTAAATTGTATTGTCTAATTTTAAAAGGAAGTTATCAAATACAGAAATAAAGAAATATTTCATATTAAGTTGTTTTTTCAAAGTAAAATAAAACAAAGGCTATTGATGACATTTTACAATAAAATACCATTTAAATTATCCAAATTTCATGCTTAATTATGAAATTTAATAAATGTTTTGCTTGTTTCTTTTTACATATTTATATAGTTTGGTTGTTTCTATCTATCCATCCATCCATCCATCCATCTGAATGTTATCTTATGCAGTGCGTTTTGATGAATGCATTTCTTCTTTCTGATTGGTCAGTTTCGCAGGTGCATGTTACAGATGCTTTGTTCTCGCCTGGCCAGTCTGCAGCACACCATTAAGGACCGACCTCTAGCAAGAATCGAACATCCTGTACGCCCCATTGTGATGTCACATAGCCGCGCCGACCGGCCCAAAAAGAGAGTGACCTTCAACTCTTCCTCAATCGTATTCATCATCGCTAGCAATGACACTCATCCTCTGGACATCACCTCCAAATGCAATGATGAACCAGACATCAATGCAATTCAAGTTCGACCCCTTTGACATTCGCAGTGGATACATTAAGATCATTAATATTACTCAAATTCAAAGTATTTAATATGCAGAAGATACAAACATCTCTTTTCATAAACATGGAAACAAGGATTTCTTTTTACAGCAGTAATGCAACTTTTGTGTTCCGATCAAGACTGATCGATTGCGAATGATGTCAATTGTAACTTCTGTAAGTATTCCATGAAAATGACTTTGAGTTGTTTATGATCAATAATAGCCTCCACATCTTCAGACACTGAAACCTCGACCTTCACCCAGTTCCATGGGATGGTGAGATATCCAGCAGCTTAGATCACAGTCCGTGAGCAGAATAAATGAGTGAGCGTGCTCAAGTAGATTAGAAACACAGTGTTCATACAAAGACTCTCCTGGAGGACGATGGGACATTTTGTCAAAGGATGCAGCACCTCATCCAGACTGTCATTCAGATCCACAGCGCCTCCTGGAGGAAACAAACTTTGTGCAAGCATCATTTTCTATTTCTACTGTTAGATTAGGGCTTTGAACAAACCCCTAAGTATTAAACTTTGGTGAGTTTCCCTCAAATCGCGTTGCTTTTTGAGAAGAAGTGTGTTTTTACTTTTCTATAAATTATATACTTATGATTTTTCTTGGCGGGTGATGACACGAGTGAAAAAATGCTTTATTTATGGAGCTTTATTTATGGAGCATGTCATAGAAACTTCCTTGATAGCACTTGTCCATCTCAGAGATGTCTATTTGATGTGTGTATACATCTGGAAGACATATTTTTTTAGAGAGTTTGCTCAGAACAGACACACTGATACATTTATGTTTAAAAATGGCAGCTGAGTGACTGAATGCCCGCTTGAGAGGTTCAGAAGGCATCTGTCTCGTTCATGGATTATGATCTGTGGAGGATTTGTGGTTAAATACAAACAAGGATTATATTTTAAATGACACCCATCAGGACAGGAAGACTTAACATTTCTCCCACCCTAAAAATAAAGGATGTATGACAAGGTTTTAGTTGAAGAAGAAGAGTTCAAGCATTTAGTGAACAAAAGATTTTATTCAGTCACATTAACCTCATTTTGAATTTACAAGAACAGTGATCAACTTGACTTTTAAGGAATTACTTATAGTAATTATATGGTTCTGTGCTAAGAGATCACAAAACAAACTCAAATGTGATCTAGCTGTTTGATGTATAAAGTAAAAACAAACCTAAAAAAATTATATGTCCTTTATTTGTCCCTCACAACAATTTCAAGTTGGACTCGGGAATGTTCTGGATTCAATAGAAGTTAAAGAACCCTTTATAAGCTTTTCTCTAGCTCAATCAGTAGAGCATGGCACTTGCAACGCCAAGGTCATGGGCTCAATTCCCAGGAAAAGCAAGAACTGATTAGAATATCAATGTGTTTCTTGAATGCAATTTAAGTCGCTATGGATAAAATTGCCTGCCAAATGCATAAATGTAAACCCGAGACATATTTTATGTTGATGAATCATCATATGTTGATTATCTAAAAAAAAAAAACACAATAATCTACTCTTAAATTTCTACACAGGCCTAGAAAATGAACAGAACACTTATTCCCACTTCAAAAACTGTAAGCGCTCATGTATGAATTTCTTTTATGTCTTAAGGGTCTGCCAAATATGTAAATGTAAAACAAAGAGCTTAACATGTACTGAAGAAGAGTACAAAACTATGAAAGATCTTCTGGCTTTAAAAGGCTTTCCTGTGCATTGTGTTGTATGTATTTTAGAAGCGCTTTAAAGCGAGTATGCGGGTCCACATGTTCTCTGCAGAGATGCTGGGGAGTTTGTGAGAGTGTCTGACCAGTACATACGTCCCTCCTGCAGCGGACACAAATCCACACAGCCACAGGGCTTGAGTGATCACCTGCAAAAGACCAGCAAGACCTTCACTGATGGATCACAATCAATTATTTTTGTGCTATGCGGTGAGAAAGTTCCAAAACATTTTAAGTTGAACCATAGGTTTCTAAAGACATTTGCTGTGATTTCCATTCAGTTTGTTCTTTTATCATTACATGAAAAGCACTATGAATACATTTCACTTCATTAACAATATAGTCTTTGGTTCTAAGAAAAAATGTCATTCTGCATTTATAATTATAGTCTACGTGACAGTTCAAAAGTTTGAATGGTAACAACATTTAAGGTGATGTAGTTACTTTGTTACTACATGTACTTACTATAGTAATAACAGTAAATTATGTATACCGTAATTACAATTGACTAACCCTAATCGTAATTCTATAGTAAGTGCAAGTCATTTGTGCAGTACTTATTTGATTAAGTAAAATGTAACTACGTCACCTTAAAATAAAGTGCGACCCTTTTTATGTTTTATTTAAATAATCCCGAAAATGTATCATGGTTTACTTCACTTCACATCACAAAAATATGAAGTGAAACCGTTTTCAGCATTGATGATAATAATAGTAAATGTTACTTAATTAGCAAATCATCATATTAAAATGATTTCTGAAGGATTATTTGAAAATTCAGCTTTGCATCATAGGAATAAATGAGATTTCAAAATATATTCAAATAGAAAACAAATATTTTAAATTATAATACTATTTCACAGTATAACTGTTTTTGCTGTATTTTTGATCAAATAAATGCAGCCTTGGTGAGCATGAGAACTTTTTTAAATCTAACTGAACCAAAACATTTGAACGGAATACTAGCATAGGCTACTGTGCATATTAGCACAGTACTAGCATATTAGCACAGTACTAGCATACTGCTTACTGTGCATATTAACACAGTACTAGCACAGTACTAGCATATTAACACAGTGCTAGCATATTAGCACAGTACTAGCATATTAGCACAGTACTAGCATATTAACATAGTACTAGCATACTGCTTACTGTGCATATTAACACAGTGCTAGCACAGTACTAGCATATTAACACATTGCTAGCATATTAGCACAGTACTAGCATATTAGCACAGTACTAGCATATTAACATAGTACTAGCATACTGCTTACTGTGCATATTAACACAGTACTAGCACAGTACTAGCATATTAACACAGTGCTAGCATATTAGCACAGTACTAGCATATTAGCACAGTACTAGCATATTAACATAGTACTAGCATACTGCTTACTGTGCATATTAACACAGTACTAGCACAGTACTAGCATATTAACACAGTGCTAGCATATTAGCACAGTACTAGCATATTAGCACAGTACTAGCATATTAACATAGTACTAGCATACTGCTTACTGTGCATATTAACACAGTGCTAGCACAGTACTAGCATATTAACACATTGCTAGCATATTAGCACAGTACTAGCATATTAGCACAGTATTAGCATACTGCTAGCATATTAGCACAGTACTAGCATACTGCTTACTGTGCATATTAACACAGTACTAGCACATTGCTAGTATATTAGCACAGTACTAGCATACTGCTTACTGTGCATATTAACACAGTACTAGCATACTGCTTACTGTGCATATTTTCACAGTACTAGCATATTAGCACAGTACTAGCATACTGCTTACTGTGCATATTAACACAGTACTAGCACATTGCTAGCATATTAGCACAGTACTAGCATACTGCTTACTGTGCATATTAACACAGTACTAGCATACTGCTTACTGTGCATATTAACACAGTACTAGCACATTGCTAGCATATTAGCACAGTACTAGCATACTGCTTACTGTGCATATTTTCACAGTACTAGCATATTAGCACAGTACTAGCATACTTCTTACTGTGCATAATAACACAGTACTAGCATACTGCTTACTGTGCATATACTGTGTATGTGGCTTATTAAAAGAAAAAACTATAAAGATTTCACACTTTTCGCATTTCATGGTGCATTGCATTGTAAGATACAGAATATTGCTATTGCACACAATGTTTAACAATTCATTTCACAGTTCAACGCACTTTTTTGATTAGTTCCTGAACTGTAGCAGGATATTTTGGAGTTTCAAATACAAAAAAACAAAAACTCAAAAAGCACAATTAAACCTTTTCTACCATCAGACCATAATGTGCTGTTACGAGCACACCACTAATGGATCTTCATGTGAAATAATGTTTTGTTAATGGCTCAGAGTGGAAATGCTGTTTTAAAACTCTGTTTTTCATCCTCACGCGGTTCCTGTTTCACACACACTTTCAAAAATAGAGCTTTTGTTTTTTCTTCACCTTGTCTTGCCAATGCCAGCGATTCACCGCTTCGTGGTACCGCGTTCTGGTGAATGTGACCTGAAAGGCAAGTTATCAGGCATATGCATTAGTGAAAAAAATATCAACAGCAAACAAGATGATACACAACATTAAAAGCTCTTACCATTGTGTAAAGGGGGATGATTGTTTTTGGCAGGATGAAGTGAAGAAGACTGTCCAGATATTTTCGGAACAGGAAATATTTGGAATTGACGTGTGCCCTCATCTACAGTACAAATCACATAGTGAGTGCAGCTTATGGCAGCATTTCCAACTCTGGGTCTGGTCTAAACCTCTTGAAAACAAATGTGTGTGTGTGTGTGTGTGTGTATTTGCCTGTATTTTTCAACCTGCCATCAGTAATGAGGTTGACCTGTCTCACTGTGGTCAGCATGTCCATCTGACCAGCAGGTGAGAGAGTGATTACTGCTACTGTGTGAAAAAATGCCAGTATGTTTGTATTGTAATGTACGTCTGCATTCAATCTGAATGCAAACAGACCTTGCATGAACCCATGACCTTGACGTTGCTTCCCTGACCTGAAGTTGAAAGAGGAATATTATTGTATCATTCCTTCATTTATAATATTAATACGTCATCATTCCCATTTGGCTATATATACCGTATTTTCCCGCATATAATCCGCAGACGCAGATAATCCGCACCCTCATATATCCCGCGGGTTTTGGGGGTTTGTGTAAAAAACTGTTGGTATAATCCGCACCCTCAGATATCCCGCACCCATGATGATTTTTTTTGTGAAGTTCACGATTCGAATTTCGAATGTTGCTCGCATGATGTCAATTATTATAACTGCTCAGGCTCATTACACAGTGCTTGTGCGTGAAATTCACACAATAAGAAAACAAACAAGTCAAAATCAGAAGAAAAAGAAAGAGCAAAGTAGTCTCTCTCCAAAGCCCTCTCTGCAAATTAGTCTCTCCTTCTCCCTCTCCTTCTCCCTCTCCGCGCTGCGCTGTGCACGTCCCTTTGCTCGTCCCCTTGAAAGCGTGTTGATCGGATGAGAAGAGCACGCTATCATAGCAGCACAGCCAATCACGTCGTCTTGCATGATTGACAGGTCAGAAAGCCTATCAGAGCCAGATATCAGAGTGATAGACAGCCAATCACGTCTTCTTGCATGATTGACAGGTCAGACAGCCTATCAGCGCCAGCTGTAAGACTGACAGTACAGAGGCCAGACAACCCGTGCATGAAAGAAAAACAGAAAGAAAATACCGCAATTTTTTTTATATTGAAATATTGTTACGTGTAAAAAAAATGGCGATATAGTCCGCACCCTTATATATCCCGCACCCCCCCTGCGGGGTTTGTAAAATCTGGTATAATCCGCGGGATATATGCGGGAAAATACGGTATATGTTCATATACATATAAACATGTATATTACATATATTTTGGGGATATTTAGATATATTTTCAATACATATATATACACACAGTGTAGAAATGTTTATATTTCTAGTTTGAAAAAAATTTGAAAAAACTTTCTTGTAGCTCAAAAAGTATAGCAGGTTTAAACAGGGCCTAATAAATTCATACATACATTCAAAGTAAATGGGTGAGAAATGTGCTTAGCTTTCCTGCAGCTCAGATGGGGTGCAGTGGGATGCTTGCAACGCCAAGGTCATGGGTTCAATTCCCAGGGAAAGCAAGAACTGATTAGAATATCAATGTGTTTCTTGAATGCAATGCAAGTCGCTTTGAATAAAAGCGTCTGCCAAATGCAGAAATGTAAATATTTTGCATTTATTCAAGGTGATATAAATGATGTTTATTGAGCAGCAAATCATCATATCAGAATGATTTGTGAAGGATTATGTGACACCGATGACTGGAGTAATGGTGCTGAAAATACAGCTTTGATATCACAGGAATAAATAACATTTTAAAATATTCTAATTGAATTAATAAACTTTTGAACGGTAGTGTATATAAAATATATTTTAGCAACATATTTTTTGTATGGCATATGGGTTTATTGTCCACTATCATCCATCTTGAACAACAATGTCAAATGAACTAGGCTTGAGCACAGATGAAGTGGGAAGTCATGTGACTCTAGGAAGTGACGATACATTGTCAGACGCAGTATTGAGTTTATGGTCTACCTCCACATAGTTGTACATGGCCAGGTCAGCTATGGCGTGGTCGTCAGGTACTCGGACTCGGCTGTATTCTTCAAGCACAGCAGCTGCAGACAGAGAATCAGAAAATAATTCATGTAATTCTATAATGTATCTTAAATAGCAGCTCTCCCCCATTATTTATGTGTGTGTTTTACATATGGGGAGAGCACTTTTTGTGTCCCTACAATTTAAGACCAAATATTTGCTCTCTCTTAAATCCCTTTTATGGCTTTTATACAGTAATTATAACCCGTTCTGCAAAATAGCAATAATCCTATGATTTTACTCTGGGTAATGATTCAAACAGGTATATTTATATTTCAAATACAAATACTTTTGAGAAATTTAAGAAATTAATTTAATAAAAAATGACTTTAATTAACGAATGCCTTTCATTTCAGATATGTTTGAACTTGAATTTTCTTGTGAAACCGGTTCTATCTTACCAATGTTCTCATTCAACTGGTCCATAATTTCGTCGAGAACTAAACAATCCTCAAAGCCCTGTGAATAAAATAAAATAAAACATTTATTAGCTTTCTGGGTTTTCAGTTGAAACACTCAAATGTACATGACAACTTAAATTTACTGGTTATTAATATTTCCCACTTGTGCACTCTGCAAGACCATCAGTGACCACATTTACATGCACACAATATTTAAAGGGGTCATGACATGGATTTCTTATTATTTTCCTTGAGGTTTTTTGCACATAAATACAAACAATATATATATTTCTTGTGGTAATCAACATCATCCCACCGAACTCAAACAGTATCTCAACCAGTGTGGCGCTTGTAACGCCAAGGTCATGGGTTTGATTCCCATTATCAAAAACTGATTAGAATGTTAATGTGTTTCTTGAATGCAACGTAAGTCGCTTTGGATAAAAGCGAAGGAGGAGCTATGCAATTTGCAGAATGTTTTAATGATGCAAAGACCTCTTAAATGTCAAAAGATCAAGACAAATTTGATTTCTCATATCATGACCTTTTTGGAAAAAAAAGGACCAATCAGGGTTAAAATACTTCTCTAAAAGTAAATCCATCAAAAATGTGTTGCTTGAAATAAATTAAACGTTAATAAAATAAAATAAAATTAAATATATATATATATATATATATATATATATATATATATGTGTGTGTATCTATCTATCTGTCACGGTTCGCAGATTCATTGTCTCCTATTACTGCCTGTGTATGCATGCGTGGTGAATGTGGGAGGCGTGGTTACTGATCACTGCCGCCATCACTCATCATCACACACCTGATCCCTATCTCCTTGTGCCTACTTAGTGCCCGCTCACCACTCCCTTGTTGTCGAGTCGTTGTCTTCCATGTTCCACGCCGACCGTTCCTGTGTTCCACTGTTCCAGCGTCTCATCCTCTGTGTCAGCGTCTTCCGGTGTTCCGTGTCAGTGTCAGTGTCAGCGTCAGCGTCAGCGTCATCGTCATCGTCATCATCTCCGTCTCTGTCAGCGTGTTCCGGTCTGCTGTTTCGTGTCCACTCTCCACGCTTCGCACCTTTGGACTACACTGCACTGCACCATCTGTCACCTGCCCATTGAGTCCCTGCGCCGCCTGCTTCTGGACATTGTTCTCACTATTCATTCCATCAATAAACCAACATTTGCTTTTGAATCCTGTGACTCTTGCTTACTGACAGAACGACTCGACCAGGATGGATTCAGCAAATGTTCCCGACTGGCAGGAGTTTGTCTCCAACAACATGGCGCGCCTGGACAGGCAGGAGGAACAGATGCTGGCCACCGGGCACGCCATACAAACACTCGCGGCGCAGGTGTCCGAGCTCGCCAGCAGATTCCAACAGATGCCTGTTCCCGCTGCGCCAGCTCCACCGCCGGTCCCCTCCCTCACCAGCCGTCCCGCAGGGCAGCCAGAACCCCATCTTCCACCTCCAGAACGTTACTCAGGTGAGCCTGATTCCTGCAGAGCTTTCATTACGAAATGCTCTATCTTCTTCTCACTTCAACCTCAGACATACGCTACTGAGCAGGCAAAGGTAGCGCTCGTCATCTCACAGCTCTCGGGACGGGCAGCTAAATGGGGAACGGCGGTGTGGGAGAATCAAGAACCATGCTGCTCCTCGTTCCAGGCCTTCTCCGAGGAGATGAAAAGAGTGTTCGATCGGTCTGCGGTCGGCCGCGAGGCAGCTCGGAGACTCGCAGACCTCCAACAAGGCGACAGGTCAGTCTCCGAGTATTCCATAGAGTTTCGCACGCTCGCGGCCGACTGCAAGTGGAACGAGGAGGCGCAGTGGGACAGGTTCCTGCATGGGTTGGCTGACCGTGTCCAACGCGAGATCTACGCCCTGGACCTACCTCCACGACTCAACGGACTCATCGAGCTGGCGCTGCGAGTGGACGCCCGACTGGAACGCATCAAGTTCCGGCCCACTCCAGCCGTAGGTCCAGGGTCCCCGATGACATCCTCCGCAGTCCATCCCGGCACGGTCAGTCCCATCCCCACTCATGAACCCATGCAGGTTGGGCGAGCTCGGCTTTCCCGGGAGGAGAGAGAACGTCGCAGAGCCCTGGGGCTCTGCATCTACTGTGCCGGGGAGGGGCACTTCATCAACCAGTGCCCGGTAAAAGCCCGCGCCCGCCAGTAAGGAGGGGGCTACTGACGGGCGCGGTCAAGGTCAATCGGACTCCCTCATCGACTCTCCTCCCGGTAAGACTACAATGGGCCAACACTTCTCATCACTGTCAGGCACTTCTGGATTCCGGGGCTGAGGGCAACTTTATGGATTTCTCTACGGCACTAAAACTCAAGATCCCCACTGAGCACCTCACACACCCCATTGCCGTCAACGCCTTGGGCGGACAAAGCCTACCGGACATTTCACTCAAGACCACTCCCCTCAGACTCACCACCGCCGGTAACCACACTGAGACTATTGACTTTTTCATCACTGACTCCCCCCTGGTTCCCATCGTCCTCGGTCATCCCTGGCTAATCAAGCACAATCCCAGGGTTGACTGGGGACACAATAACATCATGAGTTGGAGTGATCAGTGCCATGCCTCTTGTCTTGTGTCTGCATGTACGTCTGTGTCTCGTTCTGTGTTGCAGGAGGAGTCGACGAATCTGTCTAACGTGCCCCCTGAGTACCTCGACCTGAAGGAAGTGTTCAGTAAGTCTCGGGCTGCTTCTCTTCCTCCACACCGTCCCTATGACTGTGCAATAGATATCCTGCCAGGTATGTCTCCGCCCAAGGGCAAGTTATACTCGCTTTCTGTTCCTGAAAGGGAGGCCATGGAGAAATATATTTCTGATTCTTTGGCTACCGGGTTCATCCGCCCCTCTTCTTCTCCAGCGGGGGCGGGATTCTTTTTTGTGGGGAAGAAGGATGGATCCCTGCGACCTTGCATTGACTACCGGGGCCTGAACAACATCACGGTGAAGAATACCTATCCTTTACCGTTGATGTCTTCTGCCTTCGAGAGGTTGCAGGGAGCATCCATCTTCACAAAACTGGATTTAAGGAACGCTTATCATTTGGTTCGCATAAGAGAGGGGGATGAATGGAAGACAGCATTTAATACCCCTAGGGGCCATTTTGAATACTTGGTCATGCCTTTTGGGCTTTCCAACTCCCCAGCTGTCTTCCAAGCACTCGTCAATGACGTGTTGAGAGACATGATTGATCAGTTCACGTATGTTTACCTGGATGACATACTGATATTTTCCTCGTCTCTCCAGGAACACGTTCAACACGTCCGGCGAGTGCTCCAACGGTTACTTCTGAATGGGCTTTTTGTCAAGGCGGAGAAATGCGTTTTTCATGCACAGTCTGTTCCTTTCCTAGGTTACATCATCTCGTCGGAGGGAGTGTGCATGGATCCCGACAAGGTTAAGGCTGTGATAGAGTGGCCAACCCCGGACTCTCGCAAGGCCCTGTTGAGGTTCCTGGGGTTCGCCAACTTCTATCGACGTTTCATTCGCAACTTCAGCCAACTAGCCGCTCCTCTGACAGCCTTGACCTCTCCCAGAACGACGTTCAGGTGGTGCGACGCCGCCGAAGCGGCGTTTTCCAAACTCAAGAGCCGCTTCGTTTCGGCTCCCATCCTGATCGCCCCTGATCCCACACGTCAGTTCGTGGTGGAGGTCGACGCATCAGAGGTGGGGGTAGGTGCGGTTCTCTCCCAGCGCTCTCTCTCAGACGATAAGATGCACCCTTGCGCGTTTTTTTCCCATCGTTTGTCCCCAGCGGAACGAAATTATGACATTGGTAACCGGGAGTTGTTGGCAGTCAAACTAGCTTTGGAAGAGTGGCGTCATTGGTTAGAGGGGTCAGGGGTGCCCTTTCTAGTTTGGACTGATCACAAGAATTTAGAATACATCAGAACAGCCAAAAGACTAAACTCCAGGCAGGCTCGGTGGGCCCTTTTTTTCGGACGTTTTGACTTTTTGCTATCTTACCGCCCGGGTTCTAAGAACATCAAACCCGATGCTTTATCGCGTGTTTTTGATCGATCCGACCGCCCGTCCACTCCCGAGTGCATTTTTCCCGAGAGACTCATTGTCTCCACACTTGTATGGGAGGTCGAAGCGAAGGTCAAATCGGCCTTAGAAGGGGTAACGCCTCCGCCCGGGGGTCCACCAGGTCGATTATTTGTGCCGGAGGAAGTCAGATCCGAGGTCATCCGATGGGGTCACTGTTCCAAAATAGCCTGTCACCCAGGGGTCACTCGCACTAACTTTTTAGTCAAACAGCGATTCTGGTGGCCAAGGATGGCCCGCGACGTCCGGGATTTTGTGTTGGCTTGTTCCGACTGTGCCCAGGGTAAGACTTCCAATCGCTCTCCAGATGGGTTGCTCCAGCCGTTGTCGGTGCCTTCGAGACCCTGGTCCCATATCGCTCTCGATTTTGTCACCGCCCTCCCACCCTCCCAGGGGAACACGGTTGTTTTGACCGTAGTGGACCGGTTCTCGAAGGCAGCTCATTTCATACCCTTACCCAAATTACCTTCTGCTAAGGAGACAGCGGCGTCTGTCATTGAACATGTCTTTCGCATTCATGGCCTCCCGACAGACGTGGTCTCTGACAGAGGGCCCCAATTTATATCCAAATTCTGGAGAGAGTTTTGTAGATTACTGGGAGTGAGCGTTAGTCTGTCTTCGGGTTTCCATCCCCAGAGCAACGGCCAGACCGAACGAGCCAATCAAGACCTCGAGAGGTGCTTGCGGTGTACGGTGTCACAGAATCCCGCTTCCTGGAGTCAACAGCTCCCGTGGGTTGAGTACGCACATAACTCGTTACCAGTGTCATCCACGGGCCTGTCGCCATTTGAGTGTAGTCTAGGGTACCAGCCACCTATCTTTCCCAGTCTGGAATCCGAAGTCGCGGTCCCCTCCGCCCACGCCTTCATCCAGAGGTGTCATCGCACTTGGAGTAGAGCCCGCGAGACTCTACTGCAGGTGGGAGCGCGCACCAAGGCCCAGGCCGATCGCCACCGGTCGAAGCCTCCCGTCTACGTCGTGGGTCAAAAAGTGTGGCTTTCTTCCAAGGACATTCCTCTCCGCTCCGTATGTAATAAACTTGCCCCCAAATTTATTGGCCCGTTCCCTGTCACCAAGATCATTAGCCCGGTGACAGTCCGCCTCAAATTGCCTCCAGCGTACGGGAGGATTCATGCCGCCTTTCATGTTTCCAAAATAAAACCTGTTTTTCGTTCTCGCATTAATCCGCCCACCCCGGTTCCCCCACCGCCGCGTCTCGTAGATGGGGAACCTACCTATTCGGTAAACCGTATTCTGGATTCGAGACGGAGGGGACGCGGATTCCAGTACTTGGTGGACTGGGAAGGTTACGGCCCGGAGGAGAGAAGTTGGGTACCTGCTAGAGACATATTGGATCACTCCCTTATTGATGACTACAATCGACAGGTAAGTGCCCCTGGGAGCGTCGAGAGACGCTCCTAAGGGGGGGGGTACTGTCACGGTTCGCAGATTCATTGTCTCCTATTACTGCCTGTGTATGCATGCGTGGTGAATGTGGGAGGCGTGGTTACTGATCACTGCCGCCATCACTCATCATCACACACCTGATCCCTATCTCCTTGTGCCTACTTAGTGCCCGCTCACCACTCCCTTGTTGTCGAGTCGTTGTCTTCCATGTTCCACGCCGACCGTTCCTGTGTTCCACTGTTCCAGCGTCTCATCCTCTGTGTCAGCGTCTTCCGGTGTTCCGTGTCAGTGTCAGTGTCAGCGTCAGCGTCAGCGTCATCGTCATCGTCATCATCTCCGTCTCTGTCAGCGTGTTCCGGTCTGCTGTTTCGTGTCCACTCTCCACGCTTCGCACCTTTGGACTACACTGCACTGCACCATCTGTCACCTGCCCATTGAGTCCCTGCGCCGCCTGCTTCTGGACATTGTTCTCACTATTCATTCCATCAATAAACCAACATTTGCTTTTGAATCCTGTGACTCTTGCTTACTGACACTATCTATCTATCTATCTATATATAGTTATATTTGATGTACTATAATAACTAAAACTTAAATAAAAATGAATAGAAATCATATAGACACTAAAAAACAAAACTAATAAAAATGACAAAACAGAACAAAATTGCACCTTGATGTTGAGGCAATTACAACTGGAGACAAACAGAAAAAACCCAAAGGAGCTAGATCAGAATGAACATCTTACTGCATTCATGCCTTGCCCATAGAACGGAACCACTGCGTGGGCCGCGTCCCCCATGAGAACGCACTTATCAAACAGATGATACGGGGAGCACTTCACTGAGACCATGGCCTGAGCCGGCAGCCGGAAGAAGTCCCGTCTCAGAGCCTCACTGGGAAAACAGAAACACACAATGACTCACTGCTTAATTATGTTAATTATGACATTTAACGAAGGCCAATCTCATCCAAAGCCTCCACTTAATTAAAATAAAAAAATACATTTTGAGCATTCCACCCTGTACAGTTTCTTTGCACATTTACTAGTTATTATTCAGCATATATTATAAAAGACTGAAATGGAATATTTTATATAAAGGTCAATGTCAAATTAAGATGCAGAAGATAATTAAATATCACCCTCATTGTTGATTCAAACCTGGATGATTTTTTTAAATTCAGTGGATCACAAAAGGAGAGTCTTGGTCTTCCCTTTCTTTAGATACAATAAGAAAATGTTGACTGTGACTTTCATTCTGCTAAAAATCTGATATAATTAACATACTGACATAACAGAATTTTAATTCCTGGTTGTACTGTACAGTTTTTATGTACATCATTTAATGATAATAATTGAAAACCAAAACATGAACATCATTGACATCGAGTCATAAGCCCAAAAATAATATTATCATGCACCAGCAATCAAACATTTGGGGCCAGTAAGGTTTTTATGGAAAGAAATAAAAATTTTGTTCAGCAAGGATTCATTAAATTGATCAAAAGTGACATTTATAGTGTTACAAAATATTAAATGCTGTTCTTTTGAACTTTCTATTCATATTTCAAAGAATCCCTAAAAAATGTGTCACTGTAACTCATCATAGTAGAATGATTTCAAGGATCATGTGACACTGAAGAGTAATGATGCTGAAAATTCAGCTTTGATCACAGGGAAAAAAATTAATTTAAACTATGTTAATATAGAAAGCAGTTATTTTAAATTGTATTATATTTCACGATAATACACCGTATATTTCTTTCAAAAACACAAAAATATTTTGTATCTTTTCATATAACTGCCGTATTGCAAACCCATGTATTTTTGTTGAAACTTTCAGTTCGTTTCAGTATGTCTACGAGCAAAATAAGAACATCTTCGGTTGACTCTCAAATGCTGAACATCACACTCATTTACAGTTCTGTGAGGTTTGACATCCCTCACTGTCCTCACCCCTGCATCACCTGCAGCATTCATAAAAAAGGAAAAAAGCTCCCACTGGCCTGTGAGTCTTTTAGACTGCAATTTCACACCTCACTAATATGTTCTTTAGACCGGAGAGTAGCATGAAGCAGACTGAAAGAGAAAGAAAGAGCTGTTCTCACACTCCTATTAGCGGTATAGAGTCAGGGAAGTATTTCTGGAAGAAACGAATGACCTCTTCACCGCTGCGGATCTTCTCGAAATCTTCAAAGGGCATGAAGAGGGTGCATGTGAACGTCCTGTCCTTCAAAAACAACATCAAAAGGAACATGATTTTCCACAAGGAAACTGCAACAGATTACAAAATCACCTTCAAAATGTGCTTGGAGGCCAAATTATTGAAATTATTCATACACCATAATCAACAGTAATTCTAAAGATCCTGAATACACTATGAAAGAATACAAACATGAAATATACTATAAAAACATGAATTCCAGTGGAAAAATTGCGAGGTGTGTATTTGTGCCACATCAGACCACATCAGAAATAATCATAATTATTATTATAAAAACAATAAATTATAAAATATTCTATACATTAATATTAATAATAATAATAATAATAATAATAATAATCTAAAAAAAGAATACATATTATTTAATATATTTTTAAAATAGATAAATCACAGAAATCAAAAACAATTCTGTAATATTTCTAATAATAATAATAATAATAATAGTTATCATTATTATTATTATTATAAAAATAATAAAATGCATGAATAATAACAAAACAATTAAAATAAATATTAAATATCACAAAAAACAAATTAATAATCACAAAAAAAGAAAAAAAGAATCACAGAAATAAAAACATTTAATATTTAAAACAACAACAATAATAATAATAATTATTATTATTATAAAAATAATAAAATGCATGAATAGTCACAAAACACTTCATTAAATAATAAAAAAAACTAAATATTCCATTGTAAAATAAAATAATACAAATAATGAAAATAATAATTAAAATAATAATAATCACAAAAAACGAATTAATAATCACTAAAAAAATAAATAATAAAATATTCTTCAATTAAAAAAAATTATATCACAAACAAATTTACAAATAATCAAATCTTTCACATTTAATAATAATAATGATCATCATCACAAAAGGTTGATAAAACTAAATATTCTTTAAATAATAATCAAAATCTCTGCCTGTATGTAAAAAAACAGCAACATAACAGAGTAAAAGACCTCACCAAGTTAGGCAGGGCAATCATCATAAACGTGTTCCTGGGCCAAATGTGCAAATAATTGGGCTCCATCGCAAACTTAGAGGACGGGGAGAGAGAAAGAGAGACGTGAACACAAAATGAGGGCATATATGCCGGAGAACATTCTGTGACGCTTACATCTCCATCTTTAGGAGGCATGGTGAGCTCCATGTACCCATGGGGAATGTACGTCTGGCTGTAATTGAACCGGCTTTGTCGTAGGAACTGCTTCCTGATGGCAGAGAAAGCTCCATCACAGCCTACGATCAGATCAGCCTGCATCTCCTTCCTTTCGCCATCAGCTCTGTTATGACACGGAAAAGTAATCTAATTCACACTGAAGTGATTTTACAAACTCTTGTGATCATGCTCTGTCTAAAGCCAATCAGCTTGGGAAAATATATATCTTCATCATCATGAACATAATGTGGAATAATCATATATTATGTGTCAGTAATGACCCTGTCCAGCAAGAACTTGCTTTCTTAAAGGTATAGTTCACCTAAAAATGAAAATGCTATCATTATTTATTCACCCACATCATGTTTGTTTTAGTTTTGTTTATTTTATTTGATAAAAGGAAAAAATGTATGTGAAGACGAAAATGTATGTAATGACATGAAGGTGAGTAAATGTCAGATGATTCATCTTTGGTTAACTATTGCATCACATGATATTTACAAAATGGAGACATTTAGAGAAAAAGAGGTGACTGTTTACCCAATAAAGGTCATTGTTCCTGTTTTTGGACTCCAGTCGTGCAGCTTGTGATTAAAGTTCAGTGTAGTGTTTGGATATGCGTCTGCCGCTGCAAGAAAACGTTTCAAATCTGCGTGCTTATTCAGTAAATAAAAGCCAAAAATATTCATACATTTGACCGTATTTCAATTCACAAACTTGTAAAGAGTAGAAAAAATAAGCACTTAAATTGTATTTCTTGTTAACTTTACTATTGCTATTGCAACCACAGTCTAATGTACACTATTTAAAAGTTTGGTAGTTAAAGTAAAGCTATTTTTAATAGGTTTAATATGTTACGGTTATTTTTAATATGCTTATTTGGCAAGGACGCATTCAACTGATCAAAGGTGACAACAAAAAACACTTTTACATTGTTAAAAAAATTCAATCAATGCTAGAGTAATGATGCTGAAAATTCAGCTTTGATCACAGGAATACTTACATTTTTTAAAATGCCAAAATATTACAATTTTTACTCTTTTTTTATTAAATAAGCGCAGCCTTGGTGAGCAGAAGAGACATTTAAACATTACTAACCAAAAACTTCTGAATGGTATCTTATTTAAAATTTAATCTGGATATTGAACAAGAAAAAATAATAACTGAAGGACTTGATTTTATCCATCAGAAATTGTCTGGTTCCTGAAAATTGTGAAAAGAGGGGAACACTTGCATACCGTGTGGGATAGATATGCAAACAAGGATGCAGGGCTTCTTCAAAAGAGCCCAAAAAGGTATTTTAAATAATGAAAGAGGTTCCTATATAATATTGAGATTGAAATAAAGTGGCACATTCAGTGTTTCAGATTGCTTTTGAATGAGCTGTTACCTGTTAGCAGCTCCTTGTTGAGGTTGGCTCTATCCACTGAGAGAATATACTGCAAAAGAAACAACGTCATGACACTGAACAGCTACGGTTATGGTGGCTAGAATCAGTCGGCCAGAGGAATGACAAGTTTAATCCCTCTTATGCATGTTCTGGATTACATGGGCTATTTCAGTCTGAAATGATAGATTTATGACAGATGTGGAGTATATACACTACCTACAGCTTAGATGTGATAACTGATTAAAAGCATCATGACACACATCACTGCCATCAGTCCATTACACACACACACACACACACACAGACCCCCCCCGACACACACACACAGACACACACACTCATACACATTCACACTCACACACATTCACCCGCAGACTCACACACACACACACACACACACACACATTCAAACACAAACACACATTCACACGCATACTCACACACACTAACACCCACACCTGCACACACTCACACTCACACCCACACGGACACATACACACACCCACACATCCGCACACACACACACACACACACCTCACAGACACACACACACACACACTCATGGTTAGGTGGTATAATATAGAGTTTGTTCGGCATAAAATCATTATGTCAATTGAAAGTCCCCATAACACATGGAAACACATAATGTGTGTGTGTGTGTGTGTGTGTGTGTGTGTGTGTGTGTGTGTGTGTGTGTGTGTGTGTGTGTGTGTGTGTGTGTGTGCGTGTGCGTGTGAGAGGGGATTACCGTACACTGCAGTAGTAATAAGATAATGATTTAAATGCAGTTCTGTTTCTGTCCATCTGCTGATTTCTAGTAATCATAATCTCATGAAGCACAAACGAACACTGAGTCAGAGAAACTTCAGCTTTTCATGTTTTAAAAGCACATCTTGCCTCAAATGTCAACATGAAACAGGCTGTGATATATTTCTGATGATATTCAGTTGAACGTTTTTTAACTAATTTAAATATTAATTTAAATTATTATTTAATTTAATATTTAAATTTAATTAATATTTAATTTCAATATTGGTCCTCAAACAGTTTTGCTCCAAGACCAATATTTACCTTATAATATTATAATATGATGACCTACCCATGATAAAAAAATGCTAATTCATTCATATGAAAACAATTATTCAAATGATTTGGCTCATAAATTTCAATGATGTAAAGCAGCCTATGCTGCCTTACATTCAGATAAATTTCTGTCAAACAACTGTTGCATTTGCCATCAATCACAAAATGTGTTTTCCTTCCTTTTCAATATTTATTTACATTTACGTATATTCGAGATAGAAGTGAAGCATAAGTGCTGATTTCTCATAAACAGAAGGGAAAAAGTCAATTCCAAAGTCCTAACGGCCACTTTTATGTATGCATTCTAGCTGTAATGATTAACAGACTGTTTATTAAGAAGGTTGAGGTCATGGTTACGGTGCTCAAGCATGAACGTATATCTGATGTAAATATTTCTCAAATACAGTAGTGAGTGAATAACCCTAAAACTGTGTAAAAACATTACAGCAACCTGCTAAATCTCATCTGTATCGCAAAATGTAAACTGTATTATCGCCCAACTCGAAGCTGCTATAAATCATGAAGTTATTGTAAACATTACTATCATGATTTTACTTAAAGCTGCTTTGAAACAATGTGTATTATGAAAAACGCTACACACATAAATTTGACTTGACTGAGGGGGCAAATTTGTTACTACATAACTGTGAATAAGTTACTACGGTACATTTATGTGAATATGATTGTGCAGATGTGATGTGTAAATAGTTTGTTACCTGTCCCTTCTTGCCGTAGGGTATAGGAGAACGTTTTCCATTCATTTTATGGATCATACGGGCGTGCATTGGAATGCCTTTAGAGACTATCTACAAGAGAGAGAAAAAACACATTTGACTAAGTTGACTGTCTAAACTTACTTAATAGAAGAAGTATACCGTATTTTCCCGTATATAACCCGTGGTTTATACCGGATTTTATAAACCCCACGGGGGGGGGGGGGGGGGGGGGTGTTCGGGTTATATAAGGGTGCGGGCTATAGCACAAATTTTTTACACATAATAATATTTCAGTATATTTGTTATGTCCCTAAGGACATAAGTTTTTTTGTGGTATTTTCGTTCTGTTTTTCTTTCTTGCGAGGGTTGTTGTCTCTGGCGCTTGTACTGTCACTCTGATAGCTGGTGCTGATTGGCTGTCTGACCTGTCAATCATGCAAGAAGACGTGATTGGCTGTGCTGCATGAGGGCGGGCTCTTCTCATCTCATCCGATGATCAACACCTGTAGAATCGCTTCTTAAGGGACGAGCTGCTGCACAGCGGGAGACACTGCTCTTTCTTTTTCTTCTGATTCTGACTTCTGACGCACAAGCACTGTGTACCGAGCCTGAACAGTTATGCATAATTGACGTTATGCGAGCAACATTTGAAATTCAAAATGTGAACTTACACAAAAAAGTTCATCAATCTATGGGTGCGGGTTATATAAAGGTGTGGGTTATACCAACGATTTTTTACACAAACCCCCAAACCCCGCGGGCTATATGAGGGTGCGGATTATCTGGATCTGCGGGTTACATGCGGGTATAAATACGGTATATACAAAATATATTTATTTCATTTTCAGCATCATTACTCCAGTCTTCAGTGTCACATGACCCTTCAGAAATCAAGAAACATTTCTGACTATCATCAATTTAATACACTCTTGCTGATCTAGGTTGATGGGAATGTTGTTCCAGGACCAACAAAGGATGTTGATCCAGGCAAATGTCCTGTTTAGATAAACCATGTTATGAATTTCAAATTTCACTCATCCACCTTGTACATCTAAAGCTTCAGACTGACTGTCACACTCTGTTAGATATGAAAAGTCGAGTTAACTCAGGGTTCAGTTCATGCAGCCTTCCTGATCTGGTATTCCTGGCTGAAGTGCACACAAGTGTAAAATAACCAAATCAGAGACTCTGTCTGCTCACAATTCTGCACCAAACTTCTGTAATGACAGCGTAAGTACTGAGTGTAAGTACCATTTGACATAGTTTCACATATTCACACTTCCTCATAGTATCTTCTTCACTTCCCTCTGTGGAAACGTTTGAGACTAGCTCAGCCACAATACAACTCATGAGATACTATTTGCGAATAAGGCTCTAAAAAACATAAATCATGATAGAACTGTGTAAAATAATGTACTCGGCTCCTGGGGTATGGTGTATTTTAATAAATGTCTGTTCACTGTGGATAAAAGCTTCTATTTACCACTTATTCCAAACACTATGTAGATTAGAGTGAAAATGTGTTTCAGGAGAACATCTGTTTTTATGATATCTTTCCACTTTGAGCAACTATAAAAAGCTCGTAAAATGACAAAACCCACCTTATCCTCCATTCCAACATGTTTCAAGGCCTGGCGCCCCCTATGGGACAGGGCCAAGTTGATGCTTCGGCCCCTCACTACTTTTGCCTGCCGAATATCTAAAAGGATGAAAAGTTTAAATGAACTGGTTAGTAAAAACAGTTGAATCCCCTGTACCTGTGTAAAATCCTTCTACAAGATTATGAGGGCGCTTAAAGATGTTGCAGTATCCAATATGAATTATAAAAAGTGACGTGATTAAACTGAGATGCAGAATAACAGCCTTAAAATAAAGCCTGGTTTGAGAGATAGATCATGTCTTCACCTTCCCGAGATTCAAATACTGCAACGTCAAATCCTCGTTTGGCGAGGAAGCAGGCATTCAAAGATCCAACCTAAATTGACAAGGTTAGAAACACATTATGAGAGTTTAATATGTGTGCATGTACTAATAAAAAACTCAAACGTATCAAATAAGATTTCATGTTTGCTTGTTTTTTTTGGGATGTGTCTCCTGATATTACCATCTGCAGTGTAAATACTACATATCATAGTATTTGAAAGCTCTGTTAATTTACCATTCAGTCACAGTACATTCTTGTGTTCAAAACTACAATGGTTTTAGGGCTTCTGGAAAGCTTGCAATGACCTATTTGATTTCCTATGAACTTATACTTAACTATAAACTTTTAAGCGTATTAAGTGGGAGGAATTAAAGAGATAAAGTAGAAATGAAGCAGTCTGGATGATTTTATTTGAAAAGGCCCAAAGTACCAGAGCTGTACCCACTGACCGGACCAGCACAGGTCTAATCCAACAAATGTCACTGCACCATATTATTTACAGATCATGTTCTTGTCCTTTGTGCCAAGGACAATATTAGTGATTGTATTTTTATCATCAATCTTATGGATTTTACTTTGTGCCTCTTCGGTCAGAAATAACCGAAAATATTACGTTTTGATTTTTTGCTTCGTCTGAATGGAATGATAATTGGTGACTTTTGCCACATTAACTATGTTAAATAAAATAAAAATAAAAATAAATTAAAAAAAAGTTTGCACCCATTTTGCTCCTTCACGGTCAAAAATGACAGACATAAGAAATTAATGGGCAATACAAAAAAATATGAAAACCACTGTGCAGAAAAAAAAGTGTACGGCAATGAAGGGGTGATAGTCTAAAATATCAAGAGTCCAAAATAGACACAAACCCCAACCTACCTTCCTCCCCTCTCCCAACACATATATATGAACTAGTGTTATATCAGACTATAACACAGAAAGTTTTTTGCAAATGTGTGAAATAAAATCAATGATTCAGTTAAAAAAAAGCAACAACAAAGAAGAGGTTACACAAGAGTACAAAACAGACACACCCACTCAAACACACACACAAACACAACACACTATCAAGTCCGATTCACACCGCACAAACAAACACCAACAAACATGTTTGTTGAGTTTTGCCCGATCAATGTGTTACCCTGTCGCCGTAAGTCGTGGTTTGTTTTCACCCGACTGAACGTGTTCAGTCAGCGCTTGTTGGTGTCTGTTGGGACAGTGTGAACTTAAAAGTAATTTTTAATAAAATTCTAAATCCATAAGGCAACTTGTCTGTTGATGTTTGTCTGTGTGGTGTGAATTAGAATTTATACACACTAAAATTAATTTGTGCGGCTGTAACAATTGAACCAAAGTACTCAAATAAGATGTTGAAATCAGATCAGACCCAGACTGATTAAGCTGTGATAAAGCGTACCTGTTCATTTTTATACATTTTCATTGAATTTTAATTATATGTGTAACAAAATGTGTGTTCAGGTTTGATTCTACTAAAAGCCTTGTCTCTATATTAACATAGTTAAGTGAAAATTTATTTAAAAATACATTAGATCGTTTTTTTCAATGGGGAAAAATAGGTCATAAATTGTATAAATATTGCATAGGATCATAAAATAATGATAATAATAAAATATTACTGAATATACTACATTTCAAGGTATCTTGAAACACCTTTGACCACAGAAGAGTCGATTGTGACTCCTAAATGAAGAGGACCAGAGGGTTAAGCAAGATATCAAGAAGAACATTCACCCTAAAGTTGGTTTATACTACAAACTCATAAAAACACAAAATAAGAACTCATGCATATTGAATTTGAGCTTTGATCAAAGCCATGAACTGTTGGCATCAGGGGGAGGGACATTCTCATGATAGAGAGCATTTGATTGGATAAAAACTCTGTGGTGCAGGATGAGTCATTGATATCATGATCAGTTTTACTTAACATTAAGGATACACATTTTAAATACATTATGTCAACCTATATCATCATTCAAATAACCTAAATTGCCCTAAAGTCAAGACCTGTAATGTAATGAAACATTTACAGAGTTTCATAACCACTTTGTGAGTCATTAACATGCTCTTCATGTATGGTATAATATAATTACTATCTCTGAATTACTGTGATTTACAAAGGTTACATTCTAAAATAATTGTCCACTTGTTGTACTCATGCATGCAGTGACTATTTTTATACAGACAGTAAATGGTGTGTGACAGCATTTTAAGATATGTAATCAAGTCATAAAGATGCAATTGTTTCTCACCAAACCGCCTCCCACCACCGCGATCACTTTCTTCTTGCTGTTGCAGGTTTCATGATTGTGTGAGGAAACACTCTCCATGTTGAACGATCCTGAGGTATTAGATGAGTTAAAGTGGTCTGCTGAAATCAGACTAAGAGGGTTAATGAGTTTCTAAGTGTTTTAAAGCAGGGTTTTGTGCTTATGAAGGAGGAGCGACACAAAGTCAAACTTCGACCAACACTGGATCAGCACGTCGCAGTTTATCAGATCTGTGTGATCAAGAACAAAACACTCGCACACACGATTTACGTGAGACCAGAAGAGTATAGTAGTTCAAAATAATTTTAATCAATCCAGAATTACATTAAACAATCAGAATTGAACTTTGAAAACGCTTGGGTTTACAACTCAACTCTCAAATTATGGCTGTTCATGGTTCATATTACTGTAATATCACCACCTAGTGGAAGTGATTAAACTTGGACTTCAGGACAATCCTGACGCACAAATAACGTGATTACGTGAACTTCATTACGCCATTTCATCGGTCATGGCTCATGTGTATCAAATATTCATTTTATAACCGTCGTGATCTTTGATTACGAAAAATACGAAATAATTACTTCAGGATTTTACCTGGCAAAAAACTGCCGTGACCCGGATTCGAACCGGGGTTGCTGCGGCCACAACGCAGAGTACTAACCACTATACGATCACGGCGAGCCACTCAGAGGACGCTCTGCGGAGCAGAAAGGTATGTATATGACTGTTACTACAAACTATAAAACTAGGATAAACTAGGATAAACTAGTATATCAACGTGTTTGCATGTTGTCAAACAAGGCATTTGCGCATACATTTTAACATTTTAATGTGCCATATTGATAAACATAATTATTTCAACGTGTTTTCATTTTGTAAAACAAGGAATTTGAGTATAAATGTAAAAAAATTCACAACGAATAAGCTCGCAGAATTATAACGAATTATTTTCCTCATTTCCTAATTTATTATTACCCGATTGTATTATTTCGATTTTTTAACTGCCCCCCACCACTTTTTATTTGTATTTTTTTCTCCATTGTATTTGTGTGTGCATAACTGTATAAACTCTTTGAATCTAAACTAAAGTTCATTTATTTCAATTAAATTATTATAATAATTATAATAATACATATATATATTTTTAAAAGTCTTTCACTAGGCGAAAACTTCCCCAAAGTCACATTTCTGTGGCCTTTCTCTAATTCTACACCTGTTCCAGTTACAACTAAACATACTCCTCAAACTAAGAAAGATCATTTAAAGGTATAGTTCATCCAAAAAATGAAAATTATGTCATCAGTTAATCAACCTAAAATTGTTCCAAACCTGTATGAATTTATTTCTTGAGCTAAAAACAAAAGACGATATTTTGAAGAATGTCAATGGCTAAATAGACGGCCCCCATTGATTTCCATAGTATTCTTTTCCTTACTACAGTGGGGCCCAACAACTGTTTAATTTAGCATGTGTTTTAGGTGCAATTAAATAACAGTTTTGCAAGAAACACTTTATGTAATATTACTTTATTTATTTTTTACTCAAATTACATATATAAGGTATCTGACGTTTTACTTCAAAGAGATCAATCCATCAGTCATGGGAAATCTCTTTTGAACAGGATACTATGACAAAGGAATGTTTAATTCAAGATTGACATGAAGAGTGAAAGATGTATCATATACTTATCACATACTTAATATCACATGCATAGCCATGCGAAATAGCATGATGGGCATGATAGGGCTCCAGCGTTAATTTTGCGTGAAAGGATTGTATTTGTGTGTTGTTGTTGTTATTTAAATAATAATAATATAATAATATATATATATATATATATATATATATATATATATATATATATATATATATATATATATATATATATAATAATAATAATAATATTATTATTATTATTATATATAAATCAAGCATCTTTCAAGTACTTCTTCAAAACTATGGCTGTTTTCAAGGGCTTTCCAGGACTTAAATTTCAAAAAGTCAAATTAAAGTATTGATTTAGCACTTTAAGCACCTTGTACGAACCCTGGACAAATCAACAAAGCCAAGGTGGATGCAGCACATCTGAATTTGTCTCTGGCCAGGGCACTATTTTTAAACAGTTTTCTTATCCGCTGTTTCACAATCACCATTCAGCTTAATTTTCTTGTAACATTCACATGTCCTGTTTTACTTCTCTCGCCTCTGCTAGGTGATAAACAGCTCTCTCTCAGAGGCAAGATGTCCAAATAATCAGTAATTTAACATTTTCCAAGGACAATCTTTCCCAGAGTCGGTCACATCCATCTGTTGTTTAATGGAAATCTCCTGACTTTGCAAAAACTGCTCAGTGGGCCACAGGACCTTCTCAGACGCGTCTGACCCTCGAAATAATTATTTCCCACTGCTGTTACAATTATTTGAATAAAAAATACTGACACTTACAGAACATCAACACACTTTTCCTTAGACATATTTAAAAAATAAATTAACCTAAAAGCTTTTCATTTTAATTCAAAAATAAAGTATATATAAAGTTATATTAAAATCACTAATCCATGATATTTTTATATTTATTCTCATTGCCAACTGCAGGGAGAGAAAGCGCCAGCTGGAAATCGTGTCTCTTTAAAAACTCAACGTGCTCTCCACTAAACCTGGATGTGGGCGTGGTCTGTTTCGTAACGTCAATCGAAGGAAAGGCGTGACTAAGCAATTCCAGCTACTTCAGGAAAACAAAGGGGTATTTTAAACATATATATTTAATATGAATTATTTTACATGTGCTTATGTATTTTCAGTCTTTTGTAATATCTCACATTAAATGTAAATTAACGAAAGGTACGTAAAAGCTGTTTTGCGTGTTCTGAGATTGATTGGTTAGGTCTGTGGAAATCATGGCGTCCTGACGTCTTAAGCAGAGTTTTGATATACAGCGCTTAAGTATGCTGAAATGTGTTAACCGGTGGGTCTTTATAGCGAGTTATCTTCCGAATTTATGATATTATCTACAGTTTTCATTCGAGGTATTAGGTAAGTGTTAAATCTGTGCTTTGCTGTGTAGTTCGTTGAGCGAGCGGCCCGGTTCTCAGGCTTCGGGCTCGTGTGTTTCTCTCGCGCCTTTGCTAGTGACACTGTCTCGCAAACATTGTGTGTTGTTTTTATTCTTGAAGATGTTAGATTTTTAAAAACAATTTGTCGTTGTTTTATATAACTCCGCAATTAGTCAATGTGAAAAAAGTAAAAGAAAACGCCGGAAGCCGGCTGGACGGTTTAAGCTAGACTAAAGTTAGGCAAGACTAAAACTAAACCTACGCATGACTAAGTCACTAAACTACACTTTTACAAAACCTAAGCTCGACTTGCTCTTAAACTAACCAGATCGAATGGACATTTAAACTAAAACACTAAAGTTTCACTTAAACTGAAATACTAGACTTGCTCTTAAACTGAAACCCTAATCTAGTGGATTTTGATGAACTTGTGGCCCTCAAGATCTCAAATAAGCTAATTAACTAAATTGACACTTAAAGGACTAACTGATAAGCCAAGGGAGTTTCTCAGTAAACTAAACATACTAACCTAATCCTAAAGCACTATATCAGGGGTCGGGAACCTATGGCTCGCGAGCCATATATGGCTCTTTTGATGGCTGCATATGGCTCTTTTGACGCCGCCGCCCGTCGACAGATACTTCCGCGTTCGGAGGACAGGCAGATCGCGCCGCCGCACCCGCGTTACTTCCGCGTTCGGAGGACAGGCAGATCGCGCCGCCGCACCCGCGTTACTTTCGCGTTCGGAGGACAGGCAGATCGCGCCGCCGCACCCGCGTTACTTTCGCGTTCGGAGGACAGGCAGATCGCGCCGCCGCACCCGCGTTACTTTCGCGTTTGGAGGACAGAGACATCACCCCCCCCCCCCCCCCCCCCCCCCCCCCCCCCCCCCCGGTCGACAGATCGATCGCTTCGGACTATGGCTCTTCACAGCTTCATATTTAAAAAAAAAAGGGTATATGGCTCTCTCAGACAAAAAGGTTCCCGACCCCTGCACTATATCATTCTTGAAGATTTGTTTTTAAACAATTTGTCGTTGTTTGACTAACTGCTGAGTTATACAAGTGTAAAAAAACAAAACAGAAGCAGGCTGGACTGTTTTAACTAGACTAAAACTAAACCTACACGACTAAATCACCAAACTACACTAGTGTACAATACCTAAGCTCAACTAAAGCCCTCAACTTGCTCTTAAACTAACCAGATTGAATGTACATTTCAACTAAAACACAATATTTTCACTTAAACTGAAAGACTAGACTTGCTCTTAAACTGAAACCCTAATCTAGTGGATTTGATGAACTTGTGGATCTCAAATAAGCTAATGGACTAAATCGACACTTAAAGGACTAACTGTTAAGCCGAGGGACTTTCTCAGTAAACTAAACATAATAAACTAATCCTAAAGCACTATATTTTCACTTAAGCTAAATTAATTAATTGACTAATCCTAATTCAAATGTACGTTTAGACTAAGGACTTAAAATTCCATTGAAACTAAATTATTATTATTTTTTAAATTCACTTTTGATCCTAAATGATTTCTGTGTGCCTGATTGATCATGTATTTGTATTGTGGAGCTGAAATGTTCTTGTCACATTGGTGTGTGCTTTGACTTAGTTTGATAATGCTTGATTTCTTGACTCTAAATATAAGTGTCTTTTCCATTTCCAGGCGTGTCTCGACTTTGTCCGTCAGAATGAGTGATCCGGCTGTCAAGAGGGTGGTGAGTGATATAATTCGCTCTCCAGAAGACAAACGGGAGTATCGAGGACTTGAGTTTACAAACGGTCTTTCAGCGATTCTTATCAGTGACCCCACCACTGACAAATCATCAGCCGCACTGGATGTCCACATAGGTATATGAGAACTTCCTCCTTTGCTCCATTTTGCTCATATCTGCTTGAAGTATTCAATTCACATATATTTGCATAGCGCTTTGACAATGCATTCATTTCAAAGCAGCTTTACAGAAAATACATGTCCACATTACAATCTGTGATAAGAGGTTACCGTATCCAAGTTATGCATTTCAGAAATGTACATATACAAATCACGCAGAAACAATCTGTTCATTTAAGGTAAAACCAATGAGCTCGTTGAAGTTATGAACACATGTTGTTAACAAGCGATTAGGATGTATAGAATATTTAGCATTGGTGCGTGTTGATTCTGAGTTTGTGAAGTCCTTGCAGGAGTTGGCGTCGTCTCTTCACAGGTGTTGGTGCATCTAAACACTTCAATAACTACATCTCAATCCACTCAACTCCCTTCTATTTTAACACAGAACATTTACTGCTAACCTCAGGAACATCTTGGCCTCAAATCTTCGTTATTGGCCATCGATAACTACGTTTTAATATAATTAATCGAGTTGCCTCTCTGTCTATCTGAAGCTTTCCCGTCCACAAAAAGCAATTTTTAATAATCCAGACCTTGGCGGCTGCCCTTGTCCTGGTTTTATGTCTTCGTTGCAGAGAGATGCTCAGAATGCCCACGAGAGTTTCCAATCATTTTGTTTCTGAACAGGCTGCTCTGAAAAAGTAATTGAAGCCTTTATTGTCTTGCGTTAAATCTTTTCAATGTCATATATAAGGAAAGAAAATTGATTTGTAATTAGAGTTGGAGCGCTGCCCAATGTGTCAACACAGACGAGTGGGGTTAATCAGTGCCAGGAAATGCAGATTTTAGCAATCGAAACGCTTTATAACGCAAGAGTTTGCCAAGAACTGTCCTTTGCATGAAACATGTAGTTCAGATAAAAAGATATCATTACGGTACTTAATTTTTAGTACTCACTCATTACATCGGTAATAAAGGACGGAATCACAATGTATTATAATCTTCTGAGGCTTTGTTTGTGCTGAACACTTTTTTCCGATTAGTTTTCAGGGGTCTCATTTATTAAACTGTGCGTAGGATCCCTACTAAAAGTTTGCGTACGCTTAAAAGTAAAAAATGGCATACACCAAAAAAATAAACTAAAATTAACCATCTGTGTCGCCAATTCCCTCTGTCTCCAGAATGTGCGAATGCACAGCTCAAAGTTTGCTTTAAGGTCTGCACATTCTCCCATCAAGTTTGTTTTTTATTGATCACAACCTTTGCGTGGAAACTGGCGTACGTACATTTCCAGCCCCGTTTTGTGCGTACACACACTTTATAAATGAGACCCCTGATCTGAAAAGTAGACTAAAGGATCCAATCGGTTGCACAACGACAGGCTGGTCAATGCCCATCATTCATTAAAATCAAGCAGAATGAACGTGACGTTCTTGTGTAAATTGTTGCGTTTATTTCAGTGTGTTAGGTAATGTTTTATGAGTGATTCACACATTCATTCTGCTTGATTCATGCATTTGTTTCTTAAGTGTTCAATGTTTTGATTCGATTCCTCATGAATCTAGAGTAAATGACTGTATCAAGAATACATAGCCCAATCGAATGTATACATTTTAAAATGTGGTTTTACTAACATTTGCACATTTTGTGTTCATGTTTTTATTTACTTTTTGCTCTTCAGACTAGAAAAAATTAAATGGATTTGAATTGGATTTGTGCTGCCTGTTTGAACAATGGCTAAAGACTTTAAAACCTGTCTGACAGTATATTATGATGCTGTCTGCTATCTAATGCCTTTAATACTGTAACTTGGCTTCATGCAGACATTTGTGGGAATATATTTAAGCAAGCATGAGGTTCTTGAATATGTCTTAACATGTTGTGAAAAGGTCAACATGATTTACAAGTTTGTCGCACGCTCAAGATTGTCTCTTTTTGTGTAAGAGTGCAAGCAAGCAGTGTCTTAATATCCTGCTTTTCTCTTCCAACTGCTCTATAGGTTCTTTATCAGATCCCGGGAACATTTCAGGGCTGGCCCACTTCTGTGAGCACATGCTGTTTCTGGGCACAGAGAAGTACCCCAAAGAGAACGAGTACAGCCAGTTTTTGAGCGAGCATGCCGGCAGCTCCAACGCTTTCACCAGTGGAGAGCACACAAATTACTACTTTGACGTATCCCATGAGCATCTGCAAGGGGCATTGGATAGGTAAATCCAAAAAAAGAGCAATTGGTGAATTATTAAAGAGTCGTCTGTTTTTCGATGCGATGTGTGCGCTGTTTGAACTTGCGAAAGGGTGAGCCGGGTTCAGACCTTCAGGTGTCACGGTGTCTCTCGGTGTGGAGTTACACGTCCAGGAGGAATCCGGTTGCTGGGATCTAGAGAACAGACTTCCCCTGGAGCCCATCTGCTCCTGTGACCCAGAGCACCACCTGCTCATGGAAACATTTAAATGATTCATGTTCATATTCTCTAAAAACAAAATGGTTTTAAAAGCATTTCACAAACATTTCAAATGCAATCAGACCACACACTTTAGAAAGCCCTGTGTTTGTCAAGTAGGAATGTGTGAAATGTTTTTTGAGGGTGTGGAAAATAGATTTAAATTCGATCAGGCGTGCACTGAAAGCACACCTGGACCCGCCTTTCTCAAATCCTCATTGGTCAACAGATGTATGTTGAAGCTTGTTTTGCAGCAATAGTTGTTTGCATATGAAATGTCATTTTTGCCAACTTTTGAAGTCCAGGGATTTACTTAGTGCTTTGAAGCATCTTAAACTTCAGTTTGTAGGTGCTCTTAAACTTGCCATTTGTCCATTTTAATGTTCAGCTCACCAGAATATACTGGGATCAGTATATCAGGCAACTCTTAAAGGCTGTGATACTTTCTTGCATTATTTTTATCACTTTGACACGTGTCATCGATATTTTGCTTGTGCTATTCATTTAGTTGTTTTTCTTCCATACATATTTGGCAAAAATGCATATTTGTGCATATTGGCTGCATGAGGGAGCTTGAGAGCATCCTTCTAAAATTACAAATGGGACAACCTATAGTATCGTAAGTCCATACGATTCCACTTGCCCATAAAGCGTTTCATTGGGACAGGGCTCTAGTCTGAGTCACAGAGTATGTTCATTTGCATGGCAGTTGCCATTCATGTCAATTTGCATGCTCTTAAGATCTGATTTTAGTTATTTAAATTATTTTTAACAGGAAAATTTAGTATTCTGCCGAGATGTATGTACTGTATTAGCAAATCAAATATATTATGTAGTGCATTAAATGACGTTTGACTTTCTCATCCCAGGTTTTCCCAGTTCTTCCTCTGTCCTCTGTTTGATGAGAGCTGTAAGGACCGAGAGGTGAACGCAGTGGATTCAGAACATGAGAAGAACCTCATGAATGACGCATGGAGGTTGTTTCAGTTGGAGAAAGCCACTGGGAACCCAAAACACCCTTTTAGCAAGTTTGGCACTGGTAGGAAATGTTATACATCTGATTTAGTGGCATCTTTCATGATTCCTTCCCTTCACACGGCACTGTAAAAGCTATCTATGCTCTAGTCTCAGTGAAGGACAGTAGAAAGCTAGAGGATAATGTCTAGATTGATTTAGCTTAATCTACTCTGAGAAGATTTATCTGTGCCCAGAATAGCCAGATGGTGGCGGCCTTGAGTTATATAAGGCTTGCTTGCTTTTGGGGGGGTGATTTGTTCTGTCTTTTACTTATGCTAACCAGCACCATTCAGAGAAAGGCCGATCTGCATTCATTTGATGGAATTAATGCATGCAAACAAATGTTTAAATCAACGTTTCTGTATTGTTAAAAGACGTCATGATATCAAACCCATTGTAATCAAAATACAATAATTGATGCAATGCAAGTTTTAGTCTACTTCTGATCTAATGATATGGCAGTAACTCAGAAATTCAAAATTGTTCTAATGGTCTTCCTCAGATCTTGGCTTGTATTGATATGGCCACACTCCAAAATGATTAATGGGTTCATTTTCGTATTCACAATTTGATTCTGGCAGGTCTGCAGTTGTAGGATAGGTTTGTGTGAATTTAAGGTTACTGTTATCCCATGACAAACTGAAATGTCATTTGATTATTTTAATGATGTTCTTGCCCATGTAGGTTCTTTAACAGTTAGTGGTTTTGTGTCTCTTGTGTAGGCAATAAGTTAACCCTCGAGACAAGGCCATCTCAACAGGGCATTGATATCCGTGAGGAGCTGCTTAAGTTTCACTCCACCTACTACTCCTCCAATCTGATGGGATTGTGTGTGTTGGGCAGAGGTCAGTCACTGGTCACATACATTTTTTTTTTTACATTTTAAACACAATAGTGCACGGGTGTAAATTCCATCTAACAGTTTTGATAGTGTTTAAAAAAAAAATTTAATATAGCCAAAATTGTACTTGTGAGGATTTGTGTACAATGGCCAACAACGCAAAGCGATTAGTTATTTGAATGAGTTGGGATACATTTTTTTTATCTTGCGTGCTCCACGTAGTATATTAGGTTTTGTCTGGGACAAGCCCACTGATCTGCCACTTAACTACCAACACAATGGTAGATCTGCAATATTATCCTAATATCAACTTACACATAGACTTATTGCTGTGTTAGTTGTAGTGACTTGCTATCCAATAAGCTACTGCATTTGAACAAGCTAGGTAACGCTTTAATCACTAACATGGCAGAGTACATTGGTTATCTTTTTTTTCATGCCTAATTTAATGACTCATTATCATCTGTATTAAAGAGAAAAGAAAAATTTAAACAAATGTTTAAAGTGAGTAAAATAGCCTTGACATCCCACTTACTTGAGTTCCACAACTACTGAAGAACTTGTTTGTGTGTGTATATATATATATATATATATATATATATATATATATCAAAACAAAAATGGTTTGCGTATATCAAATTTGCAATAGCATATAAAAAGAAAAGCACAATAATAGGGTTAAATCATATCTTTAAATACTTTGTCATAGTGCATCAAAACGTTAGCCCGTTTTTTTATTACATTTTTATGCATTTGGCAGATACTTTTATCCAAAGCGACTTGCATTGCATTCATGATGTACATTGATATTCTAATCAGTTCTATTAATAAGTTTCAGAGATGAAATGGCAGAGTTAAGTTCAGCATGAAACAGGAAAGCATTAAGGAGAATTAAGCCACTTTTTTTTGTGAATTAAACATTTTCCATACAAAATAAGGAAATTAACATTCAAGGGACAGCATCTTTTGGTTTACATAATAAAAGATAACCTCTGAGGCCGATGGTGTGGGTAAGATTTAAAAGGCTAAAGACAAGAACTTAATTCGGTGCACAATGTATTGGTTATATTACTGTAATAAAATAAGTGTGCAACTACTGAAGAACTTTCTCTCCCTGCGCACTTGTCTGTAGGTGAGGAGGGGGGATTTCAATGTGTCTGAACTTTAACTACTTTTTTTTTTCTACCTTGTTTGCATATATAGTTTTAACACTTACACACTTAAGTATGTGTCATTTATTTGCAATACACAGTGGGGTTTTTGATGGGGGGGGGGGGGGGGGGGGGGGGGGTTAGATGCACATACGCACTAGTGGATGAAGAACAGGAAACTGATTTTCCTCATATCAGTCTGGCTACATGCACTCGATTTAATAAACCCTGAGGATTCAGTTTTTTTTTAGTATAACTGTCAGTAAAGACAATGATCAGTGAGCTTCATGAAGTGCAGAGCAGATTTCTCAGTCTGTTGCTGAATCATTCATGAGATCCGTCTTGTTCTTTGTCATTCTGTTGAATGATTCATACTTTGTTTTTGCACTGACTAGTATGTATTCTGAGTGGTGTGGAGATGAAGTTTAACATTGTGTCTGGCACATTTTGACAGAGACGTTGGATGATTTGACATCAATGGTGGTGAAGCTTTTCAGCGAGGTAGAGAACAAGAATGTCCCTGTCCCAGAATTCCCAACACACCCTTTCCAGGAGGAACACCTGAGGGTGAGATCTATGCCCTAATTGCACATCCTACACACAGCCATTTTATGGAAATGCTATATTGTAATATTATACAGTACTGTTCAAAAGTGTGGGGTTGGTGATATAATATTTAATATTTAAGAGACCTTTCTAATGCTCTCATTTGATCAGTAATATAATGAAATATTATTCAAATTTAAAATAAGTTTTCGGTTTTAAAATTATTCTTGTAATCCAAAGCTGAATTTTCAGCATCATTTCTGAAATCGTGGCTGAATTTGGTGCTCAAGAAACTCTTATCAATGTTGAAAACATTTGTGCTGCCACTGCTTCTGTTTTCTTAACATCTGACTCATCTCCATTTCTTCTCTCTTCGCCCACAGCAATTTTATAAAGTTGTGCCTATCAAGGACATTAGAAACTTATACGTGACATTCCCCATCCCAGACCTGCAGAAGTACTACAAATCAAATCCCGGTCATTATCTGGGCCATTTGATCGGTCATGAGGGTCCAGGGAGTCTTCTGTCTGAGCTCAAAGCCAAAGGTGAGAGTTTGTCAGAGATTTTGCTTTAAGTGCCCAAGTGATAAAACGGACAAAACAAATCTTAACTAACTTGTGAGTTAACAGTGTAGAACACTGGCTTGGATCCATATATTTTTGTTCTATGGTTTGTATTGTGTCCATGGATTTATGGATGCACTCTGTCTTCTCAGGATGGGTGAACACACTAGTCGGAGGCCAGAAAGAAGGAGCCAGAGGGTTCATGTTCTTCATAATTAATGTAGACTTGACCGAAGAGGGGCTGTGTAAGGACCTGTAATGTTTTTGTGTTGGTCATGGTTTTTTTGGGCTCGTTTAAGCTGTATTTTCTGTCTCTAGTGCATGTTGAGGATATCATCTTCCACATGTTCCAGTATATTCAGAAGCTGCGGACGGAGGGCCCTCAAGAGTGGGTCTTTCAGGAGTGCAAGGTATGAACGTTCTTGTTAAAAGTAGGGCCATATGATTTCCATGATGTAGGAAACGCTGTCATGAAAATTAAATTTACTGTGTTTAAGTGGAATGTCACTGGAGTTGGTAAAATTTGAATGAATAAATCAAAATCGTCTTAGGAATATCACACAATTATTCATCCAGATGTTAATTAAACATGCAAAAAAAAAAAATCATTTTGACAAAACATTATTAATTTTTTTTAACCTGTATGGGGTCCCTATGAATAAAAGGTAATCTTAAAGTTTTATTATTTAATTGACTAGAAAGTCTTTCTGATTATTTGAGAATAATCAAACTATTTATAATAGAATCCAGATACAATCAAATAAAAAATGTGGAATTTGGAGAAAAATAACACTGATTTCATGGGCTAGTTCACACAATAAATACCAAATACCAGACAAATACCAGGTGGATTTTTTATACACTGTTAGTACATCAATGATTTGTCTGTACATTTTGTTTTTTGTAGGATTTGAACACTGTGGCTTTCAGATTCAAGGATAAGGAACGTCCTCGTGGATACACGTCTAAAGTGGCTGGACTACTGCATGTAGGTGTCTCTCTCGTGAAAGACTTTAAAAGGTTGTCACCATGGTTACAGGTGCTTGTGTCATCAGGGTGCTGCTCTGTATTTTGCCAGGAAAAAATAGCCAGTGTTTCAAGTATCGTATGCTTGGTGTAGAATATTAGTGTGCTGAATGCTATACGCCATAAACTGTATTCTTTCTATTTCAAAAATAGTGTGTGAAACAGTACATGCATATATACTGATTAAACTAAAGTATTATTTGCTGTGAAAGAAAAAAAAAACAATAGCTTTGTTGAATTAAAACACTAATTTAGTGGTCTGAATAAGAATCAGCCAAAAAGGATGTTAATACTTGTTGATATTGCTTCTTGATCATTTGTCACATTGCAAATGTAAGGTTTTGAGCATTTGTAATGTAAGTTGCACTCATATCAAATATTTACTTCAAAGTAAATCTATAAAAATGTAATAAATTGTTCACTGAGAGCACAACATGTTTTGGGGTATGGTGCTTAAATCTCCTTTCTGTGTGTCAGTACTATCCGCTGGAGGAAATCTTAGCTGCAGAATACTTGCTGGAGGAGTTCAGGCCAGACCTCATCGAGATGGTGCTTGATAAACTGAGACCAGAGAATGTCAGGTAAGCACACATACAAGGGCTTCTTTCTGCTTTATAACACGTGTGTACATTTATGTGCAGAACCTATAAAAGGAAGCGTCAATATATATTTTTATATTGGTGGCTGATACGGATATATTACTATTGCTCTTAGGATTTGTGGTTCGTTCAAATTACTAATCCCAGATATTAAACCGAAACAATATCATGGGTGTTGCACCTGTGGATGGACCTTAAAGATGTTTATTGTCCCCTCAGGATGAGATTAGTTTAACAGAGATTTCCAGCCGTTGGCCACTCTCTTCTAAGACCCTCTGAAGGAGCTTCATATCTGAACCTGTGCAAAGCAAACATCAGCTTCTTTAGTGCATTGCTGTTCGGGCCAAGCTGGGCTCAGGTTGCTTAGTCTTTTATCTGTTTTTGAAGTGTTGTTTGAAGCTGAATCTTCTCGCTGTGTCTGTAAAAATCCCACTTCAGATTCTCACCAATGTGACAGTCTTTCAAATTCAATTTCCTTTTCGGCTTTAAAAGAGCATTGTCTCTCTGTTTGAACTTGATCTCAACCCTATCATTGCACCTCTTATGTTGTTTCTGGGATGGAAGAAGTTGTAGGGTTCCTGTATTTCATTTTGCTTTGGTATTTCCAAACTACTCAGATCAAGACAAGGACTTTGAAAGCAATGCTTTGAAAAGCCTTTCTTGTGTGATTGACTTGTTGTTCTACAACACTAGAAGACCATAGTCTCACACAGCCAGACTTCTGGCTATCGGTGTAAAATCCGATCTAGCTTTTTCTGGCCAAAACTACCAACATAGACCTTAGAGAAGGTAGAGACCATATTTAAAGTGACCAAACACAGTTCTGGTTTAGCTGGGATGGTTTTATCGGAAAGTGAAATGACCTTTTAACTTTGAAATTAACTTCAAACAGAAAATTAATTAAAATGAGGTCTGATTTTTGTATACTAATTTCTTTTAAGTGAATGTCCAAGTGCTCATGAATGCCACACTTTGCCAAATCTTGCAAGTAGTTCTTCCTCGGAAGTGCGCATTGTAGCAGCCCAGTATTTTGTAAACGGCACTTTTAGTTTCTGCAGGGACGATTAAAATCTGTGCACCCTGAGTGCTGGAAAATGTGTAGCACCAATCAAATTACAGCTTGCCAGATTGAGAGAGTGCTTGCTGTTTTTGTGTGCACTAAGCATCAGATGGTGAGTGAATGGTCTGAGATTGCTGTATCCCAGCCTTGTGTGATTTTTGGGCTAATTCTAAAACGGAGCGTTTAAGACTTTTAAACTAAACCTATTCTGGGCTCTCTTATGAAATTGATTGATGCACGAGGGTGCAGAATAGCATGTCACTGTTCCAAAAGTTCCCTATCGATCAGGACGGTCTAAATTGTCCAGAAATGGCGCATTGATCTAGAGCCCTGCACAGCGGGTTGAGAACCTCCGGGAAATTCAAACCTTTGATTGATGTGATGACCATAAATCCCAATCTATTTACAGAGCCAGAGATCTGATAAAAGCAAAATTGCACTGCCCATTTTCCCCAAGGGAGTTGTGAGAAATGGATGGTGTCATGCCCTGTCTGGTGCAGTGATCTTACAATTCTTCTGTCTTCATTTATTTATTTTCCTTTTAGGGTCGCTGTTGTCTCTAAATCATTTGAAGGACAGACGGACCGGACTGAGGAGTGGTATGGCACGCAGTATAAACAGGAAGCCATTACTGATGAGGTTCTTAAGGTGGGACACAGTAAATATTGATTTAAAGGTTGCCATAGTAAATATTGATTATGTGTGCCATAGTGTTCTTTTCTGTAAAGTGGTATTAGTAGTAAATGGTCTGGATGGGTAACTAAAGAGGATGAATTGGTGATCCATGTGCTATGAGCACTGCATACTTGGTCGAAGGAGACGGTCTCTTAACTTCTATTCTGCTTCGACCATTTGAACCGTATTACAGTAATGCCTTGAGATACGAGTGTCCCGACATACGAGTATTCTGAGATACGAGCAAGCCTTTGAGCATTTTCACTTTGAGATATGAGTAAATATTTGAGAGCACACTTACAAACGCTGACGCTAGGTGTTCAAGCACTCGGAGCAGCTCAAGCACTTCATTTATGCGGTAATTGCATATGATCTCCACTAGAGAGCCTTGGTTTTACAGAGTGGTTACCGGGGGGAAGAGTGATTGAGTATTATGCTGTGAGCAGCACAAGTTATGCTTGTTCAATAATAATAAATGAGGTTCTGAGGCCATTCAATACACAACACAGGAAGAAACTCTACACTTCTGTATTGTGTTTGCGTTATCTACGTTATCCCTCCCTCCTCCTCCTCCGCATATACCGCCATTAGTGTATTACAGTATCGTCTGTCTCAAAGGTAAGAACTCATAATTAAAACCACATATTTATTTTATATCACAGGAATCCTTATATATTATCATTTTTTGTGTATGTCTGTCTCTACAGCTCTTAAAAACATGTTTTTTCCATTGTTGTTAGCACTAATAAGAGTTTTTTTTTTTTTAGAGAGCTGGAACGGATTAATTTATTTTCTGTTATATCTTATGGAAAACATCATTTGAAATGCGAGCAATTAAAGTTGCGAGCTCGGTCCTGGAACGGATTATGCTTGTATCTCAAGGTATTACTGTACTGGAATAACAATAATTTGAAGATTAAGACTTATCGTTTAGTTTTTGTGTGTTTCAGAAATGGCAAAATGCAGACCTCAATGGAAAGTTCAAACTGCCAATGAAGAATGAATTCATCCCAACAAACTTTGAGATTTACCCTTTAGAGAAGGATTCCCCATCTGCCCCCACCTTGATAAAGGTATGGTTTACTGAAACTCGTTTTGTACATTTTACACTTAGAGCAACTTTAATATAATAACTTTAATTTTTTTTAGGACACTGCAATGAGCAAAGTTTGGTTCAAACAGGATGACAAGTTTTTCCTGCCCAAGGCTTGTTTAAACTTTGAGTTTTTCAGGTAGGTTTAACATCTGTAACATCTTTTCTTTTTATTATTTGCATAACTGTAACAACGAATATTGAAAGATTGCTAAATTGTCTTTTTTTAGGAATAACACTTTCAAAAAAAATAATTATATATTTTTGTCTATAAAAAAATATTAAATGATTCAGACAGGTTGATTCACCCAAAAGTACTACTTGAATGTTATGTGAAAACATTCATTGTGCTTTAGACTCTCAATACTCTTCTAGTTATTGAAATACCAGTTCATTTTTAATCCTGTTAAATTCCATGCAATATTAATTGTGACCCTCCTTATTAAAGTTACAAGTAACAGGGTCTTTCACCATTCTTTCCACAGCCCGTTTGCATATGTGGACCCATTGCATTGTAACATGGCGTATTTGTACCTTGAGCTGCTCAAGGACTCCCTGAACGAGTATGCATATGCAGCCGAGCTAGCCGGCCTGAACTATGACCTTCAAAATACCGTCTATGGGATGTATGTAAGTATGCAAATATCCCCCTTGAGGAAGACAGTCCAACTTCGAACACAAACAAATGACTACGAGTGGTTTCTGTCTAACCCTAAATGTAACCTTGTTTGTGGCTGTTACACAACAACAAACTCTTCTCATTCTCAGTGTTGTTTTTTCTGCGCATGTATTATTAGTAATAGACTAGCTTTAGATCAGTGCCGGAGCTGAGGCTGCATATTCATACTCCGTCTGTGGTCCCTCTCAATCCATTTCTTTTTGTTTTGTCATGACCCATCCATACAATTATCACTCCAATTGTTCTATCCCCACCTTTTTTTCTTTCTTCCATCCTGGTAGTCGCTACCTATATGCAGACCCGCAGCACTGCAACATGACTTACCTGTTTCTCAGGTTGTTGAAGGATGATTTGAGAGAGTATGCATATGCAGCCCGCCTGGCAGGGTTGATCTATGGCATAGCCTCGGGAAAGAATGCCATCCTTGTAAGTATGGCGATAAGCCCCTCACTCTTTGGAGAGAGGGCCGGTGTATTGGGTGAAGGATGGAGCTTGTTGGTTTTGTGTGCCTGTCGCTTTGCTTTTCTTCTGCTTTCTGCAGAGTGATGGGATGTTATATCTGTCTGCTTTGGTACTGTTAAGGGTTGTTGTATTTTGTGCTGAGTTTAGGTGTTGGTAAAGATATATGTAGCGGGGCACTTGCAATGCCAAAGGTCATGGGTTCGATTCCCAGGGAATGTAAGAACTGATTAGGAAGTTAGAATTAGCTGATTAGATACACGTCTTGAATGCAATTTAAGTCGCTTTGGATAAGTGTCTGCAAAATGCATAAAAATCTAAAAAATATTCTTTAAAGAGCAAAACAAATGTAGTCAGTAAACACAGACTGTAAATGCATGTGTAGCTGGAAGAATAGCATGACCTCCAGCAAGTCGTCCATATGACTTCTGGTGTTGTTTTTAAATTTTCTTTTGTGTTTGATAGTTTCTGCAAAGAACGGACTACAGTTTGAGTTATTTGCAAAATATCTTTCCCTTTTTTTCTAGCTCAGAATTGTTTTGGGCTTGCATACATTTAAACTGACATAACGGGTCTTAACTTTTTTGTGTGGACAAGACGCCACAGATGAATAGGGTAAAGATTTTAACTAATAGATTTTGCAGTATGATGATAACTATATTACACGTTTTCTTAAATGTTATTTTTGAATATGTAAATCTGAACATTGGCTAAAGCAGGGTTCAAAATTCTTGATTTGTTGACATTAAAGGGATTTGGATCTCATTTTATCATACACCATAAATCAGAAAATACTGTCATCTGTCACTGTCATTTTTGGGGAATAAAATGTTATATAAGTTAGGTTAATTATATGCAAAAAAAATCCTCTGTAAAAACTAAAGAATAAAGATTACAAGGAATATTACAAGTAGATTTCAGTCTCCGTACAGAAAAAAAGCCTTTAAAGATCAATGTTGTATTTGAAACTACACATACAAATAGAAAAAGTGTAACAAACTAAACTCTTAAAATGTATTTTAGATGTTTTCTTTCCTCTAGTCTGAAAGACTTGTTATGGTAGGAAAATGGGCTAAAATCACAAAATTGACTAGTGCGTAAAATGATTTTTCCTCTAGTGTCTTGCCTTAATGTGTAACTTGACTGTCTAACTGCTTGACCTGTGTCTTCCCCATCACTGGATAGGATCAACCGCGATGGACGTTAATAACGGGGGTAAATGTGTGACTGAGGCTTGGGTAACGTGGCAAAGCTGGGCTTTTTCTAACCTCACTTACTCCTTATTGTCTGCGCAGATTTGGTTGCATTGGTTGTCTGAAGATGTAACCCTTAATCTGAAACTGTTTTTAGTGTGTTCTGCAGTAGTCCCTTGCTCTCTTCCATTTTAATGCCATTTCACTATTGTAAAAAGATGATGCAAGTCAGTTCTTGAGCTGTTTTTATCCCTCATTCTCATGAATATGCATGAATGTGTCTTTGTGCGTCAGCTGTCAGTCAAGGGTTATAGTGACAAACAACACATTCTGCTGAAGAAGATCATCGAGAAAATGGCCACGTTTGAGATCGATGAGAAGCGCTTTGATATCATTAAGGAAGCGGTGAGACCCACAAACACACACATACACACACTTCTAAGAAGAACAGATAACACAGTGTAACCCCCCTGACTAAAGACTGTCTTTCATTTAAGCCATTAGTCGACTAGTTGCACCAATTTTGTTTCATGGTTGTGAAAGAATGTTATATGTATCATTAGTATACATTACAGACAAATGCTTAACCATAGTAATGAGCATTTAAATTCTAAAGTAAGTGCACATAAAGCTTCCCGCAGTGCATTGACAGAAAAAAATGAATATGATTATGTTGGAAAATAACAGAAAGGAGACTCTGACCATAGAGTAATATGTTCATGTGCACATGTAATAACATAATGCACAACTTGTGCAGCAGACTCGGATAACACTGGACAAGCCTATAGAGAGAAATAAACGTTAAATATGTCATGTGGGACTGATTTAGCTTTCACACTTCCCACAAACACCTGGAAATGCGCATAATAATAGTGCACTTTATCTTGGTTAACATTGAGAACATTAGGCTACTACTTGCATGTTTCAAATGAGCCATATTTGTGGTTTATGAATGAACGTTGGGTTTTTCTGCCTGACATAAATAACACAAACCAGCCATGTTTACAATCGGTCACTGCATAACTGCCAATTCCTGTGGCGTTTTGTTTTTCTTTGACCGACGATTAAGGTTAGTTTGACTCATCCTCTTCTCTAACATGAATGGACTATTTATTAACTCTTATGAGGCAGGCCTACTCTCACCGTGTTTTTAACCAAGAGTTTTCCCAAAAGCAATGATGCAGAAATATGTGGATTTTACCTTGACCTGGTAGTCATATAATCACAGATCCAAACATAAAAAGAAAATGTGCTTTTGCGATCTGAATGAAACTGGTGAGACTTCTGTATTTGTTTATTTTCAGTACATGAGGTCTCTGAATAACTTCCGCGCTGAGCAGCCCCACCAGCACGCCATGTATTACCTGCGGCTGCTCATGACTGAGGTGGCCTGGACCAAAGACGAACTCAGAGACTCTCTGGATGGTGCGGCGCTCTTTCATTGTTCTGTCAATACGAGCGCAGTGTGTCTCTCCTGCATGTGTTCACACTGTGAATGTGTTTCTCAGATGTGACGTTACTTCGTCTGAAGGCGTTCATACCGCAGCTGTTGTCACGGTTACACATTGAAGCCCTGCTGCATGGCAACATTACCAAACAGGTTTGTTTAAAAAATAATTTCTCCTAGATGACAGGTAGAGGAAAGGGAGGTGGGGAACGAGAGGTGTGTGTGTGTCCATACAGGTTGAAATGATTCCTGTAAACACAAATGAAACCATATTCACCACCCATGATTTGATACATGTTTATACATCAGTCAATCTTGTGTTTAACAACTCTTGTGATAATACACACTACCTTTCATAAGTTTGATGTCCGTAAAAGTAAGTGTTGTCACCAAGAGACTTCATTACTCCAGCCCTTCAGAAATCATTGATGTTCATTTTGCTGCTGAAGTAAGATTTATCAATGTTGAAAAAAGTGCTTACAACTTTTCTTTTCAAAGAATCATTTATTTGAAATGTAAATCTTTTGTTACAATGTAAAACTGCTGTAGTTTTTGTGTTGTTTCAAACGCCGGGTTACATATATTGGGGCAACCATGGCCTAATGGTTATAATGTCTGACTGTAAACCAAAGGTCACTGGTTCGATTCTCAGTACTGACAGGAAATGACTGAGGTGTCCTTAAGCAAGACACCAACCCCTTGGATGGGCTAAATGCAGAGTAGGAGTTACCAACCATTTTTGGCTTTCACATGTTGATTGCTTACTTGCTTAAAAAATGTCATGTATCTAGTATGTACTGCAAAACTGTGATTCAGACCAAACCTTGGAGTTTGACCAGTAGCACAGTTTTTGGATATAAAATTCCCAGTTTAAATGTATATGAGCTGACTGAAGATTCATTGAAGTAGCAACATATTTACCAGACATGGGATTATGTTAGATTTTGTTGATGAGAGCAGTGTGCTCTGTCTGTCGTCTGCAGTCTGCTCTGGGGATGATGCAGATGTTGGAGGACACTCTCATTGAGCACGCTCACACCAAACCCTTGCTGCCGAGTCAACTCATCCGCTACAGGGAAGTGCAGGTACCTGACGGTAAGTGCCAAACACCACAAACTTAATGCAACATCTCAGCTGGTCACTCAGCCTTTCCATCACTCCCACTCACTCTCTCCATCTTCAACTCTCACACTCTCTCTCACTATCATTCTATCTCCATCACTCTCTCTCTTACGTGCTGTCTTTCAGCTTTGCTCCAACTCTGAGCTTTGTATCCACATAAACAGTATACATTACTGTTAAAAAGTTTGGGTCTGTAAGTTTTAATGGAATATTTTTCAAGTATCTTCTGCTCACCAAGGCTACATTTTTATTTGATCACAAATACAGTAAAATGGTTATTTTAAACCATGATATTTCATTGTCCATTTGAGATGGAAATTATAACAGAGTATGAATTTTTATTTCTTTACAAGAAAATTCTTACTGAACCCAAACTTTTAAACGGTTTATATCAGTATACAGATTCAAATATATAGAAGTAATTAAAGGTGAAAGGTCCTGCTGTTAAACCTGAATCTGTGGTGTGTAATTTTGAGCTCTATGATATTTGTGTGTTTGTGTTTGTCATGGTTCTTTTGTTTAAGTGCAGTTCTCTGTGGTTATCAGGTGGTTGGTATGTTTACCAGCAGAGGAACGAGGTTCATAATAACTGTGGAATCGAGATTTACTATCAGACGGACATGCAGAACACCCATGAGAACATGCTGCTGGAGCTCTTCTGTCAAATCATCTCTGAGCCATGCTTCAACACGCTACGCACCAAAGAGCAGCTGGGTAACACAAACACTCATGGGAAGCTTCCTCAGTTGTGTGTGGACACTTTATCTGTTGATGTGGTTCTAGGATGAATAACTCAACTCTTTCTGTTCCGTTTGGGGACACAAACCATCCTATTGATCACACTGACATTCATTTCTGTGTCCAGGTTATATTGTGTTCAGCGGCCCTCGCAGGGCCAATGGGGTGCAGGGTCTGCGTTTCATCATCCAGTCTGAAAAAGCTCCTCACTACCTGGAGTCTCGTGTGGAGGCCTTCCTCAAGACCATGGAGAAGAGCGTGGAGGAGATGGGAGAGGAAGCGTTTCAGAAACACATCCAGGCGCTCACCATTCGCCGTCTCGACAAACCCAAGAAGCTGGCGGCCGAGTGTGCCAAGTACTGGGGAGAGATCATCTCCCAACAGTATAACTTCGACAGGGGTGAGGTGTTATTCAGCTGTTGAAATTAACTTATACCCGTGTGAAATATTTGATGTGTTAATATTTTTCTCCTTGCCTCATTTAGATAATATTGAAGTGGCTTGCCTGAAGACACTGACTAAGGAACACATTATGCAGTTTTACAGGGTTGGTGACGATCTGAATACTTTATCACTCTCTGAAGCGCATGCTATTTCTTTCATTAGATTTGCATTTCCTGAGTACTATTCCAGTAAGGTAGCTCGTAACTTACTGTGCGAGTAAGGTAGCAAAATAATGACGTCAAAGCTTTTAGGTAAGAACAGAATTTGGACTTGTTTTGTGTAAATTAAAATTTGCATCGAGTCACTTTGTAACTGCCACGACATTCGGCATATGTCAGTTTTTTTCCGTTGGTTGAGATTCTGTACACAATGTAAGACATTTGTTGATGCATGATAAATAGACCAATCACAGTTCATTATGCAAATACATCAAAAATGGTCTGTTTCATGCTGTCAATCTTGAGGGAGATTTTTCAAACATTAATCTTTTTTTATTTAAAGAAAAGCACATCGAACTTTGCAAATGCAAAATTTTTTTTTGTGAGGTTTGCAAAAGTCCAATTCCTCCTCTTATGTGGTTTGATTGGTCATGTCTGTTCTCTCCAGGACTTGTTGGCCATCGACGCCCCCAGAAGACACAAGGTGTCGGTGCATGTGCTCTCTAGAGAGATGGACTCCTGTGAGTACTGAATAAATGAGACTGCCTGATAGATGGGCAGGTTGATTGATTTCTGCCATGTGTTTCCTGCAGGTCCAGTGGTTGGTGAGTTTCCTGCTCAAAATGATGTCAATCTGGCTCCTGCCCCCTCACTTCCTCAGGTACTGCAGAGATGTGTACAGTAATGCTGCTCCAATATGAGTGTATGAAAAATGCGCTTTTGTGTGTATATATGTATTAAATTTCCATTTAGATAAAATATATATGTATTATTTTATTAAATTGCTATATATATATTAGCAATAACCCTAACAACAATCATGATATTTGGAAAGAATTTTTTTTTATATATATAAGTTTATTATATATATATAAATAAAACAATTTATATATTATTTATATAATATAAAATATAATAAATTTATATATATAAAATAATTTTTTCTTTCCAAATATCATGATTGTTGTTAGGGTTATTGCTAATATATATATATATATATATATATATATATATAGCAATTTAATAAAATAATACATATATATTTTATCTAAAACCCAAACAAAAGGAAAACAATGTATTTATTATATAATTTTCTTTATTTTCCCTTTTGTTTGGGTTCAGTCAGATTTTTCTTTTTCTTGTTTCATTCAGCAAGAAATTTTCTTTCTATCAAGGAGTCCAGAAAATAATTTAATAAAATCATAGTGAGCAGAAGATTTTATTTTTATTTCTTAATCAACCAGCACACCTTAACATCACATTTCTTTCCGTGAATGTAAGAATAAAGTTTTGTGTGTGTGTGTGTGTGTTTTCAGCCATCGTTAGTTCAGGATATGACTGAATTCAAAAGGAGTCTGCCGCTGTTCCCTCTCACCAAACCTCACATCAACTTCATGGCTGCCAAACTGTGACCAGCATCATGGGATTGTCAGAGACGCCCAAACATGGAGCCAGTAACAGCGTTGTCCGTGTGTGTGTGTGTGTGTGTGTGTGTGTGAGAGAGAGAGCAGGCAGGGCCACAACGGTGGTGCTTGCAACATTTTTAGTTGTGCTCTGCTCATAGAGACAAAGAAAACATACAATGTTTGTTCCATGTTGCTTCTGTCAGGAAATTTGTATCCCTATATAATAGGAGTCACTCGCTCGCCACAACGACACACCTTTGTTGTTCAGTTTTCATTTCAAAATGAGTGTCGATCTCATTTGCACCAATGCTTAGCAAAACCGTAAGAGCGTTTGGAGAGGCTGTTGTGAAATATATCACAATTATATGTCTCTCTTGAGAAGAAATACTGGCCTTAAGATGATTTTAATCAGTGATCAGGTTTTCTGACACGTTTTTTAATGTTTAATTTAAACAATTTGCTTGGAGTTGATTTTAGTTTCTGTGCATGTTGGCAGAGTTTTATCTTTAAGGATAGTGTTGTAAATGCAAGGTGGTTCACTTGATTTTATTTGCGGTTGAAGAAATGTCATAATAAACCATTTTTAATATCATGTTCATTTGTTTAAGTTACTTTCTTTAAAAGATTCATAGCATTGATTTATTTGACAAATTCTGTGTCGGAATGGAAACACAAATTACTTTTTTCAACAAAAGTGCATCAATTTATGCACCGCTGGTTTTGCAAAAGATTTCATATGAATATGTGCATCTTTTTCCTGAATTATGCCGATTGTCTTCGATCCGACTCCCAGATATCCACATCCCCTTTAACTGGGTTTTTGTTAAATCTCTGATGTCTTGACTTGTGATTATGCACTCTTCACAAGCAATAATGTGACTTACAGGACCTTTGACTAGTGTTTTAAACTCTACTAGGCGTTTTTGCTTGATGCGGTTTGAGCTCTGTTTCGTGAAACTGGTTTAGACCAGGACTAGACTTGAAAACCTGTAAGTCTGCGATCTTCGTGTGTGTCCTCATCTCAGGTGTGTTCTAGCCAAGTCTTGACCATCCTTTCTTGGGTTTCTACTGCTGAGATTAATTCTGGACTCAACTCAGGCGTATCAAATCGACTGTAATGCTGCATTTTATTTTATTTTTTTAGAGAATCAACAACCATCCATCACAATGATGAATACTTTCATGCTCCGCTAAACAGACTGATATCAGCCTCATAGATGAGTTTAGCTGTACCACTAAAAAGGATTTACTCAGGCATCTCACTGCATTGGTTTTGGTGGTTTGTGTGTGTTTTCTATTTAAAGGAATAGTTCGAGTAATGCAAATTCAGTCATTTTATTTGTTCTCTTGGGACTCCAAACCTGTATGACAGTTTTCTTTCATGGAGAAAGAAGTGAATGAAGATCAGATTGTAAAGCTCTTAAAAGATATTGTCCCTTTGATTTGAGTGCTATATTCTTAAATTTAGCGTTAGCTTAGCATTCAGGCTGTCAGTCAGTCTGTTTTTTTTGCATATCCATTTACAATCCCATCATTTTGGCTAATGTTAATGGACAAAATCTCATGACATGAGGGAGGGGAGGTGGATGAGTTATAAAAAACCCATTTTTGCTACACATGTGGTTCCAGATGCTATTCAAATTTCTGGGCATTAGTTTCAGTCTGACTGCTCTGATAGGTTCAGTGGCAACACATTTTTTTAATAAATAATAATCGTATTAATAAGACGACATCAGTTTTGCGAACCCCTGCATGTTGTTGTTTTTGTTCCATGAAATAGAGAACATTTATTACAGGTTTTGGATCAACATGAGGGCGAGTAAATGATGACTTTATTGTATTTATCTCATTTTTTTCTGTCTCTCGTGAACTTTTTAGATTGCTTTCAGATCCAAAGATGCATTTGGCATGCAATCGGAGCATTTGTTGCACCCCGAATCCCTTTAACTGTTCTAGAATCAGCTGAGAGTTCTGTAGGTTCTCACCGTTTCCTGTAACCTGATGTCACATGTTGTTTGCTCATGTTGTGGTTGAATAGAAGGCAGAATATTAAAGAAATATAGAAGAGCAAATCTAGTTAATGATCGTTACTCTGCGTGATTGAGATTCTGAGGTGGAAATGCTTCTTCTTGTTCAGTTTGTGAGGTGGTTTTGAACATTGGTGGATTGGTGCAGTTGCACAGCTGTGTATCTGTGGGAGAGATTTGTGTTTATGATCATTAAACAATTGTATGAACTCATTTGTGTTGTCTTTTTGTCTTTGATAAGCACTAAAGATTTATTTTATTTTCACACCTGTTAAGCATTAAAAAGGAAGATGTTCAACTTCCCCTCTATTTGTTACCATAAAATCATTTCCACCTTCAGGTCATCAATGCACAGTAATGAGAGCTGCGGTTTCATTCTATTCTAGCAATTCTGCAATGCCGATAGTGACATATTATCATTCTTGTTGATTAAAGATTTTAGCCTACGCTATCACGTAATTAATCTCAAAGCTTAAACATTTGCATTCAAAATCCTCCTGGTTTTAGTCCAAGATAAAAACTCAAACTGCCCAACACACAGTCAAGCATTGGAAAAATACATTTATTTACATAAATCAACCAGAAACCATCAATTCAGAAGCAGTATATGTACAATTCATCCATTTATACAACATACATGTTCTGTATTTGGCATTATGCTTCATCTGTACAACTGGAGACACTATACAGACCCCACTGATGCTGAAAAAAGTGAGAATTTAAAATCATATTTGGGCAATAGAATAACTGGCTTGTGCTGCAGTTGGTGTAAGTAAAACTATTTTAGCAACTACATCAACATTAAGCATGTTATGCCTATCATATAGAAGCTCTAATGATGTGCTGTTGCTCTATGGACAAATATTACTCAAACGAATGAGAAAAAATGCTAATTAGATGGTAAGCAGAGTAAAAGATGCAGTAAGTGATTTACAAGTGAGCCTGCTGATTGGTAAACTTGTAGCCAATCAGAAGGTGGGGGCGTGTCCACTCATAATGGGGGAGAAGATACTGTAGAAAGAGAGATGGCTGAGAGACATTACAAAAGAGCTACGATTATGCATTTTTAGGGGCAGGTTAATTTCAAATATCAGCATTGTTTCTCAGAAATCACTTACTGCACCTTTAATTACACAAGATCTAAAATAAATCACCTGTCTGTCACTGCTCACTGGAATAATAAATCATAAAATCACACTGTTGCTCATTATGCCATTACAAAACAGCACTTTTCACTGCATTTATACAGTTTTCTTTCAATTTCATCCATATTATGGCCAAATACTTTACAGATAAAACAGGTGATCAAACTCAATGATTCAGAGAAACAAAATCAAATACACTTGTCCATCTGGACCATGTGACCTTTAAAACATATATTGTGTAATAAAAAAGGCCACTATTACTCTTAAAGTTCACTGTTCTACCAGAGGCCATTTATCTATTATGAAACAGGTTTATTAACAGTAGTTATGAGGCATCAGGTTATCGTAACGTTTTAACAGAGTAATCGATCAAGGACCAAACACTCAGACTGGATTCCTAGTTTCTACAAGGCTCTTAACAGACTAAATCAGATTATCACATGATTACTGAATTATAAAAATGACTCCCTGAAACTCAGACATCAATAACACAACGATGGAAAATAAAGATGATTGGCTGATCAAATTATGTGAAGGCAGGCAAGACTATGAATTTCTGTCGGTCTTATTTCTCCCCAAAATCAGCATAAAAATGTTGCTTCAAAAATCCTATTGTTAGGATTTTTGTGCAATTTTTCTTTTTCGATTTGTGAAACATTTCAAGTCAATTCATTTGTTAAGCATAATTTTATATGTAAAATTAGTATATGATACACGTAATTAAATGGGGGGGGGGGGGATCAGCAAAATCTATTTCGATTTATGGGTACATTTCTTTATGAAGTTCACCAAAAAGATTATAAGCTTACGAACTGCATTTAGTATTTAATATTACATTCGCTAAGCTAATTAGGGGAGGAAGATTTAGCAAAAGTGCTTCATGTGAAACGGCACGTCGTCTTCTGCATGTTAAGGATGCTTTAAAGATTCAGAAAGATAGTGATTCACCCGAACATTTCTTCTACTTCAATATAAAACAATCACTTAGTATTAATATAAAACGTTCTTTCATTATTTATTTTGCCTCGGTCTCTTTCTTAAAATGTCAAAGCCCATAAAATAAGTAACACGATTCCCTGATTATGTCGACTGAAATAAAGCCGAATCGCTGTTCAAACTCCAAACAGAAAAGTCACATTCACAGGGAAAAGAAAAGCTGATCCAGCGTCTGTGAACATGTCCGGTAGTGTGGCGGCGCTGTAGTGTCTGAGTGAAATCAGAATGACGTGGACGGGATCGGTGCGGAGCTCAGGCCTCCTCCAGCTCGGGGAAATTGAGGATCTTGCGATGAGCCTGTCGGAGATACTGCTGCTGCTTGAAATAGACCTTAAACGCCCCTTTAATAGCCACAAATGCAATGCCACCCTGAGGGACAGAGAGATGATCATCAGTGTGAGGACATGAGTGCACATATCACAGATTTAGGGCCAGATTTACTAACAGCTTGAAAAGGCGTGGACGCCGTTATTTTTGCAGCTGACTTCATTGCTTGTAAATTTGCAGGATTTTCTCTTTCAGACGCAAAACTTAAAAAGGTGATTTACTAAGGTTTGCGCTAGTCAATTTACTGGAATTTGTGGCATTACAGTAATACCTTGAGGTACAAGCGCCCCGACATACGAGCAAGCTGTCCAGCAATTTTTTTGCTTTGAGATACGAGCAGCTTACAGATGCAGACGCTAGCTGTTCGAGGACTCGGAGTAGCTCAAGCGCCTCATTTATGGGATAATTGCATTTGATCTCCACAAGAGGCCACCTTGGTTTTACAGCGGGAGGTTACCGGGGGCGACGAGTGATTCAAGAGTATTATGCTGTGAGCAGCACGAGCTATATTTGTTCAACAATAATAAATATGAGGTTCTGAGTCTATTCAATACACTACAAGGGAAGAAACACTACACTTCCGTATTGTGTTTGCGTTATCTACGTTATCCCTCCCTCCGCACATGCCACCATTAGCCGCTACTGTATCGTCTGTCTCGAAGGTAAGAACTCATAGTTAAAACCACATATTTATTTTATAATCACAGGAATCCTTATACACAATCATTTTTGTGTGTGTGTGTGTGTCTCTATAGCAATTAAAAACATGTTTTTTCCATTCCAATTTGAGTTACGAGCTCAGTCCTGGAACGGATTATGCTCGTATCTCAAGGTATTACTGTATTAAGTAGCCAAAAAAAGCAACTCTAGAACCAGACATTAATTTGCACCGCTAATGGTAGATTGTGTTGGTCATTACGGAAATGATCCGTCTGTGTCTGTATAATTTGCACGTCGTCAGTAGATCATGAGCAGAACTTTTTGTTTTGGAATCCTTGCATAGTAAATCTGGCCCGTAGTTTTCCACCATATTCCTCAAGTCATACCAGAATGGTCCTCTGAAGATTTGAGTTGACGCTGCTGAACATCAGTTTACCCACAATGGTGGCAATAGTGGGGAACACGAGGGCTCCGCACAGAATCCGTGTGGCCGACACGTGATCGGCCAGGGGACTGGCCTCCGCCGGGATCCTGGGCACTGGGCAGCCGATACCTGCGCATGACAGAACATTTCTGGTCAATATAAATAGACAGAGTCTAAAACAGACTTTATCACACCTTCCAATGCCACAACTAAAAGAAACTGTGAAATAATATAAATGAAAAAATAAAAAAATTAACAATAGTTTTCAGGAAGTTGTAAAATGTAACATGACACCGGATGATATTCACTGTCCCCATAAACACCGTTACTGAAAGTTGCAAACGTTATTTAGTCAAGAGCAGTGAGTGATTTCCTTGTCTTTTGTTGTTTAACATTAAAAACCCAGCAGGAATATTAGGCTGCTGTCACTTTAAGACTAATGCACGGGTCCAATATACTGATACTATTACACATGCACTGTCTTTACTGTTTATGTTCACTTAAGCCATAACCAATTATGAGTCAGAGTTACTAAACAGGACAAATTAGTGTGAGAGCGTTGGATCATTTCCATAATGACCAACACAATCTACAAATTGCGGCACGAATAAGCGTCTGGTTTAAGATATGCTTTTTTGGGTGGTATATAATGGCGATAATACCAGTAAATTGACTAGCTCAAACCTTAGTAAATCACCTTGCATGATTCATTTAAATACTCTCCTCCCATTAAAAAAAAGTCCTTCAAATGCATATGTAATAAAGTTTTTCACTGTGTGTTTAGTAAATACTGTAACAACCTGACTGTTGTTTTTTAACCCCAAAAGAGGGCTTGCGCTACACAAGCTGTTCGTAAATCTGGCCCTATGACCCCCATTTGAGAGAATTGGACTTCAAGAAGATGTGAAAGTGACCTCAATTCATTACTGCCATTCAATTCAGATGTGCGCACACACACACACACACACACACAAAGGGCGAATTGAGTTCTCTTTCGATTCTTCTTGCACTTGAATATTTAAATTTGCAAGGCTCAAACTTTCATGATGATGTAACGCTGTCCCGTCAACTGTACCAAGCATCATTCACGTTCAGGTTCTCACAACACTGCATCGTTAGAATTTATAAAAACAGGCCAACTGGTGATTGACAGTTTCATATCTAATATTTATGACATATACATATATTTACTCATATTTAGCACTTGCTGAGTGTTATGTTCAGGCCCTGCGAGGACATAAACAGACATACATATGCTAGTTTAGTTTACTACTGTGTCATTCTTTAATTATACTGACCATTTAAACTAGTTCCAAATATTACATTTTGAAATAATACTGTGTAAAATAAGTGTTAATTTACATTTCATTTGGAATCAATACAATGTGTTAATGTTAAAAATGAACTTTTCCATTACAACAACAGAATTTTTTTATATATATTTTTTCATTGGAAGAAAAAAATATGTCAGAAACGAAGTCGTGATTAAATAGGAAGTGTCTATAACCTAACATTAAACACCGAATATTTAAAATATTAATTATAAGTGTTAAATAATAAACATCATAATTACATTTAATACATAATTAAGTACATGTGTGTATGAATATTTATATTTAAAAAACATCTCCAAAATATTAATAATATAGATACAGATATTATTTTTAGATTAGATTATAATGTATTTTTACAGTTAACTTAACAAAAATTTAAAATGTTGCCTAATTGAAATAAAACGTTCATCTAATATTTAGATCTTATTTTATTTGAATGAACAAAAACGCTTTCACAGCTTCAGTTAAGTCACCGCTGACCTGGGAAGATACTGTTAAGGATCTGAAGCTTATTGGAGTATTTCCTCCAGATCCGGAGCACGTAATCTTCCCAGCGAATCATCTTCCCCAGAATAAGCATAACTGGGATGGTGGGCAGGCCGATCAACAAGAAGAGGGGATCGGCCCGTTCCATCACATCCAGACCTTCCTTATGACCCACAACCTGTGAGACGGACGGAAACAGATTATTAGGAATCAGATAACGCTTGTGAAATTCGTTCAGCTGTGTGGGACGTCCCACCTGCATGACTGTCACAGCCCCGTATGTGACGGCCGTCCAGTAAATGGATCCCACCATGATACCAGCAGCAGCAAACGGGCAAGCCTTCGAGATCAACCGGTCTGCCAGATCCAGCACATATACCACCGGCCCTGGACACAAACACACACACTCTCTTCAGAAAATAAAATAAGTTGCCGTCTTAATTTAAATACAGTCAGCTCGGTCATTTCAACCTCAAGTAAGATAAACTGACTTAAAAATGCCTCTTGTATAACTTATTTATATAAAAAAAGTAAATGTAAAACACGTTTTCATAACTTAGAATGTTTTGCATGTTCTTCTAACGGCTGATAGAGATATCTCAAAATTTGTGTTGGCCTATACAATGCTGATATATATTATGCAATCACAAAACAGCTTTATTTACATACCATATTCCCAAAGATAATAAAAGAATAACTTCTGTTAACTTAATATCAGTTTACAACGACAGATGTGCCACCATTCAAAAGGTTTGAGTCAGTCAAAATTATGATGAAATGAAGAAATTAATGAAGTGACGGTAAAGAGATTTAATAATTGTACGAAACATTTCCATTTCAAATAAATGCAGTTATTTTGAACTTTCTGAAAGCAGCATCACAGTTTCCACAAAAATTAAATTAAGCAGCACAACTGTTTACAACATTAATAACAATCAGAAACGTTTTTTGAGCATCAAATCATCATCATAGAATGATTTGTGAAGGATCATGTGACATTGAAGACTGGAGTAATGATGCTGAAAATACAGCTTTGACCCCAGGAAGTGTAGATATTAAGCTATAAATACACACACACACACACACACACATATGTACATACACACACACCAAGAGGGAGACTGAATATGAAAAACAAGTTGACATTGAGGTTTGAATCATGTGACCATCACAGGAGGATCAAGAGGGTGATGACTCCAGAAGTGAAAGAGGAGTGACTCTCCAGCAGGGGGCAGACGGTGATATTCTGATGTTGAGTAGGGAATCACTGGGCCTTCAAATGCTCTTTGACTGTCAGGATTATTCAACCAAAGTGAGTGATGATCACTTTATCGTTTGTTCCATGTGCGCCCAATAATGACAAAATCCTAAATGACTCATGAACAAAGTTTTACAATCAACTGCAGAGCACACAAGTCTCACGGACAGACGCTTTAAGAAACAGTCCTAAAAAGGACTGAGGAAACACTCAAGGTGGAAATCAAGAGGAAATCATGCAATATTTATTGACCTACAGCCTATAAATACCATCCACTGCAGGAGACGTCTAGGACGACTCTCTGGAGACAGAAGAGGTTATTTTTTCACATTCATTTCCTCCTTTCTCTGGTGAATCATGACTTCATTTTCAGTTCAACATTTATCATACATAGAGCATTTCAATCCATTACTGCACATGAAAGCACAGCTCTATCAACTAAAGAACATAAAAGAACAGTTTAACATGAAATCCAGATTTCACCTGGAAATTTAAAAGAAAATAAATGTCATTTTGCATAAAGAAAAATATGAATGTATATTTTTGTATTATATTCTTTTTTATAATAACTATGCACAATTGACCACCATTTTACATTTAGCACAATAAAAATATTTTTAATTAGCATGATAATGATATACTAATAGTATGAATTATATAAATATGTCCCTGTTACACTTAGCTTTCCTGGTGAAATATTACATTTAAAAAAATGTAAAAACATGTATAAATTTAATCCAAGTTAGTGTTTTTATGCATTTGTACAGTTATTCCAAAATTCTAACTTAACCTAAACAATATATATATTTTGTGAACTATTGTTTAGCTTTCCTTTTTAATAGTCATTTAAATTTTCATCAGTCATCAAGCTCGATAATTACTGGTCACAGACATGAAGACGTATCTATAATTTCCCCAAGCTGATCTCTCACTAAAAACTCCACAGTCATCAAGTTTTCAGGCCATTTCAAGTTAGATTTTGATGTGACAAAGCTTGATATCGAAGAGGCTGTTATTTTCTATAGTCTTCCCATTAACACCATCACCGTTTTAACCCAGGCCAATTCAAGAACGCACACGAAAACTAGTTATCACACAAACCAATCATATCCAATCACAGCGCGATCAGGGCATTACCTCCACTCACATGACTTTCCCCCATTCATTCTCAATCCACATGTTTTGGGGGTCTGTTAAAAGTTAGAATTCTGGTGTGTGTGTGTTGAGATCACTGACCCCTCTCAAGAATATGAATACGGAATATTCTGATGACAGCGGCAGAATCTGGTCGACTTTCTCTCTAGGACTGCAGCATGGACATAACGGCTCCTGGCAACAGGAAACATTCAGGCAATTTCTGCTGCTTGCCACAGATTCCATTAATAAGATCATTAAAAACAAACTCCACTTAGCAGGAATACATCTGCACTCTATTCTCCCTCGTTTCACACCCGCTTAACAGCTCTGCCAAAGAACTGCAGTGGAACAAAGACTTTCTGTTCCCGACTAACCCTCTCCAATGCCAAGCTGCATAAAACAACTTCAATGTGATGTCATCTCAAACGGCACTGCTCTGAAGAACATCTTGAAAGTTAATCAGGAGTATTATATTTGAAAGAGATAGATGTTCTTTCATCCTCTTCGTACTTGTGCAATTGCTTTTCTGAGCAAGTGGCAGATGTTAACACACCATTTGATACCTATTAGGGATGAGCGAGTACAGCATTATCTATATCTGTATCTGTTAACCATTTGAATTTTCTGTATCTGTACTCGGACTGGGCGGGGCCTAACCCGGAAGTGTGCGGGATTTAACCCGGAAATGGGCGGGGCTTTAACCAGTATGTTATTTTTAATCATGCAATTGATATGCGTTGAAATTGTCAGAAATTGTTAAATTTATTGCTGATTAGAAAACTATTTACATGACAGCATCAGCATTGAGCTTCAGAACGAACGAACTATATATAGAATAAATTTTGCAACAATGAAAACAACACATGCGGTTGCAATTATGAAGAAATCATAATTTTTAATCATTCTTTTTTGAGTGAAGTAAAAAAACTGGTTAGAGCCAGCAGACGGTTAAAAAAAAAAAGGAAAAAAATCTCCGACAGGCAGAGACGCAACGCTAGTCGCATTCTACCAAGCACCACGTCTGAACAAACCACAAGTTTACCAGAACTCTACTGGCTAATAAGTACTACAAACGAACCAAAATAAAAAACAAACCTGAAGCTGAAGAAACCCTAAACGTTAACGGAAAAGACCTGCGAACCTGAGTGACTGAGGGAGAAACTGAGAGAGCTGTTCTCTTCTCAGCGTTCTGCGCGTGAATGAGCGGCACACAGCAAATCTGCATGTGTAGGGGAGGGGCGCTGTGATTACCCTATCACAGAACACAGACACAGTCAGCTACCCAATGAGGATTCTTATTCAATCCGAGCACAGATATCGACTCGTATGATACTCGTACTCGGCAAAAATGCTTTATCCGTACCGGATACTCGTTTCAGCCGACTTTCTGGCTCATCTCTAATACCTATCTCTAAAAAACTCTGTTGCAAACCATAGTGAGCATAATTGAGCATTTAAAGGCATCAGAGATACACAACTGCTCAATTATGCTGCCTTCTAAAATAAAAAATGGTAAGAAATCCCTGCAAGCATCATGTACACATGGATAACGCAATCATAACGCACTGCGACATTCATCATTGAGTAGAGGACAGATGCATGTGTGGAAATGTAGAACATCAAATATACTTCAATTACTGCCTACATGACCGATTTCACGTAGGGAAAAGGAAATCAATTACTTGGAGATCTGAAGGCTTTATATGTTTAATGGAGTACTGCAGCCACCACGACATCACTCATTATTATCACCTAAATATAAAATCCAGCAAACTGAGCCCGGAACATAAACACAATGAGTCCTATGGAAGGAATGAGAGATTGTTTGTCATGTGCTGCGCACACGTGTGGACGCAGTTTCCCGTCTGTCTGATGTGAGAGGACGTCATCATCTCTGGACTGCTGAGATCTGAATGTGCCCCATCAGGATTTTTGTTCAGTACATGAAGAGCTTGTGAGAGATAGAAAAATCTTCCTCTTCCTTCTGTCAGTATCTTCCTTCAGTCCAATCAGCACATTTTAGTTTGAGATCTCAAGTCCAGCAGCGTCCAATCCTGCTCCTGGAGGGCCCCTATTCACTATTCCCCTCGCACTCGTTCCTAAAGTTTGAAAGTTGAACGAAGAGCATGATTGGTGCAATTTCACAGCCGGCCACGGTCACCCTGACAACCGTATCCCAGAATAACCCCATCGCTGTGGAAAGAGAGGACGACAGACTGGCCCTCAGGAGATGCAGTCTGAGGAAGATTATTAGCACAGCGTGAAGAGAAACTAATGCTGTTATACTCTAACCTGATCAATTTACATAAGAGATGAAACGCAAGAGGATGAAAAATGACATTTGGTTCCGTGAGCAATGGATTACTGGAATCACAAGCAAATCCTCATCACCAATATCAAAAGAGGGATTTCTCTGGAATCAGGATTGACCTACTAAACAATATAAAATGCATGCAACTATTCATAACTACTGCAGTGACATTTGATGCATTTTGATAAAGTTTACGAAAGCATGTCACAAATGTCTAGCATTTAGCTTGTAATGCGTGGTATGTGAAAGTGAACTGTTTATTATATTCCCAGCAAAGGCTGGGACAATGCATGAAATATTTTCACTTTCAACTTGGCCATTGAAGGAGAGACTAACAATAGCAAGCTAGATTTGAAAGCACAAGATCTCGATTTCCATTCAGAGCATCTCCAACACTACGCCTCCTCCAAAACACATGAACGAGACGAGGCATACTTTCTTGCGTTCTGCCTGTCTAATGTGCTTTCTCAACAAATTTGGCTTCGTCCCGTCTTTTAACAACCGGGCTCTTCAATCCACAGCGGCGCTGAGCAGAGCGCGCGTCAGAACAGAAACAGGGATGTGTTTGTGTGTGTTCATCTAAGCCTCATACTCATTGGTCCGTAACCACTCATTACCAACCAATGTCAAAATAAAAGCATCACTGACAGAGCGAACGTATGGACCGCGATCAACGTGCAACGCAAACTCCGCGCATGCGCAGTGAACTAGGTACTATCTTCAGTCACGAGATAACCATGTGAAGTGGCGAATTTGTCCCTTTTTTGTGCTCGAGATATTAGTGTTCAGTGACATTAAAGAATCAACATTACTGAAAAGAAAATGCTAAGACAAATAGGGAGTTTGGTGGTTCCACTTCAAAAACGTTAATAGGATTGGTGAGTTAACCGTGAGTCGAAATAAGTGAACTCCACTGTATATACACTGACAAGCAGGCAGGACATCGTAAAAGACAAATATTTTTTGGAACCTATGTTTTAGTATTTTGACTACTAATATTTCGACCACTTTCTTATTGAAAGTACAACAAAAGGTGTTAGAAAAAAATACGACCTACCCTACCTTTACTTAGCCGTTAAAAGAGTTCTATAATCCTTCCTTATCTCACAACATGAGTTTGAAAGCATTAAGACAAACATTTTAATATTAACTTTGACATAAACCTCAACAAAAATGGTCAAGATCTGTTCACACTGAAAACTATGAGACAAAATTATAACGATAATTATGATATTAAACTACTGTTAAAAAATTTAAGGGGCAAGAAGGGGCAAAAAAAAGAAAGAAAAAGAAACGATTAACAAGCATGCATTAAATTGATAGTAAAAACATTTAGAATGTTTAAAAATATTTCTATTTCAAGTAATTGCTGTTCTTTTAAACTTTGTTAAATAAAGAATCCAGAAACAAAAACGTATCACAGTTTACACCAAAATATGAAGCAGCGCAACTAGTTTCAACACTGTCAGTAATACAAAATGTTCCTTGAGCAGAAAATCATCATATTAGAATGATTTCTGATCATGTGACACTGAAGACTGGAGTAATGATGCTGATGATATACACACACACACACACAATATGCAGTAATACCTTAAAAGTAAACTGGAATTGGTTGTATCTCAAATAATTTTTCCCCCATAAGAAATAACAGGGAAAAAAAAAGTATCCGTTCCAGTTCTCTAAAAACAAACCTCCCTTATTAGTGCTAATAACGATGGAAAAAACATTGTTTTAATTGCTATAGAGACACACACACAAAAAAAATTGTGTTTCACAGTATTACTGTTTTACTGCATTTTTCAAATAAACGCAGACTTGATGAGCAAAAGAGACTTCTTTAAAAACACTACAAAAATGATACTGAGCCAAAACTTTTGAATGGTATTGCAAGAGCTGTGTTAACCTTATTTAGTATTTAACATATAAAAGTGTGACTACCTCATCAAACGTATCTGCAAAAACAACAAGACTCCTGAACATATAGTTGACTCTGTATGTTAAACACTGATTCAAGACAAGTTTCTAAGAGCTGAATGACTGTCATACCAAGCTTAGGAAACACAATGAGGTACTCAGCATTGCATTGTGGGCAGGCGACACGTGCAGTGCTGTTTCCCCTCTGCTTCTCATCAACCCAGCGCTGAAGACACGACTGATGAACCCACTTAGTTGAACCCCGGCAGCGGCACGGACGCACCCACTCCGCCGTACGGTCATCCTCATCTGTGGCGAAACACACCCAACAACTCCTGAAAACACACACAGAAAAGAGAAACACATCAGCACTCGGCTTTCTATCAGTTCCTACTATGACTCAGGGCAAAGTATACAAACATAAAGATAAGAAAGTTTGTGATGTAATTGTGTAAAGTTCAAGGCTCCAACAGCAGTTACTTTTAATAGTTCAAATCTTTAAAAAAAAAAACTGCAGAGTAAAATGGGTCAGTGACTAAGCACAAATGAAATGAGGTCATGAACTCGTAAAAACATTTTATTCATTCAACCCCCAAACATTTCCAAAATAATGTGTTCAGGACAAACTAGTTTTACGGATTTTGAATCAATTAATGTCAATTAATTCCTCAAATGATCACAATTGCATGCATATGAATATTTTTGCTGAGGAAAAAAAATAATAATAATAATAATTCGCAAATTAAGAGAGCTTGCAAACAATTAATATCATTCGATATAGTTTTTATATTATCCTCTAATCAGTTAAAACACACAGTATAGAAGGGTCTATACTCAAGCTTAAAGGGGTCGATCATAGAGTCTTTTTACAGGTTCCCATCATGGGATCATTTTATGAATTTGAATTTTCATTTAACTTTAATTTAAATTAAATGAAAATAATCCTTTAAGCATGAAAGCATTAAGCATAAGATATTTAAAAATATATTTTTTAGAAGTCAATACTGGTTATTTTATTGATTCAGCATCACAATAAATATGTCGATCCTGTAAATAATCCATATCAAATGAGGAGAGACAGAGACTGCCGTTCTCTCAGGTTCCTGCGCCAGATTTTCCGTTCTGTCCGTTTTTGAATAAAACATGAGGGATGAAGAGCTGCTCAGGTGACCAAGATCATTCCTGATCATGAACCTCTTGTAACCATCAGATGACAATCACAGAAGCCTAGATTTGTAATTTCATGCACCTCTTCATTTTTCTTTAAAACATGACCTGATCTTAATTTAAAAGTGTCATTTTTCAGACGTTAAAAATCTACATAGAAATGTTTCTATTCTTATTTTATGGGACAAAAATCTGGTACACATTACAACGCATGTAACATGCATAACAATAAAAAAAATACTTCTACAGCATTTAGTAACCTTTCAAAATGTACTAATATATTTTAACGGTGAAACTAATGATAACAATGGGACAATATTGTAAAGTGTTACCAAAAATCGTTTATTTGAAAACTGAATTGGTAAAGCAATCGTTTTAACATTGACAAGCACAAAGTACAGTAATACTTTGAGATACGAGCGTCCCGACATACGAGTATTCTGAGATACGAGCAAGCCTTTGAGCAATTTTTGCTTTGAGATATGAGTAAATATTTGAGATACGAGCAGCTTACAGACGCCGACGCTTGGCGTTCGAGCACTCAGAGCAACTCAAGCCTCATTTATGGGGTAATTGCATTTGATCTCCACTAGAGGCCACCTTGGTTTTATAGCCGTGTTTACCGGGGGCGACGAGTGATTCATAAGTATTAAGCTGGGAGTTAAATATTAAATATAAGGTTCTGAGGCTATCCAATACACTACACTGGAAGAAACACTACACTTCCGTATTGTGTTTGGTAAAAGAGTTACGAGCTCCATCCTGGAATGGATTACGCTCATATCTCAAGGTAATACTGTATTTAAATGGGCTACATGTAGAATTCAGAAACCCTTGTTATTAACGACAGCGGTGGGCGTTAAAGTAACCCCAGAAAACTCAGCGCTTGTGCTCGCAGTCGTGCACACGTAACGTACAAGAGACTGAACGCGATTCAAGGCCTCGATATAAAAGGAGATTTTACATTTATGCATTTGGCTTTTATCCAATGCAACTCAAGATACACATTAACATTCTAATCAGTTCTTGCTTTCTCCGGGAATCGATCCCATGACCTTGGCGTTGCAAACGTCACGCTATACTGTCTGAGTTACAGGAACGCATTTAAATTACACTTATGATTTAAAGGCATCATAGAGACACAACTGCTAAATTATGCTGCCTTCTAAAATGAATATACAATCATTAAGTACAGTATATTACAGAACATTTATTTCCTATAGCATTATTATGAATAATTCATTTCATGTGTTATAGAATGGAAGAGATGCTCTCGGGAGCGCGTAAACAAGAGTTTTGTTACAAGTGCTTTACACATTGGCCATAAAAAAAGCATTTAATACGTGGAAATTCATATATCCCCTTTAGATAGAAAAAACTCAAAAGCGGAAAATGTGTGCACATTTTTAAATAGCAATTGTTTTCAAGTGTACCTAAATACAGAACCAGAAAATGATGTCAGGTTGTGTCTAGATATATGATTCTCCATCGTAGAAGAACAAAAGACTAGAAGAAAAATGAAGAAACAAGGCGAGCGCTTCACGAGATCAGACAAAGACGGTTCTCTATGTTTCTTAAGAATCTGCTTCTCCTGTTCCTGTAACCCAGCCTCCATCATGACAACCATCAGGAACACAATCATCCCCGTGAAACCCAAGCCATCACGCCGTCGCCCCTCACTCAAACGAAGAGCGCTGTTCATTAAGGTGTACTGTCAAGGTCAGACAACCCGATTATCAGCTAATAAACCAGGTAAAACTAATTGTGCTGTGAAACACAATCTGATTTAGGCTTGTTTGCCTTCACTCAACAGGGGTAATGTTTCAAACCTCAGGTTATATTATCCACAGTGAAACATACAGATGGTATGACATATGATGAGATTTTTGACTGTTCTGTAGGAGAAAAATGATTCAGAGATACATAATTTTTTCATGCTTTAAATCACAAATAAACACTAATAACATTTAAGTATACAAAAAAATGATAAACAATTTAAATAAATACTACACAAATAATTAATAAAATGATATGAAATAAGAAAAAAATATGACTCTTAAAAATATTTAAATAAATTATACTAATAATAAATAGATATAGGGATTTTACAATAGCAGCAACAATATTTTACAAAAATTACAATTAGTTTCTTACTTCTAGTAAGCTCCCAGCTCTAATAAAAATAAATGCAAATAACATTTTTTAAATACACAAAAAATAAACAATTCTACAAATAAACAAATACAAACCATTACAAATTTATTTACAAAAACTACACAAATAAATAAAAATCTACTACTACTAATATATTATTATAAATTTCTCCTACAGTACTTATTTTATTACAAAATCATCTTCCCTTGTTGAACTGAGTTCAATAATAAGGTTTTGTAGTTACATTTGTTTTTTAGAGTAAAAGATTCTTAGCGCTAATATTTTGTGGCCAATCTAGATCAAAACACTGTTCTTTTTACTATAACATAAACATGCATTTATTACACCTTATCACTCCATACAAACATAACAACTTGAGAATAATTAGGCTAATAAAACTTTATTAAGACTTTGTCCAGCTGAAGAACTGTGATGACATTCTGCTCTAGCTGTAACTGAAGACACAAGGCGGAATTACATTTCAGCACAGTTTGTGATTATGTTTATGATGGTTGAAATGTCTCCAATATACCAGGACATTTCCTGTTAAATCATGACAATATTCCAGGAACAAATGGAGCAAAAAAAAGCAACAACCTTGCAGAAGTTCTGGCAGAATATAGCTCTAATGTCTATAAGATACCATCAGGAGGTCGGAAAGTCGATACCGCTCACCTTTCTTTACATGTTAAGAGCCCGGTTACATGACACAGAAACACAATCTATACAACAGCGAGGGGGGTCTCTGGAACAGATAACCCTGATAATAGTTTAAATATCCTGAACTCTAGAACCCTAACACCAGCTACCATTTCAGGCAGGATGAGTTTTCAGGGATAAAGTGGCTAATTTTGCTATCGTTGACTGATGTTGCTTAAAAAACTGGAATGATTCTAGGAAGGTTTAGATGTTTCCTTTTGGACAGATAATGTGGAAGCAGTTTGTGGAGAAACTAAGGGCAACTAACTCCTTGTGCAAGTGCAAACCTTCCTTTGGAATTAATACTGTCTGGATTTACTATAGACAGACGTTGAAAAATCACAACTGAAAAGGCGTGGACGGGGTTATTTTTGAGGCAGGCCTTATTGCATATGTATTGGAAGGAGTTTCCCATTCAGATGCAAAATTTATATAAGGAGAGTATTTAAATAAATCACAAAAGGTATTTACTAAGGTTTGCGCTAGTCAATTACTGGTATTTGCGTTATTATTTACTAGTAAAAAAAAAAGCATGTCTTAATCCAGACGCTTATTTCTGCTTCTCTTTGTAGATTGTGTTGGTCATTATAGAAATGATCCGGGTGCGTCTGTGTTCATTAATTTGTGTGTTGTCAGCAGATCACGGCCAGATCTTTCCACTTACATCGGCGCTTTTTTGGAATAGCGCTGTTGATGCTAATTTTCCCTATTTAGTAAACCTGGCAGTAAATGTCTACTGTTAAACACTGAGCAAAATGTGTCAATAAACCCCAAACCTTAAGTAAGAGAAATAGCATCAACGGAGTGAGCGTCACGAGAGTTACAGAGACAAATCCTCTCTCCTGCATGTTCTCATTGCTACACAGGTCAGACAGTATTTAAAGAGGCATTAAAACCTCGGCACAATGACCGTATTCATCGGGCCATGGTCATGTGACTGTGGGAACCTGAAAGACCTTCCAGCCAAAGGCCAGCAAAATAAAGTTCCATCACCAGGGAACCGGCAAAGAGCCGAGCATCAGAGGAACCGCCGTGATCCAAGCCGTTTCTACTACCGATACAGACATCTGCCAAGATTATAACATTTTGCGGGCATTTAATCGGCATTCAAATAAACGGCGTTTAGAAAAATTGCATTTTTATTAATTCCATATCAGTTATGTACATATAATATAACAATCTATTGCACTGTAAAAACTATTGCAGCAATTTAGTTATCACAACTTAAAAATTCAACATTAGAATAATACTGTGTTGTTACAACTTAAAAGTGTTCATGCTTGACTTTTAGTTTAGTTATCTAAACAAACTGAGTTTGCGGTAACATTTTTATTTTGTAAACAATTACAACACAATAGAAAAATATAAAATTTTAAAATGAAAAATAATGCACATTTTAAAAACTTGTTTACTTGAGTTTAGTACCCACTTCCATAATTAAAACACTAAAGCTTTATTATTATGAATTGTAATACTAAATAATAAATCAAATTTGACCTCATCACAAATCATTTATTATTTTTATGCTATAATAACAACAGCACACATACACACCTTCAACCTTTATTCAAGAATGTGTTAAAGACTTTGTAAGCATGTTGTGTAGTTTTGCTAATGCAATGAAATGTGCCAAATTGTAGCATCATTTTTAGCCAGGCTGTCAAAAAAACATTCAGAAAAAAGAAATTAGATCCAATGAAATATTAATAACTGATTATGCTGTTTTGTTAGTCGATGTCTGCTTTTTGCTGTAAGCTTTTAGTTTTTCCTATGCAAATTTCTGCAGCATTGTGCAGAATAATAGTTATGCATTTAGTGCGCATTAGCAATATTGTGCATTACAGATGCATACATACACCGCTGTCCCTCCTCCATCATTCCCTTGTCTCTCAAGTGCAACAGTTTTAAACAATTATCATGTGATAGTTGTGGCTAGTTTACGGTTGTGTGCACCAGTTGAGCACCAGCTATATTGCAGGTCATGTAACTTCAGTCACTGTTTTCCAGTAACGTCAGTCATCTAGAACTTGAGGTCTATATTTGTACTGGGGGGGGTTCAGATGTGGCCTACTCCTGATCCATAAACACACTCTCTCTCCACTGTGGTTAAAGTCACAAGACATGCACGAGATCACATTTCACCAGGGAATGTATAAAGTCAGGAGAAACAAGAATTCTGACTATTTCATGAGTAATTCTACAAGAAATCAAAAACTAAAAATGATCCTTTTGAGAGATTTATGCGTGCAGATCAATATTTTTAAACTGATGTGTCCTCATCATCTTAAATCAAAATAACTTCCCGTCCCTCTTGCAAGGACATCAGAGTGACCAATAGCAATCCACAGATTCAACAACCCATCCAATCAGTTCCCAAAGGACAAAATCAAGTTCTGTCTTACATTTTGCTTGCTTGAGAAGCCGTTTCATTCGGATATACTTCACAATAAGGAAGAAAAGATTCTTAACCTCCATTTCATGCATCCTGACTCCGAGAAAATGCATAAAGCCAGCCAATCACATCACTGTTTACAGTTCCTCATGCACAGGGTTATGGATTTTAGCAGACCACTAATCCTAATGATGTGCGTTCAGACATTTTTTTCAGATCTTTACTGTTATAATGTATTTCTATAATAAAAAAAACAAACTTAGGATATATCATCTTACCTTTCATTTTATTATATAATTAGCATAAAATAAACAATATTGTTCTAATTCAAGGTGAGTAAAAATTACCAAACAAAAAGTAGTAGTACGGCCTGCTATTTCCATGGTGGATTCGTGGCTCTGTTGAGAACGTCTTGTGTGTTTACGGCGATCATACTCTGGTTTGGATGAACTTACCCGGGATGTGTTTTTGGAACCAACATACCTCGAGTTAGCAAGATTTGGGTTAATCAACCCAGAGTTCAGGGTATGTTTGAAGGCAAGATAAACGTACTTTCTGGAATACCCCCCTGGAGTGCAAAAACTGAAGTTTTATTTTGGATTATTCAATTTATTTTGTACTTTTATAATGCAGAGATGCTTTTTAGTTTTGTAGCTAATTGTGACCAAATAACTATTTTTTATCAGCCATACATAAATATGATCTCTGCAAGAGTGTATTCTGTTTACTGCTTAGCTCTCAATACATTTATTTACATTTTATCAGACGCTTTTATCCAAAGCATCTTACATTGCATTCAAGAAACACATTGACATTCTAATCGGTTCTTGCTTTCCCTAGGAATCGAACCCATGACCGTGGCGTTGCAAGCGCCACACTCTACTGTTTGAGCTGCAGGAAAGGTATTAAAGGTTGGTAGCAACTACCTCAGAACAAACTGTAATTTGCTGCCTTTTCCTGTTATACCGAACTCGTATTGAACAGCAACCCTAAAAGTGAGGTAAATATCGAACTGTGACGTCTGTGTGCATTACACCCCTGATAATCACAATGCAAAATCACATTTTATTAACATTCAAACAGAACAGAAGACCAATAAGGTACAAAAGTTGCTGGATTATTTCCAGACACTTTCGAACGTGACTTTTGAAAAAAAAAACATGATGATGTGGAAACACATCAAAGCTCTGCCGGGAAAAACAATATGGCAGAGAAAGTGAGGTTTAAAAACAGCCAAAATAAATGGAGCCAGCTTTCTGAATACCGCCGAGAACAAAAGAGGGTGATAGAGTGTCTGCCACGTAAAGGTCAGACAGGATTTAAGCATGACCCCGTCTTTTCAACCAGCGAAGAGCTGCATTGCAGAGAGAGCAGCTGCGGGTGGTGGACCTCGATAAGAGTGTGTGTGTGTGTGTGTGTGTGTGTGTGTGTGTGTGTGAGAGAGTCTGATAGAGCTGCATGCTGGTGTTCGGCTATCTGCTTCCACACAGACCTGTGAAGGTTGTTGCCTCAGTGACGGACATTAGAGAAGGATGCAGGATCCATTTGAGAGAGATGAGAGCTTTCACCATGACAACTGACACAGATATTTCTACAAACAGCCTAATGAGCCAATAAACCACTTTACTAACACAAGTCCAGTACTTTCCTCTCAATACACATTCCTTGGATGTACACAGAAGTACGAGACGACGACATATTCAAAACTCACCTTGCTTAAAGGGATAGTTCACCCAAAATGGTGTCATTAATTACTCACCCTCACGGAAGAGTGACCTCTGACGCATGACGAACGCATGACCATTTTCCTGTGGCTCAAACAGTAGAGTGTGGCGCTTGCAACACCAAGGTTATGGGTTCGATTCCCAGGGATCGAGAAGAGGAACTTGAGTTTGTAGCCCAGTTTTATTTGTTTGAACCGCGAGAGGCGACTACTCTCATCTAAGCTACGCTACTCCTATATCCTATGTCATGCTTCGGGGTCAGAGGTCACTTTTACAGGTCATTACAAGTTACAGATAGGGATACGACAAAAATGTGTTGCTTCGCTTCAGAAGGCATTTATGAACACACTGTATGGATTCCTTTTATGACGGATGAATGCACTTTTTTGGCTTCAAAATTTTTGTTACAATTCACTCCCATTATAAAGCTCGGAAGAGCCAGGATATTTTTAATATAACTCTGATTGTCTTTGTCTGAAAAAAGAAAGTCATATACACTTAGGATGGCTTAAGGGGGAGTAAATTATAAGTCAATTTTCATTTTGGGGTGAACCAACCCTTTAATACAGTAATACCTTGAGATATGAGCGTCCCGACATACGAGTATTCCAAGATACGAGCAAGCCTTTGAGCTTTGTTTTGCTTTGAGATACGAGTAAATATTTAGGATACGAGCAGCTTACAGACGCCGACGCTTGGCGTTCGAGCACTCAGAGCAGCTCAAGACGCCTCACTCGCTCACTTCACGTGTTCCTGGACTAAAACAAAAGTGTGCGCGCAATCAAAAACAGCAGTCAAGAGAAGATCGAGCACGCATGCGTATCCATTTTTCCATTTTCTTTCGTTCATGCGTTCTTCCATTTTTACGCATGTAGATCTGTTATCCGCTCGCGGATGTAATTTAAACATCAGTTTTGCGCTAATTTCTTTTTGCCATGGATTTGCAGCCATAGTCTACTTTCGTACACATCACGTAATTAAATCTATGTAATCCCTCCCTCCTCACATTTTATTTTAGATCACAGGAATCCTTATATACAGTGGTACCTCGAGATACGAAATTAATCCGTTCCGAGGCGGCCTTTGTATAATGAGTTTTTCGTATCTTGGAACACATTTTACATGTAAAATGGCTAATCCGTTCCAAGCCCTCCAAAAACACCCCATTAAATTTCATGATAAAGCTAAATTGACCTATAAACAATGAAATAACGTAAAATGTCAAAGCTTACCTTTCGAGTGAGGCTATCTCCGAAAGTGGCGGCAGAGGAGGAGGACAAACGGCAGATAACGTACGTACACTTAACTTTACGAAAACACATAATTTAAAGTTTTGGGTGCGGAGTGGCTGAGCTAAAGCACGGCAGCACGTACGTATAGACGATGCATGATGGGAGGGATGCTGTCCAATTAGAGAGAAGGATCTCATGGCTTGGCTAGCATCAGGAACCAATGGGAGAGCAGGAGGATGGTGGCGAGTCTACTATAAGATGGCGGCGTGAGTTTCAAAATTGTTATGGGGCGAACCTCGGACTTTCAGAAACCTTTCGTATCTTGAAAACTTTTCTTATGTAGAGCAGTAAAAATTTTCGTCTTTGCTTTCGTAACTTGGATTTTTCGTAAGTTGAGCCTTTCGTATCTTGAGGTACTACTGTACTATAATTTTGTGTGTGATTAAAACCATGTTTTTCCATTGTTATTAGCACTAAAGGGAGTTTTTAGAGGGCTGGAACGGATTTATTTTTTCCCTGTTATTTTTTATAGGAAAATTTGATTCGAGATATCAGCAACTCAAGTTACAAGCTCAGTCCTGGAACGGATTATGCTTGCATCTCAAGGTATTACTGTACTTGATGAATAAAAGTATTTCTTTCAACTTCTTTAAAACAGAAATACTACTGACCCCAAAATTTTGATTGGTAATGTTAATAAGCTAAAATATAAAAGTTTCTAGCAATCTTGCGGTCAAGTGGAAGGACAGATCCGCTCGAGTGCGTCCCATACGTAGGCCAGAGCAGATATCTAGTTTATTTTGCAAGCGCTGGCCCTCTGGCAAACAGGACAGCCTCAGTGGAAAAACATGGACAAGGTCAGGACACCGAACAGCTCGACTCCACACAGTGACCCAATGCATAATTACCGAAATGAGAACTTGTCCACATCATTTACCCAAAAATGCTCCTATATTTAGAAAATATGCAATTTCAGGGAAAACAGAATTAGTACAGTTTATTTAAGACCCGTGAGGGTCAATCTGTAACTGACCACAACAACAGTGTCATTATAAACTTCTCCAGGGCACACTGTCCTCTTTGCTGGGTTCATTAAAAGTAAACGCTCATAATAATCAAGACCAACCTCACACAAGTCATGTGGCAAAGAGTTTCTTCATACCGTGCACCTTTTTAAAACATCCCGTGACCCGAGCAGGTGTGCAAGTCCGATTGAACAAGCAATCAAGCCTCTTATGACTTAAGCTGTTTTACTATTAAAGGAATATACAAGTCATTAAAGGTCAATGCAAGTCAAGCTGTGTCACGGTGATTAACGCAGGAAGTGATCCCAAATCATTCCATAGTTCGTAAAACATACAAAAATGGCGATGTAATGAGCATATGAAGTCAAAATGTGTTGACAACACTATTCAACTCCTGAAATGACTGAGCAAACTGGAAAACCCAGTAACATTTGCAATCACGACACAAGCAAAGATAACAGAAAGCCAAGATTCAATCTATGCACAAACAGAAGTAATCCTACAGCTAAAAAGAGAATTCAGTTCACGTTACAGCTCAAACAACATACATTTGTACATGTAAGAAGTGACACAAACACTTTTAAAACATTACAAAAATGCATTTATACCACACTCAACAAAAACAACAACATTTCATAGAAAAACTAACTTATTTAACGTACAAATGAGCCCGTTTAAGAAACACCGCAATTTAAACTTAATATCTACACATATACCAAACAACAAAATTGTTATTAGTCAATTACAGCAAATATTATTTTGCCAATAATGAAAAAAAAACTTTAATAACTACTGTTATTATTATTGTTAATAATAATAATTAATGTTGATTATTTTAGTATAACGCTTATTATTATGAGGTAAAAATTGGAAAGATGGTAAAAATCTGTTCTGAATATCGATTTTCAGACACTTAAAAATCAGTACTGCATAAACAGAATGATCTTTAGAAAAGGGGTTGTTAGACACTTGCTGATCTGCAAAAATGTAAATGAACAAAGATATGACTAAATCAAAACTAACATTAAAAGGCCAAATCATGGCCACGCCCCCTTGCCTATGACGTCACAGCACGTCCAAAACGCTTATTAGCATCTCTATTTAAGAGCATAAATGGCTCTAAACCGGTAGGCAATCACTCATTAGCAACTTTAGTTTTTTTTTGTTTTTTTTATATGTGATTAGGAATGTTTATAACTATATAAAAGCCTATGAATGCATGTGTACTGTAGCTGACGTTAGCAGTTTGTTTACATCCTATTTCTTTCACTCACCTGTCCACAATCTGCTGCATCACAACCGCTCCCTCTTCCTCCATGTCGCACTGATTACAGACTGAAATCTAAAGTATGATAATAGTTTAATTCTTAAATAGTAGCGATTTATAATCGTCAGGCCGCAGTGAATCTTAACGCCGCGTTAAACAAGCATTTGAACACCTTACTGACGTCAAGCAACGGCTGGAATCCGCTTATAAACCATTTAAATTAATTATTGCACACTTAACTATTAATGAATATTCATAAATGTCTGTATTTCCAGAAACGCGCAGCGACTCCATGGACTGCGCGTGAGAAAACGCGTGCGGACGCAACACCGCGCATGTGCGAGCGCTGACGTCACTCTCGCGAGGGTACAGGTGCATTCTGGGATGTGTAGTCTTCCGTTACGTGTAGCCAAAAATATAAAAATTTATGTTCTCGCAGAGGCTGGCAGCCCAGAGCAAGAGGGACTACGCCTGCTGTTGCAACATGAAGATACATATTTGGCTTCAGAATACCTCGTACTGTGGTAAGGAGAGTCAGCATATTCCAATACAGTTTATATATGATTAGATTGCATATTTTGTTTGACATGGCAAAGAGCATCCAGAAATAATAATGTCATTTGTGAGAGCTTAATTCATTTCCCATTTCATTGAGCATATGGTTAGGAAATTATAAACTGTTTATTGCTGAGGTGTTTTGAACCATTCTTTTTTTCTTCTTTTTTTTATTGAGTTCAATATTATAAATGAGATTTGAATTGACAAGCATTTCATTTGAACTTATTTCTTATCTGTAATTTTTGTTAATATGTAGGCTATTTCATAAATACGCCTCCATTATGACAGTGGTGAATATGGAGCCACATAGCAGATGTGCATGCTCTCATTGTGTTTATTTTGAAGTTAGCAGATTTGCATGCTTTTATTGTGTGTATTTTGAAATTCTCTTCATATTTTATATGATACAACCCTACGCAGATTATTCCTAAAAACCTGACAATGTGTAAGGCCAAGTGAATGCTTTAAACAGTGTTCTTTCATCAGGTAAAGGTCACTTTTGATATTTTGCAGCACATGTAAACATAATCAGTGTCACAAAATCTGGCTTAAAAATGGATACGTCTGAACCTGGCTTCTTTTTGTCCGATTCTGTATTCCAGCCATGCTAAAATCCACAATATAGGAACAGCTATGATGCAAAACACATCAAAACAGATTGTTTTTCTTGCTTAGCAATGCTTTTATATCAGGCAAGCATATCTCCTAAGCATAAGGGTGCTTCTTCTCGAATTGACTTCATAAAATAAATAACTAATATTTTAATATTCAATACTAAATTTAAAAGCCAAACACTCTGGACCATAATGCATTTGGACAGTAGCCAACATGGCTGATACATACTGTTATCAGCATGTTATAATGTAAGCTTTGCAGCGTCATATAGTGAGTTTGATGGCTGTAGTGACCGAAAAACTACAATTCCCATAATGCCGCGGTGCAGTAGCCATGCGCCGCAGTCAATCAGCTGTTCGGGCGACTGCAGAAGGGCAGCTCATCTGTCATATCAAAACCCAGGCGAGACTAACAAGAAATAGTCTTATTTACAGAATCCCAAAAGGTGAACGATAAGGTAAAGTCTGATTCATGTACGGCAAGAGTGAGAGAAAAAAAACTATCAAAAGATTAGGGGGGGAATCAATCCGCCAGATGCATGTTATCTGCTTAATAATTGTTGCTATGAGTTGTGTGCGCGGATTAAAGTGTTGCATTTGATTTCTGTCCCTTTCCAATAACCCGGTACATTATAGAAATGCATTATAATGTACATGCATGTGGCGTGACTGTCATTTAGCGCGTGCTCTGATGCGAGGATTTCTGTTATGACCTTGAATATGCAGCGAAACGAGGATTAACGGGCGGAATATTTGGCAGAAACGCTCTTCATCTTGTTACGATCGTCTATTCTGATTAAAATTTGATCAAAGGACGAGTTCATAAATCCATCAAGCTCGCTGAATCTGTCGCATTCTCGGCCTGTTTTTCATGGGAATATATTCTGCATCGTAGAGGTATGTTGAAATTGATGCACTTTTCCATAAGGTTGAATAAAAATCGATTTGTTTTTGCTCATCAGAATTTGTACAGAAATGGCAACCCTTCACAAATAGGTAAACTATACAAGAGACATAATGGCCTTACTTGAAGGGTGCAGAATAGAGATCTGTGTCACATGATATTTAAGGCTAAAAAGCATGAAGTGTGAAAACATCCCGAGCTGTTATTGGGATTTGTGTTGCGTATGTTTTGTGCAGCATTGCTGGGTGTAACCCAAGATCCTGCAGCAAATATAACCCAGTTGCTGAGCTGTGCCACTGTTGTGCACTATCCAAACCAAACAGACACGTTGCAAACTTATGCTTATAGAGCTGTAGGCTTTGTGGGGGTTTTCCACCCCTTGCATTTTATGTTTTGATAGATTGATATGCATTCCTATTTTATTGATTGTATAAATACACAAAAGATAGATTAGTCTGCATTACAAACAAGATACACTTTAATTTGCACTGTTTATGCACCGATATGAAAAACTGATAACCAATAATTCTTTATATTTGAAAGCCGATGACCGATATAATGGCTGATAAATCTAAATCCAATTTTTTAAATAGACTTTTTGAGAACCTGATTACCCTGTCCCAAGCACACAGTTATAAAGTTCTCATTATAATTGTATGTAGCATATATAACAGACTTGCGCTGCACTTGTTGCACTTAATCGTATTTTTATTTTTTGAAGTGATTTCAAGCAATTCAAAACCATCATGGTGAACACTGCGCATCTGAAGTGTGGCAGCTGTGGCAGAGGCTTTTATCCAAAGCGACTTGCATTGCATTCAAAGAACTCATTCTTTCCCTGGGAATCGAACCCATGACCATGGCGTTGCAAGCTCCACGCTCTTCTGTTTGAGCTACAGGAAAGCATTATTGCATAATAAATCAGACACATTTTCACAGCTCTCTCGGGCCAATAACGATATCATTAATAAAGAACATATGTTGGCCGATACATATCGTGCATCCCTAGTGTACATCACAATAGACAAATATAAGTAAACAATTTATACATAGTCATTTAGTAGGCCTAGACAACAAAGCTACTAAAGCACATGCATTATATTGCATAAGTATCCACTTTTCTCTTTTGAGATGAGATGAGTCAAAATGACTTCTGAATAAAAATATAGCCTTGGAAGGTTCAGTTTCTCTTTGATTGACACATGTACACTAAAGCGCATGCATTATATCCACTTGGCATGTATTGTGTGATGTTTTAACATGTATAATCGCAGATAAACTTTTGCACGTGTGTGTGTGTGTGTTTTAGTAGCACGCGCACAAGGACTAGTTACGCTGTTAAAGTGGAGTGCAAACCTGTTTTCCTGGCGCGTGCACGTGATTCTACCAGTGTAAAGTGTGTTAACCTTGTCGAAGGACGCAGCTGTATTTATTGACGTATGCAAATTGGGGGGCGGGGCTTATGACGAAGCAAAAAAAGAAAAAGAAAAACAGGAACAAGAATCAGTTTCTCATTTCTGTCTGGAGTTCCGGTGAGAGAAAAACGAGACGTGGCGAAAATTGGTGAATATCGGTGACCTCCGAGCTGTTCTCCTTTATTCACATGAGTAAAGGGGGAGCAGATCCAGTGCTGACACATGGCTGATCAGGGGCTCGTTCATAACTATAATAATCCCCATCAATAATAACTGATCATCTGTGTTTCAGCTCAAAACATGCAGGATGATTTACTGATGGACAAAAGCAAAGCTCAGTCTTTCCAGCACCAAGACCCGTCAAACACAGAGCCTCCATCCACCCCGACCCCCTCCGAGCCTCCGGTCCTGGACGAGCGCAGCCACGCCATGGAGTCTCCGGTATTACCGGGCTTGAGTTTCCCCCAGGAGTCCTCTCTCTCGCCGTGGTCCACAAACACCGTGGACGAGGGCTTTTTCCAAGGGATTCCGTCGGTAAACGGAACGATGCTTTTTCAGAACTTTCCCCATCACGTCAACCCGGTGTTTGGAGGTAGTTTCTCCCCGCAGATGAGAAGATCAGCGATGAGCGTGAACCAGAGAAACCCGTACAGCCACCAGACACTCATCAATAAAGTGTCCGCGTCGTCCGCTTCGTCCTCCGCCTGGAATAACCACCAGAACGCGGTGTGGAGCTCCGCGGCGAACCCCTGGAGCGGCAGAGACCCGCGGAGAGCGCACGGACTCGGGCTGGCCGTCCCGTCCCCGCTCAACCCCCTCTCCCCGACGAAGAAGCCCTTCCCGAGCAATGTCATAGCGCCGCCGAAGTACCAGCGACCCGGAGCCATGCAGAAACCCTGGATGATCTCAGAACCTCCGGAACCCTTCCGAACCGACAACAGCAACAACATGCTGCCATTTCAGGTGAGATTATTCACTCAATGTGGGCGTAATGCGTCATAATACGAGCAGAACGTAATTTATAGACGTTATTGTTTTTTTGTCAAAGTTTATCATAATGTATCGTCATAATAAATTGGGCTCAAAATGCAGCGTTATGCAATAAAAATAAAATAAAATGTGTAGTCATATTGCATATGTGTAGGCTCGATATAGTGTATTTTAATACGGTATTTCTAATAATATACCCTATTAGTATTATTTGTAGTATTTGTATTTTCATATATGTGTGTGTGTGTGTGTGTGTGTGTGTGTGTATGTATATGTATATGTGTGTGTGTATATATATATATATATATATATATATATATATATATATATATATATATATAAACAAAATGCATAGATTATCATAGGTAATAGACATTTATAAAACTACATCATTATAATCATAAAACAATTAATTGGCAATACAACATTGCAATTTTGTTTTTTATTTAAATGAATAATTGAAAAATGAATAAATGTCATTTTACTGTGTCTCTTTATGAAGGACTTGACTAAAGAAAATTCCCTCTGACCGAATGTACTAGTATAGATTGTGTATTTTTTCATTTATACTTCTAATTCACCCAAATATCAGTAACTCTGATATCGCTTTCGCTTATGGATTTCTCTGACTGTAAGGAAAAGTTGTTTTGAATTATTTTCCAGCTGTTTCTATAAATGTCATTGTAAGGTGGAAGGGTTCAAATTCCCATGAGAGGCTGTCCTGAGGCGTTTAAAGGCAACACCACTCCAATCTGATTGGTGCTTGTTGAGTGAGGGGGCGGGGCTTTGCTCTGCTGTCAGGAAACATTGTAGCATATTCACAGATAGAGGACATTGAGGTTTTTCTTTGAACAAAGCTTTGTTCTTTAGATTTGAAAAGCTTTAATCTGATTCTGTTCTATTTGATTTCATATTTTGATTTCTATTTTCTCCATAAATGGCAGGAATTAATTGCTCATGCTCATGATTTTTTTTGATGAGTCATGCACACAGTGTGTTTGTCTAAATTGCACTTTCTTAATGTTATTGAGCTACAGTAAAACTAGGTAAACTGAATAAATTCTACTTTGAAATTTGTGACAGAAACACTGAGCATGAGGAGCAATTAAAGGAGCAATTTTATTTGCATTTATGTTTTAGAATGCAGCTTTTGCCCTTGAAAAACTTGATTTTTGAGTCATCTATAAATGGATAATTTCTGTTTTCAGATATTTCAGTGTATTTCAATGCAAATTTCATTGTTCATAATTAAAATGTATTAGCCTTGAGCATGCACATATATCCATTCCTCTCAACACTGGGCAGTGAAAACACATATTAGCCGAACACTAGTGTTTTTCTCATGACAGGTGTTATTTTTGACTCTTTTTGACACAATGCTCAGTCTCCTGATATTGTATGTCATCACATGAATTCTTCCAATGCATACAATACCATCATTAAAAATAAATCAAGCAAGTTTGATGACTCTATGGGAGTTGTTGTAAAGTAAAGAGTTTTTGTTTTCTTAGCCAAGCAAAAAATATATAAAGAAATAAAGCAAATGTCAAATATCTGACAGACCACAGTTTTAGGAAGGAACATAAGTAGCTTCTAGTTTAACATATAAGGTATGCAAACAGGCTGCCGCAATGCAAGATGTGGCATGTGTGTGTGTAGTTGTTTAATGCTGAAAAATGTGTGGCTCGTGTCTGATAGTGACCGAAGTGAGGAGCTCAGCGTTTTGATTGCTCATGCTTTTCACAAAGTGGGCAGATTTTTATCTGGAACCTGAGAGGGAAAATATCGCTTTTTGAATGCTCAGCCCGTTGCGTGACAATAGGCTCGATGTGCAAACAATGTGCTTCCCTCAGTTGGCCTCTGCCCACTGCCGTATTCATCCACACACTTTCGCCGGCTTGTGCTCTCTTTCGCTTTTCCTTTATTCTCTTGCTCATTCTAACTTGTTTAATTGCGTATGCAGTGGACTGGCAATCTTACCTAATTTGTTTTTGACTGTCAGGGGACTGGAGAAATGTTTAGGTGGTGGTGATGATGCAGAATAACCCTCATGATCAGTAGTTCTGTCAGTAATGCGAAACAAAACCAGTTTGAAATTCACAGCACTTCTGATAAAAAAAAATATACTGGTAGATTATGCTGTACTGAGTCATTGGCCCTGTTTACACCTGGTATTAAGATGCATTTTGGTTGATTGGATTACAAGTGGGCAATGCCAAATACAGGTGTAAATGGGGTCTCGTTTTGAACGTTTTGAACTTGCCCATTTTCAGTAGTCAAAGACGCATGGGACTGGATTGCTTTCGTTCGAACAGCCGCAAAGACGCCTACTCTTCACGTACTGACCTAAAGCATAAACATTATGGGAAGCATATAAACTTTGTCGGATGGAGAGTTTGGATTGGTGGGAAAAACATACCAAGCACTATGTTCTCTCACCATTCCTGTTTTCTAGCACACTCTCACCGCGTTCAGCGTGGTCTTGTGGCTGTCAGAGCTGAGATGAAATCTGCTGCTCTCCATATGTTTTTCTGTCGTCTTTGTGTACGGGCCTATTTCATCGATTAAACTGAAAGATCTAAAAAGGCCCATGCATTTACCCACCCATAGAACGAGCTAAAATGGATAGAAGAGGTCGAAACTGAACAGTAGCGATGGATTAAAACACCAAGTGTATGCGGGAATGTGTGTCCACCGTCTACTTGTGATCTGATCAACCAAAACACATCTTAAAGGTGTCGTGAACTGCATTGATTTATTGTTTTATAATGTTTCCTGGGGTGCACTTATAATATTAATCAGATTTTTACATTATAATTTAGAATTAAAAGGCATTTTTTCTACCCTGTTTTGAATATTCTGTTTGAAGGGGCGTGTCTGCTGTGATTGGCTGACAACTTATTTGCATATGAAATAAGTATTACATGTGGAACTCTTACAGCTCTCAAGGTTAACTAATTGTTAAAAGTTTGATTAAAGGATTATATATATATATATAAATATATATCATGGCATGAAAGGTTGTAGTGATGAGCAATGTTGCGTGTTGAGCGCATGAATCTCATCATTGTAACTCGATTTCTGCACCGTCATGAATGCTTTCATTATAGAGTGCAAATACAATGTAAATAAGAGATTTGTTGATTTATACCGAGAGTTTTAGCGAGAGTCCAGAACTCAGTCACTGATAAACTCGCGCTGGTTGATCGACAGCTCCAGCGATTGTAAAGGGAGCGTTTCTTTGATTACTTTCTGTATATATTTTAACAACAGTTTAAATAACAGATTATTTTCGTCCTACTAAGATCAGCAATGTGAAGTTATCCGTTTAGTTGCTGGTTTGATTTACTGACACATAGAACATCTGAATAAACACGGTTACTTACAAGTTGTTGTCGCATTACAGTTGAGTCCATATCGTAAAAGTCTTTTTGCGAAGTTTGCACCGAAATTGCAGTTGATTTACAGTCTAGAGCAGTGGTTCTTAACCTGGGGTTCGGTGAGTCAGTCTTAGGGGTTCAGCGGAGGGGTTCACCTGACTCATATGATTCATGATGACACGCCCCCCCTTGGCCATCATTGGCTGCAGGTGATCACGCAGCATCACTTGGCCTATCTGTGCTGCAGGAAATTCGGGTGCGCCCAGTAGTCGACTTGCGACCGTCGTGATAGTACGTTGTGTGATTTCTTTCTTAATGTTTTAATTCCTTCGTACTAACTATATCGAGCAAAAAAAAGAAAGTGGTCGGACGAATATGTACAATATGGATTCACATGTATAACGGAACATGATGGGAGTCAGAGTCCTAACTGCATTATTTGCAATGCCAAGTTGAGCAATTCTAGTAAAATATATAGTTATGTTTTGAATTTGAAAAAAAAATCATATTTTATTTTTCCAATTAAGAAGGGTTCAGTGAATGCGCACATGAAACTGGTGGGGTTCAGTACCTCCAACAATCTTAAGAACTACTGGTCTAGAGTGAAATGTCCCGAATACAACTGAGACATTCACATTGCTGAACATAAATAACCACATTCCCAGCATTAGGATCCTTTGGATGATAATGTTATTTTTAGTCCAGTGGTCCTGTTTCGCTCTTCTCTCTTTCTCATCTCACTAACACATCAGTGGGCGGAGCCAAAGTTGTGATGATGGAGTAGGCGTTGATTTTTCTTCTGCAGGGTTTCTTTCTTCGATCTTTCACCAATCTATCATAGGCACATCCCACAATGAGTCGTTCTCTGGGCTTGGTTTCAATAAAAGCTGGTTTTGGACTAACAAGGAAGTTTTCAGTTCTGAAACTTACAGGATATTCTTGTGGTATGATGACCTCTTATATGTCAAAAGCTCAAGGAAAAATTAATTTCTCAGTTCATGATGCCTCTTATACCAGGTGTAAACAAATTTCAACTTTGAAGTCCTGTGAAATGGTGGTTTTGTATCTTCTGATTTTTGACCCCTTCCTTCTGTCTTTCAGGAACGGAATCGACCCTTTGACCCATTCAACTTGCAAACTTTGGAGAATTCCTTAATGGACATGATTATGACCGACCATGACAAAGGTAAACATCACCCTGCCGCTGGCCCACCAATGACTATCGCTGATATTTTATGGAGGAATCATTTTGCAGGTTAGGACTATTTATACATCCGTGCTTGTTCTTTTAGTTTAAAATGATAAAAAGTATTATTACCGTTATTTTGGTGCATTATCCTGCCACTATAGCAAATGATTAAATGTTTTATGTTGACGATTGCTTGTCTTGCCTGCAGAATATTGCAAAAACATCAACATTTTCTTAAATGTCTTTTTAGATAAACTCAATTTATTCATAAACTAAATTGTTCAAATGTTACGATTTGTAAAGTCATTTACAATAATTACCATTTCAAATGCTGTTCTTTTGATCTTTCTATTTAAAGAATGTATCCTAGTTTCCATTTAAAATATTAATTATTTTATAAATATTAAATTGAACGTTAAATGTTTCTTGAGCAGCAAATCGGCATATTAGAATGATTTCTGAAGGATTGTGTGACAGAAGACGTAATTATGCTGAATTTAATAGAAATTAATAACATTTAAAAATATTAAAATAGAAAACGTTTACTTCAAATTGTAGTAAAATTACTCCTTTTACTGTATTTTTAATCAAACCTTGGAGAGGCAAACTTTTGAACAATAGTGTAAATAATAAAAGTATATACTCTGTATTCAGATGTTTAAATGTTTGTCAAATGTATTTATTTGCACTTTCGGTTTTTCACATCCATTCTTCTAGAGTTTTTCTCCTTACCATATTCAGTGATTCTGCACAGACTCACTGGGACGGTTGAGTTGTTCTAATCTGTTGTGGGAAACTCTCTCATAAGTTGTTTTAAGATCACACTTGAGTCTCCGGGGACATCACGAGAGATGCCTTTCCTCTCTCACACAATGGAAGCGTGTGATTATGTAAAAAGGGAGATGAGTTGTTTTTATGCATTGAGGCCCGTCTCAGGTGTGGAGCTGATTTTTCTGATCTGGGTTGGAGAAGAGATGTGAATCTGGCAGTTGTAAGATGTGGATTCTTGAGTGATCGCTCCTGGAAAGGTAGAGGATAAAATCCAGACTGGAAATCTGCTCACCTCAAGCAGATGTCAGTAAAGTAGGCTATATACAGAAAAGGAGACTGCAATCATTTTCTTGGAATTTCCAAATGTTCCACTTACATTTCTGACCCCCCCTACATCTGCATGAGTAGTGATTGATTCTTGTGTGTAAGGTTTGGGAAATATGATGGCGAGTCTTTGCAGTTTTGGCTTCTGCCTGTCTTGTTGTTTTTGATTCGGTTACCAGAGGTTATTAGCAGATCAGTGGTTCTGGAAAACAGGCTCCTCGTTCCAAATCAGTGTGTTGTTTTTCTCCATTCATTTTCTTAATGTCGGCAACAGGAACCAGAAATTGCCATTGTCTATTCTTCCCAATTGTGATGCTTATTTGAGTCTTACAGCTTCTCGAATAAAAAATGTAATTGCAATATTTTCTCCATATCATTCGATATCAATATTTATCATGATTTTTTTAAAATTACTGTTAATGCAGAAGGAAATGCTTTCCACGTATTTGTATTTTCAGAACTAAACATTTATCTTTTAATTTAGGGCCCCATGAAATCCATTTTATTTTTCTCTAAATTCTGTGTTTTATGATTTAATACCAATTTATATAAACTTTAACAGTTTAATTAAGCTTTTAAAATATAATATTTCATATAATCCAATGAAAAAATAACATAATGTACAACAAAACATTGCATTCTCAGATAAGATGCTGCACAACAGAACTGTATACATTTAAAATATGGATGAAAAAATATCTTTGTTGTATGATATCCCTAAATGTTGTCATGTTATTTTGAGCCTGATGAATCTTAATTTGAATCTGGATTATGTCCATGATGTGTATTTTTACATGGTTGTTTAAGAAATGAAAAGCTATGTGATCCGTCAATTAGAAGAACTATTGCCAAACATAATAATCACTGCAATAATCAATAATTTGCCACCTTGAATCCAAACAGCAACTTTTTCTGGCCGGGCAGTGGATTACATTATATTATATTATATTCACATAAGCCATGTAAAACAAATTTGTTCATTCAATAGTGTTTGTGTGCCTATTATTAAATGTGTTGAAATAACAGGAAATCCGAACGCAAGTGGTCAAAGGAAACACTTTTGAAACGCATGATGAAACCAGGTGAAAACGGTAATGTGTCTTTGTGATCGAATCACAGAAAAACACGTCTTAATCATTCCCGGTTCAAGTTTCGCGGTCTCACTGCATCACAGATTTTTCAAAAATATTCATCGAAAAATAAAAATTCAAAAATACCGCCATATCGGCAGCTGTATTGTGGAAAGCTGCGTTGTTTTATCGTGGTTTAATGGTTCAAAGACAAAGAGAGAAACTCTCTCAGAGGCTTTGTACACGCTCACGGGAACTCAGACAAGCCACGTGATTGGTTCCCGGCGCGAGATCGACCAATGAGAGCACGAGTGGATGTATCCCGTGAGCTGATTGGCCAATCCTACTTCGCGGGAGTCAATATGTGCACCCCTGGAACTTCCAGGAGAAGTGGGATGTCTGGGTTATGCCAGTGTGGTCGCAGGTTTATTTCCTCCTACAATCAACAAAAAGTTAAACTGCCCCTTTAAGTTCCCTCTTAGTCTAGGCTGCAGCTGAATTTGTAGGATTCTGTTGGTTTTGCTCCAGACGTTCTCGGGTCTATCACATTTCTGAATCCACATTAATCCACTTGAAATCATAGGAAATGTGTTTTGAAATGCAGAACAGAGTAATCTTCATCCGAGCACACATAACCACAGTTTCTCTCTCTTTCTGAGGTCCCAACATTGACACAAACACACACACACACACACACACACACACACAATCACAAAGATGCCTTTGTGCAAGCACACGCGCACAGATTTCTTTTGGACTTCTCACATGATCTGTCTTGTGTAATTGCGAGCAAAGGTTTGAACTAAATCGGTTGTTTCCTACACGTCATAGGTTTTGAAAAATCTTCTAAAGCTTGACTGATACTGTGGTGACATTCACAGCTTGGCAGCCGCCGCAGTCCGATTTCATTATGCTCAATAACTCAGCCATAATGATCATACTGAATTAGCTGATGAGAGGAATATATTTCAGGATACTGTTTCTGCACATACGCACAAACTGGTTCCTCTCATTACGGTTCGAACTAGAAAACGTTTGACAGGGCGACTTGTAATCTGGGACGATGCGGTCCGTTCAGTCAGTGCTCAGTTTGATCCTGTGAGCCAAAGTTGAGACGGTAGCTGAGATCATGATGCAAGTTGTTTGTCAAGCCTTGGTGGTGCGACTTTTGACCATTGACAATGATAAAGTGTCTCATGGTTCACGGTTCAACTTGTGCTGTATTGAAGGCCTAGGATAAAAAAAACAGTCTATATGAAGGGCAGGGTTGGCCGATTTAATAGAAATTGTAATAAATGTGAACATGCACAAATCTAACATGAGAACGGAACGGAGCGGGTTTACTATTACAACATGGAAGAAATCACAGAAACGGGGTAGTTTAATTCAGGGTAGTTTAAGGACTCACTCTAAAAATAATATTTTGGATTCAGGAGAGATGATATATCATAGAGGCAAGGTCATTTGCAAGGCCTGTCAAACTGTCATCGCGGAAAAACAGTGTAGCGACTATTCACGCAGAACACGTTTTTCTTTTTCTCCACAGGTCTAGAGATTCATGTTGAATCATGGCGGTGCTCGAGTGAAACGGTGGCACATTCTGAACCATGTTTACATTTATGCTTTTATCCAAAGCGACTTGCATTGCATTCAAGATACACATTGATATTCTAATCACTTCCTGATTTTCTTTTGGAATCGAACCCATGACCTTGGCGTTGCAAGCGCCACGAGCTACAGGAACCACTGGGAAAAACTATAGGCATTTGCGAACTTCACAACATATGAGTTCAAAAAGGCATAAAGAAGTAACCGACGCCTTTACGTATCAGTTATGCAAAGATACGGTGCCCGCAAATATCTTCAATAAAGTCAGCTTAGAAATATGGAAAATGTCTCCATTATGCAAACTGCCATTCCCATTTCTGATCAAAGAATAAAGATAGATCAACCTTTTTTCTAAAGTTTTTTCAGTTTGCCTACATTTAAATTTTTGTCTAGTGATGTGAATGCGTAATTTAGATATGTATGCAAAATTGCTGTCAATAAAATACATATTTTACAAATTTTTCATATTCGATGTAATTAATACAGTCAGTTCCTTTGTAGGAAAAAAGAAAGTAATATCTGTATAGTAAAATAAATGTCACATTGAATAAATAACTAAAAATAATTGAAAAATAAAGACATAAACGTATTAAGATGGAAAATCAAATGAATTTTTGGATGAATTATCACTTTAAGAGAACACGTAGCAGTTTGTCAGTTCTCAGCGCACACAATTTCACTGTAGGGTCTTTTCTATTTATAGTTCAACATTGTTTGTCTTTCCTTCAAGCCGCCCTCTTGTGTTGTCCGTGTGACTTTCAAGGTGTGTGAATGTTGATGTGTTAGTTGCTCAAGTTCAAGGACATTATAGTCTTCAAGGTCGTACAATTTTTCCACAGTAAAAGCTTTTACTGATGGCTTCTAGAGGCAGGTTTGGTCAAACATTGATCAAACACTTTAGTCTCATATTATAAGGCCTAAGCCAATTCGGTTATTATCATGCGAAACCAATTCTGATATTTACTTACGAGCATACCTGGATTATTGTGAGCACATTTGTTTTATTCCATTCAATCCATTATGATTCTTTGTTCTGACAATAAGTTTGTTTACATGTACAAAAATGGTCAATAATTTATTTAAATCAGCTCATTGTATATCACACGTGTGTGTGTGTGTGTGTGGGTGGGGGGTGGGGTTATTATAATATTGTCCATTAGTTCTTAATTAAAAATGCCATTCTCCATTTTTTTTTTTTTTACAAAACCAGATTTCACGATTCATTGCATAATTTAACCAAGAATTGTAAAATCACTGTCCGATCAAACATTTTTCTTATTGCGTATAAGTGTGTGATCGGTGACGGTGCTTTTGACATGAATTCCACTGGGTTTGTGACGAGCTTTGCTCCAATTCTAATTGTGCCTGTTATTGAAGTCCTCGGATGTCGTATCATAACCTTTATTTTAAGCTGGTGTGTCAGGGTAAAGGATGGCTTATGTGTGTCTGTCATAACAAGACTAGAAACTTGCTCTCTTTCATGCAGAAGGAAAGACGCTGACATTTGCTTCCAGAGTTCAGGGCTGATCAAACAGCGAGAGGGGAAAGGGAAATGCATGATTTGCATAACCATAGACCCCTGTGAGGAAATGTCAGGGGAATGTGTTTGGCTCCATCTTTGAGATGTCTCTTCTCTGTCAAAAGAATACTGATGTTAATCTTAGTTGCGTGTGAGCTGGAGATTTCCATTTACAGTGTGTGTGTGTGTGTGTGTGTGTGTGTGTGTGTGTGTGTGTGTGTGTGTGTGTGTGAATAACTAGCCAGCTAAAACCTGTTGAATGTGGAAGATGGGAGCATGTTAGTTTCAAGTTGGTCTTTAACTGGTTTCAACATTTTTTATGTGGTGGACTAGCTGGACTGGACTGGATTTTAGACCATCCTGAACCTGCAGCAAATTTCTTCTCTTCAGTGTCAGTCTCCAATGCGTCACGTGAACGCCACGACGCAGGATCCAGCCAATAGTGAGCCGGCCTTCTGATGTTTATGGGAAAACTGACTGAAAGAGAAGTTGTTGAATCAAGTCATTGCTTTTGGGGATTTTTTTTATTGTGACTTCGTAACCTTTAAGGTTGAACCACTGTAGTCACATGGACTGTTTTAACGATGTCTTCACTACCTTTTTGAGCCTTGAAAGTAGTAATGGCATTGCTGTCTATGGGGGGTCAAAAAGCTCTCGGATTTCATCCAAAATATCTTAATTTGTGTTCCAAACATGAACAAAGGCCTTATGTGTTTGGAGTTAAATGAGGGTAAGAAATGAATGACAGAAATGTCATTTTTGGGTGAACTATCCCTTTAAGCTGGTCATGCCAATTGACCAACAGAGAGTTACTTGGTTAGAAAGTGACTTCTGTGTGATCTGTTCCTCATACATCCTTACACTATTGACAATAGACAACATCCTTTTTTGCTAATGCTAATGTGAGCTCCTTAAAGCGATAGTTCACCCCAAGTTTCTATCCTCATTTACTCATCCTCAAGTTGTTCCAAACCTGTGTGAGTTTCTGTCTTCTGTTGAACACAAAAGAAGATGTTTTAAAGACGTTGGTAACCATAGAGTTGATTTCCATAGTCTTTTCCCCTAATATAAAAGTCAATGGCTGCTGTCAACTGTTTGATTGCCAACAATCTTTAAAATATCTTCTTTTGTGTTCAGCAGAAGACAGAAACTCGTACAGGGTTGGAACAACATGAGGATGAGTAAATGATGACAGAACTTTCCATTTCTGGGTGAACTATCCCTTTAAGTCACTTTGGATAAATGAATCTGCCAAAAGACAAACAACTGTTATCAGTCAATGTGAGCATTGTTCAAAATGGCTTATTGTATGCGAGTGTTGTTTGTTCAAAATGACTCAGCGGTGACATTTCATTCAGATGCCTTGCACTGTTGAAATTAATCATGGGTCTCCTTAAAGGTGTTGGTGTTTTATGATGTAATCATGGTGCAGCGTTCATTTTGAAATCAAGTTAACACCTTTTTATTAGTATCCTCGTGTGCTTTGGCTTCCGTCGCCGCTCGTCCTTCTGGTTGCGCTGCTTTGATTTGAATCATTGAGAAATTAGTCCATATGTGAAGGATGTGTTCTCGGCACAGCTGCTGGTTCTCACCAGAGACGCTATATATAGCACAGTACACCAGCCTGAACAACACTTGCAAGCTGGGAAACATTTGCCCCGTTCGTCTTACAATCTCACAGGGCCAAATACCTGTTGCACATTTCTCATTGCTCGTCATTATTCGGCGTTGGTTGAGCCATTGAAGGGCAGAGCGTCTCTGGGATTCTCTGTCTGCTGTTGGGAAGATGTTTGCAAACGTGACTTGCGACGGTTCAGAATTTGCGTAAGAGCCCGTCGAGGCTTGCTCACAGCGTTCCCTGGAATCCCACAAGGGCCTTGCTGTCGTTTATAACCAAAACTGCTAATGCTGGCACATTTGAGCTCTGAAACTGAAAATAAATCAACAGCTGTTTTACAGCCATGCAAATGAATACTTCATGTAGTTACAGAGAATCCATGTGTTAACTTGAGGGATGCATTTATCCCTAGATGTTCGCTAATAAGACACAGTTCCTTTGGAGACGAGTGGGGATTTCCTCATTTAGAAAAATGGTTCATAAATGTTTTCATTATGATAATGCAAGTGTTTTTGTTTTTTGTGAGTTTGGGTTATAATTCAGCTTGACGTCAGCATTTTGAGATGAGTTTGAACATGATTCATAACACAACTCAAGTAAGCCTTGTATTATATCCGTTAGAGTTAAATGTTTTTGCTTTAAATGTGTGCTAAAATACATTGATGCTTCTCCTCTTTCACCTCAATTGGCCAAAATTGGTGTTTCTTGCTTTATACTTGATATTTATGTCGGTTTAGTGAATTAAACTACATTGTCATGTTTATAAAGGTATTTTATACTGGTTTGCAGTATGTTAGGAGTCTCAATGGTGTCCTAACCCTCATGGTTTGTGTTCTTCTCTTCTCTTTGTAGGTCGCATGGGTCTCAACTTTCACCATCCTGTAGCTGAACATATATTACCACCAAACAGTGAGTATCTCTCTCTCTCTCACACACACACATACTGTAATGCAAATGAACACAGGCTTTTCATTTCAGATAAACAATGTATTGGATTTCTAAGACAGTGAAGACCTCTTATTTCAGTCGAACTACACTTCCTTTTAAAAGTTTGGGGTCAGGAAGATGTTTTTGAAAGAAGTCTCTTATGCTCACCATCTAATCTCAAATACAGTAATATTGTGAAATATTGTTACAGTTTAAAATGTTTTCAATTTGAATATACTTTAAAATGTATTGTGATGGCAAAGCTGAATTTTCAGCATCTTCGGTGTCACATGATCCTTTAGAAATCATTTTGATGATCTACTGCTCAAGAAGTATTTTTTATTATCCTCAATGATTAAACAACTGTGCTGCTTGCTATTTAAAAAACAAATATAGCATTCGTTTGAAATTAAATAAAAAAAAACATTGTAACAATGTAAGTGTCTTTGATAACACTTTAATGCATCATTACTGATTTTTGTCTTTAGGGAAAAAAAATTGGTAAATAGTAGTGTAAATACTTATTTGGTGGTCTTTAGATAAATCGGCTAATTAATACTTATACAACTTGATACAGAAATATTTCTTCCTTGTGTCTATTTCAAAATATACCAATGAATTCTGTTTAAATGCAAATTCACACCAACAAACAAGTTGGTCTTGGGATTTAGAAATGAATTAAATGTGTCACGTTCACACTGCCCTAAAAGACTCCAACAAACGCTGATTGAACAACAGACAAACCCCGACTATTGTTGTGCTGTAAAAATCTGCATTATATTTCCCATATTCGGTAACTTCCCATATCAGCTTCAGCCAATGCAAAACCCATTTCCGTCTTCCGTTAGTGTCTTGTTGGCCCCAATGCAATGTGCTGACCCTGGGTTTCCTCTTGTGGTGCCACCAAACCGCACACATGAGCATCTCCCCAGCTATGATTAGCAGCCCTGAAAGCTTATATACACCCGGCAAGGGCGTATGGCCAGAGGAGCAAACATGAAAGGGAGTTTTACCGGGGTCACAGTGATGACTCAAGCTAATTGCACTCATTATCATGATGGTTTTAGTAGGTATCTTCGTATCTGCTGTAGGGACCACTGAAAAGCTTCGAGCGGGATGTTTGAGGTCTGGCGTGTCATTCGTGTGGTTTATGGACGCCGTTTGGTGGAAGCAGCGCAGGAAGGAGCCGGCAGGCCCTCAGACCACCCTTAAAAAACCTCTAATTTGGACAATTTCACGGGGAGAATAGTTTCCATATCTGTTTGTATGAACTTTAGAATCTGAAGTTGCTCAGGCTGAAGGTTGCTATTAAATCTTTAATTTCATGATTTTATAATTACATAGACGTTTAATTTTATTTTAGTAAAAAAATCTAAAATGTAATATCATTAAAAACTACTGTGTATGTTAATCATATAAAATATTTACTGTATATTCTACTTTTCCAGCTTTATTTTAAATTTCAAGTGTTTTAATAGTTTAAAATAATAATAGTAATAATAATAGTAAAAATAATAAAAAAAAGTTCAAATAGTAATGGCTATCAAAAAAAATAAAATAATATTAACTATTAATATTTGTACAACAACCTCTTTTTGTGGATAAAATATGAAGCCGATTTGAATTTGCATTGCTCTTGAAAGTGAATTTGAATCACTTTTTGCTCCATTTTGATTAGCATCTTACTAAACTGAAAGCAAACAATGGATCCCGCATATATATATTGATGTCTTTCCGTTTTGATGACATCTTTCATATGTAAACGTGTTTATCGTGCCACAGATTATTAGCTGATTGGTCTGTTTTAAATCTGACATTGATATGCCCTGCATGTCAAAAGTGACACTATTTATAACTCGACACGGCGTCTTAAAATGTGTCGAACGTGGTGCGAGACATCGATGTTGCAGCCAGAGACATCCATCTGAAACTAGATTTTCCAATCCTGTTCCCCTGATGGTCTGGATTCACGATGAAGCAAAACTACCTGCCACTGCTCAGGACATACCTGGTGTTAATTTCACACCGTGTTTAGAGGTCAGGGTTTTGATTTTTGACCAGCTCAGAGTTTGATGGACTCTGTGTTCTTGCTCCGTATCCCAGTGTGTCAAGGTTGTGTGTGTGATGTGCTGTGACTTGTATTAAGAATCAGCCCGAGGGATTTACTCCAGTTGCTGTTTCTCACTCTTGAGCCCTTGCTAAATGTGAAAGTGGTTATTCTTTTTACAAAAAAAGAAAGTGCTATTTTCCTGGAATGGTCCTTTCTCCTCCTGCCTGCAGTCACCTCTCAACAAATACCCCCGTCCGTCTCTCCGGGTGGGTGTTGACTCACTCCAAACACAGTAGCTTTCTCATTTCACAGTTGCTAGGAGTAGAAGACCTCCTGACACCACCGGTTAGACGGCTCTGTTTCTTTTCACCCACACTACGGGCAGACCATTTTAATGAAAACCCAAAAATGAGAATAAAAACAATACATCCAAGTCTGAAAATGTCGTACGGTTGGAGTATCTGGAGTTTTTTATTATTTTTTATTATTATTTAATTAAATATTTTTATCAGTGCTGTAGCATTCAAAAGTTTGGTTCAAATTTATTTTTAAAGAAATTAATATTTTGATTCAGCCAGATCAATTTACGTATTAAATTGATCAAAATTGGCAGTATGTATATGTATATGTATGTATGTATGTATGTGTGTGTGTGTGTGTGTGTGTGTATATGTGTATATATATATAGTGGCATTTATAGTATCACAAATTTTATATTTTAAATGAATGTTTTTTCAATGAATGTTTTTTTTTTTTTTTTACTTTTTATTCATCAAAGTATCCTGAAAAAAGGCAGAAAAAAGTTTGCTAATAATAAGAAATGTTTCTCTTGAGCATCAGATCATCATATTAGAATGATTTGTGAAGCATCATGTGACTCTGAAGAGTAATGATGCTGAAAATACTGCGTTGATCACAGGAATAAATATAATTTTTAATAGAAGCTTGTTTCCGCTACACAATAAAAAGTAATTACATAACTGCAACGTTTTATATCACAATTCAGAATTAGTTTTTTTTATCATTGCAAGTTTACATTTCACAATTCTGACTTTTTTTTTCTTCCAATTGCGATATCACACAATTCTGACTTTATAACTCACAATTGAAAGCTTATATCTCATAGTTAGAGCTTATAGATGGATAGATAGATTTAGATTTAGATACTTTTAACTTGATCAGGAAGATTCTTTTTCGGCTAAAAGAGAAAACAAGCCATAAAAAAAAAAAAATTCCCGTGGCAATGCAATGCATACTAGTGTGTGTCATGAAGTATGTCATAATGGAACGACAAGTGAAACCAAGCTTGAAACCCCCATGTCTGTCCCCTCTGACTCTCTCTCTTTCTCTATCTTCACCCATCTCTCTGCTCTTGAGCAGCCAGGAGTTATGGTCGCAGAAGAGGTAACCTGACGCCTTCTTTATGTTTGTGCTCACAGAAATGATGGGGCTTTTTGCAATGGCTGATTTGCTTGTTGTCTATGAGGGTCACAGGGACATATGAGGGGAGGGCGGTCATAATATCTGCTTCCTTTGTGCAGTGATTGCATTAATTCATCTTTATGTTGCCATTGTTTTCTGCTTATAATTGAATTATTGTTTCCTTTTTTGTTATTGCATATAAACTAAGGAGTCAAAGGAATATTTTAGCCATTGATTTCATAACAAAATGCTCAATGCTCACTAAAATATTATTGTGTCGAACTAATCTGTCATCCAGTTCTGTGTCAGAGGGTTTACACTTCACTTGTGTTGGGTTTCACTTTTAAAATCTACAATCACTGAAGCTCTCCGACAGTTCTCAATGTGGCATGATTCATTTTGGGTGTGTTCATACTTGGCATGTTTGATAAGTTCAGTCACAAGTTACAGTAATACCTTGAGATACGAGCGTCCAGACATACAAGTATTCAGAGATACGAGCAAGCATTTGAGCATTTTTGCTTTGAGATACGAGCAAAGATTTGAGATACGAGCACGCTTACAGACGCCGACAGTTGAAACCGCCTCACTCGTTCACTTCTTGTGTTCGTCGACTTCCGTACGCATCTCCCATGAGTCTTCCGTACTGTGTTTGCGTTATCCGCGTAATCTACGTAATCCCTCCCCCCTCCTCCTCCGCACATGCCGCCATTAGCCGCGAAGTTAAAAAGTTCGAAGTTAAGAACTCATAATTAAACTCATATACTTATTTTCTGTGTGTGTGTATGTCTCTATAGCAATTAAAAACATGCTTTTTCCATTGTTATTAGCACTAATAAGGGAGTTTTTTAGAGGGCCGAAACGGATTAATTGCTTTTCAGTTTTTTCTTATGGGAAAAAATGATTTGAGATGCGAGCGCCTCGAGTTACGAGCTCAGTCCTGAAACGGATTATGCTCTTATCTCAAGGTATTACTGTATATGTAACAAGTCGACTAATCATGTTGGGAACATATCTCTTTGCCTTTAGGTTTGGTGTTAAAATGCTAATGTGAACGCCAGGACTAAATGTTAGTTGTTGGGGGTTTTTTTGGGGTGCGGACCAAGCAAACCGATCTACAAGTGTGAACACAGCCATAGTTAATGTTTTTCTATTTTTGTAATAGTTCTATTTTCATCACTTTGAAATTGTACTTATCTCCCATTTGTTTAAAATACATTTACCCTCATATGTTTTTTTTATGGGGTTTTTCTTAATTGATCGAATAAAACCGCATCTTGACTGTGAGCGAAATAACTTTACATGTTAAAATATGTTTTTTACCCTAGGAATAACCCTTTCTCATCAACTGGAATTTAGATGGAAAAAGAATATCAGTGTTTGTGTCTTTTTACAATGCTCTCTGATCAACAGCACTATATTTTTGCATTGCAATATGAATATGTGTCTTGTTTTATGACTCTTTAGATAGGAATGCCTACCTGATCATAGTGATCACGTCTCTGTTTCTTTAACGTGTCTTCAGGTTAACACTTCACAAATATGAGATGACAATAAATAAATGAGAAGTTTGTGTAATTATCTGGGGGTTTTATTTTGTGATCAAATGTATCATTTTCTGAAAGCTTTGTTTCGTTTCACTTTGGCAATTTGGAACGATCCAGTTTCATGTAATATCTCAAATATAACAACTAAAATATGTTGTAATCCATGCCATTTGAAATAAATATTATACTTCCATTTCAAAAGTTTGGGATCAGTTTGAATTATTATAATTTTTTTATCAAGTCTCCTATGTTCACCAAGGCTGCATTTATTTTATTGAAATTACAGTAAAGACAGTAATATTGTGAAATATTATTACATTTGAAAATAACTATTTTCTATTATACTATATTTTAAAATGTAATTTATTTCTGTGACACAAAGCTGAATATTCAGCATTGTTTCCCAGAGTCCTCGTTTCAGAGTCACTTGATCCACTTGAGAAATCATTCTTTAATGTTAAAGTTATAAATGTCTTTTGATCAAGAGCCCTTGTTGAATAAAAGTGTGAATTTCTTTTCATCTTAATTTTTTTATCTTTGCTACCCCAAACATTTGAACAGTATAATAGAATAATCAGGTTTTTTTTGGATGGTCTTTTAGTTTTTTTTGTCCACTAATTGGTTTCTCTTCTCTGGCTTTCTCTCTCTTTTATCTTCTGTCCTGTGTGATTCCTCCTTTTCTCTTTTTCTTGTGTTTGTTCTCTCTGCTTCCTGTCTCAGGTCGCTCTTCACTGTTTCCTTTTGAGGACGGCTTCTTGGACGACGGTCATGGCGATCAAGCGCTGACCCCTGGCCTGAGCTCCCCCACCCGCTGTCAGAACGGAGAGAGGATGGAGCGCTACTCCAGAAAAGTGTTCGTCGGTGGGCTGCCACCCGACATTGATGAAGGTACGTGACTCACGTACACTCACGGCTCGGTGCTGAACTTGAGTTTGGGTAAAAAAAAAAGTAAGTGCTTTCCTGTAGCTCAAACAGTAGAGTGTGGTGCTTGCAACGCCATGGTCATGGGTTCGTTTCCCAGGGAAAGCAAGAACTGATTAGAATGTCAAAGATTTCCTTTAATGCAATGCAAGTCGCTTTGGATAAAAGCGTCTGCCAAATGCAGAAATCTAAAGTAAAAATCAAAAAATTATAATTTTAAAAAGGATTCAAATTTTAAGACTATTCAATGGTGTGGTAAATGTATCTTTCAAAGCGCTCAGAACTGTTTCATCATCTGGTTGACAATAAAATGGGAATCCATCCGTCCATCCATCCATCCATAGATTTACAACAACTGACCCAAAGTATATCTATAGATTATTGGGTTATGCACTTTTCAGCCACATAGCAACCACTCAGAATACCCTAGCAACAAAAACAGACACATGACTGAAAATGTGATTCATAACAAATGAATTATAAGTCCACTCGTTGTTATTTGCACGGGATCCACTGACTGTGTGAATGTTGTTGTCTGGAATCCATATTCTTGGTCTAAATATTTTTCGTTTTGCCTACAGATGAAATTACCAACAGTTTCCGTCGCTACGGTCACCTGGTGGTGGACTGGCCTCATAAAGCAGAAAGCAAATCCTATTTCCCCCCTAAAGGTAATGACATTGACATCATCTGTCCTACGGCACATCAATACAGCTGCAAATGTTTAATAAATCAGTGACAGAATTATTCCCCTCGACACCTCCTGCGTTTGAGAAGTGAAAGTATGACATCACAGTCGGTCAGGTGGCACGATTTCTAATCAGCACGCAGCTCAAATGAGTCTGTTGTGTGGATGCTGGTTAGTGTTTCCTCTGAGCATCAGGAAGCTGTTGTGTGTTGTGCGTCAGATTGGTCTCTGTCGGTTCATAGGGCCTCCAGGTGTTCATTTCTGTGGCTTGAACAGACGCACACAGACAAGTACTTACAGATACACACCTAAAGGGAGAGACCAACTCATTTTATCTTGTAACTCGCGTACCTCTGTATGTGAGTCGCTGGAAAGAGCTGACAGTTTTTATTGGACGGGTAAACAGAGCATCGGTGTCCACATATATCGCTGACACTTTGAACAATGTATTTATATTTTTTATTAAATACCATATAATATATAATAAAGTGTATTGTTTATATAAATATAAATTCTAGAATATAAATTCATTATATGAAGTATTTCATATATATATATATATATATATATATATATATATGAAATAATGCATATAATGAATCTAGCTATCTATGTGCGTGTGTGTGTGTGTGTGTGTGTATATAGACACACACATACAAATATTATTTATATAAATAACTGTTTTTTATATATATATATATATATATATATATATAATATTTGTATGTAAGTTATAACGAAATACAAATTTCTTTCAAATGATTAAATATTTTAATCACATTGATTACATGAAATGCTGATTAAGTTAACACGTTTTCCAACTTTTAACAGTTTCAATTGTATTTGAGGGGCAGTGCTAACATATGATTAGAGGATCATTACAGTGAATAATCGTTTGAGTAAGTTGCTTATGCAATTTCTGTAAATATTGCAACTAGTAACTCATCTTTCTGGTCACACTTTAGATTAGGGTCCAATTCTCACCATTAACTAACTTTTAACTGACAACTCAAACTCCTAATTGCTGCTTATTAATAGTTCGTAAGGTAGTAAAGAAGTTTAGGTTGAGTCGGATTAAAGGACTTAGAATATGATCGTGTAGAATAACGCATTAAAATGTGCTTTATAAACAGCCAATATCCTAGTGATATGCATGCTAATAAGCAACTAGTTAATAGTGAGAATTAGACCCTAAATTAAAGTGTTAAACTTACAAATTGGATGCATTTCATAATAGGTTACCAAACCGAGATTATCAAATTTGCTGATCTCAAGGGGATTTTTACTGGACGAATTAATAAATCTCACTTGGTTTGATATTAATGGTTAAATAATACAATGATTTCACGCACTAAAAATGGCCAAGGATACTATATTTTTCTTCATTTGTGACATTTGTGCTTTGTATGTATAAAGATCTACAAATCTGTATTTGGATTCGTCTAGTCTTCATGCCTGAGCCGTCCTGTCACCGTGTGTAACTGCTGTTTGCAGATGTGCTCATTGTTCCTCCAGCTCATATGAAACACTGATCCAGACTGACTGAATGGAAGATGCTGGTCATTTTTCCATCCAGTGTTGTGTAAAAGCATCATGACTCACAGTGGGCAGGACTGAGGTCAGCGCTGAGACTATGAACACGTTAAACAGGGTTAAATGCCTTCATGAGCTTCATATGCTTATCAGTAACACTGAGATTTATTGAGCAGCTCTTTTGATTAAAGGGATCGATCACCCAAGAATGAAAGTCCTCTCATCGTTTACTCGCCCTCCAGTTGTTCCAAACCTGTATGAGTTTCTTTGTTTTGCTAAACACAAAAGAAGATGTTTTGAAGAATGTTGGTAGTCAAACAGTTGACGGCACCCGTTGACTTCCATAGTAGGGAAAAAATTGAGAGTACGTTTAATTTTGCTCTGGTTAACATGGTCCCGTTTGCCCCTGCTGGCAGATGAAAGAATTACACCATCAACATAAAAAGCAAGAAGTTACTGTGTATTCTAATTAATCATTTTTATTTTATTATACTAGATATTTTAGCATATATTTAGAACTCATACAATTGTGAAAATATTTGTGTGGACAGTATTGAATTTTATATATTAATATAGTAATTGAAATAATTAATAAATATATGTAATGCTTATATTTATTTTGAAAAAAAAATCATCCTAATCTCTAGAATATTCTAATCTGAATTTATTTTTATATATTCATTCATTATATTTAATCTTAGAACATGGTCTCAATCTGTGTAGATGAAAAAACCTCTGGCTTTAATAAATCTGATGCTTGTACATGAATCTCTCCAAAATATCTTTTCATGTTTTGATTTTTCTTTTTCCCAAGGTTGCCTCTTACCGTCTTTCTTTCTCTTTCCCTGAGGCAGAACGCCTTGTTCTTTTTTTCCTTCTGGTCTTTCTGCTGGCTCTGATCCTGATGTTCTCATACTGCAGTGTTATAGAGGAAAAACACACTTGAGAATGCTGGACAGACAGCATATATGCTCTCCAAAGCAATCAAAATATATGTTTAGGGTCAGAACAGTGACAATTACACACAATAATCTTCTTCTTTATTTACAATATATAAAGAATAACCCTGGTCCTGGATTTTATTTACCGGATGCTAAAATTCATAATGTACAGC